>OU461582.1:10619855-11894855 GCA_911812115.1 Pristionchus exspectatus
TTGCTACGGGGAGAATGGGAACAATCTGGTTCAAATCTCAAAATCATCCAAACCAATGATCAAACGGAATGTTACGCCAAATAAGAACAATGCTCGGAATAGTAAGTGAAGTTTGCTCTGACACTTTGTGATAGATAGTTTGTGTTGAGATGTCATTCCAATTCTCACCTGCACCCCAGCCTTCGCTGCAGACGAATAAATCTTCTTCACCACCTCTTCCACGTCATCTTTCAGCTGCAAAGAAATAAGAATGTACGATATCATTCATCTGTAAATCAAGATCTTTTCGTTTCAGAATATACCAACACCTCATACCACAAATAGTAGCCAGTGACGAGCGCCATTCTCGGACAATTGGACAAAATCGGGGGTTCGACTAAAACATATTGAAAATCGCGGGTTTTGTTTCCGAAATCGGGGGTTTTAGGCTTCAAACCCGGATCAAAATCGGGGGTATAGTCCGACATCCGACCCCGTGCTCTTCACTGATAGTAGCACCAAGAATACAGTTGTGCCTGACCTCCTTTAGCATGGATCCGTCCACTATCTTCATTCCTCTTTCCTGTTTGTATTGACACGTCATGGCAGAGAGCATTGCAGCGATTTCGGCCGGCTCGCGGGAGTGAAGTTTACTCTCGAGGATCAGCTCCGTGATCAGCAACTCCTGAGAACGAATAGAAAAAAAATAAATTAATTAATTAACGCAGGCTCGATGGGTTCAGTGAATAACTTCCCAAAAAAAAGGAAGACTCTGTCACGGAGCCGTCTGCGTAAGAATCGAGTAAGTACCGGTACAGTGAAAATAACCCACTCACTAGTTTGTGAAATGACTCCTACTCAACTCCTCTATTTCAAACGAGTCCTACCGTATCTCACCTGGTGTTTTATCTCGCAGGCGACGCGACCCTTGAAGGATACCATGTTGCCAGCGTCCACGTATCCGAGTGTATTCAGCACCTACAAGGACTACGTACATCTACCGTCAACTTCAGTTTCTCACTTTACTCAACAAGTGGGAACTTCTCTGTTTTTGGCCCAGCCAACAACCGCTCTAAAGAATGCGTTGTGGGTAGAGAACGAGAATGATAGGGAGGGGAACTCTGCGAGAAATGGATGGGCCAAAAACAGAGAAGTGTTTATCGCACGTTCCGGAACGGTTATTAGTATACGATACAGTGCTTCATTCGATACCGAACCCGTCAGTTACCTTCAGTTTGTCCTTGTAGTCCTGACCAAGGGTAAGATTGTCAGCAGATAACTCTAATTCGAGTAGGTCGATCTTTCGCTGTACGTACGCCGTCTTCCGTAGCGTCACAATCTACAATGCCGATATTTATGCACTCCTCCGAGGGCAAGGAAAAATGAGAAAAAAAAGGAGCATGGGTTCAGAGTGACGACATGCAAAGCATGCAATCAATCAATTAAATACTCAACACTGAGCAGAACATAATTTTGAAAGTGCTTACATGCTTTCCAAGGAGTGGACAGTGCCAGGCGGGGAATGCAGCCGAATCGAGAAGAGATTCCCTCATTGCGAGTAGATGATGGGTATCCTCATGTAGACCAATCTCGTCCACCTGATCAACGGACGCATTTGAAAAATGCAAATGCTTCTTCAACTCTTTTCTCGAAAAGTAGCAGTTTCCAAACAATTTTATTATTGGCAAATGTCCAAATGTCCACTACACACACTGCCGAATTGTGAGTTGAGAGAGACGACGAACGATATTTTTCCCCTGTTGCGAGTCCTAATCAATATCTTAAGTTAGAAGGGTAAGGTACTATACCTTGACATCATATCCGGGCACAGTGAGAGGCACTGCACCTCTGGCAGCGTATTGATCCGCCAATTGGTCCATTTCGTGCAGTACACGAGGAAGAGCGTCGGCCAGTGCGGCCATTGCAGTCGCATTCGACCCCCTACAACACCATCTCACTCATACATTCTTATTACCAACCGGGGAACCACAATTATATCGTGGTTTGATACTAGAATCTTTAAGAAGCGATGGGGTAATTTTAATGCCTGAATTCGGATACTTAGTGGTTTCACAACTGACACGGTTTCATATTTAGTGGTCTGATTACCGGCCCGGTAGGTACAAAAATGTATGTTGTATGGTTTCAATTATTCCTACCATCTTTTTTTTACAATCGTCGACCTCACTGGTTCACCCACGACAAAAGATGAATGCAAATTTCCCTTTTTTTAATTAATTTTTTTTTCATTATATTGTACGTACCTCTTATCCGGCCTTTCCCTCCTCTGTCTGTCCAGTAGAATCTCGGTGACATTAATTGCCTTGAGGGAGCGAGAGACGAGACCAACGATTGAAGACTTCGGAAGATCCGTAATCACTCTCAAATATACAATTTAAAATTGATAAATAGCCCCTAAAAATGCCCCAAGTGAAAATAAATGTGAAAGGCCGGCGGCTTGGACCCATCAGCTCACCTAAAGACTCTCTTTCCTTTTCCTCCTCTTCGTCCCTTTGTTCCTCTTCCTCCCTCTACTCTTCTCGCCGGGGCAACTCCTTCCAGTCCATACTTGAGTACTCCCTCTATCATCTCAGTCTCCTCCGCCCACAATCGATCCGATTCAACCTGATAGTACTCTATATTTTCTCTCTTTTACCTTATAAAAAAACAATAAATCAACTGATAGGCATGACTTTCTGTATTGTGAAACGTGCCATAATAAACCTTTTTTTTACAAAATGTGATCAGAAAAACAACTTCGAAACTTGGTACCTTGATCTCGATGGGCGGCATAAACTCTTCCTCTTCATCGCACGGAATCAACACCTGGAGAGGTTTAATTACGCAACTTTTAAACATGTTTGAATTACCATCGCTCTTCTTTCTAGTCATCCTAGGCCTTAATTATTACTAGCCTGCATTGTCTTATAATTCAGATCTTTGAGTAAAACGACGAGTGAATTTTGTAGTCGATGAACGGCCGAAGTGACGATGAGAAGACGACCCGGTTGGAGAAGACGATCGATACCTACGAAGGAGAAGATTATGTTTTGTTTATCAAAGCTTCTGAAAGCCAGATACGTCACAGTATACAAAAAAAAAGTTGCTAATTCATAAAGTTCTCGCTCTGATCAAATAGACAAGAGAACTGGGAAAATGAGCAGATATGTATGCCGAATTTTTATGAACATTATCAAGGCCATTATTTATTTACCAATTGTAATGAATGAAACGAATACCCACCAGTGATTGCAGCCCACTTGAACCATAGTGTGCCTCTCAAGGAGATGAATTTGGTGAGTTCGGAATGGAAAGAGGCGAGTGAATCATCAGTGGAGCAGCAAGCGCAGTCCACTCGGGGTTGAGAGATCAGTGTTGCTTGCGCCTTCAATATTAATATTTCTGACCAATTTCATCTCAAGTCTATCCATAAATCTAGAAACGAGACAAAATTGGCTTATCTTCGAACTCCATAGCGCAATCTTTCTTGGCTATTCATTTTTCTCTAATCAAGTTTCATAAAGCAGTCAATCAGTTCCAACACTCATTCACTAACAATAAGGCTGTCTGGATGAAGAATGCGTCTCTTCATTTTGTATGCTCTTTCTTCAGTCTTGCTGGTGATAGAGCACAGGGAATGAAGGGACGAATTCTGCATTTCAACACTCATATCCTTCCCTCTTCCTCTTTACCTCAACCAGTCGCTTCTTTCTCTCCTTGTCCAATCGCAGTGAGAGACTCTCCGCGTAACTCCGCTTCAGCATGTCCTCAAAATGTTTACTTGAACCATTCGGGGAACACATTCTGCTATTCTATTGCCTGTTGACATACATGAAGAAGTTAGGCGACAAAATCATAAGAAAATCGGGTATGTATATAGATCGTTCTCTGTTCACGCCGAACGATTTGACAAATCTCAGCTAGTTTCACACACCTCGATCTTGAACTGTTCGACTCTCAGAAGATTGAGTAGCATTGAATAGGTCACTCGGAAGCGAGACTCCAATTTCTCCGCTCGACCCTGAAAACTCTCTCTACTCCACACCTTCTCATAACAGCTTCCATCCAACTCTCAAATTCGACACATTCCGTATCTCTACTATTCACTTACCTGCATGATTGCCTGCAGCTCAGCCGAGTCGGGTACACTCTCTCCCTTGCACAGTACAACTACCGTACCCGTAGAATCGAGACCACGACGACCCGCTCGACCAGCCATCTGAACAATGGATACTATCATCTACCATCACTCCTCTCATGCTAACCGATCGTACCTGAATGTACTCTCCGGGAAGGAGCAATCTCAGTTTTGTTCCATCGTGTTTACTCAATGAATCGAAGACGACCGTCCTTGCGGGCATATTCACACCCATTGCGAATGTCTCCGTTGCGAACAGAATCTGTGATTTGCATTTACATTTTCATTACCATGAAATCAGCAAAATATTCATTAATTGACCGCAGTGATAATTACTACTGAATGAATGATCTCTGCTCACCTTAACATATCCCTGCTGGAATAACAATTCGACAACTTCCTTTAGTATGGGAAGGATTCCCGAATGATGGACGGCGAAACCACGCAAGCACAATTCACGCATCGTCAGCACCTACAATTGCCATTTATTCTTTATCTTTTCACTCTTTTATCAAAAAAAAGATATCCGGCAATATTTCAGTGTTTTTCTCCGTATCTCTGAGTTGCTTGCTGTTAGCCTCACCTGCGGGAGTTCCTTATCTCTTCCCTTCAATCTTCCAATACACTGGTCGAAGAATGAACCGACGTACGATTTCTCACTCGTTGTCGTCAAATCGATCGACCGCAACAGTTGCGCGTTCTTGTCGCATCTAAGGAACGAGAAAAAATTGAACTCCAGTCTGGTACCATGTAAACATCGGAATTTCTATAGAATGGGGACCAGTCCGAAAGGGGATGGAGCCTCGGGCCCCCGAGTAAGGATCTGGGGTAAACGTAGGAACACTAAGTTAGTGGAGGTAGTTTCCGTCTAAATATAAGCCTCGGACAGGGCATCGCGATTAAATTCGCAGGATGTTCAGATGACGTACCTGATTCTCCCGAATACGAAGCAGACCATGGGCAGTTTCTCTTCCGTACGCAGATGATCAATGAGGTTCATGTACACATTCCTGTCCTGAGAGCAGAGATCAAAGATCAAAGATCAATCATCCTTCAGTCTCATCCTTCTCTTCATTATATTCTTCGTCCAATCATTCTCAACTCACATTTCTCCCGTACCATTGTCGTCCTCCTCCTCCTCCTCTGCCACTTGCCGGACCGCCGCCTCTCTGACCTACAATCGACCAGTCGAGACTAGACTACTAGTATCCATCTGACTTACCGTATCCGCCTCTGGCGCCCTGTGCTCCAAATCGCCATTGTGAGCCTCCAATTAATATTATTATTTTACAATTTAAATCACCCTGTTGCTACAACACTACTTCGCTGTATGGAGCACCAAAACGAAAATCGAACTATACGAATATGTCTTATTTAATCTCATAATTATCGAATTTAATAGTTGGTTGGAGCAAATATTCGAAAGCATAATAAAGAATTTTAGTCGAAAAGCGGCGCTAAAAATGTGATGGTTAGCGCCTGTGCTGCGTAATCTTGGCTGCGGAATACCGCATACACGAATTCACCATTCGGATCTCTCCTTGCCCATCGTTGGACGGCCCCTCCTCCTCCTCCAGATGATGGATGCTCACTCAACGATCGAATTCCAGCTTTGGCGTTCATTGCCCGACTGCACATCGTAAAGTCGAATTTGCCATCCGCTTTCACGATCTTGAACATGTCCTGCAAGAATTTACATTTTTTTTCTACAAAAACTAGAACCAGTCAGATAACAATCGCATACCCACAAATAATACCATACCCTCTTCGTCTGTCCATCCTGTCCAGTGTACAGGTAGTGTTCGAGTGGGACGGGTCTCTTCTGCGTTGAGACTACGGCCAATCGTCGATTCTTGATGCGTCTGAAAACAAATGTGCCTTGAGGGACTCAAAAACGTCACTGCCTTCAAACAACAAGGAATTCCCAGCGAAAAGCCGAAGAATAGCGTTATCATTGCTGACTGTGAGCAACTTTACACTTAGATTCGATGCCCGGGAAAACAATGAGTGGCACAAGCAAAAAAGTATCACTAAATTGAAACGAATACCGTACCCGACCCAGTCGGCGAATTCGAGACAGTTGGGTACGGTAGCCGAGAGCATGATGATGCCAACGTGTGCCGGCAACATGATCAGAACCTGATATCGATCGATATTGAGCTACCGTAATCCTGCAATCGCTACCGTACCTCCTCCCACACGTGTCCTCTGTCCGCGTCGTTGATGTAGTGTACCTGAGAAAATCGATATTGCCACCGTAACCCCTGACTACCGTATACCTCATCGAAAACGACCCATTCCAGCTCACGGATCACTTCGGAACCGTTATACAACATCGATCTGCAAGATAGGGCTACAATAATCACACTAATAGTTTCAGTCTATCGTAATCCACCGTACCCGAGAATCTCCGTTGTCATAATTAGGCAGAATGACTCGGGTGCTATCTGGTAATCTCCAGTCACCAATCCCACTTCATCAAAGATCATCTTGAAATCGCGGTACTTCTGATTCGAAAGCGCCTTGATCGGTGACGTGTAGATGGCCCTGTGCAATTTTTGATTAGCGACCATTTGGAAATGTCGCCCACTACACCACACCACCTCACACCAACCTCGTCTTGTGCTGCTTGCAGAGGGCAATCGCGTACTCGGCGACTACCGTCTTTCCGGCTGAAGTGTGGGCGGCGACGAATACGGATTCACCCCTTTCCATGCACACGACGGCCGCCTGTTGGAACGGATCCAGCGGGAACGGGTACTGTAATGGGAACGATCAATAACGAAAATTTTCAACCGATTCTGATTTTTCACCGAATAAAATATATATGTTTTCCAAAGGAAAATACAACCCTCGATCCCGTACACTAGTATTATTTCTCACAATTCCCTCACAAGGGAAGGATGCTAGATGTCCGAGGAGATTCTGCATTTCCCAGAACTTCTCACATTCTTGAGATTAAAGAAATCAAATTATCGTTGCGACCTGACACTACCGGAATACATTCCACCCTGCTAACGACATGCCAGCATTGAACCAACAGATCACTAGATGGCCTGGGTAACAAAAATAATTAACAGCCTAACCTTCCTTGCCATTCTTCCCTCTTCTTCCAATTTTGCATACTCGGGAATATTCTCGTGTGTTGGAATCTCGTAAGCGTGTTGGTATTCGCTCGGTCTCTTCAGCACTGTAGTCACTGGCTCATCCTTTTTGCATGGCAGCGCCAGCAATTCCTGGAAAGGACAAAGTTGCATTTTTTTTTTTGCTCTGCCACAGATTTTCCTCCAAAACGCGACAAATTTCGCTTCCAGGGAGGTCCTGATCTTCTGAGAGAAAGAAAAACTAAATAGAGTTGATGATCTTGGATCTCTGACCTCCACTTCGCTGCAGCCTTCTCCCTCTTGCTCTTCCTTCTTCCCTTCATCCTCCCTTTTCTTGTCCTCTTTCACTTCAATCGGTGTTTCTGCAAGGAAGGCCGGTTTGTCTCCCGAGGAAACGAAGTCCATTAGGTCGAAGATATTCGCAGAATCGAGGTCCAATGAGGAGAGTTCCTGGGAATTATTCATAAATAGTAGATTGAGTTCTCTTTTTGAAAGTAAATGAATGAATGATACCACAAATATGAAGAATACAAATATTTTTCTGTTAAATATGACGGTTTTTGAGATGAATAGGTCGGCTCCAGTAGAAAAAAATCATAGTTACTTGCGGCTACCCGTTCTTATGGGTAGCAAAAATTCCAGGTACATACTTGGCACAGGTATGTGCACTCGAAATATTTCCATAGATGAAATAGTTACCTCGATAAGGGCTGGAATTTCATCATTCTTCTTATCTCCCAGTGTCGGATTGTTCGTCATTCCGGGTACGGTAGTGAGAAGCTCTGCAAATACGCCACATACTTTGTAGTTCGCAGCAGGACTGCAATCACATAAATCAGAAATTCCGTAATTGAATACCTGAATAGCTGAGATACTTCGCATCTTCTTCGTCTCCTTCCGTTCCAACTTCAGCTAATCGAATCACCTTATCAAGCTCGTCCTCGAATCCTCCTGGAATCCTCTTGATCACATGACGCAATCAGGGAATTTCGTGGATATAGACCAGCAGTGTCAAGGCTGCGTGTCATTGGGATACGTTACTCTCCCGTCCATACCTGGCAAGAAAGGGACGTTGCTGGAGCTTCCTTTGATGCCTCCTGATAAATCCTTGGCTGGCGCTCGGGACAGCGACATGCCTGACATTGACACACAATTCGCATCTACATACGCTTTCTCATATCCCCGATGTTCATAGCTCTACCATGGACAATTCTCCCAACCTCAGCAACCCTTTTCTGTAATACCTTTTGAAAACTGACTCACGAACGTAAATCTGAATTTGAGACCTCAAAATTTTCGTCTACAGTACCCCTACATATCTCATGGACTCACTTGTCGTGGATCCGCCCATTTCGTCCACATCTCTCAATACTTCCTCGTAACGAATGAACTCATTGGTCACTGGGTCGAGACGAGCGACCTGGAATAGCTGAGATCTTTTCCATAATCTTGTATTACCCAAGCATTCCAAAATAAAATACAACATACGTGGGCAGATATGAGAGCACCAAAAAATGCAGGCCGATACAAGCCGAAATTCAGCAAAAATTCAGGAAAATACCATGGCGGGAATTTTAACATTTTTAAATTTTACTGTATATTGTATAGAATTCTTATTCGTGTTCCAAGAAATTACACGCAGTCGCTAACGCATTTGAGCCAGCCTTTTTTCCAATGGCTCGATGGTTTTCCAGTACGAGTTGTTGTGAAATACCAGTTTATGCAAGTTGCAGCCTGACATTTGACAAAGATCTTACAATTAATTCTCCATATCCAACCCCCTATTCCACTCACCATCTTGTATGGATGTGGTCCAGGTACGAGAAGGCGATCGTAGAAGTGTGATGGGACATCATTCTTCGATGGCTTAGCATCCAGCCTGAATATTTTTCATTGCACATTCCAATTTATGAATTTCTCTATTCGGCACATGATTTCTTGTCCAGTTGCATTAGTGAATTAGTGCGATTCACTAACTAAAGTCCTTTTCCGAGAGCCCCTCTTGACAATTAGTTGATTCACTCCCACGAGACTCTTACAGGTACATCTGCCGAGTGCACAACTACATAGGTCACTATCGTTTGCAATCATTGCTCTCAATTCCTCGATTATAAATATTTATTCCCCTGCCAGAGGCTGTCTAATAAGGGACAATGTGAAATGAAGAGGGTCTACTCACGCATATGTCTTGGCGATAGAGTACTCGGGAAGGGTCGAGGTGATTTTGTCGATGGCACAACGCCGGAAGCAAAGCTCCGCTGCCCTGAAAATCATTAGCCTTTTTTGTGATTCGTCGCGAATAATGCCAAAAAAACACTGCTCACAAGCACAGACAGGTTTCGCTTTTGCCTCTCTTCTTTATTTAGTAAGTCAGATTGCGAGAAAGTATGCGGAAGTGAGAGAGTCAGAGTACATTTCCCCTCACCTCATCAGTGCCTCATCGCTCGCGTCCACATTCGGATCGATCTGCTCGTCCTTTTGCGCGCTCATTCCTGAAATGCTAACATTTTATTCGAAAGAGTTGTTGCGTGTTGGTTTTATAGAAAATATAAAAAAAATGGTCGTGGTACGGCGGGGCAACTGTTATTCCGCGTATCTATACTAATTGACAATCGAAACGAACGGCTATCAACAACGCGCCGAACGTTCAATCGATAAAATTTACTATCAAGACGAGCTCAAGCCACTTTCGACGATAACAAGCGCAGAAGGCGATATAAGTGCCGCATTTTTGGCGTAGTGGATGTCCATTGGGTGTAGTTAGTGCATATAACGACAAAACGCGCGATATTTTAGTTTAAAGTATAGTAATACTAAACTCAACAAAATAAAAAAAGAAAAGTAAATTCGAAATCACGAGTGTGACCTTTTCAAACTGTGTAATCTAAACCCCGGTCCCGTAATATTGATTACGGCTCTGTCTCATACTTTTTTGCAACTTTATTTCCGGCTCTCACGATGGTGTGACATATTTGGATTTTATTTTCAGTTCCGCGGCTCAAATTTTCAAAACGGAAATTGAAAAGCTGAGTACTTCAAGAATCATTAACAATTTTTATCGAAAATGAAAGTAAGGAAAACAACTTTCTGACTATTCTGACTAAGATGCAACTCGATTGAACAACAATATCTAGACCGGAAAATCAAAAGAAAGAAACCATAAGCAAAAACAATTCGATGATTCACAAAATAATAACGAGACCGGAGGATATAAATAATGCGATTATTCACAATCTTGGATACAGTACGAGATTATCGATGAAATAAATAGATCAGTATCTTAATATCGATCGATCTGGAGATTACACGGTAGTGTACAATGAGGCAGCGAAGACAATATCCCTCTTGATCGCTGATTGCACCTTCAATTTTCAATATTATTTCATGATTTACAATTCAAAAAATTGTCAGAATTAATGTTCTTTCTAATAGTGTTCAAGAAACGCTTTAAATCCCGGGATCCCGCAGCGAAGGGAAATTCAAAATTAAATTTACCTGTTCCATCTTCTCCTGAAGAGCAGGATCGCCAACGATTCTTGCAGCGTTCCTCACATCTTTGCACACCTGACAAGAGCGATCGTTACATCAATCGAACTGCTACCGTAATCCCTCTCTCCTTCAGTTATCGAGTGACATTACCGTAATCCCTCTCTCCTTCCGTTATCGATCGGTACTACCGTAATCCCTCTCTCCTTCAGTTATCGATTGATGCTACCGTACCTCTCCGAGTCGTTGGATGCACCTGACGATAAGGCCCTCTTGCGCCTGCGTTAGTGCCATGATGTCGGCGAACGGCTGTAATCACGACATATTACTGTAGTTCAGTTATCGATAAACCGGTATTACGGTATTCTACCGTACCCCAAATATCGATATTCTTACCATTCCATTAGCCCAATTGTAGACGACGTCCATCAGATCATAGCGAACCTCCTCGTATCCATCGTTCACCTGACAAGATTTGTTTTGTTTAATGCTTCTCACAACCGCTTAACAAAGATTGTCTAGACCGCGAATAGAAATTGTCTGCGACAGTCATTCTGTTTGTCGTGTCAATGATCAAAGGGAGAAGAATGCCGTCACCTGCACTCCAGCCTTCGCTGCGGACGAATGGATCTTCACCACCACCTCGTCCACATCCGCTTTCAGCTGCAACAAAGAAACGAACGTTCCAAATTATTCAAGTGACAAATCAGATATAGTTCAGTTGCAGTCTCCATCTATATAAAAACTATGTGTTTTTGGAATAATGTATTTTTATACTACTAAATTCCCTATCTAGCCTATCTAGTGTCCATTCTACCGTAATCCCATACCTCCTTGAGCACGGATCCTTCCTCGATTTTCACTCCTTCTCCCTGTTTGTACTGGCAAGTCGTGGCAGAGAGCATCGCTGCGATTTCTGCCGGCTCACGAGAGTGAAGTTTACTCTCGAGGATCAGCTCCGTGATCAGCAACTCCTGCGAATGAACAGATGGAATCATGTTAGGAGATGCTCAAAGTGAGGCAGGCTCGATAGATTCTGTGGATAACTATGATGATTTTCAAGCTAGAAAGAATCAATAAAGAATTGAAAGCAAGTCAAGACCACTCACTAGATTGTGAAAACACTCTAATTGTAATTACAATAGCGCAGTTCGTTGGATACTGTATCTCACCTGATGATGTATCTCACAGGCGACGCGTCCCTTGAACGAGACTAAATTGCCAGCCTCCACGTACCCGAGCGTCTTCAGTACCTGCCAGGGCGATATTCGTCTATCGTACTCTTTCAGTCCTCGATTCTCTACCGTACCTTCAGTTTGTCCCTGTAGTCCTGACTGAGTGTGAGATTGTCCGCGGACAGCTCGAATTCGAGTCGGCCGATCGTCCGCTGCACGTACGTCGTCTCGCGCAGCGTCCTCATCTACAATTTAGACTTTTATTTTACTCATCTGAAACAATAAAACCCATCACGAAGTCGTGGCCAATACCCCCAAAAAATGTGAAAAACAGTCAGGCAGGACGATTGACAAAAGAACAATGGGCATTCGATGAATTCCGGAAGCTCATAGTTTTGAGAATGCGTACATGCTCGGTGAGGAGTGCACAGTGTCTGGCGGGGAAGGCGGATGCGTCGAGTAGAGATTCCCTCATTGCGAGTAGATGCTGAGTATCCTCGTAGAGACGAACCTCGTCCACCTCAATATATTCACATTTCAAGCTTATTCACCCATTGTCGAAACACTTGTAGTTTCGAAACATACATTTTTCCACCAGTAAGCTTCGCAATCGTCATTATAGCTGGCAAATGGGATAAGCTTTCCTCTATGCGATCGTTCGTTGTTTCGTCATTTTGCGAGCCCCAATCAATATCTTAGAAATATGGTACCTTGACATCCTTTCCTGGCACCGTGAGGGGCACTCCTCCAGTGGCTGCAGCTGCGTATTCGTCCGCCAATTGATCCATCTCCTGCAGCACGCGAGGCACAGAATCGGCCAGCGGATTCGCTCTACAACAAAATCGTTTCGTTTTCTTTGAATCTTCCTCTGGAACTTGTTCCCCTGAACTTTACAGCTCGATAATTACAACGAAGCAGGAATGATAAAAATAGGAAGGGATAACTCACACTTCTGATTGAAGATAAACGGAGGAAACTAACGCGGAAATGGCCAAATTTAATCCATGGTTGTCCCCGTCTTATCGGCCATTTTTCAACAAAGTATCAGCGCAATTTTTCTTAGACATACCTCTTGTCGGGTCGTTCTCTCCTCTGTCTGTCCAGTAGAATCTCAGACACGTTGACTGTCTTGAGGGAGCGAGAGACGAGACCGACGATGGACGACTTCGGCAGATCGGTCATCACTCTCAAATCGATCACTTACATTACATAATTTTTAAAGGAATCATAGATATTTTCGAAAATTAAATTCATTACATGGGAAAGTGAAACACATCATACGTATCCTTTGAAAGGAATTCCTTTCTAGACATCTCAAATAACTCAAAAAGTGAAGTTTGATGTCAGTGTTCATTTGGCGGTATTCATTGTGAACACAATTATTTTGTATTTTGAAAAAAAAGTTGCATTTTAAAGATCATTGAGGCTAAGATTTTCCCGAATTTCTATATTCGTCACCTGGAATGTGAAAAAAAAAGTTTCTGGACAGAAAGAAGAGAATGTAATTATACCTTGGACGCCGAGAAAAAGTTCTTTCGTCAGTTAAAATTACATACTGCTGATTTTGGGTGGACATAGTTTAAAATGAATTTCGGAGCCATCGACGCCATTTTCCTGTATATATCGTTCGTCCTTGCTGTTCCTTCTTTATTGATCGGAATATATGTGTACTCTCGAATTTGGAGTAGCACTGAATTCGGGAAGTTGCAATACCTACGTCTGTATACGTTCAAATCCCTAAATGTAAGTGCTTCGCTCGAATAAGACAAAACTGGACAAATTTAAGGAACTGGCATTATATCTTTTGAATCTTTTCCTTGTGAGATTGCCGGCTCAGAGCTTCATGTATTCATTCTTTAAAGGGATAGGTTCGCCGCAAACGAGAATAGAATACATTGAAAACATATCAGCTAATTCGCTCCTAATTTGGGTTGGGGGTGTTATATTTTCGTTGGTAATTCTTGCTCCGTTTCCATTTGGAATTTTTCTATCGATCAATCGATTTTATGCAATTTCGCGAGAAAATAATTTCACCAAGGTTCGTTGAGAACCTTATGGAATATGAAGGTAATACTTGAACAGCAGAACCCAAGAAGTCTACTAATTTCATTGGCAGTAATATATGCACTCCCTCTTGTACTCACCATCAGAGTACTCAATTATGTTTCGGCTTTGCAAAAAATAAGATGTTCCAGCATTTTATCTGGATACCGCATTTAGTAGAACAAGAACAAGAGAATGGCCCAATATTTACCTTTCTTACACCACCTGCTCCTTTAGTAAAGCTTTCATCTTAAATGTAGTTACTATTTCGAATTAAGATATGGGATTATCTCGTATTTGGATTCTATGTGTCATCAATTTTCGTCGAATTAATAATAAACATAGCTACACTGGTAAAAATAGTGTGATTGATTGAAAATATAAACTAAACTTATTTTTCGTACTATCTAATCAGAAAAGATAAATTGAAGAACAGCCCAGCGCTACGGCATGCGGAAACTGTGAGTTTTGAAGGAAAACGCAACAAAAATGTCAAGAACAAAATTGTTTTAATAGAATCTGTACGTGACCACTGTGTGCAACTTTCTCCTCACTTCAATCTACGTCACTTTTCAAGTTAGTGGTGTATGTAGATCTAGAAATGACTTTTGAACTTTCAGTTTATCGTACAATTCTTATACTCTTTGCCGCTGGCTGTGATTGCTGGGCAGGTTGACATATTTAATTTCTTCTACTCAGTCTCTATTCAGGGCCATTCATTCATAATAGAAGTGATTTGTATCGCTCCCATTTATCTTCTGATTGCATTCTCGCGTTCATTGAGGTCTTTTTTAACCTTTAAAGAAGGCGTCCCACGAACCGCGCGAGCGATTATGCAAAGTGAGGAATGGGAGAGAGCGCTCTCCTCGTTTCGCACACTCTCTAGCTCGTTGCCTGCGTTTCAGGGTCAGTTGGCACACAGCCAACTGCTCATATCTCAGTTCAAACGAAAATTGAACACATGGGAGTTTCGAAAGTTCAAACGAAAATTGAACACATGGGAGTTTCGTGTTGCCATGACCCACTATCTCACTGCAAGAACTCAGTTAGCCAGATATTCGTGGGACGCCTTCTTTAACCTCGAATTTTTATTATTTCTAGGTCCCGAATATTTCCGGCTGTTCGCTCCAATGTAATTTCTAATGGAGAACTCGAGCAATAACCATATGCAATGCTTATCCCTTCCCCTCCCCCATCAGCTCACCTAAACACCCTCCTTCCTCGTCCTCCCTCTGATCTTCTTGCCGGGGCAACTCCTTCCAGTCCATACTTGAGTGATCCTTCCAGCATCGAACTCTCCTCCTCCCACAATCGATCCGACTCATCCTGATAATACCTTCTTTTCTCATAATTCCTCGTTTAAATAGGGCGTGGTGAATGTTGAACGGTGTTGAGAAAAGTGTAATAATAAATAATCCAAAATACAACATCAAGTCATGGTGTACCTTGATGTCTTTGGGCGGCACAAACTCTTCCTCTTCGTCACACGGAATCAACACCTGAACAGATTTGATTGCTCAATTTATGAAATAGAACCTGTTCGTTGAGAATCAAATATCTGGAAGTTTCAGTCGATTCTATTCAGTCGATTCTAGGTATACCCAAGGTCCTCAACCATCGCCTCTCAATTCAATTTGGGGCATCCAATTTTAGTTCTTTCTCAGATTGTGTTTTCAAACCAGTTTTCATTCAAACTAGCCTGAAGTGTCTTCTCATTGAGATCTTTGAGTAAAACGACAAGTGAATTTTGAAGTCTATGAACGGCCGAAGTGACGATGAGAAGACGACCAGGTTGGAGAAGACGATCGATACCTACGAAGGAGAAGATTCATTCATGGATCGACCATATCACAAACAATCTATGCCCCCACCCACCCAATTATCAATAAACCATTCTCGTGATCAAATAGTGGTGCTTCAAAATGCTTACCACTGAGCGACGCCCATTTGAACCAGAGTGTGCCTCTCATGGAGATGAATGAGGTGAGTGCGGAATGAAGGTAGGAGAGGGAATCATCGGTGGAGCAGAGAACGCAGTCCACTCGGGGAAGGGAGACCAGCGAGGATTGCGCCTGTGCAATGAATATCCATGACAGTGAACCAATTTGCTCTCACGTCTTGTCTATTCGTGCTTTCTGGTAGGGAAATGATTAATCTATTAAAAATTGAAGATCTTACTTCCCGTCCTAATTCATCTGCCACAACTTCCCGTGAGCAGCAGTCAACCAGTATCAATCAGTACAAACAGTCCTTCACCCTCTCTCGTCCTCACCTCAATCAGTCGTTCCTTTCTCTCCTTTCCCAATCGCAATGAGCTGCTCTCCGTGTAACTGCGCTGCAGCATGTCCTCAAATATGATATTGTAAAATTAAGCAAATCAATTGGAACCCCTTTCTGGTATTTTATTTCCTACTGTGCCCAGTGCGTAGTGCACACCCAACGCGTCCTTTGCCCTCATAAAATCGGCTTATTCTTACTCACGAGCTCGTTATCAGCACCCATAACCCTTGTTTTGCTGTCGTCCGCCAAACTGCACGGGGCAACGCAGCACTCGTCCAAGCCACTAGAACCTCCGCTTTTTTTCATTTTATATTCTTTCTTTTTCATAACATCAGCTTCGTCTAATTCTATTCGACGTTAAGTGTGCAAATATTTCCCCAATGTCTCGTGGAACCATTTACTCGCTGTCAGATATCATGCGACGCCCGCAAGTCTTCTTCGACATCACAATTGGTGATGATCCTGCCGGCCGTATCGTCATCGAGGTTTCCATTTATGATGTTTATTACGGCTGTAAGTCTGTAGAGCATTGTTCATTCTTAAACAATTCCAATCGTGCACAGGCTAGAGTTATCTCAGCTTTGATATATGTGGCATTTCAGCTGTTCAACGACGTCGTCCCCAAAACTGCCGAGAATTTTCGTGCGCTGTGCACTGGAGAGAAGGGAGAGAATCAACATGGGTATCCTCTTCACTACAAAGGATGTCCCTTCCATCGAATCATTCCCGACTTTATGATTCAAGTGAGCATCTTTTGTGTCGATTGTGTATTGAATTCCAACAATACGGAGATATTTTTAGGGTGGCGACTTCGAGCATGGAAATGGCACTGGAGGTGAGTCCATCTACGGAGGAAAATTTGCAAATGAGAACTTCGAGAAGAGCCACTTTGGAGCGGGAATTTTGTCGATGGTAAGTTGCAATTATCACCGCCCGGTATTCCCCCTTGTCCCTTGCTCTTTATCATCTTTCTATACCCGTCATTTCAGGCAAACTCCGGACCGAACACCAACGGTTCTCAATTCTTCATTACCACTGTCTCTACTTCATGGCTGGACGGGAAGCACGTTGTGTTCGGAAGAGTAATTGAGGGACTCGAAGTCGTGACTGCCATTGAACAACAAGGAACTCCTAGCGGAAAGCCGACCAAAGACGTTATCATCGCGGACTGTGGACAACTCTAGATTCAATACCCAGACAAACAATGAGTAATGCAAGCAAAACAAATAATGCAATCTGACTATGTATCTTTTGATCGTCTCAATCAGGCAGTAATGACGTAGATCAATAAAGCTGGCAAGCGACAAGATAAATCATTCAATTTTTGTCAGCTTTCCTAATCCCTCCTCCCCTCAAAATTGTGGAGCTTTTATCAGGCGTGAGCTTTTGTCACCACACCCATTCGAATTTCCCTCACTCTAAAGGAAACGACGCGCGCTCATCTTATCAAGGCGTTTTCTCTCCCTCTCTCTCAATCTTGTTTATTCGTGTTCAACGGCTTTTGAATAGTTTTTCTATTCTTCTTCCATTCGGTCGTCCTCTATAATGCCCAATCGTCCGGAAGTCTTTTTCAACGTTGCCATTGGAAATTTTCCTGCGGGCCGCATCGTAATGGAGGTTCGTATACAAATCAGAATTGAAGCAGCAGACCGACCTCTCCCTTCGAATCGCTTGGGGAAAAATGACACATAAATTGCAGTTGTACAGTGACATCGTCCCTCGAACAGCCGAGAACTTCCGTGCTCTGTGCACTGGAGAGATGGAAAACGTCGAGACTGGCCAGCGCCTACACTATTTGGGATCCATCTTCCACTGCATTATACCCCGATTCATGATCCAAGTAGGTACTACGGAATTCTTCACTTGCACATGCGTAACCATTTCACTTAATTGTAAGACTTTGCAAATATTTCAGGGAGGTGACTTCACTCAAGGTAACGGGAGAGGTGGCGAGTCAATTTACGGAGGAAAGTTTGAGGACGAAAATTTTACGGAGAAACATGCTGGACCAGGAGTTTTATCTATGGTGGGCTTCAACTCTTGTTGATGTTACGCTGACCATATTTCACTTTAGGCAAATGCTGGTCCGAACACCAACGGATCACAGTTCTTTATCACCACTGCGAAGACTGAATCGCTTGACGGGAAGCATGTTGTGTTCGGCAGAGTCATTCAGGGACTCAATATCGTTCATGAAATTGAGAAGCAAGGAACACCTGGAGGAAGGCCCAAAACTACCGTAACCATCACTGATTGTGGACAGCTCTAACCCTGAATAAACGTGACGCGCGCATTGCCCTACACATAGTTTCAATTACTGATTAACATTTGCAAGCTGTAAGCTCTGTATCTATCGGAACAATTTCTTCACCATAATCGACGCCTGGACTGACCTCGATCTTGAGCTGTTCCGCCCTCAGTAAATTGAGCAGCATTGAGTAGGTCACACGGAAGCGAGACTCCAATTTCTCCGCTCGACCCTTCAATATTCATCAACTCAAAAATCTCTTATGGTCATAGAATCTAATTTACAAATTCCGCACGTTTTTTATAAGCAATTATTAATTTACCTTCATTACAGTCTGCAGCTCAGCCGAATCGGGTACACTCTCTCCTTTGCACAATACAACTACCGTACCCGTAGAGTCGAGACCACGACGACCCGCTCGACCGGCCATCTGAACAATGGATACTATGAGCTTCCCTGTTTTAGCGCTTCGTACATTCTCAATAATCACACCTTGAACAAGATTAGTGTGAATTTGGTATGGTTCATCAAAAAGACATAACTCTCATTAGACATGGTCTCTCACCTTCACTAGAAAGTGCGTGAAATATAGGGAAAAGTAATGTGAATAGGATCTATTACCGTACCTGAATGTACTCTCCGGGAAGGAGCAATCTCAGTTTTGTTCCATCGTGTTTACTCAATGAATCGAAGACGACCGTCCTTGCGGGCATATTCACACCCATTGCGAATGTCTCCGTTGCGAACAGAATCTGTCAATTTTACATTTACATTTTCGTTATCATGAAATCAGCCAAATGTTCATTCATTGACCGCAGTGATAATTGCTACTGAATGAATGATCTCTGCTCACCTTAACATATCCCTGCTGGAATAACAACTCGACAACTTCCTTTAGTATGGGAAGGATTCCCGAATGATGGACGGCGAAACCACGCAAGCACAATTCACGCATCGTCAGCACCTGCAATGACCTATATGTAAAAAAATTTCATTAGTACATCTTGCGTTTTAACAATTTTGAGAAATTTTTATCTTCTTATTGGGAACTGACTTTTGAAGGCGAGGTATAACTACAATTGTGAGATATGTTCGCGTTTTTATCAGACCTACTTTCGCCGTATTTTATCCCTTTTCCTCACCTGCGGCAGTTCCTTATCCGTTCCCTTCAATCTTCCAATACACTGGCCGAAGAATGAAGTCACGTGCGACTTCTCCGATGACGTCGTCAGATCGATCGACCTCAGAAGTTGCGCGTTCTCGTCGCATCTAAGCCACGGAAAAATTGGACTACACAGTTTACCGATATTGTAAACATACTTTCTTCAAAAATATCATCAAATTTGAGAAAAGCGATAAAAAAGCGAAGTAGGAGAGAAATGAAGGGACACACTCCTCTGTCCCTTGACCCACCTCTTTCTCGAGAATACGAAGCAGACCATGGGCAGTTTCTCCTCCGTGCGCAGATGATCAACGAGATTCATGTACACATTCTTGTCCTGAGAGCAGAGATCAAAGATCAATCCTATCCCAATCGGCCCTCACATTTCTCCCGTATCCTCCTCCTCCGTTTCCACCACCTCGTCCGCCTCCTCCTCTGCCTCCTGCAGGCCCACCTCCTCGTTGACCTGCACAACAAGCACCCATTCGTGACTAGACTCTAGTCTCGATCTGTCCTACCGTATCCTCCTCTGGCGCCCTGCGCACCGCCTCGCGGCTGCTGACCGCCGCCGCGTCCTTGTGCGCCTCCTAAAACATTTTCCTTTCCCGGATTGTATTTTCCACTTGCACAGTGCTCATAGCCTCTGCCACAAATGACTATTTCATTCCATCAGGTTTATGTGAAAGCTCTCGTGCGTTTTCACATTTTGACGCAATTGATGCCTTCTTTTGTTGCTCATGCTATATACCGCGTCCTCCGCATCAAGGTAATACAATTAAAAAGCCAAATACAGTCTCATGTCAAAATTAAATGAGTAGGCACTCATTTTCCGAGGTGATCCATGCCAATACATACACACCTCTCTGTGGCGGGCCTCCACCCCTGTGTTGAACGGCGCCTCCTCGTCCTCCTCCCGCTCCAGGAGGGGGTTGCTCGCTCAGAGGTCGAATGCCTGCCTTGGCATTCACTGCCCTCTTGTACATCGCGTAGTCAAACTCGCCGTCCGCCTTCACGATCTTGAACATGTCCTGCAATAGCACGATTAGAATAAAAAAAAATATTTTATATACGCCCACGGCGCAACAAGGTCGAAAATAATCCTAAAAAATCATTTGATTTCCAAAGTTTGGAATTACAAACGATTAGCAAAATCATAGCAATTCATTGCTACACTATTCGATACATAGCCTCAACCACCCCACCTTCTTTGTCTTTCCATCCTGTCCTGTGTACAGATAGTGTTCGAGTGGCACGGGTCTCTTGTGTGTTGATACGACCGCCAATCGACGATTCTTGATGCGTCTAAGAACGAGAGTAATCGGTATGTCCAATCAATTTATTGAAACCGTACCCGACCCAGTCGGCGAATTCGAGACAGTTGGGTACGGTAGCCGAGAGCATGATGATGCCAACGTGTGCCGGCAACATGATCAGAACCTGATATCCATCGATATTGAGCTACCGTATTCCCGCAATCGCTACCGTACCTCCTCCCACACGTGTCCTCTGTCCGCGTCGTTGATATAGTGTACCTGAGAAAATCGATATTTCTACAGTAACCTCTGACTACCGTATACCTCATCGAAAACGACCCATTCCAGCTCACGGATCACTTCGGAACCGTTGTACAACATCGACCTGCAAGATAGGGCTACAATAATCGCACTAATAGTTTCAGTCTATCGTAATCCACCGTACCTGAGAATCTCCGTTGTCATAATGAGGCAGAATGACTCGGGTGCTATCTGGATATCTCCAGTCACCAATCCAACTTCATCAAAGATCATCTTGAAATCGCGGTATTTCTGATTGGACAACGCCTTGATTGGCGACGTGTAGATGGCCCTGTGCAAATATCGATTGGCGACCATTTGGAAATGTCGCCCACTACACCACACCACCTCACACCAACCTCGTCTTGTGCTGTTTGCAGAGGGCAATCGCGTACTCGGCGACTACCGTCTTTCCGGCTGAAGTGTGGGCGGCGACGAATACGGATTCGCCCCTTTCCATGCACACGACGGCCGCCTGTTGGAACGGATCCAGCGGGAACGGGTACTGTAATGGGAAGTTGAGCGCCGATATCGACAATTCAGAATTCGCTCCCTCCCCCACTGACTTCATCTGCTCTAACATATCTCCACCCGTCGCATCATTGGTTGCCAAAAATGTCATGACGAACTTTGCAACCAAGAGTTCACTTCAATAGTGACTTCTCCACATTTCACATTCTCATTCTACCCTCATAGTCCATGTGATTTGTGATCTTTGTCACCCACTTTATTCTCCCATTATGTCTATTCATTCTCGTAGTCTACTAGTCTACGCGAAGTCTACGCGTCCGTCTGTGAGAAACTCCCACATTGCTCACTCAGCTCAACGACATCAAAATATCGTAGTGATATCTCACATTGCCGCTGGATACACACACTCCACCTCACTAATGTCATGATAATATAATATCATCCGAAAAACAATTTACCGGTGCTGCGAAAAAAAAATTGAACATTCTCACCTTCTTAGCCATTCTTCCCTCCAATTTTGCATACTCGGCAATATTCGCGTGAGTTGGAATCTCGTAAGCGTATTGGAATTCTCCCTGTCTCTTCAGCACTGTAGTCATTGTCTGATCCTTCTTGCTCGGCAGCGACAGCACTTCCTGATAACATTCCAATTCACCCCTTTATTTATCAATTTACACTTTCCTAATACATTCGCATTTATCATTTTACCCTTTTCTAATGCAGTTCTCTTTTCAAACAAACCCCGAGATTCTAGACCTCTTTTAGCCGTCTTTCTTTTTTTTTTCTAAAGGGCCGATCTGGCTGATTAGAGACCCATCGAGCAGAGACCGTGTCGAAGATACAATTTTTAGTTGTCAAACATCAGCACATTTTCCCAATCCGCCACAAATTCCCGGAGATGTCTCTTCTGCATCAGCGGTCTAATCTCTTGTTGATCTTCTTTCCTCTATCTATTCTGGGCCGAGGATACGAAAAGCTCCCACTAAATCTGACCACGATTATGAGTAAACACGCATTGGACCAATAAATGAGACCATTAGGTCCAACCCAGAAGAGCAACAATAAAGCCACAATTGATGTTTCGTCTTTAAATTGAAACTTCGCAATGCGAATTCAGGACATCTTTGATCTCTGACCTCCACTACGCTGCCTCCTTCTCCCTCCTGCCCTCCCTTCTTCTCTTCTTTCTCCTTGTCTTTCTCCTCTTTCACTTCAATCGGTGCTTCTGCAAGGAAGGCCGGTTTGACTCCGGAGGAAACGAAGTCCATTAGGTCGAAGATATCGGCAGTTTCCAGGTCCAGCGAGGAGAGCTCCTGAGAAAAATTATTCACATTCTGAACGTAGACCACAAATTAGTATTAAAGTAGTGAAATTTTTGCATTTGGATGATTTATTGGAACAATTTCGATGAACGAATCAGATACCTTTGCAGGGACTGCCACTTCATCCTTCTTCTTCTCACACAGTGCCGGATTGTTGGTCATTCCGGGTACGGTAGTCAGCAGTTCTAAATTGCGCTATCAGCAATACTTCACAAAAGGAGAAAGCACAGTCTGAAATAATTTGGACACCTGAATAGCTGAGATACTTTGCATCTTCCTCGTCTCCTTCCATTCCATCTCCAGCGAATCGAATCACATTCTCCAACTCATCCTCGAACCCTCCTAGAATTAATCAAATTTATTTGACGCCCGAACAAACAATCGGTTCACTGCTGACAGCAAATTTGTTATGTGCAAGTGTCGCAGAGGGGAAGAATTCTCATTGAGAAATCTGGCCATAAACCTTCAGAGCCCAAGGTCTACACTACAATCACACACATTCCAATGCAATTTCTCGTGACGCAATTGGAGCTTCTCGTCTCATCATTCCGCGAACATCCTCGCTATTCCGAGAAATGTTCAGTCTCTGTTCGTTTTCGCTTGTATTCATCAAGGCTATTGGGATGCGTTATTTTCCCCTCCTCACCTGGCAAGAAAGGGACGTTGCTGGAGCTTCCCTTGATTCCGCCAGACGAGTCCTTAGCCGGTGCCCGCGACAACGACATACCTGAAAGAACGACAGGCATTTTCCTCTTTCTATTTCTTTTCCTCTTTTTGCGCTACTCCGCATATTCTCGATCTTCATTGCTATACCAGATTTTGTTCAAATATCAGTATCCCCGCCCATAATTCGAATCCGAGTCCTCCATTTGGATTCCCTGGCAATACGCTCTCTTTTTGCAAGTTGGATATTGTAGTCGCACACTGCAAAACGTGAACAAAACAGCCTTCTCGAATAGCCATCACGCTTTCTTCAAATTTTGTTTGCATGCAACGATGCGACGAATTTGAGTCTGTGCTGGTTGCAAATTCAATGACGTACGCATCGTGTCATTTTCTAGGGATCAGCCCTACTCTCATCTAGAATCGCGAGTATAAGCACTCTCATAACTTGAATAACCGTGTTCACATTCCCTTCGTGGTAACCACCACGCGGGAAGAGTACACCTCCTAACTATCCTATTTTCGCGCTTTTTCTAACGCGAAATCACGTCTCGTCCGAGAACGCACGCTGGCTTTTCCATTCAATACTTTCTCGACACTTTAATCTCAAACCTACCGTATCCATCACTACATTACTCACTTGTCTTGGCTCCGCCCATTTCGTCCTCGTCTCTCAATACTTCTTCGTATCGAATGAACTCATTCGTCACTGGATCGAGACGAGCGACCTGGAATTGACAAAGTTATCAAACGTCATTCATCTTCCGTCAACAATACTCGTCAATTCCCATAATTATGGCTCGTCATTCGACTTTTTTCAGTTGACTCTATTTCGGCGAATCTCGAATTTATCCACGATACAACAAATATTTTGTGCAATACACATTTAGTACATTCGTATTTTCTAGCCTATCGATGACGAGTTCTTATTCTCGGCTAAATAACTTCTCAAGCACTCGATCTTCCTTATTCGTATTCCACGAATTCTCACGCAATCTATTGTGAAAGCGACTTTTTCCATGATTTTCTCGCATTATCGTGTTCTTGTGAGATACCAGCTTATGCAACCTGCAACCTGGTGAAGTTTTTAACAGAGATCTTACAATCCCCACTCCCGTATTTAACAAAAATGTTCTGCTCACCATCTTGTATGGATGTGGTCCCGGAAGGAGAAGACGATCGTAGAAGTGTGATGGGACATCATTCTTCGATGGCTTCACATCCAGTCTGATTGTGAATGTTTCCGATTCGTACCTTCCATTTTTATAACTTGCTGGAAACTATAGCTATTCTACTCGTGATGTCCCTCCTCTCCCGGCATTAATGAGTGAGATTCATTAACTCAAGTGTTTTCACGAGAGACCCTCGCGCCAATTCCAATTAGTTGATTCACTCCCACGAGACTCTCATAAGTACACCCACTAGCGTACAATCACTACGGAACTCCACATCTTCATCTGTTTTGATATATCTCAGCGCATTATTCAATACAACACCTGTACAATTATGGAAAATCGTTCCCTTGTTCCTATTCCGCTTTCCAACCAACTGCTTTTGCAAGGAGAATCTTATGAATAAACCCTGGAGATATTCCCCTTTTACTTCTATGGCCAAAGAGCGGTAACTCACAGAACGCGCTCAAGATCTCACGCATTTCAACGTCCCAATATCACTCTCGAATTTTATGGCTACAATCTTATTCTAGTAGTTTTCCGGAAAGTTCCAGAGTACACTCTTCCCACGGATGCTTTCCCTTAGCCACACTGCCCCTTACCGAGATCATACACTATATTTGTTCAAGGCTAGAATATGAACCTTATGCCAATCATTTTGTAGAGTGGCATTCGCTCTATATCCCCCGTTCGCTAACAAGCTAAAAAGGTTTAAGACCCGCGCCATTATCCGATGCACTTGCAAGAAGTACACCACTAGGTCACTGTCATTTAGGATTGCATACACTTAATGGCCTATTTCAATCACAATTTCTTAGAAACGCTCTTGAATTCTCCATCATATATTCTTCATTCCGGACATTGCGAGAGATGGGGGGAAATGGGGGGGGGGAGCAACTCACTCATATGTCTTGGCGATAGAGTACTCGGGAAGGGTCGAGGTGATTTTGTCGATAGCACAACGACGGAAGCAAAGCTCGGCTGCCCTGTAAAACTATTCCTTGTTTGCGCATTCTCAGATCTTGGAATTCATTTGAATCGGTTTCTGCCAAAAATCACTACACAAGCAGACTGATTGTGATTCGTTGATTCCGATGCACTATTTCATACGCGCTAATCGCCCATGGAGCAAAATAAGAGTGTCAAAGAAACGAAACGTAGGTTATTTCATTATTTTGTGCATTAATACGTGTTTGCGTCACCCGAACTCTATAGCAAGTCAGATATAGGGAGAGAATGTGAGGAAGGAAGAGAATCAGAGTAGAGTTCCCCCTCACCTCATGAGTGCCTCATCGCTGGCGTCCACATTCGGATCGATCTGCTCGTCCTTCTGCGCGCTCATTCCTACAATTTGACTTTTTTTTTCTTATTTGCCGTATCCTTGCAAAATGTACAATATTTACAATCTTCCTTCTTCTTCTTTTCACTTTCTTATAAGAAAAATCCTCTTTTATAGTAATGAACAGTATTGAAATTACCACATCGACTCGTGACGAGATCTTGCATCTTTTTATCATCACAAATCAAAATACAGCCTGTACGCTCTATCATTTTACAGAATCTCATCTGAGAAGCTCTCATTTCATCTCCCTCTCAGTTTTGCGACTAATGCTTTCCCCTCTTCATCGTCTCGCCCACTTTAATTCCGTTAATTTAATTAAATGTCTTGCGGGATGTTTGCGTAGCTAGGTGAGTGAGCCAGCCTGCTCTTCACTGCAAGCTCTTCTTTCTGGGTTCTCATATTTTCATTAATAACTTTTAGCGGAATTCGCTTAAAAGATCCTAGAAAAAAATTTATCCGATTTTATGCGATTTTATGCAATGATGCGACGAAAACAATATTTTCAAAGAAGGCCGCGGATATAAATCTCCATTTCAATTTTTACTCTTCTCTTTTTTTATATTACCCACTCGTAATATGAGGAAGAACTAAAGGGGCGGGAAAAGTAATAGGGCAAAGAAGAGTAAACCTGAATGGCAAATGTGAAATGAAAGAGTGATTGCCGAACCATAATGCTCCGCGTCATATGTTAAACGGAATTTGCTACTCGTTAGACAGTCATGGCAATAATACACTTGTACTTCTTTGGCTTACTATTATGTATTATCTTCGAATATTGCTGCATATTTTCGATCAACTTCTAGTGTCAAGCTCCATTCTTTTTCAGGTTAATGGATTACTCGAGATGGAATTTCAATGTTTCCTGCTGCAAGGAAGCAATAATGGGAATGCGAATAGCCGAAGTGTCATGTATGGTTATTGCAACAATTCTCACAGTCATCTTCATACTAGTACTGATTAGAACAAAGGTAAACCTTTTTTCAATGGCGATGATACATTTCGAGGGCTTCATATTTGTTCACAATGATCAGAATTTCAGCTTCTACACGCTAATCTACGGGCCCTATTCCTTGCAACTACGATCACGGATTTTCTGATTATGTATAGTCGAATATTTGATCTGCTGCACACGGATGGACTCATAGTCGATCACATTATCGTTTTGGTAACAAAATATACAGGCAAGAAATTTGGATCAAAAAATTAATATAAATTTGTTCATTAAGTGGTAATGAACACTTTGAGCGTTAGATAAACAAGCTAGGATCTTTTGCAAAATATATTTGCAAGACAATCAGAAGAATCGCAAATTAGTTATATTCAGGCTGGATGCTAGACTGTCTGCTTCTATTTCTTATTCTCGTCGAGCGATACTACGCGATCAAACACAATGAAACTTATGATGAGGTGATCGAAAATTCCGCAAAACTCAACATATCATTAAAAATCATTCATGAAAATTGAAGATAAGCATGAACTGTCCAATTCGAATTATTGTATACATCCTTGTAATCTTGTTTGGAACGGGCACGCTGGCAATACTCGCAGCCACAGGTTGGAATCAAGTTTCTTAATAAATCAAGGTCGAAATTCCAGGAATTTATCCCCGAACAATCTATATTTTCGGTCTACTGATAGTTGCGCTGTTAGTGTTTATGGTAAGAATTCTCCTCTTTATTCGTAAAGCAAGCCAAAGTCCATGAAAAAATCTCATAATTTTAGCGAATCAAACTTCAATTTTTAGTCCTATTTCATCTCGCTTCCTATCAATTCGACGATGATCAAGCGCTTGGAAGCAAAAAAATTCACACTGAATCAGACAAATTACGTCAATGGCCGCTTTCAAGCGCACGAATCTAGGAGAAGTCAGCTCATGTTGAAATACTACATTCCATTCCAAGTAATTCCTAAGATAATATTTGATTTCATATTGCACTAGGTCCACCAATTCCTACGAATCGAAACGATTCTAGGTAGGAACGCTGCTTACAATTCTCGCCACTGCAACCGGACTCACACTCTTCATAGTCCCTACTCATCCAACGTACTTCTTGCTCATTCAGCAGTCCACTTACTTCCTTTTCGTACCCAGAGTAAGCAGATGCTTCACTATCCATAGATCATACAGCCTCGACCTTTGACAACTGATCCTAACACACTACGAACTTGCAGGCTATCATCAGTATGCTCATCGCTCTCCAGCTTCATCCATCTCTACGAAGAAGAACGAAACAGATGTTCAGTTGGAGGTAGAGTAACAGCTTCGTCACAATCAACATCATTGATTTAGAACGCCTAAAGGTAGTGAGCAAGAAGAGAGTCGATCGACTGCAGCGGTACATGTCGCAGTGAAATCACTTTCCGGCAAGCAACTCAATTTCGAATCTGCTAGACAAAGAGACCTATACTTCGAGGTGCGTAATCACTGATAGGACTTGTATAATGACATCTCTTTCAGGGTTACGCCAACGAGTGGAAATAGAGCTAGTCGAATCTTCATTATGGTGAATGATCTCGTTCCGTTCATTGTCGAATATTTCGCATGATATAAAGGAAACGTGTAAATAAGCATTTGTTCGCTCCATGATGATAATAACATCCGATCTAACTTGTTGGGCAGAAAAATTGATAATCAGAGGTGTGTGCTCAACTAATTGAACGTTACGCAGAGGTTTCTCGAGTGTAAAATCTTTTGGCGAATCGGGCGTTGACAGAGCGTTGCTTCCTAGTATCTCAAGTAAAGATTGGATTATTTTCAAACAAATGGCGACTGAACTTACCATCTAATCTTGTCAAAATGGATAGCGCAGGATGGAACTATACTAGTTCATGTTGTCGCGATGCCATTATATCAATGAAAGTAGTCGAAAGTGCTTCCCATGTTTTGCTTGTCATTTTGTCATTTGCATATTTCAGATTAATATTTAAAACAAAAGTAAGATTGATTGCTTTAACTTCTTTATCCGTAAGCGCTTTCAGATACTTCATGCAAACCTTCGCTTCATGCTGATAGCATATAGTTCCAATGATGTTGCGATAGCGATTAACCGCATTCCTGACATACTGAAGAATGACGGAGAAATTGTGCAGAATACCGCAATACGAACCATAAAATATACAGGTCAGAATACTTTTATCTCCGATAATTATTTCCCCAGTCTGGATAATGGGTGTTATTGTCCTACTGAATATTCTGTTCGAGAGATTGGTTGCTTGTAAATATTATCGAACATACGATGAGGTGACGCGTGAAGCTCTAATAGTTCTGAACGTTAGAGGTATAAGTTCAGTGGAGCAATAACACTCCTTTCGCTGCTGTTGCGATACTGATTGTAGAATATACAATGTTCATTGTTCTGGGATACACCGTAACACAAGGTTGCTCATCTTTGAATATGAAAGATACAATTTGTTATCTTAACAGAATGGATAACGTCTCAAAAGTACTCGATGGTCCTGGTCGCAGTATCCATAGTAACGTATCTAGTGAGAGATGGAAGATTAATCTTGTTATAATTTCGGTTTCAGGTCTTTCCGTTCTCGCAGTGGTTAATGATGAAAAAGATACGAAAACGTGAACAGAAGCGCTTCGAGATATTGGTCTACAACGTTAGCGGAAGATTCCAAATTCATGATCTTAGACGCTGTGCTAAAATGCTTAGAAACTACGTAGCCTTTCTGGTGACAAAAACTAAAACATTATCACAGCCTAAATTTGAAGGGTATATCTTGGTGCATTACAATAGCTATTGCTTCATATTTCCAATTTTTCGTTTTTTCAAAACATCATGAGTACGCGATGCTTGCCGAACAAATCGGGAGCACGATGAATAGTCCACGCGTTCGTTTCGAAATATTTTTTCTCAAATATGTTATTGGTGCAGGCAATCATTAGTATGCTCATTCCGATGACATATCATATAGGTATACGGCAAACACTGATACGCGTTTTCAAGAAAAGGCAAGTGGCTCACTAATACGTAACAATGAAAATGATTTCAAGTTCTGTGCGGCCTGACACGACAATAATACGGTCACTTAATGGTGAGCGCCTAAACTTCAAGCCCGAACATGAGATGGAAATATACTTCACAGTAAAGACACAAGTTTTAGATATTACAAACTGTTCTTTGTTTAGACCTTTAGAAAATCGTGGAACAGTGACGAGAAGTGAGCAGTGGAAAAATAAAATTATACATATTAAAAAATAATATTTTCACTTTTCTGATTTCTTTTCAATTCGTATACATACTTCTCTGCGATGCGTAAATCGTTTGTGCGATATACAGTAGCCAACATGATAAATTGTTTCTACCAGAATACTAATCACAAACTCTCGGTACGTCGACTTGCAGGTGATGCATAATTCTTCTAACAACATTTGTCTTCGAACAGTTTATCTATAATGTAAATCGTGCTAGCTCTCTTATTCATAAGCGGTAAACAGATAGCCTAAGCGGCAACACAACTAAATCCCAATTGTCTTCAATAGAATTGTTGGCGTTATAACTTCCGATATCTCCCTCTCATTAATCTCTCCACATGGATGGAACTGGCTGGAACTATACTAAATCTTGCTGTCGCGATGCTATCTTGACCATGAAAGGCGCGGAGAGTATCTCTCATTGTATTCTTGTTCTCTTGTCCTTCGCATATCTCAGGGTGTTATCGAAAGCTAAGGTAAGAAAAACAGTACGCCGATTTGGTACTAATTTATGTATTAGATTCTACATGTCAATCTTCGTTTCTTCTTGATCGCGTTCAGTTTCAATGATTTTGTTATTGCTACGAATCGGATTCCGGACATTCTGAAGAATGACGGAACGCTTGAAGAGAGCAATATCGTACTAACCACAAAATACACATGTATTATTATTATATCTCGAAACCTGGTATTTTTTAAACATAGGCTGGATAATGGGCGTTATCACCCTGCTCAATATAATGATGGAACGAGTTTTCGCATTTTGGTATTATCAGAAATATGATGATGTGAGACCCCCAGTGTACCAGTAAAGAAAATATTTCTTCAGTGCAGCAACACCGTTCCATATATTCCCATGGCTGTGATTATCGTGCAATATTCAGTTTTCGGATTCCAAGGATTCGCAGTCTCACAGAGTCAGATAATCAATAATCTCTATAATTTCTACGATCAGTTCATAATTTGTATTTTCAGAATGGTTATCGTTCGATGCACATGTTTTGATTTTGCTCACACTTTCGCTCTTAACATATCTAGTAGATACAGTTAGAAAGTTATCACAAACAAATTTTCCAAGATTTTCCCAATATCGCAATGGATTATCATGAAACGAATAAGGCGCCGTGAGGAGCGCCGCTTCGAAATGGGGATTTACAATGTGAATGGGAGATTTCAAAATCATGATATCCGAAGATGTGTTCGAATGTTGAGAAACTATGTTTTTTTCCAGGTTTAAAGCAGCTCCCAAAAACAACTAATATTTCGATTGTAGGGACTCTGTTGGTTTTTAGCTGTAACTGTATCATCATATTTTCAATTTTCCGTAGTTCCGAACCATCCTGAGTATGCGATGTTGGCTGAGCAGATTGGATACGTAATCCACAACCCACGTGTTCGATGCAAACTGCAGATTGTCACATCGCAGATTAATTGCAGGCGATCATTAGCATGCTTATTCCTATTGCATACCACTCGGGAATACAACAAACACTTGTCAGAATGCTCAAAAGAAAATGAGTTAATTTTCCCCCACAGTTTAATCAAATCGTTGATTCAGCCCTGCCAAAACACATCCGGGAACGATTCATTCTCTTACTGGACAGCAACTGAACTTCTCTCCAGAACAAGAACGAGATCTGTATTTCGCGGTGAGTGTAATACCTTCTTTTGATTTCAATAACAATCTGCAGGTCTACAGAGATTCATGGGAAATGCCCAGCACTATAGTCACGTGAAGTATACAAGATGTACGTTGCCTGGATATTTGAATGACTACAAAATAAAACTCCCTGACTAAAAATTTTTTTAAAAAACTATCGCACCCCATGTTAATAAAAATATCAATATTACAAGATGTACGTTATCTGGATATTTGAATGAATAAATGACTACAAAATAAAACTTTCTGACTCACAAACAAGGCCGAAAATGCTCAATCATGAGAGGATCTTCTTGGATCTCTACCCCCTTTCATCGACATCATATGTGTTAGACGGAGACCTTTCCTGCTGACATTATTAAAATCTTTGACCGACCGACTAAAGTCCTACACAATTCTCGATGTCGATTACTCTCTATATCTATTCGTTAAAATATCGATTATTCTGTAAAAAAATAGATTTTTATGCCTTGTTCTCTTGCTTCCTTGACATTAAAAAAAAAAAAAAAAACAAAAAAAAACTTGACTTTTCAAAAGTTCAAGGAAATGAATTCGCGCCTTTCTTCAAGGAGAGCATTGAAATGTCCTCGTACTTATGAATGCTTCTGAGACACGCAATTCATGTTTACCACGACATTTTACTCGTGAAGTAATTACTTTATTAGTCGCATTTATCGAATTTTATAAGTACAATCGGAAGTAAATCCACGTAATCGTTTTTGCGAGCACAGAAAGGTTCCATAATTGTTGAATAGAAAGTTTGTGATTGCTTGTTATCTTTTCTCAAGAATTAACAAATGTTCAGACTTTTTTTGGATTGATGAGCAATTGGTCCCATAATCTCCAAATGTCCCTGAGCGAGTGGCATTTCGAGGAATCTTGCTGTCGAGATGCAATTGTTTCAATGCGAGTTGTTGAAGCAGCGAATCTTATCGCTACTACAATCGCTTCACTTATCTATGTTCGAATATTGTCAACATCAAAGGTGCCCGATTACGATGATTGATAGAAAAGTTCATATTTTCTTAGCTGGGAATAGGTTACTTAGAACAACATGTTTGAGATCCAGTCGAGAACTGTCCGAACCGAAAGACTGATTGTGAGATTGCTATTTTTTTGAGATAAAGTATAAAAATCAATAACGAAATGACTCATCAGCTTCTGCACGTCAACTTGAGATTGCTCTTCTCCATTTCCGTACTCAATGATTTGTTTCTACTCTCAATACGTGTTCTCGACATTGTCAATGTCTCCGGATTGCTCGACGAGAACGTCATGCATGCGTTTTTCAAGTATAACAGTGAGCATTTTTGAAAACAATAGCGTGTAATTATTTATTCATTAGGCTGGCTATATGCAGTCGTCGTAATTTTAACCATTGTCTTCGAGAGAATCCACTCGGTTCGCAATTATCAGACCTACGACGAGGTTTGTGTTCCAGTATATACTACCCAGGAAAGAAAACAGCGGTTGCAGAGCAGCAATACCTTTCCGAGAATATTCATCTCAATCGTGTTCAGTGAATATTGTGCAAGTGTGATGTTCACATGCATGATGGCTAAGGGTTCACGCGCATAACTCGCTTCCTTGTTGTGATCAATCTGCTCAGGTTACGTCGATAGGAGCACTTACGTCAAAGTCGCGCTCTTCATAGCCTTTCTCGCATTACTGGTTCGATGATCTTAAGAAATACATTCACTACAATTTATTTAGGCTTTCATCTTCTGCGTGCACTACACTTCGAAACACGCTAAACAAATTATGGAAGCTCGCTATCGACTAATGAACAACAACATTGCCAGTCGTTATAAAATGCTACAAGCCGAACGCTCCTCGCACATGCTAAAATGGTATATCCCTTTCCAGGTTGGCAATTCATTATCTTTCCCCTCAGTTTACACGCTAAATAAAGTCATTTCAGTCGTTGATGAATATCACAACCATCATCTTGGCGGTGGCTACTGTTCTTTTCATCAGGGTGCGCACACCCCAGTATTACTTAGTGGTCTCTGAAGCGCTATACATTAGTATCGGTCCACGGGTATGAGTCGGGAAACTTCGATTAGGAATTATTTTTACCATAAACAGGTTATCGGAGCCTGTTTCATTGCCATCAAGCGTCATCCTGCTCTTCGGAAGGAGTTTCGACTATTTCTATCCAAGATACGGTGAGAACTACATAGATATACCGGACTTCATGAGTAGTCCGATATGAACTTAGAACCTAACACTAGGAACAACTTTCGCAATACGTCTAGTTTCTACTTCGTAGTCTGTTTCGTTTACAGCCAGTACACTAATAGTAAATATAACATTCCAAATGAGTAAACAGCCTCTTCAGTGGACATCAATCTCGCGTCGAGCCAGCAACGACGATGACAGCCGGAGACAGCAAAATTGTTCATATCACAGTGCAGTCTGCGACTGGCGCACAGCTGAACTTTACACCCGATCGTGAACAAGAGATGTACTTCAAGGTTCTTACAAAGTTCTCATTTCGTTAGAGTTATCTGTATTCAGAGTTATGAAAGCACCTGGAGATAAGGAGAGTGCTTCAAAATGCAGTCGACGAACGTGTTCTTCTATAGTTCATTCGGAAAAAAACGCACTAGGAAAATCTATACAAAAACAAAGATAATCCGAAATACCCCAAAAGCTCCACAGACAAAGGTTCACCCATCAAGTAAAATAAATGAGAATACAGTGACAATAAAATTGATTACCGATAAATTTGTTTTCCAAACAGAGTATGCTTACAGAAAACAGGCCATGAATGGAGGGAGTAATATCCCCCAAATATTTTAAAAATTAAAATTTCTCCGCGAAAAGTGGTAGGGTAGAATTGTAAACCATATACTCGCAGATTGTTTATAGTTAGCCATGTATCTTATCTGACTTTTCCACACGTACTCACTGTTACCGAGCATGCTTGATAGCAGACGTTTGAATCGAGAAATACGGTCTCGTGGCCTGTTGAAGGCGGACTCTCTCTCTCTCTCTATCTCTCTACCAGTCACTGCCCCATACAGCGCGCTCATGTTAATCGGTGATAACCGTAATTGGACTGAGAGCCTCGCAGTTTCCATGAATGAGTGGCACTACGAAGTATCCTGTTGCCGGGATGGCATTATCTTTCTTCGACTCATCGAAACACTCAACATCTTCATTACAACCGCGAATGCTGTGTTGAGTTTGCGGATTTTTAAGAATACAAAGGTTCATAATTTCAGTTCAATTTCTAAAATACTTTTGACAGATATTGCATATTAATCTTCAATCTTTAATAATTGTATCCGTACTAAATGACCTCTCGCTTTCGTACATTCGCATATTTGATATTGTAAATGTATCTGGCCTATTATTCGATCATCCAGTACTACAAATTTTGCGCTTCAGCAGTAAGCACATAATTCCTTAATCATCACATAGATATCTACAGGTTGGATGTATGGACTCGTTATACCGTTGATAATCGTATTGGAGCGTACCTATGCAGTTAGAAATCCCAGTTGCGAAAATGTGAGTTTGGTAATCAATATTGATGATAAGGCAAGAATCAGGAGATATCTCATCGAAATTGTATTTTTGCCATGTTTCTGGGATACGCCCTTGCATTCATCTTCACTGTTGGTCTCTTCAAAGGTTTCAAGTTTTGATTTTAAATTATTTTGACTTTTTTGTACTTCAGGATTTTATAGCAAAATAGTATACCGCTGGATTGTCGCGTTCTTCGCAATAAGTATTGTTCTAGTGGGGATCCTCAGATTTCAGTTACAATCCATTCTCCTTCAGGCGCTTGTTTATTACACTCAATACACGAGAAAACACGCTAATCGCATAATGGAGATACGCTTCCGACTAATGTCGAATAATGTCGCCAATCGCTACCAAATAATTGAGGCACAGAGATCTGCGCACATGTTGAAGTGGTACATTCCATATCAAGTGAGCCAATAATAAACAAAAAGAGTGCAAAATGATGACAAGAATATACAGGCATTCATGACTGTTGTTATGATAATGGCTGCAATGGCTATCAGAGCCTATATATTGATGCGAAATCCTCGATACTATCTTTTCTCTCTGCAGATTTTGTACGCGCTCGTTGGATTCCGAGTATGCTCAAACGTCAATAACCATCTCAACCATCTATTCAGGCATTTAGTTCAATGTTAATACTGGTGGTTAGACATCCAACTTTAAAGCGAGAGTTCTTGCGAATATTAATGTGATTTGTGCGCTATCTGCTACAAAAGTTTAGTCATGGACTTCAGGTGTTCGAGTACTCAAACAAACGATCTGAAAGAATCAAAGACGAGAATAACACCCGCGACCGTTTTTTCATCGCACGGAGCCCCCTTAAATTTCACCTCTGAGCAAGAAAAGGCCATGTATTTTCAGGTGATTTAGAAATTACTGAGTATAAGTTACTAAATAACTTTATAGAGCTACAAAATCGCATGGTCTTAATATTGATACCACTACAACCACACTACCGCATGGGCTTAAAACTGCCAATACCCACACAGATGAAATATGAGTATCGCCGCAATAATCGCAACTTTAGCCAGACGGTGTCTCTGGCTTCATAATGGCCTATTAATACTTTTCTTTTCAGACTTAGAATATTTATACTAGAGATTGCATAATCATGATCATATAAGGAGAGAAAAAGATACTCCCTGACCTGTATTACTGTAGCGGCTGGCTGGAAGATCACTCGCGTAGATCAGAATTACACCAGTTGCAGTCTATCAATAGTTCACTATCCACTCCAGCGATCAAAGTTCACACATCCCAGATACTTCACAGTGAGCGCTCAATCACGTTCCCATTCTAAGATGATTTATTTAAAAATTAATTTTATCAGTAACAAGAATAAATTATCCATCACAACCACAATTACGAGCCCTGAACTAGAAAACGAAAAATCCTAATCATGCAACAACGAACGATGAAATTCTATTCTGAGATTATTTTAATTACAAATACAAAAACGATTCATAAATCGAAGAATAACGTTTTCGCTACGCAAATAATGAAAGAGGCAAGTCGTCGACTAGAGGGAAAGGGAGAGAAAACAACTATGTATCACAGCTCAATAGTTTAAATCTATATCTTTTGGGGTACGGTAGGGCATATTAGGAAAATTTCTGGATAGACAAGGCAGTAGGAATATGGTGAGGAGGAGGGGGGGGTTACTGTAGTCAAGAGGTTGCTCAGAACATGTCTCCTAGGAGGAAGTTGAGTGATCGATCGAGGACATAGCAGCCAACGAGGTCCGCAGCCACGTACTTCACCACCATGTTCCGCAGCTGAAAAATGGACATATTTGAGAGTGAAAATAGAATTCAAAGATCGCAACCGCAGTCTAGAATAGATTCCTGCTTACGAAATGTGTGTGACGAGATCGTTATTTTTCTGCTCTTGCACAATCTGCATAATTATCCCATCATGAGTTCCAAATCATCAGTCTATTATTATCATATCCAACGTTGATGCATCACTCATATCACGCTTGGCGTAATTATTACACCTCAAACTATGAAGGCAGCTTCTCATTTCACAGACTCCTTCGTCGAACATACTTGCGTTATCCTGTCCCGAATTGAACAACTTTTACTCGAATCTTTCAATCTGCTAATGAAAATTCCTAATTTTACAGACCTTGAACGCCTATTCAAGATCAAGAAACCTATGTCTCAATTCAGATTTTTAGCTGAAAGCAATAACACTTTTCAGTTGAGATTGAACAAAAACTTTCTCTCACAAATTTCGTGTCAATTTTTTCTTATGTGTTCTCAGTGCGTGACAGAAAACCAGAGGAAGTTGACCCTCGCTAAAGTTTCAATCACTAAAAAAAATATTGGTGTTTCTCACCTCATCCGGTAGGACGACCAGCTCAAATTGCTTGATCATATCATCTGATGCGCCCCATGCGAGAGAGAAGACGGCGAAACCAGAAGCAAGAAGGGAGTAGAGCATCGCACGATGTTCCATTAGAGACTCCATGAAGGGACGACCCTGAACAAACAAATTATTACTAGTAAATTACTAGTAGTAATGGTATAAATGTGATGCGCATTGCCTGCCGTTTGCATTTCCCGGGTGACTTTTGAATTTATTCTTCTTGTATTCTCCTTTTGCATTTTGCAAGACAAAATAACAGGATATCCTTTGTTTTGATATCTTCGGTCCCGAGAGACGCAAAGCAAGAATCGAGCATGTCGCTCACAGTAGTGCAATGCAATGGGGAGAAGGGGTTCAATGGGCATTTTCCCTTACAATTAGAAGAAATCATGCTTTCTGAAAGGCCATTACGTGCGCTTATTTTCTATTCCCCCCGCCTTAATTTCTCCATTTCACAAATCACGAGCACGCTGATCATTTTCTCACCATCTTTCAACCATCACTTCGATCACATCATATCTCCCTGCTACAGATTGTGCGAGATGTATGATGTTGATGAATTACACTCCTTTCATTACTCTGAGTGACGCTCTGGCGAGTCAGACGCCTTCCTTGTTCAACAATTCCAGTGCACGATATCGGCATGCAAATAATTTACCAGAGGTGTTAGCCCTTCTCCATTTCCGCGATTAGACATTTCACTGTTTCATAATTTAGCAGTTGGCTGTCATTTCCGTGCTTTCCTGTGTCTCGACAGATGATATTTCGTCAATAATCCCACTCTACTTCTAATTCCCAATATGGCCTTTCTTAATTGGCGCTCAAGGACACGGATTGACTGACAAGATCACAAGTGCAATCACGAGTCACGGAGGGAAGTCCTAGAGAGTTAGATATTGTTATCGTGGCGAGTCCCCTGGTTATCCCATTCTTCGCGTATCTCGGTCGCGCTCTCGAACCCCATACCATCGTAGAATGTCCAATGCCCTGTAGCCTGATGTGATGTCTTCTTCGCACGTTCCGTCACCACAGATGATCTCCCTTGTTCTTGTCTAGTTGGTCGATGACCATCTTCTCCACTGCACTTTATATCTATGCGAAGCAGTGTGAGCACCACAATTACCACACATCAAAGAACATGAACGAGAGTATCGGATCTTCAGTTCTACCATTCTCCCAAGGGTTTAATAGTCCATGTCTAGCACACCTGCCATTTTCCGAGACCGTTCTTCTCCCCTTCTCTTTCGTTTTCTTGTCATACTCCGTCACAAGTACACTCGTCGTCCTCATGTTCGCATTTACGACGAGGGCAATTGTATTATTAGTCGTACCATTATTTCCCCCTCTCCGGTCATTCCACTCCCTTTCCTGCTCCTCTCGAGCTTCCAATTCTGCTACTTCTTATTGAAGCTTCAGCGTTTTCCGAGTATTCTCAAATATTATTTCCCCCTTGCGACAGTGCGTAAAGTGCATCATGGCGTGTGACTCGCAGAGCGCGAATTTCTCATAGCTGTCAGACTAGGTAAACGAGTGGCATGAATACAGCGAAAAAATGAGCAGCTTCCCATTCCCATTTCTCGACTAGAATAGCAATTACTCCAGCAACGACAGGACAGGGGAAAACAAAGCAGTGGTTTCAACTGTGGGCACGTACAATTTCTTCAAGGTAGAAATCATGTGAGATGTCGATAAGCAAATCACTGATTGGCGAACACACAACTGTTAGCGTCAAATAATAATAAAATAATAATAGAATAACTAAGCCTGAGTGTGAGTAGTTTCCCCATCGGTTCCCCTCTCCCATTTCCATTGGATGCAAGTTCTCGCTCCACTGCGACTTAATAGCAAATAAAGCCAAAACAGCGTGCCACATTATTCTGAGAGCATTGCGTACCAAAAACAAAGACGTACTCATGAAAGCCTTCTCTATTTACATCCGACCAATCTTAGAAAGCGCGTCTGCTGTTTTCAACCCATACCAATGCAAGGACAAGAAAGTACTTGAAAAGGTACAGAACTACTTCACACGGAGACTTTTCATGCGCTGCTATAACCTCACATGGGCTGACATGCCCTCCGCCCAAATTAGAAATGATAAATTATGCCTTGAATCACTAGAGAAGCGAAGAGAAGGAATTGACATTAGAGTAGCCAAAAATCTCCTCCGAGGCAAGTATAGTATTTCTTACAGAAACCCGCACTACTTCAAAATTTACTACACCAGAAATGGTATGAATTTCAACAATCCTGGCTCCCGTTATGGGTACAGACATAACAGTTTCTTTCCGCGAGCGGCAAGGCTTTTAGTAACAGAGAATCAGACCAGTTTCACCGTATAGAGATCCCGTCTTTGTATTGTAGCATTGTTTCATTCTAATACTATTTTTAAATTGTTTTCGCCGTTATTTCATCGAAATAGCATAAATATTATTATTAGTACTAAATTTTCTAAGTGAGCGAAGATCCGCTTCCGAGTGAATATGTGAAGTACTAGAAAACGCGCAGAATCACAGTTAGCTCGGTTTGTGGGATAATTGGGATAATTTTCCCGAGGCGCTGTTTTTACACACTTCCGTCTGGTAGACTTTACTGAAGTAGCTAGAGTATTCAATAAATAGGAAATTCTTGAATATTTGCTACAGACTTTTAATTTCCCTTCGCAATATCCGCTCACGGCAGTTTTTTTTGGGGGGGGGGAGGCTAAAAACGTACTCGATAGTTGACGGCGAAAGTGCAAACTTGGAGTGCCATCGAGATGATGTACACCGTCGTGTTGAGCATGTTCGGAGTGAACTTCGCCTCGAGATCGATCGGCTCAGTCCTGAAAATGATTTTTATTCTTATATATTCAATTTTACTCTTCATAATTGTTCTCTTTCATCGTGCAATCGAAAACTAGACCTCAAATTTCACTTTCAATTTCGGCGAATTTTGGGGGTACTTCTTTAAATTAGTCATCCCACTAATTCTTACTAGTCTCGCAATAGTCACGTGCCTTGATTTATTTCCCATAATAGCTCTGCTATTTTCGATTCTGACATGGCTTCCATCCAATTTCACTTTTCAACAATCTGCGAATCGCAGATGAAGGAAGGAGTACTCTGTAACTAGAATTCGTGCCCGCGTGGAGTCATTGGTCTGTCTGGGAACAGACGTCCACATCCGTAGATAAGCCCTCGTCTCATCCCTTTCTTTTCTCACTGTGCTCGCATTACTCGGATTTCAGACAAATGCGCTACCCGGAAAGTGGTTAATCCCGATATTTCGGAATTTTTCGCGCCTCCTTTCGAGAAACACTTCAGTGTAGTTCGCAAGCGTAATCGGTTTCACCTTATTACCAATTCTAAGTAATCACTCCACATCTCTCTTTCACTTCTCACTCTCGCTTCTCCTCTCAATGGAGGAAAATACTCTATTTCACGGGCACATCCTTCGCTTACTGGGAGATATCATTTCACTCCAGCCTCTCATCAATTCATTCCACATTCCGTATTTGCTATTCTATGCGCATCACCCTCTCCGCCTCAATGCATCCAGAAATATTCCAAACTGAATGAGAGTCGATCCAGTGACAGGATAACAGTCGACTTCCTCCACGCGTTTCTAGTACTTCCTTCCGTAGGGCTAAAAGCTTGCAAACATACAGCCTAGTCTCGCAATATGATGCCCATGCACAGAATGAGTCCACTTGTCCGCACCAGGACAAGTGCACTTTTTTTAACATAAATTTGGCTAATTCACACGGAATCCCTTCAACACCGCGTTTCTCACGTCTTCTTCTAATCCCCTCGGACGTCCGACTAATCATCCGATCCTCCATTTCTTATGCATGGTTGTTTCTCGTGTGTTATAGTGCTCGTTGAGGCACTGTTTACGGCATTCTCGTGATAGATAGATAGAGATAGATGTGATAGATAGATGTGATAGAGTGATAGATGCCCCATTCCAGAAAGACTTTCCCTTCTCATTCTGGTTCGATTTCGAGATGTTCTCCTCATGGAACACCACAGCATCGTGCTGCATGGCCACAATAAAGAGCATACATCTCGCCGATTTCATCGTTCTTCTAGTAGCCATCTCGCTCTACTTCGTCTACATGCGAATACTACACGATAGCAAGGTAGTTTAATCCAAAAAAAAGTCTCCATAACTAACAAAACAAGGCAGGTTATTCACGTCAATCTCAAACTCATTCTCACTGTCATTTCCACACTCGACATCTCTGTTCTCCTAGTGCGAATTGTGGATTTTCTCGATTTCTCGGGAACCTACGACTTCGGGCCAACGCTGCAGAATTCCATCAAAATGATCTGTGAGCTTTTCGACACCCTATTTAACTCGAGTCTCCATTGCTCAGGCTTCTCAATGGGCACACTCTCGTTATTCAATCTACTAGCCGAACGATCGTTCGCTCTCTACGCATATCAATGGTACATCTGTCGATTTTCATTCATATTTTTTACGCATCTCGCACAATTAGCGCCAGTGCAGTCACGCAAATAAATTTACTATTCAGGTACGATCGGTCCGAATCGGCGCGACCTAACATCGTCATCGTCATTATCTACCTTCTGCAATTCATTTTCGTGTTAATTGCCTATCGAATGGTGCAGAACGGTAAGATAACCACTGTTCATTCATAGAGGGTGCTTGAATTATCTACTGGCCTGTGAGGGTGAATTAACAGCTGGCCTTACCAGTGGGTCCCACCTAGCGTTGTCCTACGACGTAAAATCGCTTGAAGTGGTTACACCTTTACCTTTTACCTTTTACCTTGAATTATCCTACGAAAAGTGCTTCAATTTACGAATCGTAAATTACGATATCCGAGGGTGATTGACTCGGGGGATTGCACGCATTAACTACTATATCAGGTGGTGCAAAGGCCGCTCAACTCTACGTCGCTGTGCTCTTCTGCTGTGCAATAGTCGCTCTTGTGGTAACCATATTATTCACTTCCACCTTCATCGTTCACCACTCAACCTTTCCGAGCGTCTTGATTAGGGCGTACGCTGAATGATCCAATGAAGGACAGCTCACCCAGAATAGCTTTCAGTGCACATTCAGCCAAGTAGAATTAATTAATGCATGTCATTTACATATTTAACCAACTACAAGTGCAGGCCACGCTTCTCTACCTTCTGAGTGCTCGATTACGCCATAATTGTGTGCGTAGTCGTCGATTCGAGCTCACTCGCCACTCCATTTCCGGACAGTGTCAAATGGCGGAGAATCAGCGTTGCGACCGATTCATAGCCCTCTACATTCCGTTCCAGGTCTAGTCTTGTCATCCCATTTTCACTTCACAACTAAGCCCATTAGCATACAATTATCAGCAAACTACACAACAAAAGGGCGAGGAAGTAGGAGAAGGCACACAATGAGAGAAGGATTAGCTCATTACGGAAGAGACCTCGAGGCTCTAGCAAGCCGCGTGCATCACTTGCTCATTTGGCCAATTTGTTTCCACCATTAGATAATAGTTGAAGAAAACCAGAGCATAAAAGAAAGCATAAATCCAAGAAATAAAGATCCGTCATTGACCTGAATGGGTGCGAGGGTCCACAAGTAGGATCGAGTTACATCGCAGAAATTTAATTCCTTTGCTCTCATTTCGACCTCACACAAGCACATCAATATCATGGTTTCAGGTGCTCTCTTTCTTTCTTACCACAATTCTTGGTGGCCTTCTCGTGTTTCACGTGCAGCGGAAAGATCCACGCAGCTATCTGCTCTTCCACTCACTACTCTACCTAACAATCGCGCCAAGAGTAAGACTTCCTCGTCTGTCCCTACCAACATCGCAAAAATCAAATTCACGAAAAAACATAAATTTGACGTCGATTTCATTTATATAATTTTCATGTGATGCTCTCCATGCTGATCCCTCTCACTCGTCACCCTGCACTCTATAAACAGTTGAAGCAAATGCTCGGCCGAAAGAAGTGAGCCACTGTTTAAAAATGATATCTGCACGCACTCTCCGTGGATTTCTAAACACAGTCTTTATATCACCTGCACCAGGGGTTCACTGCTTCTGGCAAGCGTGTGACTTCTGAGTGGTTTTAAAGCATTAATTTCACATAAAACGTATACAAGATTTCAGAAGCTACAAGTCCGTCGATCACATCGAACTCTCCTCCTCTGAACAACCTAAGTACATCATTATCCATTCCACTGCTGGGAAGCCGCTCACTTTCTCCCCTGAAGAGGAAGCCGAGTTCTACTTCCAAAATTACACCGCTGCTTGGGGCTGCTCGACAAACCGGGCAAGAAGGAGCAAATGAGAGATACTGTAGACTAATTCCTAGTGCATTGGGAACTTCTCTGTTTGTTGGCCCGGCTACGACCGCGCTGAATGTGAAGGGGGCAGGGAATGAAAATGATAGAGAGGGAAAGCTCTGCATGAAAAGGCTGGGCCAAAAAACAGAGAAGTGCCGTGCATTGTCGTATCTAGACTTTCTTTTATTTTCCTCGTATCTTCTCTTGTCATATTAAAAACAGAAAGAAGCGCCGAATTTCAACAAATATTTTCACAACAGATTACAAATTGAGGAATCCCCTCCGGGAAGGTCGTCATCCCACGGCGCATTTATATTTATAGTCTTCTCGTTAAATTATGCTTACATGTAAATCCACGGGTTTCCAAATGGTATGATCCCTCAACGACTCGGTCTACTTCTTTCCCTGTGATTTCCGTGTTATTCACAATTCCGTGATAAACTAAATTCCTTTCGATATCGTTGAACTTTCGGCATAATAAATAGAGGCCAAAATACTAATATCCAAATGCATCACGAGCTCGTTATCTTCCCCACCTTTTGCTTGGATAGACATACACTTTGCCTCAAGAAGGTTAGCTATCACATTGCCATGGCCGCTATCATCGACACTGTCGAGAATTTCCTCTCTCCTGATTGGGATTTCAATTACGCTTACTGTCGAGAGGCTGTCCTATTCACTAACTTTCTCTACGGACTATTTCTACTTCTGGATACCTTCGTTTTCATCTTATACATTTACGTATTTGCTCGAAATAAGGTACATCCTCGAGTTATGAAAAGTACACAGCGTTCGTTTCAGACACTTCATGCCAACTTCCGTGTTATTTTCTTGATTTTAGCTGTGAATGACATGGTACTCGTCTATCATAGGCTCGCTGATTTTTGGTTAACTGGGATGATAGACCGTGAAAACGGTTTTACCTACTTCGTCAAAATGCATTGTAAGCATAATAAAATAGGAAAAATAAAGACGAACATTTGCAGGTTGGGTAACGCTAATCTTCTCACTATGTAATATTATCGGCGAACGTTCTTTCGCGTTGTACGCATATCAGTGGTAACTATTTTTTGGAAAAAATAAATAGGATTCAATTCAGGTATCATGACAAACAATTGAGCTATCCAACTACTATCATTATCGTTTACACTATTCAAGGTTAACGGGCAGCTATTTACTGCTTCAATCAATACTTTGATTGCAGAAACCGTTGCGTGTGTGCTCATTACGAAAAGGGCAATTTCGAAGACTATGATTATGGATTTTTTGACCGTAATGATTATTCTCACAGCACTTGTGAGTCTATAATTTTGGCAGGGATAATATCGCAAAGTAACTTTAATTCAGTTTGTGATCGCGATCTACCGTAGCTCTCGACGGCGCAATCGTCAAATGATTGCTTCGCGATTCCAGTGGTGCGATGGTGAATCGTTGTCTCGCCGACACATATCTATGGAAATTCTACGCGAGAATCGATTACTTCAAGTATATCTGCCCTTTCTGGTAAGTATATGCACTAATACATTAGCGAAACCCCGATACCTTTCCACTGAACTATCTGATCAAATTAGTACCCCCACAGAAAAAAACGACCTATTTGCATTAGCGATTGAGTTGAACGTGAATGTAGTTGATGAAAATTCATTTTATTTAATGTTTTTTTTTTAAATCTCAGCTCATCTCGTCCCTTATTCAAACATTGGAAGCACTCGTCGTCGTTCACGTCATTACGCCCATCGACCATCGATATTATCTCATTGCGCATTGCGTATTCTACCTCACCATCTCCATTAGGGTTTGTACTTAATCTCTTTTACGGTAAATGATCACAAGCACCTTCACTCTAGGTTCTCTTCGACCTACTCATTCCCATGCTCGTACACCCGGTCATCAGAGCAAACGCCAAGAAAACACTGATCGCAATGGTCAAAAGGTTTGGAATGTGCAAATCTATCGTGTGTTATTCCCGCATAGTATTGTGAATATCTTGACCAATTAAACGGAAACCCTATTATTGCTCTCCAGGGAGAACTTTCAAAAGATCTACATCAATCGAACTTCGCAAGTGAAGATAAAAAAAACAATGTAAAGATGAAAAAAGGCGGTGATAAAAACTTTCACGAAATCTTCCCAATTTACAAGTGGCGATTTAAAAGTTACAAGATGTTAGAGTGGCGGACAGGACAGTTGCAATACATTCACGTTTTTGTGCCATATTACAGATTACGCCCCAATAGTCGTGTGATTGCGAAAATTGCGCCAGCTCCTACCACAAATCGACGATCGTCTATCATTCATTCAACTAATGGCCAACGTCTAAGCTTCTCGCCCGAACAAGTATACAATATTAATTTCCGAAGCTTTAAACTTGAAACCTCACTCCACCGCCTTCGCTTCAGGAGAAAGAGATGTACTTCACGGGCTATGCTCAATTGTGGGGCGCCCCATCCGGACCAGCCACTCAACAAGAGCCAGTCCCGATATAGCGCGAGCTGCGGCCTTGTTTCAGAGGCAGGAGTAAAAAAGTGAACAATGGTGTATGCAGGCCACATGTTTAGGCGAATTTGAACAAAAATAAGGAAGGATTCCACCGTTCCATAAAGAATTCGGGTGTTTTTGTGATAATCTGTGGAATTGCGTCATCAATTGATAAATAAAATCATTAACTAATAATGTGATCACCTCGGATCCGCTGCGTGTGCCGCATTCACCAGTGTGAGCAAGCACGTGAAGTGGATGCAGAACTGACCAGTGACCTGACGAGAAATAAAATGAATAACGATTTCGCAACCCTCACAATTCACGTTGCACAGAATAAATGAAACAAATATTAATGCCCATTGATATAATGGGTAACATCGTCATTTTGAATTAATAGAAGTCCTACCGTTAACAGTGTGTACGCGTTAAAAATGTTGGCCATCGGGCGCTGGCGCGACAACGTGTTCAGAGGCTGCAAACATTCGTTTTATTTTTTTTCAATAACAATATTTTTTAAAAAATCCCCCACCTTGGCTCTGCTCACGAACAGGAAGCACGCGGCGAGCAGTAGACCCTGACAATTGAATGCATTTGTACAACCTCCCGGATACCGGATCATTCTCCCCTTCCCCGTCTACCGTATTCATTTGCCATACCTGAATGGTCGCTTGCGTATCGCTGAACTTGACTCCATCGAGATAGAGGACGGACAGGGAGTAGGCAGAGATGAGGGCGTTCAGGGCCAGAATCTTGAACATTTGCAGTGTTGTCACAAGCGTGCATCGACCCTGCTTGATCACGTGACAGACTGCAATTGGAGCAAATCAATAATTATCGGGGAAATACCGTAATCCGTGCTTCATCAGCGTCAAAAAAAACAATAATTCGTAAACTACCGTACTCGATTGGATGCTCGTGTACTTGCTCGTGAAGGGCGCAGCGATGCTCGCATCTCCCAGTCGCACAACCTGACGATGCGAATCGATCGATACATCATCAATCAACCGTATCTCACTTAGTTCTACCGTACTCCCTTACCTGTGCCTTCTCCTCTTCCTCAATCTCCTTCATCATATCATCAAGTCTCTTCTGCATCGCTGGTGCTCCTCCTTGGGGACGGGCACGGGCGCCAGCTGGAGCGTCCGTGCGACGACCGCCTACAATATTCGAGCGTGCCCAATCAGTTTGCGATTCTAGCCCTCTGGTGGGAAGGAAAGGTGACAGAGTGAGGGCAACCGCAATATGGCTCCAGCCATTCCTTCGGACATCCGCAGATAAAATTGTGCAGCTTTTTAGAAAAAAGTGCCATCCGCAATTCTAAAGCGGTCACCTTTCCTAGCCCACCAGTGTTCCAGCATGTGTTTCACTGCCGCTATGCTTCCAAAGTCGTCGTACCTGGGACGATGGCGGGACTCTTCTTCTCCTTCTCGCTCTTCTCGGGCGATCCGGCCTTCTTCTCTCGTTCCTCCTTCTCCTTCGCCGCTTTGACCGCGTCGAAGGGATGCGACAGCAGGGCAACACCTGCAAAAGGTTAGTTTATTTACATGTAGGCAACTTAGAAATGTAAAACACAGGTTACAGCCGAAGAGTGACCACTCCACAAGGATTGCGACTCACCGACATTAGCGTGTTTGAGTGCGCCCACATCATTCGTTCCGTCTCCACACATCAACGTCGTCTTCCCGAGATGCTTCAGATCGTTGATCACTTGCTCCTGAACACCAAAATATATAATTTAATGTAAACCAGTAGATAAGCGCAAATCAGATGGCAATTGAAGTTAATGTTGCACCATGACCAGTGTCAAGTTCACTATCGTTCCATTAGACACCGATAGTGCGAAAAGAGAGAAAGCGAAGATCGATCGAGCGCACCTTCTGTTTCGGTGCCATTCTCGCAAAGACTGCCACGTGCACGACCAATTGGAGGTAGAAGGGACGATGATGAACGAGCAGATGGGTAAGGGCCTGAAGGGAGGGACATGGATGAGGTGGAATGAGAGGAATCCTCTCAGAGGATACACATGTTACACGAGAACACAGGAAAGGAGTTTGTCTTGATTTCACACTGAATCGCAAATCACTTACGCTTCCAGTGATGCAGAATTCGTGATCCTTGAAGAACTTTGCTCGTTCGCGCGCATTCGGCTCAACCTCGCACTCGATCTCCCCGTCCACTGATCGCCATCTACAAAACAATTGTGTGATGTGATCGTTAAAAAAGATGCAAAAAATGATTCAGCGCTTCACTTTCGAAATTTGACATCCTGCATAACAATGGAATAATACCGTACCCCCAGTATCCTCCGTTGTCGTGGGGCGCGTCGAGGATGAGCGTGGGCTTCCTCTTCGACGTGAATCGGAGAACCTTCGCAACGTGGCACGCCGTCAGCGGATTGTCACCCGTAATCATCACTACCTGAAGACGGAAAAGGAACGTGACATACAAGCTTCTTCATCACGTATGACCTCTATTTAAACAAAATTCTATGAAATCAAGCTACTTTTCGTCCCTTCAAGTAAGTACAGATATTTAAACTTCCGTGAAGAAGACTGCTAGCTACCGTAACTCTGAGTATCGTACCCGATGGGAGGAATCGATAATCTCCTTGATCATGGCCTTCGTATCCGGTTTGAGTGGGCAAGAGATCACGACGAAACCGGCGAACACTAGTTCCTTCTCCCAGTGCTCACGCTTCGAATCACGAATCTCCTGCAGAAACGTGCCAATATTTGTCAATGTTAACGTTCGGCACTTTATCTACTAGGAACCGCTCATTCGGAATAGTAGTTTGCGAAATACTATCTCTCGTTATTGCTATTCTGGTCTTCTAAAGTCGTGCCCATTAATATCCTGGTACTCCCTTTCCCCCCTTCTTTTATGTTGGACCACACGGGCGATTGCTTACTGTTAGGGCGGAGTTTTCAATTTCCGCTTCAATTTCCTTGCCTCGAGAGGTACTACTCTTGAAGTTGGTAGTCAAGTGCGTCAACAGCCTGCTCACCTGGGGCGTCAACGATCCGACATGGCGCAATCCGAGTGCGAGTACTCTCGCTCCCTGTCTCGTCAGTTTCGTGTACGTCTGTTCGTAGTCGTCGGGCACCGATGCATACTGTAATCAGAGCCCATTAATCGATTGCGGTAGTTTAGAAGAAAACTTTAGTTTTACAATTGCCCTCGTAATTTCTCTCAAGGTGCAGTTCTACAAATCACTCCGAGTAGTATGGAACGGGCGAAAATGGAACACAAAATCGACTGGCAACATTTTTGACAGCAAAGTGATTCTACTACATACAATTAAAGCTTTGTTTGATATTCGCCGCTGGTAAGAAATCGGCGCGAATTCGCTTTTCCAATCATTTATACGAGGACATCAACTGACCATGCTCTTCAACACCTCGGGCGCGCCCTTCACAGCCACCACATACTTTGGCTCGTTCGTACCGTGCGGAATGTGCCCTGCGATCGTCGTCATTCTGCAATAATCACATCATTACCGTACCACGGTATCAATATCCCTAATAACTACCGTACTCCGTCCTCCTTTCCTACCGTACCTCTTCATTGCGGACGAGAAGTGGAATCGATGGGCGATGCGAAGAGGGAGGACATCCTTACGGTTCGTGTTCGGGATCACCGTGTCGCCTGCGGCATTCATGTTTTATTACCAAACTAACTCTTTCGAAAATCAAACAGGTCACACAGTGTGACGCACAATCTATCAAAATGCAGCATGTATTATAGCAACAACTGTATGGCTACCAAGGCAGATCTAGCTTACTTTTCGTGAGCGAGAAATCGATCCACTGCAGGCAGGCCTTCTCGAGGGGATCGCCCACCAATTCCTCGTCGAAACGAACCAGCGAGTGACAGCACGCAAGCACCTGCACGATACAACCTTCTCGCCATGGACTTCACATATTTTCTAGGCATTTCTCTACACCACGAATGGCCAATTGGCCGAATACGAATACCCCCAAGGAGCCCTCTCTCTCACCTGCACTCCCTCCACATTATCCGCTGCTGCCTTCACAATCGTCACCGAGTCCTCCGCGCCGTCTCTGCATTAAAAATAAATAAATAAATTCATAATATTTTTGTCTCGCGAGATTCGGGAAGTCCAACACAACAGTGCTCGACTTGGCCTTCATTGTAATCCGCTTACCCGATGGCGATTCCCTCCACAACCAGATTGTCCGTTGTGAGAGTTCCCGTCTTGTCGAAGCAACAAATGTCAATCTTGCCTGCGAACGGAATACGGAACGGCTCCGTACAGAAGACACCTGACAATCATCATTGTCTTTCAATTCGCAGTTTGGTGTAAGGAGCAGAGGTCAGAAGTCATTGCTGAGCGCCGATTTCCTTGCGGAACTTTGAGGGGGCGGTGACCCGTTCACATTGTGAAAATTTTCGAAATTTTGAGCGGCATCCCGTTTATTTTGAGAAAAAAAGACGAAAATTGGTCCAAAAGGAGAGGTGACCCGTACTTCTGAAGCCGTTTGTGTACCCGGAGACCCGTTCAAATCGTACAAAATTTTTCCAAGGAGCTCCCTGGCTCACGTATGCCAGAAGTAGGCCGACAACAGGCACATTCGCGTCTCACCTCTCCTTCAACGCCTCGAGCACATTCCCGATCACAACTTCACTTCTAAGGTCAATGTGCAAATGTGTGTTTCCCACAGCGTAAGAAGAAGATAATAACTAACCCAGTTTCTGTAGTGCGATGAGCGAATTGTTGACTGCGAGCGACAATTCGATGGGCAATTCGGGCGGAATGACGGATGTGAGAATGAGAGTGCACTCGAGGAACAGCTTGTACTTGGAACGGGTTGGATCCTCCGAACCTGCCAATGACAGGAACTCACTCTAGCAATCACATCTTTTCAATAACTTTCATTACACCAAAGATGTGCCCGGAAGAAAGCGTTCCCCGTAGCTACTGACAATTGAATATCTACCTAAGCCTGCTTACCCTTAAGCCATAGATATGCGGCCGCGGCGATTGCGAATATGAGGAGGAAGAGAATGAAGGCGAATGTCTCCAGGTTGTTCGCAGTCACACGCTTCACGCCGAACATTATCGTCCTGAACGGGAGAATCACGCTTTCAAAAGTGACATTGCATTCTTTCCTTCACTAACAGTGATTCGTTCATTTAATCTAAATCGCAAAAAGATCCGGAGCGAAACCCATAATTTTCTCACCTGAGCAGCTTGCCCTGACTGGTGTTGAATCCTGTTCTGAGCACATAGCAAATGCAGCCATTGTCGGGCGATTTCATGCCCGCCTCGTTCTTGCCTAAACGAGCTTCTTTTTTACAAAAGAATACATTGAACAGAAGAATAAACCATGTATTGAGCATGCTTTCAATGTCTAAAACGAATTATAGTATTACAGGGAAGGTTTACTGATATTACATTACAAAGAGAAAGAAGAGATATTGTTTTGTAGAAGGGATTTTGGAAACATAATTAGCAATGTATCATTAAAAAGGGTACACATGATAGCAATGACGAAGATAAAAATTACAGAGGGTGAAATAAAAGTGAGCTGTTAGCAGTAGTAAAATCACAACACGATAGTAAACATGGAATAATTTACCAGTCTGCTTGGATGCCTTGAGTGTTCCTGCTTTATGCTCTTCAATTCATGATTCAAATCTATGTGCATCCACTTATGAGCTAATACTCGCTAGATGGCAGGGGGGGGGGCTCCGCAATTTTCGTGAAAGTTCTCTTACAGGGGGCTCCGCAAAAAGTTTTCGATTTCCCTTGCTACAGGGTCCCGCACCCTTCCACATATCGGGGACATATGCCCAGCAGTGTGTGCATCATACATTCCATTTAAAAAAAGGTAGCCTTGTTTCGTACCTGGTGGAGTATGTTGGACGACCTTCGTTCCTCCCGAGATGACGTGCAATCTCGAATCCAAATCAATGTCGAAGTCACGATGGCCCTCGACGCCCTCGATCGGTTCCTGCGAATATCGTCGTCTTTGAGAAGATAAGAGACACTATCTGAGAAAATTGAGCTTTTCACCCTATCGGCCGTACAAGGAAAAAATAACATAAGCTCAAAAAATTCACCTAGGGGTAACTTTTCACGTAGAACTCGAAAATCCACCTTAAAAATCCGTATCTTTAACGCCCAATTTTCTATAGGAGGCTTTACCCTGCCGGGGGGCAAATGCTATCTTCCGAATACGCTTCCAAACCCTACCATATGATAGCAATTCTTGTAGAACTCGACGAAATAAGTATTTTGACGAAAAAAGTGAAATGCTATCCCACCAGAAAAAAAAGTTATTTCGGATTAAAAACTGAAAATATTTTTTAGCATTTTTCTAAGTTGTCTGTCGTATCTATCGACATTTCCAATCGATTCCCTGTTGAATTTTACCCCTAGGGTAATTTTTTGAGAATATTTGAGGGCTAAGTCCACCTTCATTTTTCGCCCGGAATGCTTTCGAGTGCACGGTGGCGCGTCAACAAGTTGTTTACTTGACCTCGCGATGACGTCATCATGACCCAGAATGTGTTATTTTTTCTTAATTTGTTTATTTACATTGCATATGACATGAATTCGCAATTAAAAAGAACTATTTTTTGAGTTTTAAATTTGAAGAGAATTTTTCTTCAATTTGAAGAGTGCGAAAAATTGAAGAAAAATTCTCTTCAAATTTTAAACTCTTAAAAGTGAGAAAAATTCATGTCATATGCAATGTAAATAAACAGATGAAGAAAATATAACACATTCTGGGTCATGATGACGTCATCGCGAGGTCAAGTAAACAACTTGTTGACGCGCCACCGTGCACTCGAAAGCATTCCGGGCGAAAAATGAAGGTGGACTTAGCCCTCAAATATTCTCAAAAAATTACCCAAGGGGTAAAATTCAACGGGGAATCGATTGGAAAGGTCGATAGATACGACAGACAACTTAGAAAAATGCAAAAAAATGTTTTCAGTTTTTGATCCGAAATAACTTTTTTTTTTCAGGTGAGATAGCATTTCACTTTTTCGTCAAAATACTTATCTCGTCGAGTTCTACAAGAATTGCTATCATATGACAGGGTTTGGAAGCGTATTCGGAAGATAGCATTTGCCCCCCGGCAGGGTAAAGCCTCTTATAGAAAATTGGGCGTTAGAGATACGGATTTTTAAGGTGGATTTTCGAGTTCTACGTGAAAAGTTACCCCTATGTGAATTTTTTGAGCCGATGTTATTTTTTCCTTGTACGTCCGTATGTGAATCCCCTCAGATAGTCTCTCATAATATACAATCTATCTCCCCAATAGATAAATTGAACGCGCCAGTACATTCAGATTGCCAATATTTTTGGAAAGGGGCTTGCAAAACAAATCACAAGTGAGCAGTAAACTAGAGAGGATACTCCTCACCTTCATCTGGGGCACGGACTCTCCCGTGAGCATACTCTCGTCGACGATACACGGTCCGCGCATCAGAATGAGATCACACGGAATCGTCTGTCCCTCTTGAGATCGACCTGCGAGGAAAGGGTGGTCGTAATATTTCATTGGGAAAGTATGACGTATAGATAATCTCAACAGCTTGCTTTCATGTGTACCAAGAGGAACTTTCATGAACGGCAGAATAGCAAATCTCACCTATGGATACGATATCTCCTGGCACGAGCTCATCCGACTTTACGCGATTCCACTTGCGGTTACGGTAGCACTGAAGCAAATCAATAATTCACAAACACTCTTCCACCCTCGCTTTCCTAGTTTCCCTCAACAACTCGTCGCTATTGCGACTCACACTGGCCATTTCGCCAGAGAAATGATTTACTCAATTGAAAAAAGGAAACAGACAATCACTCACGAAAATCTGGTACGTCTTATTGCCCATATTCCTGATCTCGGCCATATTCTTCAATTGCTGCTTGACGAGCGTCGCTTCGAAGGTCATGAGCATAGCGAGAGTGAAGAGCGAGTAGTACCACATGTCCTCGAGACACCATAGACCCACGCAGAACACCTGAGTGGACAATTGCATTACCTTTATCGCAAATAGTCTTTGCTAAATTGTAAAACTAGACCAATAAGTGATACCTGGAAGACGAAGAAGGGAGCTGTCGCCCGCTCCTTGAACATGTCCATGAACTGAGGAATGACCATCTCCATTCTAGAAAACGTGTAATCAGTAACTATAAAAATATATGAAATGCCGAAATTAATAGAAATGCAATAGTTGTGATAAAAGCATAACATTGTTCGAATTTACTAATATTTTTCAATATTTATTCCAGAATTAGAAGGAACGCACTTGTTATCTCCGAGTGAATAGCGGGCGTTCACGAGCTCGTCGTCAGTTTGGAATCCCTGTACGCTCTGGTAGTACTTCATCGGCCTCAATGATAATCGATATTCGTACATTGTAACAGCGCATGAAGTATCATAATCGAAACATCGAAACTAAATCACAAACCGTCGTGTATCGAAGACAACGGTTTCAAACTCCTTGCGGTCAGTATTGAAAGCATAGATGACCTTCTGGAACTCGAAGTACAGCTTCGAATTACCATTGAGCTGAACATTTGGTAATCATAATTAGATAAGAAATGAATGCGATTGAACCAAATACAGAGCAGATCCTTCGTGTGCTACATATTTAGAAAATATAAATAACCTTTGAATATTTGAGAGGCAAGAGTTCACTCCAACCATTGTTCGGTGCGGGAACAACTTTTACCCAGCTTGCCTTCTTAGGATCCGATTCCTGATAGTATGGGATTAACCGTTATTTAACAAGTAATGTACGCTCAAAATTATATATAAAATCAAACTAACATATGAGCAGGTCATAAACGCTTGCACTCCGACGAACCAATGACCGAATAGCACACAGAGAGCCTGGAAATGGATATAGAAAAAATGGATATTCAACGATCAAGCAAAAACAGCTAAAGATTATTTTTTATAGCTAAAATCTGCAGCAGAAAAATGGGTAAGGATCGAGTTTAAAAAATATGAATGCTTTTCTGCCTATTATGACTAAAACTCATTCAAACTATGAGTGAAATCAAAAAGAAAGCAAGGAAGAACCCAGTTTACAGGTTGGAATCAAGCAATCAGATGAAAATTAAATGCAAACCTGCAGTAATCCAACCGCTGCAAATCCGATGCATCCCAGCTCATAATGCTCATCGAATCCCCACGACGTCCAGATGCCGAAAACGACCAGATAGAGGACGGCGAAGGGGCCCGCATAAATGTGCTGCCACGTCGGCCGCAGCCGATACGTGGTTACGGACTCAACTAGTGAGTCGAGGGCCATCCCTTCGACTGGATCGAAAGGCCTTCACTTGACCCAAGGACCTGTAACGTATTCAAGCTAATCGGAAACTAGAACAATCAATCAACAACGATATATCGCGGCAAAACCAAAAGGCAACATCAGCACACAACCGAAACACGACGTTTGAAAGACAGAAAATATTTTCACACGTGCTGCACCGAACTTTCTGGTAAACACGGATGAGGATTGCAAAGTGGCTTTTCAAACGAATATTTTTTTTATAACTGCGCTGAAGTGACGGAAAGAATCTGAATACTGTTGGCAGGATCATGCTATTAACAATGACTCCCAAAGTGATATATCAAAACTGGGACGGGCTTCAACATTTCAAAAAAAAAACGAGGTAAACCCGACTTTGCTTTTGAAATTAACGTATGTTCATGACGAGAGATGATCAGCAGATTTCGATAAATAATCTATGCATAACATAGATTATTGATCGAGTTAGTAGCAAAATATCTGGAAAAAATATCCGAGCCCAATGTTGGGGTACGGTAGATGAGATAATTACGCGCTGTAGACATACGCCGAGTTCCACCCTCACTACAGTTCCGTGGATCATCGACTGCTTGAGAGAGTGATTGTTGTCGAGTGCGGCGTCGAGTAACCATAAGGATCTTTGGTTTACGATTCTCAGGGAATCCACTTTCGCAGTTCTCAAGTATCTATGCATGGATTCTGTAGACGGCCACGGTCCCGGAGGAGTTCCACTCACTTTCCCGAGAACTTAACTGACTGTTGTTCTAGAACTTTTAATATCTTTATTATTTAAAAAAAAAATTGTATTTAAAATGGAAATATCAATATTGCGTTGTCACGGTATCTCTTCTTTTCTTCATTTTCCGCGCTAGGATCTCAAGAAGGATTTCGGTGTCCTATCAGATCTTTTCAATTTCTCAAAGTTATTCTGCCACGTTCAAAGAAGGGACAAAGCATATCCAATTTGCTGTATATCTAGCTTGTGAGATAATTTCCTCTTGTTCGTTCGCACTCCCGATTGGTCGTTTCGGCACTCCCTTCTTCCGTGTGTTGTTTGTCTTGCTCATCAATTCCATTCGCACCCGTACTCCGGCCGCCTTCTTTGGCTATTGTTTTGTGGGTCTGAGTAAATTGCGACTATGGAGGGAGGAGAGGGAGGGCGCTCCTTTCCGGAAAGAGTTGCAGTCTCGCTGTTTTCGTCTGACTCTCTTCATTTCTCGCATTCTCTCGCTATGTCTGGCCGATGAGAGGGTGTGCACGACGTGGGCCGGTCATTGCTCTAGGGGAAATTGGCCAGTCAAGCGTCAGAATCGCCGTCTGTCTTCCATTCGTTCCCATTTTGATTAACTTTCTACCTGCTCGTTCCCTCTCGAGCAGGCCCGCTTTTTGATTCCACGAAATTGGAATAGTGAAATATCGAGGATAGCTTTGTTGTATGGTCTATTTTTTCTCGTATTCGTCTCTTCATTAAATTTCCTCTTTTAATTACGCGTTTTCATTCATCCTCTGTCGTTCATTTTTTTTCCGCTCGCGATTCTCGGGCACTGCTAGAGCAAAAACAGAAGAACTCTTAGGATCGACATGGTCCCTCCGATAATTTTTATGCTGATTGCCTCACAGTTCTACATTGTGTCAGAGGGCACCGCAGGTTCGGTCGAAAGTATTTTATTAGTTCAATGTTTTCAGCCAAACGATACTTACAATTACATTTATTAGATCTGAATGTGAGTGACGAGAGACGACTTCGGGTTCATCTGCACTCTCCGCCCCCTCCCTCTGAACGTTAGTTTTTTTCGACTCCCACAAACAGGGACTACGATAAACTTGGAATTAGGCTTTTTTAGAGTGTAGTATGGGCGACTTATCTAGTCAATTATGCAATGAGAGCTCATTTCCGATTCGCACTCAACTCGATTAGCCTCTTCAAATCGAATACAACGCACTCATTACTCAGCAAATGCCATGTGCACAAAGGCGTGAAATATATCGAATAATTCAGAATGGACTAAAGGGAGACGGCAAATTGGAATAACGGAAGATTGCTGTTGATCATGTGAACAATTACTTTTCCTTTCCAGAATCGTTCCTGGTGAACAATCACAAGTTGCTGGGTACTCTGATGGAAGGATATGATCCGGGATTGAGTCCGTACAATACGCATAGTGCGAAAAGTAAGAGATAGATATGAGAAGCTCCGGAATAGATAATCATTGCATCGAAATGAGTAGAGGTCTGTGGTAAAGTGCACTTGAATGCAGACTGATGTTAGTTCAATTTAGCTAACAGCAGTCTCACCGGTCAACCTGCAGGGGAGATCGAAAACCAGCTCATCTTCGTTCGACTCATTCGAGTGGTGTGTCATGTCTTTCTTTTCAATATCCACTTGCTCTCTCTTTTTCTATAGCCAAGGATAATCAGTTCGGAATTTTCAAAACTATCTAAGCCTCCGTTATTTGCACATTTCTTCAGGAAGAGCGCGAGCAGCAAATCTACACGGTGCTCGTCATTCTATCGGTATGATCACTTCCCATTTTCAATGCCAATTGATTGCTCGTAATCAGACGTGGCGCGATCCCCGTCTTGTGTGGGATCCTTCCGAATTCGGAGGCATCGATCACATCTACCTGCAGGCCGATCGAATATGGCATCCCGAAGTTGCCGCTTGTGATAGGCGAGAGAATCATTTGAATGTTTTGAGCAAAAATTAGATTCTCCAAACGCAAGTGAGATTGAAGATCAAGAATCAGACTCTTCAGTTTTCATACTCTCGTTGCTCTGACCGATGAGAGAGCACGGAGAATGAACTTACGGATTCTTCAGCCTGACAGCCCTACTAAATATAAGTATCGTACATCGCCCACATTACCGAACAAACGAACATTTTTTACTTTTTTTTACTTTTTTTAAAGTCAGCGAATTCGCATCGAATATTCCTAATTATTGTTTCATATTTTTTGTCCACCCACAATTCCGCGTGATTTTTAAAATTGAACGGTGAAATATTTATTTAAATGGGTGAAAAATTGGAGTCGAAAGTGGCGAAAAGTGGGGCAGCTGGCTCCAAGTAAAGCCTAAACGCCGGCTCTACAGTAATCACCCTTCCGGCATCACTCTTCGCTCATGCGGCTCCAATTTTTCACCCATTAAAGGAGGAGTAACATGAAAGTTTGAGTCACTAAGTTGACAACGTAGTGCTGTAGCTATCGACAGCCATATCAGAATTCTGAAGTCCCCATATTTGTATCTCATCTCTGAACCGAGATACAGCGAGTTGGCCTTGTGCCAAAGCTTCCCTCATGGCAGGAAAGGGCGGGGATTTTGAACTGTTGATTTCACTGGGAAGGGACTGCGCACTGATCTACCCCAGTCTCCCCTTGTCTCTTCCCATCGATCGCCTTCCTCCCTCTCCCTATCAGAGGACGGGAGAAAGGAATAGGGTCTTGGCAAAGTGCCAACTGCTAACTACGGTCGCTTCCCATGACCGGCATTTCGTTGTGAGAATCTCTAACATTCTTTCCTGTCACTCCTCCTTTAAAATAAATATTTCACCGTTCATTTTTAAAAATCACGCGGAATTGTGGGTGGACAAAAAATATGAAACAATAATTAGGAATATTCGATGCGAATTCGCTGACTTTAAAAAATGTAAAAAAAAGTAAAAAAATGTTCGTTTGTTCGGTAATGTGGGCGATGTACGATACGTGCATAATTTCAGTTCTGCCTACGTGCCGGTCCTTCCGGACCACTCTGTTTTCGTGAAGGTAGGTCGCAATCAAATTACTTCAATCTAACAGCCGTTGGTTACGGCTGATAGAATGCAGAATTCGTCCCTTCATTTCTCTCGTGAGACTGACCAGTGAGTCGTAAACGTGCGAGAAATGAAGAGAAGATTTCTTCATCTGGATAGGTCTGATTTCGCAGATCAATAATCGTCTTGCAGGTCAATTCCACTGGTCACGTGATCACAGATCGAGCATACGCTGTCACATACACTTGCGAGTTCGATGTTCGCAAGCTCGCAATTCATTTCACTTCAAAAAAAAGTATTCGTGGCTTTCAGATCGCATATTTTCCGTTCGACAAACAGAAGTGCAGGCTTTGCTTCTTCCTTCCAATTTACAAGGTTGCAATAAAAATAATGCACAATAAAGGGCTACTTTGTTAGGAATCAGAACTGCGAGTGGAGGGAACGTACTCTGAGGATTTGGTTGTTTTGGTAAGAATTTTTTTTTGTTTTGGTGTAGTGGATCAATTTCGTTGTAGGACACTCCCGAATGGCAGTTGGGCGGATTCAATGTAGAAACGCAATACAAAAAGGAATTTCAACTAGAACTTGTGAGTAGAAAATCATGCAGAGATTTCTTAGCAATTCTGGTTAATCCGTAAATAACAATAATCCAGCCTGAATCTTAACCTCAAAATGCAGTTGTTCTACAACATAACGATGACTCGTCGATCTGAATTCTGGGTGAAGATGATTATCGCTCCGACCTTTCTCATCGGATGTCTTATTCTCATCGGTCTGCTCATTTCAGTGGAGGATGAAGCGAGAACAACAGCGGTTCGAAGACCCTTCAATTTGCACACTAAAATAGAGCCTCTAAAATCATTTTTTTTGTGGAAAAATAGAATCGTTACCCATTTTCGCTTCGTAAATAAATACTTAAGCTGTTTTCGATGCTTCTCAGGCGTAATCCTTCCGTATTCCACAGCCCAAATATTTAATTAGATCTTTAATTAGGTTTCAATTGGAACTATTGTAGGTGAATCTGGGTCTGACAACAATGATGTCGATGACTGTCATTCTCGGGATTCTCTCTGAGAGCATTCCCAAATCGAAGGACCTCCCCGTGCTGGGTAAGTTCATCAAACGAATTTACAACAAAGAACAATATACTGTGAAAACTGGTCAAGAATAGAGCAGGTGAAACCTGATTGCCTGATTGAAGACGCGATATTCCAGGATACTTCATTCTCTACGAGATAATTATCATCGAAGTGGCCGTAATCACCGTAATTTACGGGAAAATATCAAAGAATATAAAGAAGATCGGCGGTAAACTAGGCGCAATTATAAAGTGAGTTCACTAAAGATTACTTGTGGTATCTATCTAATTTATCATTACCTACTTTGCAGATCGAGAATTAGCGAAGAACCAGAAGCGGATGCGGCATCAGCGGATAAGAGGTGAACATCACCATTCCACTTGCCCAGTCATCAAAACATTTCAGACGCCTTCCCACGTCTCTTCACTTTGCAATGAAGAGCGTCGTTGATTGGTTTTACAAGTACGAATTTCTCAATAGTTAATCAATTAAACTCTCTCTCAGCACATTCACCGCTCAATTCTTCATCTTTATCGTCTTCTTCATTCTTCACTTTCTCAATCTCGTCTACCTTCTAACGTACTATCACGGATGCTGGATTTGTATATTTACTTCATAATCTTGCGTTCTTGAATTGATAAAATATTGTTCCACTGACCATTCTCTCGTCAGTGATCGTTATTCGTTCACACGTGCTTCGACCGATACTCCGGAATTATCGAGATAATCATATCGAGGCAAGCGGCACTTATCTCCCTGCCTCAGTAACCACCTTTACTCTGCGCGCAGTTCATTAGGAGCTTTTCACTCTCACATCGTCATTTCAGTCGTCGCTTCAGAAATCCCCCCCCTCCCGTGACTATCCTATCTATCAAGTTCTCGATTAAGAAAGATGGAACTGGACTTGTTACGTGCATTTCATGGTCCACTCTATCTTTTATATCTCTAGTCACATGTGCTGCTATCGAGCCTATAATTATCGACATAATCATGTTCAGAAGGCTGCATTTCTCTCTCTCAGGCTTAATAATCGACTTCAACGTACTGGCAGGCACCCATTACCTCGGATTCTGTCTCCCTTGACTTCAAATATCGTTTCCAAGTTATCATGAAGAATGGGGAAATTGATTGGACATTCGACAATCTCTCCTTCCTCGTTCTAATAAATCCGTTTCTTCAAGTTTCCTTAGGCGTCGCTTCTTTACTCATATCTGTTGCTCTCTTTTACGTTGTTATAAAGTAAGTTAAATTATTTTTTTATTAACATGCATACCTATTCATAACAGATCTACACCTGAAGAACTGATGGCCCGTCGGGCTAATGTGATAACCCAACTCGTGGGATGTGTCCTTCAATCAGTAATGTACTCTATCATTTTACAGCCGATTCCACTCTATCCACATCGGGTTATTATTTTTCTATAATTTTGCACCCATCAATTCTGAGTTCAAATATACAATCGTAGGCAGTAGTCTTCACCGGTCCATTTCGTCATCTCGGCTCATTTGCGTGCACTATTCTCTTCGTTTTATGGTAGATCGCTCAAATGATCTCACTCTTCAATTTTATCATATTGCCAGGACTTCGAGTATTACATTCACAGCGAATGCAGCTGTCTTCAGCTCCGTATCCCATTATCTCGGAACGATGGAGGGAATGAGGTTCGCAATGAAATTATTACAAAATAAAGCTTCGAGAAATACACGGCAAAAGGACGAGAATACTTTAGATTGGACATTCTATGTAGAGTATGCTGGACACCTTCACATAAAAATACCAGTGATGTGTGACAATACCATACAAATATAATTCAGGCAGAAGAATTCATTACTAGAATGGTACGCCAAGCGTTCATTCAAAACAAAATCTATAATTGTGACATGCTCTCATATCGTTGTGGCTGCATGGAGCGCAATCTCCCTTTTCTTATCAACCGACTTCAACGTTCGATTCTTTCCTTACCGCGTACTTTCAATCAATTCAGACCGTTTCCTCTGATACACAATTAACTTTTCTCCGAGGAAATTATGCATTACTTCACATGCATTCAAGAGGAATCTCTCTGGCGGTGCGATTCGAACGTCAAATTTCATTAATTTCACTTTTGGTTGAATCTTCAAATAATATTTTTTTGTTGATCAGCTATGTATTTCTTCATTTTATTTCAGATCCTTGGAATTTCATTCACACTCTTCACAGTTTTCTACATTTTTCAACTTTTGTATCTCAACTGGGGAGTTTGGCTACAATTGAATGAGGTAGATTTATTTCGAGCATATTCGCACTCCCATATGTATTGGTTTTTCTTCTTCGCAAGAATTGGTTGACTGGTTGACTAGAATTGGTTGATCACAGATCAAGTCCTCCATTTCTCCTACAACTTGGGAGATTCTCCATCACACTTCTCTTCTCTTTCTCAGCATTGCTGTTCAACCAATGTTCTCCTTCATAATTCCGACTGGTATCTTAGTTTAAATATTTGAGAAATAATTAAATAATATTTTGTTTCATCGAAGAAAATTGAAAGGGAGTGTAATCTACTCCAAGTGAACCTCTGACAAAAAAAATCGTTTCCAGCAATGTTCATTCTATTCAACTTCGCAGTTACTTCTTTGGAGTCGGCTATTTTCCTCAATCTCACCGTTTGGACAACTATCAGTGAGACAATCTCCATTTTGATAGTTGTTTGAGTCTTCGTGAAGCAAAAAAAATTGCCGGCTTCAAGTGCATACTTTTTTATGAGTCCGTTTGCGAAAGAGTCGGACAAGAGTTGGCACAGCTCAAAAATGTCGATTCTCTGAAACAATGTGATTTGGGGTTCTCGAGGGTGCTGATGACGATGGTCTTTTTCATTTTTCATGTCGACGTCCAGTTGGCTCCAGATGGCTTGACGAAGACGCTTTTCGGACAGTGAAAAATTGTGGGGAAAACGACCCTAGATCGGACCGGAATTCTGTGAGGATTCCAAAAATATTTTTTTCAAATTTTTCTTGCGTGCACGCACGTAAGTTACGTACTGCCCGTAAGCTTTTATGCTATACACAGTGAAGCCTCGTGTAAGTAACTTCTTGCACCTTTCCACCTCTTTACTGCTTTTGATCTACCCTGAGTCTCGCCTCTTCCTCCGCCTCTCTCATGTCTGCGCTCTCTTCCTTTCCCCTGTTCTCTCGCCGGAAGGAAGGACTGCCTGGGAGGAAGGAAGCGATCGATGGGAAGGGGAGACTCAGGGTAGATCAAGAGCAGTAAACAGGAGTAAAGGTGCAAGAAGTTACTTACAAGAGGCTTCACTGTGTATAGCATAAAAGCTTACGGGCACGCAAGAAATATTTGAAAAAAATATTTTTGGAATCCTCACAGAATTCCGGTCCGATCTAGGGTCGTTTTCCCCACAATTTTTCACTGTCCGAAAAGCGTCTTCGTCAAGCCATCTGGAGCCAACTGGACGTCGACATGAAAAATGAAAAAGACCATCGTCATCAGCACCCTCGAGAACCCCAAATCACATTGTTTCAGAGAATCGACATTTTTGAGCTGTGCCAAACTTCCTCAGATTTGTCCGATTCTTAGGCGAACGGCCTCTTATTGATTACTTTCAGTTCTCTACACTACTTCGCCGTTTTTATTTCACCTGCTCACTCTAATCTCATTCAAAATCTATCGTCATCAATTCTTAGCCATTCTCCGACCTCCTCTCAATGTAATCTTCTCACGCAGACAACGAAGAATCTCAGTATTTCCCCAACACGAGCAAGAGCAATCCAATAAATATGCAACGTGACTCCGTTAACTTCGTGTTCTTCGGTTATTCACTGAATGTCAATTAGAACTTCGGGTAGTGTAAACGTGGCTATTGATGTTAATTATATGCGAACCACCGGGAAAATAGGGACAGAGACGGAAGGAGGGAGAGAATGAGTTAAATCTCGGATATGTTCAAGTTAGTCTATAACGCCCGAGCATTATTCCGGGATGTTTGGCGAGGCTTTTGGATTACAAATAGTCAGGGAAGATATCTCTGAATTCGAATCGGGCCTCCCTCTTCGCTCATTCATTGAGGCATCATTCTAGACACGGGATCATCTCGGATACACTGAAGACTGTGCCGGAAATAATTAACCAGGAAAAAACATTGGCATATCCAAAAGCTCCGTTCTATGTTTTGCGAATTTTGTGTAGTCCAGGATTTGTTTGTATTAATCGTTGCAATTGTTGTATCGTTGCATTCATTCGCACAATATTGAGCTGATGTCGTTATTATTCGTTGAAGATAGATGAATAATATTTAAATAGTTAGATAGATATAATTTCTGCCAGAAGAGGACACTTCTCTCTGAACAATTCAATTGCGAGGATTTGGAGGTCCTGCAATTTTATTGTTTTTCAATCATGAAAATGCGTAACCTTCTCGATTTTAACGCGGTGATTGATTGTCTCAATGAGCGCGAGCATCTCTTGGTAGCTTCTCGGACCCTGCAAAATGCGTTTTGTGAAAATTGTGTAGTCATGTCAGCAAATGATTTATCGAGCAAAGGATTTATTAGCGAGCAAAGGATTTATGATTCACAGATCTCTTGACATTTCAAAGCATGACCACGAAGATCATGCATCCAACCATATTGGAGTGTGATTCGGGTCTTCGAGGATTAATTCTCGACTTGGGAAATCGCTAAGTTAACCCACTTGCTCCCGTCCTCTTCTTGTCAACACATACGAGAAGAGAATCTTCGCGTAGCTTTCGCTATGACTTGTCAGCAATGCACGTTCCGATTTAGAGGCATCGTCCAAACCTGCAACCACGATCATTTCTCCGCCATTTTCGATTTGTAAAGAGAATCGGCAACGTGAAACGACTCAGAAAACTACTAGAATTTTCCACAGACTATCATAACCCTACACAAACGTGTTCAAAGAAAATGCTCACTGGGACTGAGAATAAGCAGCATTTTGAGCAGCGCACATTCGTTTCCATCCAATCGTAAATCGTTCACGTATCGATGCCAGTTGACGGTTCTTTCCACCAGTTCGGGGAATCCACTTCAACAGTATCCGTTTTGAAGATCTAGATAGTTGAAAGAACACATACGTTTGCATTCCTCCGAAGGCTGCTATTCCATCCGGAAACACCAAATATGATTTGCCCTGCTGTATCGAGAACAGCAGATTTGTCAAATTCGAGCAGAGGAAGGCCATTTTTCCAGCGAGAACCCTCTGTAAACTAAAGATATTCCAAAGGCTATTTTATATGCATACCCTAGTTTGCGTGCTTAGTTGTGCGAATACGTCGAAAGCCTTGAAATATTCAATGGCAAAAATCATGTTGGAAAAGTGCCACGACTTTCTATTGGCTTCATAATTCGTTCTTTCTATTCCAATTCTAATTCGCCTGAGCAAATTAGTCTGAAATGAATGAATTTTAATTGAAGTTTGTTTTTAGAAATTGTGTGCATTCGAAAAAATCATCGTCATCCTGAAAAAAAACAGGTATGTGAATTTGTAGAGTTGCACATTTTGAAATGTAAATTTTAGCCCACCGCTGGACATCCCTCATTGTTCGTGTAGCCCTCCGGGTATCCCTTCGCCCATTGCATTTCCTCAACTTTTAGATTATCTGATACTGGCTCATAACTACGTACTCCATAGTCGATCGACAGCTTCGAAGGGCCAGAGAGAGCATCGCTTAGAGAGCTTACGCTCCATGGCATAGGATTGAATCGAGACTTTCTGAGAGTTCGGTGTGCGATGTTACTCATTCGCTTGCAATACGAACTAGGATTCCGCAAGTGAGATATTCGTGGAGGCAGCGAACAAAGAATTAGCTCGTGTCTCCATTGTTAATTGGAGACAATATGCGAACTAGTGCGAAAGTTGTAAGAATCGAATAGTCTAATCTACCTGAGTCGATCAAACGCCGTCTCAATTCGTTGCAGATTCGCCATTACTCGGTCGATGACCAGCTCGGGAGAGAGAGGATTGTGCACAATCTGACAAAAACCCATAACCTCTATTGTATTGTCGCCTGAACAATCTTCTAACAATCTGCTTCTCCTCTATAGGTATCACTTCTTTCATGCCAGTCCTCCTCTCCTTTGCCAATCTGCGGCACTCGGCATTGTGCAAAACCACTGAAAAGGATAGCGGAAATTTGTTGTTTTATGATAGTTAATTGACAGAAAGACATACGTTTCTCAGACATGCCCGCGAGCGTACACAACTTCAAGCGACACATCCGACAGCGACGTTCATCAACTGCGAATATTTCCGATGAATGACAATTCGAAAGATTAGTGGATTTTCACTCACAGCACTGCCGAATCTCGAGTGAACCACCGCTACTGCACAACATCTGCTCTCTTTTCGACAGATTACGGCGGAAGAAATTGGCGCAAACATTGCAAGCCAAGGCCTGGAGTAATTCGAGGTATACATTTTTGAAAAAAAAGTCGATAAAATGAAGTACCCCGTATCTCCACGACTGCGCGTTCGCCGAGCAAATTTTACATTTCGAAGATGCGTCCATCCTTTCTCAAAGTAGAAAGACTAAATTAGTAAGAGATTCAGGGAAACATTGACGCTACCAGAAATTGAAGCCAATGGAAGACAACTGCACGTAGATAAATACTTCCCCCTCCGTTGCAGGAATTTGGTCTCACAGAATCTTCGAGAGCAATGTTCAGCTCCAGTGAAGCCCCGGAGTAGGCTATGCGAGGGAGCTTAGAATATGTAGAATGCACCTCTTCTTGTCAACAACTCCTGCGTTTTTCGGAGAGAGAGAGAGAGCGCGAGGGAGATCTCCGTGTCAGTATCTCTCTTCACTCCACACTCTTGTTACTCTGAATGTTTAGAGACCGAGAGATGCGGTCGATCTATAGGCCACTAGGCTAGAGTATGACGCACACCCTGAAAATTCCCACAAAATTGACATACGAGGACGGAGAATAGGAATGGTGAATGTCATTCACGAAGTCAATCTGATGTAGGTGTTGCATAATACTGCATAGTGGAACAGCAGTAGTGACAAAAGAATTAGCAGGTGCCAATGGATGTGTCGATTCACTCATCCCGCTCATTCTCCTGTTCCATACCTATCTATATCCGACGAGAGAGTGTGCGAAGAGGCATGTGTGCGCAAGGCCTATCATAATCAGTCGAAAAACTGAAGTGTTATTTTTAGCTGTACGGATTTTTGAAAAAAGTGGCGATTCTTAGGCGAACGCACTGAAATATTTTTTTAAGAAGAAGCGTAGTTCCAATTTTAGTGTAAGCTCTAATAAAATTTGGTGAAAAGAATTTGGAAAATGAAATTCCGATTTTTTTCAGGGAAACGAGGGCCGTTTCTTGTCTCATTCTTGTGAGCCCAATCTCTTCCCTCAACGAATCCATTTCGACGTGAGTCTGGGGGATGGGATTACGGTAGTTTGGTGTATTGAATATTGTTTGAATATGAAATTATTACTGTAATACTTGCAGATCGAAGGACGTCCGAAGCGTCACGTCGGTCTATTCGCCAGTCGCAATGTCAAGGAAGGTCAGTATCTAACATAGTGTAACTTAAATTGTGTAAGGTCTTTCACTTTGAAAAGATAGTTCATGATGTTTAAAAGGATGGTGGGTTAATTTCAATTGGTCTGATGTTAGATCACTTTCACAATCTTCAAGAGCATTTTAGTTTTCAAGCTAAAATTTATACATTTAATTTTTGGCATCTTCTAAGCGTTGACGATATTGTTTTTTTTTAATGGTGGATTGAATTGGTATTTAGTTTGTTGAAATAATGCGTAAATAAAATCTATCAGGCGAGGAACTGTCATTCGATTACTACCCTAACGTGAGCGACTTGGAGGATTTCCACAAGAAAACTCGGCGTGCAAAGTTAACATGCAGGTCACAATTATATTAACTACCCTATTTCACAAAAGGAATGTATACGAAAACTAAATAGGATTTGAGTTATATAATTTACCTGATATTTTTCGTTCAATTGATTATGGTTGCGGGGTTGAACAATGTGATCAGTTCCACCATTTGTAATGCAATTTCTATTGCAGATGTGGGTCGAAAAAATGTCGTGAAACGGCATATCAGAAGTCGAGACGAGTTGCGATTAAGCAAGAAGTCTAACCCCCCCTCCCCCGTTCTCCATGTTTTCTCAATTGTTTGGCCATTACAATCTAATTTTCTGGCTAGGCAATTCCTTGTTTTACTCTATTAACCTCACTTGTCCATATTTGTAAACTAAGTTTCACCCCCCCCCTTCATTTACGTTCTGTTAAATATCACTGTAACATACTTGCTCTACTCTGGTGAAATAAATTATTGAAGGGTTGAGGGGGAATATTACATAACAAGGCACGTGGAAGGAATGTCTTTAGATTTGAGAATAATTTGTGGTTTGAATTCGAAAACAAAGCTCACTGAATATTCACGTATCAATAACTAATTCGCTAATTGGGATTTATCTTGGAAGATCTCTTCTGCTTTGGTAAGAAAATCTCTTAACAATTCTTCTCAACCGTTTTAATCTTCATTTTTTGAAACTTTTTCTTGGAAATTCTTATTTTCTATTACGCTTTCTCTCCCATCTTCTCGTTCAAACTTTATCACAAAACCGCTTTATTTCTGGCGATAATACGAGTTCAGCTTAAATCTATATTCTCAAGCGAATCTCAATTCGGTTGTCTACAACTTTAGTCATACTTTATTGTCCCTTCTATACATATCACACACATCGGCCACTCTATCATGAGATACTACCCACTCGCCCGTAATCTTTCTTGACTTTCGAAAAACCAATTTAGTACGTCGTCGATCATAGATAGAACAGAACCACAAACTGAGAACCTGAAAAAGAGTTCCGGTGTACTGATGGAAAGGGTCGATGAAGAAGGCGGGAAAGAGTTCTTTGCTGTATCCGAGAGTTAAATTAGCAGGCCAATAAGCAGGCCGGTTCATATCTACTCTAGTCGAGGACACTTCCGCTTCTCCAGTTCCCGACCACTTATCGGGCAGTTTATTTGTGCAAGGCATGTGACAGGATCTCTTGAGCTTGACATCTCGTACGTTTTAGAGAGAAGTGGCAAAAAATGGGGGATTGTTCTCTGCTTTTTTGGACCAACCTTTTCTCGCAGAGGATTCTCACATCTATGCCCCCTCCACATTCAAAAGGGCTGTAACAGCAGTTTCTAGGGCCAAAACACTGAGAGGTACCGAAATTGGTTCCGTTCAAGCTGGAAATCTCTGAAATTTCCTTTGCTTGAAAAATTCGTTGTTCAAGCTATTGTGAGAAAAGCTATCGTTTCTTTTGAATCGTTCTCTTTTAGATATGAGAAGTGAGATGGCGAAGGCATCGATGATCTGTGAGATTACTGTGACTGGGGAAAAGATCTTCTCTGCATTTTACCCAGGTCTTTTCTCGTAAAGTATTTTATTCTTATCAGTCTTATCCCCCACTCTATTGCGGTTATGCTTAAGAATCAAGAGATTTCGATAATTAAAAAAAGAATCAAAATATAGTCAGTTCATGACTTGTCATCAACATACCGTACCGCGATTCACCGCTGCTCGTGTTTCGGGCAGTTAGTATTTCGCACGCACACGCACCACACGCACACGCAGGTTAACTACACGCACACGCAAGATATTCACACGCACACCCAAGTGCGTGTAGATTAACGTACGCATCTGAAGAAAATCACACCCACGATAAAGAAAGCACAAATACATGCATACCACAGGTATCAGGAGAGAATGTACCAATATTGGCATTCTTAGGAACAATTTTTTTCAAACATTTTTTAAAAATCTCTCTTTGTGATGGGAGAATGCCTTGGAGGCGACGATTCGATTCATATAGGCAATTTGTCCCAAAACCGGCTTTTAGGGATTTTCCGGCTCTGAACCCGGCTCCGACGTAACTTAGCTCCCAGATGGGCTAGAGAGACGGCACCGGGCCCAAAAAACGCGGAAAATTTTTTGGAACAACTTTTATATTTTGACCGAACATGGGGGACCGAAAACAAAAAAGATAAAAATGAACAACCATTTTCTTGACAATAAAATAAATATTAACTATTTCTCAAAATTTCAAAACTGAGAATTTTATTACTGAATATGAAAGATGGAGTCACCATATGATTAGAAAAAAATATAATTTGAAAATTAAGTGCGGCTGTATTTTTGATTTCCCCCTCCGAACATGGAAAATCTGGAAAATCTCAAGTTATCATGTTTCCGATTTCGCCCCCACAGACTAATTTCTTCCGCTTTATTCGAAATGAAAGTGTTTTTATCAAATTTCCGATCAAATTCAACGTTTCTGGGACTTTTGACCTCAATTCCGATACTTTCATTTTTTGAGTTTTGAACCATGACACGGGGTTCATGGTCGTGCCACACTACGGAGGCATGAACCCCGGGTCATGGTCGAAAAAATGATGATAGCCAAATTGCCCGCGGGGCATTTAATTCGATAGTATATTGTTCCATTAAACTTCCACATAGATGAGGAACAAGTAGTTCGTCTGTGGGGGCGAAATCGGAAACATGATAACTTGAGATTTTCCAGATTTTCCATGTTCGGAGGGGAAAATCAAAAATACAGCCGCACTTAATTTTCAAATTATATTTTTTTCTAATCATATGGTGACTCCATCTTTCATATTCAGTAATAAAATTCCCAGTTTTGAAATTCTGAGAAATAGTTAATATTTATTTTTTTGTCAAGAAAATGGTTTTTCATTTTTATCTTTTTTGTTTTCGGTCCCCCATGTTCGGTCAAAATATAAAAGTTGTTCCAAAAAATTTTCCGCGTTTTTTGGGCCCGGTGCCGTCTCTCTAGCCCATCTGGGAGCTAAGTTACGTCGGAGCCGGGTTCAGAGCCGGAAAATCCCTAAAAGCCGGTTTTGGGACAAATTGCCTATATGAATCGAATCGTCGCCTCCAAGGCATTCTCCCATCACAAAGAGAGATTTTAAAAAAATGTTTGAAAAAAATTGTTCCCGGGCTCGTACATTTTCTCCTGATACCTGTGATACATATTTATTCATTAATGGCATTTCGATTCGTTAGTGACTTGTGAACTTTTTTCAGGAATTTCCATCGAGTCATAAATTCCATAGCCATTAATGCATTTAATTAGATATGCGTTACTCAGCGATATTAAACTACCACTTTACTCTATTAGCAGCTTGATTAAACAATTGAGCGAAAAATCCTGATTATGAGAACAACATTGCATGTTAATGATTGTGAGACAAAGGGACCTAACAGGTTGATATGTAATGGTGATGTGATAGTACAATCCATTCTAATAACACAGATTCAAAAAATGTGTACTTCTAGCAATACAGTATCTATGCCTAATGTGCACTTCACCCAATCGCATAAACGAGCCTCTTTAAGAGCAGCTCCTTTACTAAGTCTGATATACTTCTCGTGAGCATTTGGCCATGATGAAACAACACACGGAACATCGATATGGATATGGCTGTAAAAGAGTAATGTTAATCTTTTCTGAATACTATTGTATTTAATATTTATCTTACTTAAGGATTTCTCCATCGATTAATAATCCAATGAGATAATCTTGATTTACGAACGGCTTATGACAGCTCGCACACAAAGTAGGGGCATTGCCACTAAGCGATACCCACTCTAAATAAACATGGGTTTGAGTATGTGGGCGATATATATCAACTGATTAAAACAATTTGATGCCGATACCTTCCTTCAACGAAAGCACAAGTGTTCCACAATGAGGTGGTACTTCGGATCTTCTGAGCTGAGAGATCATCTTATCTCGTGCAGATGCTTCTTCACGTATCCTTCCGACCTGAATGAATATTCTGATCCCTTCAGGGAATGTTCAAACTTTTTTGAGGAAGCTTATTGAAAACAACAACAAAATGTCAGAGAAAATCAGACTCATGCTAATAATACCTTCTTCTTCATTTGTTCAATCGCATTGCTTCGAGCAGAAGAAATGGGCTGCTAAATAATTCGATCATCTTTGATTCAGATTATCTTGTTATTTCTTTTATACTCCGAAATAAAATTCTTATTGAATACAGTTTTTGCGAAAACGGGTGAATATTTGTGATAAAGGTGAACAAAAAGTACTGTAGTTTTTGAATTCCCGCGTGAATGCCAATTACTGTAAATGAAATATATTGAATGTAATAATTGTAATCGTGTGCTTTTTTCATTATTTCTCCGTTTTTAGTTGTTTTTTTTGTTGAATATTTCACTCTGTTTACTTTCTGAACGAAATGCTTCTTATGCGTACTGTAATTGGTTGTGTCGTCAGGTACAATGAACAAGACTGGCCCGGTTCAACATTGGAATCTTGGAATCGGACCCATCAACTGTCACGCTTGGAATAAGGACCGAAGCTGTTAGTTCTATTTCTATTACTTAAAATGGTATATTCTGCGCACCAATAAGTTGCTCACTTCAATATCCACTAACGATGAATCCAAATCCTCAATAGTTGAATCTTCATTTACTCTCGTAACTCGTGGTGTCTGCAGTGCTATTACGATTTAGAGAGTCGTAGTACTTTTCAAATTCACCTTTACTACCTTATCCTTGTCGTCTTCCAATTCGTTATACTTTATATGTAGAAGTCCACGGAAAGCAGGGGGCTATAATTAGTTGTTTATTTTTTTATTTTTAAGCAGTTAACATAGGATAACGATAAGGATATAATAATATATAATAATTAAATGTGCCTACGATTTCAACATATTCTCGTTTTGTGAGTTTTCGTCCCGCTCCCTTCTTCGGTTGAATCTTTGTACTCGGCTGAATAAGTATTTTTGAGCTACTACTATTTTTTGGCAAACTTCTATGTAGCTCTGCTCATCGACTTTAGATCCTCGATTAATATCTTGAAAGGAGTAATTATGGTCGATCAAAGCATCTCGGCCAATTACAGATGGCTGTATCTTGTTTTTTTTTTACGGGGTAGCTTTCAAAAAGTTTACCTCGATATTATCATTGAGTGATTCGAAAGAGATGTCATGTTGCAAAACTTCTACTTCTTCTCTTTCTTCATGTGAACCGCCGTAAATCCTGAATCAGAAAAGACATATTTCGGTGTTCTGGAATGATTTCTCACGTTGGGATTAGCTCGTCGACTGCTCGTGTATAATTAACAGCTGATTTAATATTACCTCTCCTTCGCACACCTGAACAAATCTCATACGTTCATATTATCCCCAGATAACCTAGTTTCAATAATTATGTGCATATCTCACCCGGTTTTTCTCCTTTTCCTGATCTGTTGATATTGATATTCTTCCCCGCATCGAAATTGTGGCATTTATTCACTAGACTAGCGTAGGTGGATTTCCTATCTTCTTCAGCAGATAGTGAAATGGCGTATGCTATTCTGTAAGCACATTTATTCAATCCAGTCAGCTGAACATAGAGCTTACACGTGATGGCAAACTGGCAACGCATTTCTTCGTTTACATAATTCAAAAGTACACTTAGGATTCAGTAGATCCTCGACGTCAATCACAATACTGGCATATAGGCATATATGTTTTTGACCATAGCTATTTTTCTCACCTTTGACCATTATTTCTAGCTAAGGCTATTCCGCCGCTAACTTCGACCTTCCAAGATTTAATCTCCATAAATGCTGCCTTATGATCAATGTTACCTGACCAATTGAAAGTTGCCGTTCATAATAGTGTAATCGAAATCTCGTAAACTACCTAGAACACACCTGCGAACAAAACTTTCGGAACCTCGGAAAAAACCGAATCAATGTTATTCTTTACACAGGAAGAAAGTCCTAGTTTTTTCGCTTTTTTCTTCTTCTCCTCAATCGATAATCTGTCCCACTGGGCAGGTACTAGTAGTGCTCCAGTACTAATCAAGAAGCTCCCTCTTCCAAATATCGACGAAAGTAGGTCACTTCCGATATCTGGGGAATCGTAATTTACTTCCTAAGTATTGGAAAATTGCAATAAATCTATCGTACCTGTTAGTTTTCCTTCGAAAAGATCAATGAAATTATCGAGAGTTAGTGAATGGTAATCAGTCCACTTTTTTAACTTCTTATTCTGCCCTTCGAGAGAATTAGTTGTTACTCCTGAGAGTCCCCATCGACCTAGCAGTCTAGCCCTTACTCCACACTCATCGAATAGAATTGTGGAATGGGACTCCATCCTAAATATTTCAAATAATATTTCCTTGAGTTGTTCCCCATTTGTTTGTTAAAAGTACTAACCACTTTCTTGCTTCATCTGACACACTTTCCATCCACATATCCACATTTCGCTCGTAAGATTCCCTTTCGTAGTTGTCTACTAATCCGCAAACTCTCTTTCCCAAATCATCATAGCCAAAAATACTCTAAAATATGGCATGGTTTTCGATATTATCATTATTATTTTGACCTTGTACAGTTTTTTCCCATCATGGGGAGCTGCATTTATGAATAGATTTCCGAGGTGAACTGAACATGACAATCTGACAGCTGATTCGAATAGAGTTCCCTGTGGACGTTATTGGGTAATTTTTTGAATGCTTTTTTTTCTGATTCTACTCACTTTTTGCAACTTATCAAATGTTCTTTCCCCGTCAGCCACAATAGCAGATGCTCTTCTTTCCGAGAATCCCATTTTACTCATCATTCTATCTATCATAAAGCTGTAAAGGTAGACTCTTTAAAAGGTGTTGCCGAAATTACATTCGTCACCTGAATAGGGAAAAGTCTCTTGCCTTATGATGGTGGCTAATCAAGAATACAAAAGGTAAAAATGAAATTTTGTTCGAGTCTCTCGATCTGAATTGTTTTCAAATTTTCAATTTTCAATTTTCACTTACTTGTAACATGGATTGTAGTAGGATATTGGAGTTACGAAGAACTCATCGATTAGTTTAAATGTAACATCTACTACGAATACTCCATTCAATCTTGTGGTCAAACTCGTGGGAACTGAAAATGAATAATCTAGATAATCCCTTAATTTTTAACGCATTCCACCTAAATGTAAGAACGGGAGAAGGGTGCCACAGTCACATCTCAGACCCCGGGAATACCCCTCAGTCTAATTCACCCCAAAAGTTGATCTTTGATCTTTGAGATTGAACAATGTCATCTTCATTTTAACATCTCGAAGCCATTCAAAAGAGCATGAAAAGGAGAAAAAGGAATGCTCACTCGAATTGGGATCTTCTATTGATGATATTTGCCGTCTGAATTGATTCAATTCATCTAAAGTTGGCAAAGAACGGCCACACACCTGCAAAAAATATGATCAATGTTATTCAGCCCTGTTTATTTTTTATGAATTTTTGTAGGAAAAATATTTTCTCATTGATTGATTTTGCGGCCTGCAGATATTGTAAAGTGTCATAATCATACTCGTGTAAATACTTGCATGTCTTCCTACTTAGAAAATGAAACCTCGATCATCCAATCTGTTGCAAGAAGCAAGTGATGCTCCGCCTCCTCTCTGTAATTTCCTCGAAGAAAGCTATTTCTTTCGATCATAGCTTCAATCTTCGCCCAATCAGTTCCTGATTTGGCGCCACTTCTGGATTTTCTACGCCCTGATACCTCCTTAGCCACATTACGAGCCTACAATTGTATGATTCATTCATTTTATTCACCATTCTCTTACGGATGACAATTTCAATTGAGGCAGCGTTCTCAAAACATCATGAACGTTTCCACCAGTGTGAAGGATATTTAAAGCTGCATTTTTTTCACTAGGCTTCATCATCTGTAATATGACTATTTCCATAGGTATTCTTCTCGTAGATCATATTGAGGAAACGTTATTCATCGGTAGATCAAAAGACGTTCAGTTTTTAGTGATAGTGATCTACGGAGAACGCTAAATGAATAATTCATTTCGCGACTGACCAGTAATGAGACTCTTTCGATTATCCCTCTCAGTCTATTAACGGTCATTCGATTGGCCAATCGAATAAATCATTTTCCACTAGGTCGAATGAACGAGGTCGGCCGCACCATGGGTAAATCGAATAACTACGTGAGAAAGTAATCGGCCAATTGAATAACAAATGCTAATCAACTGAGGGAATCGAATGCTCATTTTAATATTTGATTCGTCAATCGTTTTGAGGTCTCTAGTGATCTACATAGTGGTATCTACTTTTAAAATAGAGTGATTAAGTCTGAAAGAAAAACTAACTGATTTGAAGTTACGGAGATCAATGTAGTAATCATTATCGCTCGACACTGCGTATGAGACTGCTATACATGTGGAAAACAGCTGATCATCCTTTCTCAAAGTGTGAATCTGAAACAAAATTTGTTTTCATCGCTTTAGCAATACTTTGACCCATCTAGACTGAAAGAAAATTCTTCCAAAATTCTTTCCAAAATTCCTAGCCTGTATTGATAATTCACGAAATGTCATATGCTTACCGTTTTCATTAATCCTGGAATAATTGGATGACAAGCAACATATTTGGATAGGTATATGAGATCAGGATCGAGGTTCTTTTTACTTATCCTTCCACCGATTGCAACTCTTCCTTCTTCTAGTGCATTCAATTGATGGTTGTACGTCTTCGGGTGATCTAAATGTACATTCAGCTAACTAGTTAATTAAGTCACTTACTTTGATCACAGCTCCAAGGAGCTAATGAATCACGAAAGAAGTCTAATAATTGCATTCCACTCGTATCACAATAATAAGTTATTGCAGATTTCGATTGTGTATTGGGAGGACACGGAGGCGGATGTCTCAACGCGTAATCACTGGAAAATGTATTTTTTTTCTTTTATTTGTTGTTCTCAAAGCTTGTATACGTTATAGAGCTCAAGAAATGAGCCGCCGTCTCTTCATTCTGCACTCTCTCTAACCGGTCAGAGAGGCGAGAGAGTGTGCGAAATGAAGAGACGGCGATCTATATATATTCTTCATAAACAGATATTGTATATATTTTTTTGTCATAGGGTTGCCGGATCGGGATCAGGGGGGGGGGGGGATTAGACGTACGTTTTGCTTTTCCTAGTTGGATCCATTCAAATCTCCTAGTTTCCTCCCAGGTCATGCGGGATTGAATTAGTGAGAGGGGAGAAGAATGAACGAGAGGGGGGGGATCCCGATCCCGATTCGGCACTGTATCCAATTTTTTATTCTTTGTAGATTGTTTTACTAATAGTATAAACTTATTAATACTGAATTCACTCACTTCAATTCATACTCAGTCAGATGCAGCAAGATGGTATTATCGTCGATAAGATCCATATTATGCCTATAGTACCATCCATTTATTGATTCCTGCAGTGTATTGATGTGTATCTAATGATATGTTTTTCTACCGCACATTCCACTCTCCCATGTGCCCGAGATCCTCCTTGCACAGTTCCATTATAGAAGTCTGGTAATGAGGAATATCCTGAAAAAAAGTTCTTTAGTGATGTACATAGCAAAATACGAATTAGAAATATGTATGTATGCATGTATTTGTGCTTTCTTTATTGTGGGTGTGATTTTCTTCAGATGCGTACGTTAATCTACACGCACTTGGGTGTGCGTGTGAATATCTTGCGTGTGCGTGTAGTTAACCTGCGTGTGCGTGTGGTGCGTGTGCGTGCGAAATACTTATTGCCGTGTTTCGGGTTCTTAGAGGCTTGGAGTTTTGTTATCTCTTCTCATGTTCCTGTTCTCCTTGAAAACGGATTGTGCCCTTCAGCATGCTGGGACACACGGATTATCCCCACTTCTCGCACGAGAATCAAGTATACGAGGGAAGAATGGAGAGATGCGAGGATGATCACCCATTTGATCTACCCCCTTCCCTTTCTCTCCCTCCTTATCGATCGATAGTTTCCTTTCGCTCGCTCGCTCGCTCGCTCGTCCCTTCCCATCCCAGTGCAGTCACTCTTCTCATTGTCATCCCTCCCTTTGAATGCCTCAACAATTTCCTCGCCTCGTTCCAATCGATTACCAACGGAACAAAGCGTTGGTACCAGGAGTAAGTTTTTTTTCGCATTTCTTATCGCACTGGCTTGTTTCATTCTCATTTTAATGTTTATCATTTTAGACGCCAGATGGTGGATTTGCCGGATCAATTGACGAAGCACTAATTTCGTGTATCGCCGACATTCAATGCGCTCAATGCGGTCAGCTCCTCATAAAAAGTAAGCACCTCAACGCATTCCTCCTTCAACGCATTTGCTATGTTATTTTTATATCCCAGGATTCACGGAAGCAAAAGGTTCTCCCATGACTGGATGGTGTGGTCATTTCTTCTGTTTTGAATGTGCAGAATCACTATATGGGGATTACGAACAAGTCCGCAATCGTGAGATTTCCATTTGTATGTGTGATCCAAAATCCGTTTTTAGAAACCATCGGGGACCTCAAACCCTTCGAAATTAAGCTAGATGGTAGACCGCCCCAGGCTCTCTACAAATGCAAATCCTGCAAAAAAAAAATAGTTCCCGGTTGGCCAAGTGGAGCAATGATTATCTTCAGTCATAATGTTATGCTCACAGGTGAGATGCTTTTGTCTCTACATATATTGCTAAGTTCAAGCTTTGTATTTTTCTTCATTGAGATCTCTACGCTGCGCTCAAGAAGCCTGGCTTTCTCTGCAAATATTGCGACGCCAACGCTCCCAATATGCATCCCATGTACAATTCACTCCGGTGCCAAAATTCGTGAGTTTGTCACTTAATTGATTAGTGAATTCTAACCCAAATTACACATTTCATTGGTGCTATTTTTCAGCTCTTCGAACAACTCGAGTGTCGAGGGCAATGAAAGCGGCCCTACTTACACTTGTGTATGGCATGCGGATCGACACAGCCCGAGCACATTGACAATCATGGATCCTTCGATACAAGCAGAAGAGGTTTGAATTATTCAGGGTCGCCATCACTAAATCGCACAATTGTTGAGCTTGATCAATCGAACTTTAAAATTGGCTCTTCTTTACTTTACGGTAAACTCTACCTGCACACCCAAAATTCATTTCTCTCCTTTCTTTCTCGCCCTATCATTACTTGTTATTAAACTCAGAGTGAGGTCAATAGAAAAGTTAGAAAAGTAATCAGTCGATTTTTTCTCCTCATTCTGCTGTACTCTCGATTCTGCTCTACTCACGGTCTGTTGAATTTTACATAGGCATGATCTACTTGAGTACTTGAGTTTCGACCTCAACCCTATAAAACATTTTTCCTCGTGTCTCTGGTCAGTCTGGCTGTTTCCCTGCGGGAAGAAGGGTGGGGTGCTCTGTCCCCCTCAGACTATCCGGCCCTCTTGCTGGGAGGGAAATGAATTTTTGAGTGGGCAGGTGAAGTAAAGGAGTGCCAGAAATTGCTCCAAACGAAATTATTAGTTGCACATATGTTTCACTTTCTTTCCAGCTGGGATCTAATCAGCGGTTGGCTTCACTCGACCGCTCTGCCCGTAAAGCATTCGCTCCTTTCTATCACTGCGCCTGCTGTTCTAACTATCTACATAACGATACGAAATGGTGCTACCAGTATTCTCATCTCGAGTGTGGACATTTCGTCGGGTCTCGCTGTGCTCAAATCGTTCGCCAGAAGATAACCACTAAGTACGTTTCATTTAACTTTTTGTATAGCGATGTCACGGTATATTTCAATAATTGTCTTAAATGACTGGTTCTAAATCATTGTCGTTACTTCCTCTCTTTTTTTACATTGTAGTTATTGTTCGATGAAGTTCATCGGATGAACTTTTTGGTAGAATCTTGTTTTTGGTAGAGTAGAGTTAGGGGTCACAAGCTCCGCCCACTTTGGTGTGACACGATTTCGCGAAAAAGCGAGAAAACAAAAGCATAGGGTTATTTCTAAACCAAATCGGACGTTCGATAGCGCGATGGATAGCTGATATCATCCCTAATCGATCTATCACTATACAAAATTTGCGTAATATCACTAAGTGGATCAAAATTGGAGTTAAAACGAGGGAATAGGCCGTTTCTGCATGTTCCAGTATGCCAATGTTGTTTGTATACCGATTTTCTGACTAATTCGAATATTTTAGGAATTTTGGGATTTTTTTCACAAATTTTTAGCATGCTTCCCCGGCTTGTGCCTTTTGGGCGGGGAGAGGCGAGCAAGAGGGCGGGGGAAGAGAGAGAGACTCTGCCTCAGTGCGTTGTGCGCGTACTTCTCGGGCTCTAGCGCAGCTCAAAGGAAGATATCAACAAACGGCCAAAAGTATCATGGTATTGGGACCACAAGGGGTAGCATGAAGACGCTTTGACCGCAGTGTGAAAAATCGGCTCTCTGGGTTGTGGCCCTTAAGTAGAGTTCATCAATTGCAGTGACGGAGTCTACTGCATCTTCTGCAATAAAGACTATATGCAGCCTACTGGTAAAAGGTGTTTCAAGCCTAACAGCCAAATAGCAGGTACGGGTTTCAGTTTGAACCAGGATTTCTAGAAATGATCATTTAAAACTCCCTCAGGCAAGGTGGTGGAGAGAATTAATCTGTTCCCATGTACACTGAAGACGTGCGATAAATGCAATGTCGAACCATGCAAGTCCATGTTCTCAAGTGCAGTTACTGCTGAAGAATTACTTAACCATGGGGTGATTTTTTAATAATCTTATCAAACATTTCTTGAGGAATCCATTCCATACTTGCAAATATATTACTCTGGCATTGAACAGCTGTTCCACATATTACCTTTATCGCCAAACATCTGAGCCGCGATAGAACGTGGTGAATAAAAAAAATACTTCTGGCTTAGCTCACCGAGTGTTCTCACTTGTGCAAGTATGGCTAGGAGTCCTAAGATCATTCGATTTATATTTCTATTACCAACCTTTTCCCCTAGTTCCTAGCCTAGCCTATGTTCAAATTTTCAGGTAGCCACTGATAAGGCATGTCAATGGTGCATCGTCGAGCATAAACTAAACAGAAATTGTATGAAGAATCAGAAGGTCAAGTATAACGCCATCGCTCCAGCAGCATATGACAACAACATCCAATCATGAGTACCTCATACTATTTCAACTTTAATTTGTTTGCTTCCGACTATCACAACTGTAACATGCTTGTAGACAATAACAATCTTCTTCACTGAATTATCCATTGTATCGATACTGATATTTCACTATTACCGTAATCGATAATTGTATGTAAAAGTTGAATATCTCGCCATAAACATAATTTTACGCTCACATCTCATTGGATGTTCGATTCTTGATAATACCCTTCAACCTGTACCTTGGATACTGCTATTGGCTTTTGGCAAAAGAAGGGAATTTCACGATGTCAGTCATCGGGAAGGATCTGTTTCTCATTTTTAAAGCACATTTGCTCTGCCGATTTCCTTCAAGCAAGCTTGGCTCAATTCGCATGCCGCGCCAAGCTGGCTTCAATCAACTAGCGCCTCTTTCGAGACCTCTTTCTTCCGTGGCCGATTTTCCATCCTCTCGAAATTCCAACTAACAAGGCTAGGGATAATTATTCTGTTGAAAGGAACGCAATATCACATCGGAGCTCGTTATATCATATTACATCATATTACATGTCATATTACATCTTACATCATATTACAAATTAGTACAATCCGTATTTCACATACAACCAGTACATCAACGTTGGCAATTGTAAAAATCTAAAACGCATAAATGCAGTTCAATATTAATTACTCGAAATCTACCATGTCATCTAATTGTACACAATGGCTCCTACAGCATTCAGCATATTCGACAGCAGGCAACATCATCCTTTACAGTCCATTATCGTTGAGTGCCAATTGGAAGGCGATGAATACACTGGGCGGAAGTGGCTGAGTGAACTCCTGCTTTCCGAGCATGTACCGAGCAGTGTAGCATGGGTACTTCACCTCAAAACTATGCAATTTACACTTATAACGGTTGTCCCCTACACGAAAGCTAGGAGAAGTTTTAATTTATCTGGTCCGTTGCAAACGATCTCAATCGATCACGTTATCTCACTCACCTTCACCACTTCCTGCTCTCTATTCTCCTGTCCCTCAATTCGATCTTCCTTCCCGCATTCCGCATAGTACAAGTGCACACTGTCACCCAGATGGCTGCTTCCGATCCTAAAGTTTAATAAATTAAAAAAAATCAAATAACTACAAACAAAAAAGGTTCAACTCACACGAGCTTTCGCACAAATTCCAGTTTCCCCTTCGGGATACGGTAGCCAAGCTGAGCGGCCGCGATGCGAAGCACTGCATCATCATCTGTGATGAACAAGATTAGTGATGTCAAGCACCCTTTCTCAATATCTCTCAAAATCTTTCTGTATTCACTACTCTTTCTTCATTGTCTTCCAAAAATGGTTCGATCGCAGCATTTTCATTTTCATTCGGTAATTTCGATACAGAAGGTCTACCGTACCACTCTCATTCTGCTCCGCCTTTCCCGATGCCAACTCAAGCGTGTACCACCAATCGGGAGGATGCACCGATGCTTTCAGATGCGTGTTCAACCGTCCCTGCAACAGTATATTTGAACCAATGTAGACTTCAACGAATTATTATTGGATAGAGAGAGAATTTTAGAGAAATTTTTTTGAAAGATCTCACACTTTTATCCTTGAAAGTTCCAAGGCGAGCGAAGAATGCCGCTGTAAAGACCACTTATTTTGTACAAGATTTGAGAACACATTTCAATTCGATAGTTATGTTTAGTCGACTCGATGAATAATACTTTCTCACAATGAGCATCTGTCCAAGATGTTCAATAGAATATTCAAGAGATTCTCCAACCCGGTCTGAATGTCCTCGTAAGTACGAATTCGTCCCTTCCCTTCTCTCCATAGCCGATATCTCTGATCAGAATGGATAGTGTATCTCCTCGTCGAGGCCACACCATATCCAATGGCTTCGTCGTGCCGTTGCCCTGCAAATTAACGCTCTTCATTATAGTAAAGGTGGTGAAAGGTAAAGGTGCTCTTCATTATGAATCTCAATATGTGCCATTCAACATCAAGGAACGAATGCACTTCTATGGCTGTTCAATCACAGACTGCGCACTTTTTTGATAAAAATTATCGTCAGCAATGTAATTTTCCTACAATAAATGACCAATCGCCACTGACGGTATCGAAGTGCATCGTGTAGGTCGAATTGATAGAAGTGATTGGCTGACTGATCTTCCTCAATCGAACGTCGTATAATCTCGGCTGATGACCGTTCAAGTAGTGCAACTTGTCAATTATTTCGAGCATCGTCTTTACGCGCTCCGCGGCATACTGAAAACAATTATGTAAAAGAATATTTAATTTCTGGCTACCGACAATCCAATTGACATGGAAAATAATGGATCTTTTTTCGATATCGTCTCAACCTTCTCCACCCTACCGTATCTTCCTCTGCTTCCGGCTGCACTACAGCTTTCTTTGTAGTGAAAGACGACCACCACGTTTTCGATATTGCTTCTCTCTTCGTGAACCACCACCAGAGGAGAGCATAGTAATCAGAAGTGGAAATGAGAGGAGCTCCCGAATTGAGAAGATTATGAACGGCTTCCTCATTCAGAGATATCTGAAAAAAATAGGTGGACTTGCAATGTGGTGTATTTCGATTACATGCCTCCATGTGGTGTATTTCGATTACATGTCTCATTGACCCAAAGATAGGAGTGTTTACATCGTGTGAATGTGAAATGTAGCATACCTTATGGAGTGATTCTTTGCTGCGCCAGCCCTTGCTCTCGTTCTTCAACTCCGCATAGTAGATAAAGCAGTGCGCGCCAAACCCATCCAAGCCAGTGCTGAAAAACGCTCATCATATTTGACTTATTTCAAGGAAAAGATCTTGGAAGATATGTATATTCTCCGGTACGGGTGCAGCCATATATCGAAATGATTTTGAAGAACAGGTGTCTTTTGAAAAGCTATACTTGTCCAACTCCAGATGTATCGGCCAAATAGTGATATCGGTAAACTTACCATGGGTATCGCGAGAGAATGAAGCAAAATCAGCCCCTTTAGGAACAACTTGCAAAAAGTTTGAGTGATTCCGACCATACTATAGTTTTATAATGCACTAAGGAACATATTTCGAAAAATATAGGCAATTTGTCCTGGGACCGGCATTTAGGAATTTTCCGGTTCCGGCCCCGGCTATACCGTATCTCATCTCCCAGATGAGCTAGAGACTTCCGGTTTGGCCCAAAAAACGCGGAAAATTATTAGAAAAAACTTTTCAATTTTGACGAAAGCTGTAAGTGAAAAAATAAAATTGCTAAGAATAAAAAATCGAAAAAAATTGAATAAAATATTTTGTTTAGCCGTCATCCAAATGCGTGCCACAAAAGTTTTCCTGAAAATATGGAAGAACAAGTCCACATACATGTAATAAAAAATGGAAAACAGGAACTTGATGGGGTTGTACTCTTCATTTCCGCGATCAAAGGTTCCGAACTGGGTGTTTTTCACTAAGGTCATCTCTTTTGTTGCCTACCAAATTGCCTATACTTATCGTAACATGGTCAAATATGGGTCAAATAGCATTTCTAGTGATTGTTACGAATTTTTATCCCCGCAAAACTTTAACAGTCAAAAGTCATATTTTTGACTTTATCACCATGACCCCGGGTTCATGGTCTTTTGGGACATGAACCCCGGGTCATGGTCGAAAAATGACTTTCTCACAATCGAGTTCTATAGAGATATAAATGCACTATGAACCATAAAAATGCTATTTGACCCATATTTGACCATGTTACGATAAGTATAGGCAATTTGGTAGGCAACGAAAGAGATGACCTTAGTGAAAAACACCCGGTTCGGAACCTTTGACCGCGGAAATGAAGAGTACAACCCCCATCAAGTTCCTGTTTTCCTTTTTTATTACATGTATGTGGACTTGTTCTTCCATATTTTCAGGAAAACTTTTGTTGCACGCATTTGGATGACGGCTAAACAAATTATTTTATTCAATTTTTTTCGATTTTTTATTCTTAGCAATTTTATTTTTTCACTTACAGCTTTCGTCAAAATTGCAAAATTTTCATAATAATTTTCCGCGTTTTTTGGGCCAAACCGGAAGTCTCTAGCTCATCTGGGAGATGAGATACGGTATAGCCGGGGCCGGAACCGGAAAATTCCTAAATGCCGGTCCCAGGACAAATTGCCTATATTTTTCGAAATATGTTCCTTAGTGCATTATAAAACTATAGTATGGTCGGAATCACGCAAACTTTTTGCAAGTTGTTCCAGCATTGCTTCGTTCTCTCGCGATACCTGTGTTACATGAATGTATCGATGTGCTGTAAATGTTCGTGCTTCAATTCCAAACCGAAGTCCGCCTTTATCGCCTTGAGGGCTGTCATCTGAACTAATTTCATCTCACAATCAGTCATGTCTAAAATAGATTCCGTCTACGACACTTTAACTCTGCTGTGCTAGAAAGATCATGAATAGGGATGGCAAATGAAGAGTTGAAAAAACCGGTTCTTCGAGTGTAGTATGCTAATGAGCTGTAAAAGTATAGTGAAGAGTGGTTCTAAAAGTTCCATAAACTTGTTAAGAAAGTTTTGGCAGTGTTTGATCGTCAATAAATACAAAGCTTCACTTCTCATCAAAAATGTGTGAATTATTTTTTATTCGATTTTTTTCTACAAAAGTATATAAGACGGTTGGTATGAGCGCTTTCCAATTTGAAACTGTTTCAACTGTAAGCCGGTCGCATCGCTCGGCCGCATCGCCCCCTCCCCTTCGCCAAGCCGGCGATGCGGCCGAGCGATGCGGCCGGCTTACAGTTGAAACAGTTTCAAATTGGAAAGCGCTCATACCAACCGTCTTATATGAAGCATTGTATTTATTGAACATCTAACACTGCCAAAATTTTCTAAACAAGTTTATGGAACTTTTAGAACCACTCTTCACTATACTTTTACACAGCTCTTAGCATACTGCACTCGAAAAACCGTTTTTTTTTTAGCTCTTCATTTGCCATTCCTAATCATGAGTCGATAGTAAAATCTGCCCTTAGCAGTAAGGTTCACCTCGGCAGTCGTTTGCATGTCCTGTAGTTCATGATATTGTGTGTAATCAATGGATTCAGTGCACAGTCGGACGCCAATCGCTTTCTCATGTTTGGGCCAATCGATATCTCGTAGGTCCTTCCCTTTATTCTCGGGCATCTCACTCACACGGGACACGTATACGGCTGCAAAAATTACCGTAATGTACGCTTCTCGAATCTACCGTAACCCTCTCACCGGGTCTGAAGTCTTTCAGGAGCAGGAACTCTCGATTTCCTCGATGGTACAGTAGGACGGAGACGGTATCTAGTTGTGGAGTGAGAATGAAATCGGCTGACTCTTCTCTCTGAAATCAGTACGGTATGCTTATCGAATATGGAGACCAACTTTGCAGTCGCAATTCTTCATCAGATTCAGCTGAAATGTCTTGAGAGATCTCGTCTGGTTGTTCATTGGAAGACCCAATTTGGCCTCTGATCGAGAGCAAAACATGCTCATTTCGAGTATGTCTGTAATTACAAGTTCACTTCTAGCTCAACTAGCCTTCTTGTATGGAAATTTAATTCAATATTTCAAGCGATGATAACACTGCCAACCAATAAAACATTAAAAGATTAAACCGCATCTTCATCACGAATGAACGTAGTAGAAAAAACATAAAACAACCAAAACATAACATGGATCTTCTATCAGTGAGGGTTAGAAAGCAATGGACAAAATCAACAGTGTGAACAATACAATACATAAATTAGCTTCTACAAACAGCGCACAAACAAATTGGATGTGAGCAGATTAGGTACAACTTCTCACAATGTGAAGGGGATGAGATGAGATCTTCGTGAGATTGCATACCAGTTGATCAAGAGATCATATTAGTAGAAAACGTGACTAAGAGATTAGAAAATATTCAGACTCGTCCCGTCTCGCTGGTCGGATAGCGTTCGTTAAATTCGGCGATAGTAGCATCGATAATGCTGGGAATCTCATCATCAGCCGTTGTCCTCGTTGCGATGCCCATCTTTGATCGAAGAGCCACAACCTCGTTGTAGATACGAAGTGCCTCGTATCGAAGAGAACCATTACGGGCGATCAGCGCATTCTGTGCAGTTATCATCTTTTCTTTTCAGCTCAATCTCAATTCAATTTCTTACCATTTCTCGTTCGATGGCCACTCGTTTTCTCTGTTCCTTATCCCATTGAATCTCTCCCTTTGAGTATATTCCTCGAGGGGCAGCTTCAAGAGGAGAGCTAGTGACCATCCCCTGCCATGTGATCCATTCCTCACGGGGAGTACGAGGAATGTGCGACCAGATATGAGAAGAAGCGTCAGGCATCTGCGAGTACACTCGTATTTAGAATTCGGAAAAAAAGCTTCATTCTGCACACTCTCTCGCCTGTTTGACCGATGAGAGAGTGTGCAGAATGAGGAGTCGATTTACCTTATTTGAACTTTACTCGTATTTACAGCACAAAATAAGAGCCGCCTGCTCTTCATTTCACACACTTTCTCTTCGCTCGGGCGGACGATATAGTGTGCGGAATGAAGAGACTGCGGCTCATATTTCGACTTCTATTCGCATTACAGTAATCATCTCATTGGTGGTATCTACTCACCCTGTTTTGACGTTCAGTCGGAGCAGTCTCATGGTCCTGGAAGAAGACAGAGATTAAACGCTCAATGGTAATTACAACAATTATTGCTTTTTTGCAATCATACAAACTAAACTAAATACTATGAATGAGCAGTACCTCAAAATTGGGGACGAATGCGAATTCGTTGAAAAATTTATCCTTCCAGTTGTCTATTTCACTTGTCACGTCGTTTATTTTCCACTTCAGGCACCAATTCTTACGTTTGTGTCGCATCTAAAGAACTATTGATTGCAAAAGTAGGATTGCTAAATGCCAAGTCACAATACATTTTATCTATGTTCAACTTTATCTGAAACGCTAATTCTTACCAGTTCCAACTCTTTCTCCTTCGCTTCTTTCTTCTTCTTCTCTCTATGGCGAAGTGCCGCTATTTTATTCTTTATTAGTCGCCGCTTGTTCGCGTCCAATTTCAACTAATAGAACGATGCTATTTCAAAATTGAGTGAGCAAACCCTCGCTCACCTCTTCTTCGTCTATCTTTTCTTCCTCTTCTCTCACTTTCATCTTTCTTCCCGCTCTCTTTCTATTCCTTTCCTTGATGTCATCCTTCGTCGTCTGCAAATCGTGAGGAGACTGAGTGGGAGGAAGCGGATTGCAACGAGTTGACGGCGTTGCCTATTGCAGATTCACCGTCACCCCATGCACTCAAGCACAAGATAACTAATTATCACATAATTTGAGAGGGCGTGTAAAAGGAAGACGTCTATTTCTAATTTCACGACTCACCGGCACAACGGGCACAGTGATATCCTTGCCGGATGCTAGACGAAGTAGCGCCTCCTGAAAAGCCCCGAGAATCAGGAATTCCGTCGTAACCCGATATGTCGAAATTCGAGAGGATAAATATTTTAACTAACCACAGCAAATGCGTAATCGGGATCGGCCATTTTGTCCATCACATCTGCCGAGTATTGGGAATCCATTTCAGAAACCTCAAAAAGCAATCGATTATTAGAAAACGAACAGTTACTCCTTCTCGAAGAGCTCATCAATTCATTGCGAAGAATGCATTTGGTGCATCATGAGAAATTGATGATATATTTAGGGGCCACAACGCACATAGCCGATTTTGCACGATGGGGTCAACAGTATATTCAAACTATCCCTCATGGACCCAATAACATCATGCTTTTTACCGTTTGTTGATATCTTGTCTCTGAGCCGCGCTAGAGCCCGAGAAGTACGCGCGTGGCTCACTGGGGGAGAGGAGGGAAAGGCGAGACGAGAGGGGAAGGGGCGGAGCCTAATTAGCGTGTGTCTCTCTCCCTCCCCCCGGCCTCTCGCCCGCCTCTCCCCGCGCTTCGAGCCCAAGCTTTTGAAGCATGATAAAAATCTAATTTTCTCTCTAAAATTCCTAAAATATTCGTATTAGTCAGATAAATACTGCCCAAACAAAACTTACACACTGGAAGGCCTCAAAACGGCCTCTTCCCATCGTTATATGCAAATTTGATCTACTTATCGATGATATGCAAATTTTGGGCAGTGCTCAATCGATTTGGATCGGCAGTAGCTATCCAACGCACTTTAGAATGAGCGATTTGGTTTAGAATGAAGCTTGGGCTTTTGTTTCTCGCTTTTAGGCGAAATCGTGTCTCACAAAAGTGGGCGGAGCTTGTGGCCCCTAGATATATTCTGCGAAGTCCATTTGTTGTTATTAGCTTGCATACCGTGAGTTGCGGAAGACTCGAGATATCCTTCTTCTCCATCCACAATCAACGACGATGAATACCCTTCTCAGAATTCTGCTAAAGGCGTTGGAACTGCCATTCTGATTAACCCCTCAAAAAGTAGGTCGTTATTGGCACAAACTTCCCTTTTTCTCGCGTATTTCATCGGTGAGCGAGACAATGGATACTACACCCAACACAGATATTCAGCCGATTGAAACGGATTGGCTTCTCGAAGAAGTGCTTCGTACAAGAAAAAAATATGCGTCGACATTAAAAGATTCATCGTATCCCACAAAATATCACAAAATAAAGCGCAAAACTTCCGCGTCACATATTTAAAAGAATCACAATTCGCAAAACATACATGCATTTCTAAAGCGAGTTATAATGATAATATTGAACAACTGTTAAAACAAATTAATATCGTACAAATCAAAGTTCAGTTCCTACAATGTACATTTCATTTGCTAAAAAGTAGTTTCCATTCTATATATTTGGAGGCGCATTCTCATCATTGCCACTCTACTTACTCCGTCTCATCATTGAATTCTTTGTTTTTCTTGAGTACGGCTTGTCATTGAGTTCTTTACACTCATCCCCTCCTAAGACGTTAATCATCCTCGCTTCTTTCACTCTTCTTGCAGCCTCTGCAGCTGCTTCCTCAGCTGCACGAATTGCAGCTGCAGCAGCGGCCACTTCTTGTTCAGAAATCCTTCTCCTGATCAACTTTCACTGATAATCGCTCCTCAGTCATCCTGGAATCAAACAATTCTATTGTATACAGTTAATCGACAGCCCACCTATCGCATGTTGCCATCCAATGAAGAGCGATGTGGACAGTGGGCGGTGAATTGCACGGCTTCACGTGACTAAAGTATGTCAACCGAGGCAATTCCACCTTAATCATACGTACCCTTTCTGTACCCTCGTTTCCTTCCAATCCGCCACACGATGCTCCTTTCTGCACTCTGCATAGTATACGTGTTTGCTCTCAGCGGCCCAGCTCGCACCGATTCTGAACATTGATTTGTTTACGGTCAAAGATGGTTTCAAACATACAGAAATCTGTCAATAAAAATCAATTCATTGTCGGTCACTTTGTAGCCGAGCTTCGTAAGGGCAATGCGATACACTGCATTATGCACTGCAAACCAATCACTCATTTGACGCAACTCAGTAGAAATCTCATTTATTAGAAAATAAAAATGTTACAGCTAAAGTCTGAACGATGTTTTCTCCAATATTATTAACAAAAACCGTTCTCTGGATGGAAACTTCCATACGTCCATTACTTACCAGGTCGGTATCTTTTCGTCATCACAACTTTGGTCGAATCGATATCCTGAATCAATATCGATACCGTATCCGGCCTCACTGTCACGTATCCGGTGTTGAATTCCCTCTCCTGTAAAAAATACTTGTAGACAAATATCAAAGGATTCTTAAATCCAAAATGGAATTCGATTCAAATACATCCATTTGCATAGCAATTCAATCAAATCCTGCAACGCCACCCCTCAATCCCTCCCCTTCCCTCTCCTCCTCCTTTCATTCACGTCTTTCCTTCTCGTCCTGAGCAGTCGACTACTCTCTCTTCTCTTTTCTCTTCGAACCCGCATCGGTACAGTATCCAGAAGTGGAACTCTTCTCGGTGACCAGGTATACGGTACTCAACATGGTGATCAACTGCATCATGTCAGGTATATGACCTACAGTAACCCACTCATTTCACGATTGCCTTACCTACCACCTACCCCCACTCTCTTCATGATTACTTCATCTACAGTACCCAACTCACTTCACGATTACCTTACCAACAGTAATGCGAATGGATAACTGTAGGTTAGGTAATCGTGTTGGGTACTGTAGATAAGGCAATCGTGAAGTGAGTGGGGGCACTGTAGGTAGTAAGACGTCCTACAGTGCCCCCACTCTGTCGTACCCACTCACTTCACAATTGCCTCACCACCTACAGTATCCTAATCACATCAACATTTCCTCACAACAACACAACATCCCTTCAGTACCTTATTCGTCGATTTCAAACACAGGAAAGCGCAATCCTCAGTGATCAGGTATACGATACTCAACATGGTGATAAACTGAATCATTTCAGGCATACGACCTACAATCACCCGCTCACTTCACGATTGCCTCACCTACAGTACCCCACTCACTTCACGATAGCCTCACCTACAGTATCCTAATCACATCAGAATTTCCTACAGTACCTTATTCGTCTATTTCAAACACCGGAAAGCGCATCTCCTCGGTAATCAGGTATACGATACTCAACATGGTTATAAACTAGCCGGGCTACGCCCGGCTAGACCCTGCGGGTGGCAAGCAGCCTGCGGCTGCAATGAGGCTCGCTACGCTCGCCAGCGTGTGCGCAACGCCGGGTTGTGAGTCTTCTGCGAGCGCTTCGCGTCGCCGGGTTGTGTGTTAAGGTTTTAACCCAGTTATGTGCGAACGCTTGCGGAAGGCTCGTGAGGCCTTCCGCACGCGTGAATGTGTTCCACCGTACTAACTTTGATCAAGCGAATCACGTTAATATTATATAAAAGTAATACGGTATTGATTTACGACAAAACTCATAAATCAGACCCAGTGAATTACGTTTGGGCTAGTGGGCCACATTGGTAGATAAAATATTCACAGTCGCGGACCGAGTTGGCATCGTCCCTGGCGAAAGGCTCGTGGGGCCTCGGGCGATCCGAAAAAAGATGGGATGGGGCCACTGCGTGGCCCCATCCCATCTTTTTTCGGATCGCCCTCAGCCCCACGAGCCTTCCGCCAGGGACTCGCAGGCTCGCTGCGCTCGCTAGCTAATGTCGCCGGGTCTGACCCGTCGAACCCATTGGCGTACTGTATTCGCGATACGGTATCGGTTTATGACAAAAGTCATAAATCTGACCCAGTGAACTAAGTTTGACCTAGTCGACAACTTTGGTGCATGGTAATAGTGGTACGGTATCGATTTATGACAAAAGTCATAAATCTGACCCAGTGAACTAAGTTTGACCTAGTCGACAACTTTGGTGCATAGTAATAGTGGTACGGTATCGATTTATGACGAAAGTCATAAATCTGACCCAGCGAACTAAATCTGACCCGCCGAACCTTTTAGGATACTGTAATCGGGTTACGGTATCGATTTATGACGAAAGTCATAAATCTGACCCAGCGAACCTTTTGGGACACTGTAATTGGGTTACGGTATCGATTGATGACGTAATAATAAAAATGAAAAAAAATATATTTGATTTGGTTGAGTTTCCGGCGAAAACGGCGCAAAAAACGGTTTATTTCATCATTATTACGCAATATTGCATAGTGATGACGAAATTGATTATTGATTTTTTGAAATTTTTGATTGCGAGAAGTTTAATGCCGTGCACGATCGATTTGGTTGAGTTTCCGGCGAGAACGGTGCGAAAAACGGGTTTGTAAGCTATTTCGTCATATTGCCTAGTGGTGACGAAATCAATTATCGATTTTTTGAAACTTTTGATTACGAGTAGTTTGGTGCCAAGCACGATAGATTTGGTTAAGTTTCCGGCGAGAACGGCGCGAAAAACGGGTTTGTAAGCTATTTCGTCATATTGCATAGTGATGATGAAATTATTGATTTTTGATTTTTTTCGGATCATCACTACAAGACTTTTGCTGAAGGACTTAGGCTTGGAAACGGGCGAAAAGGGCGATTTTGGGCGATTTCCGGAGCGTGACATACATACATACCCACATACATACCCACCCACGGACGGACAGACAGACACAAAAAAATTATAGTCTCTTAGTAACTGAATCATTTAAGGCATACGACCTACAATCACTCGCTCACTTCACGATTGCCTCACCTACGGTACCCCACTTACTTCACGATAGCCTCACCTACAGTATCCTAATCACATCAGAATTTCCTACAGTACCTTATTCGTCTATTTCAAACACCGGAAAGCGCATCTCCTCGGTAATCAGGTATACGATACTCAACATGGTTATAAACTGAATCATTTAAGGCATACGACCTACAATCACTCGCTCACTTCACGATTGCCTCACCTACGGTACCCCACTTACTTCACGATAGCCTCACCTACAGTATCCTAATCACATCAGAATTTCCTACAGTACCTTATTCGTCTATTTCAAACACCTGAAAGCGCATCTCCTCGGTAATCAGGTATACGATACTCAACATGGTGATCAACTGCATCATTTCAGGCATACGATTCAACCGACAAGACCTCTTTTTTACTCTCGTACTTATAACTAACTGCGCATTTGACACGCGTTACGCTAGTGCTCTGTTTATCAGAGAGGGGATGCAATGTCTCTTTACACTAGTGCTGGGCAAAAAATGAAAGTTCAACCGCATTCTAATTTTCTTCGTTTTGCAGAAGCCATCGGGACGAGCCAGCGAGTCGGGAGCCAGTAAGTTTACGTGAGTTTGCCTTTTTTTATTTACTAATCCTAATATTCTTTTTTTTTCTAAAGCGCGTGCCCGCTGGATCTTCAGGAGGCTCGAGTAAGTTTACGTGAGTTTACCTTTTTTTTATTTACTAATCCTAATGTTCTTTTTTTTTCTAAAGCGCGTGCCCGCTGGATCTTCAGGAGGCTCGAGTAAGTTTACGTGAGTTTATCTTTTTTTATTTACTAATCTTAATGTTCTTTTTTTTATAAAGCGCGCGCCCGCTGGATCTGCAGGAGGCTCGAGTAAGTTTACGTGAGTTTACCTTTTTTTATTTACTAATCCTAATGTTCTTTTTTTTCTCAAGCGCGCGCCGGAGCCACTGGAGGAGCCGTGTGGACGCCGAGCCGTGTGGAAGGTAATGCGCACTTTCGATGTACTAGACATGTACTAGTAATTAGGCAACTAGATGATAGGAGCGCGTCTAGGCATAGAGGGATGAACATAGAGGGGGATAGGAGGTATACGATGGGAAACTACCGTACGCGGAAAGTGGTAAGCCCAAGCGGATTCGAAATCGACACTGGAGGCGAATCACTGTCTAACGAGCCGCGGTATGCAAATTAGGGCGATTTGAGGAAAGTGGACCCTCGCCGCTTGTTATGGCGTATGCAAATTAGGTCAGGCAACCCAATTAAAAGTATGCAAATGAGATTAGATGAAATTTGAGTTCTCGTTTCGCCTTTCTTACAGTACCCATTCATTTCTTAATCGGTATTGTCCCCCCCCTATCGCCGTTCTACAGTACTAATGTACTACTTTCTTTGCATTTCTCACAATACCGTGCTATATAACCAGCGCAAATGCGATCAACATGCAACACAAGAAAATATCTGTAAGTAGGCTAATATCGCCGGTTTTCGATTCAGGAACTAATTTAGGATTATTTAAACGAAAATACGACTCGTCTTCGTTTATTCTGATCGTTTATTGCCTACTTATAGTACTCCACTGAATAATCCCAACAAAACTCAAAAAAATTTCCGCTCTAGAACGACTTCATAAACGAGAGAAGAGTGGGAACTCACATACAAGAATGTGTCAATGTGCTGTACGTACTTCCTGTCCACTTTCACACCGAATACATCATGCACCACTGTAACTTCCTGAAAAAATAGAGGTGTTAATCACTTGCATCGAGTGAGCACTCAATTAGTCGAACTCACATCATAATCTTTTATGTATCTATAATTGAGGCCACTGCATAGCTCAATCGTGCATCCTTCTCCTCGGTCTTCCTTCTCCCAATCGATTACTCTATCTTATGACCGCTGCAGCACACGCGACACGAAGACGACTGCAAATGGACCAATTTAATTGAATCAACGCTTGCCGCACATCAGCAATAGACCAGGGGATTTGCGGAGAGATATTATATATTACTATGAAAAAAGTGAGATAGAGACAGCGCGAAGTCCTGATGAGAAGAAAAAGGTTCTTACTTGGGTTGAACTGACGCACGAGCAAGAACTTTTGCGACAGTCGATGGTAAAGCAAGACGGCGATGGACTCAGGCTGAACGAAGAACTCATATTGACGCGCACTGTCACCCTGAAATCGTTGTATTAAACACATTCAATAAAGATCTAATTACGGAGATTCAGCATCGAAAAGTACCGAATTATTGATTTTATAAATGAAAAATGTCAAAGATGTTGAAAAAACCTCTCCGATGATTAGTGGAAGGGGCTGGAGAGCTTACTTTGCGACACTTTTTCTAATTTCCGCCATCGTGACAACTGGGGTGTGGTGTAGCATTCGCCTACAAAATATTATCCAATGAAGGCAATCTGAGGTGATTTCGGTTAAGCGCTTGCTAGTAGCAAGTTGCTACACACCCTAGGTACTACATCCCTTCTTCACTCCGCTAGCATCCCCATAGCGAGCCCACTAAAATCGTATTGGTTGCTCTCAGTGATGAGGATCTTAGAGGATTGCATGAAAAGCTAATTGTCGGCCTAGTCTCTCACAGGTAATGCTGTCGACAGCTGTCGCGGGAGGTCTGGTCAGGTCTTGCGGGAGTAACGATAGGAAGGTCGCGCAAAAACTCGATAGTGGTGGTTTCAAAAAGGCAAAAATGGAACAATAACAGTTTACAAGAAATTGAAGCCAATTTCATCATGTTTTCGATCAGGGTTCTCAAACTGTTGGTGGTACATAATTTCATCATAATTTTATCGGTTTTTTTTACCATATGGTTACCTAGCTGTTGAACCGATAAATTCTAAAAAAAGAAGCTAGCATACTAAATGGTACGTCGTGCACGATTTGCAAAAAAGAGATTTGAAAAAAAAATGAAAACAAAACAAAATTATGAATTCGACATCAAGTCTGACCCCAATGACCAGTAAGATCTAAAAGCCGGCTCACACAATTTCAGCGCCGGCTTTGGATACCACTTTATCACGGTTATTAATTACCGGCTTTTTAGAGATATCGCAGAATTAGTTATTTTTGAAAGCACTAGATGCACAAGTTGCAGCACAACTGGCTGATACAGATTTTATTGGAAATTTGCGTAATATTCTTTCTTTTCGTAAATCTGGTAGAGCTAAGATTCCAGTCGTGAGGAACAGCCGCAATATTCAGGAAATATCATTCCATTTTATTAAGGACCAACAGTAATCGCATAAAATGTCAGCATTAACAAAACAATAACAAAATAGGAATCAACACATAGATCCTGATCGAAAAACCAGGCTCTCACACATAGGAAATCGAAGGTGTAAATCAATAGCAGCCATAAATTAAGAAATGAGATTGACATCTAATCGATAGATGTGGCCATCCGCTTCGTCTCGGGCTCATCCTCATCATTCTCTTCAGCAACTCTTTTTCTCATTTCAGATTTTGCTTGATCTCCTTCCTTCTGGACCAACTCTTGTTTCAATTCCCTTTCCTTCGCTACAGCAATTGCAGTCTGTCTGTCATCCTCCGCTCTTTGCTGTATTTCCATCACTTCCAATTCAGAAATCCGCTCTCTCGGCGTAATTCTGCAACACAAAAACGGTTAAATTATGAGAATAGGGTGGTAGTGTGGGTCTCGAATATTTCTAATTTCTCGAGAATACGTACAGGAACAATACGAAATTTTCATTTTGTCAGTGAGAACAAAATGAAAATTTCAGATCTACTGAAAGCAAGAACGGTACTTCGATGACTCAATGACTTACTTTCGTTCGCTTTTCACCATCCATCTGAGAGCGACGTAGACACTAGTTGGGGAGGAGGAGGGCTTGATGTAATTGAGGAAGACCCAACGAGGAATCTTCACCTGACAAGAATAATTGAACAATCATTCTCCTTCCCTTCCCACTCACCCTCTCCACTCCCTCAAGTCCTTTGAAATCCTTCACTCGATTCACCTCACTACATTCTGCATAGTACACGTACTTGCTCTCACCGCCCACACTCGAATCCGACCTGAACACATACGTGATTACAGGAATATAACTAGACCGTACTTCACCGTATCAGTAAAGTGAGTTTCACTACACTATTTATTTCCATGTCTCAAACCAGCATAAACTTACAATAATCTGGTGTGCAACTTGATTTTCTCCTCTGCTACGATGTAGCCAAGTTTGAATCGAGCAACGCGTCGCACTGCTTCACCCGCTGATAATTATTCATTTCACCATTACTTGCCGAATCAGATCAGACCAGAGAATAGATCTGTTATCCCCATCTCTACCGTACCCGTCTCTCCATCTTGAATCCTTCCCGATGCCAGCTCATGAGTGTATGCCCATGAGCTTGGATACGCAGAGAAGTCTATTTGCTCCAGCGATTTATCCTCAAATGATGATTGATCGATTGATTCATTACTTTCACTCACTTCATTCTCAGGCAACGACCTGACTCGACCAACTAGCGTGGCTGAAAGAATAATCAATGTGATTACTCAATGTGATTATCTTGACTCGCGTTTTACGAACATACGTTCCCCGTCAGAGGATAAAGAAGCAATAACTCACCGGGTCGGAATCTCCTCGTCATCACAAGTTCCGTCGAGTCAAGATCCTTGATCAATATCGATACCGTATCCGGACGCACTACAATGTCTCTCGTCTTGTCAATACCCATCTGGAAACAGGTTTTTATCGATTGATAGGCATGATTCACGCGTCGGAAACAGCCTTTTTAAAATTAGAGATCGAGGGATCGTGAGCATGCTCAAAAATTCGGAAAGCACTGTAACGCTAATTGTACTGTTTTCTTGAAACGCCGATAATTGGCGTTTTCACAAGAAAGTAAAGAACTCACGAGTATGTAATCCATCGTGATCACTGGATATCTTCCCTTCTTCACGCTTCTCTCACATTTCCACTCTCCTTTCACCAATCCCGCATTTTTCTCCCGTTCATAATGAATCGCGTTAATGAAGGGACATCGAAAGTCCTCTCCGGACTCCGGCGATTCTGGCTGCAAAAACATCATTTTCAATACATGTACTATACCGGCGCCACACCGATAATAAAAATCAAATATACTTGCAATGATCGATTTTCGAGACCTCACTCAAAGAGCGCCCTAGAATGATAATACTGCGAAACTCTCACGAAACGTGTTTAATAGTTGGCTTGGGGGGAGTGGGATTGAGAATGAGAGAAGAGCAATATCAACTGACCGCCTGACCAATAGCAAGTATTTTATCCGCCCGTCTCATACTCTGGAACCACCAGAGGAGAGCGTAGTAATGGATGAAATTCATTTGAGGATCTTTCTCTCGAAGGACCACTGTTTCCGCCCAACCGACGCTCAGCCACACCTGCAAGAATAAGAGTCTTCCAACAATTCATGTATGATCTCGAAATGAATCAGAAACACTACTCTTCTCTCTCTAGCGGATCCCAAAAAAGATAGTATCTACCTTGAAGACATAATCTCTCTTGGTGATATTTCCCTCGTTAATCAATTGTGCATCGTCAACTTCTGCGTAGTACAAGTGACAGCGGGCACCAGAATCCGTCTCGCCAGCCCTAAAGCACACTATTGTCTCACTGTGACATGAATGACTGCTCTATCGAGTAATCGGATTACTGTGAACGTGCTCATTCAATCTATCGGGCAGTGTTACGGACATGAAAGTGTCGATGTACATGAAATCCTTCTGGTCCACTATAAATCCGAATTCCTCTTCGATCAATGAAAGTGCCGTTTCCTGCAATAGACACAATGAACGTGATCTGACATTTCCGACTAACAATAAGTGGGGTTATCTGGCCACTGATCATGAGTAAGCACAAAGAATGTACAAAGAACTGGTCGATTAATGCAATGGGAGCAAGGACTAAGAAGGGTGGGACAAGGAACAATTTTCAATGAAGAGTGTTCATTGTAATGAAGATTCCATCAAACATTGCAACTTACAACAAGGCCCTTCTTGCTGTCTTCCACATGTCCATTGCACAGTTCGAGTGTGCATCCGAGTGATCGATCTTCCCTTTCCCAATCGATATCAGCCATTGCCTTTCCCCTATTATGCGGCAACTGCAGCACACGCGACACGAATACGGCTGCAAAAGATAACAATGATTGAATCTCGAGGGCAGCTGTCTTAGACACTTTCCTAGTTGGCATCCAAGGTCTGTCCGTTCGAGCTTATCAACTTAATATTAGGAAAGAGGAGATATTTGGCCTCATTGTTAGGTAGTTTAGACATGTTTGCATGGCCGGCCTTTAGCCATTCGACGGGTGAATATCGGTTGCAAATCAGTAAAATTAAGGAATCTGATCATTCCTTATCTGCCGACCTGGTCTGAACTGTCGGACAACCATAAATCGCTTGTTCTTTCGTTGGAATAGAAGAATGGCAACGGAATCTCGCAGAGGAAGGAACTCCAATTGACGCGAACTCCCTGCCTGAAATTTTGGCATCAAAATCCATAGAGGGGCTCGACAACATTATAATTAGAATAAAAGTGTTTACTGTGTTTTTAAAGCGTGAAATCGAGTTCTACAGTAGTTACATGTGCAACGAAAAACACAATCTTTGACCTTAAAATGGATGTTTTGAATAACCTCTTGGATGTTCAGTTGGTAGGGCTGAAGAATAGGCGAGTTAGCATGCTCTCGAATGCTCGAGATGAACACGGAAGGTACGTGGAATGAACGGAGAAAGAGTTTGTCCATTTCTCTGTAGAAATAAATGTATGACTGCTCAAAAAATTATAATAAAGATCTTGTGAGATTTTTAAACGAATCAGATCAGAGTCCCACCACCTGGTAAGAAGGGTGGGCCTTGCTAACCATTTCGCGGGGGCAGGGGAAGATCCTTACAACAATTTGCCGAGAGGTGCAAGTCCCGACCTCACGGCAAATTATTGGAGAAGCCTATCACCAAACTCGCAAGAGGGTGGGAAACAAATCCAATGAATGACGAACATTTGACAAAATCAGTGACGATTAACCTCTTCGGCAAAGTATACTCAATCGTTGCAAACAATGTCAAAACACGAAATCATGCGATATTTTAGGAAACTTTTATTGATTGTGTGATCAGAATTTGTGCCGCAAATTATTCGTACAATTTGATATCTCTGAAGAGCTGTCCCATGCTCTCGTTGTAGTAGATACGGCGTCTCACACAGCGTCAGCGATATATCCGCCTTGAAATGATACGTCAATAAACGGATAGATACTTAAAAGTAGCCAGCTACGCTCGCTTCGTGGATAACTGTATAAACGGGATAACTGTTGCTTTTTACTTTACAGAAAAATAGGGAAAAACCTTGTATCAGCTTGAAAAAAGAACGATGACTCACCAAAGTAATTGCCTCGTTTCTTCTACAGAAGCACATTCATCTTCTCGCTCTCGTTGAGTGAATCCACGAGCCGCGGAAGTCGTATTGCTCCTAAAAATGAAAACAATACCTCTCGTATGAGAGGTACTAGCGCTGGCGAGATCACTGATCTACGCCCCCTAAGAAACGCGCTGGCGAGATCACTGATCTACGCCCCCCTAAGAAACGCGCTGGCGAGATCACTGATCTACGCCCCTAAGAAACGCGCTGGCGAGATCACTGATCTACGCCCCTAAGAAACGCGCTGGCGAGATCACTGATCAACGCCCCCTAAGAAACGCGCTGGCGAGATCACTGATCAACGCCCCCTAAGAAACGCGCTGGCGAGATCACTGATCAACGCCCCCTAAGAAACGCGCTGGCGAGATCACTGATCTACGCCCCCTAAGAAACGCGCTGGCGAGATCACTGATCTACGCCCCCCCCCCCCTAAGAAACGCGCTGGCGAGATCACTGATCTACGCCCCCCCCCCCTAAGAAACGCGCTGGCGAGATCACTGATCTACGCCCCCCTAAGAAACGCGCTGGCGAGATCACTGATCTACGCCCCCTAAGAAACGCGCTGGCGAGATCACTGATCTACGCCCCCTAAGAAACGCGCTGGCGAGATCACTGATCTACGCCCCCTAAGAAACGCGCTGGCGAGATCACTGATCTACGCCCTACGGTAAGCGCGGAACTTAGCTTGTAAAATCCTGTGCCAGCATGAGATAGTCCTTCCTTGGCCGGAGTGTCGTTCACGTGCATCTGCAAATATAGAAATCAGTGATAAAAGTTTAAAACTTTTTGCAAAGTGACTCAAAAAGAGGTAATGTTTCGTCTGTTCAAGGTGACATCAAGTGTAAGGAAATAAGACTTTGAACTAGTTAACTGGCCGGTGAAGCGCAGTGTCTAATCATTCAATGGTTCTAGATAGAGAAAAGAACAACGGCACAAGGATGATACAACATGACAAAGTATCTAGACTTTATTTCTATCGTCCGTGGTAAAGCTACCCAAATCAAATGATATCGATCGTAAATATTAATTCACCTCTCCATTTTCGTCGTCTTCCTTCCTTTCCCCTCACTAGTTGAGATCTTCTTGCTGATTCTTGCCATACATGTCTGGCCTAGCAGTGATCCCCGCAGGTCGCAAGTGCCTTGATTAACGGGATAACTGTTGCTTTTGACTTTACAGAAAAATAGGGGAAAACCTTGTATCAGCTTGAAAAAAGAACGATGACTCACCAAAGTAATTGCCTCGTTTCTGCTACAGGAGCACATTCATCTTCTCGCTCTCGTTGAGTGAATCCACGAGCCGCCGAAGTCGTATTGCTCCTAAAAATGAAAACAATACCTCTCGTATGAGAGGTACTCGCGCTGGCGAGATCACTGATCAACGCCCCCTAAGAAACGCGCTGGCGAGATCACTGATCAACGCCCCCTAAGAAACGCGCTGGCGAGATCACTGATCTACGCCCCCTAAGAAACGCGCTGGCGAGATCACTGATCTACGCCCCCCCCCCCTAAGAAACGCGCTGGCGAGATCACTGATCTACGCCCCCCTAAGAAACGCGCTGGCGAGATCACTGATCTACGCCCCCTAAGAAACGCGCTGGCGAGATCACTGATCTACGCCCCCTAAGAAACGCGCTGGCGAGATCACTGATCTACGCCCTACGGTAAGCGCGGAACTTAGCTTGTAAAATCCTTTGCCAGCATGAGATAGTCCTTCCTCGGCCGGAGTGTCGTTCACGTGCATCTGCAAATATAGAAATCAGTGATAAAAGTTTAAAACTTTTTGCAAAGTGACTCAAAAAGAGGTAATGTTTCGTCTGTTCAAGGTGACATCAAGTGTAAGGAAATAAGACTTTGAACTAGTTAACTGGCCGGTGAAGCGCAGTGTCTAATCATTCAATGGTTCTAGATAGAGAAAAGAACAACGGTACAAGGATGATACAACATGACAAAGTATCTAGACTTTATTTCTATCGTCCGTGGTAAAGCTACCCAAATCAAATGATATCGATCGTAAATATTAATTCACCTCTCCATTTTCGTCGTCTTCCTTCCTTTCCCCTCACTAGTTGAGATCTTCTTGCTGATTCTTGCCATACATGTCTGGCCTAGCAGTGATCCCCGCAGGTCGCAAGTGCCTTGATTAACGGGATAACTGTTGCTTTTGACTTTACAGAAAAATAGGGGAAAACCTTGTATCAGCTTGAAAAAAGAACGATGACTCACCAAAGTAATTGCCTCGTTTCTGTTACAGGAGCACATTCATCTTCTCGCTCTCGTTGAGTGAATCCACGAGCCGCCGAAGTCGTATTGCTCCTAAAAATGAAAACAATACCTCTCGTATGAGAGGTACTAGCGCTGGCGAGATCACTGATCAACGCCCCCTAAGAAACGCGCTGGCGAGATCACTGATCAACGCCCCTAAGAAACGCGCTGGCGAGATCACTGATCTACGCCCCCTAAGAAACGCGCTGGCGAGATCACTGATCTACGCCCCCCCCCTAAGAAACGCGCTGGCGAGATCACTGATCTACGCCCCCCTAAGAAACGCGCTGGCGAGATCACTGATCTACGCCCCCTAAGAAACGCGCTGGCGAGATCACTGATCTACGCCCCCTAAGAAACGCGCTGGCGAGATCACTGATCTACGCCCCCTAAGAAACGCGCTGGCGAGATCACTGATCTACGCCCCCTAAGAAACGCGCTGGCGAGATCACTGATCTACGCCCTACGGTAAGCGCGGAACTTAGCTTGTAAAATCCTTTGCCAGCATGAGATAGTCCTTCCTCGGCCGGAGTGTCGTTCACGTGCATCTGCAAATATAGAAATCAGTGATAAAAGTTTAAAACTTTTTGCAAAGTGACTCAAAAAGAGGTAATGTTTCGTCTGTTCAAGGTGACATCAAGTGTAAGGAAATAAGACTTTGAACTAGTTAACTGGCCGGTGAAGCGCAGTGTCTAATCATTCAATGGTTCTAGATAGAGAAAAGAACAACGGTACAAGGATGATACAACATGACAAAGTATCTAGACTTTATTTCTATCGTCCGTGGTAAAGCTACCCAAATCAAATGATATCGATCGTAAATATTAATTCACCTCTCCATTTTCGTCGTCTTCCTTCCTTTCCCCTCACTAGTTGAGATCTTCTTGCTGATTCTTGCCATACATGTTTGGCCTAGCAGTGATCCCCGCAGGTCGCAAGTGCCTTGATTAACGGGATAACTGTTGCTTTTGACTTTACAGAAAAATAGGGGAAAACCTTGTATCAGCTTGAAAAAAGAACGATGACTCACCAAAGTAATTGCCTCGTTTCTGCTACAGGAGCACATTCATCTTCTCGCTCTCGTTGAGTGAATCCACGAGCCGCCGAAGTCGTATTGCTCCTAAAAATGAAAACAATACCTCTCGTATGAGAGGTACTAGCGCTGGCGAGATCACTGATCAACGCCCCCTAAGAAACGCGCTGGCGAGATCACTGATCAACGCCCCCTAAGAAACGCGCTGGCGAGATCACTGATCTACGCCCCCTAAGAAACGCGCTGGCGAGATCACTGATCTACGCCCCCCCCTAAGAAACGCGCTGGCGAGATCACTGATCTACGCCCCCCTAAGAAACGCGCTGGCGAGATCACTGATCTACGCCCCCTAAGAAACGCGCTGGCGAGATCACTGATCTACGCCCCCTAAGAAACGCGCTGGCGAGATCACTGATCTACGCCCTACGGTAAGCGCGGAACTTAGCTTGTAAAATCCTTTGCCAGCATGAGATAGTCCTTCCTCGGCCGGAGTGTCGTTCACGTGCATCTGCAAATATAGAAATCAGTGATAAAAGTTTAAAACTTTTTGCAAAGTGACTCAAAAAGAGGTAATGTTTCGTCTGTTCAAGGTGACATCAAGTGTGAGGAAATAAGACTTTGAACTAGTTAACTGGCCGGTGAAGCGCAGTGTCTAATCATTCAATGGTTCTAGATAGAGAAAAGAACAACGGTACAAGGATGATACAACATGACAAAGTATCTAGACTTTATTTCTATCGTCCGTGGTAAAGCTACCCAAATCAAATGATATCGATCGTAAATATTAATTCACCTCTCCATTTTCGTCGTCTTCCTTCCTTTCCCCTCACTAGTTGAGATCTTCTTGCTGATTCTTGCCATACATGTCTGGCCTAGCAGTGATCCCCGCAGGTCGCAAGTGCCTTGATTAACGGGATAACTGTTGCTTTTGACTTTACAGAAAAATAGGGGAAAACCTTGTATCAGCTTGAAAAAAGAACGATGACTCACCAAAGTAATTGCCTCGTTTCTGTTACAGGAGCACATTCATCTTCTCGCTCTCGTTGAGTGAATCCACGAGCCGCCGAAGTCGTATTGCTCCTAAAAATGAAAACAATACCTCTCGTATGAGAGGTACTAGCGCTGGCGAGATCACTGATCAACGCCCCCTAAGAAACGCGCTGGCGAGATCACTGATCAACGCCCCTAAGAAACGCGCTGGCGAGATCACTGATCTACGCCCCCTAAGAAACGCGCTGGCGAGATCACTGATCTACGCCCCCCCCCCCTAAGAAACGCGCTGGCGAGATCACTGATCTACGCCCCCCTAAGAAACGCGCTGGCGAGATCACTGATCTACGCCCCCTAAGAAACGCGCTGGCGAGATCACTGATCTACGCCCCCTAAGAAACGCGCTGGCGAGATCACTGATCTACGCCCTACGGTAAGCGCGGAACTTAGCTTGTAAAATCCTTTGCCAGCATGAGATAGTCCTTCCTCGGCCGGAGTGTCGTTCACGTGCATCTGCAAATATAGAAATCAGTGATAAAAGTTTAAAACTTTTTGCAAAGTGACTCAAAAAGAGGTAATGTTTCGTCTGTTCAAGGTGACATCAAGTGTAAGGAAATAAGACTTTGAACTAGTTAACTGGCCGGTGAAGCGCAGTGTCTAATCATTCAATGGTTCTAGATAGAGAAAAGAACAACGGTACAAGGATGATACAACATGACAAAGTATCTAGACTTTATTTCTATCGTCCGTGGTAAAGCTACCCAAATCAAATGATATCGATCGTAAATATTAATTCACCTCTCCATTTTCGTCGTCTTCCTTCCTTTCCCCTCACTAGTTGAGATCTTCTTGCTGATTCTTGCCATACATGTTTGGCCTAGCAGTGATCCCCGCAGGTCGCAAGTGCCTTGATTAACGGGATAACTGTTGCTTTTGACTTTACAGAAAAATAGGGGAAAACCTTGTATCAGCTTGAAAAAAGAACGATGACTCACCAAAGTAATTGCCTCGTTTCTGCTACAGGAGCACATTCATCTTCTCGTCTCGTTGAGTGAATCCACGAGCCGCCGAAGTCGTATTGCTCCTAAAAATGAAAACAATACCTCTCGTATGAGAGGTACTAGCGCTGGCGAGATCACTGATCAACGCCCCCTAAGAAACGCGCTGGCGAGATCACTGATCAACGCCCCCTAAGAAACGCGCTGGCGAGATCACTGATCTACGCCCCCTAAGAAACGCGCTGGCGAGATCACTGATCTACGCCCCCCCCCCCTAAGAAACGCGCTGGCGAGATCACTGATCTACGCCCCCCTAAGAAACGCGCTGGCGAGATCACTGATCTACGCCCTCTAAGAAACGCGCTGGCGAGATCACTGATCTACGCCCCCTAAGAAAAGCGCTGGCGAGATCACTGATCTACGCCCTACGGTAAGCGCGGAACTTAGCTTGTAAAATCCTTTGCCAGCATGAGATAGTCCTTCCTCGGCCGGAGTGTCGTTCACGTGCATCTGCAAATATAGAAATCAGTGATAAAAGTTTAAAACTTTTTGCAAAGTGACTCAAAAAGAGGTAATGTTTCGTCTGTTCAAGGTGACATCAAGTGTAAGGAAATTAGATTTTGAACTAGTTAACTGGCCGGTGAAGCGCAATGTCTAATCATTCAATGGTTCTTGATAGAGAAAAGAACAACGGTACAAGGATGATACAACATGACAAAGTATCTAGACTTTATTTCTATCGTCCGTGGTAAAGCTACCCAAATCAAATGATATCGATCGTAAATATTAATTCACCTCTCCATTTTCGTCGTCTTCCTTCCTTTCCCCTCACTAGTTGAGATCTTCTTGCTGATTCTTGCCATACATGTCTGGCCTAGCAGTGATCCCCGCAGGTCGCAAGTGCCTTGATTAACGGGATAACTGTTGCTTTTGACTTTACAGAAAAATAGGGGAAAACCTTGTATCAGCTTGAAAAAAGAACGATGACTCACCAAAGTAATTGCCTCGTTTCTGCTACAGGAGCACATTCATCTTCTCGTCTCGTTGAGTGAATCCACGAGCCGCCGAAGTCGTATTGCTCCTAAAAATTAAAACAATACCTCTCGTATGAGAGGTACTAGCGCTGGCGAGATCACTGATCAACGCCCCCTAAGAAACGCGCTGGCGAGATCACTGATCTACGCCCCCTAAGAAACGCGCTGGCGAGATCACTGATCTACGCCCCCCCCCCCTAAGAAACGCTCTGGCGAGATCACTGATCTACGCCCCCCCTAAGAAACGCGCTGGCGAGGTCACTGATCTACGCCCCCTAAGAAACGCGCTGGCGAGATCACTGATCTACGCCCTACGGTAAGCGCGGAACTTAGCTTGTAAAATCCTTTGCCAGCATGAGATAGTCCTTCCTCGGCCGGAGTGTCGTTCACGTGCATCTGCAAATATAGAAATCAGTGATAAAAGTTTAAAACTTTTTGCAAAGTGACTCAAAAAGAGGTAATGTTTCGTCTGTTCAAGGTGACATCAAGTGTAAGGAAATAAGACTTTGAACTAGTTAACTGGCCGGTGAAGCGCAGTGTCTAATCATTCAATGGTTCTAGATAGAGAAAAGAACAACGGTACAAGGATGATACAACATGACAAAGTATCTAGACTTTATTTCTATCGTCCGTGGTAAAGCTACCCAAATCAAATGATATCGATCGTAAATATTAATTCACCTCTCCATTTTCGTCGTCTTCCTTCCTTTCCCCTCACTAGTTGAGATCTTCTTGCTGATTATTGCCATAGATGGGAATCGGACGATTGCCGAGAAGTGAACTACCATTCGAGGTACTGTAAATATATTAATTAATGAACAACAGTGAGACAATGATATAATATCTCTCAAAGGGGCATTGACTCACTGAAGAGATCATCTTGTTTACGTGTAGAGGGAGAAGCTCGTCTTGCTCTCACTGCGCGAGTCACTCAGTCAGCAGCCGAAGTCGTAGTGCTTCTGAAATATTGAATGCTTCGTTTTCGTTTAGGGGAGGAGCGAGTGGGGGGGAGGGGGGCTAACCGAGACCTAATTGCGTGGAGCTATTTTTTTAAATACTCAAATTAACTAGGAAAACATAATTGCAACGTGTTTTTGTACTCTCACCACACAGCCGGACAGAAGAAGAAGAAATAAAGTGTTCACACTTTTGTAATCGTATGCTATCTATCGGTAGTGATTCACCTTTACATTATAGCCGTTATCCTTCTGTATTTCGATTCCTCTCAGTCATCGAAGTCGTCTTGCTCATTCTGACCGTAGATTGGCAACGGTAGATCGTCCGGGAGTGAGCGGCTATGAGGGGTACTGTGAATATTGATTAATAAATCAATTATATCAGAGCAAGGATATAATGAAAACATTCATGATGAGAAGAAACATTAGAAATAGGAAGTAGACATGAATCAAGACTGGGTTAGCGAAGACGAATGGCAGGCCAGAAAAGCAGGCTTTTTCGATGGGAAGATAGATAATAACGAAAACGTGGTTGCTGCGGCAATGTAAGTGGTGATAAAATGCCATGATGAACGAGAATCCTAACGTAATTGCAATGCCTACACGTTTTTAGGGATACATTCCGATGGTTTCTGAAGGATGGATTGAAATAAATTGTGAACTGCTATAAATACATCCCCGGACCAGCTCAAAATGAAATGATGTTTACGACGACAAGCATTCTCAGAAGGGGAGGGGGGGGGTAGGCTTAAGCAGTCATCCTTAGCCACATTTTATTATTGCTCAGGCTTAGGGCTTAGTTCTTAGGGTTTTAATCAGGCTTAGGAACGCTAACATCATTTCATTTTGAGCTGGTCCGGGGATGTAAAGTATTAAAGAATGAACTGAACAAACGAGGTCAGCATAAATGATTAAATTGATGATAAATATTGGGGGACGCCATTAAAACTAAAAATAAATTCAACAAGAAAAGATAGTTTTAACAATTCTAATTTATTTACAGCGAGGCTGCAATCAACTGGATCAATACCGTGTACTATTGAGATGAGCAACTGATTTTATCTGGCTAATTAACATTTTCTCACATTAAATTTTTTATAAAAAAACTCCTGTCGGCAAAATATAGGCAATCGTTACAAACGATTCCGGATAAGACCAAATCAGGAGGCTCTTTCAAAAACATTTTATTTATACTCGAGCAGAAATAATCATGTAAAAACAATTACGACCAGATAAATACCACTATTCGATTTCACAACATATTGTATGAACGCAGTAACGACTATTCTACAGACTAGCTTAGCTAGTCACTAACTAGCGAACAATTGCAACGGTACATAATCAATCAAACAAATCCTAATCTGCGCTAGTAGAGATACTTCTACAACGAAATAAGCAACTTCCAGCTGTTGAAAATCACATCGACCGCCTGGAGATGCTACTTGTAGTCAACCAACTGCAAAGACAAATGCTCAGGCATTTGTCGGGCATTGAAAAACGAACACATTGACTCGCCGATTGATCAGAATTGTTTCAGTTGTATTAGAAGAATCTCGCCCGGTTCTCACGTCTTGAGCCATCCAGCTGCCGAAGTAGTGCTGATTCTGAAAAAAGTAGACAATGTCTTCTGAGATATTGCACCTTGTATCAGCTTGAAAAAAGAACGGCGACTCACCAAAGTAATGGCATCGGTTCTGCTACAGTAGCACCTTCATCTTCTCGCTCTCGTTGAGTGAATCCACGAGCCGCCGAAGTCGTATTGCTCCTAAAAATTAAAACAATACCTCTCGTATGAGAGGTACTAGGCGAGATCACTGATCTACGCCCCCCTAAGAAAAGCGCTGGCGAGATCACTGATCTACGCCCCCTAAGAAACGCGCTGGCCAGATCACTGATCTACGCCCCCCTAAGAAACGCGCTGGCGAGATCACTGATCTACGCCCCCTAAGAAACGCGCTGGCGAGATCACTGATCTACGCCCTACGGTAAGCGCGGAACTTAGCTTGTAAAATCCTTTGCCAGCATGAGATAGTCCTTCCTCGGACGGAGTGTCGCTAGCTAGTTCACGTGCATCTGCAAATAAAGAAATTAGTGATAAAAGTTTAAAACTTTTTGCAAAGTGACTCAAAAAGAGGTAATGTTTCGTCTGTTCAAGGCGACATCAAGTGTAAGGAAATAAGACTTTGAACTAGTTAACTGGCCGGTGAAGCGCAGTGTCTAATCATTCAATGGTTCTAGATAGAGAAAAGAACAACGGTACAAGGATGATACAACATGACAAAGTATCTAGACTTTATTTCTATCGTCCGTGGTAAAGCTACCCAAATCAAATGATATCGATCGTAAATATTAATTCACCTCTCCATTTTCGTCGTCTTCCTTCCTTTCCCCTCACTAGTTGAGATCTTCTTGCTGATTCTTGCCATACATGTCTGGCCTAGCAGTGATCCCCGCAGGTCGCAAGTGCCTTGATTAACGGGATAACTGTTGCTTTTGACTTTACAGAAAAATAGGGGAAAACCTTGTATCAGCTTGAAAAAAGAACGATGACTCACCAAAGTAATTGCCTCGTTTCTGCTACAGGAGCACATTCATCTTCTCGCTCTCGTTGAGTGAATCCACGAGCCGCCGAAGTCGTATTGCTCCTAAAAATGAAAACAATACCTCTCGTATGAGAGGTACTAGCGCTGGCGAGATCACTGATCAACGCCCCCTAAGAAACGCGCTGGCGAGATCACTGATCAACGCCCCCTAAGAAACGCGCTGGCGAGATCACTGATCTACGCCCCCTAAGAAACGCGCTGGCGAGATCACTGATCTACGCCCTACGGTAAGCGCGGAACTTAGCTTGTAAAATCCTTTGCCAGCATGAGATAGTCCTTCCTCGGCCGGAGTGTCGTTCACGTGCATCTGCAAATATAGAAATCAGTGATAAAAGTTTAAAACTTTTTGCAAAGTGACTCAAAAAGAGGTAATGTTTCGTCTGTTCAAGGTGACATCAAGTGTAAGGAAATAAGACTTTGAACTAGTTAACTGGCCGGTGAAGCGCAGTGTCTAATCATTCAATGGTTCTAGATAGAGAAAAGAACAACGGTACAAGGATGACACAACATGACAAAGTATCTAGACTTTATTTCTATCGTCCGTGGTAAAGCTACCCAAATCAAATGATATCGATCGTAAATATTAATTCACCTCTCCATTTTCGTCGTCTTCCTTCCTTTCCCCTCACTAGTTGAGATCTTCTTGCTGATTCTTGCCATACATGTCTGGCCTAGCAGTGATCCCCGCAGGTCGCAAGTGCCTTGATTAACGGGATAACTGTTGCTTTTGACTTTACAGAAAAATAGGGGAAAACCTTGTATCAGCTTGAAAAAAGAACGATGACTCACCAAAGTAATTGCCTCGTTTCTGCTACAGGAGCACATTCATCTTCTCGCTCTCGTTGAGTGAATCCACGAGCCGCCGAAGTCGTATTGCTCCTAAAAATGAAAACAATACCTCTCGTATGAGAGGTACTAGCGCTGGCGAGATCACTGATCTACGCCCCCCTAAGAAACGCGCTGGCGAGATCACTGATCTACGCCCCCTAAGAAACGCGCTGGCGAGATCACTGATCTACGCCCCCTAAGAAACGCGCTGGCGAGATCACTGATCTACGCCCCCTAAGAAACGCGCTGGCGAGATCACTGATCTACGCCCCCTAAGAAACGCGCTGGCGAGATCACTGATCTACGCCCCCCCCCCTAAGAAACGCGCTGGCGAGATCACTGATCTACGCCCCCTAAGAAACGCGCTGGCGAGATCACTGATCTACGCCCCCCTAAGAAACGCGCTGGCGAGATCACTGATCTACGCCCCCTAAGAAACGCGCTGGCGAGATCACTGATCTACGCCCTACGGTAAGCGCGGAACTTAGCTTGTAAAATCCTTTGCCAGCATGAGATAGTCCTTCCTCGGCCGGAGTGTCGTTCACGTGCATCTGCAAATATAGAAATCAGTGATAAAAGTTTAAAACTTTTTGCAAAGTGACTCAAGAAGAGGTAATGTTTCGTCTGTTCAAGGTGACATCAAGTGTAAGGAAATAAGACTTTGAACTAGTTAACTGGCCGGTGAAGCGCGGTGTCTAATCATTCAATGGTTCTAGATAGAGAAAAGAACAACGGTACAAGGATGACACAACATGACAAAGTATCTAGACTTTATTTCTATCGTCCGTGGTAAAGCTACCCAAATCAAATGATATCGATCGTAAATATTAATACACCTCTCCATTTTCGTCGTCTTCCTTCCTTTCCCCTCACTAGTTGAGATCTTCTTGCTGATTCTTGCCATACATGTCTGGCCTAGCAGTGATCCCCGCAGGTCGCAAGTGCCTTGATTAACGGGATAACTGTTGCTTTTGACTTTACAGAAAAATAGGGGGAAACCTTGTATCAGCTTGAAAAAAGAACGATGACTCACCAAAGTAATTGCCTCGTTTCTGCTACAGGAGCACATTCATCTTCTCGCTCTCGTTGAGTGAATCCACGAGCCGCCGAAGTCGTATTGCTCCTAAAAATGAAAACAATACCTCTCGTATGAGAGGTACTAGCGCTGGCGAGATCACTGATCAACGCCCCCTAAGAAACGCGCTGGCGAGATCACTGATCTACGCCCCCTAAGAAACGCGCTGGCGAGATCACTGATCTACGCCCCCTAAGAAACGCGCTGGCGAGATCACTGATCTACGCCCCCCTAAGAAACGCGCTGGCGAGATCACTGATCTACGCCCCCTAAGAAACGCGCTGGCGAGATCACTGATCTACGCCCTACGGTAAGCGCGGAACTTAGCTTGTAAAATCCTTTGCCAGCATGAGATAGTCCTTCCTCGGCCGGAGTGTCGTTCACGTGCATCTGCAAATATAGAAATCAGTGATAAAAGTTTAAAACTTTTTGCAAAGTGACTCAAAAAGAGGTAATGTTTCGTCTGTTCAAGGTGACATCAAGTGTAAGGAAATAAGACTTTGAACTAGTTAACTGGCCGGTGAAGCGCAGTGTCTAATCATTCAATGGTTCTAGATAGAGAAAAGAACAACGGTACAAGGATGATACAACATGACAAAGTATCTAGACTTTATTTCTATCGTCCGTGGTAAAACTACCCAAATCAAATGATATCGATCGTAAATATTAATTCACCTCTCCATTTTCGTCGTCTTCCTTCCTTTCCCCTCACTAGTTGAGATCTTCTTGCTGATTCTTGCCATACATGTCTGGCCTAGCAGTGATCCCCGCAGGTCGCAAGTGCCTTGATTAACGGGATAACTGTTGCTTTTGACTTTACAGAAAAATAGGGGAAAACCTTGTATCAGCTTGAAAAAAGAACGATGACTCACCAAAGTAATTGCCTCGTTTCTGTTACAGGAGCACATTCATCTTCTCGCTCTCGTTGAGTGAATCCACGAGCCGCCGAAGTCGTATTGCTCCTAAAAATGAAAACAATACCTCTCGTATGAGAGGTACTAGCGCTGGCGAGATCACTGATCAACGCCCCCTAAGAAACGCGCTGGCGAGATCACTGATCTACGCCCCCTAAGAAACGCGCTGGCGAGATCACTGATCTACGCCCCCTAAGAAACGCGCTGGCGAGATCACTGATCTACGCCCCCCTAAGAAACGCGCTGGCGAGATCACTGATCTACGCCCCCTAAGAAACGCGCTGGCGAGATCACTGATCTACGCCCCCTAAGAAACGCGCTGGCGAGATCACTGATCTACGCCCCCTAAGAAACGCGCTGGCGAGATCACTGATCTACGCCCTACGGTAAGCGCGGAACTTAGCTTGTAAAATCCTTTGCCAGCATGAGATAGTCCTTCCTCGGCCGGAGTGTCGCTAGCTAGTTCACGTGCATCTGCAAATATAGAAATTAGTGATAAAAGTTTAAAACTTTTTGCAAAGTGACTCAAAAAGAGGTAATGTTTCGTCTGTTCAAGGTGACATCAAGTGTAAGGAAATAAGACTTTGAACTAGTTAACTGGCCGGTGAAGCGCAGTGTCTAATCATTCAATGGTTCTAGATAGAGAAAAGAACAACGGTACAAGGATGATACAACATGACAAAGTATCTAGACTTTATTTCTATCGTCCGTGGTAAAGCTACCCAAATCAAATGATATCGATCGTAAATATTAATTCACCTCTCCATTTTCGTCGTCTTCCTTCCTTTCCCCTCACTAGTTGAGATCTTCTTGCTGATTCTTGCCATAGATGTCTGGCCTAGCAGTGATCCCCGCAGGTCGCAAGTGCCTTGATTAACGGGATAACTGTTGCTTTTGACTTTACAGAAAAATAGGGGAAAACCTTGTATCAGCTTGAAAAAAGAACGATGACTCACCAAAGTAATTGCCTCGTTTCTGCTACAGAAGCACATTCATCTTCTCGCTCTCGTTGAGTGAATCCACGAGCCGCCGAAGTCGTATTGCTCCTAAAAATGAAAACAATACCTCTCGTATGAGAGGTACTAGCGCTGGCGAGATCAATGATCAACGCCCCCTAAGAAACGCGCTGGCGAGATCACTGATCTACGCCCCCCCCCCCTAAGAAACGCGCTGGCGAGATCACTGATCTACGCCCCCTAAGAAACGCGCTGGCGAGATCACTGATCTACGCCCCCTAAGAAACGCGCTGGCGAGATCACTGATCTACGCCCCCTAAGAAACGCGCTGGCGAGATCACTGATCTACGCCCTACGGTAAGCGCGGAACTTAGCTTGTAAATTCCTTTGCCAGCATAAGATAATCCTTCCTCGGCCGGAGTGTCGCTAGCTAGTTCACGTGCATCTGCAAATATAGAAATTAGTGATAAAAGTTTAAAACTTTTTGCAAAGTGACTCAAAAAGAGGTAATGTTTCGTCTGTTCAAGGTGACATCAAGTATAAGGAAATAAGACTTTGAACTAGTTAACTGGCCGGTGAAGCGCAGTGTCTAATCATTCAATGGTTCTTGATAGAGAAAAGAACAACGGTACAAGGACGATACAACATGACAAAGTATCTAGACTCTACTTCTATCGTCCGTAGTAAAGCTACCCAAATCAAATGATATCGATCGTAAATATTAATTCACCTCTCCATTTTCGTCGTCTTCCTTCCTTTCCCCTCACTAGTTGAGATCTTCTTGCTGATTATTGCCATAGATGGGAATCGGACGATTGCCGGGAAGTGAACTACCATTCGAGGTACTGTAAATATATTAATTAATGAACAACAGTGAGACAATGATATAATATCTCTCAAAGGGGCATTGACTCACTGAAGAGATCATCTTGTTTACGTGTAGAGGGAGAAGCTCATCTTGCTCTCACTGCGCGAGTCACTCAGTCAGCAGCCGAAGTCGTAGTGCTTCTGAAATATTGAATGCTTCGTTTTCGTTTAGGGGAGGAGCGAGTGGGGGGGGAGGGGGGCTAACCGAGACCTAATTGCGTGGAGCTATTTTTTTAAATACTCAAATTAACTAGGAAAAACATAATTGCAACGTGTTTTTGAACTCCCACATTCGACGTTTGCGGCACAGGCAGAGGCCCCCGGCTCTCAATTTATATTTCCCGGTTTGCATGTCCCTAGTTGGTTTCCCGTTGACGTTAATTTTGGGGGCCTGTGAGGGAATAAACGGCCGTTTATTCCCTCACAGGCCCCCAAAATTAACGTTAACGTTAAAATTAAAACCCCCCCTTCGATTAGTCTTCTGAAGTAAATAAAAAAATGACTCTACAATGAAAATTTAAATATTTACTCGATAGAAACGGATTCCCAACATCAACAATATTCATACAAACAAATCTCAGATAAACTTTATCGATTGCTCAATCAGCGCTAGCGCATCAAAATATCCGTACAATTACAACATAAGTGTACCTGAGTCACAAAATAAATTGCACCCTATTTCACAAGATTTGAGAGATCTGCATCAATGTCTAAATGAGATCATCAAAAAGGTAAAAACTGTAGTACAATCTACATACAATTACAACGACCAGCATTTAAAACAAATTAATAACGTAATTCAATAGGCCTACAATAGTTACATGTGCCTTGTTAATGAAGTAAGTAATCGTCGGCATCAGCCCATCCAAATTGTTCTTCCCTCTCTTCTTCCGTCATTTCATCTTCAATGGGAGCACTCATCGAATTAATGATGAGATCTGCTTGGTTATCCACATTTCGGAACGAATCCTCTGTCCAATTCGTCTCTTCTTCATTCACTACTTCATACTTCTCCTCTTCCTCATCATCCTCTACACTCTTCTCATCTTCACTATCTACAACATCGACTGACTCGATTGAATCAATTGAATCGATCCATTCTCTTTCTTCTTTCTCATTCATCATCTCCATCTCATCAATATCCTCTTCATCTTCTTCATTTCCCATTCCATCCTTGGCCACTTGTATCACAATCTTCTCTAATTCATCTTCCATCGATTCAATCACATCACTCTCATTCCACTGTCTTTCTATCAAATTCCACTCCACACACTTCGTATCATCAATCGCAGGCTTCCTGCAATAGATTGTATAAAATATATGAATAACATTAATAATAATGAACTCACTTTGATTCGTCGTTTCCATTCATTACAATAAGTGCGATGTGGACACTGGGCGGGGAGTTTGAGGGTTGAATGAACATCTCGTACGTCAACAGAGGCAATTTAACCTGATATAAACACCAATTATTCTAATCATCACATGTCGATAAACATCTCAGTTCGTCTGTTCGAATTGATCACGCAGTATTTTTCGAAGAAATTTTTGAGGCACTACAATAATTGCGAACACGCGTTTTGAACACATAACTCTCCTCCATTCAATACAACGTACCCTCTCCACTCCTTTCACATCCTTCCAATCCCTCACACGATGACTCGCTTTGCACTCTGCATAGAACAAGTACTTGCTCTCGCCTCCTTCACTTGAACCGACCCTTAAAACATGAATTGTCCGAGAAAGTTCTTTCAGAACTTGAAGAAAAAAAGAGAGAATTCTGACATAACTTAATGTGTTAGCTTGTTTTTAACATATCACTAATGGACCTCAAAGGATTAAACAATTCATCGTAGGCCAAGTTTAGTTAGGAGATCTAAGCGACTGTATAGTCGGTTAGCGGGTGGTTAATGTTGATTCAACACCTGTTAAACTCACATAACTCTTCCGATGAACTTGATATCCTTCGCAGTGACTACATAGCCAAGCTTGCGCAGAGCCACGTTGCGCGCAACTCTTTCCACTGAAATTATCATCAACATGGCACGAAGTATCATCCATATTCCAAACAAATTCCCAGAGACCGAAATCGATAACTCGTTGTGAAATCTTTCGCATAATTTTCCGCCCGAATATGCGGTTCCTCTCTAGTTTTTCAATGATAATCACAAGTGTCTCATCATTTCAAGCCATTTCAAGTTTGTTTTAATTGTTTTCGTTTACATACCATCCTGTCCAATCTCAACCCTTGCCGACGCGAGTTCATACGTGTACGCCCATGAGTTGGGATATGAAGAGAAATCGAGATGATTTAGTGTAGATGGCAAGGGAAGGGACGAAGAGGGAGGAGGAGTGAGAAGATGAGCAAATGGATAGGGAGACATCGATTGCGTCTTCCAATTCATTGATGAATGCACACTTTCCGGCGTCTGAAATGAACAACTACTCGGGTCATAAATTTAGGATTTAGAATAGGTTTACCACAAAATGAACTTCAAATTACCTCATTCTCATCAAAGGTGTACGCCCATGGGCTGACATATGAAGAGAAATCGAGCTGTTCGGGTGTAGAGGGAACGGGTAGGGGAGAAGAGGGAGGTGTGGGAAGGTTAGACATTGGTCCAGGAGACGACGTCCATGGCGTTTCGGGGACGACACACTTCGAATATATTGATGAACTCGCACTTTCCGAGGTCTGAAATGAACATGTATTTGGAAAATATATTTAGTATTTAGGAAATGAAAGTCAATTAATCTCACCTCATTTGCGGGCTCTGCCATCACTCGACCAACGAGCGCTGCTGCAAATAACCATATTTACTCAATGTGAATTTTTTTTAGATTAACCCACAGTCCCATATGCGTCAATTTCTTTGTAACGAATATGTGCAAGAATATTATTGTTCCGCAATTAGTCCTTGAGAAACTATTTTGTTGTGAAGCCCACGATCACATTCGATTCAACTTAACAAATCTTCCAGCACACGTCACACTCACCAGGTCGGAATCGTCTCGTCATCACAATTTCCGCCGAGTCGACATCCTTGATCAATATCGATACCGTATCCGGCTTCACTGTTATGTCTCTAGTCTTGAATGAAGGAGGAGTCGTCGCATTCGGATAATTCTAAACGACGACAGTTACATTCACTGGTGGGTTAGGAAAGGCGACAAGTTTTAAATTTGCGGATGCCCGCATAGGCACTGGAGAGCGTTCACCTTGTCTAAAAGGGGACATATTTGATTTTGCGGAGTCCGAAGGAATGTTTCGAGCCATTTTGCTGATGCCCACTCTTTGTCACCTTTTGATCTCACCAGTGGTCACATTCCATATCGAAAAAAGTTAATCACTCACAATGGTGTAGTTCAGCCTCATGAGGGGATATCTTCCTTTCTCCTTCTTCTCAGACAATCTCCAATTTCCTTTGAGTAATCCATTTCTACACTCCACTCTCAATCGTCTTCGATCGGAGAATGGACAGCGAGTGTCCACACCATACGACGGCTGAAATTACCGTATGTGTAGACCCATTACAGTCAGCCGTCTATTCATTTGAGTACCGTATTGACCGTATTGTACCGTATTGTATTGAGTATTGTGTTGAGTACCCTTTCTCTACTGCTAGTAAGGCCTGCAAACCTGCTACCCGGGTTGCACGAAATTTAACATCAGTTATTAGTAGCTAGAAAACCCTTTGTCACAAGTAGTTCAGCACTCACCGTCATTGTCATATCCTTCTCATTTATCGTCTCGTATTTTGGTAACCACCAGAGACATGCGTAGAAATGGGAAGATGGCATGAGGCATTCCTCTTCAAATGTAATCAATTTCATCATCTTTTCCACGTCCATCCAATACTGAAAGTGATGCAAATTTAATTGTGACTTCGATTGAACGTTTCAAGATTATTAGAATTAGAAATCATGCAACTAAGGCTAGAGCAAGGCTATTTTCCTTATATAGGCCACAATTCATCTTCGATTCTCATTTGTCAACCGTAACAATCTACGTACCATACGCATGGTGGGATTCGATCCAATCTTTCCATCACTAATCTCCTCAGCACAATCCAATTCCGCGTAGTACAAGTGATCGGTCGCACCCGAATCCGTCACACCAGTCCTGAAGAACACATTGGCAAGTAATACAGAGTGAAAGATACTCACAAGAACGATCCAATGTGCTGTAGGTACTTCTTATCCACTCGCAATCCGAATTTTTCCTCCACCACTACGAGTGCCGTTTCCTGAATTTAATGGAATTAAATGATTCCGAAGGACTGGAAAAACATGCCATAGGCTCCTTGTTCAACTTGGGATTGAACATTGGTCAAGGAGCCCATGAAAAGTATATAATCATGTACTGATCGACGGAAGTGACCAAGTAAAAACAAGCATTTCCACTCACATCCAAGTTCTCCTTTTTGCTCTTCACTCGTCCACTACACAATTCAACAGTCCATCCAATCTCATCCTCGCTCTCTTCCTCACAATCCGTCCAATTGATCTCTCCCAATGCCTTGCCTTTGTTGCGCGGCAGCTGCAGCACATGCGACGCCGCTACGGCTGAATGGTAAATAAAATTACACAATTCCTATAATAACGAGAAACAACAGATCAGCACAATATAATATACCCCCTGGCTCCGCACAAATTCGTACCGTAACCGACTCACTACTTTCGTGAGGCGGTCGGCACGCAGAGGACACGCAAAAGAAAAGCGCCGCTGGAGTTAAGATAAGCATGGCGAAAGATTCACGAAGCCGCGCGTTTGTTTCGGCGAGAGCAATTTCCGGATGTGATTCCGGCTCCCATTACGAAATTCGTTCGGGAATAATTTTATACAAGTTATCGTTATTTTTGCATGCTAGTTTTTGCTATTTAAGTAGAATATTTGGTGCGCTATCGTCCAAATCAGAGAACAGGCTATTTCATGGCGAATTCGCGGACATTAACCCGATCGGGTGTCTACGACCCAATGGACCAAAACACCCAACCGCGTTCTTATAGGAAGTCTCTCTATTTAGTTTTTCATAGCAGTTTCTCTATGTCTCTTTTTTCCGCAACGCAACCAGGTTTAACTTTAATTTACGTTACAATACTTTAGCAGACCAATAGCTGAAGTACTATTTGACCCTGCAGTTTTCTCACCTGGTCTGAACCGTCGAATCAGCAAGAATTGGCGCTTCTGACGGTGGTACAGTAAGACAGCGATGGAGTCGCGCAGAGGAAGAAACTCGAAGTGATTTATTGAACGGCCTACCTGCAAATTAAACAATTTAAGACGACAAAAAGGAAATACATCGAAAAAAACTCCGAAAAGAATAAACGAATACTAATGTGAATTCAAACAAAAGATACCTCATCGACAGTGAGTAGAGACGGCTGGAGATATTTGGATTTGATGGGGCCGACCATACTCGAAATGAAGATGGATGGAGGCTGATCACTCTTGGCCATTTGACGATAGCGGAGATATTCTTCCAAGACCGACGCCATCGAACCCTTTCCGTCCCTTCCTTTCCCTGAATAGGACGATGGAATGAAGAGATGGGAAGAGGGTAGATCAATGAGTGGTCAAATGGAGAGAAAGGTGACCCCTTCCCTCCAATCGATCGATGTTATTGAAAGGGTATTTTTACATTTTGGGTTAATACCCCCTTCCCCTCCCTTTCGTTCTCTTACAATTAGAGCAGAGTCATTCCACCATCTATTTATCTTCTCTTACCATATTATTACAGTGTTCTGTTGCGCCCTCGAGCGTAGATAAAATATATATATATATATCCACGGTTTAAAATTTTCAGACAGCAAATAACGTTGAACCTTCATCAGGGCTGATCACTCAAACCATCAAAACGAACAAAACAACAAATTACATTATCTTAGCAACAATGAAGACCAGGAAAAATCACAATTAAATGACTCGAGATACAGTAACAGTCAGACTGGAGCCCCAAAGCAGATAGATTGCAAAAGCATCTCCCTACCCCGTCCCATTTCCTCCTAGTCAGCCTGCAGTTTACTGTATCTTCGTCACCTAATCAATAATACGAGTGAATCAAAACGGGAGAAGCGGAACAAGTCCACAGACAAGAGTCTGCGGGCGATAGAAAGAAGGGAATGGGAGAGGAAACCGGGGGAAGCGGTCTCGTGTGGATAATCGGGAATACAGTAGTCGTCTAATGGGCGGTCACGGTCTCGTTCACGTTCTTGATGTTCTCATGGGACTGCTTGACGTGAGCGATCAGGGACTGCAATGAATAGTCAGTTATCGATAGCTACCGTACTTCAAGGTACCTTGATTCTCTGCTGGAGGGTCACCCATTCCTCACGACCGAATGAACGATGCTGGAAGGTCGTCACTTGCAGCGTGCGCGCCTTCTCGTTCAGTTTGCCCTTAAAAATCGCATAGATTGGCCGAAAAAATACCATAACCTTGCAATCCGGTCAGTTCGCCATGCGATACCGTACTCACCGAGATGGCGTTGACCTGAATGGCCTCGATGATGAACTCCTCCAGTTCCTCACCGTCAGAGATTCCGAGCTCGGCCGAGAGAAGGGGAAGGGGAATCGTCTGCAATGGGGGATTTACACGATTTTCTAGACAAATTGAAAAAAATTCGCCTCAAAAAAGCAAAATAATTTATGGTTTATTTGCAGCGGTATTCGCGTGACGAGTGCTGCAGCGCAACATCGGACAGTTATTTGAATGGAGACCATGATAAAGCCCTTCCTCACCTGATCCTTCTCGGCGATGCTCATGAGTGTAAGCAGTCTAATCTTCTTCACTAGCACTGCCTCATCCACATGCAGTTTCTCGTTCACGAATGAGGGATGGGCGACCACGAACGACTGGTAGTCCCTGAACGAACAATATTCATTATGATGATAATAAGTTTATTTTATTGAGCAAACATCTTGCCCAACGACCATGTACCCCTGATCTCTCTCAACTCACTTGTAAGTACCGGTGGCGAATAGCTGTAGTGCCTTGTGCATGGCGGGATCCTTCTTCTCCAGTTGACGAACGGCCGATAGACGGACAATGTGATCGAACGAGAACGACTTAGGGTCCACCTGACGGAGAACATTTTAAACTCTAATGGCTTTTTTTTTGGTTTTTTTATTATAACAAATCCTGGAAATAGACTCACGACAGCAGTTCTGACGCACTCTTGGGCGTCTTCGACGGCCAATTCGGCGTCCGCCTCCGTGTACAGGGCGAGCAGCGCGATCATCACCTCCAATTTGCAATATTCACTTCACTTTATAAATATAAATAGTCCCCCCCCCCACCTTGGCGGCGTGGTCGGCCCTGTTGTCGGCGATGAGGGCTGAGTGCAACTTGCGCAGTATCGTGATACGCGTCTTGCTGTCCGACTCCCAGCGCTAAAACCAGTATTTTTATATAAATTTTTGTATCCCAGTGTCCACTTCTATTGAATTCACTTCGAATCATAAAGTAACTTTCTTTTCTAAAATGGTCCGTCACTTACGGTGAAGTACTCCGTGAGGATGGCCTGATTGACGCCCATCTCGGAGATGACACGAGCCTCGCGACACAGCTGAAAACGAAATCATTAACCACGGAATCAAATTTCGCTAAAATCTAAAATCGTTGTATGGCCCCGAAACGTACATCGAGAAGGGTGGAGAAGATGCGCTCCTGGATCTTCGGCATGCGAGTGTAGCCACGGAAGAGGTTCGAGAGCACGCGAATGGCTGCTGCTGCCTGCAATTACGCATTTTACTATCCTTCTTTATTTTTGAATCAACCGTGTATTTCCCCTTACCGGACTGCCGATTCCGGGTCCCTTGAAGTGGGTGGGCGTCAGCTGGTTGCAGAAGATGTCCACGAGCTCGTATGACTGCAAAATTAATGAAGAAACATAATTAGTTTACAAACAAGTCTTGCCTTGTCCTCGGGCACCGCCAGGAATAGGGATGCGATGGAAGCGAGAACGTTCTCTGCTTCGATGGGAGACGCGCCAACGAGATGCGCATTCTTCACAATCTCCGTTAGATTGGGCACCAGTTCAGGTCCCGCCACTGCGATCTTGGCACCGCGAGTGTTCAGGTGCCTGAGGAACTGGTATTACAAGGACAGAAAGGCACATGTGTGAAACCCCTTGCCCTTTTTCGCAAGTAGAAGCTACGAAGCTATTCAATAAGATGAATCGATTAATGGGCAGAAAAACTAACTTCTTGATGTCCTCAATCTGGGTAGCATCGTCAGCAAAGTTAAAGATGGGCAATTCGCGAGAGTCCGCCATTGTGACCGCAGCACACTTTAAACTTTGAAAATTTAAATAAAAATAGGAATAAAGCAACGTGAAAGGACTGGATAGGTACGCAACTGGTCACAAACCAGGTTCCAAAAGATCGGCATTACAAATCATATAAAAAATATATATTTTATAGCACGAGAAATCAACAAAAAACGATACATTCCTAGAGTTGCACACTACAAAACATGGACTAGAAACAATCAGTTCCATTTGACTAGCTGGAACTTCCTCTTTCCCCAGCAGACAAGGGTCATCGAGGGCGCATTCGAGAGAGTCATCGACTCAAGGGAGAATGACTCCGTTGAATCCACTCGCTTCTCTCCATTCACCTGCAAGCAATATGCATAATTTGTTATGTATTGAACTAATTTCGTACCTTGAATGCTCCCGTCTTCATCAGTTTGCTTCCCTTCTGCTTATCAGTCCTCGTTCGATCAGCGAGATCGCCAAATGACCGGACCTGGATAAATGCAGATTTAAAAAAAATAAAACACGTGATGAACGCTCCACAAAACCAATAACTGGGCTTTTTGGAGCTCTCGAGTGCGCTCACATGCTTTGCGACAAATTAAATAAAACAATAATCTACATTTAACTATAGAATTTCAGGAAAATGTTTGTTTCGCGTTGAGTCATCAATATTCTAATAAAGCAGCGTCTTAGAACGATTTGACCGCTAATACCGAGTACACTATTTCGAAAAAAAAAATGAATCGACTATCTCACCTCGTGAGCTCTCAACTGCACTGGTTGTCCGAAGACGTCGATGAGGACAGAGGCGGGAAGAGATTGGACGGCGTCCATTGATCCTCCAATCATTAAATACTTTTTACCTTTTATTGATGCGCATCTCACCATAGAATAGTGCTTTGCTCGCATTCCGGGCCATATCGACAGCCTCTTTTCCATGCACAATCTCTGTCATCTCCTCCGCAAGAGCATCCTGGGCTATCCACTTCCCGAGGTTGGCAGTATGCTCAGTCTCTAGCGCATTCACCTCCTCAGTCGATCGGAGCGAACACCTGACAGAATTAACATTTACAAACGTAAACATAATGAAGGGATAGAAATATTGTGCCAACAAATCAGTGAAAGTTCATAGAAAATAAGTAAACACTTAAAAGATGAGTAAACGCACCTCTTGAGCATCATAACTGCATCCGTGTCGTGTAGTTGACGGAAGAATTGGAAGAGATGGAAGGGTGACGTCATCTCTCCGTCCAGCCACGTTCCACCACCACCCGTCGACTTGCCGATCTTGTTACCTGCAAAAGAAGTTTCAATATCATCAAAATTAAGTAGTACATTAAAGAAACGTATTTGTAGAATAGTACACACCTGCAGAATCAGTGAGCAATGGCAAACAGACTCCAGCAGCAAATTTATCGGTCGATCTCCCAATGTAGTGGGCACCGATGTCCAGGTGACCGAGTTGATCAGAACCGCCTAGCTGCAATAAATTTCATAGCTCCATAGTTCAACGAGAAATAGTGAGGCAAAAACGATTCATTTACCTGGAAGCAGCAGTCGTGCTTCTCTGCGAGCATTCGCCAATCGTACGCTTGTAACGATTGGTAAACAAACTCGGGAAACGACACTCCCGATCCTGCAACAGCAATATAAATTCTGGCAATGAGGGCCCAAAAAATAAACAGTGATGACTAGTATTACCAACCTGCGCCGGCTTCAAGTCTCGATCGGATGGCCCTTGTTCGAAGCATCTCTCCGATTCGAAGGGCACGAGTAAGCGAGAGGAAATCGAGCAGCTTCATCTGGAAAATATAGTTATACGGCTGAGACTAAAAAGATTAAATCTTCTTTTACAATTGCAAAACCACCACACACCTCGCTGTACCACTCCGAGTTGTCGATGCACTTGAGCTCACTTTTCGCTCCCAACAGGATCCTCTCCCGGGCGTTCCTCCACAGCAATTGGATCTGCCTCATAATGAGATGCTTATTCTCGAGAGCTTCGTGTAGACGAGATGCATCCCGGTCTGGAAAACAATCGTTATAGCTATATTTTAGAAATACCAAAAACATGCCAAACCCAAGACTGTTTTACCTTGGAAAACCACTCCAAAGTGAAATGACCGTACCTGTGGATCTTCCACTTGGATCTCCAACCAGAGCTGTCGCTCCTCCGATGATAGCAATCGGCTGGCAGTCAAATTTGGACGAGCGGAACAAATTCAACAAGATGAGCAGATTCCCGACGTGTAAACTACGAGCAGTGGGATCAAATCCAGCGTAAACGCCCTTTGGCAGCCGCCTGACTGAAAAAGGTATACTCCACAAATGAACGACAAGAGTAGCCGAACAATTATCGACGAATAACACTGACAAACGACAGAAAGAGTCACCTCAAGTTCGCCTCATTCTCTTGGAAAATGGGTGACGGGTAAGAGTCAGCGATGAGCCCTCTTTTCTGCAGATCTTCCACATAATCAGCGACAGGAGAACTTGTGCTGGCTGTTGAAAGGCAGCTCTTGGAAAGTTTGAAACATCGCCGAATTGTGATTGCGTCACGAAGTCGCATCTAGAACAAATATAGCTTTGCTAAGGTACGGGAGTGTGCAACATAACATGCTGAAGCGAATGTAACCAATTTTGAGCTATTAAAATCAATAACAAATGAATAAATACGCAAATTAAAAAAATATCACGAAATTCCGTTTTTCCGTTCCGTTCCGTCTTCCGAAATTCCGTTTTTAAAGACCGTAAGTTTTGGCTTTTACCCGGCTCAAATATTCCGGTTAGGTACGCGCGCTTCACACCTCTGCCGCATGAAACTTCACACAACAGAATACATCTGATTATTTTCAGTTGTATTTTCCGGTTTTCAGTTGTATTCTAATTTATTGTTATAATATATATATTTTAATTACTTTGACTTGGTGTTTTTGGCACGGTGCTTCATACTGTCATTAGTTCATTGTTTCTGGGATGTGACTGGCTATTTTTTTCTCAATGGCAATTTTTTTCAGAAAATTTATCACGTAGATATTTCATAAATTTATCTAATAGTACCGATATTAGGCAGTATAGCCGTGAACGACCAGTGGTCAGAGATCAATATTTGAATATGTTTTAGAGATCGTAGCGCCTTCGTTTCCTCATCTCTTTCCATTCCTTAGTGATCCCATCGGAATCGATTCCCCACTTCCGTGCGATTGCCGCTCCTTGCTTCATCTGAAGAGTAAAATAAGAGAACAGAACTTAATTCCATGTACTCCCAACCGCATCTCTATCATCTCCAGAGATTATATTTTCGGAAATGTAGATAATCTACTGTAAACTATTCACAATTGCAATCGTACCGCCCACTACTGAAAAATTGAAGTATGGACTTACGCTCATTTCACGATACTCCTCCCTTGTCCATCCCTTTCCGAGCATCTCTGAAGCATTTCCAAAGTATCTCAACTCCTTCTTATCGTGAACTCTCCATACTCCGAGGATACAAAGCTTGTGAATGACGTACTCGCTGACCTGAATGATAACATCTTTGACGAATTATTTAAAAAATACATTTGAAACAAATATAAAAACCTCTATGGGAAATCTTACAAATGAAAAAAACTTCGCTGCAGGCTCTCAACATAACTTTTCCATAAGTAGATCGGTAACGGATTGATACCTTTCCCAAGTACTCCCTCTCCTCCTTGCTCAACTTCTCAAATTCCCTCTTCGATATGATCATGAGCCTCTTGAGTACATGAGCTAGTTCAGTGTGATTGGAGGACTCTCCCCTAATGATCTGCAGTATAGCTGACTGATTGCAGGGAAGTGAGTACATTGAATAAGATAGCTTGATCGCATTGTCTGTTAGTGGGGGGGGGGGCAAGATAATAATGTTTTTTTTTAAAGATTGTATCGTTTTCTATTCAAAGTATGTGAAAATGTGAATTCTTCAAAAGAAGTCCCTGGTTTGTAAGCTAATCATGATCTCTCACCTCCATTCTTTCCTCGAGATGCATACCGAGAAAAGACATGAAGCTTTTCTTGATCTCAATTATTTCCTTGTCCGTTTCGGGCTTGAGATTAGGATATTTGATGAAGAGATCGTCTATTATCATATTCGATTCTGCAAGTAGATGTTTCAGTGAAAACGGTTGAATTGGAACAAGGAAAATAATAGTAAGTATAAAAAAAGTTTATAGAGCCTCGAAAGGACACTTACTCTCGGCCGGTGTACTGAAGGCGAAGTGATCGCGGATCTTTGAGTACTGTAGCACTTGCTCGATTACATTATCACTCTCCAACATCGATGGAAAGTAACCATTTGCGACTGTTGTGAGGGAGGCGAGAAGAAGTATTAATCGCATCTTGGAAGAAATAATGATACAAACTAATTTTTTTATAAAAATGTTTGAGCATTCAAGTGATGGGACATCGGCAATAGGAATTCGCAGCGGTTAAAGAAAATATGAATGATTTAGATAAAATTAAACCGAATAAAGAGAGGAAACAATGAAGAGAACGATTTTTTTGAAAATGTGTTGTAAACATAGCGCACACTCGGCCGAAAATCACACGCAACGATTAGAGAAGAAGAGACGCCAGACGAAAAGAGGAGTGAGTGGAACACACTAGAAAGAGAGGAGAAACGGCCGAGTTAGCGTCCCGCATTGGTGTAAACACTTCCACACTATCGCCATTTGAACACATTTTTCATGCAGAGTGTGAGATCCCTATTCTTTCCCCCAATGCATTCTCTATCTTGAAAAATACTCTTTCGCTATAATCTATGTTTGATTATATGTAGAGTTTACAATTCGTTCAGCTTCCACATCTATTCCTGCACAATTTTTTATGGCGTTCATCCATTCATTTTTGTGGCATATTTGTGTTTTGTGATCTTTCAGCATGCATTCTTCTTATTTTATATTTTTATGCACGACACGAAAACACACATAAATAGATAACAACCAGTAATTAGAGACCAGCAAACAATAAGACGATTGATGATCTACAGTTCGTACTTGGCCGGATTCAATTTGCGTACCCATTCCTGCACGATTTCTTCGGGATCGATACCCCACGCATTGGCATACGTTGCACCCATCAACATCTGACATGAGAGGAATGAGGGTGGAACCATTGAAGATCAGGGTTTGATAGGATAGAGAAAGGAAAAAAGAAGAAGAATCCGTCTCTTCATTTCTCGTACTCTCTCACTTGTAAGAGTGCAGAGAGATACCGTGAAAGAAAGAGACGCATTTTTCAGCAACCCTAATCCTCATTTTAATTTTTAGTGGAATATTAAAAACGCACTCGGTTCTTACTGCCCATTTTACAATGGATAAAAAGAGACTGACACTAAGTTGGTACGTCTGTTCCTCGTCGATTCCCTTCTTTGCATAGTGTTCCTCCTTGTTCTTGTACACTTTTAGCACCTCCTGTACGCACAACTTGTGAATTACGTAGTCTCTAACCTGAATGGAAGAAGTGGGCTGTGTGCTTGAGTTTTCATCTTTTTTTCATCAATAATGTTTCATCTCTACACTTCAATCTCTAACCCAAAACAAGAAAAAAAAGGAATCTCACCTTTCCCAGATACTCCCTTTCTTCATCGCTCAATCGATCGAATTCCTTCACCGCCAGTTTTTCGAATCCGTTTAGTACATGGGCGAGTTCCTTATGCAGCGAGACTGATCCGGAGAGAATCTGGAATACCAACATACGATTGTGGAATATCATGGGATCAGTTTAATGGATTGATGGTATACATGTGGAAGTAGTAAAATCTATGTGCTCTACCTCAATCTTCTTCTCCCGGGACATATCGAGAAATTCCATGAAACTTTTCTTCACAACATTGACTTCTTTCTCCGTGGATGGCTTGAGAGTGGGATACTTTGTGAAGAGATCGTTCATGATCAGATGAGATTCTAGAAGGAAATTATTATTTAGTAATGAGCAAATTCTCAAAATGTCCATCAAGCATCGATTTTTGTTGATATTTTGCAATTTTCTTCGATAAATAGGTAAATTTTGAAGGACACTATTTAATTAATTGTTTGCCCCACTTACTCTCAGCCGGGGTAGTAACCGCGAAATGGTCAGTGATCTTGGAATATTCGACCATTTCATCGACGATATCACAGTGAGAAATAGTCATCAAAATGGAAAGAAGAAGAAGAGTTAGCATCTGAAACTAAAAATAATGAGAGAAATATGATGCAGTTACAGGAAAGGAATGGAGAAGAAGAATGCGACGAGTGACCGACGGTGAAATGATAGGACGCGGAGACGAGAGAAAAAGGAAAAGATAGAGAGAGTAAAGACACACAACGGTTCTGTGCCTGCACAATGCAGAACTGAGACTATGCTAGATAGAGAAGAGACAGAGAGAGAGAGAGATGGAGAGTGATTGGATGTAGTTAAAAGTTGAGAACGTTAATACTGGAGGTTTCCGGTTATTTTTAAGATCTACGTGTATCGAACGAGAAAACAACCCTCTGGAATCACTCCGAGTGAGTGAGATTTCTCTTATTTTAGAACTTGAATTCGCTTTCTTCTTTAACTTATTGGGTGTTCCCTTCAATACCTTTTCTCTCTCTACAATATCGTCCTATCAAGTTCTAATCACATTCCGTTCCCCAACAATTCTGTGTTCTGCTGACGCCGAAAAGTATTTATGAATTTCTCCAGGACGAGAAACTCATGGTAACCAGTAGTAAGCGGTGATCAGAGAGCGAATGAGAAAGTAATGTACAATTCGTAGTGGGCCGCGTCTCTCATATGCACCCATTCCTTCACGATTTCTTCCAGATCGATACCTCATGAATTGGCACAAACGCTGTCTACTTTTATACGCGAAATGTGTGATAAATTTCGGGAAACTAACAAACAGAATATAGCAATTCTAATATTTACGAACTGACTCTAGCCGGTCACTGCGAAATGATCCGTTATCTTCGAGAACTCCAGATCTTCGTCGATAACGTCGCCATATGAGAGGAATACGAACAGTGACAAGAAACAGAAGGATCATATGTAAGAACATCAACATTGTAAGTGAATGTAAGTGGAAAAACAATCAGTTGGTGATCTAATAGTGAAGAGGCTTGTCGATGATTCCTATCAAAATTTCGAATTCAGAGTGAACAAACAAGGAGGCAGCTTGGCCAACAAAACAGCGCAATTGTTTTGAAAATAAATAATGGAAGGGGGATAAATGAGCAAGCGGTCAACAAAGAAAGAAGAGTAAATAAGCACACAGAGATGAGAGAGATCACGAGAAGAGAAGACAGATGCGAAAGGAGAGAGAGAGTACGGTAAAGGGAGAGAATGAGAGGAAGAAAAACAAGCGTGAAAACCTCTGCCTTGCACGAAAAGATGAGGAAGTGATAACTCTTATCAAAGCTGATAAAAAATCCCGTATCTTGAGATTCAAATGCTCAGCCTTCCTAATACTGTCTTTAGCGCTTATTACGGTTGTTTACTTGCTGTTTATTGATTATTGATAAATTCCGATTTTCCCAATCAAAGTTATTATGGCCCTAGGAAACGATTACAAATATAGGGCAAAGATAGGACTGGAAACCATTCAGTCAATAAGTGTAAATGGCAGATAAGAAGAATTATTATTTCACCGTACAATCCTCCATTGTCTTCCGCGTGTGTTCGTGTATGACAGTTTATGTACAAGTGCAATCGCACGAAATCACATAGTGTAACCAGCAACGAGTCGAATATAATATAGAGCGAATCAAGAAGAGATACATTGAATGATTTACAATTCGTTGTGCTGCAATCCCTGCATAGCCGTCCATTCTTGAGTGATTTCCTCGGGATCGATTCCCCATGAGTTGGCGAGAGCGGCGCCGTGCAACATCTGATAAAAGGATCATTAAAAACGATATAATGCAAGACTCAGACTATCCCAAAATACTCAGATACTTAAGTCTTTTGAAATTGCCCAGTTATTATGTTTGATTACAAGGTCTTACGCTAATTTTGTAGATCTCATCTGCGATCCATCCATTCTTGAATCCTTCCTCCTCCTTCTTCTTGTACACTTTGAGAACCTCCTGCACGGTCAGTTTGTGAATGACGTAGTCAGTCACCTGTCACATATCTGTTCAATAATATTGCTCAGAGCCTTGTGTAAGCAACAGGAAGAAGGACGGAGGATATGTAGATTTCTGGGAACATTACATCATAGTATTCTCACCTTTCCGAGAAACTCCCTCTCCTCGTCGTTCAATTGATCGAATTCTTTCGTTGCCAATTTCGAAAGTTCCTTGAGAACGTGGGAGAGTTCCTTGTGTTGCGAAGGGTGCCCGGTGATAATCTAAACATTAGACATTGAGATTGAACATCGATCTTCCTTCATCAATCTTGTAATGACAGAAAGTCACTTATTTGATATTGCAAGCAATATAGCCAAAATAGAATAAAAATGATAGAATATTATTATTTCTTGCCTCTCGCTGCTTTATATGGTTCATGTCGAGAAACTCCATGAAGCTTTTCTTCACTGCGATTATTTCCTGATCCGTCGCGGGTTTGAGAGAGGGATACTTGATGAAGAGATCGTCCATGATCATCTCAGATTCTTCAAGAAAAACATTGAATGTATTGATACGTTTTGAGGCAATATTTTCAAAAAAGAAATGGTATCGTGAGAACAAAGTGCACATTAAATCATATATCGAAAAAAACGTACTTTCAGCAGGATTACTGACTGCGAAATGGTCTTGGATCTTCGAGAAATCGACATCCTCATCGATAACGTCCGCATTTGCTGTGAGAATATACAGAGAGATCAAGACTAGAGGAAGCATCTGATATGGATCTTGAGACACTTTGATCGATTGAGAACGGTAATGAATAGTGAAAGATCACGAGAATTCATATTGTATCGCTCATTTTGAATTGTAAAATAAAGCAGAATTTTCAATCGAGTATGAAGTTTCCAGTTGAAAATTGGGTCAGCGCTCTTAGTGATACAAGGTGAAAGGGTGCAAGTGAAAAGAACGCACAATTCCATTTGTGTAACCCGAGAGATAGTACACACAATACATTGACAATTTCTGTACAAGAAGCGCTAATAAAACTAGACAATACGGAGGAAGAAAAGGAGAAAAATACGAGTAAGTTAGGCAGTAAACAAACTGACACAGCCACCGCAAAATAACACGCGGAGTAGAAGAAGAAGAGAGAGTGAGAAAGAGAGGGAACGACGAGCAGACGAGAGGAGAGAGTGAGGGAGTATGGGAAAGGAAGAGAGAATGGCCAGAAGGGTAGCCCCTTGCAAGGTGAGATGAGGAACGAAGATCATGGGAAGGCGTGTTTTCTTTCGTTTGGTCAGATTCTAAAAAGTCGCTACGCCATGAGTATTTCCGTGGTCGTTAAGGACTAATTTCCCCTCATTCTGGATTACGTTCAGCTGAGAAGTACAAGCAAATAAAAAACAGACACAGGCAAAATAAAAAAGTGTTATACCAACCAACGAAATTTTGTCTGAAATATTCAGAGATATTAAGTACTTATCGATTTACATTGTCTTGAACACGTAATCTTGAACGATAGCAGGAGACAACTTCTTTGAGAGCAGTGACTGACTTGACTTGTCGTTGACTTGAAAATGGTTTTTCTTGCCGATTCGCATTCTTGTTTCAATATCGTTTTTCAATATATTTTTTTTCAATATTGAATGATGAGACAAACAACAAGTGCAGATTCAGCAGACTTCAAATTATATACGAACTCTTCAATCTAATCTACATTCTCGTTTTTTTTCAAAGCGGGTAATTTTTGTATCAGAGTTGATTGATGATCTCCCTCTCTCTCTCCGTGCCCGCAGTATGAGTTGTGCCTACGTCCTCTAAAGTTAAACGTCTTTTCTACTCTATTTCGAATACAACATCTAGTACATTTCTGGTTCAGAAGTATCTTTGAAACAACTGCATATCGGCATCGTCTTCTCGACTACATAGGCTTTTACAGCCACTAATATCTTTAGTATTTGTTGCGCGGGCACATATAAAATGAGAAACCATAGCTATGGTACATCATTCATAGTCTCTTCCCCCGAAGGATGCTGCAATCACTGCCGCTACTATTACTTCTTCTTCACTATTCTGCGGCAGATGTAGTTACAAGACTTTCGGTGTCGTATAGTTCGTCTTGTAAAAGTATTTGGGGCTGATTTTTCCAATTTGAGCCGATGTTGTGAAGCTCAAGTGCGACGCCCTACCGTTCCGCACACTATATCTCGATGCGAAGTGCTATTTCGTCATTAATGCTGAGGTACACACGCTTAATTAATAAATGTGAATATCAATATTTAGGCCGACGTGTATTCAACATCAAAGCAGTGCTCAATTACGCTGAATGGGGCGAATTTCACACAACCAAAGGACGTTCCCGATTCAGTTTGGAGTACACTCTTCATTGAGGTGAGAGGAATGGAAAATATCAAGGATCAACATAGCGTTCACCAACGCAATCACTTCAGGAGAGTGATTTCCTGAGCGACAGAGACACGGCTGGAAAGAAGAAGGCGATGTGTACATTCGGTTAGTCCTTTACTTTGCATGTATCAAATTAGATATACTTTAAATTAGCGAGCAAATTTACAGAAAATCGAGCATTTGCTCCGGCTGGATATGAAGCATCGATCGCACGAGAAACGATCAGTCGCGGAATAACAAAGCTTGAAGCTCGAATTGTTAGTATCCATCGACAAACGTTGTTTATATGAAACGACATAATCTTAGCCGAAAAGAAACACAAGTAGGGTAATAAATGAAGGGAAAATCTGCGAAAGTTAGGGAATTCTAATTAATGAAGAAAGTGCATAATTTCCGGTCATGAACACCGCCTTCCGCTTCCCTGAGAAGCTGACCCCTGGACAGACAATTGTGCTGAAGGGAGTATTCGCTGCAAATGCCGATCAGTACGTTCATATTTGTACTACTAGGCAACGGTTGTTCACCTATAAGACTATACATTTTCTAAGGATCGCTATCAATTTCCAAACCGAGCACATGGAAGTAATCGCGTTCCACTTCAACATTCGATTCGGTTCGGGACAAGTAAGTTATTTCATTCGGTCTATCAATGAACTACTCACGTCAGAGAAACAGGGAATCGACAATCACTAACTAGTAGGGATGCGAGTTCGGTATGCGAATTACGGCGCTTTGCCCCGCCCCCTCCCTCTCGCCTCGCGGATTCGCTAGGGAAGAGGGAGGGGGCGGGGCAAGGGCAGCGAATTCGCTAGGAAGAGGGGGAATCGCGCAATCCGCTCTTTCTGGCGGATCTCTCACTCGCTAGGCGAGAGGAGGGAGATGGGAAGAGGGGGGAGAGGCGCGCTCTCCCTCCCCTCTTCCCATCTCTCCCTCGATTCGCGGATTCGCGCCAAAAGAGCGAATCCGCTATCCTCGCCCCGCCCCCCTCCCTCTTCCCTAGCGAATCCGCGAGGCGAGAGGAAGGGGGCGGGGCAAAGCGCCGTAATACCCAATCCGCTCCGCTATCCACATCCCTACTAACTACGGATTCTTTAACGAGTCAGAATATATACGCAAGTTTATAGGTTGCTATGAACAGTGCCGGAAGTTGGATCAATGCAAACACAGCAGCTTGGGGACCTGAAGAGAAGAAGGCGAATCCGTTCAGAAGAGGAGATCCTTTCGATATCAGATTCAGACTTCACAATGATCACTTCGAGGTACGAAGCCTATTACACTTGATCGGTTTGATCTGAGATTTCAGGTTCTTGTCGACAAACTCGATTTCTACGGCTACCGGTATAGAGTTGGTATTGACAGGATTACCCATCTAGCCATCGGAGGTACTGGATATCTCACCTATGTACAATTGGGAGAGAAGTACAATGTGAGTACAGTCGGTAATAAACAAATAATGAAAGGTTGACAAAAGAATCAAGCTATCGAATATTTTCAGCCTGCCCCCTACAAGCTGACCACGGCTATTGAATCAGATGATAAAAACAGAGACGATGATAAGAACACTACCGTACGATGGGTAAGCGAGAAATTATGTAGTCTGTAGTCATTTATTAACACCTTAATCAATTACTAATCAGTCTCTGCCATACCTTGCACCGATGGCTAAACTGGAGACTGGTCAAACAATAACAGTCAAGGGACTCTTTTTTGCCGATTGCGACCAGTAAGCTATTTTTCCCAAATCTGCTTCGAGTCCAATATGTCGCTGTCGATTATGAAGTTAATGGTTCAATTGAAGAGGCGTTATCAACTTCCAAACCAAGAATATGGAAATTATCGCATTTCATTTCAACCCCCGCTTCTATTCGGGCCAAGTGCTTTTTTTATTACTGCATACAATAAATTTTAAATAGAATTATTTTAAAATGCATACAAATGCCCCTTTTTTTTAGAGTAATACTTTTCTTAGGCACTCCATACGTTTACAGGTAGTTATGGGAGCGGCTCCAAACTGGAAAAACGCCAATACGGCCAATTGGAGTCCAGCAGAGATCTTGCCGAATCCAATCAAGAAGAACGAGCCATTCGACGTGAAAATACGTGTGCACGATACGTACTTCCAGGTCCGCCATTTAGTTCTTTGGCAAGGCAATCCGGTTAACGATTTCGACTGCAGATCAATGTGAACGGTGCTGCGTTCTACGATTTCGCGTACAAAGTTCCTCTGTCAACAATTACCCATATACATGTTGGAGGAAATGGATACCTTACCCTTGTGGAAACGGGAGAAAAGTACACGGCAAGGAAAAATGTGTGTTTGCATATAGATTCTTAGATTTATACATTTCAGCAACCTCCAATCGAAATGCCCGGCTTTCCGGTATGCGGACGACCTTCATGTGCCGCTCATGGTGAAATGTACGGTGCATCTCTGAGTTTTTTGAGAACAATTACACCGGTGTATCTGTGCAGGTTCTCAAGCAGAGTTCAAATGAGCGATTGCAAGACACTCTTCGTATCGGGGATGACCTACGCTGATACGTACGCAAAGCACTACCGAAAATAAAACATTATTTGGCCAATTTCAGCTTCTGGATCAAACTCTATCGTAAGAACGGCGATGTTGCACTGAACTTCAATCCTCGATTGGATTTACAGGTTCAATGGACATTAAAGAGCATTGAATATCGGAGTGCAACCATACTAAAGCTCATTTTCACAATGGGTTATATTTGAAAAAAATTTGCAGACATCATACCTTTTCAGCTTGCCATCTTCAATACCTGCAGAGGTGGACAATGCATTACTGGTGAAGAGGAAAGAGTGAAAACGATGCCGCTCAAGAAGGAAGCCAAGTTCGAAATCGCGTTTACCAACGAAGCAAGAGGATTCCAGGTACTATGATGTTGACGGATATCCAAGTTGAACACTGCGAATCGCATAAAATCACAGCCAGTTGAACGATATCTTTTCAGATTCTTATCAACGGACTTCACTTCGCCACATACGGCCATCGCACGTGCTCATACGATATTTCACTTATGGAGACAATTGGAATTAGCGATGTTGCCATTCAGATATAATCGACCATATATTCGTCTTTGACCGTCCGAAACATAGCATAAAGATTCACGCAGTTCTCGCCCTTTATAAAGAATGAAGTAATAATTACGAGTATTTCACAAGCCTATGATGATGTCTTTGTTGCGTGTCCTTGCGAGGGTGTGATAGACTATCTATAGAGAGAGAATAAAGAAGAAGCACTTCACATCTGTTCACGCGCGTATTCACTCCCTTGGGGAAAGAGTGGAATGGAGAGAGAGAGATGACTCGTATTATGAACTATTCTTGCCCATCTCTCTTCTGCTTCTAGTGTAGTCCAGTAGTCCTATCATCCCACTGTCATCTTGATTCGGAATGAATATCTGCCTCCTCTACCTTCTTATGTCTGTACTCAATCGTGCTTCCGGATGGGGAATGGATAAACTGGAGGCACAAATGGCGAAGAAAACCATTCCCGCCAAGAAGGACCGCTATCTTGATGTTTGTTGTTTCATTATGTTTTCATGGATAGTTTTGGCAAAATGATTTGTCGTAAATTCGTTGTCTCAGTTGCACCTCGGCATCTACATTGAGAGCATCAGCAATTTCCGCACTCAAGAAATGGTTTTCGATGTGGATTTGTACTTGTGAGTTCGACACTTTATCCATCATACCTTTCATCGGGTTGGACATTGAATGACCATTGGAATGTCTCTAGCATACTTTAGTGAATTCTTCTCTACCAAGGTACACATCGTGGAGGGATCCGAGGATGCGACACAATTCAAGCAATGAGATCGTGCTAATCGCCGACAAAGAAACACGAGATAAGATTTGGTGTGTCTCACTACATCAGTAAGAAGACAATGGGTCAAAAATGGCGATGCGAGCTCGCTCTAACACAAGTCTCTTCAGGCTACCCGATCTCTACTTTGCGAACGCTCGCTACTGCAATTTCCAGGTTCCATTTCCATAAGAGTACCTAATAGCCAAATCGACTCTATTCAGGAAGTCACTGTGCCGAACTTCAACCTATTTGTTGATCGCGATGGGATCATCTCGTATTCACTCAGGTGGTTGTTCATTTTGTGACTGTTATCGAGGCAGTTATTCGACTAGTGGGCGAAGGAGGAACGAAGGAGGGTATTAGTAATTGAAAAGGGAGATAAATCGCAGGGCGACATGCTCGATTTCGTGCTCGCTCGACCTCGTCAACTACCCGATGGACAGACAACACTGCGCCGTTCGAGTCATCAGCTGTGAGATAACGATTTTAAAATTAACTTTTTTGGTCGTGGATAGAATTAGAGAATGAAGATAAAAGATCGTGTCTGTCATCCAACTTCTATGTGTCTCTTTTCTATGATGTTTGCACTTTTACTAAGATCTTTCCAGCTCTTGAGCAGGATGTTGCACTTTCAGTCTCGGATTTATCATTTTCATGATTGATAGCTCTCTTGAGAATCACTTTCCTGAGATTTCGATTATATTTGCAGCAGATGACTCTTTATTCCGGGATTGGGTTGAAACGAGAAGTGCATACAAATGCCGATTGTAGATGCGCACACTCGTGAGCAGATGAGAGTGCGATGGTTCAACGATTCGCCTCTTCGGATGAATGAGGAGATCCAACTACCCGAGTTCTCGTCAGCTCAATTTCTTATTATTTTCTTACTCATATTCTCCTATCTTCGTAAAAGTGACGTAGAATGAAAGGGATAGAATTGAATTGCAAATAGCGTGGGCCACAGCGCAATCGTCAATTTCTCATGATATCCCGTTCCCTGGGGATCAGCTCAAACTGATGGAGAGCGATGATAAAGGAGAAACGTTTTGTGCTTTGAACCAGGATTTCGAACTTTGTCTTAGAGAATATGATTTCAGGATCGCGAAAATACAGCCGGACTATTGCAAGAATAGCGTCTATCGATACGCGATAACAGAGAAGTCGTTCCGAACAGGTTTGCAGAAGCTTTCACTTTCTCCTCAACGTTCAGCAGTCAAACATCCAAATAGGACTGAGAGAGCACATTAGTGTCATTATTTCTACTGAGCTCCGTCGTCTGTGTCTCCCGTTAAAATCTCTATTTCTCACTAAAAATGTATTTCTCGAAAATTGAATTTGTTTGAGTGCTCCGGGTCCATTGTGGTCAAAGTTCGAGAGAGCAAAGCATACTCGTCTTCATCACTGCTCTCGTACTTTATCAGATTTTCCATCCCCAAGGAATAAAGTATGGGGGCAAAGGCGATGGTGCGCGTTCTGAGGGGGTTTCAAAGATCACAAGAATAAAAGTAGGGAAAAGTAAAGTGAGAATAGAATAATCAATGAGTGACTCCAATCAATGTTTGCAGGAAATTTCTCTTGTCTCGAAGCGAGTCTATTCATGGAGCGATCGCTTGGCTACAATCTTGTTCAGTCGTACATCCCCACAGGATTGATTGTCGCCATATCGTGGGTGTCGTTCTTCATCGATCGAAGAGGTACGAGTGTGCAGGCCATGGTGACAATGAGCGATAGACGCAGTAGAGCAATTTTGTGTAAATGACATAGGTGATCAGAGAGATGATGACAATTGACACAACGACAATGTGTTTCACAGCCGTACCCGCTCGAGTGACACTCTCCTTCACAACTCTCGTTTCGCTGACGACTTTGGTACGGACATTCGATTGAGCTTCCCTTACTATTCTTTTCCAATCTTTCTCTTGCAGGGTAATGGCCTACGATACGATCTGCCACAAGTGAGCTACGCGAAGGCGATCGATCTGTGGTACGGAGGTAAGCATCGCGTTTTTTCAAAAGTTCAAATTTCTTCAACATTAACCATAGTGAAGATAGGAGAGCTCAGTTCTGTAATGGGCTTCACCATGTATCCTTTCAATATTGCAGCTTGTCTCATCTTCGTCTTTCTCGCTCTCATCGAATTCGCCATCGTCAATTCGTTCATGAGAACGAGCGAGAAATTCGCAACCATTTCTACTAGGCAGCACAGTGAGCACTGAATTTATTATAGGAATTAAAATCAAACATGGTTTACGAGACGAAAAGATTAGAGAAACTGCTAGGAAGAGACTAGACAAAAGACTTCCTAAAGAAATGCGGTTGGATGTTTCGGTCCATTGGGTCGTAGACACCCAACCGCCTCACGAAGGGTGGACCTCGTCAGTACGACGCCCTTCGCAAGTGGGGAACAAGAGAGATAGGGAATGAAGAAGATGAAAGTAAACAACAAACAACTAACGCGGAAACGAGTCAATATATAGCGCGAATGAACTAACGGGGACAGTAAGTATTTCATATCATTATAGGCTAAATGGTGGGTATGGAATAAACAAATTTGACGGAGAGAAGAGATATCCGGTCGTTAGTTTGACTGATTGCTGTCTGGGGGAAGAAGGGAAGCGATAGACTGAGAGAGGTGAGATCGGAAGGTCAGGAGATCAATGATCTACCCCTTGCCGGGAGGAAGGAAGAGAGGGAAGGGAAGGAAGGGAAGGGAAGGGAAGGGAGGAGATCTCATTAGAAGGAAATCACAGCTTTTCGATAATACGCATGCATATATCATTATTACAAACTGCATATTTTAGTGATATCGCTGGGGTTCTGTTCAATGTTGAATATAGCCTAGAGTATAGGATTTCTTTTGGGTATTGAATTTGCAGGAAATAATGTGCAAGTTGACGAGTTCTTTCCAAAAAGTGTTTGAATAGAGAACAGTTTCGGAAAATGCGAATTATTTCGCCATGCAACGTGTTCAGACCCATACTAATTGGGATATTCGATTCGTAGTGAGGGTATCTAACGACTGAGAATGAGTAATCATCGGTCTTGTTGTATAGTGAGGTTTGAACCGTACCAGTATTGGTTACTGTTACAGACATGTCAAGGAAGGCTGACTTTTTCGGACTTGTGTTAGTTTGTTCTAGAGTGAGTGAATGATGATACATATCGGTCGTTATTTTCATGAATTCGTTTGTTTTGTCGGAAATATGAAAGAGATCATCTATATATCGAAAAGTCCGATTTAGCGAAAAGGATAGAGTATGCCCAATTCGAATGTTGTTGCGGATGTATTGGTATTCCATGACAGCAAGAGTAAGATCTGCTATTTGAGGAGATGCATTATTGCCTTGAGGAATTCCCTTTCGTTGTTGATATAGTTTTCCACCATAATAGGCGAATGAGTTTCGTAGGATGAAATCAACAATTCCTTTGAGGTCGTTTTTGTGATATGATCTTCCACTGGTATTCGAGTTGTTTCGATCATATCTGACATTTGTTCCTTGAACTACGATGTATTCAGAACCGGCATTTTTGAACATTAAATCAAAGAGATAGTATATCTTTTCTTTTACTACATCATGTGGAAGATTCGTAAACAGTGAAGAGAAGTCAGCGCAGAAAATTTCGGACTTTTTGTTTTGAACTGTACTCAATTGCTGAACCACACGGAACGTATTTTGTATGGAAAAGAATCGATTAATTTTATCATGACTGGTAATGTTATTGCAATACCTTCTGAAATGACCATGCAGAAATCTTAGAATTCTCTGCAACTCAACAGAAAGTGGTTTTAGGGTACTGTCATGGGCACCAGTAATAAATCTGAATTTTATCGGATTCTTGTGCATTTTAGGAATTCCGTATATTTTAGGTAGATTTCCCTCTGTTTGCGGAGAAATACCGAAACTGCGTGTGAATTTCTCATGATTTAATTTGATGTTTACTGGATCAAGTTGATCTTTGATCTCGTAGGTCTTGCCATCAGTGTTTTGCGTATTCAGCTCTTTTTCCATAAATTGAAGATACAATTGTTTACATGTGATTGCGTAGTTTCCTGATGCTTTGTCAACCATGGTGATCACGAAATCTCTGTGTAATTCCGCCACTTTTCTGATAAGAGATTTTGTTTGTACATAATCATGTTGGTGTAGTTTTAATTTGATGTTTATTTTCTCGGAGATGATTCCATTGAATGTATCATAGATGGTAGGTATTTTAGTTTTCGGAGGTTTATATTTTCGTATGAGGTTAGCGAATAGATTTTGGCATGAGTCTCGCACAGTTTCCAATATTGTTTTTCGTTCAGTGAAAGTTTTCACTCGGAATTTGGTTCCTTTCTCAAATAGATTCCTTAGCTCAGAATCATTAATCATATTTGTGTTGCCCGAGCAGATGTGTTTATAGTGTGGATCCACGAAATTCGAATAATTGTGACAATTACATCTGGAACTCAGTATCGTTTGAATCTCTTGGGTGCTCAAGTTTCTCAGGAACTTCCCATAGTTGCATAGAAACTGTGAGGTCGAATTGTTTAGAGAATAAGTGATTTGTACACGAGGTACCTTATTTGTATCTCCAGTGATTTCTTTCAAAACATCACGAACTCTATCGGAATTCAAAAGTTTCGCAAGCTTTAGTCTTTCCATGAACTTTCCGAAATACTGTAGTTTTAAAATGGCCTTTGGTCTGTCATCACTTTGCATTGTCGATTTAGATTCCCAATAATGGGGGCAAATAATTGAAAAAATCTTATATTTATGCTCGTGATTTAAAGCATTGAAATCTGTAGAAGCGGTAAAATATTCCAGTTTTCGAAGGTCGTGATGTCTGAGTGATCTACCATAGACGAAAAGCTCACGTGTATCTCGTATTTCAATGTCATCTACAATTTCTTGAACAGTTTTTGTGCACTTGTAAGCTGGTTTTCTTCGTGTTCGTTTTCGTTTTCCTCTACAATTATGCGGAAGATCAGAAATGGGTAAAGTTTGGTATGGATGAGATGATTTTTCAAGAGGATTTATTCCTTCAGAAATATAGCCAAAGTTTTTAATGGAATCATTTAATCCAAACGGATATGCTGTGTTCAATTGTAGTAGGAACTGTTTAGACGATATGGAAATATCTATGATAAATCCTTAATAAAATGCTTCGAGCTCGTCGTCCTGCCCTTCACTCGCCTTCCTTTCCCAGAGAACTAAGCACTCCTCAGAAGATCTTTACGGGTGAGATATCCACTGAAAATGTCAGATCGTATAGGACAAAATCAGTGTGAAACATTAAAAATATTGAATGAAAACTTATTTCAGGGGATCCTAGAAAAGACGGTCACAAAATTGGATTTATGCATGAGGAAGAGGAACTTCTCGATTGTGACGAGAGCGGTAAGTCGATTGGAGCCATACATGAAAATAGTGTATGTAAATAGCATCGTTAGAGAAATTGCGATAGCGGCACTTTGCAGCTTACCCGATCTGGTTCCCACATCCAATCGGTAATGATGAGCCGCCAGTCGCGGAGTATTTCACTCGAGTGAGCAAATTACCCGCATTTCAAGGTTCAGAAACAGCCTGGTAAACTGGAAATCTTCACAGATGTCGCTTGAAGCTTCTCGCAGCGCTCTTCGAATCGACAAAATCAGCCGAGTTCTCTTTCCTGGAACTTTTATCGTATTCAATGTCATGTATTGGTCATACTACAAGTCCCAGTGACGCGATAAAACTCATAACGTATTATATCAAACCAAATGTATCAAAATGTTCAAGCTTTTGTTTGAATAACGAATAAAGTAATATTCTTGTTGAATATTTTGATGATTAATAAATGCATGTGATCGAATACGTCAGAACGAATTGTTATTGTATCGGCTGATGTTATATAATTGTATCAGCATGAGCCTCTTGGAAATTATCATTCGCTCCTCATCTCCGCATCTCTGAGATGGGCGCACATTGTATGCAAAAATCATAAACTTGAATATTGACGACAGTAAGCCTGAATACATTTAGCGGGCATTAAAAGTTGTGCGACAGCAGTGAATGAATGATGTGGCCGTAGCAGCCTCTTTTCATCCCTTATCACTTCCAAGTTATCAGCGCCTTTTCCCACTAAAGAAGTGTGTCAATCGACACTTTCTTTCCTATTCACACTTTCATTCGCGACATTCCCCATTAGATGGCGCTTATTGAATGGGATTCTTCCGAAAGGCAGCAGCAATTGCTGGAACTTCTCCAAAAGGATGGATCAGAAATTCCGAACAACTTCGTGTTCGAGACGGCTATTCGCTACTCCATTGACCAGAGGTTAGTTTACAATTATTATATAAAGGCAGATAACCAATATTCACTTAAGGTATCCTGTCTCGCGCAGGCGATACTTCTCAACAAAAACTGATCTCAGCACAACTCCCACGTACGCCTTTATTCTCGAAGAGGATACTTTGTGAGTCATTTGAGTAGGAATCGATTATTTCATTTATATTGGTTTAACTGCTCTTTTCCTTCAGTAGCAGCATCCACATTCGTCCTCCGTCTCTCGGTCACGATCTCGATCTTCTCCATTCTTTAATGGTCGAATTAATCGAAATGTTCAGGTGCGAGATGATTTCTGTTTCCGCGATTGATAACCGAGTTCAGACATCGGATCGACAACGATGGAAAGATGCTCATGATGTCGGATGCACATACATTGAAAGTGGTAATAAAAACTGTTGCTGACCAGAATTAATTCATCACTGTAGTTTCACGATGTCGTATCCGCGCATTTCCCTGCAATCGTCGTCTGTAGTCCATCTTCCCCCGTCGAGTTATTCTACATGACCGACGAGCAAATGAGAGCGGCAAGCGAGGTTATTTTTAGTCCATCAACGACATGCATTCCGTTCCCTAGACTGAGCTGCCTTCCATCGACGGATTTCATGTGGATTCAGTCGACGTCGATCGAGATGCGAGGATGATTCATGACAATTGGGTGCACAGCTCGAGTCTCCAGTCAACGACGTGAGGTTTTGTAGAGCTTCACATTTAACGATAAACCGGGAGAATTCGAAATAAGAAAATTCTCGTTTTCGACTATGTTATGTGCGATGAAGAGACGATTATTCGTATTTCAAACTCTAATCATAACAGCCTTACCAGTGGGTTCCACCTAGCGTTGTCTTACGACGTAAAATCGCTTGACGTGGATACCATTTACCTTTCACTCTAATCAGCGTTCAATATTTTGTGTTGAATAATTGATTTGAGTGCTCGTCTTCGTCACTTACCCGCATCGATCGTCCGTTCATCGACGGGAGAAGTATGCGCATGGATGATGTCGTCGCCCTATGGGCAGGTCAGCAATTAAATCAAATATTATTGTACGGCTCATTATTACCCTGAAAAAATTTTAAAAAATGAGCACATTTTGAGTGCTCGAACCTGTTCACAATTCCGACTTACCGTGGAAAGGGATTGGCAAGATTGGCTGAGCTGCACCTAATGAAACAGTTTATCAGGTATCAATCGTTGATTAGACTTTCTCATCATGAATTGCAAAAAGTGATATTCAATACAAACATAATCAGAAAAATTCAGCCAGGGCTTGCGACCATTCAAATACATCGACGAAGACAACTCTGAAGTTGCGGCTGCTCGTAGAAATTCTCTATGGACGCAATGGGACAGAAGAAGAGAAGCGGATATTGGATTGGTAGAATCAGGAACCTCACCATTGTTCTACACTACCATGAAGAGAAAATAAAGCGAAAACGAAGAACTCAGAGCATGTGGGGGGGGGGAGCAAGTGACAAAGAACGTCTGAATTTTACAATTAGAAAAATGGAAAGACAAAAGGTCGGTGTAAAAAAGGACCGAATTAAAAAAAAGGTTATCGGCCATTTACGAGAAACTGAAAGTTGTTCGATCTCTAATAAAATAGAAATAAGGGTTGCATCACACGCATTGTGCCCAGATTCGATTGATGTCATTTTAAATAACAATTTCAAGATTAGAAGTATTTGGAAGGGACCTCAAATAGTTCGCCTGCGCCTGGGATGTTCTAATATTACAAATGAGGAAGCACTGCACAGAAGAAAATATTTTATGCAAAAAATTACACTATTATTCCCAATCTTTTCGCAATGCATCGAAATACAAATCTTGAATGTTTTTCACAGACTGTTGATGTCGGATTCTGAACTCGCCCTTGAATCTGAAGCTAGTTTGAATAAATAATTTGTATAGCTATTTCTCCAAACCGAAGGAGCTCTCGAGTGCTTCTCCTCAATCCATCGTGATTCCAAAGGACGTATGTAGTGCAAAACATGCAATTCAGTGATTCGATCTGTAATCGTATTTATATTTCAGACTATAACATTTTCGTACAATGAAGTACGCTCCGCCTGTTACTGTGAACATGTACTTGGAGTGGATGAGATTGAACGCATACGTCCATGCAGCAAGAGATGAGGAAATCTGATGAATTCTCGGAGTCTGTCTGCCTCATTATACAGCCAAACTTCCGCATCCATTCCCAAGACAATTGAAAAAAAATGTGGTCGATCAACTTACCTTCATTATTATACTGATAACACCACACGGGAGCATCACCTGAGTCACTTTCAACGCTTCAGTTATCTGAGTAATTTCTAATTTTGGGATAAATTGAGATTTAGAATACCTGATATTTATTATTGAGTGACGAGCTCGCCATGAACTGTCTTCTCTTCGCTATGTAATGGGTTGTTATTGATAAACATACTATAGAAGTTATATCAACTGTGTTAATTAAGCAACAGGACAGAGCGACATAATCTAAAATACTTTTTTCTAACTTCCTCTCCCCTGACAACGCGAGAGTATTTGAACTAGTGCCTTACCTGGATTAGCACTTTTTGATATGATCCACGAATAAAATAAAGCAATCGCCACCTGGAAAACTGAATTGGTTCAAGTTATCAGTGAAAAATACCGATAATAATTCAGCTAGGAACAAGGCTCGCTTCGACAGACGTCGATTGTGATATTCCTCTGGACAGGCACTCGAAATCGCCCTTTCTATGGATAACATCAGCTCCTGCAAACTGTTCTGTATGGAGAAAATGCGGTGATTGCAAACCTGAGCTGAAGACATTGCGTGAAAGAAGCCTTGAATGGCGAACAGAAGCAATCGAATGGCTGAGAGAACGAATAGTTCAGAGAATGGAGAGGACATGCAGAACTTACGAGGATCATGGTTGTTCTCCGGAATGTATTTACCCGTGACGAAATCGCATCCAATGTAGACGCAGTGTACACATAAACACACGAGAAAGACCGAATTCCAGGCAATCAATAAAAATCTGCTGCGTTAACAGTAAGCAATGGAAGAAGATGAGGGAACACCCTGACTAAAACAGAACAAAACCAACTTGCAGTTATCATGAAGCGCGATTTTCGAAATTCGAGTGAGAAGGATGACCACGGACGGAAGAGAAATACAGACGACAACAACCTGAGGATACATTGAAATTAGGAGAAATCGAAGGAAGACATACGTGTACGAGTTGCACAATGGGAACATTGTGAAGAACGTCGTCGAGAAACGAGTGGGTGGCCACCATTAAACAATGCAGTCAATAACGAATGATTTGGATGAGCTCGCGATGCAGTAATTGTCAAGGGACAATCAGGTGATTACGAGACAAAGGCGGCACTTTCAGATATTCCGAGATTGATAAGTCGTGACGCAAGCAGCGATTATGTAACTGGAAGGAAATAATTATGTGCGAGTTCTCTACGATTTGACAAAAGTAAACGGCCAATTTATCTTCGTTTTTTCTTCGAACAAAAAGAAAAAGCTACGATAGTGTTAGCCTTTTTCATTCTTACCAATATTTGCGAAACAACTTAGAAACGCAATTAGACAGAATAGATAACTGTGTAGCAATGTGCAGCACTCTCTAAGGAATGCAAAAAACAACACAGAAAGAACGCATCATAGCTCATTGTTACTTTATTGTTATTAGGTTGATCTTTAATTTATCTCCTGTTTCATTTCAGTTGAGAGAGAGAGAGATAGAGTGCATGCTCCTCCATTCGAGAGGTTAGAGTCCCCTTGGAGAGACGAGCCAAGTACGATCGATCAATCCATCTTTACCGGAAGCGCTGTATGCAAACATGCTGCCAGTCTCCAATTTGAATACAATTACCTTTTCTATTTGGGAAAAACATAATGCAAATTGCGAAAATTCCATCTGGAACAATTTTCATCTGTCTTTATCATGGCTGCTTTCCTAGAAAAGGAGCGTATCCGATAAGACAGATGGTTTTGCTCTGAGAATTGTTGCTCTGCTGCCAGTAAAATTAGTTGTAACTTACCATTGACCGATTCAATCACTCCCACACGATGGACGATGAAATCTCCTCGTATGTTCTCATCTCCAAGTTTATGAGTCCCATTCTTCTCTTGACGTGCGCATTCGGAATTATCGGCAATGCTCTCCTGCTCTTCACCACCATTCGATCAAAGTAATTGGCCTCATTTTCTGTACCACTGATCTAGATCATAATCACTAGTGTCTTGGTTAACGGGATATCTTTACTCTTTTTACGATCATTGTTTAAAAGTGAATTTGATCAAAGAAGCCTGAGGTCTCCGTGCAATATTCTGATCGGTTGCTGTGCACTCGCAGACATTCTTCATCAGGTGATTTCGAAATGAAAATCAAGCAAAAACCTCTTCAAGATGGGCCATTTTCCGCCAGCGCCTGCACTATGGCTCGGTCGGACGATGCACAGCAGTACCTGCACTTACATCATGGTTCGAAATGGATTATTGGGCGCTTGGATTGCAAGTTCGGTATTATAGTATCTGTGCTAATCTGCTCCATAATTGCCCATACTTTACAATGCATGCATTCATAATTAATATTTTAGTTCCTTCCCGAAATGGGTGTGGCTGCTGGTTCTTCAGCCGTTCTTTCCATTGGAATCGATCGATTCGTCGCTGTTGCAATGCCTAATCAATACAGAACGATGAATGTCGCAGGATATCTTGGAGTGAGCTGAATTTTGCAATGTATCGTACTTCTCGCACAAAACCGAACGAATGAACAATTTTTACATTTTTTACATTTTTTGCATTCGGCGAATACGCAATGAAAAATTGTTTTTATTGTTTTATATTTTTTGTCCACCCCCAATTCCGGAAATCCCCCCGAACATGCACGGCGAAATATTGCTCAAAATAGGTGAAAAATGAGAGCTGCGAAATACAAAAATGTACCGGAATCGCGATTATGCGCGAGCCGGGGTTTAGTCATTAGCTAGAGCCAGCTCAGTGGAGATCTTGCTGACAGCTGTTTTATTTATGTGTTTTACACTGTTTTTATTGTCAAATCACGTTGCTTTGTTTAATATAATGTTCCAAGGTCATGGCCGTGCACAACGGACGAGAGTGTGATGTGATGTGATGCGTCCCGCGGGTCGTCTGGATCGACGACTGGCCGATTCAGGTTTGAATTTCTCGCATTGTTCGAGTCATTGTGTTGGTGGCTGGCCGTGTTGGACACATTCCAGCCATCCGCTAGTGCCAGAGCACTGGGAAGTCACCGGCGGTCGTCAATGGAGTCGATTCTATGAGGTTTGCAAAATTGCTTATTTCATTTTGGCTTGGAACCATTGATGTGCTGCTTTGAAGGTTCTGTTTATGATCAATCTATTCAACGTACACTCATTGTAGCTAGAAAAATAATTAATATACAGTTGTAATACTTGTTCCATTCAGATGTCTCATCCGTTCCTTCTGACGGGGACTGCTCGACTCCGCGAGCCACGGTATGTTAAATTTTTCGATTCGAACCTTAATTTTTATCCCAACTATCCCTTAGAGAATGTACAATGTACTGAGCAAATAGTACAATTATCATAAAGTTGCTAAATTTTTATCAAATAAGTCTTAACAATTATTATCGATTAATACAAGCATTACGGTATAAATTGACAATAACTTTTAAATGTGCTTTCTAGCTTCACAAATATTAATCAAATTATTACAGACCACAACAATCGCTTCAAATGGACGTCGGGTGAAAGGATTGATAATTGGCTAATCAGTGGTTTGAAACTTTATCTCCATTTATTATTTCCCAAAATATTTAATTTGCAATTCCTCACCACCCTCCTTATGACATTTCTTTCTGTTAGGTGAACCTCGATAAATAGAACTTTTCCACCTTGGGCGAGTTCAGCGATGTTGAATGCTGTTCTCCCCATAGTGGTTATGTCCTACCGAGGTTCGCGTGCATTCACCGAGTTCAGTGCTAACAAATAGCTAGGCAACAATTCGATGATTGCACTATTCAATCATATAAATTTCAGGATACGTAAAGACGATACGTGAGACATTCCCATCGATGAGTACGGTATAATGTATTTAAAAATATATGATTTGATCACAAATATTATAAATTGCTTGCTATTTTGTGTTATAATTAGTAGAGAGGTTGAACAACTATGTAATTCCCGATTCCAAAGTTAGTGGGGAGAAATACGATGGACCATGAGGTTTACTTTTGGTTCGCTAAAACGTTAGTTATTTTATCCTCCGAAGTGTGATTTGATTGATTGGTGGATTTGATTATAGTTAGGTATCATTAAGAAAACTAGAATGGGGTTAAGCAAACAAATGTTTCGGAATTAACTCCCCTCGTAGGAATACGGTGAGAAATAATGTGGATTCTGAGTGTCAGCTCTCGTTTTTCAAACAGAAACAAATGCTTTTATGATTCATTGAAGTGTTAATATTACGCCGGAAAATTACCCCCGTACTAGTTTTCTTAATGATAACCTAACTATATGACCAATCAATCAAATCACACTTCGGAGGATAAAATAACTAACGTTTTAGCGAACCAAAAGTAAACCTCATGGTCCATCGTATTTCTCCCCACTAACTTTGGAATCGGGAATTACATAGTTGTTCAACCTCTCTACTAATTATAACACAAAATAGCAAGCAATTTATAATATTTGTGATCAAATCATATATTTTTAAATACATTATACCGTACTCATCGATGGGAATGTCTCACGTATCGTCTTTACGTATCCTGAAATTTATATGATTGAATAGTGCAATCATCGAATTGTTGCCTAGCTATTTGTTAGCACTGAACTCGGTGAATGCACGCGAACCTCGGTAGGACATAACCACTATGGGGAGAACAGCATTCAACATCGCTGAACTCGCCCAAGGTGGAAAAGTTCTATTTATCGAGGTTCACCTAACAGAAAGAAATGTCATAAGGAGGGTGGTGAGGAATTGCAAATTAAATATTTTGGGAAATAATAAATGGAGATAAAGTTTCAAACCACTGATTAGCCAATTATCAATCCTTTCACCCGACGTCCATTTGAAGCGATTGTTGTGGTCTGTAATAATTTGATTAATATTTGTGAAGCTAGAAAGCACATTTAAAAGTTATTGTCAATTTATACCGTAATGCTTGTATTAATCGATAATAATTGTTAAGACTTATTTGATAAAAATTTAGCAACTTTATGATAATTGTACTATTTGCTCAGTACATTGTACACTCTCTAAGGGATAGTTGGGATAAAAATTAAGGTTCGAATCGAAAAATTTAACATACCGTGGCTCGCGGAGTCGAGCAGTCCCCGTCAGAAGGGACGGATGAGACATCTGAATGGAACAAGTATTACAACTGTATATTAATTATTTTTCTAGCTACAATGAGTGTACGTTGAATAGATTGATCATAAACAGAACCTTCAAAGCAGCACATCAATGGTTCCAAGCCAAAATGAAATAAGCAATTTTGCAAACCTCATAGAATCGACTCCATTGACGACCGCCGGTGACTTCCCAGTGCTCTGGCACTAGCGGATGGCTGGAATGTGTCCAACACGGCCAGCCACCAACACAATGACTCGAACAATGCGAGAAATTCAAACCTGAATCGGCCAGTCGTCGATCCAGACGACCCGCGGGACGCCCCCACATCACACTCTCGTCCGTTGTGCACGGCCATGACCTTGGAACATTATATTAAACAAAGCAACGTGATTTGACAATAAAAACAGTGTAAAACACATAAATAAAACAGCTGTCAGCAAGATCTCCACTGAGCTGGCTCTAGCTAATGACTAAACCCCGGCTCGCGCATAATCGCGATTCCGGTACATTTTTGTATTTCGCAGCTCTCATTTTTCACCTATTTTGAGCAATATTTCGCCGTGCATGTTCGGGGGGATTTCCGGAATTGGGGGTGGACAAAAAATATAAAACAATAAAAACAATTTTTCATTGCGTATTCGCCGAATGCAAAAAATGTAAAAATTGTAAAAATTGTTCATTCGTTCGGTTTTGTGCGAGAAGTACGATATGAGCTGTATTGCGCCCCTCCCCCTCAGGCGCATCTTATCGCGGTTATTTGCTATTGCGCCTACATCGTGTTTCTCATGGTTCATTTCTACAGAGATGAGTGAGTTGTTTGTACCGATTAGGGCTGTCAGAATGAAGAATTGCTCTATCGTCACTCTTACCGGGGAGAAGAATAGTAAGAAGGATTTGCTTCTTTTGCTTCATTCTGACAGATGTTACGTAGTACTGCTGTTGATGTGATATGATCGATCCTCGCAATTCAAAAATGTTGAGAAACATCGAAGTGTTTTCTCTGAATTGCAGATGCAACCGAAGCAAATATTGCATGGTCATTTCAGTGATATCATGTGTGAAATGGCGAATGTGTTCCGTGACGAGGGTGTCGTGTGGTGGGGTTCCTCATTTTCTCTCGTTCACACAATCTCATTCATCGTCTACTTCCTAACGTGGCGTCTCATCAAATCACAGTGTGGGCACTTCATTCACAACACTCTTCTCAGTACACGATTTCAGCACAAAGCATAGAAGCGAAGAACCTTGGACGAATATTCCGAACAATTGTGCTGGTGACGATTTTTGATCTGGGTGGATGGACAATCACGCAAACCATTGTTGCATCTCTCCCGTTCTTCGGCTTCCAAGGTATGCAGATCCATTATCTTACCTACTAAGTTGCAAACCATCTTGACCCAAAATCACAATGAAATATTCTTAAACGGGCCGAATTCAGCACATATCAACGTTTTTATGATCTATCTCGCTGCTCTTTTCGTCAATTTTGGTTTGGCACTCAAATTCCTCATTTATTACTTAACAAGGTGAAAATTAAATCGAGCAGGTTTCGAATATAAACATTTATTTCAGCTGTGAATATCGAAAAGCTGTAAGAGAACAATTCAATGTTGGTCGTACAATGAAAATATCCTCCTCGATCAGCAATGAAATGATCGTGAAATGACCGTTTTATTAAGTAGTCAATCTTATGTATTCAATATGGACAATAAGTTCAAGATGCTTCTACAGTTTTGCCAGTTGGTCAGAGAAGAAGAGGGACGGGAACGAAGAGAGGAGGGGGGGGGGGAGGAAAACTAGGGTCAACTGGGTTCCCTCTATCGCCTGATTGTGACCAAGCAGACGGGCGAGAAAGAATGCGAATGTTTACTCGTCTACTCTCATATCGATTCTGTCCCTGTTACAGTGATCATTCTTTTGTCGCTATCGTTCCCTATGATTTCAATGAATCTGTTAACTTCAGTTGCATACGCCAACTCGACTGATGCGAATTTTGATACCTCTTCACTGAATTATGACGAATTTTGATACCTCTTCACTGAATCGGTGAGAATTTCTGGAACACTACAGAGGAATTGTCAACACCATAACATGAAAACTTTTCCATTGCAGAAGTTGTGCTGGAGATTGAAGAGACGCTAGCTCAGAGCTAAATACAACCGAGGGAGGATCATCCATTCATGCAAATCGTCATCGTTGGAATGGTTGAGAGGGGAACAAACAAGGTAAATTATTCAAGCAAACTCTAAACTCAATTGAAATTCCAGATTCGAACGATTTGAAAGGGAGAGAGGGAAAAACTGAAAGGGAGAGAGGGAAAACAGCAGAGAAAGAGAGAATGGACACTGTCTCTCTGTTCACTCTAAAATCCGTCACGCTGAGAACCCCTTTCACCCCCCGGTGTTTTCTTCGGAAATTTTTCTTATTTTTATTTCACATTTTGTGCATTAGCCATGATTGCAATGTGCTTGTTTCAGTTGCCTACTCCAACTCGCTCGAATTGCTCGAATTTATCGCATTTACATCAAATTGCACATCGAAATGGCCGACGGGCTCTTCTGAGTCGGTGAGAAACTATTCTTTTTCCCCAATGAATCTCTGTCGACTTGTAGTACCCATTTTCGAAAATTCCAGGCATCCGACACTGTCGCGGAGCAATACAAGAAGGCCGAGACGAAATTTCTCGCAGAATGCGGCCTTACCACGACGACTCTCTCGGTTACCCAGCCAATATCCAACCACCCCTCTCTTCCACTTGTTGACCATCTGAAGGGAAATTATCGTCTGCACACGCGCGTGTAGCCGATCATTGCTTACTGTGGGCGTTCATTGATTCGTTGAGATCGAATTTCTTCCGATACCTAATTCCCTTCGACTGCACATATTGAGAAATTGTGGATAAATGATTGTATTCATTCTGCTTGAGTCTGTGTTTCCGTGATGACTCATGCAATACACCCCAGAAAGGAAGTAGTGGAGGAGACTAGCATGATTTGTCCACGTGTATCACTAGTGAAAGGAAGAGTGAGAGGAGCGGAGGAAGGGAGAGGAAGGAGAGCAATAAGGGTTATTGATCCCTCCTTCTCAAGGAACGGACCGGGGTCAACTGGTACAGAAAGAGAGACGGAGAGAGAGAACATTCCCCTCTCCTCCCTCCACTCTATCTACTATCTGTCTCATAGAGAGCTCCTCTTCTTTTCTTGTGCCTGCATTTAGTCTTTGTTATTTTTTTTCGTTTTTTGTGGTTGTGTATCGATTGTTTCCTTCAGTTGCTTACATCAACTCGACTGCTCACAGCAATACACTCGAATTCACTTTCCGTAAATGATAGGGTCAGTGGCCTTCTCTAGTTGACCTTTCATCACGATTCTTTTTTTCGCGCTCAACAATATCTGCTGTTTCAGGTGTTCGAGATGATTGCGTAAACAATCTGAGACGTTCCCCTCTCGACCACCTCAAGGATGACTTCAGTATTCACACGAAACATCATTCACGTGTCGCGGACCATTGCATGTTGTACGCACTCAATGTTGTGTTGAGAAAAATTTCAAATACTCTGAGACAGCTCATATTGATATGTTGTAGATAAATTCCGTTTCGCCACTCGTGTATGCAATGCCATGTAATGAAATGGGAAATCAGTATTATGATGGGATTGGAGAGTTGAGACTTCTTCTCACTTCTGAGCGGGGCGAGATGAGGGTTCATCTGAGCCATCTTCATCATTCATCTGAGCATGAAAGTGAATGGAAAGGTCGAGGCGCTGTGGCTGATAACTCATTCGTTCGATAGTATTCGAACACATTATCTAGTCGGTCCTTGGTCAGAGATTGGGAAGGCGAGTATCAGGAGTGTCATTACTATAGGCATTATTATTCATCATGGGTAGAAGTGTGAATTAGGGCTAGCAAATGAAGTTTTGTCTCTTCACTCTATCTCACATAGGCGCGCGACCCGGCGTCATTCTTCACGAAGAGTAATTTTTTCACTAGTGTGAATGCCGAAAGCCGAAATAGAAGATTGGAATTTCAAAACTGCCAGACTGTTCAAATAGTGAAAAGCCGTTTGAAATGTCTGGCGAAAGGGCACGTCAAGGTGGGAAACAAATAGAGAAGAGAGCTAGTCCGGTTATGAGAACGATGGAGAGAGGGAGGCAGAGTGTAGGGTTCAAGGGGAAGGTTAGATCGTAATCTGCCTTATGCGCACTTACGATATATTTTACAGACTGTTTTGCCTAAAACGAAAGCGCGATATATCGGGGGGGGGGGGACGGAAAGCGGAGAACAATGGGCATTCATTTCTCTCCAAGATGTTCTCGTCTCTTCATTGTGCCTTGTCTCTCGTGAGTCAGAAAATATGGAGAGAAATTGAATCGAATTATTTGATATAAGGACGAGCCAATTGTTAAAAAAAGTGCCCGATCCCACTTTCAAATCACTTTCGAATGAAAGTATGAACAAATACAGAACAGGTGATGCGCAGTGTGGAAGAACTGCGATGTTTGAATGGAGCAATGTAACTGTTGGACTGCTCACGTTTTACGTTGATTGATCGAGTTTTTTGAAAGGTTCAAATGCCTTTTTCCATCACCACTAATAAAGGCAATGTGAACTTTTCCTCTTCACGCATGTGCTCTTTTTTTGTTCGGAAGAAGACAGAAAGGATTTATGCGGATCTTCTATCTCATTCTTCACTAGACTCTATGAAGTTCCTTTCCTAAAAATTGTGTCCACTCAATCCAAAACAAACATTTTCCTATTGCGGTGATAGAGAATCTGGAAGAAGAACTTCGTACTGATTTCCGAAGATTCAATGAATGAGATCCTAGTGGAATGAATGATGAGCAAGGATTCATTTAGGCTACATTTGGGGTACGCTAAAAAGTGATAAGCTTGCTACCAATTATCAATTATTGATTCATCGATAAAACTATGTCTGTACACGTTTGATACAATGAGTGGAAAACAACAAGGGAATAGAGGAATGGTATGAGACAACATAAAAAAATTGGAGGGATGGGAAGAACAAAAGAAAGCTCCATTGAAGCAGCGAACAATAGCCCCTCAAAATATTTGTGATATCTTACTGATCTAATAATGGCAGCGATAGTGTAGATTTGAATAAAAAGAGCCAGAGTGAGATTAGCAAGACCAATGTCTGTGCATATCTAGTGGTAAATTGATACACTAAAGTTTGAGTTTTGATTGTTTATTTTTTTGGTTGAATTTTCAATTCCAATAGAGGTGTCAGGCCTGTTCTACATGAACGATTAGTGCTTCTATCATTTCGATAAATCATTCATCATTCAATTTTAGAAGACATTTGCCCTAGATAATCAGATAGACAAATCTGAGAAATGTTCACAATTTCATTCCCGCTGCTTATCTTTGTTCGTTCGTTGAGATGCCCTGAAAGGAACTACTCAATAATTGATTCACTGAGAGGTTCTGAAAGGAACTAGTCAATAATTTAAAAATGTTTATTTTTATTTTGATTTGCCCATGATATACGTAAGATTAAATGTGCTCGCTTTTCACACGACCGTCATGTAAATTTCAACAGAATAAAAAATCTAATTTTTTTTTTGGGGGGGATATGCTCAATTTCAATAGCTTGCGAGTGGCGGGAAAAGACACACAGTCTATTAGCACGATGAATTCTATGTTTGTTTTTTTCCAGATTGACCAAGCCGATCTCAGCAATTACATGGACGTGCTCAGCGTCGACACGAACGCCGACGAGCTGTACGCGACATGGGCGTGGGCGGCGCATGACAATGTGGATGAGGAGAAGAAGGAGGAGGAGGTGAAGGCGGCGGAGAAGGAGGATGAGGAGGATTTTGTGGAGATTGTGGAGGTTATCGAACTCGAAGGAGAGGAGGAGTGGATGGAAGTGGATGAGGGCATCGAGTATGATCCTATGGGAGTGTTCGCGATGGATAGGGAAACAGCGGCGAGGACCGATGAGAGGAATCGAGTGAGAGGTATGTAGTGTGTATGTGCACGCGATGTTGATCGTTGCTGCTTGGTGTGACGTGCGTTGATATTGATTGGTGGAAAGACATCAAGCGGAAACAAGCGTGATGTTGTTCAGATGGACGTGTTGCAAAGAAGCCCATGACGAAAGCAAAAGGAGCGAGCAGAATCGCGGGAAGAGCAGAACTCGATCGTATGCTCGAAATTGCACGGTACGTATTGTTTGTTTTCGAACTCTTCATTTGAATTCTATATTTTTAAATAATTTATTGATAAATTTCAGTACGGAAACGTTTGTCGGGTGCAAGAATCGGACGAATCGAGCTCGTGCGCTCATAGCTAGGGGCCACAAGCTCCGCCCACTTTTGTGAGACACGATCTCGCGAAAAAGCGAGAAACAAAAGCCCAAGCTTCATTCTAAACCAAATCGCTCATTCTAAAGTGCGTTGGATAGCTACTGCCGACCTCAATCGATTGAGCACTGCCCATAATTAGCATATCATCGCTAAGTAGATCAAATTTGCATATAAAAGAAGGGAAAGGCCGTTTTGAGGCCTTCCAGTGGGAAAGTTTTGTTTGGGCAGTATTTATCTGACTAATACGAATATTTTAGGAATTTTAGAGAAAAAAATAAATTTTTATCATGCTTCAAAAGCTTGGGCTTGAGCGCGGGGAGAGGCGAGCGAGAGGGCGGGGGGAGGGAGAGAGACACACGTAAATTAGGCTCCGCCCCCTTCTCTCTCGTCTCGCCTTTCCCTCCTCTTCCCCAGTGCAATGCGCGCGTACTTCTCGGGCTCTAGCGCAGCTCAGAGACACGATATCGACAAACGGTAAAAAGCATGACGTTATTGGGTCCATGAGGGATAGTTTGAATATACTTTTGACCCCGTCGTGTAAAATCTGCTATGTGCGTTGTGGCCCCTACTCATAGCACTCACGGGTTCACTCTACAGTGAGAAAACAGTTTACCGTTTTCTCGCGAAGCACGGGCTATAGATTCTGTTGATTGTTTGTTGTTTCAATGTTGTTTTTCCTTCGTTATTTATATGAATAAAAACGTTGGGACGTTGTTCACAATCATCTCTGATACACTCGATATTCTACAATAATAACGCAAACTGAAAAGTCCCCACACCGAGAAGAGAATTAATGATATCGTGAGTGGATGAAGAATATTATCTTTCTGGATCAACTCTTCCCCTCAGGGCGTATCTTATGTAGAGATTCCTTAAATTAGTATAATATTTCTCATATGATTATGCTAATCGCTCCTCTCTGCTCACCCTTCTAATATCAAGGTTTCAATTTGCTCTCGAATTGCACATCGAAAAAAAGTCGAATTTCAATTACTACTTTCGATAGCATCTTGAGCGGCTAAAAGAAGGCCGTGATTCTCACCGTGCATCATGGTCGCGTTGCATTTGTATCCATTTTCCGATTGTAGTATTTATGGTATTATTGTACAATTAATTTTTTCTAGTGACCTACTGGTCCTCAATACGTGAAAGGAAAAATGAAAATGATCGACTAAAATATTTAAATTTATTCAATTTAGTGAACAGTCATCATCTAAAATTATCCAGATAGATTGAGAATATCGAAATTTGAAAATGGAATCATCACCAAATGCTCGAAATACTTTGGAAAACATGTCAATATTCAGACAGTTTTTTTGCAGGTTGGACACTAGAGATGTATGAACGGGAAAAAAACGACAATGCTCTCAGAGTTCGCAGTCGGTCCAAAAAAATAGGCTCGAATGCTTTCCATAGTTGCGGGACATGTCCGTCAACACGCGGACACATGAACGTCAATCGGTGGACACTATCGACATGTCCGCCATGTCAAATCAGTTTGTCCGTCTGGAGTTGCCTGTCCTTCCCATCCTCCATTCCTCTTCTCACCCACACAGTCTCCATGTGACGGTGTTGAGATGTCTGTTCTCAGATTCCTCTCGTATTTTTTTCACATTTATTTGCATACTTCTTTCTCCCCGCCCTCCCTCCCTCCCTCCCTCCCTCCCTCCCTTCCAATCTTGCATTGTGCTTTTGTGCCTCTCGCGTATTATAATATTCATTTCAGAGACAATGAGCGACTCGTCGTTTCTTCCATCTCCTTCTCCTCCTCCTCTTCCTCATCCCACTGATGACGATGAATGCTGCATTCAAGCCGCGATGTAAGTTCCTCGTAGAAGCAAGCAATTGGGTGTCTGGTGTTCACATTGTACAGATTTCATTAATGCAGCTCTGTCGGTCGTCGTTATCGGCGAGAGAAACGCCGCATTCCGGCCCTTCTCTCGTTTCTTCGCCAAGGAGACGAGAGCCCTCATCGATGCGACCATGACGATAGAGGAGACGCTGATCATCATTCGTCGCAATGAAGCTGCTCTGCGTGAGCACTCGCTCTTCCGTTCTTAGTTGTTCATTCTAAAGTTGATAAAAGTCTTGTCACAATGTGTCATTTTCATCATCATCACAATTGAATCGTACAAAGGGGGCAAGGGGAGGGGAGGGGGAGGGAAGGGAAGGGAAGGGGCCGTTCATTCGCTGTTATCGTGCCATTCTTCTTGGTCATCATGTTCTCTCGCCGGCCTAAGCATGCATATTCCTAAGCACTAAGCCTAAACATTTTATTTTATATAAACTCATGGTACCGGTTAGGGACCGCCGAACGATTGATGAAATGGCTATTCAAATCATCAGTCGATTGGCTCAATCTCCTTTTTTTGTTCGATGATTGACGTTCTCTTTCTCACGTCTTCAATCGCCTCATTTCTCATCTCTCTCTCTCTCTCTCTCTCTCTCTCTCTCTCACTTCACAGAGCGGTCCCAATAGAGAATGAGTGAAGAGTCGCAAAATGAGATTTTGACTAGGCGATTGGCTCAATCGCCTAATCAATCGTCTTTCAATCGCCTCATTCCTTCATTCGATTGACGATTCAATCGATTGACTGGTTAGTCGATTGACGAATGAGACGATTGAAACTCATTTCTCGTCAATCAGCTAAGGAATAAGCGGTTTGGCCGGCCTCGAGTGCCGGTCAAACATAGGAAAGTGTGAAGCGCCGTTGCCTATGCTGCTCATACGCCCATTCACGGACCATAAAGTTTGGAGGTTACTTATCTATCAACCCCCCCCCCCCCCCCACAACACTCTTCAGATGGCGATCTCTTGAGGGGGGGGGCATTACGAAAGATCTGAAGCAACAATTCATATGCTTCTAAGATCTAGTCTTCCAACATTGAAGAGAGACTTTCTTCAGTATCATTTAATCTGCAATCAAACGGCGAGGTCAGAGTAAGAGCCTAACGCACACCACCGTCACCGCTTGATACAAACATGCCCGAGCATTGAGCTTTTGTCCAAGTATGAAATTAACATATACAATTTAGTCATAGTTATTGTTCATTTTCAATTGATTCATCATGTGATGATAGAGGTATCTAGATGTGAAATGATCCGTCAGCAATGATAGCGCGTAGATTGGGTTTCACTTGATTTTTTTTTGGATTGAATCGATTGGAAAACGATGTCAATTACGCTCCCTATACTATTGAAAGAAATCTCATGTGAACCGAATTTACTCGTCGTTTGTCGAATGAATAAAGCAAAAAAAAGGAAATTGGACGTGAGTAAGAGAGGATTCAATTTTTTAGCTCGGCTCGGAAAATGCATCAAGTGATCAAGTTCAGATACACTTTTCCAATTAGAAATGAAACGAAATAGACTGAAAAGGGTTCAATTCAAACGAATTATTCAATGAAGATAAGCTCGTTCTTCATGCAGATTTATCTATCTATCGTATCTCCCCGATGAAGCATGGCGCGTCAAGGAGAGAATGACATTCAACAGTACACCCACATTTGCAGAGTGGGGTTGAAGAGTGCAATTTATATCAATTCCTGAAATCCCTACATGCAAATTCTTCATCAGAAAAAAGGTACAGTGAGAAACGGGGTGCGAAATGAGGAGGGAGGCCAGTTTGAGCCCTTTTTTTGAAGTTTGAGCCCAAATTTTTGGCTATAAATAGGCACCTTTCCTTCTCAGCTCCATTCGTCACCGCGGGCTCTCGGACTCGCTGATGACTTATTTCTACCTTTCTTTATTGTTTATTGTTGTTGCCGTGATTTTCCGTATGTATTGTTGCCGAGATTCCTTCCCGTTTCCTTGACCATTACCGTATTCATTTCAGATCATGAGAATCACCCTATCTCATCTGTCAAACTTCCTTATGAAAACGAAGTCGCATCGTCGCAAGAACGGTGCGACCCGGTTCTCGCACCGGAAAAGACAAGGGCACCGGGAATTCAGCCTGAATTGTGGAGTGGATATGCTGTTAGCAGCTCGGTGAGTTCATTTCATTCTGGTTATTAGATTACGGTAGGTTTTCCCAGATTGAAGAGACATATTCTTCATTTTTTAACGGATACTTTATGTTGTCATTAACGCTATCTGATTAGTTACAATAAGCATATTTCTGTACAAACTAATTGATTCTTTCCTCTTTCAGGCAGGTCTTGCGATTGCTCAAGGGCAACGGCCTACGTTATATGAAGCCAGGATCCATCAAGCTGGCTAGAGAAGTGTCCAAGTTCTTCGGATTTCCAAGTAGCTTGGTGCACAAAGTGCAGATGTTCTTTAGAACGAGAGCTGCTTTGTTGGATTATAATTCCCTGTGAGCAACATAAAGCAATTTAATCTGTTTGTCATTTGTATTCCCGCAATGGTATCGTATTCACAATGGGGGGGGGAGGGAAGGGATTGGGAAGGGATTGGGAGGCATTGTGGTTCTCGATCTCATCTTGACATTCTTCTTGATCATCTACTCCTCCTTGCTTGGATTACGGTAGCTCGAGAATCTCTCGAATACCCAAGAATGCTGTGGTTGGCCGTCTTGTTTCGCGATTAATTGCACTAATTGTGATATTAGAGGTTGAATTGGCCACATTTTGATGAAATAAACATGAATATAAAAAATAAAAATAAAATAAATCAGTTATTGATAACAAAAATAATACGGTAGCTCACCCTCAACTGCTGGCGTTTTCACGATTCATCTCACTTGGTTTCACTTGCTTTTTCGTATTACCGGTTACCATTTTCACATTTTGTATGCGCATTCCAGTGGTATATAGGTTAGGCAATAGTTCTTTACTAGTTTCGCACTCGTATTTCGCCATTTGCTTGAAAATACCGCGGAAATTGATTGATCGTGTGATTCCTTCTCGTGTTCCCGTTGCCCCCCCCCCTTGTAGTATCGCTTATTATGTCGCTATTTCAGAAGGGGGGACGAGTGCGGCGTCAGCTGCCACACGACCTGCAATTCGCAGGTTGGTTATTCTTGTTACTTTTATATTTAAACCTTGCCGCGTGCTGATTTTGTGTGCTTAGAGTCAAAGTACTTCGTTTAATAATGGCGTTGACTGTGGTAATGTGCTTGTAGCTGGGTATATAGTGAAACGATTCTATATTTGTACGGCAATCCTAGATAGGCGAGACTCACTGACAGGGAAGAGGGTGGGGAGGACAGCAGCTGTTAGGCGGGCTACAATGCCATACTGACCGAATCGCTCTACTAGTGTACATTGGCGGACGTCGTCCCTATCTCTTTTCCGATCCGGTATTAACAAGGCTTAGTTTACCTCGGCGAGAGGGGAAATACACTCAATATTATTTGAATAATGGGTGGCGCTTTACGTAATCCAATATTATTTGAATAACGGGTGGCGCTTTACGTAATTCGCTCATTCCCATTATTTGTTTCTTTGATTTTTCGAGGGGAAAAGTAGTTCAGCCAATAACACTTATTTTATGTCGAATAGGCCAGATATAGCTCTTTATTGCCGCCATGAGTGAGCTATTACCAGCTAGATGATGTTTTACGCTTTTTGGTGCTAGAATATGAAGTCCATAGGTGTACACAAATAGTGTGGTTGGGGATTGAATAGTGTCATATCGTTACGGCATCCAATAAACCATGTCAATTGAAACCAGTCTTTTTGGTTGGGTCATTGCCCTCAATATTTAGGTACTTTAGTGCCTTTTACTTTAGTGTACACAGGTACAAGATTCACTCAATCGTTCACTCGCAGTCTCATTTTTTCACTACCCACTCGTCAAAGCGCAAACTTCGGGCACTAAAGTAAAGAGGTGCCGAGTAGGGTGGTGTCATAGGTGTGCTAGGGCACTACCGGTAGAGTGTCGTTGAGATCAATGGAGGAAAATAATTTATTTTTTGTTCACTTACTTTAGTTCCCAAATGTGCCATATCCATATCTCTATCGCGCTTTCCTTTTTTTTCCTCTCTCTCTCTCTCTCGCTGTATATATAAATATATATGAGGCCGTTTGCCTAAGAATCAAGCAGAATCGGAGGGGTCCGGCACAGGCCAAAAATTAAAAATCGCTGAAACATCGCGATCCGGGGTTCTTGAGTATGCTGATGACGATAGGCATATTCAATTTGGTCGTCGACGTCTCGTTGGCTCCAGACGGCGTCACGTCGAAATCGGTTTTTCGCAATTTTTGGTTCTCAGAAAATTGCTAATTTTACGTGAGCATGGCTACCTGGTCAGAATTCGATGCTGATTACGTCTATGTTGATCACTTTTCATGAATTTCAAAAATAATGGCGTAAATTGTAACATCTCACTGACTCAACCGAGAGTTTGCCAACCTGTACAGATCGGATCGGATTGCCGTCAAGACTCCATTTGTTCTGGCCGGTGGTAGGGTCTCTCAGTGGGATTCAATAGTTTATCGGATGCGCTACGATCCCCCGTAGAAAAGGGGATTGCGCTTTATATACAGCGGTCGTTAACAATAACTGCTCTAGAAGGGAGAAATGCTGACGCTGCTTTAGCGAGGATTGTGAAACACATGTGGGCGTACAGCTAACAATAGAAGTCAGAACACTCCCAAAGAGACGAAATTCGATTGAAGATCGATAAAAAAAGGTTGTCATCTCAAGAATGAAGGTACAATTGATAACAAAGAATGAATACAATTCGAAGAGTGAAATTGTCGCAACGATAGCGTGGCTAACAATGGATGAAGAAGGAGTACGGTAGCGATGAATATCGAGAGAAGAGGAGATCCTCCCAAGAAGACGAAGAGTGTGTCAGTGCTGATGAAAGACTGATCCGAAGCAATGTTGCTGATGAGTGGCGGTGTGAGAGGTGGAAGTTGGAGCGAGAGGAGGTGGCTGCGGCGATGTCCTGGTGTGGATTAATTTAGTATAACTCGTGATTGTTTGCGTGGGCTAGTTCCCGGTCGTGTGGAGTGAAAACCACTAACATGTTTTTCTACACCGAATCTGAAAGAATAAAGCAAAATATAGGGTGATGATTTTTGCGCACTTTGAACATCTACCTTTGGACTGACAAACTTCTGTAATATGGTTTCCGAAACATCTAATACATAGTTTCTTCTCTAGTAGACGATTATACTTGTCACCAATGTCTCGATACTTCTGACAATTTTTCAAACCATGTCCTTTCTTACCGCACAATTTACATGAGATTACATTAGAACTCTTGGAGAAGTTGACCTGTACCTGAGATACTTTAACATCTATATTAGCCTTTTTGTTACCATCAATCACTGGCTTACCAACGATTTCGTTAACAAGACAAGTTCTTTCGATAATCTTCTGAAGTCTCATTAGTAGTATCTTAGCGGAAATATGTTCAGGTTTAGTTCTAGATTCAGAATAGATTTCTTCGATCACTTTCCGAGGAAGCTTAGTTTCCAAAAGATATCCAAACTCATAATTATCAGGATTTTGGTTCAAGTTTTCCAATTGGCGAAATATTTTCATTGCTGAATAGTAGAAGTCGATAAGATTGTCGTCAACATAATCACATTTGGGTAGATTGAATAATTCTCGCCTCAGTTTGGTTGCGATGATTTTGAATTGGCTGTATCTGTTCTGAAGAGTCTGAAGTGCGTGATCATAATTTGATTCAGAATGAATGATTCCTGAAATTAATTGGCGAGCCTCTCCACGAAGGAAAAATCGCAAATACGAAAATTTCACTACTTTGCTTAGATTAGTATTGCCAATAAGAACTTGAAATAACTCATAAAATTCAGACCATTTCGTTACGTCACCGTCGAATTCTTGGAGCTGAGTTCTTGGGAGTTCCACTTGATTCGCTTGAGAGTTGCACGTAGATGATACAATGGGGTATACAATGGGATTTTCACCCGAGTAAAAGGTAGAGGCTTCCCGAAGGAAGTCTCCAATAGAAGGTAGAGATTCCGGAAGGAAATCTCTAGTAGAAGTGGGATTTTCACCCGAGTAATAAGGATCATCTCTTGGAGATTCTCCAGGATAGTCAACAGATTTACGTCGATACATCTCACGAGACAATTATAACACGTTTCGCGTACAGGAACACAACATGGAACATGAAAATGAATATGAAAACAATCAGTTACACAACGTAACTGTTTCACACAGAGACCAGCGCTCTGGTGTCACGGATGGGGGAAATTCAGCCGAAAGCTGTCACGGTGTAGCAAGTACACCCGATAGAACCTACCGAACCTTACTGAGTAACCATGGTCGCCATGTTCTGGCCGGTGGTAGGGTCTCTCAGTGGGATTCAATAGTTTATCGGATGCGCTACGATCCCCCGTAGAAAAGGGGATTGCGCTTTATATACAGCGGTCGTTAACAATAACTGCTCTAGAAGGGAGAAATGCTGACGCTGCTTTAGCGAGGATTGTGAAACACATGTGGGCGTACAGCTAACAATAGAAGTCAGAACACTCCCAAAGAGACGAAATTCGATTGAAGATCGATAAAAAAAGGTTGTCATCTCAAGAATGAAGGTACAATTGATAACAAAGAATGAATACAATTCGAAGAGTGAAATTGTCGCAACGATAGCGTGGCTAACAATGGATGAAGAAGGAGTACGGTAGCGATGAATATCGAGAGAAGAGGAGATCCTCCCAAGAAGACGAAGAGTGTGTCAGTGCTGATGAAAGACTGATCCGAAGCAATGTTGCTGATGAGTGGCGGTGTGAGAGGTGGAAGTTGGAGCGAGAGGAGGTGGCTGCGGCGATGTCCTGGTGTGGATTAATTTAGTATAACTCGTGATTGTTTGCGTGGGCTAGTTCCCGGTCGTGTGGAGTGAAAACCACTAACATGTTTTTCTACACCGAATCTGAAAGAATAAAGCAAAATATAGGGTGATGATTTTTTGCGCACTTTGAACATCTACCTTTGGACTGACAAACTTCTGTAATATGGTTTCCGAAACATCTAATACATAGTTTCTTCTCTAGTAGACGATTATACTTGTCACCAATGTCTCGATACTTCTGACAATTTTTCAAACCATGTCCTTTCTTACCGCACAATTTACATGAGATTACATTAGAACTCTTGGAGAAGTTGACCTGTACCTGAGATACTTTAACATCTATATTAGCCTTTTTGTTACCATCAATCACTGGCTTACCAACGATTTCGTTAACAAGACAAGTTCTTTCGATAATCTTCTGAAGTCTCATTAGTAGTATCTTAGCGGAAATATGTTCAGGTTTAGTTCTAGATTCAGAATAGATTTCTTCGATCACTTTCCGAGGAAGCTTAGTTTCCAAAAGATATCCAAACTCATAATTATCAGGATTTTGGTTCAAGTTTTCCAATTGGCGAAATATTTTCATTGCTGAATAGTAGAAGTCGATAAGATTGTCGTCAACATAATCACATTTGGGTAGATTGAATAATTCTCGCCTCAGTTTGGTTGCGATGATTTTGAATTGGCTGTATCTGTTCTGAAGAGTCTGAAGTGCGTGATCATAATTTGATTCAGAATGAATGATTCCTGAAATTAATTGGCGAGCCTCTCCACGAAGGAAAAATCGCAAATACGAAAATTTCACTACTTTGCTTAGATTAGTATTGCCAATAAGAACTTGAAATAACTCATAAAATTCAGACCATTTCGTTACGTCACCGTCGAATTCTTGGAGCTGAGTTCTTGGGAGTTCCACTTGATTCGCTTGAGAGTTGCACGTAGATGATACAATGGGGTATACAATGGGATTTTCACCCGAGTAAAAGGTAGAGGCTTCCCGAAGGAAGTCTCCAATAGAAGGTAGAGATTCCGGAAGGAAATCTCTAGTAGAAGTGGGATTTTCACCCGAGTAATAAGGATCATCTCTTGGAGATTCTCCAGGATAGTCAACAGATTTACGTCGATACATCTCACGAGACAATTATAACACGTTTCGCGTACAGGAACACAACATGGAACATGAAAATGAATATGAAAACAATCAGTTACACAACGTAACTGTTTCACACAGAGACCAGCGCTCTGGTGTCACGGATGGGGGAAATTCAGCCGAAAGCTGTCACGGTGTAGCAAGTACACCCGATAGAACCTACCGAACCTTACTGAGTAACCATGGTCGCCATGTTCTGGCCGGTGGTAGGGTCTCTCAGTGGGATTCAATAGTTTATCGGATGCGCTACGATCCCCGTAGAAAAGGGGATTGCGCTTTATATACAGCGGTCGTTAACAATAACTGCTCTAGAAGGGAGAAATGCTGACGCTGCTTTAGCGAGGATTGTGAAACACATGTGGGCGTACAGCTAACAATAGAAGTCAGAACACCATTGCCAAAATTTCAGCCAATTCCATCACGGAGCTTTTGAGAAAATCGACTTATAGTGTAACCCCCTTGTAAGTAAATTTGACCATCCTTTCTCTTGTTTACTCCCTTCCGTTGATCGATCGGACTCTCCTTCTCAAGGGAGGAGAGAGAGCATGGGGAATCGAGAGAGCGCAGAGACAGGGAAGAGGTCACGATCGAGAGACTCGGGTAGATCAAAGGATCGGAAGTCAACATGGGGACGATGGTCAAATTTACTTACAAGCCGGTTACACTATAAGTCGATTTTCTCAAAAGCTCCGTCATGGAATTGGCTGAAATTTTGGCAATGGAGTCTTGACGGCATTCCGATCCGATCTGTACAGGTTGGCAAACTCTCAGTTGAGTCAGTGAGAAGTTACAATTTACCCCATTATTTTTGAAATTCATGAAAAGTGATCAACATAGACGTAATCAGCATCGAATTCTGACCAGGTAGCCATGCTCACGTAAAATTAGCAATTTTCTGAGAACCAAAAATTGCGAAAAACCGATTTCGACGTGACGCCGTCTGGAGCCAACGAGACGTCGACGACCAAATTGAATATGCCTATCGTCATCAGCATACTCAAGAACCCGGATCGCGATGTTTCAGCGATTTTTAATTTTTGGCCTGTGCCGGCCATTGCTCGATTCTTAGGCAAATGGCCTCATATATTCCGCGGGTAACAGCACGCGCACCATCATACGACGAGTTGTATTACCTAGTTTTTGTTTGCCAATAATCGCCAAAACGAAATTAGAACATACAGTTAGCGGTGACATGTTAGCTTTCGCCTTCAACACCTAGTTTACATGGGACATGCATAAAATCTATCGCTAATTGTGAAAAGCAAATGGGGAAATGATATGTGTTACATGGTTATTCATGATTCAATGATGGGCTTCCGGGTGAGCCTTGAGCTGTGGGGAGAGGAGGGAAGTGGGGAGGGGGGGGGGGAGGAGAAGTGGGTTGAGATTGGTGTAAGGATTTGTGATAGTTTTAAATGAAATAAGTAAGTGAATTTGAAATAAAGGATCGCATTCCAGGTCGCGTGGCCGCTGACGACGCACCCGATGACCCCTGTGTGTTAATGAAGGTTTATTTTAAACGTAATATTTTTTTAAACGTGACAATTTTTTTTAAACATTACTTTTTGTGATTAAAAGCCACTGATTAGTGGCTGGAATAGGTGTATAAAGCCCGGCGATTCGATATAAATTTTTGGCTATCAATAGTTTATTTTGTAAACAACAATCCTAATAAATAGCGACGGGTTAGTTAAGTTTCGTAAGGTGATATCTGTCATCCGAACCCCCTATGTGTCCTTTGCGATTAATTAACATACTGCCCCTCCCCCTCCCTCCCTCCCTCAGTGAGAAAATTTAATTACACCTTTTGTCTTATATCAGTGCGCTCACTGGAAGTTCGCATAATTTTATCCTTTTTTTCCGATACAATGAAATATTACACTGTAAGCTTTGTGCGGTTTATGACAGCCCCAATGCCTAATACATTGATTCTTTTCTGTTATTCATATATTCGAAAAGAATCCAATTAATTTGCATAATTACGAACATTCAAAAGTGAGGACTTTTAAAGCTAAATCAAGTGTTGCGCAGTGGAAAATCGATGAAAGTTGCTGTTGTATTTTATATTTTCTATAATAATGTTGTTATTATCACATGTTCGCTACTGTAGCAGTGATGAGGCTTAGTAAGAGCATATAGGGAGAAAAACAAACAAACTAGACAGTAATGGATTTGGTGCGAAACGTTCTGCAGAAGAGCTCATCCATAAGTAAATCGACGATCGAAATTTCGACACTTTTAGCGGCCCAACTTTTTCGCAAGTTGATTTTCATATGCCTGACATTTCACTGCCATTTCAACCAGCAACCCTTCATCGGTCCCTCTAAAAATGACGATAATGCAGAGGGGTCACTTGTTTAGCAAATAATACGATGTGAATGAGCTAGGGCTGGCTTGTCGAGAAACGGACTCTTCATTTCGCATACCCTCTCGCCGATCCGAGAAACGATAGAGCGTGCAGAATGATGAGAGCCATTCGTCGACAAGCCAACCCTAGAATTAACATACCCAAAAGGACGAGTGTTTTCGACAGAATTTTTGATTCCGATTTTTCCCACAAATACTAAATAGTTGCGAGCCAATTCAAATGTGTGTCTTGAAATGAGAAGTTTAAAAATTATCCATAATGAACTACCGAATAAAACGCTCATGCATTTCGTTATTTATCAGCTGCTTGATTGACTGCTTCAAAGCATCAAAGCAATGAAATCAAAATAGCTAGAAAAAGGCGTACGTCAAAGCAATGAAACAGATGCTAAGAATAAGGCACAATGATGATTCGAAAAAAAATATTCTTGCGACTTTAAAGAATGTACGGTTTCTCGTTTCGAATGTACAGTTTTTATCTCTTTAAAAGCGCATTGAAGAGCGTCATTAGATTTTCTCATTGTATTGATAGGATGTAGAAACGTAACGAGTAGGGTGAAATTTACGGCATAACGCTCGCCACTTACTCTATTTTTTTTAATGCAATTCATAGCCAATTTTCAAAGTTTTTCTTCAAAAATTAAAAAGAAATCTTTGAAAACATAGATATTCAGCAATCTACTGTTGATTAGCATACTTGAAAAAAGAACCTAATCAACTATCATTATTTGTTAGCGCACCAAACATTGTCACCACAATCGCCCATTTTTTCCGGTAGTTTTTTTATTGACACATAACCCCATTGTGGTGCCGCCAAATAATTCAATCATTTAAAAGTTGCTTTTTTTGTCTCATCTGATCATTTCACGTAAGCAAAAAAATGGGGTTTTTATTCAATCTCTGCGGGATCAATATCTTTCAGCGCTAATGTAATTATATCCTTTTTTGTGCGGCCTATATACCCACGACATCCATGATGATGATGATATGGGGCAAATATTATGATGCGTAAAGAACTCGATCGTGAAATTGGAAAATAGAAGCCCGCATGAACTCCCGCACCACCCTAATGTGAGGAATGCTATTTTTCAGATCAGTGACAGTGCTATTGAGAGCCATATCGCTTTGGCGATCGAGCTGGGATATGATGTGCTCCCTGGATGGGAATGGAGCACCCGTGTGGAGCAGTTTATGCTAGAGCAGGAGGAGGAGGAAGAGGAGGTGGTGGAGGAGGTGATGGTGGAGGTGGAAGAGGAGGAAGAGGTGGTGGAGGTGGAAGTGGTGGAAGAGGTGGAAGAGGTAGAAGAGGTGGAAGAAGATGCGATGGTGGAGGAGGAGTGGGTTATCGAAGAGGAGGATGAAGTAGAAGCAGAAGCTATCTCCAGAGAGAACAGGCTCAGAGGAGTAAGAGGAGGTACGTATAGCAATGTTGGTCGTTGTTGTGTGCGTGCATGTGTGTGCGTTGAGATTATTGGGAAATCGAATCAAGTGATCGAGAAGAGCAAAATAGATTCTGTTCAGTTGGACGGATAAAGAAGGTGGGAGGTGGAATGAAGAAGAAGACGCACGCCGAACTCGACACCGAACGGCAACGTCTTCTTAGAGCTGCTAGGTACTTGTTGTTGTTTTCGAGCATTTCATTTGTAATCCATATGTTGAATGATTAAAGAAGGCGTAAACTCCAAATTCGGAGAAGCACTTCCCTGTGCAATCAGGGGGAAGTACTGTAAGAGGGTGAGAGTGACAGACGCGAGAGTTTTTCGCTCCTCTCCCATCTCTTCCCATCTCTCTGCGTCTTGACCTAGACCCCTTCCCTTTGCACCGCGCATCTTGATTTTGCCTGTGCCCTGTAGAAACTTTGCGCGCGTGTAACTCAGTTCAAAGTTGAGCTAGAGAGTTCTAATTTTCAAATTCGGAGTGTGGTTTACGGAAACTATCGACCTATGACATCAGATACCCCCGAAAATATTGAGTTTACTCCTTCTTTAATTGAATGATTTTCAGAACGATGAATCTCGAGGGTTGCTGCACCAATCGTGCCCGTGCCCTCATGGCACACTGCCAGACGGAGTTTAGCGAGAGATCAGTCAGAAGACTGGTGTCTAAATATCTTCTATGATTATTTCTATTCTTCATTGTTGCTTATTTTTCCCATCGTTTTTTTATGATAAACGCTGGGAACGTTTGTTAAATTTGCATCTGTCACACTCGATCTTCTACATACAATGCGATCTCATAGTGGTCCCATTAAAATTGGGTGATCCCATAAAAATTGAGTGGTCCCATGAGAATTGACTATTTCCATCTAAAACAGTATTCCTCAATGGGGTTGACTTCATTCGGCTAGTACCATCATATTTGACTGGTTTCATTTTGTGCTCTTATGATGGCTTCGAATTCAACATGCTACAAATATACTGTTATCATGATGTGTATTATTCACACATGGAATTCCGGTAATAGCTTCAAGTGAAACTGATTGCTCTAATGGCGATTCAAGTAGTTCCATAGCAGACAGTTCCGATTCGTGTACAGATTCTCGCACTTCAACAGTATATCAGTAGCATTTTTTTATTTATTTTGAAATAATGATAAGAGCAGAAGATGGACCAATCGATGAGATGGGCCACTCAATTTGCGACATTCAAAGTCACTGAAAAGTTTATTTCAGATGGGTCCATTGTTATGGGACCACCCAATTTTTTTATGGGACCACCCAATTTTTATGGGACCACTAAACTGTAAATTGTCAATTTTTGGACCAATCATATAAGTTGGACCAGCCAATCTTCATGGGACCCCCCCCCCTCCACCTAGACTAGAGTCGAAATGATATGATAGCGCCTATATGAATAAAGTGCAATAGGATAATAAAATACCAGTATGTCGGTGGCATTTACATCATAACGATGGCCAATCGTTGATTTTATTGAAAAAAATAAATGTCTTGACGCTAGTGCTGCGTCGCGACGTATCGATCGAAATTGGCTTATCGATCAAATTTGTGACTATTGAAGGTGCAGTAATAAATAAAAGAAATGTGTGTTCATCCATAGCTCAAATGCTTCATTATGCTCACAAATCTAAGTTTGCTCTCAAAAAATAGTTGGGGAAGGCGGGGGGGGGGGGGGCAAGGACAAGGACAAGTGGTGTCCGGACCCAAATGGACAAGTGACATGGGGGACAAGTCCTGATCGAACCCAAATTTGTGAGGCATAGAAGGCGCAGAGATATCCAGTCCTGCGGCTTTTTTTAATGTTTTTCTTCGTTTTAATGGGTTTTTGACTGTTATTTCGCGGTGTAATGAATTGATTTTTCTTTGTAGAATGTCGTATATCGCGGATTGCTTCTCTGAAATATTCGACGTCGATCAGTTCGATGATAGTCATTTCTACGATGTCTCCACTGGAGCTCCTCTACTGGAGGTACTTTTTTTGTTCCTATTTTTTAGCGCACTTCTATATCGGGTGCGTCATAATTATCGCAATAGTATGGTGGTTTCGTAGCAGCATGGTAAATACAGCGATGTTTGACGATTCGAGATGCGTTAGAAATGTTTGGCGGATGAGATATCCTAGCATTCCCGTTTAAAAATTAGTCGTTTGAATCGTATTTGAGTGATGAGATGCACTGCTGCGAACCGATTTCCCGAAACGAGGTAGCGCGAGTGAGCATCTAGAAATCCGTAGATCGATTTGTTCAAGCATAAAAAATTCAAAAAAAAAATTGTTTCTTGCTTCCTCATTGAGCAACGCACTGAAATAAGTCATTCGGTGGAGAGAAGGAGCAATTGAAAATTATTCTTCCGGCACCACTTTCAGCTCACTAGCGATCGAAAAATCTGATCAAATACAGTGTGAATGACAGTGCGAAGGCAAATGTAGAAAAGAACAATGCCTTGTTAGCTGGTCAAAACCTCTCATCGCACACTCTCCCAGTATTCGTTAGATTTCAGGTTTTATTTTTTTTAAGTTATCAGCAATCAGAAAGGACAAAGTATTCACTTCTCCATTTCGTATGTTCACTTTTTTCAAATTTCGAGAGACGGTGAGAAGTGATGTGGATCTTCGGTTCCATTCCACACTAGAGTCTATAAAGTTCCTATCCCAACATTAGAGCCGCTCTATCCAATAAAATAGTTTTCCAATAGGCAGAACTGATTCATTTTTCGTATCATAAATTGAGGAGGAAGGGAACTTGATCTGAGCTGATTTAGTCTGAAAAGTCATAACCAAAACGCAACCAAAAGCATAACACAGCACTCTGCCCCCCCCCCCCCCGACACTCTGTGTTTTTTCTATATCTACAAAGTAACATAGTGAACGTGAATCCTCAATCACACTCCATAGTATGCTTCCCACATCAGTTTCAAAGTGGGTGCATATCTGTTAGCTCTCGATCGCTTATTCGATAGAAACTCTCGCTCATCGATCATCGTGCCATTTGGGGAGATTTTCGGTGGAATTTCATCAAGCAAAAACTATAGAATGGAGAGTTTGCCCAAGCGAGTTTCGGACCGCTTTTTACGTTTGATTCTCTCGGTTTGGCCAGCTTTGAATCGGCGAAATAGCGATAGAAGAGCTTTCGCGCTTCGGAATATAAATGAGAGCGACGAGGACGATACGCATTCTTCACTTCCGCCATTCACAAGCAATGAATTCTCAACTTCTCTTGGCTTCTCTTCTCATCTCGTTAGCAGTCGGCGATCTAATCAGTGATGAGTGGACCGAGTGGACAGAGGTAATAACGGACAATAATAATTCAATCTCTAATTCTTCCGTCAGATGTCTGAGAGTTGACCACCAGAGGGTTAGTTGGTCAAGTACAGGGCGTCAATCGATTCGTCTGACAGAGCAATCACATCAGTAATTACAGACTCCACGCGCTCCCTGCTCCGACGTTTGCGGCTACTGCGGAGTGCGACTAACCCATGTCCGAACATGCAAGACGCTCATGAAGTGCTCGTGAGTATTTTCCCAATAACACAAATAAGTCCGGTCGAGCTACTCGAGGGAAGACTGCGTCTCTTCATTTCACGTGCTCTCTAGTCACTATGCGAGAGAGCATTGATTGCGTTGTTAACGAAATCATAGTGATAGCCCTTCTTCGCTCGTCTGGTCAAGCAGAATAGGCAATTCTTTCAGTGGAATCGCTCAGAAATACGAAGAATGCGCTCCACAGATGTGCCCGTTCCCGAGGAAGTTAGTGAAGTTTGCAATATTATGAGACTAACGTGCGATAGTAACAATCCCGGTGCACGGTTCTGAGCGGGAAGTTCGGAATTGTTTGATCAGCAACTGAACAGTGAAGTCAAACAGACTGAAAAAAGTTGACTACTCTTTGTTCTGGGTGAAAGTCACAGGTCCATTGCTATCTAGAAAGCGAAGGATTGGAGATGTAATTACTCCTAGGGATGATTATCGAAAACAAGTCAAAAAGTAAACCATCGAAAACTTCTTTCAGAACCTGCTGTGCTGGCTACATAAAGGGTGTGCTGGGATCGGAATTCGAGTGCGTCGCGGCTGGTACCATATTGCCGACGAAGACCCAACTGACATAAATTTCTTGGTGCTACATTATGTTTAGGTCTGATATCTGTTTTCGTGACTTTATTTGTATGTGCTATCTTGTTAATCGAGAGCGAGTATTCGTTTCATGTAATATTTATGAATAAACCATTATGATTCTCATAGGAGCGGGTTTTGTCTTATTTATTTTTATCTTAGAAAAAACATAGAATGCTAATGCGATGGATTTCATGTGAAGAAGAATCTTTTTCAGTATTTATTCAGCGCGAGAAAAGGGAACGGTAACAACTAACCAGTCTGACCATTTTGTTCGTCTGATCAAATAGTTCAAGGCGGAATAAAACTATTTAAAATTAAAAGGCTTGAGATAGAGTGAAGGTGAATGAGGGTCGATCATCGAAGAAATCGTTCGATCGGCTAAAGTGTAATTCGGCGAGTGTTGCTTGCAACCGATGTTGAGGCTGAAATTAATATTTTCATTATGTTTTCTGTTGTAGAACATACAAAATGAAGCTACGTTTGGAGGCGGCTTGAAAAAGCCGTGGCATTTCCTCAGCCTGAATACTATCAGCCTAAAACAATGTTTTGAGTTGTAGCTCGGGAAAGCCAACCTTTGGTAGCTTCGATTCATAATCAAATGGAGAAGTATAGCAACCATGGAATTGTTCACGAACAGAAACATTCCTATTATTCGTGAAACCTAAATGTGTAATCTTAATTACCACTCGTCCAAATCGGGACGATCGAAGTGTGGGCGGCATAGGCGGAATAGATTGTGTTACACGCCTATATTTATATCAAAACCAACACTTATTATGTAGGGATTATAGCTGAGGGCGCCGACTTTAACAGACGAAATCATAAGTGTTAGTGGGAGAACGAAAGTGATAATTTGCCCGAAAAGCTGAATAAGTTGGATTGTAAACACCGTAGGATGTACACTAACCTTGATCATTAGCATCCTATTTCCCTGATCATTCGTCCTCCGGATAGTCGTCATTTGCAAGAGCTTTTTCTTCTCCCTTCAATTTCTTAGCGCGGGTGCGGAATTACACCTCACAACGAACCTTCGCAGCGCCAAAAGAGTGTACACGAGAATTCCCGAGAAGAAGATAACTCCACCGAAAAGCACCGCTGTTAGAAGATAGAGTTCTGTAAGAAATGAGTGCGTGTTAAACTCAGTAATGTAACCGACCATTATCAAAAGTAGGTGTATCGAAAAAATCTCCCCACACAAGTGAATCAGGTTTTTCGTGCAAAAACAAAAACTCGGTGCGCTGAATTATAGATTATTCTAAAGTAAATAGTCTGTAAACACGTTGAGAATATGAGCCTTTCGTGGGTCATCGCCTCCGAAAAGAGCGAATCCAACGGCGTTCGATATAAAAAGCGAACCCACGAAGCTCATTAATACCACGCTTTGCCTGAAATGCGAATTGTTCATCACGCGTTATGAATTCTCGTACCAGATCGTGAGTCGTGATCGCGATTCGAGGGGCAAGAGATTTCTTAGACGAACAAAGGCCACGATACTCAGTCCCAGTGCAGCGACGCTACTGATTAAGCCAGTAAACGCCTGTGCAATTGTTTTTGCAAGAATTATACCATGTGATTACCATTAGAAGTCTCGTCGGGGCGCCCCATCTACAGAGAAGGCCATGACAGACGAATATTGGCATGGGAAATAAAGGATACTCTACGAAGAGATACGAATGATGAACATCGTGGAAGATTTGAACCGCCTTCAAATACGCCTTTTCCGAGTGGCAAACAAGAGAAAACAAACGTGATAAAAAGCGATGGAGTATCTAAACTCCTTCGAGTACATTGGGCTGTGATAGAAGAGGAGGTAGATAAGAACGAATGCGAGGACGATTGGAATCCATCCAAAGATAAAGCAGTAGTATTGCAAGAACCTGCATTGTTGTATCAAATCAATCCACAAGAATAAATACTATCTCACGGCATAAAATAGGCTCTGTCCCACTCGAAATTCATTGTGTAACCATGGTAGTTCGTCATGGGAACAAAAGTTGAGGAGTGACAAGCACCCAAGTTTGACGATATGTTCTGACTAACCGAAGAAGGAAATGGTGCCCCGAGAAGCAAAGATAATTTGTGGTTAGCAAATTCTGGGTTCTCTCGAACCTGTTTGACGTGGGATTAATAGAAAAGTACAAATTGAAGATCATATTCTTTCCATGCGCTAGCAATCTATTTCCAATCCACAACGCTGACGACATGCAATTTCCTCAATAGTGCAGAAAATGGAAAATTGATGCTAGCTGAGAAAAAAAATCCCGTATCGTGCGTTTGAAATGCTCAGCAAACTTAATGTGCTGTTTAGCGAGCCATTGATTGTCTGGGAGAGAGGAAGGGAAGAGGTAGGGGAGAGGAGAGCAGGTAGATCACTAGCCTCCTCCCGGCCTCTTCCTCCCTCCTCCCTCCACTCAGTTCGTCAAAGGTCAACTACGTGTGGAATGGAAAATAATCTCACGATAGAAACCTATAAACAACCTTACAGCCGAATTTGTAAACTCATAAAACGCGTTCTCTGTAAGAAACAAGGTGGGGTGGCACAGTTTTCTTAAAATGGTCTCCCAAGGCTCAAACTTCACCAACAAGACCTCTAGGGACGACATTCACGATTGTTGTACTTTGATCCCGAAAATTTTGATCTTTCGAAAATTAAATTTCAGATATCCCTATCATGTGATAGCTTATTCGAAAGAGCACCAAAAGTTATGGTAAAAACCGGAAGGTTTTTAAATTTCATCCATTTTGGCCCAAGTTATGACTCAAAATATGACGATTTTCGTCGATTTCGGCGAAAATCGATTTGGCTATCCTAGAAGGAAGGCCCTCCCCACTCCTACTTTTCGATATTATTTGTATTTTTTATGTTTGAAAAACTTGGCATAGTTTGCGGGTCACATTTCGCGTGCCAATTTATCGAAAACTTCGATCAAGCGTGGCCAACCGCGTCTTTTTGCAAAAAAAAGGATTCATTCCGATAGGAGAGTGAGTGTTTTCCAGCACTTGTTTATGCCTCAAATGATGTTTTTTGGTCATTATGAACCGTCTGACGATTATGTTTTTTGGTCATTATGAACCGTCTGACGAGGGGAGAGCTGCCGCTCCCTCCGCCTAGGCTTTGTAGTTCGATTCATGCAAAGTGCGCAAGTACATATGTAAAGATCTCCCCCTTCTCTGTCGTAGAAGAATGCTGTGACACACATATGTAAAAAAAGTCGAGGTGAGTCATGTCAAAAATATACATCAAAATGTTGACAAACTTTCGTCAGACGGTTCATAATGACCAAAAAACACCATTTTAGGCATAAACAAGTGCTGGAAACCACTCACTCTCCTATCGGATTTCGAAACAAACCAAATTAGGAGGCTTTTTCGAAAGCATTTATTCTTACTGAAACAGAAATAATTATGCGAGAATAATTAAAACCAATGAAACATTACTACTCGAGTATTGTAAGAGCGAAGTAACTACTATTCTACATGCTATATCGTACTTCTCTCACATTACCGAACGAATGTACATTATTTACATTTTTTACATTTTTTGCACTTTGCGAATACGCAATGAAAAATTGTTTTTATTGTTTTATATTTTTTGTCCACCACCAATTCCGGAAATCCCCCGGACATGCACGGTGAAATATTTCTCAAAATAGGTGAAAAATGAGAGCTGCGAAATACAAATGTGCACCGGAATCGTGAATATTAACGAGCCGGTTTTTAGTAATTTGGTAGAGCCAGCTCAGAGGAGCTCTTGCTGTCAGCTGTTGGTATTTTACACTGTTTTTATTGTCGAATCGCGTTAATTTGATTAATATATTGTTCCAAGGTCATGGCCGTGTCCTATGGGCGACATTTTGATGCGGGGGTGTGCTGCGGCTCTTCAGGATCGTCGATTTCCCGATTCAGGTTTGAATTTCTCGCATTGTTCGAGTCATGGTGGTGGTGGCTGGCCGTGTTGGACACATTCCAGCCATCTGCTCGTGCCAGAGCACTCTGAAGCCATCGACGGTCGTCAAGAAAGCCGGTTCAATGAGGTTTGTAAAATTGCTTATTTCATTTTTGCTTGGAATTATTGGTTTGGTGCTTTGAAAGTTCTGTTTATGATCAATCAATTCAACGTACGCTCATTGTATCTAGAGAAACTAATTAATACACAGTTGTAACACCCGTTAAATTCAGCTGCCTCCGCCGTCCCTTCACTGAGACCGCCCCACTCCGCGAGTCACGGTATGCCCATTTGTTCTCGAAACGAATCCTTAATCTTTTATCCAAACTATCCCTTACAATTAGACAATATACTGAGCAATTAGTACATTTATCATAAAGTTGCAAATTTTTTATCAAATACATCGTAACACACGACTATCAATCAATACAAGCATTACGGTATAAATTGTCAATAACAATTAAATATACAACCTAGCTTCACAAATATTAATCAAATTATTTCAGACAATAACAATCATCTCGAATGGACGGCGTATAAAAGGATGGATTGCTGGCGAATCAATGGTTAGTTACATTTTCTCCATTTCTTACTCTCATGAAATAGCTTATTTCCCAAAATATTTAATTGCAATTCCACACCACCGTCCTTATAACTTTTCCTTCTGCTACGTGCACCTCGATAAGTAGAACTTTTCCACCTTGGGCGAGTACAGCGATGTTGAATGATGTTCTCCCCATTGTGGTTATGTCCTACCGAGGTTCACGCGCACTCACTAAGTTCAGTGCTAGCAATTAGCTAGGGAACAATTCGATGATTACATTATTCAATCATAAATATTTCAGGATGCGTTAAGGCGATGCGTGATATATTCACATCGATAAGTACGGTACAATTTATTAATACATATATTTGATTACAAATTTATTAAAGTAAATGTAGTCACTGTGCATTGCTATTTAATCGATTGATCTTAAAGTTAATAGAGAAAACAAAAACGAGATTAAACAAGACTTTTTGGACTATACCATAAACGACGATAACCCCTCGGAGGAATACGGCGAGAAATACTGTGGATTATGAGTTGCAGCTCTCGTTTGCGTGCGAGCGTTTATGATTAATCGAAACGTTAATCATTTTTATTACGCCCGAGAATTAGAAAAAAAACGAAAACGGGGTTTACCGAGCATGTATTATGTGCCGGTCATGAGCATACTCCTCGTATATCCCTACTAAAAGGCGCTCGGCATTTAGGCATTTAGGCAAATAAATCATTGATTTAGGAATCGGGAATTACATGGTCGTTTAATCTCGTTTTTGTTTTCTCTATTAACTTTAAGATCAATCGATTAAATAGAAATGCACAGTGACTACATTTACTTTAATAAATTTGTAATCAAATATATGTATTAATAAATTGTACCGTACTTATCGATGTGAATATATCACGCATCGCCTTAACGCATCCTGAAATATTTATGATTGAATAATGTAATCATCGAATTGTTCCCTAGCTAATTGCTAGCACTGAACTTAGTGAGTGCGCGTGAACCTCGGTAGGACATAACCACAATGGGGAGAACATCATTCAACATCGCTGTACTCGCCCAAGGTGGAAAAGTTCTACTTATCGAGGTGCACGTAGCAGAAGGAAAAGTTATAAGGACGGTGGTGTGGAATTGTAATTAAATATTTTGGGAAATAAGCTATTTCATGAGAGTAAGAAATGGAGAAAATGTAACTAACCATTGATTCGCCAGCAATCCATCCTTTTATACGCCGTCCATTCGAGATGATTGTTATTGTCTGAAATAATTTGATTAATATTTGTGAAGCTAGGTTGTATATTTAATTGTTATTGACAATTTATACCGTAATGCTTGTATTGATTGATAGTCGTGTGTTACGATGTATTTGATAAAAAATTTGCAACTTTATGATAAATGTACTAATTGCTCAGTATATTGTCTAATTGTAAGGGATAGTTTGGATAAAAGATTAAGGATTCGTTTCGAGAACAAATGGGCATACCGTGACTCGCGGAGTGGGGCGGTCTCAGTGAAGGGACGGCGGAGGCAGCTGAATTTAACGGGTGTTACAACTGTGTATTAATTAGTTTCTCTAGATACAATGAGCGTACGTTGAATTGATTGATCATAAACAGAACTTTCAAAGCACCAAACCAATAATTCCAAGCAAAAATGAAATAAGCAATTTTACAAACCTCATTGAACCGGCTTTCTTGACGACCGTCGATGGCTTCAGAGTGCTCTGGCACGAGCAGATGGCTGGAATGTGTCCAACACGGCCAGCCACCACCACCATGACTCGAACAATGCGAGAAATTCAAACCTGAATCGGGAAATCGACGATCCTGAAGAGCCGCAGCACACCCCCGCATCAAAATGTCGCCCATAGGACACGGCCATGACCTTGGAACAATATATTAATCAAATTAACGCGATTCGACAATAAAAACAGTGTAAAATACCAACAGCTGACAGCAAGAGCTCCTCTGAGCTGGCTCTACCAAATTACTAAAAACCGGCTCGTTAATATTCACGATTCCGGTGCACATTTGTATTTCGCAGCTCTCATTTTTCACCTATTTTGAGAAATATTTCACCGTGCATGTCCGGGGGGATTTCCGGAATTGGTGGTGGACAAAAAATATAAAACAATAAAAACAATTTTTCATTGCGTATTCGCAAAGTGCAAAAAATGTAAAAAATGTAAATAATGTACATTCGTTCGGTAATGTGAGAGAAGTACGATACATCGATCAATTACATCGGTACATAATCAATGAAACAAATATAACTCGAAACTAGTGGTGATAATTCTACAATGGCATAAGCAACGTCTAGTCTTTGAGGATCACATCGCCCGTCCTGAGATGACACTTGTAGTCAACTGCAAAGAGAAATGTTCAGTCTGTCATAGAGAAGCGCACACAGTGACTCACGGATGAAATCGTTTTGTTCCACGTGTAGTAGAATCTCGCCCTTCTTCCTCGCCTTGAGCCATCCAGCTGCCGAAGTTGAAATGATTCTGAAAAATAACCAATTTCCTTTGTCTGAGAGATACTGGTTATTTTTTAGTCTCGCAAAATATATTGCAATCTTCGAGCAACTCAATATATTCATCAATAAGACCAAATATGCTGCATTAGTTTATGAAAAATTGACGAGCGATTCTCCCATGGTTTTACTATCAAATAATTGATTTTATATTTTTAGTTCCTTGTCAAACTACAACCGGCAAACTCTTTCTTTGCGAGGAAAGAAACTCTTTCTTTGCTTTCTTTCTTTTCTTTCTTCTTCTTTCACATTCGCGTTAGGCCCAACCCTTTTTAGATTAGTGTCCCGCTATATCCGACTTGCAGCACCTCTACCGTAATCTACCGTACCTCTTGAAGCAGTGTGAAGTCGCTCCGCTCGAGAATGTGTCCGAGTGTGGGGAGTCATCCGACTGCGAAATGGAATACACGTAGGAATTCGAAACTATGGACTCACCGACGAAACCATCTTCTGCCGTCCGCAATTGAACCTCGTCCTGCTTGTGTCATCCAGGTGCCGAAGTTGAACTGGTTCTGAAAAACAGTCAATACCTCTCGTATGAGAGGCTCTAAAGAGAACCTAGGCAGTGGCCTAGTGTGCAGTGGCCTACCTAGTGAAACTGTTTTGAGCTTCTCCCCCAACCCCTACATGCCCCATAGGTCGCTTAGCGATCGGCTTCCGATAACTTTGGTGCTTCCATTTAACAGAGGTCTTCTGAGAGATCGCAGGTGCCGTTTGACAAACTGTTCAAAGTGCTTCGATTTGGTCCAAATTTTCAGGGTTGATGCATCTATGGACCAAGAATGTTCACCTAACTGGATTAGGCCGCAAACTCATTTATGCCCTAAAACCGGCTGCGGAGCGGTCGGATTTTCAAAAAATCATAACTTTCTTTAAAATTGAGATACAGACTCGTTCAAAAACGGAAAATGTGCGCCTTACTGAGTACTATAAAACTCTTTTTAGCGCAAGTTGATTGGTAAAAAGACCTTCTTGAAAACGTTGAAAAACCATTTTCTAGAGCCAAAAATTGGCCGTCCTGGAAAAAAACATTCCACGTTTCCCCGAGATAAGTTCAAAATCGAAATCTACGTACAATTTTACTACGGTCCCCAATTTTTCGCGAATATTGGAGGTTAACATGTTCTTTTTTTTCAGGCTCGAAAAAAATTTTCACGTATTTTTGGTCACGTATCTTCTGAAAAATTGCAGAACTAGCCCCAAAGGTTTGATTTTTCCCATGAGATAATTATTCTAGAGTATATTGAAGGTAACAAATTTTTTGGCATAGGTCATTTGTCCCAGAACCGGCTTTTAGGCGTTTTCCGGCTCTAGAACCGGCTCTGGCGTATCTCAGCTCCCAGATGAGTCAGAGACCTCTGGTTGGGCTTAAAAAACCCGCAAAATTTTCCTAAGCAATTATCATCATTTTTCAAAACGGTCTGACCAAGATTACGATTAAAAAAAAGATGAAAAACCTCGAAAAATATCTCAACATTTCAGAAAATTAATTTTCCTGGAATGGGGACCCCTTGCAGCGGATTTTTTCGTCGGAAAAAATATTTCACGATATCGTATTAGTATAAAAATATAGTATCTGCCTCGCTAGGGGTTACAACAGGTCTCCTTGAGCCACCATTAGTGACTAGATCACGCGGTAAAGTACACTAGCCGTCATAATCCGATAACATCGCGTTTTTCAATCATACCTTCTTTCTAAGTTAATCAATGTTGATGACATTTTGTTTGTGGAAGTATTTTACGATTGCAAACTCAATTTTGGGAGAAGCAATGAAATGGGAAAAGGAATGAAGAACAGTATCCGTTGTTTTCGGTATACATTCTCAAAATACATGTAGAAACTCTTTGTGAAATTTAACGAAAAATTTGAGATGCTTTGCGAAGTTACACATCTTTGAATTGCAGCAAAAAGGAAAAAAACGCTGTTTTAGACAAAAAAACATAGGTTTTTGTCGAAAGTGGTATCTTTTGAGGTATCACAGTTTTGTAAAATGGAGAAATAATCTTCATATTTGATAGTAATTCGAGCGTGAATACACAACTACAGCTAGATACAGTCGAAAAAGTAAAAAAAAAGTGACCATTCTTTGTCATGATGTAACTTCGAAAAATGGGACAGGAACTTGATTAAGGATTGTGTTTTGTAGCGCCGAAGTAGTTCTTTCACTATAGTATGTTTTCATACGTTCAATTTAGAAACTAGATTTTTGCCGATCACATTTTTGAAATATGACACTTTCAGGAAGTAGTGATCAACAATGCCATACATTCCAATTTGAATATGCTGTGAACTGCCCAGAAATTGAGTTTGCAATCGTGAAATACTTCCACAGACAAAACGTCATCAACATTGATTAACTTAGAAAGAAGGTATGATTGAAAAACGCGATGTTATCGGATTATGGCGGCTAGTGTACTTTACCGCGTGATCTAGTCACTAATGGTGGCGCAAGGAGACCTGTTGTAACCCCTAGCGAGGCAGATACTATTTTTTTATACTAATACGATATCGTGAAATTTTTTTTCCGACGAAAAAATCCACTGCAAGGGGGTCCCCGTTCCAGGAAAATTAATTTTCTGAAATGTTGATGTATTTTTCGAGGTTTTTCATCTTTTTTTTATCGTAATCTTGGTCAGACCTTTTTTGAAAAATGATGATAATTGCTTAGGAAAATTTTGCGGGTTTTTTGAGCCCAACCAGAGGTCTCTGACTCATCTGGGAGCTGAGATACGCCAGAGCCGGCTCTAGAGCCGGAAAACGCCTAAAAGCCGGTTCTGGGACAAATGACCTATGCCAAAAAATTTGTTACCTTCAATATACTCTAGAATAATTATCTCATGGAAATAAATCAAACTTTTAACGTTAGTTCTACAATTTTTCAGATGATACGTGACCAAAAATACGTGAAAATCTTCTTTCGAGCCTGAAAAAAAGGAACATGTTAACCTCCAATCTTCGCGAAAAAATGGGGACCGTAGTAAAAATGTACGTAGATTTCGATTTTGAACTTATCTCGGGGAAACGTGGAATGTTTTTTTCCAGGACGGCCATTTTTCTAGTAAAAAATATGGTTTTTCACATTTTGCGAAGAGGTCTTTTTTCCTTTCAACTTGCACATTTGAGTGAAGTTGTAGTGCTCAGTGAGACGCACATTTCCCACTTTTCAAAAATTCGATATCTCAATTTTTAAGAAAATTATGATTTTTCAAATATCCGACCACTCCGGAGCAGGTTTTCTGGTATAAATGAGTTTATTGACTAATCAAGTTAACCGAACATTCGTGGTCCATGGATGCATCAACCCTGAAAATTTGGACCGAATCGAAGCACTTTGAACAGTTTGTCAATGAGGGGTCTGGAATTCATGCAATCTCTCAGAAGACCTCTGTTAAGCCAGACCTTCGAACATTTGATCGGGGAGAGAAGAAGGCACATTGCCCTCTGCACAGGGTTCGAAATCAGGGTTCGATATTCTTATGACTTTCTCCGAACCGTTTAACCCTCGCGTCTCCACTTGTCTTACACAGAAGAAGGACGAGAACCGTCACCAAACTGAAGATCAATGATCAAATTCTGACGAAAATAGCGTAAAAACACCTGATCCATAACCGAGTCGTTCCTCGTGGAGCGAGGAGCGAATGAGGGAAGCTGACGAATGGAGGACTGAATCTGCTGGAGTAATGATGTAAACGGGACTCATTACTGCTCTTTGTTCCGTGGATAATCTCGTAATCTGTATCTAATGAAATTCAAATTGGAAAATTATTGAGTTGGAATTCAATTATGGATGAATCGATAATTGAGAGAGGTTGTCTATCAACGACTAGCGAGTGCCCCAAAATCTAACAATAAGCAGATTTGACCTCGGCGACCTCGGCGGTAATCTACCGAACCTCTTGAAGCAGTGCGGAGTGGCTACGCTACAGTATCCGAGAGCGAGCACTCATCCAACTGTAAAATGGAATGTTGATTTACTCAGGAATTCGAAACATTTACTCACCGACGAAATCAAAAGACAATTGCCTAAACTAAAGTTAATCAAACGGAATGAGACTGAATACGCAACAACAAATATTTTCGCTAAGAGAGAAACTAACCGGTCCACTCGATTCCGTCGATTCTTCTGAGGCCCACCCGCCTCGGTCCACTCGATCCACTCGGTCCACTCGGAAATAATTCAAACAAATTGAAGATAGACTCACTAAAAAGCACTACATGAACTACCTACTACTGTTTTGGAAAGACAATTGCCTAAACTAAAGTAAATCAAACGGTCGAAATAAGACTGAATACGCAACAACAAATATTTTCGCTAATAGAGAAACTAACCGGTCCACTCGATTCCGTCGATTCTTCTGAGGCCCACCCGCCCACCCGCCTCGGTCCACTCGATCCACTCGATTCCACATCAAAAATGATTTTTGATTATTGATCTTTGATTTTTGTTTGTAATATTTAGGTTACTCATCAGAAAATATATCCCACCTAGCTTCGCAAATAATTCAAACGAATTGAAGATAGACTCACTAAAAAGCACTACATGAACTACCTACTACTGTTTTGGAAAGACAATTGCCTAAACTAAAGTTAATCAAACGGTCGAAATGAGACTGAATACGCAACAACAGATATTTTCGCTAATAGCCGGTCCACTAACCGGTCCACTCGATTCCGTCGATTCTTCTGAGGTCGAAGCACGCGTGACAGAGCTCCTAGCTCACGCCATATCCTAAAGCACGCGTGACAGAGCTCCTAGCTCACGCCACATCCTAAAGCACGCGTGACAGAGCTCCTAGCTCACGCCACATTTTTTAGCACGTACGCATGACAGAGCTCCTAGCTCACGCCACATTTTTTAGCACGCGTGACAGAGCTCCTAGCTCACGCCACATTTTTTAGCACGCGTGACAGAGCTCCTAGCTCACGCCACATTCTAAAGCACGCGTGACAGAGCGCCTAGCTCACGCCACATTTTTTAGCACGCGTGACAGAGCTCCTAGCTCACGCCACATCCTAAAGCACGCGTGACAGAGCTCCTAGCTCACGCCACATTTTTTAGCACGCGTGACAGAGCTTCTAGCTCACGCCACATTTTTTAGCACGCGTGACAGAGCTCCTAGCTCACGCCACATCCTAAAGCACGCGTGACAGAGCTCCTAGCTCACGCCACATTTTTTAGCACGCACGCATGACAGAGCTCCTAGCTCACGCCACATTTTAAAGCACGCGTGACAGAGCTCCTAGCTCACGCCACATCCTAAAGCACGCGTGACAGAGCTCCTAGCTCACGCCACATTTTTTAGCACGCGTGACAGAGCTCCTAGCTCACGCCACATTCTAAAGCACGCGTGACAGAGCTCCTAGCTCACGCCACATTCTAAAGCACGCGTGACAGAGCTCCTAGCTCACGCCACATTTTTTAGCACGCGTGACAGAGCTCCTAGCTCACGCCACATTTTTTAGCACGCGTGACAGAGCTCCTAGCTCACGCCACATCCTAAAGCACGCGTGACAGAGCTCCTAGCTCACGCCACATTTTTTAGCACGCGTGACAGAGCTCCTAGCTCACGTCACATCCTAAAGCACGCGTGACAGAGCTCCTAGCTCACGCCACATTTTAAAGCACGCGTGACAGAGCTCCTAGCTCACGCCACATTTTTTAGCACGCGTGACAGAGCTCCTAGCTCACGCCACATTTTTTAGCACGCGTGACAGAGCTCCTAGCTCACGCCACATCCTAAAGCACGCGTGACAGAGCTCCTAGCTCACGCCACATCATAAAGCACGCGTGACAGAGCTCCTAGCTCACGCCACATTTTTTAGCACGCGTGACAGAGCTCCTAGCTCACGTCACATCCTAAAGCACGCGTGACAGAGCTCCTAGCTCACGCCACATTTTTTAGCACGCGTGACAGAGCTCCTAGCTCACGCCACATCCTAAAGCACGCGTGACAGAGCTCCTAGCTCACGCCACATTTTTTAGCACGCGTGACAGAGCTCCTAGCTCACGCCACATTCTAAAGCACGCGTGACAGAGCTCCTAGCTCACGCCACATTCTAAAGCACGCGTGACAGAGCTCCTAGCTCACACCACATTTTTTAGCACGCGTGACAGAGCTCCTAGCTCACGCCACATTTTTTAGCACGCGTGACAGAGCTCCTAGCTCACGTCACATCCTAAAGCACGCGTGACAGAGCTCCTAGCTCACGCCACATTTTTTAGCACGCGTGACAGAGCTCCTAGCTCACGCCACATCCTAAAGCACGCGTGACAGAGCTCCTAGCTCACGCCACATTTTTTAGCACGCGTGACAGAGCTCCTAGCTCACGCCACATTCTAAAGCACGCGTGACAGAGCTCCTAGCTCACGCCACATTTTTTAGCACGCGTGACAGAGCTCCTAGCTCACGCCACATTTTTTAGCACGCGTGACAGAGCTCCTAGCTCACGTCACATCCTAAAGCACGCGTGACAGAGCTCCTAGCTCACGCCACAATTTTTAGCACGCGTGACAGAGCTCCTAGCTCACGCCACATCCTAAAGCACGCGTGACAGAGCTCCTAGCTCACGCCACATTTTTTAGCACGCGTGACAGAGCTCCTAGCTCACGCCACATTCTAAAGCACGCGTGACAGAGCTCCTAGCTCACGCCACATTCTAAAGCACGCGTGACAGAGCTCCTAGCTCACGCCACATTTTTTAGCACGCGTGACAGAGCTCCTAGCTCACGCCACATTTTTAGCACGCGTGACAGAGCTCCTAGCTCACGCCACATCCTAAAGCACGCGTGACAGAGCTCCTAGCTCACGCCACATTCTAAAGCACGCGTGACAGAGCTCCTAGCTCACGCCACATCCTAAAGCACGCGTGACAGAGCTCCTAGCTCACGCCACATTTTAAAGCACGCGTGACAGAGCTCCTAGCTCACGCCACATTTTTTTAGCACGCGTGACAGAGCTCCTAGCTCACGCCACATTTTTTAGCACGCGTGACAGAGCTCCTAGCTCACGCCACATTTTTTTAGCACGCGTGACGGAGCTCCTAGCTCACGCCACATCCTAAAGCACGCGTGACAGAGCTCCTAGCTCAAGCCACATTTTTTAGCACGCGTGACAGAGCTCCTAGCTCACGCCACATCCTAAAGCACGCGTGACAGAGCTCCTAGCTCACGCCACATTTTTTAGCACGCGTGACAGAGCTCCTAGCTCACGCCACATTTTTTAGCACGCGTGACAGAGCTCCTAGCTCACGCCACATCCTAAAGCACGCGTGACAGAGCTCCTAGCTCACGCCACATCCTAGGGTGTACTTAGCTTTTAGATTCCTTGGTCAGCATGACAAAGTCCTTTCTTGGTCGGGGTGCTCGTCAGCCAGTCCACGTGTTAAGCACTGCAACTGCAAACACATGATTAATTTAAAAATTTCATTCTTTCAGTTCGCTCAAGCTGCCGATCTAGTATAAAAATAGTCTTAAAATTTACCGATGAGGTACAAAGCCCCAGTAAAATACTTAGGTCACGAAACCCAAGATGTGGTGTGAGATTGTGAAGCCTATGGAGCTTGCGGCGGTTAAGTTTCTGGTCATTTCTTATGTTTTTGTCGATCAGTGGTTTGTTGTTCTATAATTTTTGTTCAAATTTACCAGAAAATGTGGTGTGCGTAGGTCCTTTCGGGAGGAGTATTTGACCTCTGCTACGGGTCCTACCTAGCGTTCTCTTACTACTGTAAAATCGCTTGACGTGGTTACGCCTTTACTTGTACCGTATAGATAATTAATATCAGCTCACCGCCCTAACCTCACGACCAGCTATCGTTCTCGATGCGGCCAGCGGCTGCACCGACGGCCAATCGGCAGCGGGCTGAATAGAAACACTTTGCAAATTTTTAAAACCTGTTTCTCCTGTGTTTGAAGCGCAACTCAAACGTGGGTGAAATCGAGCGTAGCTGATAAATTGAGGATAGTCGCTCATAATATTTTCTAGTGAATAAAAAATTTCAAATTAAAATACGAATCGCAACTCACGAATTTCTGCGCGATTCGATCCAATTCCTTCTGCACGTAGGCGCGTCTGAAAAGAAAAAAAAATGTTTTGCAGCTTGAAATGCTAACCAAATTAAGGCCCCAGTAATACATCATCATGGTGATTCGTTGCGTTGTCAAATCACTTTATAAGAACTAGAAGCACCATTCCACACACCATAAAAACGATGGGGCTACCGGTGGCTACCGTAATCCTGTTAGCTACGGTACCTTTCTCTAGCTTGTTCGATCGATCGCAGGAGACACTTCTTGCGCTCGTTCAGATCCGGCAATTTCCTACAAAAAATAGCTTGTTTATCGCTACTGATCAATATTATATCAGCAGCACTCTAATAATTTTGTGATCAAAATTACAATTAGAACAGATCGGACCGCTTATATAAACATTTGAAGGTCGATCGGACTACTTGAAAAAGTTAAAGGTTAATGACGAAAATGTAAGAGTTGGGCCAGATATTCACCTCCAACAGTAACCCCAATTCATCATCGCCGTCTTTCCTCTCTTCATCATTCGACACCCACTCACAGAAGGGAATCGCGGGCCCGTTTCGCTCTCGATCAGCTCTTCTGAAATAATAATACTTATACATTTTGCTGCTCCAACAGCCCGAATATTCTTGCATCGTCTTGAGAACCACCCACCCCATCATCGCTGATCTCTCTAAACCCACCTTTCCGGAGAGCCCCTTCCCCCTCTTGCTACTACTCCACATTATTAATGTTACTTTTCGATCTTGTTGCGCCTCGGGCGTTGATAAAACTTTTTTATTTTACTTAAAAATAAGTAATTACCGAGTGTCCTCCACTCTCACTCCTTTCCGTCTCAGAGCGAATCGAGTACTGCTTGTGAAGTATCCATGATACAACCAGATCTGCGCATCTCGTAAAGTACATCGCCTAAAAATAAATATTTGTCAATCAAGCTAGTAGTTTTTTTTTCGTGAAAAAATCGCGATAAAGCTGTCACATCGTCAGAAATGAAAACAATTGACAACAAAATTGGTTTAATTTCATAAAGCTCATTCACAGATTCATCTCATGTATCTAGTCTTGGTAGGAATAATAAAGATATAAACGCACATTTTTCTGCCATCATCCGCTTCGTAGTATACCTCGGGCTCGTCCTCTGGCCCCATCGGAGTACTGTCCGGGATACTCCGGGATACTATAAACAATGATTAATTAATCAGTTCACGCTTCCGTATTCGTATGCTATCGAACGATAAGTTATATTCACCTTTACATTCCGTCGTTGTCCTCCTTCATGTTGATCCCTCTCACTCGTCCAAGTCGTCCTGCCCATTCTTGCCGTAGACGGACAACAGTTGATGGTCTCGGAGTGAACAGCCATCCGGGATACTATAAACATTGATTAATTAATCAGTGATATCAGAGCAATGATGTAATTTAAACATGTATAGGATGGATGCAAAAGAGAATAGGAAGGATGATTCAAGATTGGGCTGGCAAAGATGAAAGCCAGGCCAGAAAAGCTGGTGTTTGCGATGAGAAGATATGCAAAAAAATCGCCGAAAAATATCGGGCTGAATCTTGTTTACGGCAATGCAAAACCAAGAGGATCACAGTGACAAAAAGGCACAATGAATGAAAACCCAAACGTAATTGCGATGCTAAATTATTTGAGAAAGCATTCAGACAATCTCTGAAGGAGGAAATGAAATGAATTAATAACAAATATGCAGCTCCTTAAAAGAAAAAGATTGGAAAATGCTAATTCAAACAAGTAACATAAGGGAGATTTGATTTGGAATCTTGCAAGAGGATAGTACGCAGCGGTCAAGAATAAAGTGAGCAAACGTGATCAACAAAAATGATTAAATTCTTGAGAAATAGTGAGGAAATGCTATCAAAACAAACCAGAAAATTGCAGAAACTGTGAATTACACCGAGTTAATTACAGAGAGGCCGCAATTATCTTGATGAATACCGTATACTACGCAATTGATTTTATTTGGCAAAATAACTTTTCAGGTTAAATATTATAAAATTCTATTCATTATAAAATACAACTCATGTCGGCAAAATATAGGCAATCGTTGCAAACGATTTTGAAACAAACCAAATTAGGAGGCTCTTTCGAAAGCATTTATTCTTACTGAAACAGAAACAATTATGCGTGAATAATTAAAACCAATGAAACATTACTAATCGAGTATTGTAAGAGCGAAGTATCTATTATTTTACAGGCTAGACATCGATCAATTACATCGGTACATAATCAATGAAACAATTATAACTCGAAACTAGTGGTGCAAATTCTACAATGGCATAAGCAACTTCCAGTCTTTGAGAATCACATCGACCGCCCTGAGATGGCACTTGTAGTCAACAAACTGCAAGCGAAATTTTGATTGACAGGAAAACATACCCCCATTTCCACATTTCTGAGGGATTGGACTTGATAAATCGTATATTCGTCTTTATTTCAGCCCTCACACACAGATATCGAATATCACTATTGTTTTTCCTCATTAACCAGTTACTTAGCACAGGTATCAGGAGAAAATGTACGAGCCCGGGAACAATTTTTTTCAAACATTTTTTTAAAATCTCTCTTTGTGATGGGAGAATGCCTTGGAGGCGACGATTCGATTCATATAGGCAATTTGTCCCAAAACCGGCTTTTAGGGATTTTCCGGCTCTGAACCCGGCTCCGACGTAACTTAGCTCCCAGATGGGCTAGAGAGACGGCACCGGGCCCAAAAAACGCGGAAAATTTTTTGGAACAACTTTTATATTTTGACCGAACATGGGGGACCGAAAACAAAAAAGATAAAAATGAAAAACCATTTTCTTGACAAAAAAATAAATATTAACTATTTCTCAGAATTTCAAAACTGGGAATTTTATTACTGAATATGAAAGATGGAGTCACCATATGATTAGAAAAAAATATAATTTGAAAATTAAGTGCGGCTGTATTTTTGATTTTCCCCTCCGAACATGGAAAATCTGGAAAATCTCAAGTTATCATGTTTCCGATTTCGCCCCCACAGACGAACTACTTGTTCCTCATCTATGTGGAAGTTTAATGGAACAATATACTATCGAATTAAATGCCCCGCGGGCAATTTGGCTATCATCATTTTTTCGACCATGACCCGGGGTTCATGCCTCCGTAGTGTGGCACGACCATGAACCCCGTGTCATGGTTCAAAACTCAAAAATGAAAGTATCGGAATTGAGGTCAAAAGTCCCAGAAACGTTGAATTTGATCGGAAATTTGATAAAAACACTTTCATTTCGAATAAAGCGGAAGAAATTAGTCTGTGGGGGCGAAATCGGAAACATGATAACTTGAGATTTTCCAGATTTTCCATGTTCGGAGGGGGAAATCAAAAATACAGCCGCACTTAATTTTCAAATTATATTTTTTTCTAATCATATGGTGACTCCATCTTTCATATTCAGTAATAAAATTCTCAGTTTTGAAATTTTGAGAAATAGTTAATATTTATTTTATTGTCAAGAAAATGGTTGTTCATTTTTATCTTTTTTGTTTTCGGTCCCCCATGTTCGGTCAAAATATAAAAGTTGTTCCAAAAAATTTTCCGCGTTTTTTGGGCCCGGTGCCGTCTCTCTAGCCCATCTGGGAGCTAAGTTACGTCGGAGCCGGGTTCAGAGCCGGAAAATCCCTAAAAGCCGGTTTTGGGACAAATTGCCTATATGAATCGAATCGTCGCCTCCAAGGCATTCTCCCATCACAAAGAGAGATTTTTAAAAAATGTTTGAAAAAAATTGTTCCTAAGAATGCCAATATTGGTACATTCTCTCCTGATACCTGTGTTAGGTACTTGATTGACTCACCGATGAAACTTTGCTTCAGGTGTAGTAGACGAATTTCGCCCTGCTCTCCCTTATCCATCCAGCTGCCGAAGTCGCACTGATTCTGAAAAAGTAACCAATACCTCTCGAAAGAGAGGTATGGGTTACTTTTTCAGGCTCTGAAACCCGAACCCACCCACTGGGTGGTGCCCCGGCTCAGAACAGGGAATCCGCACCCACCCACTGGGTGGTGCACGGATTCCCTATTTTAGTGAGCCCGAACCCACCCACTGGGTGGTGCCCAGGCTCAGGGAATCCGCACCCACCCACTGGGTGGTGCACGGATTCCCTATTTTAGTGAGCCCGAACCCACCCACTGGGTGGTGCCCGGGCTCAGGGAATCCGCACCCACCCACTGGGTGGTGCACGGATTCCCTATTTTAGTGAGCCCGAACCCACCCACTGGGTGGTGCCCGGGCTCAGGGAATCCGCACCCACCCACTGGGTGGTGCACGAATTCCCTATTTTAGTGAGCCCGAACCCACCCACTGGGTGGTGCCCGGGCTCAGGGAATCCGCACCCACCCACTGGGTGGTGCACGAATTCCCTATTTTAGTGAGCCCGAACCCACCCACTGGGTGGTGCCCGGGCTCAGGGAATCCGCACCCACCCACTGGGTGGTGCACGAATTCCCTATTTTTGTGAGCCCGAACCCACCCACTGGGTGGTGCCCGGGCTCAGGGAAACCGCACCCACCCACTGGGTGGTGCACGGATTCCCTATTTTTGTGAGCCCGAACCCACCCACTGGGTGGTGCCCGGGCTCAGGGAATCCGCACCCACCCACTGGGTGGTGCACGAATTCCCTATTTTTGTGAGCCCGAACCCACCCACTGGGTGGTGCCCGGGCTCAGGGAATCCGCACCCACCCGCTGGGTGGTGCACGGATTCTCAATTTTTACTTAGCTTTTGAATTCCTTGGCGTTGATATCGTTGGAAGGCTTGACGATCCTCTGTCGGACCGCATCGAGGTCAGTCGCTTCGCACCATCTACGCCCTCCTGCGAATAAACAAATATCACCAAAAAATAATCCGACATGTCTGGCATGTGCGCTTCGCATTGTCAGAGTCACACTACATATAGGATTGCAAGAAATGGGGGCAGAGTAAATGAGGAGGAAATTAATTTCTGGGAAAACAGATAAAGTAATAAAGTGTTCACGCTTCCGTATTCGTATGCTATCGAACGATAAGTTATATTCACCTTTACATTCCGTCGTTGTCCTCCTTCATGTTGATCCCTCTCACTCGTCCAAGTCGTCCTGCCCATTCTTGCCGTAGACGGACAACAGTTGATGGTCTCGGAGTGAACAGCCATCCGGGATACTATAAACATTGATTAATTAATCAGTGATATCAGAGCAATGATGTAATTTAAACATGTATAGGATGGATGCAAAAGAGAATAGGAAGGATGATTCAAGATTGGGCTGGCAAAGATGAAAGCCAGGCCAGAAAAGCTGGTGTTTGCGATGAGAAGATATGCAAAAAAATCGCCGAAAAATATCGGGCTGAATCTTGTTTACGGCAATGCAAAACCAAGAGGATCACAGTGACAAAAAGGCACAATGAATGAAAACCCAAACGTAATTGCGATGCTAAATTATTTGAGAAAGCATTCAGACAATCTCTGAAGGAGGAAATGAAATGAATTAATAACAAATATGCAGCTCCTTAAAAGAAAAAGATTGGAAAATGCTAATTCAAACAAGTAACATAAGGGAGATTTGATTTGGAATCTTGCAAGAGGATAGTACGCAGCGTTCAAGAATAAAGTGAGCAAACGTGATCAACAAAAATGATTAAATTCTTGAGAAATAGTGAGGAAATGCTATCAAAACAAACCAGAAAATTGCAGAAACTGTGAATTACACCGAGTTAATTACAGAGAGGCCGCAATTATCTTGATGAATACCGTATACTACGCAATTGATTTTATTTGGCAAAATAACTTTTCAGGTTAAATATTATAAAATTCTATTCATTATAAAATACAACTCATGTAGGCAAAATATAGGCAATCGTTGCAAACGATTTTGAAACAAACCAAATTAGGAGGCTCTTTCGAAAGCATTTATTCTTACTGAAACAGAAACAATTATGCGTGAATAATTAAAACCAATGAAACATTACTAATCGAGTATTGTAAGAGCGAAGTATCTATTATTTTACAGGCTAGACATCGATCAATTACATCGGTACATAATCAATGAAACAATTATAACTCGAAACTAGTGGTGCAAATTCTACAATGGCATAAGCAACTTCCAGTCTTTGAGAATCACATCGACCGCCCTGAGATGGCACTTGTAGTCAACAAACTGCAAGCGAAATTTTGATTGACAGGAAAACATACCCCCATTTCCACATTTCTGAGGGATTGGACTTGATAAATCGTATATTCGTCTTTATTTCAGCCCCTCACACACAGATATCGAATATCACTATTGTTTTTCCTCATTAACCAGTTACTTAGGTACTTGATTGACTCACCGATGAAACTTTGCTTCAGGTGTAGTAGACGAATTTCGCCCTGCTCTCCCTTATCCATCCAGCTGCCGAAGTCGCACTGATTCTGAAAAAGTAACCAATACCTCTCGAAAGAGAGGTATGGGTTACTTTTTCAGGCTCTGAAACCCGAACCCACCCACTGGGTGGTGCCCCGGCTCAGAACAGGGAATCCGCACCCACCCACTGGGTGGTGCACGGATTCCCTTTTTTTGTGAGCCCGAACCCACCCACTGGGTGGTGCCCGGGCTCAGGGAATCCGCACCCACCCACTGGGTGGTGCACGGATTCCCTATTTTAGTGAGCCCGAACCCACCCACTGGGTGGTGCCCGGGCTCAGGGAATCCGCACCCACCCACTGGGTGGTGCACGGATTCCCTATTTTAGTGAGCCCGAACCCACCCACTGGGTGGTGCCCGGGCTCAGGGAATCCGCACCCACCCACTGGGTGGTGCACGAATTCCCTATTTTAGTGAGCCCGAACCCACCCACTGGGTGGTGCCCGGGCTCAGGGAATCCGCACCCACCCACTGGGTGGTGCACGAATTCCCTATTTTAGTGAGCCCGAACCCACCCACTGGGTGGTGCCCGGGCTCAGGGAATCCGCACCCACCCACTGGGTGGTGCACGAATTCCCTATTTTTGTGAGCCCGAACCCACCCACTGGGTGGTGCCCGGGCTCAGGGAAACCGCACCCACCCACTGGGTGGTGCACGGATTCCCTATTTTTGTGAGCCCGAACCCACCCACTGGGTGGTGCCCGGGCTCAGGGAATCCGCACCCACCCACTGGGTGGTGCACGAATTCCCTATTTTTGTGAGCCCGAACCCACCCACTGGGTGGTGCCCGGGCTCAGGGAATCCGCACCCACCCACTGGGTGGTGCACGGATTCTCAATTTTTACTTAGCTTTTGAATTCCTTGGCGTTGATATCGTTGGAAGGCTTGACGATCCTCTGTCGGACCGCATCGAGGTCAGTCGCTTCGCACCATCTACGCCCTCCTGCGAATAAACAAATATCACCAAAAAATAATCCGACATGTCTGGCATGTGCGCTTCGCATTGTCAGAGTCACACTACATATAGGATTGCAAGAAATGGGGGCAGAGTAAATGAGGAGGAAATTAATTTCTGGGAAAACAGATAAAGTAATAAAGTGTTCACGCTTCCGTATTCGTATGCTATCGAACGATAAGTTATATTCACCTTTACATTCCGTCGTTGTCCTCCTTCATGTTGATCCCTCTCACTCGTCCAAGTCGTCCTGCCCATTCTTGCCGTAGACGGACAACAGTTGATGGTCTCGGAGTGAACAGCCATCCGGGATACTATAAACATTGATTAATTAATCAGTGATATCAGAGCAATGATGTAATTTAAACATGTATAGGATGGATGCAAAAGAGAATAGGAAGGATGATTCAAGATTGGGCTGGCAAAGATGAAAGCCAGGCCAGAAAAGCTGGTGTTTGCGATGAGAAGATATGCAAAAAAATCGCCGAAAAATATCGGGCTGAATCTTGTTTACGGCAATGCAAAACCAAGAGGATCACAGTGACAAAAAGGCACAATGAATGAAAACCCAAACGTAATTGCGATGCTAAATTATTTGAGAAAGCATTCAGACAATCTCTGAAGGAGGAAATGAAATGAATTAATAACAAATATGCAGCTCCTTAAAAGAAAAAGATTGGAAAATGCTAATTCAAACAAGTAACATAAGGGAGATTTGATTTGGAATCTTGCAAGAGGATAGTACGCAGCGTTCAAGAATAAAGTGAGCAAACGTGATCAACAAAAATGATTAAATTCGTGAGAAATAGTGAGGAGATGCTATCAAAACAAACCAGAAAAATGCAGAAACTGTGAATTACACCGAGTTAATTACAGAGAGGCCGCAATTATCTTGATGAATACCGTATACTACGCAATTGATTTTATTTGGCAAAATAACTTTTCAGGTTAAATATTATAAAATTCTATTCATTATAAAATACAACTCATGTCGGCAAAATATAGGCAATCGTTGCAAACGATTTTGAAACAAACCAAATTAGGAGGCTCTTTCGAAAGCATTTATTCTTACTGAAACAGAAACAATTATGCGTGAATAATTAAAACCAATGAAACATTACTAATCGAGTATTGTAAGAGCGAAGTATCTATTATTTTACAGGCTAGACATCGATCAATTACATCGGTACATAATCAATGAAACAATTATAACTCGAAACTAGTGGTGCAAATTCTACAATGGCATAAGCAACTTCCAGTCTTTGAGAATCACATCGACCGCCCTGAGATGGCACTTGTAGTCAACAAACTGCAAGCGAAATTTTGATTGACAGGAAAACATACCCCCATTTCCACATTTCTGAGGGATTGGACTTGATAAATCGTATATTCGTCTTTATTTCAGCCCCTCACACACAGATATCGAATATCACTATTGTTTTTCCTCATTAACCAGTTACTTAGGTACTTGATTGACTCACCGATGAAACTTTGCTTCAGGTGTAGTAGACGAATTTCGCCCTGCTCTCCCTTATCCATCCAGCTGCCGAAGTCGCACTGATTCTGAAAAAGTAACCAATACCTCTCGAAAGAGAGGTATGGGTTACTTTTTCAGGCTCTGAAACCCGAACCCACCCACTGGGTGGTGCACGGATTCCCTTTTTTTGTGAGCCCGAACCCACCCACTGGGTGGTGCCCGGGCTCAGGGAATCCGCACCCACCCACTGGGTGGTGCACGGATTCCCTATTTTAGTGAGCCCGAACCCACCCACTGGGTGGTGCCCGGGCTCAGGGAATCCGCACCCACCCACTGGGTGGTGCACGGATTCCCTATTTTAGTGAGCCCGAACCCACCCACTGGGTGGTGCCCGGGCTCAGGGAATCCGCACCCACCCACTGGGTGGTGCACGAATTCCCTATTTTAGTGAGCCCGAACCCACCCACTGGGTGGTGCCCGGGCTCAGGGAATCCGCACCCACCCACTGGGTGGTGCACGAATTCCCTATTTTTGTGAGCCCGAACCCACCCACTGGGTGGTGCCCGGGCTCAGGGAAACCGCACCCACCCACTGGGTGGTGCACGGATTCCCTATTTTTGTGAGCCCGAACCCACCCACTGGGTGGTGCCCGGGCTCAGGGAATCCGCACCCACCCACTGGGTGGTGCACGAATTCCCTATTTTTGTGAGCCCGAACCCACCCACTGGGTGGTGCCCGGGCTCAGGGAATCCGCACCCACCCACTGGGTGGTGCACGGATTCTCAATTTTTACTTAGCTTTTGAATTCCTTGGCGTTGATATCGTTGGAAGGCTTGACGATCCTCTGTCGGACCGCATCGAGGTCAGTCGCTTCGCACCATCTACGCCCTCCTGCGAATAAACAAATATCACCAAAAAATAATCCGACATGTCTGGCATGTGCGCTTCGCATTGTCAGAGTCACACTACATATAGGATTGCAAGAAATGGGGGCAGAGTAAATGAGGAGGAAATTAATTTCTGGGAAAACAGATAAAGTAATAAAGTGTTCACGCTTCCGTATTCGTATGCTATCGAACGATAAGTTATATTCACCTTTACATTCCGTCGTTGTCCTCCTTCATGTTGATCCCTCTCACTCGTCCAAGTCGTCCTGCCCATTCTTGCCGTAGACGGACAACAGTTGATGGTCTCGGAGTGAACAGCCATCCGGGATACTATAAACATTGATTAATTAATCAGTGATATCAGAGCAATGATGTAATTTAAACATGTATAGGATGGATGCAAAAGAGAATAGGAAGGATGATTCAAGATTGGGCTGGCAAAGATGAAAGCCAGGCCAGAAAAGCTGGTGTTTGCGATGAGAAGATATGCAAAAAAATCGCCGAAAAATATCGGGCTGAATCTTTTTTACGGCAATGCAAAACCAAGAGGATCACAGTGACAAAAAGGCACAATGAATGAAAACCCAAACGTAATTGCGATGCTAAATTATTTGAGAAAGCATTCAGACAATCTCTGAAGGAGGAAATGAAATGAATTAATAACAAATATGCAGCTCCTTAAAAGAAAAAGATTGGAAAATGCTAATTCAAACAAGTAACATAAGGGAGATTTGATTTGGAATCTTGCAAGAGGATAGTACGCAGCGTTCAAGAATAAAGTGAGCAAACGTGATCAACAAAAATGATTAAATTCGTGAGAAATAGTGAGGAGATGCTATCAAAACAAACCAGAAAATAACAGAAAATGAGAATTACTCCGAATTATTTACAGCGAGGCCGCAATTAACTTGACCGATACCGCATTATAATAAGATCCACAAACAGATTTAATTTGACCACTAATTATTTAATCAGATTAAATATAATATATTCTACTCATTTCGGCAAAATATAGGCAATCGTTACAAACGATTTCGAAACAAACCAAATTAGGAGGCTCTTTCGAAAGCATTTATTCTTACTCTACAGGCTAAACATCGATCAATTACATCGGTACATAATAATGAAACAAATATAACTCGAAACTAGTGGTGATAATTCTACAATGGCATAAGCAACGTCTAGTCTTTGAGGATCACATCGCCCGTCCTGAGATGACACTTGTAGTCAACTGCAAAGAGAAATGTTCAGTCTGTCATAGAGAAGCGCACACAGTGACTCACGGATGAAATCGTTTTGTTCCACGTGTAGTAGAATCTCGCCCTTCTTCCTCGCCTTGAGCCATCCAGCTGCCGAAGTTGAAATGATTCTGAAAAATAACCAATTTCCTTTATCTGAGAGATACTGGTTACTTTTTTAGTCTCGCAAAATATATTGCAATCTTCGAGCAACTCAATATATTCATCAATAAGACCAAATATGCTGCATTAGTTTATGAAAAATTGACGAGCGATTCTCCCATGGTTTTATTATCAAATAATTGAACTAAAAAAAATTGGAAAAACAAAGGCAAAGCACATTGGAAGAACTAAATATTTCCTAAATGTACCCTTAACTACGTTTTTATTTTTAGTTCCTTGTCAAACTCCAACCGGCAAACTCTTTCTTTGCGAGGAAGGAATACTATCAAAATTCGCGTTAGGCCCAACCCTTTTTAGATTAGTGTCCCGCTATATCCGACTTGCAGCACCTCTACCGTAATCTACCGTACCTCTTGAAGCAGTGTGAAGTCGCTCCGCTCGAGAATGTGTCCGAGTGTGGGGAGTCATCCGACTGCGAAATGGAATACACGTAGGAATTCGAAACTATGGACTCACCGACGAAACCATCTTCTGCCGTCCGCAATTGAACCTCGTCCTGCTTGTGTCATCCAGGTGCCGAAGTTGAACTGGTTCTGAAAAACAGTCAATACCTCTCGTATGAGAGGCACTAAAGAGAACCTAGGCAGTGGCCTAGTGTTCGGGTTGGGGGCGCGGGGAACCCGAACCTAGGCAGTGGCCTAGTGTTCAGGTTGGGGGCGCGGGGAACCCGAACCTAGGCAGTGGCCTAGTGTTCGGGTTGGGGGCGCGGGGAACCCGAACCTAGGCAGTGGCCTAGTGTTCGGGTTGGGGGCGCGGGGAATCCGAACCTAGGCAGTGGCCTAGTGTTCGGGTTGGGGGCGCGGGGAACCCGAACCTAGGCAGTGGCCTAGTGTTCGGGTTGGGGGCGCGGGGAACCCGAACCTAGGCAGTGGCCTAGTGTTCGGGTTGGGGGCGCGGGGAACCCGAACCTAGGCAGTGGCCTAGTGTTCGTGTTGGGGGCGCGGGGAACCCGAACCTAGGCAGTGGCCTAGTGTTCGGGTTGGGGGCGCGGGGAATCCGAACCTAGGCAGTGACCTAGTGTTCGGATTGGGGGCGCGGGGAACCCGAACCTAGGCAGTGGCCTAGTGTTCGGGTTGGGGGCGCGGGGAACCCGAACCTAGGCAGTGGCCTAGTGTTGGGGTTGGGGGCGCGGGGAACCCGAACCTAGGCAGTGGCCTAGTGTTCGGGTTGGGGGCGCGGGGAACCCGAACCTAGGCAGTGGCCTAGTGTTCGGGTTGGGGGCGCGGGGAACCCGAACCTAGGCAGTGGCCTAGTGTTCGGGTTGGGGGCGCGGGGAACCCGAACCTAGGCAGTGGCCTAGTGTTCGGGTTGGGGGCGCGGGGAACACGAACCTAGGCAGTGGCCTAGTGTTCGGGTTGGGGGCGCGGGAACCCGAACCTGGGCAGTGGCCTAGTGTTCGGGTTGGGGGCGCGGGGAACCCGAACCTAGGCAGTGGCCTAGTAACTTAGCTTTTGAATTCCTTGATCAGCAACGGAAAGCCTTTGTTCGAAGAGCTCGGCAGCTTGCCCACGAAGCTCGACAGCTTGCAACTGCAAATAAAGACTAAATTACAATTAATAAAAGCAAACATTTAAAAAAAATCTGTTTTTGTTCGCTCAGGGAATAGTCGTAAAATTGTGCGGTGAGGTACACTGTCATCGATTCTATAGAGCATAACAAGAAAAAAAGAACAGCCAAAATAAATACACAAAAAAAAGGCACAAAAAGGTAACCGCATTTCGTTGCAACAGTTTCCGATGCAGCGATCATGATCATAAGCTATATTTCGGTAGTGATTCACCTCTTCATTTCCCTCCGTTCCTGCTATTTCGGGTCACTCCTTGAGACCATCTTGCTAATTCTTGCCGTAGACGGGCAACATTTGATCGTCCGGGAGCGAGCCGCGATTCGGGGCACTATAAATATTAACTAATTAATCAAAATCCGATGATCGATTTATAATATGAATATTGATGAATGAAGTTAAATGACAGTATAAATGGTTCTAATAAGCAAACTGATTTTTAAAAAAGGAAATGAATTTAGAACAGGTTTGAAGTTACTTAATAGAAGAAAGGAGAACATTAGCAAATGTTGATCGAAGAGCGAACAAACAAGGCCTAATATCAGTTTAGCTTGCGCCGGTTTTCCCTATTTCGCAAAAAAAATTATAATGCATTCCTAGAGTGAATCGGACAGAAGTGGGCAAGCTTTCGCATTATGATCAGACACTTCATTACGAATTGCACCAACTGAGAACCGAGGAAGGAGGCAATGAATTTATGATAGGGCAGGTAAAGCAATGAAGTGTTCACGCTTCCGTAATCGTAACTAGTCTATAGGTAAGTTGTGTTCACCCTTACACGGAAAAAGCGGATGTGTTCAACCTTCGGAAATTGTTTGATATCGATAAGTACTGATTTACCTTTACATTCTCATCTTTTCCTCCTTCATGTCGATTCCTCTTACTCGTCGAAGTCGTCTTGCCCATTCTGGCCGTAGAAAGACAACGGTTGATCGTCAGGAAGTGAACGGCCATTCGAGGCTCTAGATAAATATTGATTAATTTTTCCTGCCCATTCTTGCCGTAGACGGACAACAGTTGATGGTCTCGGAGTGAACAGCCATCCGGGATACTATAAACATTGATTAATTAATCAGTGATATCAGAGCAATGATGTAATTTAAACATGTATAGGATGGATGCAAAAGAGAATAGGAAGGATGATTCAAGATTGGGCTGGCAAAGATGAAAGCCAGGCCAGAAAAGCTGGTGTTTGCGATGAGAAGATATGCAAAAAAATCGCCGAAAAATATCGGGCTGAATCTTGTTTACGGCAATGCAAAACCAAGAGGATCACAGTGACAAAAAGGCACAATGAATGAAAACCCAAACGTAATTGCGATGCTAAATTATTTGAGAAAGCATTCAGACAATCTCTGAAGGAGGAAATGAAATGAATTAATAACAAATATGCAGCTCCTTAAAAGAAAAAGATTGGAAAATGCTAATTCAAACAAGTAACATAAGGGAGATTTGATTTGGAATCTTGCAAGAGGATAGTACGCAGCGTTCAAGAATAAAGTGAGCAAACGTGATCAACAAAAATGATTAAATTCTTGAGAAATAGTGAGGAAATGCTATCAAAACAAACCAGAAAATTGCAGAAACTGTGAATTACACCGAGTTAATTACAGAGAGGCCGCAATTATCTTGATGAATACCGTATACTACGCAATTGATTTTATTTGGCAAAATAACTTTTCAGGTTAAATATTATAAAATTCTATTCATTATAAAATACAACTCATGTCGGCAAAATATAGGCAATCGTTGCAAACGATTTTGAAACAAACCAAATTAGGAGGCTCTTTCGAAAGCATTTATTCTTACTGAAACAGAAACAATTATGCGTGAATAATTAAAACCAATGAAACATTACTAATCGAGTATTGTAAGAGCGAAGTATCTATTATTTTACAGGCTAGACATCGATCAATTACATCGGTACATAATCAATGAAACAATTATAACTCGAAACTAGTGGTGCAAATTCTACAATGGCATAAGCAACTTCCAGTCTTTGAGAATCACATCGACCGCCCTGAGATGGCACTTGTAGTCAACAAACTGCAAGCGAAATTTTGATTGACAGGAAAACATACCCCCATTTCCACATTTCTGAGGGATTGGACTTGATAAATCGTATATTCGTCTTTATTTCAGCCCCTCACACACAGATATCGAATATCACTATTGTTTTTCCTCATTAACCAGTTACTTAGGTACTTGATTGACTCACCGATGAAACTTTGCTTCAGGTGTAGTAGACGAATTTCGCCCTGCTCTCCCTTATCCATCCAGCTGCCGAAGTCGCACTGATTCTGAAAAAGTAACCAATACCTCTCGAAAGAGAGGTATGGGTTACTTTTTCAGGCTCTGAAACCCGAACCCACCCACTGGGTGGTGCCCCGGCTCAGAACAGGGAATCCGCACCCACCCACTGGGTGGTGCACGGATTCCCTATTTTAGTGAGCCCGAACCCACCCACTGGGTGGTGCCCGGGCTCAGGGAATCCGCACCCACCCACTGGGTGGTGCACGGATTCCCTATTTTAGTGAGCCCGAACCCACCCACTGGGTGGTGCCCGGGCTCAGGGAATCCGCACCCACCCACTGGGTGGTGCACGGATTCCCTATTTTAGTGAGCCCGAACCCACCCACTGGGTGGTGCCCGGGCTCAGGGAATCCGCACCCACCCACTGGGTGGTGCACGGATTCCCTATTTTAGTGAGCCCGAACCCACCCACTGGGTGGTGCCCGGGCTCAGGGAATCCGCACCCACCCACTGGGTGGTGCACGAATTCCCTATTTTAGTGAGCCCGAACCCACCCACTGGGTGGTGCCCGGGCTCAGGGAATCCGCACCCACCCACTGGGTGGTGCACGAATTCCCTATTTTAGTGAGCCCGAACCCACCCACTGGGTGGTGCCCGGGCTCAGGGAATCCGCACCCACCCACTGGGTGGTGCACGAATTCCCTATTTTTGTGAGCCCGAACCCACCCACTGGGTGGTGCCCGGGCTCAGGGAAACCGCACCCACCCACTGGGTGGTGCACGGATTCCCTATTTTTGTGAGCCCGAACCCACCCACTGGGTGGTGCCCGGGCTCAGGGAATCCGCACCCACCCACTGGGTGGTGCACGAATTCCCTATTTTTGTGAGCCCGAACCCACCCACTGGGTGGTGCCCGGGCTCAGGGAATCCGCACCCACCCACTGGGTGGTGCACGGATTCTCAATTTTTACTTAGCTTTTGAATTCCTTGGCGTTGATATCGTTGGAAGGCTTGACGATCCTCTGTCGGACCGCATCGAGGTCAGTCGCTTCGCACCATCTACGCCCTCCTGCGAATAAACAAATATCACCAAAAATTAATCCGACATGTCTGGCATGTGCGCTTCGCATTGTCAGAGTCACACTACATATAGGATTGCAAGAAATGGGGGCAGAGTAAATGAGGAGGAAATTAATTTCTGGGAAAACAGATAAAGTAATAAAGTGTTCACGCTTCCGTATTCGTATGCTATCGAACGATAAGTTATATTCACCTTTACATTCCGTCGTTGTCCTCCTTCATGTTGATCCCTCTCACTCGTCCAAGTCGTCCTGCCCATTCTTGCCGTAGACGGACAACAGTTGATGGTCTCGGAGTGAACAGCCATCCGGGATACTATAAACATTGATTAATTAATCAGTGATATCAGAGCAATGATGTAATTTAAACATGTATAGGATGGATGCAAAAGAGAATAGGAAGGATGATTCAAGATTGGGCTGGCAAAGATGAAAGCCAGGCCAGAAAAGCTGGTGTTTGCGATGAGAAGATATGCAAAAAAATCGCCGAAAAATATCGGGCTGAATCTTGTTTACGGCAATGCAAAACCAAGAGGATCACAGTGACAAAAAGGCACAATGAATGAAAACCCAAACGTAATTGCGATGCTAAATTATTTGAGAAAGCATTCAGACAATCTCTGAAGGAGGAAATGAAATGAATTAATAACAAATATGCAGCTCCTTAAAAGAAAAAGATTGGAAAATGCTAATTCAAACAAGTAACATAAGGGAGATTTGATTTGGAATCTTGCAAGAGGATAGTACGCAGCGGTCAAGAATAAAGTGAGCAAACGTGATCAACAAAAATGATTAAATTCTTGAGAAATAGTGAGGAAATGCTATCAAAACAAACCAGAAAATTGCAGAAACTGTGAATTACACCGAGTTAATTACAGAGAGGCCGCAATTATCTTGATGAATACCGTATACTACGCAATTGATTTTATTTGGCAAAATAACTTTTCAGGTTAAATATTATAAAATTCTATTCATTATAAAATACAACTCATGTCGGCAAAATATAGGCAATCGTTGCAAACGATTTTTAAACAAACCAAATTAGGAGGCTCTTTCGAAAGCATTTATTCTTACTGAAACAGAAACAATTATGCGTGAATAATTAAAACCAATGAAACATTACTAATCGAGTATTGTAAGAGCGAAGTATCTATTATTTTACAGGCTAGACATCGATCAATTACATCGGTACATAATCAATGAAACAATTATAACTCGAAACTAGTGGTGCAAATTCTACAATGGCATAAGCAACTTCCAGTCTTTCAGAATCACATCGACCGCCCTGAGATGGCACTTGTAGTCAACAAACTGCAAGCGAAATTTTGATTGACAGGAAAACATACCCCCATTTCCACATTTCTGAGGGATTGGACTTGATAAATCGTATATTCGTCTTTATTTCAGCCCCTCACACACAGATATCGAATATCACTATTGTTTTTCCTCATTAACCAGTTACTTAGGTACTTGATTGACTCACCGATGAAACTTTGCTTCAGGTGTAGTAGACGAATTTCGCCCTGCTCTCCCTTATCCATCCAGCTGCCGAAGTCGCACTGATTCTGAAAAAGTAACCAATACCTCTCGAAAGAGAGGTATGGGTTACTTTTTCAGGCTCTGAAACCCGAACCCACCCACTGGGTGGTGCCCCGGCTCAGAACAGGGAATCCGCACCCACCCACTGGGTGGTGCACGGATTCCCTTTTTTTGTGAGCCCGAACCCACCCACTGGGTGGTGCCCGGGCTCAGGGAATCCGCACCCACCCACTGGGTGGTGCACGGATTCCCTATTTTAGTGAGCCCGAACCCACCCACTGGGTGGTGCCCGGGCTCAGGGAATCCGCACCCACCCACTGGGTGGTGCACGGATTCCCTATTTTAGTGAGCCCGAACCCACCCACTGGGTGGTGCCCGGGCTCAGGGAATCCGCACCCACCCACTGGGTGGTGCACGAATTCCCTATTTTAGTGAGCCCGAACCCACCCACTGGGTGGTGCCCGGGCTCAGGGAATCCGCACCCACCCACTGGGTGGTGCACGAATTCCCTATTTTAGTGAGCCCGAACCCACCCACTGGGTGGTGCCCGGGCTCAGGGAATCCGCACCCACCCACTGGGTGGTGCACGAATTCCCTATTTTTGTGAGCCCGAACCCACCCACTGGGTGGTGCCCGGGCTCAGGGAAACCGCACCCACCCACTGGGTGGTGCACGGATTCCCTATTTTTGTGAGCCCGAACCCACCCACTGGGTGGTGCCCGGGCTCAGGGAATCCGCACCCACCCACTGGGTGGTGCACGAATTCCCTATTTTTGTGAGCCCGAACCCACCCACTGGGTGGTGCCCGGGCTCAGGGAATCCGCACCCACCCACTGGGTGGTGCACGGATTCTCAATTTTTACTTAGCTTTTGAATTCCTTGGCGTTGATATCGTTGGAAGGCTTGACGATCCTCTGTCGGACCGCATCGAGGTCAGTCGCTTCGCACCATCTACGCCCTCCTGCGAATAAACAAATATCACCAAAAAATAATCCGACATGTCTGGCATGTGCGCTTCGCATTGTCAGAGTCACACTACATATAGGATTGCAAGAAATGGGGGCAGAGTAAATGAGGAGGAAATTAATTTCTGGGAAAACAGATAAAGTAATAAAGTGTTCACGCTTCCGTATTCGTATGCTATCGAACGATAAGTTATATTCACCTTTACATTCCGTCGTTGTCCTCCTTCATGTTGATCCCTCTCACTCGTCCAAGTCGTCCTGCCCATTCTTGCCGTAGACGGACAACAGTTGATGGTCTCGGAGTGAACAGCCATCCGGGATACTATAAACATTGATTAATTAATCAGTGATATCAGAGCAATGATGTAATTTAAACATGTATAGGATGGATGCAAAAGAGAATAGGAAGGATGATTCAAGATTGGGCTGGCAAAGATGAAAGCCAGGCCAGAAAAGCTGGTGTTTGCGATGAGAAGATATGCAAAAAAATCGCCGAAAAATATCGGGCTGAATCTTGTTTACGGCAATGCAAAACCAAGAGGATCACAGTGACAAAAAGGCACAATGAATGAAAACCCAAACGTAATTGCGATGCTAAATTATTTGAGAAAGCATTCAGACAATCTCTGAAGGAGGAAATGAAATGAATTAATAACAAATATGCAGCTCCTTAAAAGAAAAAGATTGGAAAATGCTAATTCAAACAAGTAACATAAGGGAGATTTGATTTGGAATCTTGCAAGAGGATAGTACGCAGCGTTCAAGAATAAAGTGAGCAAACGTGATCAACAAAAATGATTAAATTCGTGAGAAATAGTGAGGAGATGCTATCAAAACAAACCAGAAAATAACAGAAAATGAGAATTACTCCGAATTATTTACAGCGAGGCCGCAATTAACTTGACCGATACCGCATTATAATAAGATCCACAAACAGATTTAATTTGACCACTAATTATTTAATCAGATTAAATATAATATATTCTACTCATTTCGGCAAAATATAGGCAATCGTTACAAACGATTTCGAAACAAACCAAATTAGGAGGCTCTTTCGAAAGCATTTATTCTTACTCTACAGGCTAAACATCGATCAATTACATCGGTACATAATAATGAAACAAATATAACTCGAAACTAGTGGTGATAATTCTACAATGGCATAAGCAACGTCTAGTCTTTGAGGATCACATCGCCCGTCCTGAGATGACACTTGTAGTCAACTGCAAAGAGAAATGTTCAGTCTGTCATAGAGAAGCGCACACAGTGACTCACGGATGAAATCGTTTTGTTCCACGTGTAGTAGAATCTCGCCCTTCTTCCTCGCCTTGAGCCATCCAGCTGCCGAAGTTGAAATGATTCTGAAAAATAACCAATTTCCTTTATCTGAGAGATACTGGTTACTTTTTTAGTCTCGCAAAATATATTGCAATCTTCGAGCAACTCAATATATTCATCAATAAGACCAAATATGCTGCATTAGTTTATGAAAAATTGACGAGCGATTCTCCCATGGTTTTATTATCAAATAATTGAACTAAAAAAAATTGGAAAAACAAAGGCAAAGCACATTGGAAGAACTAAATATTTCCTAAATGTACCCTTAACTACGTTTTTATTTTTAGTTCCTTGTCAAACTCCAACCGGCAAACTCTTTCTTTGCGAGGAAGGAATACTATCAAAATTCGCGTTAGGCCCAACCCTTTTTAGATTAGTGTCCCGCTATATCCGACTTGCAGCACCTCTACCGTAATCTACCGTACCTCTTGAAGCAGTGTGAAGTCGCTCCGCTCGAGAATGTGTCCGAGTGTGGGGAGTCATCCGACTGCGAAATGGAATACACGTAGGAATTCGAAACTATGGACTCACCGACGAAACCATCTTCTGCCGTCCGCAATTGAACCTCGTCCTGCTTGTGTCATCCAGGTGCCGAAGTTGAACTGGTTCTGAAAAACAGTCAATACCTCTCGTATGAGAGGCACTAAAGAGAACCTAGGCAGTGGCCTAGTGTTCGGGTTGGGGGCGCGGGGAACCCGAACCTATGTAATAATTCAGGTAGTTGGATCACATTAAGATATGATATTAGCAATCCAGGTAATATCAATAATCCAGTGATTACTATTAGAATTACTCGAAACAAACAACGAACAGCATCAAGGACTAATCACAATTCCAAAATTGGAGAGAACCTTCGGACGCTCTGATGAAATCAACAACTGGGTAAGTGGAACTTAGCCACCCCAGACAGAGAGTATAAATAGCACGTGGCTACCTCTCAAGGAAACAGTGAAGTATAAATAGCTTAAAGCTACCTTCACTAGTGAAGTATAAATAGCACGAAGCTACCCTCACATACAAGATAACCGTGTTTGATAAGTATAAAACAAGACGGAAATCAGGGAGAAAACGAGGACTCACTTTACACAGCTAACTTCTTGATTAAACTAACAATTCTCTTGCTCCATGTTGATGTGCAGGCCGGACAGCAGTGTACAATCACTTTATAGAAGAGAGACGGAAAAAGCAGCATAGCACAACGACGGAATCCTCGAGAACTAACGAGAATACCACGAAATAACACGTCAGACAAAGTGGAACGATTAATTACGATCCTGCCGGATAAATACAGAGTGCAAAGTAGGAATGGTTCGTTGGGGCGCGGAACGGTTTAATGTGTCAACTATTATAATTTGAATATTCTAATAATTAACAATTATTGTATTAATGAAATTAATTAATTAGCATAGATTAATTGGCAATAATTAGCATTAAACGGGCAACGAATGGGGAATAAGGCAAGCAATACAGAGGGATGGCACATTCCTCTACACGTCCCCGTTCTCCAAAACGAGTGTCCTCACTCGAAATCTTCACGTAGTTCTCCACATCTCCCGTGGGCACGAATTTCTTCGACGAATTGACGTTGCACTCGAACACGATGTAGTTGAACTCGACGACGACCCATTGCACTTGAACACGATGACGATGTAATTGTGCTCGCGCACACTTCCTCTTTAGCCATTGGTATCAACCGGCACCTTTATTCCTCCTTCACAGAACTCATGTCTGTCTCTTTATCGGTAACAACCGTTGAAATCAAAATGCATCAGTTAGACTGCATTTCCTCATCTTAGTGACATTCAGGATAATCACTTCATATCCATCACACAATACATCCAATTACACTTTGGATAGACATTCATTTCCATTTGCTCTTCCTCCTCCATAAGAGACAAATCACACAATATCATTTATTTAGTCATGCCGGCAGCTCACTGTATATTGAGCACTGAGTTGCTCTCAACGACCCCGCTTGCAGTATGCAAAATCCTCTATAAGAGTCAATTTAATCTCTAATTAACGCCCCTTGACAGTTGTGATGTCTACGCACCAAACGAGCTCACAAGACAAGGTTTGTTTAGAGAAAAAAATCTTTATCTTTATAAAGGAAGGCAATAAACTTTACAAAACGGGCCGGAAATGAACGAAAAACGGCTCCACTTGCACGACATCCCTTCTTTACTTTCATCGCATCATTAGATGCCTTACATACACATTGAATAAGCGGTACATTCTTGACTTACACAGTCATCACAATACGGAATTCACATATCCGATTCTCACAATCCATCACAAAACCATTCAATATTCCAGGTCGCAGTATGTTGACACTATCTCAACTACATCAATGCAGGATCACACCTGTCACTGAGCCTCTCCAATGCGGGACTCACACCCGTTATTGAGCTAAACGGCACCTCTTATCCATCTCTCCATCAAAGCAGAGTCTATTGACACTATCTCAACTCACTAATGCAGGAATCCACCTGTCATTACGCCTCTCGCATGCGGGCACATCCCTGTCATCGAGCTAAACGGCACCTCGATTCTCAAAGCACTCAATTTCCTTCTATTATTCTCATCTCTCTCTTCTTCCTTAGCTGGATGGGTAATTTCTGACACCTCTCTGGGTTCCTCAACCTCATCACACACATCGGCTGGATGAGTAATTTCTGATACCTCCCTGGGTTCCTCAACTACATCCGTCGCCTTCACAGAAGATGGTTAGAACGATACTTTGTTCTCAACCTCATCTTATACTACATCCCACAATAAAATGAGCAACAACATGAGAGTAACCCCACCTAGCCCCTGGCTGGCTTGTCACTCCCAATACACCTTCAACTTCACATTCTCACTAACAAATTCCTCAATCTCGAGTTCACTCTTGCTAGCAAGCACCTTACTGCCGCTCAATACTCCACACACTCGAGTTACAGTGTGCGAGTACAGCAAAAAGCCACTTATTCAATCACCAATTCACTCGATAACTCCACACTATCCAGTTACAGTGTGCGAATACAGTGAAATGGCCTCTTATTTCATCACCAATTCACTCGATTACTCCACACAATTCATTTACATGATGGCAATCAAAGTAAATATCATGCCGGTCCACGTAATTCAAACTTGGCTCAGCCCCCATGTAATAATTCAGGTAGTTGGATCACATTAAGATATGATATTAGCAATCCAGGTAATATCAATAATCCAGTGATTACTATTAGAATTACTCGAAACAAACAACGAACAGCATCAAGGACTAATCACAATTCCAAAATTGGAGAGAACCTTCGGACGCTCTGATGAAATCAACAACTGGGTAAGTGGAACTTAGCCACCCCAGACAGAGAGTATAAATAGCACGTGGCTACCTCTCAAGGAAACAGTGAAGTATAAATAGCTTAAAGCTACCTTCACTAGTGAAGTATAAATAGCACGAAGCTACCCTCACATACAAGATAACCGTGTTTGATAAGTATAAAACAAGACGGAAATCAGGGAGAAAACGAGGACTCACTTTACACAGCTAACTTCTTGATTAAACTAACAATTCTCTTGCTCCATGTTGATGTGCAGGCCGGACAGCAGTGTACAATCACTTTATAGAAGAGAGACGGAAAAAGCAGCATAGCACAACGACGGAATCCTCGAGAACTAACGAGAATACCACGAAATAACACGTCAGACAAAGTGGAACGATTAATTACGATCCTGCCGGATAAATACAGAGTGCAAAGTAGGAATGGTTCGTTGGGGCGCGGAACGGTTTAATGTGTCAACTATTATAATTTGAATATTCTAATAATTAACAATTATTGTATTAATGAAATTAATTAATTAGCATAGATTAATTGGCAATAATTAGCATTAAACGGGCAACGAATGGGGAATAAGGCAAGCAATACAGAGGGATGGCACATTCCTCTACACCTAGGCAGTGGCCTAGTGTTCAGGTTGGGGGCGCGGGGAACCCGAACCTAGGCAGTGGCCTAGTGTTCGGGTTGGGGGCGCGGGGAACCCGAACCTAGGCAGTGGCCTAGTGTTCGGGTTGGGGGCGCGGGGAATCCGAACCTAGGCAGTGGCCTAGTGTTCGGGTTGGGGGCGCGGGGAACCCGAACCTAGGCAGTGGCCTAGTGTTCGGGTTGGGGGCGCGGGGAACCCGAACCTAGGCAGTGGCCTAGTGTTCGGGTTGGGGGCGCGGGGAACCCGAACCTAGGCAGTGGCCTAGTGTTCGGGTTGGGGGCGCGGGGAACCCGAACCTAGGCAGTGGCCTAGTGTTCGGGTTGGGGGCGCGGGGAATCCGAACCTAGGCAGTGGCCTAGTGTTCGGATTGGGGGCGCGGGGAACCCGAACCTAGGCAGTGGCCTAGTGTTCGGGTTGGGGGCGCGGGGAACCCGAACCTAGGCAGTGGCCTAGTGTTCGGGTTGGGGGCGCGGGGAACCCGAACCTAGGCAGTGGCCTAGTGTTCGGGTTGGGGGCGCGGGGAACCCGAACCTAGGCAGTGGCCTAGTGTTCGGGTTGGGGGCGCGGGGAACCCGAACCTAGGCAGTGGCCTAGTGTTCGGGTTGGGGGCGCGGGGAACCCGAACCTAGGCAGTGGCCTAGTGTTCGGGTTGGGGGCGCGGGGAACACGAACCTAGGCAGTGGCCTAGTGTTCGGGTTGGGGGCGCGGGAACCCGAACCTGGGCAGTGGCCTAGTGTTCGGGTTGGGGGCGCGGGGAACCCGAACCTAGGCAGTGGCCTAGTAACTTAGCTTTTGAATTCCTTGATCAGCAACGGAAAGCCTTTGTTCGAAGAGCTCGGCAGCTTGCCCACGAAGCTCGACAGCTTGCAACTGCAAATAAAGACTAAATTACAATTAATAAAAGCAAACATTTAAAAAAAATCTGTTTTTGTTCGCTCAGGGAATAGTCGTAAAATTGTGCGGTGAGGTACACTGTCATCGATTCTATAGAGCATAACAAGAAAAAAAGAACAGCCAAAATAAATACACAAAAAAAAGGCACAAAAAGGTAACCGCATTTCGTTGCAACAGTTTCCGATGCAGCGATCATGATCATAAGCTATATTTCGGTAGTGATTCACCTCTTCATTTCCCTCCGTTCCTGCTATTTCGGGTCACTCCTTGAGACCATCTTGCTAATTCTTGCCGTAGACGGGCAACATTTGATCGTCCGGGAGCGAGCCGCGATTCGGGGCACTATAAATATTAACTAATTAATCAAAATCCGATGATCGATTTATAATATGAATATTGATGAATGAAGTTAAATGACAGTATAAATGGTTCTAATAAGCAAACTGATTTTTAAAAAAGGAAATGAATTTAGAACAGGTTTGAAGTTACTTAATAGAAGAAAGGAGAACATTAGCAAATGTTGATCGAAGAGCGAACAAACAAGGCCTAATATCAGTTTAGCTTGCGCCGGTTTTCCCTATTTCGCAAAAAAAATTATAATGCATTCCTAGAGTGAATCGGACAGAAGTGGGCAAGCTTTCGCATTATGATCAGACACTTCATTACGAATTGCACCAACTGAGAACCGAGGAAGGAGGCAATGAATTTATGATAGGGCAGGTAAAGCAATGAAGTGTTCACGCTTCCGTAATCGTAACTAGTCTATAGGTAAGTTGTGTTCACCCTTACACGGAAAAAGCGGATGTGTTCAACCTTCGGAAATTGTTTGATATCGATAAGTACTGATTTACCTTTACATTCTCATCTTTTCCTCCTTCATGTCGATTCCTCTTACTCGTCGAAGTCGTCTTGCCCATTCTGGCCGTAGAAAGACAACGGTTGATCGTCAGGAAGTGAACGGCCATTCGAGGCTCTAGATAAATATTGATTAATTTTTCCTGCCCATTCTTGCCGTAGACGGACAACAGTTGATGGTCTCGGAGTGAACAGCCATCCGGGATACTATAAACATTGATTAATTAATCAGTGATATCAGAGCAATGATGTAATTTAAACATGTATAGGATGGATGCAAAAGAGAATAGGAAGGATGATTCAAGATTGGGCTGGCAAAGATGAAAGCCAGGCCAGAAAAGCTGGTGTTTGCGATGAGAAGATATGCAAAAAAATCGCCGAAAAATATCGGGCTGAATCTTGTTTACGGCAATGCAAAACCAAGAGGATCACAGTGACAAAAAGGCACAATGAATGAAAACCCAAACGTAATTGCGATGCTAAATTATTTGAGAAAGCATTCAGACAATCTCTGAAGGAGGAAATGAAATGAATTAATAACAAATATGCAGCTCCTTAAAAGAAAAAGATTGGAAAATGCTAATTCAAACAAGTAACATAAGGGAGATTTGATTTGGAATCTTGCAAGAGGATAGTACGCAGCGTTCAAGAATAAAGTGAGCAAACGTGATCAACAAAAATGATTAAATTCTTGAGAAATAGTGAGGAAATGCTATCAAAACAAACCAGAAAATTGCAGAAACTGTGAATTACACCGAGTTAATTACAGAGAGGCCGCAATTATCTTGATGAATACCGTATACTACGCAATTGATTTTATTTGGCAAAATAACTTTTCAGGTTAAATATTATAAAATTCTATTCATTATAAAATACAACTCATGTCGGCAAAATATAGGCAATCGTTGCAAACGATTTTGAAACAAACCAAATTAGGAGGCTCTTTCGAAAGCATTTATTCTTACTGAAACAGAAACAATTATGCGTGAATAATTAAAACCAATGAAACATTACTAATCGAGTATTGTAAGAGCGAAGTATCTATTATTTTACAGGCTAGACATCGATCAATTACATCGGTACATAATCAATGAAACAATTATAACTCGAAACTAGTGGTGCAAATTCTACAATGGCATAAGCAACTTCCAGTCTTTGAGAATCACATCGACCGCCCTGAGATGGCACTTGTAGTCAACAAACTGCAAGCGAAATTTTGATTGACAGGAAAACATACCCCCATTTCCACATTTCTGAGGGATTGGACTTGATAAATCGTATATTCGTCTTTATTTCAGCCCCTCACACACAGATATCGAATATCACTATTGTTTTTCCTCATTAACCAGTTACTTAGGTACTTGATTGACTCACCGATGAAACTTTGCTTCAGGTGTAGTAGACGAATTTCGCCCTGCTCTCCCTTATCCATCCAGCTGCCGAAGTCGCACTGATTCTGAAAAAGTAACCAATACCTCTCGAAAGAGAGGTATGGGTTACTTTTTCAGGCTCTGAAACCCGAACCCACCCACTGGGTGGTGCCCCGGCTCAGAACAGGGAATCCGCACCCACCCACTGGGTGGTGCACGGATTCCCTATTTTAGTGAGCCCGAACCCACCCACTGGGTGGTGCCCCGGCTCAGAACAGGGAATCCGCACCCACCCACTGGGTGGTGCACGGATTCCCTATTTTAGTGAGCCCGAACCCACCCACTGGGTGGTGCCCGGGCTCAGGGAATCCGCACCCACCCACTGGGTGGTGCACGGATTCCCTATTTTAGTGAGCCCGAACCCACCCACTGGGTGGTGCCCGGGCTCAGGGAATCCGCACCCACCCACTGGGTGGTGCACGGATTCCCTATTTTAGTGAGCCCGAACCCACCCACTGGGTGGTGCCCGGGCTCAGGGAATCCGCACCCACCCACTGGGTGGTGCACGAATTCCCTATTTTAGTGAGCCCGAACCCACCCACTGGGTGGTGCCCGGGCTCAGGGAATCCGCACCCACCCACTGGGTGGTGCACGAATTCCCTATTTTAGTGAGCCCGAACCCACCCACTGGGTGGTGCCCGGGCTCAGGGAATCCGCACCCACCCACTGGGTGGTGCACGAATTCCCTATTTTTGTGAGCCCGAACCCACCCACTGGGTGGTGCCCGGGCTCAGGGAAACCGCACCCACCCACTGGGTGGTGCACGGATTCCCTATTTTTGTGAGCCCGAACCCACCCACTGGGTGGTGCCCGGGCTCAGGGAATCCGCACCCACCCACTGGGTGGTGCACGAATTCCCTATTTTTGTGAGCCCGAACCCACCCACTGGGTGGTGCCCGGGCTCAGGGAATCCGCACCCACCCACTGGGTGGTGCACGGATTCTCAATTTTTACTTAGCTTTTGAATTCCTTGGCGTTGATATCGTTGGAAGGCTTGACGATCCTCTGTCGGACCGCATCGAGGTCAGTCGCTTCGCACCATCTACGCCCTCCTGCGAATAAACAAATATCACCAAAAAATAATCCGACATGTCTGGCATGTGCGCTTCGCATTGTCAGAGTCACACTACATATAGGATTGCAAGAAATGGGGGCAGAGTAAATGAGGAGGAAATTAATTTCTGGGAAAACAGATAAAGTAATAAAGTGTTCACGCTTCCGTATTCGTATGCTATCGAACGATAAGTTATATTCACCTTTACATTCCGTCGTTGTCCTCCTTCATGTTGATCCCTCTCACTCGTCCAAGTCGTCCTGCCCATTCTTGCCGTAGACGGACAACAGTTGATGGTCTCGGAGTGAACAGCCATCCGGGATACTATAAACATTGATTAATTAATCAGTGATATCAGAGCAATGATGTAATTTAAACATGTATAGGATGGATGCAAAAGAGAATAGGAAGGATGAATCAAGAATGGGCTGGCAAAGATGAAAGGCAGGCCAGAAGAGCTGGTGTTTGCGATGAGAAGATATGCAAAAAGTCAAATAAAAAAATATCGGGCTGAATCGTGTTTACGGCAATGCAAAACAAAGAGGAACATAGTGACAAAAAGATACAATGAATGAAAACCCAAACGTAATTGCGATGCTAAACTATTTGAGAAAGCATTCGGACGATCTCTGAAGGAGGAAATGAAATGAATTAATAACAAATATGCAGCTCCACAATGGAAAAAGATTGCTGATTCAAACAAGTAACATACGGGAGATTTGATTTGGAATCTTGCGAGAGGATATTACGATATTACGTAGAACAAACGTGATCAACAAAAATGATTAAATTCGTGAGAAATAGTGAGGAGATGCTATCAAAACAAACCAGAAAATAACAGAAAATGAGAATTACTCCGAATTATTTACAGCGAGGCCGCAATTAACTTGACCGATACCGCATAATAATAAGATCCACAAACAGATTTAATTTGACCACTAATTATTTAATCAGATTAAATATAATATATTCTACTCATTTCGGCAAAATATAGGCAATCGTTACAAACGATTTCGAAACAAACCAAATTAGGAGGCTCTTTCGAAAGCATTTATTCTTACTCTACAGGCTAAACATCGATCAATTACATCGGTACATAATCAATGAAACAAATATAACTCGAAACTAGTGGTGATAATTCTACAATGGCATAAGCAACGTCTAGTCTTTGAGAATCACATCGTCCGTCCTGAGATGACACTTGTAGTCAACTGCAAAGAGAAATGTTCAGTCTGTCATAGAGAAGCGCACACAGTGACTCACGGATGAAATCGTTTTGTTCCACGTGTAGTAGAATCTCGCCCTTCTTCCTCGCCTTGAGCCATCCAGCTGCCGAAGTTGAAATGATTCTGAAAAATAACCAATTTCCTTTATCTGAGAGATACTGGTTACTTTTTTAGTCTCGCAAAATATATTGCAATCTTCGAGCAACTCAATATATTCATCAATAAGACCAAATATGCTGCATTAGTTTATGAAAAATTGACGAGCGATTCTCCCATGGTTTTATTATCAAATAATTGAACTAAAAAAAATTGGAAAAACAAAGGCAAAGCACATTGGAAGAACTAAATATTTCCTAAATGTACCCTTAACTACGTTTTTATTTTTAGTTCCTTGTCAAACTCCAACCGGCAAACTCTTTCTTTGCGAGGAAGGAATACTATCAAAATTCGCGTTAGGCCCAACCCTTTTTAGATTAGTGTCCCGCTATATCCGACTTGCAGCACCTCTACCGTAATCTACCGTACCTCTTGAAGCAGTGTGAAGTCGCTCCGCTCGAGAATGTGTCCGAGTGTGGGGAGTCATCCGACTGCGAAATGGAATACACGTAGGAATTCGAAACTATGGACTCACCGACGAAACCATCTTCTGCCGTCCGCAATTGAACCTCGTCCTGCTTGTGTCATCCAGGTGCCGAAGTTGAACTGGTTCTGAAAAACAGTCAATACCTCTCGTATGAGAGGCACTAAAGAGAACCTAGGCAGTGGCCTAGTGTTCGGGTTGGGGGCGCGGGGAACCCGGACCTAGGCAGTGGCCTAGTGTTCGGGTTGGGGGCGCGGGGAACCCGGACCTAGGCAGTGGCCTAGTGTTCGGGTTGGGGGCGCGGGGAACCCGGACCTAGGCAGTGGCCTAGTGTTCGGGTTGGGGGCGCGGGGAATCCGAACCTAGGCAGTGGCCTAGTGTTCGGATTGGGGGCGCGGGGAACCCGAACCTAGGCAGTGGCCTAGTGTTCGGGTTGGGGGCGCGGGGAATCCGAACCTAGGCAGTGGCCTAGTGTTCGGGTTGGGGGCGCGGGGAACCCGAACCTAGGCAGTGGCCTAGTGTTCGGGTTGGGGGCGCGGGGAACCCGAACCTAGGCAGTGGCCTAGTGTTAGGGTTGGGGGCGCGGGGAATCCGAACCTAGGCAGTGGCCTAGTGTTCGGGTTGGGGGCGCGGGGAACCCGAACCTAGGCAGTGGCCTAGTGTTCGGGTTGGGGGCGCGGGGAACCCGAACCTAGGCAGTGGCCTAGTGTTCGGGTTGGGGGCGCGGGGAACCCGAACCTAGGCAGTGGCCTAGTGTTCGGGTTGGGGGCGCGGGGAATCCGAACCTAGGCAGTGGCCTAGTGTTCGGATTGGGGGCGCGGGGAACCCGAACCTAGGCAGTGGCCTAGTGTTCGGGTTGGGGGCGCGGGGAACCCGAACCTAGGCAGTGGCCTAGTGTTCGGGTTGGGGGCGCGGGGAACCCGAACCTAGGCAGTGGCCTAGTGTTCGGGTTGGGGGCGCGGGGAACCCGAACCTAGGCAGTGGCCTAGTGTTCGGATTGGGGGCGCGGGGAACCCGAACCTAGGCAGTGGCCTAGTGTTCGGGTTGGGGGCGCGGGGATCCCGAACCTAGGCAGTGGCCTAGTAACTTAGCTTTTGAATTCCTTGATCAGCAACGGAAAGCCTTTGTTCGAAGAGCTCGGCAGCTTGCCCACGAAGCTCGACAGCTTGCAACTGCAAATAAAGACTAAATTACAATTAATAAAAGCAAACATTTAAAAAAAATCTGTTTTTGTTCGCTCAGGGAATAGTCGTAAAATTGTGCGGTGAGGTACACTGTCATCGATTCTATAGAGCATAACAAGAAAAAAAGAACAGCCAAAATAAATATACAAAAAAGGCACAAAAAGGTAACCGCATTTCATTGCAACAGTTTCCGATGCAGCGATCATGATCATAAGCTATATTTCGGTAGTGATTCACCTCTTCATTTCCCTCCGTTCCTGCTAATTCGGGGCCCTTGAGGCCATCTTGCTCATTCTTGCCGTAGACGGACAATATTTGATCGCCCGGGAGCGAGCCGCGATTCGGGGCACTATAAAAGCGAGCCGCGATTCGGGGCACTATAAAGTGTTCACGCTTCCGTAATCGGAAATTATCGATCTGTAGTGACTAACCTTTTCGTTCCTGTCGTTTTACTCCTTCTAATTCCTCTCACTCTTCGAAGTCGTCGTAGGAATTCTTGCCGCAGAAGGGCAACAGGTGATCGTCCGCGAGTGAGCGACCATTTGGGGCACTATAAAAAGTCAATAATGAATGAACAGCAGGGTCATCATGGTCAAACACGAATTTGGTAAGCTGAAGAATGGAAATATGAAACTGGAAATTAATGAATAGAGGACAGACGCGCTATTTTCCAAAAGCAGACAGGAAAATGGTGATAAAGATTGATTCAAGCTATTGTAAAAGCTAGGGAAATTAACTTAAAACGAATGTGCAATGAATTTCAAGCCAGTTAATTATTGTGAAAAGCTCTTTACAATACGCGAATTTTACAAGAATCTTCGATGATGTACAATGTCCATGCATTCAATGATATTTTATAGAGAACAACGATTATTACTGCGGGAATACAAAAAAAAAACTAGTGGAACACGGCAATAACAACATGATTAATGAGAAAATGCATGAGAAGACGCCCCAAATATTAGGGCATTATGACAAGGTGGAAGGGGCGTCGATCGCGCGGGAGAGCTTTATTGCGATGGGATTTTGATAACGTATAATCGCTGTTCACTTCTAGCAGAAATTAAATAAAATGGAGAAACGTAGAACAATTCTAAACGTCAAAGCAAGTTTGGGAGCGAGTAGATTTGAACCGAAAATTATTGAAAGGGAACCGGGTAAAAGCAAAAGTTAGACGAATCTGCTTACCGTAGTCAGTACAGTAAGCAGATTATATTGACTTTCCGATTGAATTCTAATTATTAACACGCGAATCACGAGAAAGCGGAGCTGCCCAGGAACAACTTGCAAAAAGTTCAACCGATTTCGACCATACTATTATGTGAGAACCCACTAGGGACTAGTATTCGAAAAATATAGGGCATTTGTCCCAAAACCGGCTTTTAGGAATTCTCCGGTTCTAGGTCCGGGTATATCATATCTCAGCTCTCCGATGACCTAGAGACCTCCGGTTTGGCTCAAAAAACGCGGAAAAAATATTTCCAAAAACTTTTATATTTTGACCGAAGACGAAGGACAAAGACCAACAATGGCAACAAATAAAACACGATTTTTTGAGTTTGAAAAAATCCTGGCTCTATCTAGAGTGTAACTTGCAGGGAATTTTATTGCAGAATATGAAAGAGTAAGTTCACTAGTACAATATAAAAATTTAAAAACAGGAACTTTAGAGTGTACACGACCATCTTTTTTGAGCTTGAAAGTTGTGAATCGCATGGATATCCGACAATTTTTGGCTCTATTTTATTATTGATGTCAATTCCTAGGTTAATATCACTGGAAAAAACATAAAACTGACTAATTATGAATTTTTATCACCATTGGATTCAAATCCGCCACCATCATTTTTTCGGACCATGACCCGGGGTTCATGCATCAGAAGTGGCCCATGACCATGAACCCGGGGTCATGGTCCAAAATAGACATGAAAAGTCATGATCGAGAAACTTCGATTGCTATTCGCAGATGTGTTGCATAGTCCCCAAGAAAAGTTTTACTCCCGGAAATGCCGTATCCCGATGCTGCGAAATCGAGAACTTATTTTTAAAAGAAAAATTGGACATTTACTTCAATAAATTTATTTTCGATAATCGAATAACGATATTTACGAGGGTAAAAATTTTTTTGGGGACTGCGTATGTTTCTCTAACATGACTTTTCATGCATATTTTGGACCATGACCCCCGGGTTCATAGTCATGAGCCGCCACTTTTGAGGCATGAACCCCAGGGTCATGGTCCGAAACAATGATGGTGGCGGATTAGATTCCAATGGTGTTAAATTTTTGTAATTAGTCAGTTTTATGTTTTTTTCCAGTGATATTACCCTAGGAATTGACATCAATAATAAAATAGAGCCAGAAATGGTCGGACATCCATGCGATTCACAACTTTCAAGCTCAAAAAAGATGGTCGTGTACACCCTAAAGTTCCTGTTTTTAAATTTTTATATTGTACTAGTGAACTTACTCTTTCATATTCTGCAATAAAATTCCCTGCAAGTTACACTCTAGATAGAGCCAGGATTTTTTCAAACTCAAAAAAATCGTATTTTATTTGTTGCCATTGTTGGTCTTTGTCCTTCGTCTTCGGTCAAAATATAAAAGTTTTTGGAAATATTTTTCCGCGTTTTTTAAGCCAAACCGGAGGTCTCTAGCTCATCGGAGAGCTGAGATATGATATACCCGGACCTAGAACCGGAGAATCCCTAAAAGCCGGTTTTGGGACAAATGCCCTATATTTTTCGAATACTGGTCCCTAGTGGGTTCTCACATAATAGTATGGTCGAAATCGGTTGAACTTTTTGCAAGTTGTTCCGGAGGGGGCAAATATTGCTACATTTTCTCGTGATACACGTGCTACAGAATATATTTATCGAATCGAAATTTCGAAATCTTTCTTTGCTGGATTATCGTCGGTACCCATAGTTGGATTGGTTTTGATTCCCAGAACTGGATTGATCCTGATTTCCACTGTTCGATTGGTCTGGGTTTCTAGAGCTATCCTGGTCCTGGTATCCGTAATTAGATTGCTCCTGGTATCCAGAAGTCGGCTGTTCTTGGTACCCGGAGTTGGGAGTGGCCTGGTCGGCTTTGTTTGATTCTGCCTGAGCTACAGTTGCTGCCTTTGTCTGAATATTTTTCGCATTGTCTGAATCTTCTTAGTTATACTTACAAGCTCCAAAATTCCTGAGAAAATAGAACCTAGGATGTCGCTTGCCTGAAAATAAACCAGTAAGTTTCATTCTCATGTGGAAGGATTTTTTAATTTACACGGCTCAACGAGACTCAACGAATAAAACTTGGAGAGATTTCAGTGCTTGTTTATCGCTTTCGGAAATGATCGCTAACACTAACTGCTGCTACTCACAGCTGTTGCTTCATCCGTTATACTAGGAGCCTCGGTGCTTTCGGAATAATGATGATGATGATGGTGATGCCAATAATGCCATTCAGCAGCAGTTTCCATCGAACATATCAGAAGGATGATGAAAAATGGAGTCAACATTCTAAACAGAAAATGGAGCATGAAATATTAGCAATGACAATGAAGCAGGGGCAGTGATCCATGTTGCGTTGCTCCAATATAAATACTATGAACGGAGAGCCTGCGGGGATGCAAAATAATCACGCCTTTCGAAAACAAAAAGCTTATGGAAAATGAACTTCCGCCTCTGTCATTTGAACTTCCCCCTTCTTGCAAGCTTACTCATTTTCCATTTGCGATGCTGCTGGTTGCAGAGACAAAATTAACATATAGAAAAAGACTAGTATCAAGACGAGGATGCATACGTGTGTACTGCTACTTTCACAAAAATTGACAATTTTATTGTTTTATTTTACCTTTTCTTTTTACATGAATGACGAATATTCACACTGCGGACTAACTATGATCAGACTGCGAAGTGCCTGTAGATAGAATGTGTGCCGAGCTCTTTAATTGCGCCTGCTTTGCAAATAAATACTCTTCTCTCTCTTGGACTGTTTTAGCAGAGTCGCTCAGCAATTTCGATTATATGTTTAAAAAAATTAGAAAATAACTCAGTCTTTAATCCCTCAATCCATAGAATGTAATTTCTCCTATTTCCGGTGTTCATTGCAATCATCGCGTTTCGGAAAGCATTTATCAAAACATACACAAAAGAAAAAAGTAAACGATTTTATTGCTGAATTATGGTTGGTATCTAGCCGGAGTTGGATTGATCCTGGTTATTAGATTGGTACTGATCTCCATCATTGTCTTGGTATCCGGAGTTTGACTGGTCAGGGATATTAGACTCGTATGGCTGCTGGTATCCACCACTCGGTTGTCCTTGGTACTCAGGGTAGGGCAGCGCCTGGTTGGCATAGCTTGATTCTGCTTGAGCTACCGCTGCAGCCTTTGTCTGAATAATTTCCGCATTGTCTAGTTTATCTTAGAAACACTTACAAGGCCCGAAATTCCGGAGAAAATAGAACCTAGGATGTCGCTTGCCTGAAAACATTTCAGTTGATTAGTAGCCATCTCACGTGCAATTTATAGGTTTAATTAAGAATCGACCACAGTTTCTTGGAAAATGTTCAAAACTCCAAACACTAATGAACAGTAAATTTGTACTCACTGCCGCTCCTTCGTCTAATATACTGGAATCTTCCGCACTAAAAGGATGATGATGGTGTTCCTCAATTGCATAAAATAATTAAATGATAAGATATTTTATTTTTTATACTATTACTTGCACAATGTAAAAGAATAATTTAAGGAGGAAGTCTACCCAATGATCATGATGCCATGCAGGAACGGTTTCCATCGTTGAAATCAGAAGGATCACCATGATGAACGTGGCAATCGACATTCTGCAGCAGAAATATTGCTTGATGTTGTCAAGAAGAAGTAGAGACTTCTTTCTCTCGATTGCTGAAGATTAAATACTGCGAATTGAAAGCCTCCGGGCATGCAAAATAATCTCGAGCAGCTAAAAACAATAGCTTACGGTAAAAATGCCTCCGCGACTTTGCAAGCCAAATTGTTGTTGATTGTGTAGGGTGCAATGTTTTTTCCATGTAGATACGCTTTCTTTTGTGGGAATGAATGTAAGCAAGCGAATTGAGGTTGCGAATTAATGAAATCCGGACTCACGCATTTTTTCGCTTTTGTGGATCTCGCCATTTCAGTGTTGATTTGATTTCACCGTCCTATTTTCTGTTTATCTTTTCACCGTCTTATCTTCCTTTACCTCTATTGATCTCTCTTCGATACAACACACTCATTTTCTCTTACACGCACTCCCTTGCAAATTATTTTCGCCATTTCGGCTACGTTTCGAATACTCAAATTATTGAACTATCGTTGTTTCGGTCGAATTACACTGGCACATTTTCTTCAATTGTTTTGATAGATTTTGTTTATATAGTTATCGGAGTAGGATGATTCCGCTCTCTGTCTGATACCGCTTGAGAGTGAGCGGTAACCATTGTGGCGAGGGGCATAAACAATGGGAGAGGAAGAGAGAGGCGAAGGATGGACAGAGAAAGAGAGGAGAGTGTGCACACTCGTCGCCCTCTATTGATCTCTCAGTGAAGAATGCTCATTCTTCAGTGATATTTAGCCTTTACTCTCTAATTAATGTGTCGTTATTATTGCACTGATATAGTTTTGAAATCACTTTCTTTAATTTATTTCCGGTCTAATTTCAATTTCGAAGATTTGATAAAACGTAGTTTACTTGCAATTTCAGTTGTCTACTCCAACTCGACTGACCACTTTCGCTGATCAAGATGATCTCTCATCCCATTCTTTCATCTCAAAAAAATTAAGGACAATTTGGAGACTAAACTAGCCAACGTGAGCTTCTTTGATAATTTCATACAACCATAAATGTATAGTGATTCTAAGAAAAGAAACGAATATCATACAATAATATCCAGACTCTTTCAGACTGCGGAGGCTGCCCAGTTTAAATATGTTGAAAATGATTGAAAGAAATAATTCTCTCAATCGTCAACGTGATTGGACTACGTGACTGGACTACGTGACTGGAAATATCAGAAGAAGCGATAAGACACTTCCCCCCTCTCCATTGCCCACCTCAAGAGCAACTTTCGTCTATACAGACCATTGCTGGAGTTTCGGGTTCTTGTATATTATATTAGACATTTAAGTCGACTCGGAGCCAGATTTAAATTGTTCAAATTCCAAATACAATCAGAATGATCAATTGTAGAATTGTGGAGAATATGATAAAGTGTTCCTAATGCAATCTTTTGTCAGATCTAGTGGATGAGTCTGCGCATTGGGGAAGGGAGAGTGGAGCGTGTTCACGAATGTAGGAGAGAGGGGAGAGTGGCCAAGGGGGAGTGGAGGTCAAGGGGGTCATCTCTCCCACGTATACGGAGGCAACAGATCTTGAGTGATAATGAGTCCTCTTCACTCATACCATTTTTCTTCCCTCGGTGTAACGCGACTCGTTCTCACCGATTTCGTATATTTTTTTTTATAATTTTATAATGTGGCTTTTACATTTGCTGCTTCTTCAGTTGCCTACTTCAACTCGGCCGTTCGATCGAAAGAATGTGATGAATTCGAAAACAAAGGATAGCTAAGGTAAATAAAGCATTCTATACCGAAGCACGAAAGAGGGAACACCACTTTAAAAAGAATCTTTCAGCGCACTACTCGTCTGTAACAAATGTGGAGCAACATTCCTCAAGTATGGCAATCTCGTCCATCATCTCGAAATCGGTCGCCATTGAATCCGCCGAGAAATGATTCATCTTTACGATACTCACGTCCGTTATTCCGAAAGTAAAATGGATCCAGCGGAAGTGGACTTATGAAGGAGGACGATAATATCAAAAGAAACGTCTGCATGTTTGCTTGTAAAATTTGATAAACCGTTCGATAAATGATGGAGTCTATGGAGCCCAAGCAAGTTAAATTCGAAGTGAAGCCTGACAATGTGCAATTCCCAACACTATCATAATTATCAGCTGTAATGTGAATGCGTAAAGGTCTTTTCTTCAGTACAAAAAATGTCGATCGAAATCGCTATCACTCACTAGCTCTTTCGATTGGTCCAGCCTGCCCAGAGGGGCAAGGGAGCGTGGAACGGGCTCGAAAACGTGTTAGGCGCGATTGTGTTTGGTGCGAGTCTCATTTTTGTCACAAAATGTTTCAAACATTTTCAAATATTTTGTGACTCGTAGCGGAATTTTAATTCGGTACGATAATATGCAAAATACAGTTGTTGTTTGAATGACTGAATTTGATAAGATCGCCTTTGCAACTGTACACTACATGTGCTCTTCTTCGATCACTCTCCACTGTGATGGCAAGAAAAAGTAGGAGCGAGAAGAGGAGAACGGGGCTGGAAAAAGAGAAATGAGATAGTGTGAGAAGTGGAAATGGAAGAATGTTGCATTTCCGAGGGGAGAATGCAGATCGAAAAAACGTTCCAAGGCCTTTGCGTACGAAACGGAGTGTTTGGTGCAAGCTTGTTGTAATAGTATGAATTCACGAGAGGGAAAGCGATCGGGAGATAACGATATTCGTCCTCCTCCTCACACTTTCATTCATTCAATCTCTTCGCTCTGATCTCGCATTTGCCCACGTTGTACATTTTCTCTGCTTCCAAAACTTAGCTAAATTCTTTCCATTCAGCTGCCTACTCCAGCTCACTGATAGACTTCGGAATATCTTCGAAATGAAAGTGAGGATTCATTGATATTTTTTGCATAACGTTTTCCACATCATGTATGTTTAGGGGCCGCAAAGCAGATAGCCGATTCTGCACATTGGGATCAAATTTGTGTTCAAACTATCCCTCGTGGTCCTAATATCATCATACTTTTTACCGTTTGTCGATATCTTTTCTCTGAGGCGCGCTAGAGCCCAAGAAGTGCGCGCGGAACGCACTGGGGGAGAGGAGGGAGAGGCGAGACGAGAGGGAAGGGGGCGGAGCCTAATTTGCGTGTGTCTCTCTCCCTCCCCCCGCTCTCTCGCTCGCCTCCGCCGCCCCTCATTCGAGCTTCTGGCACAAATCAGGGAAAATTCCTAAAAATCTATTTGTACCAAATTCCATGAATTTGGTTCCCAAATACAGTCAATTTCACTCATCATGCAACAATTATTGTAATCAATCAGTTCTCAATCCTCATGTACGCCACCAAACTACGGTAGCGAGTGTGGTCGTCCCACACCGCGATTTGTGGTGCGGTGCGACATGCCCCTCTGTCCATACTCCCCCCTGGCATCGCTCTCTCGCCTCTCCCACTTTCGCCGTCTGGCGACGCTCTTACCTCCTGGCACTCTCTCGCCTCTCTTCTCCCACCACGAGAGCGCGAGGCGTGTGCGCGCTCTAGCCCCGCCCCTTCCCTCCCCTGCCTCTCGCGGGGAGAGGGGTCACTCGAACTCTCGGGAAGCGTCACAGACGTGTGTCCGCGCAGCTCGTCTCGTTCTCGGGTCGCGTCTCACCGGGCCAAGCCCTCATCTTCGCCCGTCAAGCCAGATCACCTCAAGGAGTCACTTCTCCGCTCACGGTCAGTAATCAGGAGTCGACTTTCCTTCATTTCAACTCATTCTTTCACTTTCTTTCCCTCCCCGAACCCATTCATTCATAGTCATCACCATCACCGTTCTTGTGCAGAGTAATAAGTAAATATTCTTTATTGATTGCGTTCTGCCTTTCACACCGCGACACCAACCAGTCTCTCCATAACAGTGTGGAATTCTGGTACATGGTGCATCATCCAGTTCAAGAACTCTAGTCATTCTAAGCCCCGCGTGGCAGCAATCATCCCATTTCGAATCATTCAAAATCATTTCGTCATAAGTGATCCGGTCAAAACGTTCCCAACGTGACAGCACTTTCGAACTTCAACCAGTTTCGTCACTCCAAGTAGTGACCCATTCACTCAATCATTTCACTCCCGTTTTCATTCCCACTTCCCTCCTCAGTCAATACATTACGCAGACGAGCAAACCCTGTAACGATGTCAGATTTCGCCTCCCACTATGACTCATTTCATGATAAGCGCATCACTATCAGAGCGAAACTCGATTCAATCGACCAGGCGATCACAAGCCTCATGTCAATTTCGAACGATGACGAAATCAAGTCACTGGCATCAGCCACTTCCACCTCACTTGTGGAAGCCCAACTCATTGTTAATCAATACGAACTCTCAGTTTCTACTCTGAAGCGAGCGATCGATCAGATGGAAGACGAGAGGAAGGCAGCAGAGAAGCTACACTTCGAGCAAACGATGGAGGAGGAGAACGAAGACGGAGGAACAGGATTGCCGGTAAGTCTCAAGGGTATACAAGAGGTAGTAAGGGACAAGAAAATACACTACCAACTTGCACTCACGGAAACTCTTGACCGAATCAAAACATTCACTTCCCTCTCATCCCCTCCCCCTGCCATTCACCAGTCGGCCACCACTAGTCAGCTCAATCAGCCACCACTGACCGACTCATTCAATGACACTACCATCATTGGTCAACTCAGTAGCAGTATCAGTGACATCCTCAGCCATATTTCGTCAAATAGTCGGCCTAACCTTACACTGCCACCAGTTAAGCTGGAAACATTCGACGGCAGTGACCTCACTAGGTGGCCGGCCTTTCGTTATCAGATCGATCAGTTGATCCTCAGTCAGACTAGCCTCTCAGAAGTCGAGAAAGCGTTTCATGTACGAAACAGCCTCCGTGGAAATGCATTCAATCTTGTCGCATCAATTCCAGTTCACGAGAATTTCCTCAACAAAATCATTCATAGACTCGAGACTCAGTACGGTCGTGATAGCCTATCACAGGCGAAACTCATTCAGTCACTACGTGGTATTCGATCCAAGACCACTTCAGTAAACGATCAGTTGTCAGCAGTTCAATCGATGATTTCACTAGCTCACTCAATTCACTCCGATACCGGAGTCGATTCGCTATGCGTACAGCTAATGCTGGCTGAGTGCATCCATCCTCGTTTCATCACACTTGTTAATCGATCGAAGTCTACGTCATTACTGTCATCACTAGAACTGATAGAGAGTCAGCTACTTTCCGAATACGAGGATGCACTGACTATCAGTGCGTACTCTACCAGAGAAGAGCAGACCCCTCGTTACAATACTCATTCATCCATTAACTCATCGAGTCCGCCTAACGATAGAACGCGTCGAGCAAACTATCAGTCATCCAATCTCCCTCATAAGGGTCATCATCACTCCTCCAATCAAAGAACTTCCAACAATAAGAAGCCTCTGTGTGTATACTGCGGACGCCACTTATTTAGCGGCGACTGCACTCAAGTGTCTTCCATTAAAGATAGGAAGGACTTTCTAAGAAGGAAGTCGTTGTGTCACTGCTGTTTCTCCTCCGCTCATTCAACTAACGAGTGCACTCGCTCGTGCGTCAACTGCAATGGCAAGCACCACAAATCATTGTGCGACAGACAATCAATTCCTCGATCAGGAGTAAATACAGTCATGACTGACCACTCAATGCAAGTCAATCACAGACTGTTCACGGCACCAGTCGTGTTGATCAATCCAAGCTCATCGATGTGCTCAAGGGCTAACGTGTTGCTCGACACGGGAGCTCAAACTTCACTCATCTCTCGCGCGCTGGCCAACAGCCTACAATTATCCCCAGTGGGTAAACTGTCAGTCAACGTGACCGGCCTTCAAGGGTCTCATGATCAATCAGTCTCTCCCTCCGATCACGACGTCGTCGAGTTTCAATTGACTACTAGCAGAGGATATGAGAAAATCAAAGCTCTGGTTAGAGACACCGATGACATCGTTGGTCATATTCATCATCCTCAGTTGTCGTCTGCTGATCTTGCAGTGATAGAGTCAACTCTGACCTCTGTTCCGAGTCATTTCTCTGATTCTTCAGTCAATCCCGACCTCCTCTTAGGAGTCGGCGACACTCTCCGACTTCTAGACGATTCAAAGTCGATCACACTTCCGTGTGGTTATCGTCTCATTCAATCAGTGATTGGTCCACTTGTTGCTGGAGCCAAGCAAGTCAATGCCTCTGCATGTGAGATTTCATCTCGGAGAATCGAAGATCACACCAGTCAGACCAATTCTCAGTCATCCCTTTCGTCTTCTCTCAGAGTAGCTCCAGTGGTAACAACTACTGAGGACACTCTGGAGCAGAAGATCGAACACCTCTTCTCAGTCGACCCAGTAGCACGCATTTACGAAACTACTGAGCGAGAATCCCGTAAAGTAGCTGACGAAATAGTGACGAAACACTTCAATGATACAGTTCAGCTTCGGGATGACGGGTATTACGTCTCGTATGCCCTCAAACCAGAAGCAGGTTCACTTCCAGACAACCATGATCTGGCAGCCTCACGTCTTTCTTCTACTGTACGATCATTGTCGAAAGATCACAATCTTTTGTCGTACTACGATTCAGTAATCAGAGATCAGCTATCACTCGGTCAGATCGAAGCAGTCGATCCGGCAGACACTAGTGGGTTGATACACTACCTAGCTCATCAGCCAGTCTTTCGGCCCGATAAACCATCCACTCCATTGCGCATCGTTTTCGACGCGTCAGCGCATCTCAAAGGAAAGCAATCACTCAATGATGTGGTTCATGCTGGCCCAAATGATCTCGAAAACATTCCATCACTCATACTGAGAGCCAGATCCAGACGATTCCTCATCATAGCTGACGTTGAGAAAGCTTTTCTCCAAGTCAAGCTTTGTCATTCACAAAGGAACATGCTTCGTTTTCTATGGCTAAAGGACATCAATCAGCCTGTCACCAGAAAGAACCTTCTCTATCTGAGATTCTGTGTAACTCCTTTCGGAGTCAACCAATCTCCATGTATTCTGAGCAAGGTAATAAACCATCACATTCAACTGAATGCTTCGAATTGCGACCCTCAACTAGTCCATCAACTAGCGTCTAATCTATACGTCGATAATATCGTGATCAACTCCGATTCACCGTCAGCAGAAATGTTCATTCAGTCAAAGCAGTTGTTTCAGTCCATGGCAATGAACCTTCGTGATTACTCATCCAACGATTATTCATTCATGGAATCAATTCCTGATTCTGACAAGTCCACTAATGTCCATCAGAAGTTACTCGGACTAGTGTGGGATACCTCCACAGACAAACTATCGATCAAAATCCCTGTGTCTCATAAGAACGATAAGGAATCCAAGAGGTCGATGTGTAGTACAGTGGCTAGCACTTACGATCCTCTCGGCTTAATCAGTCCGTTACTCCTTCCTCCTCGTCTGACAGTTCAAAGCCTATGGAACCATCCCCTCAAATGGGACGATTCAGTCGACGAGACCATTCGTCTCTCATTTCATAAGCAGATCACAGAAATAGAACAGTTCACTCTTTCCGTCAATCGATTCACTCATCTCTCTTCGTCAAATCTGATCACGTTAGTTGCATACAGTGACGCGTCAAAGCACGCGATGGCGGCGTGTGTGTACAGCTATGCGCCCGACGAGCTTCCGAGCCTCCTCATTTCAAAGACTCGACTTGCCCCAATCAAGAGCAACTCAACGATTCCAAAAATGGAACTCGAATCATTCGCTATGGCTCACTCACTCCTCTTGTTTGTTGTGGAAACACTCCGAAAGGAGTTCCCCGACAAACAAATCAACGTCTACTCATTCACAGATTCCGCAGTGGTCCTTCATTGGATAAAACCTAATTTCAATAAGACGTTAGGAGTATTTGTTTCAAATCGTATCAAGCAAATTCAGTCAATGGTAGAGGCACTCACTGCTTCCCATCCTCTAGAGTACAATGCTCCCAGACATGTGAGAAGCGAATTCAATCCAGCAGATCACGCAACCCGAGGTCTGACGTCATCTGAGATGAATGATCCTAACCATCAGTGGTGGATTGGCCCGCCGTGGCTACAACTCGATACATCTCAATGGCCCAATCAGAAACTATCAGATCTTCAATGTCCACTAGTCGATTCATTCACTCTGTCTGTCGGTATCATTGCCACTGATCATAAGCCTCCAGATACAGTCATCGATCTGAATAGGTATTCATCCCTCAGAAAGGCAATCAATGTTACGGCTGCAGTATACAGATTCCTCTCAAAGTGTTCAGCAAAAACAAAGAATCCAATCATAGTTGGAAAGTTGAATCATGTTCCGATGGGAGAGGGCAATTCATTCAATTCAATCGAGAAACGCTTCGCAATGAATCGATTAATCATTCTTCATCAGTCACAACATGTGACAATGAGTGATCCTCTTCGGAAACATTCCATCGTCGAAGATCAATTAACAGGTGTCCTCAGAATCAGAACAAGGCTGTCCCATTCGGATATGCCATCTGATTTCAAACTGCCAATATACATCCCGTCCTCAGTCAGTTCATCACTTGCTCGATTAATCATAAAGGATATTCACAATTCCTCATGTCACGCTAGCATCGACATAATACTCAATTCACTGAAGAGCCGATATTATATCCCTCGCGCTCGCTCACTGTCCAAGTCATGTCTGAAGCAGTGCATACCATGCAGGAAGAGCAACAATCTCCCATTCAGCTACCCACAGACTCCTTCGCTACCAAGCGATAGAGTCACTCAAGGTCTTCCTTTCAAACACTGTGGAATCGATTATGCTGGCCCGTTTCTCATGAGTAATGGCGAGAAGCAATGGATCATCATCTTCACTTGCTTCTCCACTAGATTGAGTCATATCGAGATAGTGTCTTCTCTCCTCCCATCTGCGTTCATTTTCTCACTCCGTAGATTCTGTTCACGTAGAGGAACACCCTCTCGTGTAACATCAGACAAAGCAACTACACTCAAACTTGCAAGCACTCTGCTATCAGAGACAAGCTCGAATTCGGATTCTGAACTCGATACTTATCTATCCTCGCATGGGATTTCATGGAATTTCACGACCGCTCATTCGCCATGGAAAGGTGGCGTCTATGAGAGGCTCATCAAGATCATCAAGGTGTCTCTCTCACGATCCATTGGCAAACGCAAACTGGCGATTGAGGAGTTCAATACAGTCATATGTGAAATAGAGGCTTTGCTAAATAGTAGACCTCTCACTTATGTCTCATCCGACGACATTCAGACGTTCTCTGGTCCGGTCATTCGACCAATCGATCTCATTCTTCCTCATTCATTCCTTGGTTGTCACATCAATCTAGACACCTCATGTGAAGAGTATATTCCTCCAGAGGAAGAGAATTCGAGCAGACAATCTGCGATCAAACAGCTCTCAAGAGCACTCAATGTTGTTGATTCATTCTGGAAAAAATGGCATCTCGAATACTTGAGTAGTCTTCGTGACGAAACAAGTAAATCGAATCCTCTCCAATCAATTCGATCTTCTTCTATCCCACCTCAAAGTGGTTCAATTGTTCTCGTAATAGACGAGAGTGGAAACACTCCTCGCTCCAACTGGAAAATGGCTCAGATACTATCGTTAGATGGCACATCTGCCACTCTCCGATCCCACGCAGGTCGAATCATTGAGAGACCAATCAATCTGTTGATCCCTCTCGAAATCCATTCAATCGATCCCCCATCTTTGCCCACGGCTTCAATACCTATTCAAACCTCCCATCCCATGACTACCCGATCCAGAATCAATCAGACAGGGCCAAGTCGACTATAACCTCATTCATCCCATTCTAATTTCATTCATCCCCCTCCCTGGAGGATTCCACTGTGTACACAATGTAATTTCATTCAATCAACCCCTCAATCAACCCCTCAATCAATCCCTCACTATCAATATCTCACTATTCATTATTCAGTTCCGTCGCGGGTTCGAGCATCCGATTGACCTCGAGGCCGCCCTGCTCCAGGACCCGAATGAGCACCGCTTCGAGCACATCACCAAGGTCATCCTGGACGAGTTCCGATCCCTCAGAACTCAAGTCATGAATGTTGACAGCGAGATCCAGACCAACCGAGAATCCATCCTTTCCCTATCGGAGTCCGTAGCCTCAATTCATTCAATGATTTCTACCCTCTGTACTAATTTGTCACCCCAACCACATACTATTCACTCCCCTTCCCTTTCACGTATCCATATTACACCTCGTTCTTCATCTCGTTCTCACTCAATCAATCGCAATCACTCATTCTCAAGCACTCACTCCTTTGGTAGAGACCGCAGTCGGTCCCCTCATAGACCACCTCTCAAAAGCTCGTCGAACCCTCACAAGGTGAGATGCACCTTCTGTGATTCAGTGGTCCACCTCACTCGTCACTGTCATGTGATCAGATCTCTCAGCAAGAGACTCAGGCTCATGCCTGACGACATCTGCCCGAAATGCTTTCGCAAATTCGGTCCGTCCCATTCACCCAAGTGTGAGCCCAGTGCCTGTAGACGGGGGTGCGTCGACGAGGCCAGGCAGCCTCTCAACCACGAGGACTACTTCTGTCCCAAGAATCCTGGACTCGACGCTTGATGCCTGAATCCCTCTGACCATTGAGTAGTTTTTTCGGCCATATTGGCATCCTGTACTATCTAGTTACCGTTGTTTCCTTTAGTAGCTGTGCTCACGCTTTCTCGTTTTTCTTTGTTGTTGTCCTACCCTTTTCCTCTCGCTTCATAAAGCAGCTTTGCTGTTCATCATTCGTTCCATCACACTATCACTCACTCACACACATCTTCCCTGGCTCATTCTTTCTTTCTTTCATCTCATTTCATTCACTTCCGTCGCGTGGGAGTGTACCAAATTCCATGAATTTGGTTCCCAAATACAGTCAATTTCACTCATCATGCAACAATTATTGTAATCAATCAGTTCTCAATCCTCATGTACGCCACCAAACTACGGTAGCGAGTGTGGTCGTCCCACACCGCGATTTGTGGTGCGGTGCGACATGCCCCTCTGTCCATACTCCCCCCTGGCATCGCTCTCTCGCCTCTCCCACTTTCGCCGTCTGGCGACGCTCTTACCTCCTGGCACTCTCTCGCCTCTCTTCTCCCACCACGAGAGCGCGAGGCGTGTGCGCGCTCTAGCCCCGCCCCTTCCCTCCCCTGCCTCTCGCGGGGAGAGGGGTCACTCGAACTCTCGGGAAGCGTCACAGACGTGTGTCCGCGCAGCTCGTCTCGTTCTCGGGTCGCGTCTCACCGGGCCAAGCCCTCATCTTCGCCCGTCAAGCCAGATCACCTCAAGGAGTCACTTCTCCGCTCACGGTCAGTAATCAGGAGTCGACTTTCCTTCATTTCAACTCATTCTTTCACTTTCTTTCCCTCCCCGAACCCATTCATTCATAGTCATCACCATCACCGTTCTTGTGCAGAGTAATAAGTAAATATTCTTTATTGATTGCGTTCTGCCTTTCACACCGCGACACCAACCAGTCTCTCCATAACAGTGTGGAATTCTGGTACACTATTTTTTTCTCTAAAATTCCTAAAAAGTTCCTTTATGTCAGAAAATTTCTATACCCAAAAGGTTTTTACACGGGAAGTAGCAGAAATAGCCTATTCCCTACCTTTATTATCGATCTTGATCTACTTGTTGTTGTTTTTCACTTTGGGTATAGCGACCAATCAATAAATGGTAGTAATAGCTATCCAACGCGCTGTCGAACGAGTGATTTCGTTTAGAATGAACTTTGTGCTGCTCCCGTCTCGTTTTTATTGGAGGAGCATGTCACACCAAAGTGGGCGGGGCTTGCGGCCTCTATGTATGTTTACCTAGGACCTTTTTTTCAAAGCAAGGCTGGACGAATTCGATAGAAAGATCAATGATTTATTACAGAAACAATGTAACACCAAGCAAAAAGGACTCGATATCCGCAGTGCTTTCATTACTTGCAAGGAGGACTCGGAAGTGTTAGTTGGAGAAGAAACGGAGAAGTGTTGCGGCAACCACCACTACAATTTCAAGTACTTCGTGAGGTTTAATATTCATTCTGTGGTGAAAATTATATTTTCCAGGTAACCCGAGAGGAAGACTTCGAGGAAGAAGAGTGTTGACCGATTACGAGAGATCGTTCGAGGGAAAAATGAAGGGATCAAATTATTTATGATTTTTTTAAATGTACAAACACGACTGTTCAATTCAAAGTATTGTGGAAAACCCCCTCGAAGTTCTTTCCATTATCATCGGAATTATGTCTTTCGTTCAAGTTCTTGTCTGTCACTGTTCGTGTGCTTACCTGCTCCTGTCCCGATTGTAAAAAGAAAGTGCGGATACTGAATAAAATGTTTATTTTCAACTGTTCGCTGAATAAACTTGCTGTAATGAGATTTTCTCTGGCTGACATTTCTCGGATTCGCGGTATTCAACTGTTAAAAATCGTGGTTTATCGTCCATTTCAAATCGTTCGATGTTATTTCGTTCTATGCACGAGGAAGAGAGCAGAATAGTGGAGGCGAATGGGAGAGTAGAGTGGGAAGCGAGAGTGAAGAGAGATTAGAGAGAAAAGAGGCACCCTCTCCATTCACTCCACTCCATTGATCGTTTCTAACGAGTCTGTGCTCTTCTGACGCGCTGATCCGCCGGATTTCTTGCATTTTCACTATTTTTCACTTTTTTTGTACTATCAAGAATCCAAGTTATGATATTTTGAATTTGTACTATTCTCATAGAGTGGTGTTTATTCTTCCATTAATTCCAGTTGCCTACTTCAACTCGACTCATCGTCAAAATGATCTTCAATTGCGAACAAGTGAGAATTAGCGATCTTCGATTTGAACGAAGTTTAAAAGTATATTTTCAACCTCATGCGTACATTCTTGCAGACAATCACACTGCTGCCATAAACGATGATCGACTTAGATTCTACCTGAATTGGAAATTGCATAGGCAAAACCGAAGGAGTTCTTTTCTTTGTCTCTGAGTCTCTGAGCTCTCATCGACGTCATCTAAGTGAGAGCTTCGAAACTTCATTCCCGGTCTGTCCATTGAACAGAATCTCATTAACCTCGTAAAAAAATCGGAAATGCTGTGACAGAATAAAGGGTTTATTGTGAATGTGATCAGTTTTATGTGCACAAGCTATTCTGTGGAAGGGGGAAATGAGTGTAAGGAAAAAAAAGCAGTGTAAGGAATGTTTTTTCTCGAGCACGGGATATCTCCAGATTCTCCACAGCGGTGTGATCCGTGCCTTCATGTATCATGATGGGCATAACCCGATCAATCATAATGCCATCCAGTCTTATGGATAGGGGCCACAAGCTCCGCCCACTTTGTGTGGACACGATTTCGTGCAAAAGCGAGAAAGTAAAGTCACAAGGTTCGTTCTAAACCAAATCGGACGTTCGACAGCGCTATGGAAAGCTATGATATTCCTCTTTCATTTGAGCTTGGTCCCAGATATGCATAATATCAGTAAGTAGATCAAATTCGCATTTAAGCGAAAGGAATAGGTCGTTTTGGCATGTTCCAACTGAACGATCCTTCTCGGACCAAACTTATTTTACTAATTCGAATATTTTAGGAATTTTAGAATTTTTTTCAGATTTTTAGCATGCTTCCCCGGCTTGTGACTTTTGGGCGGGGAGAGGCATGCGAGAGGGCGGGGGGAGGGAGAGAGACACACGCTAATTAGGCTCCGCCCCTTTCCCTCTCGTCTCGCCTTTCCCTCCTCTCTCCCAGTGCCAAGCGCACGTACTTCTCGGGCTCTAGCGCGCCTCAAAGACAAGATATCGACAAACGGCCAAAAGTATGACGTTGTTGGGACCCATAGGAGTAGTTTTAAAACACTTGTGACCGCATTGCTCGAATTCTGCTATCTACGTTGCGGCGCCTACTTATGGAGTCTCAGAATTGTCTCTCCAATTGTGCCGGGTGATATGTCTGTGAGTGACTATTTGAGATTAAATAGATAGCCAGGAGTAATAGTCTGACCCTCTCACTTTCTCACTCACACTCGCTCACTTGGATGGTCTCTCTCTCTCTCTCTCTCTCTCTCTCTCTCTTGCCCTCTTGCTGATGTGGCCAGCGAGAGAGAAGAGAAAGAGAGAAATAGAGAAAGAGAGAGGGGACATAACACACGAGGGAGCGTTCACTCATTGCCTATCGATTCTTCGCTCAACGAATGAACTCCTCTCACAATTTTCTCAACAAAACATGATCGCTATTACTCTTTGCCACTGCTTTTACTTTTTATACCCTAATATGGAGTATATTAAATTTACGTTTAACGTCCAATTGTTGCAGTTGCCTACTTCAACTCGAACCGTCAACTTATTGTCATCGCCAATTGTCCCTAATGATTAGGGAATTGCCTCATTCTACTTTTGCATCGTGAGCCAGCAGTCTCTCGCTCTCTCCTGACCAATGCGTCTAGCCGCCCTTACATCATCCTTCGTGATACTCACACTTACCTCCTCCACTTCTCTTAGTTATTCTCTAGCAGGGCCCATTGTTGCTCCTGTAGACGTACAGAACGGCTCCGTAATTGTCGGTGCTCACGATCCTCAGCTAGCGGGAAAATTCAAATTCAAAAGATAGATACTGTGATTGCATTCAGTTTCATAGTGTGATGTAATCGTGAAGTGAAGTAATTTGAATAAAATTCATTATTTAATTTATTGAGAAAAGTTAAATAGTATAAAAAAAAATCGGTCAAAAGACGGTCTCGAGAATCATCATTCTGGCCCGAGCCTGGGTTTCTTCTTTGGCCAACGAACGTCCCCGCATCACTGAAGAGGACGACGAATTCAAGGAAGGATGGTGAGCAAATTTCAGCGATTTTATCATATTGCATTTTATTATATATTCTGGCAAATGTTTCACCAATTCCTCCTCTTTGCAGGACTAAGATGGCATATATCACACATAGACCCTCGAGAAGATTCCTACCTTAGTTCAACATGTATACGTTCACATCATTGTAACAAATGAATTTCCGAAAGATAATCTCAATGTCCCTATTTGTAATATTGATTCACACAATGTATCTCCTTTCCAACTTTGAACACATCTCCGTTTCAACTTTGAATGTTTCCTCTTAATTTGTGCAAGCAAACTCTTCACCATTCGAGTACTTCATATTTATCGTAACCGCAACAGGAGCACATAACCAGTGAAATGTACAGTATCTACAATATCGAGAGGGTACTATCGATCGACTCAACTCGATCACTTCTTTGGGTATCCGACTACCTGGCAGTCCTTGGGCAGATTGGACTTGAGCTCATCGATGAGTTTCTCCCAGTCCTTCACTCGAGGAAGATCCGCCAGAATCACCGACGATAGGGAACTGCAATATTAATTATTTAATTGATAATAAATTTTAAAAATATTCCGAAACTGATAAAAATGATGAATACTTTCGAATTTTTTTCTCAATTTTTTATCCCCTCCCAAATGTTACTCTAACATTTTGAAAATAATATTGATTTCTACACCAAATATTCTAATAAATTACCGTAAATTTCTTTCTCCTAATAGAATATAACACAATTCCACTCTACTGAATTAGAGAAGGCCAATGTTCACCATTATCACTCTCACCTGCACTTGCTGAGATGTCTCAGTCCATCGTTCGTCAGATAACGGCAGTCCGTCAGCTCCACAGTGCGAAGGGTCGAGCCCACGTTCTGAAGTTATCGTTGATTTATATTTTAATTTATAAAATTCATAGTTGATGTTTCCTACAATACTGTAGTTGTTCGATGTTAGCAAGACGAAATAACAAAGTTTTCATAGAAAAAAAATCATAAATCCCCGGATGAGCCGACTCTAAATTGAACCTGAAGCGCAGCTCCACGCAGTTAAAATATTATCAAAAATATGGATAGTTTTGATATGCAACCTTTTTAAAAATACTATTTTAAAACAGCCCAGGCCTATTTTTTTTACTAAAAATACATTTTTCGGGAGCCCGGGTCGATAGCGCATCAAAGCTCACCAGTGGCCACCGTACCTCTAACAACAATTACAGCTGAAAAGGGTACTTTGAACGACCAAAAATGCCCAAGTTATGCTGCGGTTTTTGGTACACATTTTTGGCAGAATTTTAAAAAAATCACTAAGGTACTATGAGTCGGAGAGAAGCCCCCCCCCCAGAATCTGCTTTCCTTACCATTGATTTAAACCTAAAACTTTTATAACTGTGCCTACAATCCACCGTACCTGCACCATGACATTGATGCCGTCGTCTTCGAGATTCTTGCAGCCAGCGAAGACGACATCGTGCAGACGAGTGACGCCCTCTGCAAGGAATATACAATAATACTAATTTAAACAATCATAATTATATGATAAATTGAGCACTATTGCTCGATAAAAGTTCCACGTGCAAAAAAGCTCCGAGAGACACCGGCAGTGACGACAATACGTACGCAAAACATTAAATTTAATTATTTTCGCGGAAAAATTCTCATTTTTAATGCATGATTTATACAATTCAAATAATAATGCCATCTAACAATGCCATGCAAACGTTTGAAAGAACCAATCATCGAGCCACGGACCAACTAACCGAAGTGGCGACAGCCTCTGGCTGTGACGGACGCCTTCACTGCGTGCACTTGATCCAGAAAGATCTACAATAGTTTTAGATAATTGAATATAGAAATATTAAAAATTTGCCGGAAACGAAGTAAACGCTATTAGCCGCAATTTCAATTTTGTTTACAGTGTTTCAATTCTTAATTTCGGATCCTCGAAAAACAGCATGATGTGAGCAATAGCTAATCATCCTGACGCAGATATCAGTATGAAAACTCCAAATAAAAAACTAAACGTTTTCAGAACGACGCACTAAAAATCGTAAGTTGTCACTGTTGAACGCAATATTTTTAGATTTAAACATGATGCCGGTATCACCTTCTTCTCATTGAGTGTTCCACTCCTCTGCGCCGTCTGCTGTACGAGTGTATTGTAGTCGGCGATCTCCGGCTTACCATCGTCGAATCTTAATAAAAATATAATAAATATGCAAATAGATCAACCGAAAATTTAAGGATTTTAATCAAAATCATGCATTTATGTTACTATGCTCGATTTCTTGCGAAGGAGTGGGAGCTACACCTATACAAATATAGCCAAACAACTGTTTGAAGCAAATGATATTCAATTGATTCTTCAAATTTCTTTCACTAATAATTAAAATAACAAACTTGACGGTGCCTCCGCAGCGCAAGATCCACTCAGCACATGCGCGATCCGCACCGATGTCGCGGATACGCTCAACGTCCATACTGGAAAGAAATGAGAGGATGAGAAATCGAGACATCAGGGTCTAGTTGTAACCAATTCTACGAAAATAGCTTGGACCCGGAGTGAACCTACTTTTTCACAACAAATCAATCAAAGACGTATCAGTATTTTGGGTTGGATAGGCATATTACAAACAAAAAAACAACCACTCAACCGCATTGCTCGAACTTAAACTCTCTCTGATCCTTATGTGGCACTTCTTTACTTTAATGCCCAAAGGTAGAAGGCTGCTTTCTGCTCGCTCATTCGATAACTCGCTTTTTTTTATTTCTCACGTGAGATCTCACTACCAACAAGAGCGCGGAATTTGGGCACTATAGAAAAGAAGTGCTCCTTATGTAGTGCTACATGTCGTTCTTCAACCCTTCTTTACGATTAAATAAGCAGATATGAAGATTTTCGAGCACTGTTATTGCGAAACATATAGAGGAGTCAGAAACAGACCGCTTACTCGTTGAATTTCTCGATAATCCATCGCAGACCGAAGAAGTTATGATCAGCAATAGATGCGCGCGCACGACTAAGCATTCTGCAACTTAAAAATTATCATAATTAATGCGAAAACTGAGGATAACAAACAACATCAACAACTTCTAAACAACAGAAGATTGACGAATTCGATTACAGTAATCGGTTTTTAGAGTTGGAGCGCATGGGCTAGTGCACACCTTATTTCATATTCCAATTTTATTATTTTTTTAAATTCTTGACGTTTTCATTATACATTTTTTCTATTCTCTTTAATATGAAAAAAAAACAAATACGTGAATGATGATTTATCGACTGGAGACGCATAGAAGGCTTTGAAATTTGTTAGAGACATCTTATCACCTGCCCCGCCTTAGGCGAAATTTCATTCGTATTTCAATGTTTCCAACTACGTTACGGCACCATTTCTTCCTTCTCCTTATTCACCTTTCTTCCACAATCAATCGAGATTGCCACTGCAAGTAATGCTAACGTATTTTTTGGGGAATGTTGTACCTTTGCATGTAAGGTTTGAGTACCTGCATGGGCTCAGTTCGGTTGTTTTTAAATGTTCTCTCAAAAATAAGTATGTTGCACCGTTTGCCATAGTGAGTAGAATTGGCTAAACAATACTCTAAACGTGGCTGGTTTAGCCCCCCCCCCCTAGCTCTTCCCTAAATGCGAGCGAGAGAGCATGTGGAATGAAGAGAGTGCTTCCGATCTCAGGGGCATAGAGCGTAGGGGGAGCTAAACCTGCCACGTTTAGAGTATCGTTTAGCCAACCCTAATAGTGAGCCCCTTTCAGTGGCTGCGGCGAGAATATTAATTTCTGCACTGGTGACTACTGTTATGTGAAGATAATCACTCCGGAACCCGATAAGATTCAAACTGTAATTATCATTGCCTAAACGGCATACATCCATGAATGTACATACTGTAGGGTTGCATCACTCCGAGGGAAGATGTCTGGAAAGACTCTTCTCTTCCATTGTGCGAGAAGAATCACCACAATTCGACACTATGTATCTGCAATCATCAGTATTTCTGAATATCGCATTTATAATTCAATGAAATCATTCACAGAGATCTTTGCAATACCATCGAGACTTTTTCGAAGGAAATAACTACACCAATGATGCCGAAACCGGTCGAATGTCTGAACAACAGGTCAGCAGATTTTCTGAACTGCTTGAAGGCGAATTAAATTCAGAAGTAGCGCTTTCTTTGCCGAACCTCCTTGCCAATCCAGTGTATGCGCACTCTACGATTATCGCGTAAAGCAAGTGTATTGCAAACTGATTTCATTTCAAATTTTAAGTTTTATGATGAGTTTTTCGATATAAAACTTGCGCCTTTCACGAACGTCGATCGGATATGTCCTGAATTTGATAACTTCTACACTTTTAGCATCGGTACGAAATTAACTCTGCAGTTATAGTGTAAGATTACTTCTCCAGACATTCGCTACGCCTCTCCTCAGACGAATTCATGCTTGCACATAAGGTAGAACATAAATCAACTTTTTTTGTTTCTAATAGTATGATATGACCTAATTACAGATGGAATCCTACATCATCTCAGCTCCTATGTCTCTGCAACACGGTTAGAATCAACAGGAATACATGTGCAATAAGAATTCAGACGAGGTGCAACTGGAAGATTCCCATGTTCAACATTACAAGGAGAGGCAAGGGAAAGTGTTTTCTCAAGACCCCACAGGTAATTTAGACAGTAAAGAGAGGGGGGGCAGAATATTTCACATGATAGACTGTGTCTTTTATTTTTTTCTGGAGAATAGAATACTTTGTATTGTAAGATTAGGCGGCAGCAGTTTCAGTTTCGACAAAAACATACTTGAGCTGCATTTTTTAAAGAAAATTCAGCATTTTCCGCAAAAAAATGCTGTTCTAGCCCTGATTCGTAGGTAAAAACTCCTCAAATGTCTTAATCTTCATCGTGAGACAAATATGGTCTTCCACTTCCTCCAATGGTCAGACGGAAACGACGACGTGCTGGGGCGATTACTGCTTCTGGCAGAGTGGCAATAATCGTGGCTGTGTTGACGCAGCCGGTGCTGATTCCAATTTCCGGCTACGAGTGAGTTGACGAGGGGAGGGGGCGACTTCCTGGTTTTAGCAACGACGAGTTCGTTTAGCTGGGCGAATCGACTTTCGACGCTGACTACATCACCTTCTGCGAGGGAGACTACTGCAATAGGCGAGCCATTTTAGTTGTGAAGAAATGAATAATATTTTCAGTGATTATCAATTTCCGAACGGAACGATCGTCGGACCGTCGGCATTTCGGAAATACGGCTCGAATTTTGCTATTTCGCTGTCTTTAGCTCTGGTAGTTGACCTAACTCTCGTCAGAATGTTCATGTGCAGATTTTGAAAAGATATCTCTTCGATTTGCCTCTCGCAAGTCAGAGAACAGAGTATTTCCCGAAAATATTTTTGTGAAATCAATGAGATGATGATCATCCAATATTTTTAACGCCCAGTAAAATTAGTTTTTCCGTTCAAAGATAAATAGCCATTCCTCATTTACAATATGAAATTTTTTTTGTGAAATATTTGATTTCCGATGATCATATTTCCCGTAATCACCTGCATAATTCCTGCCACCATCAACGATCACACAGCGTCTTCGCAGCGCTGATTCATTTGTCGCACCGCGACTTTTCGTTGCGTGGTTACGATCCCTACCCTCGGCTCTTCTCTTGCTTTCTACGTGATCTACTTGAATGGTAAATGAGTCTGAAGCCTCTTCTCGCTACTTCTCCTCACCATTACACTACGAGAAATATCCCACATCATCGCTAATGCTGGAGTCATCCACGATACGGATGCCAGCCTTTCTTCTCATCGTGTTGTGCCTACAGATACTCGAGGTTGATTAGATTTCGGGCTATGCAGATTTGAGGCGAGCGGAATCTGTTTCTTCTCGATATGGAACTCGATATTTTGTCGTATATTTTGTATTTCGAAAGTCGCAGGGTTTCTTGAGTTTTTTTTTTTAAATTTATTTCAGTGGCTGACGAGTCGACGAAAACGCAGCAAAAGACCACTATCACCGACGACAAGGAAAATCTGTAGATGGACAGGTTATTCTGTTGCGATTATCTGCTTTTATTTCTTTGAGTGAGTGCATCACAGCTCAAACATTTGACCGGGGCTGCTACGCATTAATTACGGTGGTTGATCCATATTGATCGTGGGGCGCTACGCAGCAGCCAATCAGGAAAAGTTCGCAGAGTCTTGTTTTGCATGGACACCAAATGCCGTGCAAACTAACTAACATAAAGAAAAAGTTCAGTTCGTGATTCGTAACCGCATCCGCGATATTCCGTTACCTTTCAAAGTGGCGTATGCCGTTTGTAGTCATTTCATGCGATTATGAATGATTATTGCATGTCTTCTTTCAAGTTTTCACTTCTAATCCATAATGCAGTTCCCGTTGCGCCTCAAATACAGCAAAAAATCTGTTTCATCCATGTTTTCAACCGATCGCACTCATTTTCTTGCGTTTTGAGCACTGTTTGAAGCTCATTTCAGCCCGTTTTCTTATAAGGCCTTAGCAAATCCTCTCTATCACTTGTCCCATCAACCTTAAGCTAATCGAATGCGTGACATCTCTAGGTGATGCGCGCAATCTCGAAAGGACGAGTCATTGTATGTGTGAGCAGAGAATAGTCATCGGTTCCCTCCCAGACCATATGAAGACAGATGGGACTGTTTGATCGGATCTATTCTCACGTTTAATCATCCTGTCACACCATCCCTTGTTGTTTCAACAACACATTACTCTTCTCAGTGATTTCCCGTGGAAAAAAAGCTAAAATTCAGAGGAGAAAGTGTGAGCAGATAATACTCATCCTGCAAGCAGAGAGAGAGCACTAGCGTGTCCCTACTGAGGGTTGATTTTGGCTCTTCAAGGAGAGGGAGGCTCTTTTCCAGCAACCTCGGAAAACCGCTAAATCAGTGGAAAAAAGTGCGAGCAGAGATCGCTCATTTGAGTAGAGGAGAGAGATTGTGCATGCTCTCTAGCGAACAGTGGGCGCGTAATCGCGTAATTGTGGTCTTTTCGAGCTGCTTTTTGAGCGCATTGAACGTCCTGGCAAAAGGATAGCAGGCATAGAGAGCCTGGAAAGAGATGAATAGGAAGTAACTGTTGCCAATTCTCAAACGATGTCTGCTAGGGTAGACTTACTCATAGATAGCTATTACCAATGAGAAATGAACAGAGAGCCTTGAAAGGGTAGGCGCTGCATGTCTCTCTCTCTCTCATTTTGAATGTTATCACATTCACGTGTTATCTTGTTTCTCCGGACCGATAGCATATGAAGAGATCATTTCGCTCATAGCGATCCCTTTCCAATCGTGTGATCTTTACGTTCAAAGATGTTGTCTGTATGCATATCTATTCGTTGCACGCACGTTGTTATTTGCCTAGAATTTGTCCTCGATTGTAACACATTTGCATAGAATATGACGAAATAATATCCATTTCAGAGACTTTCAAACATTTGGCAATGATTTTTCTTCCTCCAGTAAACCTTGATGACAAGTCATTTTGTGTAAACGATAAAAAAGTAAGCACTTAAAAAAGTTATAGCATATTCTCGAAGGACAAGGAGATCTAAAACATATTAACTTTTATGTATTGTAACTGCTAATATGGCAATGATGGAAGAATAATGAAGCTCATTTCACTTCATTTCAGTTTGTTATGGAAGGAAAGTGCTACGTTCTGATTGATAGGTCGAAGAATGGAGAAAATGTATGGATTCTACAATCCATGGATCCAAGTAAGAAGTGCTTTTCGAAACATCGTAAGGCCAAAATGTTCGTTCCCAGACACCTTCAAGGTTTCCAGTGTAAAAGTGAATTGTAAATTTGATGGAGTGAGTTCATTGCGGAGCTGAATTAAATATGATTTTCACATTTTAGGCTCCTCCGATGATTTTTGAATTAGATACAACTTTTTGCGTAGTCAAGAATAAACTTTACTTATGGAAATGGAGAGAGCAATACTTCTACGAAGGAACACTTGGTGAGTTAGTTGACGAGAGCCGTGTGATTTTGCTCCCTGCTTATTTTGAGATGGAGATGAGATGAACTTCTCTATTCTATTGTCCCAAGGCTCGAAAGTGTTCCTGGGATGTTCATTCGCGTGCGAAAAAGGTACGTTTTTGGAATTCCCCATCTATTCTAAACTCAAGATAAAATTGCAGGAGATGAAACGAATTTCTGTTTTATCGATTACGCACAAGGGTCTTCAGAGGCATACGCCCTCTATCAACTTAATCTGAATGAGGATAGGGACCGATTACGTTGGACAAGCACGCGCATTACTTTTCTGGATGAGGTAAGTGCTTGAAAAATTGCTTGCTAAATATATTTATTGTAGGATAGATTCGATCAGTTGGACCGGCTAACTCTGCGCAGATTGTACTGCACTGTCAGTGGCACTATATTTCTTTCTAGACATCATTTCATCGACAATACATCAGGACTAATAGCGGCATATTTCAGCCATTCGTAACTGGCCAGACCGTACATTTATTCACACAGGATTGCGTACGCGGCACTCATTTGGTGAGTACTCGAGACTAGGGTTGGATAAACGATTACGACGTTGCAACGTTGCAATGATAGGGGGAGGGTAGCAACGTTGCTACCTCTCTAGGGAAGGGCAGAGATAGGCGAGACCGTGCAAAAATGAGAGGGCCTTCCGTTCATCGTTGCAACGTTGCTACCCCCCCCCCCTACCCTCACCTCTCCGTAGCAACGTTGCTACCTAGGGAACCGCAATTGCAACGTTGCAAACGCCGAAATACCAACCCTACTCGAGACGAGGAAACGTAATCTTAAGCATAGAATATGGTCAAATTGTTATGATTGAGGTATTTGATATGAACTCCATGGAGCTCTCTAAGGACATGTCATTCACGGAACAAGAAGACCTTCCCCATCCGTGCTTCTCCAGTCTGTGTAAGTCTTACGCCCACCTCTATTCCCTAATTTCTAACCCGCCAACAGACGCATAATTCATTCTTGATCCCTGAGTGAAACTTATCCGGGGCTCGTCGTTCTCTCCCCCCCCCATAGTGTTCAGCGATTCACAGCATTCTTCTTTCTAGTCGTGACAAGATTGCCTTGCTGCCATGTGAAAGCCAAAATTAAATGAGATCAGTTTAGGGAACGCTCCAATAGATTTGCCATTACATGAAAAATACAAATGTTGATTACTTTTCAGTCACCGACAATCGCGCGATGTTTATGATCACTGACCATCCCTATCTGGCATATGTTTCTGTGATATATCGATATGAAACATATTCCGGACGATGGATAAAAGTGAGTTAACCTTTTTAAAATCGGTCAACAAATACCGAAACAGCGATATACCTCCGTAAGTTTTATTTTTTTTTTGTAAATTATAGCTGCATGCAGATAGCAAATAAGTTTTTTTTCAGTTAACCGATGTTACGGATATCAATCATGAATACTTTTTCCGAGTAATGCCCATTCTTGTGGGCACTAGGGTGATATTCACAACAATACCTCGTCATCGTCGCTCTGAAATTTTCAAGTTGGTTTCCGCTTGTTTATCATGCTGTTGCAACAAAACGTGGATTATGGCAAACTTCCACGACAAAAATTAATTTAAAAGCATTTGTTCAACGATATTTCTGAACTTGCAGGAGAAAACTCTCATGTATCAGCGCATTGGAACTCGGTTAGTTTTCATCAGTTCGTCCATTTTTTCCGAAGGGAAATTTCCCCTCCCTTAAATTCCCTTCTGAAGTTGTTGATCAAAGACAAGTGTACAGAGCCCTCTCTATTCGATCGAACAGCGGTTGTGATCGCAAGGAATCGTCATCGTGTAATAGCACTCCTCCCCCTCCCGGAGAGAATCAAGTAAGGCTTTTATTTAGTAATATTGATTGCTTTTTTCGAATCTTGTTGATTCAATATTCATAAACAGGGCTACTTTTGACGTTCAAGCAAAGACTTTTTTCGCTGACAAGGAGAACCGAAAGATGCCGCTTCTTCTTCTTCCGCTGCATTTCTTACACCATTTCTCTTCTCTAACCAAGATATGGCCAGGAATTCAGTTGCCTAAGATGTTATCCTAGTACTAAGTGGAAGCGGCCAACATGGCGCGATAATATCGTTGCTTACTCCCATCCGAAACCTTTGATGGGAATTTGAAGAAAGATTATGAAGAGAAGGATGGTCTTAATACTACAGTTTCTCGTCATTGCCGATAGGACAGACGAGAGAGCATACAAAATGAGGAGAGTGGCGTGCTGATGTGCACCAGTGTAGACCTCTAATAGCAATCATTGTAGGAAAGATTTAATCGAGCGGCGATTTATATCTGCACACGATGACGATGGAGATATTTCGGATGAAGGCTAAGACGGTTTTGTCGACTGGTTAAATCTCACTATGAGCCCGGTTGTGCAAGATTTCCGTGCTGAGTAAAAATTGCTCTGAGATAATTACATTTCTTAGAGATTCTTAGGGATGGGCGATGTGTCAGGTGTGTACATCAAGTATTGCATTCCATGAATGAGTCTTTTTTGATTGATAAACTGTCAGCTTGTGTCTCGATTTGATCAACAAGGATTGCTACATGGAGGTGCGTCCCTTCGAGAGGCCGGTTCGAATCCCGATAGAGAAAGGAGTGCGGCAAGGGGATACGATCTCCCCGAAACTCTTCACGTCGGCCCTGCAAAACATTATGAGAGATCTAGACTGGAAAGAGAAAGGAGTACCAGCCAATGGGAGATGGTTGTCTCACCTTCGGTACGCAGACGATATCGTCCTCATTGGCTCGGATACTCCTACTCTAGAGAAGATGTTAGTTGAACTGGATGAGAAAGGAGCGAAGATCGGATTATCTATCAACAGGAAGAAGACGCAGCTCATGAGGAACAAATGGTGTCAGGGACCTCTCACTTCACGGTACGGAAATGGACGAGACGGACGCGTACGTGTACCTCGGACGGGAACTACGATGCGACGGCTCGATGAGAACGGAACTTCTACGACGGAAACGAGCCACATGGGCTGCTTATAGAGGCATTCGGGAAGTGACATCTGCATTGAATGACGCGAAGCTCCGCGCTGTTCTTCCCGCTCTCTGCTACGCTGCAGAAACATGGCCTCTTTCCCAATCCACCATCTCTTTCATCCTTACCACTCATCGGACACTAGAGAGATCTCTCATCGGAACTAATCTACATACGATGCGTCAGACGATGAGAAGCAGCGTGGATGTTCGCCGTACCTCTCTCCTTACTGATCCTGTCGACTACATCAGGAGAGCGAAGCATCGATGTTGAAAATTCTGTTGTTGAAAATCCTGAGAAAATGTTTGACAGACGTTTTCAGTTCCAAGTTCAAGCATACTTAGCTGATCACCGATAAAATTTCCGCATTATGTGACATAATTTATGTCCTCTTTTGTTGTGAATTATTGACGTAGAATATAAACGAAATTGGAGAGAGAGAGAGATCTAAGTTTCAAGGTCCACTTTGGGTTCTCTCAACTCGTTGATATACGACAAACAAAACGCCGGGAATTATCAACAAATGACATTCTGCGATTAGTCAGTCTTCACTGGATGAATGAAATGTTCGAGTAGTTTAAAATTAGCCAAATATTGTTCGGTTCTTACGCGATTGGCTTGTTTTAAAAAATTATTATTCTATTTCTAATTTCAAGTAGAAATGTTCATTTTCCACTGTCGTCGGCTGTCGCATTATTCCCTCCGAGAGACGGGGCCAATATATTCTCGAAGTCTACATCAGTCTTTGATCCTATTGTGGCTCTTTTTTTTCCAGAATCTTCTTCTCTCAAGTTTCAATTTACTCAAGTCCATTCGCGTTGCTCGCTGCAAATCTTATTTGTCGGAATTCTCACTAGAACGGGGTCTGCAAATTGAGTGCGGTCCTCGCGAGCTCCTTTTCTTCTCATTTTATTCAATTTCGAGTTGAGTGAACGTGAACGTGCTTCTTCCCTTTGCGAATGTTTCTACGGAAATCCAATTTCGCCCCCACGGAGAGAATTCCAACGAAAATGAAGTGATGTGGGGTGAAAAACAGAAAATATTTGCTGGAGTTCAGTGGTCTTCGACCTCTTCTTCGTTTCTTGGCCTTATCATTATGCGATCACTACTTCGGATAATGCACAATTGGACTGGAAAATAAAGAAAATGCCACACGATCCCTGGTGAAACCAACCGCTGAGAGAGACGGCTGAATGAAGAGAGCATTCTCATCAGATTCCAGCCCTAATGCACATCACTCGGTAATAATCTATTCTAGGAATAGCTCTCTATGATGATGCAGTCTCACCGTATGGGGAGACATTTCTGATGGCTCTTCATAATTTCATTTTCTGGGAACGGAAGGGAAGACGAAAAGTGCGCATGGAGAAGCGAAAAGCGGAAACGGAAATTACAAAAGCGCAGCACGTCTACCTCCCACGTATTTGCGTGGTTCACATGTAGTGAATATCTGTTTCCCTGAATGCCGATTAACGAGGAAGTCAATTACTTGCATACTCTTTGCTTTCGAAAGAAAAATCTTATTGTGAATGATGTGATACTCATCTGAATGAGTTCATTAGTCTGTTTTGCAATGCACCGTGTAGTTTAGCAGGAAAGCTGGGTGAACATTTCTCAAATCTTCCCCAAATGCCATTTTGTGCTACTTCAATACGTGCAAATTGATAAGGTGCAGGCTTGGTTATGTGATCGATTATCTCTCGTGAACATGATGTGTTGAATGATGGCGCGACGCTTATTAAGATGCTTATCTTAGCCATGCTTCGGCCACTTTTACCGCTCTATTTGCATCGACGAACCATTTGCATTTACAATTCAGACAAAATCGGAGCTGCTGCGATTTCTCAGAAAACTTCTTTCGTGAGGGACTGGTTCCAACCCTACTTACTCGCACACTTATTCATTCTGCGATGTGATGATTTCTCACTGGTTTGAAACGAATCTCTCAGATTGACGCTTCACTGTTATCATAATGTGCTGAGCGCTACTCTTTTGTGTCCAAGACGCCGATAAAGAGATAAAAGATAAGGATGGGTTTGGTCAGCGATGTTTGTCACAAAGCGAATTCTTTGGTACGCGATGCAGGCAATGAACCTATAACTGATGCTGGTCAATCTCGGGCATTCGGTGCATAATAGGTGACTTTCTCGCTCATTATTCTCAAAGGAAGGAGGACAATTTTAAAAGTTCAATAACGCGAATTTTCCGGGTCTTCTCTTTAATAAATGATTCTTTTCTCAGAGTTATTCGTCTTTTCCCTACATTTTTATGCAGTACGCGCGTCCACAATTAGTCATAGTTATATTCACAAGCTATTTTGAGACAATCGCATCCGTAGTCTTTCGAATGAAGAGAAGAGAGAGAGAGAGGGGGGGGGGGTAAATTAGTTTTCCAAATGTAGAGCGAAAAGGGCAATTGAATGAGAAAGGAAAAGGGTGAATTGAGTGAATGTCCACTAGAGAAGAGGCTTTTTCTCACGTTTCGTCGCATTTCCATCAATCATTCAGGCGTCCATCAGACATTTCTCACAATACGAGGCATGTTAAAGTGCGAAAGCATTGTTGGAGCTCTAGAAATGTGGAAGTTATTGTTGTGCAATGTAAAATGTATGCATCTCGACAATGGATTAGATTCACTATATCTCGTATCGCGATAAGGCACGAGCTGTTTGAATCGGGACAGTGAATCCGTCTCTTCATTCTGCATACTCTCTCGGCGGTCAAAGTTTTTCGATTCCTCGTGATAAGCCCAATCACTATGATGGTACTCTCCTTCCCGTTCAGCAACGCCTGGCACAAATTGACATGCCTTTTTTTCCTGATGACTCTTCGCGGAGTACTGTAGTTCTGCTTTTCTCGCCCTCTCGAACTATTTCTGATTTCAGATAGAGAAGTGATGTTATTCCTCATTATCCTCAGATTGTTCAATCGTCATCCCCTTCATGCCAATCTACAAATATCCACACTATATGGGAAGTTGACCTGATTGAAATGGACTTGATGGATTCTCTCTTGTTTTCACGTTTTGATTCAAAATATGCATAAAAAATCAGCTAAATATGTTCTGATTCCCTTTCCGGATACGGTAGTTAGCTTCGATTCTTTATCAAAGCTGTTTACCACTTTTTTCATCACTGAGATATTTTGATCGATGACCACTCGCTTTTCCTCTCTTGAACCCTACTATTTCTGTGCTTCCCGGATTAGTATGATAGAATGAGCAAAACAATCTACCAATCTCATAAATGGCATAAGTGAGCAGAAATAAATTGTGCGAGTATATAGTTCTCATCAACCTTCTTCTCTTGTCCCTCTTCTGTATATTCTCAATTGACGAAGATCTTCCCATTCGCCCTTTTCGAATCCCTAAGCGGCGTCAAAAGCGCCCACAATGCGGCTGTTGTCTGTGCAGATGAGCTAGTCTAAATTCGAGAATATTTGAACTGCAGTTCTAATGTAGTCCGTCACGATATTTGCATGGTATAATTGAACGCGCGAATAGACTGCAATTACACCATTGTCGCAGTTCTACAGACGTATTAGCATAGTGATACAACGCGTCATGGTATCAATGCTTTGCCATTCTACTAACGTGTGCTGTGAATGTCATTGCTACCGTCAGAGCCAACATTAGCGCCTTGATTAACTTGCTCGATGAACAACGTCTGCGAGAAATGAGTAATGAGAGCGGCCATCTTTTCTTAGCCATTCGTGATATTCTTAGAGTGGTAGTATCGAACGCGTCTTCATTCTCACATACCATTGAGACGTGGGAAACATCAGCCTCATCGTGCCGCTTTTAGAGCACGAATGCTATTCATTCCCACCATCTATTTTAGTTCGCTCACTGTCACAATCGATGAGTTATTCAAGTCCTCTCATGATCTGTTCTTTGTACTTCCGATCTGCACTTTGAATTGTGCCTATTCAATTGTCGCTTTTAGTACGTCTAATGCTATTCCTAGCCTTGACGTCTCCAGACATTACATTGTTGAGACAGCTGTCTGGGGTCTCATGTCTTCTCCTCAGACATCAAATAACCTTTGCCCTAGACACTTTTATCTTCTTCAACGCACGTAAGATTCATCTACTTACAATACTGTAATAGATGCGTTATTCTCGGTTGGCTCTCATAGATCATCGATCTTGGCCCCGCCCACTGCAGACTCCGCCCCCTTCCAGTCCCTGTTTCTCCTGCCTCATTATTCCTCATCCATTCGCAGTTCGCAATGGCTCGTCTCTTCTCGTCTCTCTTCCTTCTCGGTCTTCTCTTCTGCTCCGCATCTTCCTCGTACTTATTCAAGAGGGACACATCGCAGCGTGTAAGTGCCTACATCGTCTTGGTGATCAGTATCTGATCACTAACCAATTGTCCATGTTACGACGCCCTCCTCCCGAATTGGTTCGATGAGTCTATTCCAGGTGTGCGGCACAGCGTTCCTCACGAAGAGCTCTGAGGTTCTCCAGAGGATCGACCTGTAAGCTGATTATTTTTACTTTGCCATGCCACGAATACGGGTGGTCCTGTGGTACCGACGAGCCTTGAAAGATGGTTGCTTTGAACGATTCTTTTTAGTGCTACGGTCTGCAATCGCAGTTTCCGCCCGTTCGTCGAGTGGTACGGTCTGGACCCTGGTACGTTTCCTCCTGGGTTCCTGGGTTGGATCCATGGTACCGTATGATGATCACTGATTTGTTGCAGAGACGGACTCTCAGATGAAGGAGTTCTGCTGCAAGATTGGCTGCGAGGATGAACACTACATTGTGAGTGGTGGGAAACTTACTGCGTTTAGCGAGGGCCGGACTGGGAAATAGGAAACTTGTGGTATCGAAAATGATTACAATGTCATTGCAGGCGTGGAAGTGCATGTCAAGATAAAGTCTACTCTTCAATTATCTCCCGAATGTGCTGAAACGTCCTCGCACCCCATGCACACACAAGTAGTCTGCATCATTCCGATTCGCATCAATCATCCCCTCCATCTACACAGGAAATAGTCCAGTCACACTGCACCCACTTCGAGATAATCTCATCCAATTGTTATGCTATTTCAAGAAAATAAACATGCTTGTTCTTGCTGTGACGACACACGAAAAAACAGAAAAAACACAAAATAGTGCAATGTGAATTAACCACTGCGATTTCGGCACAAAGCCGGCTCCTCAGAGCACTCGAATTCGCAACGATTTTGGAAAGCATTTTTTCGACTTTGTATTTTCTGTTCCAACAAAAACTTCCAATTGGAAGCTTTTAGAATGCGATAAATTATCACTTACTCGGACGGGTAATTTTTCTTTCCCTCCTCGTCCTTTGAGTTTTGAAGAAATATTGTAGCTGATAATGAGCTGAGAACTCGATTAGACATCGCACATTGTGCGAACGAAATTTTGTATTCCTTTGGGGGATTTTTGAATCTACAAATTGTGTTAGCTAAAGCCAATTGTAGTAGAAAAATTTGTAATTCTAGGAAAACTTTGCATCAAATAGAATAAAACAAATGGTCATAAAAAACATCCATCCATCCATCCAAGAAAGCATCCAAGAAAAAAAGACTCGGAGTTCAATGTCATTGTGATCACTGCCGTCACAACATATATGACTATATATATATATATGTATTGACTGGTATGCCTCATGTATAAAAGCGCGCTTTCAGTTAACATTGTTTATCACAAAGCAGAACAACGACGATAAAATTGTCGAAGATGTGACTGCGATGCGTATGATCGAGGTAGCTCAGCGAGTACCTGAAATTATTTGATTCGTTTACGAAGCATGAAAAAGGAGCATAAATGGAGGAGCTGAATCAATTGGTGATGCACTCGAAGCGCGCAGTAGGAAAGTACATACCTCGAGAAAGGCTCGTACTTATTGCCAGGCCGTTTTTTTCGCGGGAGCCGGAGAAGTATGAGGATGATGATGAACGTGCGTCGACTGCGATAGAGCAGCAATGAAGATGAGAACGAGAAGGAAGAGACGATAGAGCATTGTAAGGCAGGAAGATCGAAGGGATTGAAGTCGAGTGAGAAGATACGTCCCTTACGTTTCCCTTCCTCATTTATACCGACAAAACACCTGACGAATCTGCATAGAGGAAGTGGCATACGCCGAAAACAATAGGCATGAGATTCTGAGTCACGGAAAAATCCTTCCTTCCCTCCATCCTTGGCAAGAATCAATTTTTTTTTAAATTGGTGAAGTGGTGACTGAGGAAGAGTAGCTCAATCCTACCGCAACCCAATACACATTGTTCGAGTCGATTGCTACCCTCTCCCTTTTTAGTCAGTTTTCGATGCTGTATGTCAAACTTTTACTTGCAAAAGTCAAGTAATCTTCTGAATGTATACGGTAGAATTTATCCGATGCAATACTACTCAAATCATGGTGGTATGTGATCTGTGGATGAAACAATGTTTTTGTTATGACATGTTGTTGTCACGGCGCCCACAAATTTCCATATCGAATATTTCGATGGATTATGGTGACAAATATATCCTAGATCTAGTCAGTCACAAGACCGAATTATCGTTTGCGATATCATGCGGGCTTTCACATTTACACGGAAAATATTGTTTTTGAACTCAAACATAAACACTTAAAAAATCGACACTTTTGGACATTATTGTGCATTATTCGTTTTGGCTCAGGTTTTAGTGTCTGGAGATTAACACTAGTTGAAAATAGTTCGCGCACTGCCTTTTTTGTTCACATCATCACATTAAGTTTATTTATCTGGATTTGACTGGAATAAGTATACTGAGAAATATGCGTGTGAATGCATTCAACTGTCCGGGAACATTGCACTCTTGAGCATGCATCCTCCATCAGCCGTCACAATATTGCCAATCAGAATCTCCGACTTTGAGCGATCAGCAAGGAAGAGAATCACCTGAAGATTGCCATTTGTGACCAGTTAATTGTCCAATCTCAAACCTTTCCGATGTCATCGGGATAAGCGATTCTACCGATGGGAATAGCGGGATTGGCAGCCATGCTCTCGAACATCTCAAATTATGAAGTTCTTGTCTATCAACACACCATTTGCAAAATGAGTGAAATTGCAAAAAACAACAACAACAACAAAATGTAATTACCGCCTTGGACACCTCCGCAGGTGCGCCCGCAGCAATGGCGAAATTGGTGAGCACGGGACCGGGACTGAAATCTGGCGTTGTTCGTTGACCTTACAAAGTGTTTTTACTTGACTGAATTGACTCTGATTCCCTTCTTGATCAAACTTCCGGCCATCTGCACTGTGATCTGGTCCAGTGCTGATTTGGAAGCTGCATAGTAGGGCACCTCAAACATTTAATTAGGAATGTCAGTAATTTATTTCTCAGGAGAGCACAAACCGGATTTATCTTGTGATACGCTCCGACGGATGAAACATTGACGATAGCGCCCTTAGTCTTCTCGAGGTGAGGAACGGCGAGTTGCGAGAGACGAAGCACCCTGCAAAAACGGAATAGAAAAAAGAGAGAATGAAAACAATACAGGAATACGTACGGTTTCACGTTGAGATCGATCATCTTCTCGAAATCGGTAATGGGAGTGTCCTCAATCTTCTTGGCCCAGTTCTCGAAACTTGCACCACCAGCATTGTTCACCGAAAATTGATCATACTAGAGCACGAAATAGCCGTCGACGTCTCTTCAATCCCCACACTATTAAAGGCTCGCGCACTCCAGTGAGGTTGGGAAATAATAAGAAGGCGCCTCGTATTTCGAGCTACACCTCACATTTTGGTAAAACTGAGACAATTTGAGTGCAACTCGGGTACGGGAAAGACAACTAACCAGCACGTCGAGTTTGCCGAACTTCTCAACAGTGGAAGAGATCAGCTTGGCATTGAAGGATTCGTCCGTAATGTCACCGATGATCTGATATCGAGAAATAAATTTTGAATAATGCAGGCAAAATATACCTCAAGCAAATCCCCATTCTTTGCTCCCGCTTTCAGGCACAGCTGCTTTGTTTCCTGCAGATAAATTGATGACGAGAGTGGAATAAATTGGCAGTGTACCTCAAGCGAAGCGACATTTCTGCCCGTGATGGTGATTTTCGCTCCTTCCTTTGCGAAGAGAACAGCGGTGCCTCTGCCGATACCGTTTGAGGATCCTGAAGATCAATGAATATTTATGAAATGCAGAAAGAATGAGGGCAGAAAGCAGAAACTCACCAGTCACAATGACGACTTTGCCGTTGAAGAAGCTCATGTTGCTTTACTTAGTGAGACGTTCAAGTTCAGAAAGATTCTTGGTTGCGGTTTTTGGGTTCCTTTATACACTGGACGAGCTTGAGCAAATACGTTAGTTTGTTAGTGTTTGTCATTCGTCGTCTCTGCAGAAGCCACTCTATCTCGCCTATTTTCCAATATTCTCTAGTCGCAGAGCATCGTTGACTGGGAAAGTAGAGACGCCGCTTGTCAAAATACAAAACGAGCACACAATGCAACGACACATTTATGGCAGAAACAAAAGTTGCCACATTATCGAAAGTTGCTCTTGGAAGACACTTGAACTTGCAATCAAGTTTAGTTTTATTTAGCATTTTGCACGACAATTGGATGATATCGGATGAGCGGTTTCGCCATGCCCGATTTATTATATCGAACTTTAATAGGAAATAATCCACTATTTTCGAAATCGTCAACTCAAAAAATTGAAATGTTTTGTTTCTATTGGTTCTATAGTTGTGCCCGAATTCAGAACATGCGAACTCTTGTTTGTATGTTTTCAGTGCGGAGCAATTCGCTTTCCACACTCATTCATTGGACACTCATTCGCATTCATTGGTCATCAATTTCATCGTGTTTGCTCGTTCCTATTCGTTGTATGACTGCGTTTAAACATTCTTTTTGCATAACCGTTTGGGTCACTTGTTCGTTCTGAGCCTCGAGGAATTGCTTTCTCGATTACTTTCGACAATGTATCCAAAAAGGAATACAATTTTTAACGATGAGAATCTCTGATTTGGAGCGATCGGCGAGGACCATTTCAGCATTTCTCCAATAAATTGTAAATAAATAACGTCGATTCCAGAACTTTTTTATTTGACAACAAAGAGCAGTTTAAAAAAAAGTACACATCATCGGAGCATGAAAGTGGAAATCATCAATCCTCTAACTGTCGGGGAACATTGCACTCTTAAGCATCACTCCCCCGTCCGCAGTCACAATGTTGCCAATGAGAATCTCCGATTTGGAACGATCGGCGAGGAAGAGAATCACCTGAGAATTTTTAAAAAATATTTCGATCAGTAAAAAATCAAGCCAACCTTTCCAATATCGTCGGGGTAAGCGATTCTTCCGAGTGGAATTGCCGGATTGGCTGCCATCGACTCGTACAACTGAAAGCAATGCCATTTAGCTGTTCGAAGAAGTCTGAAACGGATATTTTTCGGAGAAAATGAGTAAATATATTTGAAATGAAACCTTGGCCTGCATCTCCTCAGTTGCGCCCGCGGTAACACCGAAATTCGTGAGCACGGGACCGGGACTGAATTGCGGCAGTCACACTCATGAATTTGGGACAGTGTTCTCACTTGACAGAATTGACTCTGATTCCCTTCTTGATCAAACTGCCGGCCATCTGCACAGTCACCTGATCGAGTGCGGACTTGGCCGCGCCGTAGTACGGCATCTCAAATTTCGTTTGTTTTTCGAATTGATTGTTGAAAACAAAAACAACAAACGTGTTACCGGGTTCATCTTGAGATACGCTCCGATGGACGACACATTGACAATGGCGCCCTTGGTCTTCTCGAGGTGAGGAACGGCGAGTTGTGAGAGTCGGATAACTCTTAAAATTCTATGTTGATCGATGAAATTGGGCTGTCACTGACGGTTTGACATTGAGATCGATCATCTTGTCGAATTCGGCAACAGGAATGTCCATCACCGACTGATTGAACTGTCCGAAACTCGCACCACCAGCATTGTTCACCTGACAGGCGCATGGTTTTTGAGTGATCGAACAGCGATTTTTTCAGTGAGCACTAACGGGAATGACGGAAAAGGGGCAAATTTTAACCCACGAGAACGTCGATTTTGCCGAACTTGTGCACAGTGGCAGAGATCAGCTTGGCGTTAAACGCCTCATCAGTGACGTCTCCGAGAATCTGAAAGAGAATGGATCGGATGAACAAGGACGTTGAAATATTGAATACCTCGAGAATATCAGCCGCCTTCGCTCCGGCCTTCAGACATTGCTGCTTCGTCTCCTGGAACAATTACACATGTATCAAGAATAACGTGGAAAATACCTCGAGCGAAGCGGCATTTCTGCCCGTAATTGTCACTTTCGCTCCTTCCTTAGCGAAGAGTGCTGCGGTGCCTCTGCCGATTCCATTTGAGGAACCTGTAAATAGTAAAAAAAATGAAAATGTAAAAAAGAGTAATATCTTACCAGTAACAATGACGACTTTGCCGGAGAAAAAGCTCATTATGATTTACTTGGAGATGTGGAGCAGAGAGTTTCATGGTTGCAGCTGCTGGGTTCATTTATACCCTCGGCGGGCGTGAGCAAACACGCCGTCGTTAGTTTGTTAGTGTTTGTTAGTTTGTCGGTGCTATCTCCTCCAGCGAGCCGAGCTCTCAACAATTTCTCAATACATTCTGGCATTAGTGAGCACACGATTATGTAACTATGCACGCTCGCGGATGGCCAAAATACGAATCGCACACAATTTCGCACATGTCTGGGACTCAAATTTGTCAGATTGCGTCAGCACGATATTTTTGATACAGAGTTTATTCTCTTGATAGACACACGAACCGGGCGAAATGAAGTATGAAAGGACACTGTCCATCTCGGGCGCACTCTAACTCGTTGCCTGAAGGTCGTGTCACTCCTTCTTTGATCTTACCAATCAACCCTTCCTATCTTATCAGCTCGCATGGTAATCGTGCACAGATTATTCTGATGTGTTTTGCAAGTTCACTCACTTTTGGACTTTTAAAAATACTATCGTTTGCAAGGGTCGTTGTTATATATTTTATTCGCATAACGAAACAACGATTACGCGTCCGGGAACATTGCACTCTTGAGCATCACTCCGCCGTCGGCCGTCATAATATTTCCAATGAGAATCTCCGATTGAGAGCGATCGGCGAGGAAAAGAATGAGCTAAAAACAACGTTGAGTCTCTTTGCAAAGTATTCAATCGCCAACCTTTCCTATATCGTCGGGATATCCAATTCTTCCAAGGGGAATCGACGGGTTTGAAGCCATGTCCTCGAACATCTATAAAGTGTTTACATTGAAAAAAAAACCATTTTGCCGACATTTCAAATTGAGAAAACAAACCTTGGCTTGCACTTCCTCAGTTGCGCCGGCGTTGACGACGAAATTGGTGAGCACGGGACCGGGACTGAAATGAAGGATCGACCGTGCGAAGAGCATCAACAATGGATAAAAACAGCGTACTTGACAGAATTGACCCTTATTCCCTTCTTGATCAAACTGCCGGCCATCTGCACTGTGATCTGATCGAGTGCTGACTTTGCCGCGCTGTAGTACGGCATCTGAAGTATTGAACGATTGGATTCTTATGGCCAAGAAACCGACTCTGACCGGGCTAATTTTGAGCTGGGCTGCGATAGAGGAAACATTGACGATGGCACCCTTTGTCTTCTCGAGATGGGGCGCAGCGAATTGAGATAGACGGAGTACTCTGAGAATATAAACAGCAAATACAAACGAGGAGAATTGCAGCTTACGGCTTAACATTCACTTCGATCATCTTGTCGAAATCAGCCACGGGAATGTCGAACATTGCCTTGCCAAAGGCTTCGATTGTTCCACCACCAGCGTTGTTCACCTCAAACAATCGTTCGTTTGTTATATAAAATTCTTGAATGAAAAAAAAACTAAAATAAATTACTCACAAGGACATCCAATTTGCCAAACTTCTCCACCGTGGCGGAAATCAGTTTCTCATTGAACGATTCATTCGTGAGATCTCCGATGAGCTAAACCACTTGGTATTCACAGGGAAATTGTTTTTATCTTACATCGAGAATGTCGTCCGCCTTCGCACCGGCCTTCAGACACTGCTGCTTCGTTTCCTGAAAATTATTACCGTAACCAAGATAGAAAAAAAAAACTCAACCTCGAGAGACGCCGGGTTTCTGCCTGTGATGGTAACTTTTGCGCCCTGCTTGACGAAGAGAACGGCCGTGCCTCTGCCGATTCCATTGGAGGAACCTGGAAAGTGGGCATTGACAGGGTGAAGAATCCGTCCGTTCCTTCCATTCACTCTCTCATCGCGCAGAGAAATGAACTCGCCGAATGAAGATACCCATTCTTCTTCCTGAACCAGCTCCCCCCCTCCTCTGGGAAGGGCACTCATTCGCAACACGATATGAGTAAATTAATAGTGAACAAAATCATTGAAAAAATGAAATTTACCGGTGATAATGACGACTTTGCCGGTGAAGAAACTCATTGTTTCAGTTGCGGAGTTGCGAAAGAAGAGTTGAAGGACGATGTTTCCACGGTGCCTTTATAACCTCCACCAATAACCGCTAACAAACACGCACTCTTGTTCGTCTGAGCGTCTCTACAAACGCAGTGCTCTCTCGATTTGTGTATGTTGCTCAATCGTTGATTTATCATCTCTTCTCCTCTAGTATGTGGTGCGGAACTTCGTTCTCGCTTGTCAAACGCACAACACGATCAGCACCGCACAATGTCGTCGGCCATAGTAAACACATAGTTTCATGTTTGTTTATCAGAAGTATCGCAGAAATTGCAGAAATTTTGACTTTTTCCTATGGTGTTCGAAAGAGGGAAGTATGTACAATTTATGTCTACAGAGGGCCTGAAATTACGCGAACCTATCATTTCAGACCTATCAGAGGAAGATTAATGAATGACGCTAATCAAGGTGCTTTCGAGGGCAGCGGAAGGCAGCATGCTTTGACTCAAACGTTTCAAATTCCGTTAAACTTTCTCGATCTTCACGAATTGATCCTTCTTTGGCTGAAGAATGATCATGGAAAGAGGTTCGAGATCAATGGGATCTTCTTCACGAGGAAGAATACGGTAGTTCTGGATTGTCGCCGTTAGACCCAGGAAGAGTTCAACACGTGCGAGTCCTAAATAACTTATTTTTTGTCTTTTAAAATTGAGAATTTTCGGGAAAGAATTCTCTATGAAAAAAAATGTACCTTCCCCTGCGCAAGATCGCTTTCCGAGAGAGAAAGGAACTACGCGCTCCACAAGATCCTGAAATATACGAACGATTTACTCAATGTATTGTGCCACTCGATTTGTATAATACTGAGGGATCAAATTTTAGTGCGCGTTCGGTACCTTTTTGAGGGCAGTGCCGCTCTCATTAATGAAGCGGTCGGGATTGAATCTGCAATGGAACTTGTATTTTTTTGATGCGGGAGACTACACCGGAATTCAGAAAAATGAAAAAAACGAAACCTTTGAGGGTCGACGAAGATGGGATCTGTCGACATCACATAGTGAATGTCACCGTTGATGAAAGTCCCCTTGGGAATCGTGTGACCCTGAACAATCGACTCAAGTTTGCAAAATGTCAAAAAAATCCTACCTTTACTATGGTATCTCGTGTCGTCCAGTGAGGCAGATTGGTGCCGATTACATTGGCAATTCGTTGAATTTCGAGCACTGTCGCTTGCGTGTAGATCATCTGCGAGTAATTCACTCGATTATTACTAATTCTTGTTGGTGAAAGCGAAAGATGAGATGATGCGAACCTTGGCCTTGTCTTCCATTCTCATCAGTCTGTCCCTTCCGACAACCGAATGAATCTCCTCGCGCAACTTATCCTCAATATCAAACAATGTACAATAACTACGATTCTCTGTATTTTCAAGTTAACAAGTATTTTCATTTACAAATTTCTTTTCAAAGCAATTTTATATTTAGAAAATCGAAATTGCACTTTTTTTGCTCAGTCTAGAAACAAACCTGTGCTTCTTGATTGAGTGCGAGATAGAGCATGGCCCATCTCAACGTTGTCGTCGTCGTTTCCTGACCGGCCATGAAGAAATCATTGCACGTCGAAATGAGATTGATGTCACTGAAATGGTAAAATTGATTATTTACTGATTATGGAACACTAATTTAAATAAATTAGAACGTTCAGGATAAATTGTAATTACACTCACTCGAGATTGGGATTTACTTGCATTCGTTGTTTGTATGCTTGAGCAAAGCAAGCTGGCTCGTCATCGGTACTCAAAGAGCAATTTCATAATGGTTTATTCCTGATTGCAATGTCTTTTAGAATGAACTTCACAAATGCTTAGAATATTTTTTTTGTTTTTTTAGTATTTGATTTGCTTTTTATAGTAACATAAAATCTAGGTAAATGACACAAACTTGTATCCGCGTAGACACTGTTGAACATTATCGACGACATATTGAGATACCTGAGAATAAATTCGATAAATTTGGACAAACAGGGGGAGTGCACCTTGAGCATTTTGTCACGGTGCTTCTGCAAACAATGGTAGTGGATGTATGGGATCTAAATAAAGTTGTTAACTCTCTCAAGTATCAAAATATGCATGATCTTAGAATATCGCAATCATACATTGAGTAATACAGGTGCCACCATGCCAACGCCGAGCTCGGGAGAACTTGCAAGTCCGCTGAACCACTGCAAAAAACAATATCAGCTAAAATTTATCGTGTGATTAAGTGGAGGGAGGAGTGAGGAAGAGGCCGGGAGGAGGCTAGTGATCTACCTGCTCTCCTTCCCCTATCTCTTCCCTTCCTCTCTCTCTCAGACAATCAATACGCTAACCAGCACATTGAGTTTGCTGAGCATTTGAAACGCACGATAATGCAAAAATATAAAGTGCACAATTTACACACACACAAGCATCTCACGTTCTTGAAGTCCTCCACATATGTGACCAATGTTTCGCAATCGTCGTATTTATAGCGGTATCCGAAGAGAACATCGTTGATGATGTTGCCAGTCATCAACTGAAATCATTTGGTTGATTTCAAGAATAATATATCTTATTTCAATATAAATTTTGAATGAAATAACTGGAATATGCGGTACCTGAATAGGCCAGTGCAGATCAACCCTCTCCTTGTCTCTTATGTTTTCTAGACATTCGAGATACTCGCGAACCGAGCTGAGCACCTGCGATCACAATTTGATCGTTGTTTTATCGAGTGATAAAGTGTTGCTCACTTGTATGTTATCAAAATCACCGGAACAAATGTTAATCTCTGTATCCTTGTGAAATTCGTACCTGTTCTTCCATGAGATTCTTTCCCAAACCAAAATCTCTTAAAATCGTGAGAGCAGCTCGTCTCTGTTCCCTCCACTGATCACCGTTAGAGTTGATCACACCTGTATTTGGGAATGAATACTGCGATCATTATTTTGATTATGCAAGCACCTGTGTTCGGAGCATACATGAATATTTGTTCCAATACTTCGTTCTCAGGTCGGCCGGCGAAATCTTCTCCTGAATGATAGATCTCCGATTAGAATCGACAACTGAGAGAACGAACCTTTGTCCACAAAAGCCTCTCTGATTGTTTCGTAGTCACTGAGAACGACAAAAGGCATCGGAGCAAAAATCGTGAAAATTCCATCGAATTTCGGGGCAAACTTAAACGTGTTGAGGTGCTGATTCGCATGGTTAAGCTGGAATGAAATAGTGCTAGTTTCTTGAAATAGAACAATCACAGTACCTGGAACATGTTTCCTACGAGTGGCCAGGGGAATGGACCCGGTGGATAGCTTCTGACCATGGAATAGTATCGCCAGAGGGCGTAGAGAAGAAGAGTAACCAGTCCAAGAACAACGAGCATCGCTGAAGGAAGGAAAGATAATGACAAGAGTGAACATCAAGTGGAGAAGAAAAGAGAAATATGGGGGGACGGAGGCTAAAACTTCCGTCCCTTGAGGACGGCTGTAGATTTTATCTGCACACTGCGGGTGCGAGGCTACATTTTGGCAGAGAAAAGACAAGAAAGGAGAGTCGAATGTGGAGAGCAGCCTGCCTCCCCACAGACAAAGACGTTAGTTCAAACAATTATTTATTTTACGTTATGATCTCGAAGTGATACATGCACGCAATGAAAATGGATGATAATCAGCCGCTTTAAAAAGAGTTCAAGCCGGTGAAGAAATCGTGAGTGTGAGTAAACATTGCGTAATAGAGAGAGAGAGATCAGGGGAAAAGTGAGTAATAGGACGACAATCAGTTGTAATCGAGCAACGAACCGATCTTCGATGGTCTTTTCTTCATCACTTGCAGAGCGTGTATTTTGTTGCGATGATGTGCATACCTAACACTGACGAAATAATCATCTTTACTCTCATTCGTACAATAAAATTGTTGTTTCCTTGCCTTATATTATCACACGTCGTTATGAGGAATAAGGTTTTATCCACAATGTGAAGAATAGCAAACTCGCCAACTACGCGATAGTTACAGTGAGAGGGAGAAGGGAAGAGGGCGAGGGACTACATGCTAGAGACGGGGACGAGCAAACTACACTCGGGCCCGGCGATACAATGTCTGTGAAGTCGGGGAGACTCTACGATACAACAAATATGCATTGAAAATGTAGATGATACAAACCGGTTCACAACTCAAATGTCAACAGTAACAATCATAATTTTATTTTCGTAAAATAATTCAATACCAGAAATTGTGCAAAAACGTATCCGTCATCTTCATTAGTTTTCGATATTTCTTCCTTTTTCCGTCGTTTGTGAGCTCTTCAATGTACACTTCTTATTTGTTTCCTTCACAAACGGCTCGCCGTTTTCCTACACATAATAATTGTGAAAATCAATCTGCTATTTATTTTTCTGCTTTTTATGGTGTACAAACATAATTGACTGCCTCTCCGCGCGGTTCACTGCACTTTTCATTCTCCGACTTCTCACTGTCCAATTGCACGTCGTAGAGAGCATCCAATTCAAGAAACCTTTGAAAAGATCGTTTGAAAAAATGCGCGCGCGCTTTCTTCCTTTTCCTCTCACACTCTCGCATCTAACACTCTCCCATCTATCTTTTGATGCCAATACGCTCTTATCACTCTCCTAAAAAGTGAGAAAACGCCTTGTTGCTGCGTTGTGTATGGAAACTGACAGCGATTTCGGCAAGTCATGATGCCGTCATGACTTGCCGAATTCACTGCTGTTGTCCAACTTTTGACCACCTTTGGTCATAAATTGTCTACGAGGTTTTTTTGGCTAGTGCTGTTCTTACCCATCGGCTTCGCATATTAGAGAACGACCCGCTTGTCAATTTTGCTTCTTTGTGTTCTCAACATTTTTTTTGATATCGTCGTCAGATGTATCTTTATCGTGAAAGGAGCTTTACAGGCATAAAATATCTTTTACTACGAATTTTCTTTCCAATTTTTTATCCAAATGAATGCGTGTGTAAATGGGACTATTGAGTCTTCTCTTTCGGTTTCTTGTCAGCGAGATATGAAGTGGAGAAGAAGTCTGAGAAGAGAAAAGCGAACGAAGCATAAATGGCAAAACAGAAGAAAAGATTCTCGTACGATTGTTGAACAATCTGAAAGAATTAGGATCATGACAATGCAAATCTTTTAATATATTATACTCTAGATAATAGGCTCAATTTATCACTCACCCTTCCTTGCACTTTCAGACCGAAAACAACGAAAGTTGTCGCGACGGCGATGAACATTTGTGTCGTCTGAAGGGTTGTTATCGTCATAGAAATCCATCGAGGAAGACGGAATCCGGCTGAAATGAACCATTTCAATATGTTCCTGTATGGAAACAAGATGTATAATACATGGTCGTCTACCCACCGGCTGTTATAGCATAGTATGCATACATCACGGCATGCACGGAATAGTTCATGAGCATGAATGGCCGTGAGCACGCGACGAATTCAGGAGCTATAAAATAATTATTTAAATTATTTTATAGCTGGTTTGAGCTTACCCGCATGACAGACATAGACCATCACAATAGCGTGATGATACCAGTGAAGGAAGATTAATGGCTTCTTGCGGAGAACAACGAATACCGTATCGAACAATTCGAAAAACTGAAAATTGCGGAAATCGAAGATGCATACGCACATCAGAAATCACTTACCTTAGAAATGGTGAAGCAAAAAGACCAAAAGGCAGCCGGCTGGTATGGATCAACCGCATAAGAGATGGAATCTATCAATGAACGATGTCGAACGACGTACCTAAATGCTATTTATGCATCATAATGTACTGTTTTACAGTAATCTCTTTGTGAAGTTTCTATTTTCATATGGAAATTGGAACAATAACTTAGATGAATGGCGTTACTTACAAGAATTCTTCTCCAATTCTGAGTGCCCCGGCTAGCGAGAATACGGATAGGAAGGTATTCCAGACAATGAGAGGCCACTTCAATTTGAACGGTTCCCGTGTTAACATGGCCCTGAAAGCATTATGAGAAAAAATGAACTTTTATTGTTCAATGTTTAAGAAAAATACCTCTGTCCAGCATGAATTCCCACCGAGTATAGGATTGCAATCAATATTGAATAACTCCAATTTTCAATTCCGAAATCGAGCACTGTTCGCAACTGCAATTTTTGCAAATAGAAAATGAACGATAATGAATGATGGAACATACTCTGTCCTGGTCCCACCACTTTTCAGGTCCGATGAACGAATCGAACTCGTATGGAATGAAGTATGCTCGAGATCCCCAGCCCTCCAATACACATGGATCAGCTGTGCCATTACAATGGCGAGCGAACATAACTGATCAGTGAAACGTAACCCTGTTGACCACTTTATATATTTTTTTGGCTGGAACTTCCGCTTGCGTGGCACGTGAACAAAGATGAGATAACGATGTTTCCGGGGTGTCAACAATTACAGGAAAAATATAGAAACTTATATGATCTTTGACAATTCTTTGACCCGGTAAAAGATATTTAAAATTCTTGTTCAACATATGCGACAGAACGGTTCAGTAAAGTGTGTTCATTTATTTATTAACTAAAAATATATACTGAGGGTTGTAGCTGAAGCCAAATTGCCACTTTTCACACAACTTTTACATTCTTTCAACTCGTGTTCGCTGTCTTTATTGATCTTTGTCCTCCTGTTTCTTATCGCAAATGGTTTGCCTATTTGAAGAAGTTGGAGAAGAATAACGATTAGAGACCGTCCGCGGATTGACGAAAGGGATATTAAAATGGTCATCCATTTGGTTCAATCGACTATCCTTTGTTATCCGATTGACTCTCCTCTCTCTCACGTCGTCAATTGCCTTATTCTCACTCTCATTTCCCCTCATTGTGCTGCAGCTCGTTATCATTCGCGACGAGAAAATAATAGAAAAAAACAATTATCCATTTGGCCAATCGGATAAAATAGTCTATTGGGAAACGGATAATTCCATCATCCGATTGACGAGTCAGTCGATTGACAGAGTGAATCGAATGAATTTCATTTCTCGTCAAACGGCAAAGGGATAAGCGGTTAGACGGTCTCTACACGGTCTCAATGTTTTTATATGGAGTAGAAGAGAATCGTGTATTTTTCATTGTATAGTTTTAGGCCGAAAATAACGTTTGTTGTCACAAATGCAAGGAACGTTTGAGTGTTCTGCAGGGTTGCTATCGCTGCAGCAATCATTGGAGGAAAACGAAAACAGGCTGAAAATAGCATTTGCAATTGTCAAATATCCAAGCACGAGAAGCACACCTAATGAGATTTGCGTAGCACACACTAGGGAATAGTTAAAAAAATAATATTTTCACTGATTAATTCATGAAAATGAACGTACGAGAGCATTCGACTTCTTCTCTAACTGTAAATAGTGATTACTCATGCAGTTTAGTCATAACTTTCATGCTGTTCGCACTGTGCTGCACATTGCCTAAAAACAAAAATAAACTTAAAAAATATGAACCTGCGTGGCAAACATAGAATGCATGATGAGTCAATGATGAAGAATGATGCAGTAAAGTCAATGGCTTCCTGTGTAGAACAACCATCCAATTCAAAAGCTGAAATTTGCAGCAAAAAATCTTCAGCTTTAACGGCTCTCGATTTCCATCAGCTTGAAAACATATTAGTAAAATTGCAGTTGTTGAATGCAGTGAGTATACGATGACAATCGATAGAGTAGACGTCCAATTAGTGTCGAAAAATTGATGTCCATCTCGGAACGGTCAGTGACACTCCTCTTATTGATTTCTCAAATGAGAATATTAGCGATCGACTACCACAATTTTTTTTCTGGTTTGATGAACGAGTAAAAGGCGAATGGAATGAAGTGACCTTGATCGCCGTATCCCTTCAACAGACAAGACATTATTGTCGCGCGAGCATCACTGAACAATGTGAATAAACAATGTTTACCGTTAATGTTTACCATTTTTTTACTTTCACCTAACCTTCCTTCAACGTTGTCTGAAGATGAGAATCAGAAAGATAAGATTGCGCTTTTATCGAAACAATCATAATCGAGGTCTAGCCAATTTGGTTTTCGATTATTTCAGTTTGATGAAGACCATGGGCGGCGTCCATATAAACAATCGTGAGATAAAAGAAAGATCGGAAACAAGTGAGCAGTGTCAGTTTTCGGAATGGTCCTTCACCACTACTGCAATGTCACGATTCCGTGCATGTTGGAGGACGATCGAGGGCAGGTTTACTACTTTCCATACAAATTCGGATCGGTCCTCGGTCCAGAGCAGTGGTTCGCTGACAACAAGGTTAGCAATTATTATACATCGAAACGGGTATTTGCAAAATGTTTACTGGACAGTTGTACAACAAATCCTTATCCACCATACAAAGGTTTCTTCTCACAGGAATATATCTACTCGCTGATCGAAAACTACTGGAGCTACTCGATTTACGTCTCCATCTTCTACGCACTAGCAGTTCATCTCGTGCAGAGGTATCGCCATCATTTCATTATTATCAAATAAGTCGAGAAAATTGTCCCATCAAATGCAAATCGGAGACAACTTCAGGGCAATGTCAGGCAGGAAAGCGTTCGAGTTAACGATGCCCCTCATCGTCTGGAATACTGCCCTCGCAGTCTTCTCACTAGTGGGAACCATCCGAATGGGCGAGGAGTTTATGTGTGTGGCATACTACTGGATGATCCGAACGATCACCCATTCAGACACGTGTTAACCACTCGTCCACTGGTCGATTCCATCTCGTACGCATATGATCCCCATCAACCCGCCGTATTCTGGGCATTCTGCTTCTCCCTTTCCAAAGTGAGTAGTCACGCTGATGTGATTCGCGAAGCGCTCACTGATAATATGACTAATAATAATGAATTTATCCGCACAGCTTGTGGGTGAGGGAGGGGGGGGGGAGAGATCGGCAAAGCTGCAAATCCTCCACGTTCAAAACTTCTTGCAGTTCTTCGAGTTGGGCGATACGATGTTCGTACTGCTACGGAAGAAACCGCTCATCTTCCTGCACTGGTATCATCACGCAGTTGTCCTCGTGTACGCATGGCACTGCAGTGAGTGGACACAGTGATCTGCATATCGATCATAGGAATATGGGGAGCTGACCGATAGAAAATTTGAAACAACCCTGGAAAAATAGACCAGGAAGTGGCTGGTTAGCCATCGGCACTGCCAATGAAAACAATTTTGCAGCGAGAGAATTGGTCGGGGGCGCCCGCTGGTACGTCTTCATGAACTATGCAGTGCACACGCTCATGTATACCTACTACGCCGTTACCGCCGGTGAGTTCGCTTCTGCTCTCAATTCTAAACCTACAGAAATAAAATCATTCTATGATCGCAAAAACACTTTTCAAGAACATAATGCGTTCTCTGTTTCGGAAGAAAGATGTTAATCTCACATGTTCACACTGTTGCGCAAACTCGACGTCCCCATAACTTATCGCAACTGTAAATCTACAAGGGGTACTTCCATCGCATGTTTGATCGTCTCACTGAGCCTACATTTCACGTCATTGGAAATATGAAAAAAAACTGATCTTACATCTTTTCAGCGGGCTTCCGGCTTCCCCGCATTCTCTCCATAGTGCTCACATCACTTCAAACGGTTCAAATGTTCATCGGAGTAGCCATCTCATTCATTGTTTTCTACTACAAACTGCGAGGAAGAGTGAGTGTATTACCATATCGGTTCTTCATGGCATACAAAGTTCTCACCGGAATGTTCTTTTTTCAGATCATGCAACAGACCTACGAGAACCTGTTCTTTAGTTTTGCTATTTATGCTTCATTCGCCATTCTCTTCTCCAATTTCTTCAGCAAATCCTATCTCAAGGACAAGGAGCAGAAGACGAAGATCCAATGAAAATGTGATACATACAGATGTTTGGAAATGTTTTCACACATTTTTAGATAATAGAGCATCGTTCTGTTTCCCATTGCCTTTTTCATTACAAAATACAATAAACAATTGGTTTAGATAAAGTAAATTTCTTGTTCAATGGTGTGTGGGTGTTGAGGATGCAAAACAAGGCAAAGGGTAAAAAATGAGATGGCGAGTAAGTGGGTGACAGATCGTATCGGCAGTGACCAATTGGTGCCTTCTCCATCTGATCAGATTGAAACACCGATAACTGTATCTAAAAAAACGCTCACCAAGTATCTAAATACCTTTCAAACTCTACTAAGGATCTCAACTCTAATAAGGATAAAAAAAATAGCGGACATTTTGATGCAAGGTGGCAATTATTGTATGCTATGAATACAAAGTATCTTCATTTATTCCCTCTAGCGATCACTACACGAGAGGCACTGATTGTTCTATTCGAGGGGCACTATTTGAACGAGGGTAAGAGTGACCGCTGTAGTTTGAATGACCGTCCTTGATAAAACGCGTCTCTCGCCTAAAATCGTTGTTATTTTGTTCTGCGCTTTGGATCATCCATAGATTTATTGTTCTATGCATTTTGCGATTGATACTTACTTGAAATATTGATTTACTAACACTCTGTGACGGACTGAGCTGGTTGCACTACATTTCTGTAGTTTGTACCGGTGTTCTTGCTCAAGTGGTACCGATTTTCTCTCCCGCTTTTAGGTGATATTCGAGCTTTTAACTTTAAAATTCTCATTCAGATGTCGATTCGCACAGAAGTTAGAGGAGCCGCTTACTGGATTACCATTGACAATGCAAAGAGGAAGAATGCAATTTCGAGCAAGGTTATTCATGTTATGTCTTCAGTGGATCAGTGCATCGATAGTTCAAAATCAAGATTTCAACAGCGACATCATACAAGTGTTCTTACTAATTTTAGATGTGGTCTGAGCTGTGTGAAGCATTGGAAGACGCCGATGGAATGGACGAAATATTGCTCACCGTTTTCACTGGTGAACTCACTCTTTTCGCAGCATATTTCATCGCGTTTTAGGCGTTGGCGAATATTACTCCAGCGGGAACGACTTCAATCCCAAGGAGGCGGCCGGGGCGTGAGCCTATTGTTATTCATTCACAAATTTTATCGTTTTCATTACAGTGATCAATCCGATCCGGATTACGAGGCTGGCTATTCTCGTTTCATGAGACGACTCATCAAGCACACTAAGGTGGGAGAATATTGAATAATTACTGGAGATATTGGGGGAAATAATGACAATCGGCGAGTGTCATTATTCCATTGTAGGTGCTCGTTGGTCTCGTGAACGGGCCGGCCATCGGCATCGCTGCCACGACGCTCGGCCTCTTCGATTACGTCGTCTGCTCCGATTCGGTTGGGAGTCCTTGTCTTTGAATGATCCATGGCGCATTCCCATGATGCATTGCGGCACGAATAGTGCGATTCAGGCCACATTCCTCACGCCGTTTCCCTTCATGGGTTTCAGTCCGGAAGGCACTTCGTCCGTAGTCTTCGAGCGAATCATGGGCACTTCCAAGGTTGGTCAATACAACAAAAATTTTTTTAAACAGTTACTCATTAACTGTCAGTAATTCCAACTTATTAGGCAACCGAGATGCTTCTGTTCGGTGAGTCGATGACGTCGACGCAAGCCCTACAGAGGGGCTTCGTCTCCCACGTCTTCCCCAAGGCCGAATTCGCCCAGAACGCAGCGGCTCTCATTGAGAAATTCGCAAAGCTGCCCAAGCATGTGAGTCATTATCACAAACTTCAAAAGTTATGCAAATCAGCTCAAAAACTAAGAACCAATCATTGAAAACGCTTGCATCAGAGTGTGCTCGCGTCGAAGGAGCTATGTCGCGGTCAGCGATGGCGTCGTGAGATGCTCGCCATTCACAACGAAGAGTACGACCTCCTGAAGAAGCTCATTGTCGACGAGAACACGATAGCCCTCATCCAGAAGAGATTCTCCAAAGCAAAAATTTGAAATACACGTTCATGTGTTATGTGTATCTGTTCAATATCATCTTTGCACAACTAACATCTTCCTCTATTCTCATTCAATTCAATTTCACTCTTTTATTCATAATTTTCCCCGCATGCAAACCATGTATAAATATCACACATCTGTCAATTTTCTCCGTTGAAGTGAATGAGTGCGCCAGCGTTGCCCCTTTCATTTCGCAATTCGCCATGACACTTCACCACTTCCGTTATGCCGATTCGTATCTTGTTTTCCACGATTTCGCAAGAGGTTAGTTGAGTGAAGAGGGCGGAATGATGAATAACTCGAAATATAAATCGAGCCCAGTTTCTCGATCGTAAAAGTCTGTCCGATGGTCTACACAATCCTCAACGACACGTATCCGGCTGTGATCGATGGCCATGGAGAGCGACTCTACTACATTCCCTACGAATACAAGTACCAATTCGCACCGGAGAAATGGTGGTACAATTTGGATCATGTGAGTGCAAAATTGAAATACTCTATGCAAAAAGTATAGTAAAATAGGTATTTGAAGGAGCACATGTATCTGGTTGTCCGTGTACAGTGGACTCTTGCGATATGGATGGCCATGCTCTACATTTCGGGAGTTCATGCTCTACAGAGGTATTGATGAAAATCTATTTATGATATGAATGATTTTTTTCTTTTATAAATATCTTATGTGCATTCAATTATTCATTCAGCACGATGAAAAACCGAAAGCCGTGGGATCTAAAATGGCCACTCATCTTCTGGAATTCCACCTTAGCGGTTTTCTCGCTTGCCGCAGCCGTTAGAATGAGCGAGGAGTTTATGTAAGTTCCACGCGAAATCGGGTGAAAGATGCTTATCGGCGATGTTTTGCCGAAACATGGGCGATTGAGTTGGCGAGACGGTGAAAAGATCGTTATCCGATGTGAGTCAGCTAGGGAAAAGGATAATTCAACTTTTCCAACTAATTTTAGCTTTTCAGGTATGTTGTGAGCACGTTTCCCTTGCTCGATTGCATCTCATACGCTCCGGACGTCAAACAACCCGCATCGTTCTGGATTTTCCTATTCACAATTTCGAAAGTGAGGGTTTTTGACGCGATGTTACCTTACACTTTCGAATTGACTAGATATTCCAACTCGGTGATACGCTATTTGTGGTGCTTCGGAAGAAGCCACTTCTCTTCCTGCATTGGTACCACCACGCGGTTGCCCTCGTCTACGTATGGCATGGAGGTGGGTGCACTGCTTACAGTTAGGGATGTCAGAGAGAAGAATCCGTCTCTTCATTCCGAGTGTGCTTTCATCTCTACGATATGTGAGAGAGTTTGCTGAACGAAGAGACGGATTCTTCACCATGACATCCCTACTTACGATCTTCATTGTTCAGTTCTGAAACATGATTGTAATCATAACAGGAAAAGAAGGAGTGGCGGCCGGTCGAGTGCTCGCTCTCATGAATAATTGTATACACTTTCTAATGTACTCGTACTACGCGCTTTCTGCAGGTATTTATCATGTGGCTTTTACTGATGAACATTCAATCCTTCTTCAAATAAGCCAGAAAAACAGCGGGAATAATTGCCTCAGAGTTTTATTTTTTCCAGGCGGAATTCGAGTGCCACGAGTGGTCTCCAAAGTAATTTCAATACTACAAATCGCTGAAATGTTCTCAGCAGTAGCGATTTCGTGCATAGTTCTTTGGTGCAAAGTTCAAGGACAAGTAAGTTTATTTTTATTTATTTCAATGAGCAGTATTATTTCTTCTCATTGTCAGATCATGCAACATTCGAACGAGAATCTCGCGTTTTGCTTCACAATTTATTTATCATTTGCGATTCTTTTCTCCGTAAAGGCTTTCAATGTCGAGAAAGTCAAGAAGAAACTCGAATAAGTTCATAACCAATTTCTGTAAATATTTAGTTATGAAGTATTGATCTCAAGTCATGGAGTATGCAATTCAGTGATCACCTCGATTGTTTTCTTGTTTTGTTGCAATATTGAGGGATCACTGAACAATAAGATAACTGCTCAACGATGATCAAAGGCGAAGGCTAGATTTCACGATAGTACCGTAAATGAGATGATCAGCCATTCTACTTCCTGGAACAGATCAAACATCAGAATATAGAGGCATCGTATAAAGGGAATAATTTTGAGTCAATGATTTCACGAGTTAGCGAACATTCTGACGTGCTTCACGAGAGTCTCTTTTTTTTACTGACAATAAAAAATTAGAATATTTATCTTGTTTGTTGTTCGCAGATCATCGTGAAGTGACAAGTCTACAGTCGTGAAGGGTATCGCTTGAGGTCCTTATGAATGGGAACGGGATCGTGAGTTCCGATCTGTAGTGAAATTCCGGCAAAACTATTCCAGCTTACAATTCGAGACAAAAATAGATTACATGAGGAAAAAACTATTTGTATTTGCCAGTTTCTGTCTCGATGAGCATACCCGTTATTATGCCAAGATTAGCGGATGCATTATTATGCAAGAATAGTTATCACAAGAAAAGATGTAGCTACCAGAATAAACCGATCTTTTACGCAAAATGACATTTTATTTTTATTTCTAACATCTTTCTAGCATTATTTCTAGCAAAATGATCATACGTGAGTAAATTGATGTGTCACATCTATTTGTGATTCCACGTGTACGTTAGCATTTGAAAATGATGGGCCGTAGTCTCTTCTTGTTGATGATCTTCGATTATCGAAATTACTCTATTCGATCTGAAAGAATCACAAAATGCAAATATAAGTTTCTGTCACCTTACCTTCCTAAGATTCTGTCTAACTTTGATCTCAAGCGGACATGATGGGAGAGGAACATCGAAGACGTGAGCCCGCAACTGATTTCGGATAGCTGAAAATAGATATTCCGCACGGGTTCGACGGATTGAATCTCACGGTCATATACATGCATTGGGATACGGTATGAGGCACAATGCTGACGACATACATCCAATTAGCAGCTACGATGAACATCTGCTCGAAGAAGATTTCATCTTGCAGACTAATGTGTGATCACCTTTAGTACAGTACTCAAACAGTAAACAGGCATCATGGCTCGAGCGACCAAGTACGTTTCGCGGATCTCAATTTAAAGTTTGCGACTTCCAAGGAATGCAACTTACCTGATATCTTTCATTCAGCTGTTTGTGTTCCATTTTGTTTCTTCGTCGAGCGAATAACAGAACAATGCCATTCGTCTGGAATCATGTGAAAAGTACATGCGGCTGATTGCTTCACTTACCGAAAAAGCGCCAACGTCCAAGAGATTGCTGAAGAAAGTTCCCAATGTAGCTTCAGTTGTCCCGGCTCCTATTATGCCTACATTAAAAACGCAAACCATTGTCAAAAAAAACCTGACAGAATCCAGGCGCTAATTTTAAAACTGAATAGCGCCTGAAAAAAAATATTTAGTGACAATCCGCAGATCCAAACTACCGATAAAATAGAATAAACGGAAATGATGCTGTATGAAGCGGAACTACTCTGGTACTTCGATGGTCTTACTATCGAGAATCCTATAAAAATTCCAGCTCTTGGCAATTCTGAAATGTCCTTACCTCTTTCGAGGCTGATGCCAAGCTCGAAGAAAGTGGTCAGAAACCAAACTGGAAGATACCATGACAGAATGTATGCCTCAACTCCTTAATGATTATGTTTGATTACTTTGTTAGAAGTGAGAGTAAATGAATCTCGTCCACCTGTTGTATCGAAGGTCTCCATGAAATATCGATCTTTTGTCACAATAAAGTACACGCACAACGAGCATACCATTGCGTAGACCAGTAGCTGTGCGACAATCCACATGCACATTAAAATTCTTAAAATAACCAACAATTTGTATTTTAGTGAATCATTCGAACCGGCAGTTAGAATGAATTGAAGATCTTAGAACGGCTATGAAAAGGAGTAGAGAAGGAACGAGGCAGACGATGGCAGATAACATCTGAATTCATATTTGACTGCAAGCTAAAACAACAGGATAACCATGATAATGCATGCGACGGGATAAACGTCGCACAGTGTTCGAAGATCCGTGAGAATTGACATGTGAGTAATAGAGCGTAGTTATTGATTTAACTGAAATTCAAGCATCTTATTAACGATACGGAACCATCAGGAAAAAGTGATATGGTCGAATGTTAAGAGTACCGGTCAAAATGTGTCAGCAGAAAATGTCAGCAGAACTGAATGGACTTTAAGGACTTTGTGCAAAAGTTCTATACGCGCAACACGGAATGAGAATTCATAGAAAACTTGTTCAAGCGTTAAATGGGTCTAATTTTCATCAGCTCAGATCAGAAGATGGCATAGAAGTGAAATGAGGACTATCTTGAGTCAGCTAAATCACACATCCTTTCAACTCTGTAGTGAAGGAGCACAGACGAAAAATTGGCAATGTGTAAATTATGCGCAGCAATTCGAGGCAGAGGTTCCGGTTAACACTGCGTAAAAATCTCGCTCAGAATTACCGATCTTGCAGGGAAAAATAAATTATTATATGATTGCAACAATTCGCATGCAGATGTGTAAGGAATCATAGATACCACAGCCATGCAATCGGCGCAAACAGAATGGGAAATGAGTTAGAGAGAGAATATACTTTCGTTTGACCGTTTAAAACACAGTGGAAAAAATATGCTAAATTGCGCCGTGAAACTGCACAGCGACAAACGGAAAAACGACTACACGAACAGGAAATAACGAAATGATAGGCCGAAAAGAATTCTCATATTTTTCTCGTTTCTCTCCTGAGAGAGCCACCTGTTTACGGTTATTAATCGTTGTTCACATTGAGAGAATGTCCCACGCTTGAGCTGAATTGATTTACGGACAAACAAAGTCAAGAGCGACTTGAAATCGATTGGGACGAGAGAGCTATACGTTTTCCGCGTTCATCATAGAGGGAGTAGGTGGTCAATGCGAGAGGCTCGCTAATATTCCGACTCAATGAACGCCATATATTTCTGTAATGACACCGGGTGATGCCTGTAAACGCTCCTATACAACTATGTCCAATGATTACGTAATTATTGTATATATTTTTCTTTAGCTTTGATTAGTTCACTTTTTGAAAATCAGATAGAACTGAAAAGTCTAGAAAAGTTTCGTTCACACTCATAAACGCAGGCAGATCTGTTGGACTTCAGGCCGCTGATAAGGTGTTATCACGGTTTCATTTCCTTTATCGTTAGTCTTCGGTGCGTACGAAGAATATGAGTGAAATAGGCGAGAAAGCACAATAAATGACGTCATTTAGCGAACAAATTCGGCGCACATTCTGCACACTACACACACTTCCATCTCCATTTCATAACTGAGCAAACGTGGTGAGGAGATCGTGGTGCTTTCTTATCTCATTGTCTGTCTATAAATTTCACGTCTTTGACCTCCAGAGCGAATCTTGGAGTTCGATATGTTTCTGGCTGTCTTCATTGGACTTCTCACTTTACTTGCCTATGCAACTCATCGATACTACCGATTCGTCGCCCGATATCCGAAAGGACCAACTCCGCTGCCTTTCCTCGGAAATTCACTCGAGGTGCCCTTCTTATTTCTTTCGTATTTCTCCCAAATATCGAACATCGTCAGAGAAACTTTCGTGTACAAGACGAATCGTTTGCGAAACTGAGCGATGGATTCGGCGGACTATGCACAATATTCTTCCCTTTTCCTATCGTTCACATCAGAGATTACTCGTTGATCCGCGAAGCATACATTGAGAAAGGTAAGCGATTTTCTGAAACATTTTCAATTTTTAGATTCTCTTTATAGGAGACGACTTTAGCGGTCGTCCGCGTCTGCGATTTCTGAATATCATTAGGACATTCACCGAAGACGGAGGTAAAACCAATGTCAATTATAGCTTGATACTGTCCGGATGCTATTTTTTTAGCAAATTTTCTTGATTTTAGGAGTGATCAGCTCGAATGGGGACATATGGCGAGAGCAACGTCGAACGGCAATATCCATTCTGCGAGACTTTGGAATGGGCAAGAACCTAATGGAGGAGCTGGTAAATAGCCAATCTATAGAAATCACTTCCTTGTCTCGTTTTCCAGGTGAATTCATCAGTCTCCGAATACCTCGAACAACTCGACACAATCAAAGATAAAGAACACGTCAACATGCGATGGCCTATTCAGGTTGGCTTTAGCCTTTGCTCAAGAAAGATAATGGCCGTTACAGGTAATGATCGCAAATATCATCAACGAGGTTCTGTTCGGGTTCCGCTTCGAATACGATGATTGTCAGACGCTCATTCGATATGTTGCGGATCTGAATATGGCGAGCACACGATTTCGAAATGTTCAAGTAAAGATCATTTGTTTCAGATTCTGAGTCAATTCGGTGGCAACAAACTCGTTCGGCTCGGTTTCGCTTTTCCCTTTCTCAACAAGCTTCCCTGGATCGGCTATCATACCCTGCGCAAGCACACTGATCGCGCCAAGCATGTACGTTTTCACGGTCTAAAGTGCTTCTTAATCAGAGCTGGACGGTTTGTGAAAAGGACAATACTAACGAGGGTGCACTGAATGAGATTCGAAAGGGCTCTCAACTGTAAAGTGCCTATTTTCAGACGAATCAGTTCATTGTCGACTGCGTTGCTCGTGCGATGGAAAGCTACAGGGAGGACGAGGAACCAAAGTGTTTCGTGCACGCGTACAAACAACGAATGATGAAGAACGACAAACTTGAGTATGCATCTATTTGTTCGGCAGTCACATCGGTCTCTAATGCGTCCTCTCCAGCGATTCGAACATGATGGCGACATGTGCCGATTTCTTCTTCGCCGGTCAGGAAACGACGACGACGACGTTGAGATGGGCGATGCTGCTGCTCACGAAGCATCAAGGAGTCCAGGTAGGAGGAACATCCGCTTAATGATGATAGCAAAATTGTGATGACGACCTACTTGATAGTTCTTATATCACTTGATAGTGAGCTTGCGACCTATACTTGGTGACACCAACTGTGTTGGTCTCAGGACAAATTGCGAGCGGAGATCCACAGCGTCGTCGGCACAGCGCGACTCGCGTCGATGAGCGATCAGTCAAAGGTATCGTCACATTACGCACTTTCTTGACTCGACTAGAGTGTCGAAAACAACTAAACAACTGAAACAAAACAACTGAACAATTGGCTAATAGGCAAATTTATTCTCCCTCGTTCCGAATGGCCTCTTGTGGAAAAGAAGGCGCATGTGCGTATTAATCAACTATAGTAGGATAGTTGTTTTCGACACTCTAGTCTCAACTAGTAATCTCAACCCCATTCAGATGCCGTACACTCGCGCGGTCGTGCTCGAGATTCAACGGGTCGGCAATATCCTCGCAACGAATGTACTGAGAACGACCACGAGGGACACGGAAGTGGGGGTGAGCAAAAAAAAAGGAATTACTTGTTCGATGACCCTGATGTTCAGGGTCACTTCATACCCGAGGGCACAATTGTGAACGCGGACATTCACTACGTGATGGCACACGATCCGGTGTTCGAGCACCCGCACGAATTCCGTCCCGAAAGATATCTGGCTGAGGACGGAAAGACACTCAGGAAGGTTCGTCAAGTTCAAGCTCACGATCTTACATTGTATTGTGAACGTGGTGGGGCAAATGAGACATTTGAGGAACTGGTGGAGCGCACTATTCCCTTCTCACTGGGCAAGAGAGTGTGTGCGGGAGAGGGAATGGCCAAAGTGGAACTATTCCTCGGACTAACTGCAACCATTCAACGATATCGACTATCCGCTCGATTGGGACAAACGATCGATCTCGAATCTCTGCCTCAGAACATCAAGATCCCAAAGGAACAGGAGATTGTTATTGAACGGGTGTAACAATCAATCTACTTTATTTGTATGTGTACCGACTTTCTAGCGAAAGACGCTACCCAAATACCAAATCAATCAATAATCCATTATTAAATTCCATTTCCAAATATAAAACCAGTCCATGATACGATCCTGTCAAATATTGACTTATAGTAATCCCAAAATACCCATTCAAATTCCCGCATCGCTAGAATCAGGGAATTTCGGCGTGGGAGTTTTCCTGCCTACGTGACTTTTCCATTTCTCGCGATTGCGGATGATATTTCCTCATTCTTCTGTTCTACCGCTGCGTCGGCCGGTTCGTTAGAGACCGCAGTCCGTTCCCAAGGAGGCCGTTGGATCAAGGAAGGCTGTAATCCTTCCAACCCGCTCAATTCACTCGATGGTCGCCTAGTACACGTGTCAGGTGCCATTTATTTATTATTTCCTATTATTTTCCTTGTTATTCCCAATTAGTTTGTGTCAATTTCTATCGAGTTGACACAGAACTACTCCATTCCATTCCCTTACCACCTTACTATTACCATTATAAACTGGTCGCTCCACTAGATCCAGTATTTCGTCACCCACTGTAATCCATTACTATTCCTTCCACCCCATCCACTTCATTCTCGTCCTTCCCTACAGGATCAACTTCTTCCCTTAGTTACTAGCGTGTGTAGTTTGTAGTCTGTTACCCGTAATAAACTTTCTTTGTTGCGTAATCAGTTCAGGCTTTACACCGCGAACACACACACATTCCTAGTTTCCGCAGCTGATTTCTACCCGTAAAAGAGGTGGAAATCGGTATAGTATGCAATCTTGGAATTACTTCTCCTCCTAGTAGTCAACTTCTATTTGTGACTCCTCGCCTGGTAAATAATTTTCCCTGATTTGATGATTTAATCCTAAATTTATCTTTGATCTTTAATAACGGAATAAAATATGACTGAAAAAAATGCACACACTTTAACACTTTCCCTTCGGAGCTTGAGGAGAAGTTGCATCACCAGCTCACCTACGGATAGGCTGAAATTTCCGTATGTAATATCCCATGATAAAATTGTCGCGCAGCCTTTCAGTTCTTTGTGACAGACAGATCTCCCGTGTACGATATCCTCTCTATTAGTGACTCCTTTCGCTTGTTAATTTCGTCCTAGTTCTATTCCCTTTCTCCTTTTCTATGACGCTTTGAGAATACAAGTCTGTACAAATATATTCTTTCGAAAAAATCATTTTTTATACAATGAAAAGCCATGCTTATTTACGATATCTGAAAACTTTCAATCGAAGAGTTTTGGGTATTCTTCCGCAGTGATTGGAGATGAACTGCGTGTTACTGAATGAGTTTGGAAAGGGGGTTTGATGGATCTCTGATGGAGATTTGATAGAAAAAATGCATCAAAACACTCATCCTCTACCTACACAATGGAACAATCAATGGTCTCAATTCATCTGTAGCATCTTCGATAAGATTTGCACGTAATCCTTCTGCGTGAACATGTACTCCTGTAATGAGAAATATATTTGTTCAAAAGTTCACAACTGCTCATTCGATTGTATGGATTAGCTGCAGTCTTTCTATTGAAACAGAACAATAATTTTACTGTCACCTTCGTCTTCCACATCATATCAATTAGAATCGCATTATTCGTCTCATCGAGGGCGATTTCCGCTTCCAACTGGGGAGAGAATCGGAAGAAAGCTCCGTTCTGAATCAAGGTGAATATGTAGAGTGATCGTGGAATATAGTCCCAGGATAGGCTCAAGTTGCTAATCGGCGATGGGGTGGCTAGCCCGCCCTTAGCGAGGATAATGCCAAACCACCACCAATGATACTTCTTTGACCTCTATATTTCTCAATCGCCCTGAAGATTTCCCAGTTTTCGGCACATTTGATGTCACTGGGGATTGAGATGGGAGACCAGTGGAAAACCCTTGAGGAAGACTAGGAATATTTTGAGGAAGACTGAGAAAACAAGGAGATTTAGATGCTCTTGCAAGCTACTGTATCCCCTACCGCATACCTTGCTGCCCGTCCAACTCCTTACTCTGTTCACAATGGGACCATCCGCCCGACACAACTGCAATAAGATACAACTGCAATTTTCCTTGAGCTTTTTGAACTACCTGTTCGACGAATACGTTCTTGAGATGCGTGATTGTCTCGATGGATTGGAAAAGAGAGAACACTCCAGTCGGAATATCGAGATTCACAGCCTCGACTTTGACTGGCTTCTGTCGTCCTGTCCCAAGGGATAAAACAACTCCCACGAGCAGAGGAGAATCACCCTGGAATATTTTTTCTACATTTGCAATTCGAATAGCAAGAAATCGATTGCCCAGTGCAGTCTCATGAAGTTATTTCATTGGTTCGTTTTAGCGATGACAATTCGGCACGTTTTTCTCCTTATTTTGTGCACTCTCTCGTCTGTGTGACCGGCAAGAGAGCATTCAAAAAGAAATCGGGATCGATTTGTAATTGCTTTGCACAATGAGAATAAAATCTCGCCCTCAGTTCCCTCGCATCGCTTTCCACACTCATGTCCTGTAGCAGTACGCCGCATGGATTATTCGCCACCAATCCTCCATCCATCCACTTTCCATCCATTGGAGCGAAGTACGTCGGGGCAGCGCTGCATTAGTCGCAGATCAATCGATATGCCCATCTCTACCGTACCTGGAGCATCTCGCCGCGTACCATACCGTATCCTTCGTCGGGTCACCGTACCCCATCTCACGCAGATCTTCCACACCGAGGGGTGCCTGAGATCAAGTTGGGTGTCTACGACCCAATGGACCGAAACATCCAACCGCGTTTCTATAGGAAGTCTTTTAATTTCTTTCCCTCCTATGCAGTTTTACTAAATATTACTCTCTTTTACTTAAAGTCATAAGCTTTTTGCTTTAGAGGTTGTTTTCGGCGTTCATTTTTTGCAGGAAGTTCGCCGTCCCGGATTTAGGGCGATTACGCACATAAAAAACTAGGGGTGTCTAGACCAATTTTAGAGAAAAAGTCGGAAAACCTGTGTCCGTCATTCTGTGCATTTGCGATCGCCGATTTGAACACTTTCCAGACTTCAAACCTTGCTCAATTTTTGATAACTTATGTGCCTGACCGCCAATAATCGTTTAAAAACATAAAAACATATAGGTATGTAGGTGATTTTTCGTGAAAAATGCCGATAACCAATGTCCGTTTGTTCAAAAATGTTTGTCCTACCGTAACCCAATCTCACATTTTTCAACTTTTTCCATTTTTTCGCCTTTAATGTTTTTCGTCACTCCGTCAATATTTTCGCTTTTACCGTAATCTTTTATTGTTTTCGCTTTAGGCTACCGTAATTTTATTTTAATTATTTATTTTATATTTAATTTAATTTAATATTTATTTTTATTATTATTTTTGCTTTTATTTTTATTTTTTAAAATCTTTTTTTCTGCGCGTGTCTTTTTAAATAGAATTAGCTCCTAATCGATAATAATTGATGTTTTGGATTATTATTTCGATATTTCGCAGGGGGCCTCGAGGCCTCACGAGCAAGCAAGTCTCTTGCGGAAGGCTCGTGAGGCCTCGAGCCTCCCCACGACGGGGCGAAGCCCCGTCTCTACTTTTTTCTTAGCTCCACTTTTTTTAACCTGGGGCTAAAAGATTTGCAAGATTTACTAAAAGTGCTAAGCTTTTTGCTTTAGAGGTTGTTTTCGGCCCTCATTTTTTGCCAAAAGTTTGTCGTCCCGGTTTTAGGACGATTACGCACATAAAAAATATAGGTGTCTAGGTCGATTTTCGAGAAAAGTGTCAAAAACCTGTGTCCGTCCGTTTGTCCTACAGTAACCCAAACTCAATTTTTCAATTTACTCGAAAACGAGTGCATTATTTGAAATTTTGAGCGATCGCATTTTCGTACATGTCCGTGCGCACATTCGAAAGGCAAAATAGCAGGGAATAATTGCTTTACCAGCCCGTGAGAACTCGACGAGTCTTTTTGTGCGGCCGGCAATTTTTCCGGATTTTTCAACATTTTCGCGTTCCGATTACGGTATTTTCAGCTTTTTCGCCTTCAATATTTTTCGTCACTCCGTCAATATTTTCGCTTTTACCGTAATCTTTTAGATTTTCGCGTTTTTCTACCGTAATTTTATTTTAATTATTTATTTTATATTTAATTTAATTTTTATTTATTTTTTATTATTATTTTTGCTTTTATTTTTATTTTTTAAATTCTTTTTTCTGCGCGTGTCTTTTTGGAATAGAGTTAGCTCCTAATCGAAAATAATTGATGTTTTGGATTATAATTTCGATATTTCGCAATAAGGGGACGTGTTTGGACGCGTTTTTAGGTACGACCACGAGTTGTCGAGTATGTTCAGCTTCCAGCTCCCGTATTATTATTTTTTCGATATTTCTTGAGCTTCCGTTGAAGAATAGAGTAGCAGCAAGCGAGCGCAGCGAGCGCAGCGAGCCAGCAAGTCCCTTGCGGAAGGCTTGTGAAGCCTAAAGCCTCCCCACGACGGGGCGAAGCCCCGTCCCAACTTTTTTTCTTAGCTCCACTTTTTCGACCTGGGGCATTTCTAAGCGATGAATATTACCCCCCAAAAAAACTAGCGGACGTAGTCCGCTAGTTTTGCAAGATTTACTCTCTTTTACTTAAATTGCAAGATTTACTAAAAGTCATAAGCTTTTTGCTTTGGAGGTTGTTTTCGGCGCTCGTTTTTTGCAGGAAGTTTGCCGTCCCGGATTTAGGGCGATTACGCACATAAAAAACTAGGGGTGTCTAGGTCGATTTTCGAGAAAAGTGCCAAAAACCTGTGTCCCTGCGCGCGTCCTACAGTAACCCAAACTTACTTTTGCCGATTTCTCGAAAACGAGTGCATTATTTGAAATTTTGAGCGATATGTTTTTCGTACACGCCCGTCCGCACATGCGAAAGGCAAAATAGCAGGGAATAATTGCTTTACCAGCCCGTGAGAACTCGATTTGTGTTTTTCAGCGGTCGGGTATTTTTCCGGTTTTTTTTTCAACATTTTCGCGTTCCGATTACGGTATTTTCAGCTTTTCGCCTTCAATATTTTTCGTCACTCCGCCAATATTTTCGCTTTTACCGTAATCTTTTAAATTTTCCTTTATTCTACCGTAATTTTATTTTTATTATTAATTTTATATTTAATTTTATTTATATTTATTTTTATTATTTTTTCTTTTATTTTTATTTTTTAAATGTCTTTTTGGAATAAAGTTAGCTCCTAATCGATAATAATTGATCATAATATATTTTATAATAATAATAATATTTCGATATTTCGCGGGGGAGGGGGGGGCTCGAGGCCTCACGAGCCCTTGCATCCTCGTGAAGCTGGTGAGGCCTCGAGCCTCCCCACGACGGGGCGAAGCCCCGTCTCAACTTTTTTCTTAGCTCCACTTTTTTCACTTTTTTTTGGCTAAAAGCTGAATACATTCTAAGCGATGAATATTACCCCCCAAAAAAAACTAGCGGACGTAGTCCGCTATTGCAAGATTTACTAAAAGTGCTAAGCTTTTTGTGTTGGAGGTTGTTTTCGGCGCTCATTTTTTGCAGGAAGTTTGCCGTCCCGGTTTTAGGACGATTACGCACATAAAAAATATAGGTGTCTAGGTCGATTTTCGAGAAAAGTGCCAAAAACCTGTGTCCGTCTGAGTGTCCTACAGTAACCCAAACTTGCTTTTGCCGATTTCTCGAAAACGAGTGCATTATTTGAAATTTTGAGCGATATGTTTTTCGTACACGTCCGTCCGCACATTCGAAAGGCAAAATAGCTGGGAATAAATGCTTTACCAGCCCGTGAGAACTCGATTTGTGTTTTTGAGCGGTCGGGTATTTTTCCGGTTTTTTCAACATTTTCGCGTTCCGATTACGGTATTTTCAGCTTTTTCGCCTTCCATATTTTTTCGTCACTCCGTCAATATTTTCGCTTTTACCGTAATCTTTTAAATTTTCGCGTTTGTCTACCGTAATTTTATTTTAATTATTTATTTTATATTTAATTTTATTTTTATTATTATTTTTGCTTTTATTTTTATTTTTTAAATTCTTTTTTTCTGCGCGTGTCTTTTGGAATAGAGTTAGCTCCTAATCGTTAATAATTGATGTTTTGGATTATTATTTCGATATTTCGCAATAAGGGAATGTGTTTTGACGCGTTTTTAGGTACGACCGCGAGTTGTCGAGTATGTTCAGCTTCCAGCTCCCGTATTATTATTTTTTCGATATTTCTTGAGCTTCCGTTTAAGAAAAGGGTAGCAAGCGAGCGCAGCGAGCCAGCAAGTCCCTTGCGGAAGGCTTGTGAGGCCTCGAGCCTCCCCACGACGGGGCGAAGCCCCGTCTCAACTTTTTTCTTAGCTCCACTTTTTTGACCTGGGGCATTTCTAAGCGATGAATATTACCCCCCCAAAAAAACTAGCGGACGTAGTCCGCTAGTTTTTGCAAGATTTACTAAAAGTGCTAAGCTTTTTGTGTTGGAGGTTGTTTTCGGCGCTCGTTTTTTGCCAAAAGTTTGTCGTCCCGTTTTTAGGGCGATTACGCACATAAAAAATTATAGGTGGCTAGGTCGATTTTGGAGAAAAGTGCCAAAAACCTGTGTCCGTCCGTTTGTGATACCGTAACCCAAACTTAATTTTTCAATTTACTCGAAAACGAGTCCATTATTTAAAATTTTGAGCGAACGCATTTTCGCACATGTCCGTGCGCACATTCGAAAGGCAAAATATAAAGGAATAAATGCTTTACCAGCCCGTGAGAACTCGACGAGTCTTTTTGTGCGGCCGGCAATTTTTCCGGTTTTTTCAACATTTTCGCGTTCCGATTACGGTATTTTCAGCTTTTTCGCCTTCAATATTTTTCGTCACTCCGTCAATATTTTCGCTTTTACCGTAATCTTTTAATATTTTCGCTTTAGGCTACCGTAATTTTATTTTTATTATTTATTTTATATTTAATTTTATTTATATTTATTTTTATTATTTTTTCTTTTATTTTTATTTTTTAAATGTCTTTTTGGAATAAAGTTAGCTCCTAATCGATAATAATTGATCATAATATATTTTATAATAATAATAATATTTCGATATTTCGCGGGGGAGGGGGGGGGGGGGCTCGAGGCCTCACGAGCCCTTGCATCCTCGTGAAGCTGGTGAGGCGTCGAGCCTCCCCACGACGGGGCGAAGCCCCGTCTCAACTTTTTTCTTAGCTCCACTTTTTTCACTTTTTTTGGCTAAAAGCTGAATACATTCTAAGCGATGAATATTACCCCCCAAAAAAACTAGCGGACGTATTACTCTCTTTTACTTAAAGTCATAAGCTTTTTGCTTTAGAGGTTGTTTTCGGCGCTCATTTTTTGCAGGAAGTTCGCCGTCCCGGATTTAGGGCGATTACGCACATAAAAAACTAGGGGTGTCTAGACCGATTTTAGAGAAAAAGTCGGAAAACCTGTGTCCGTCATTCTGTGCATTTGCGATCGCCGATTTGAACACTTTCCAGACTTCAAACCTTGCTCAATTTTTGATAACTTATGTGCCTGACCGCCAATAATCGTTTAAAAACATAAAAACATATAGGTATGTAGGTGATTTTTCGTGAAAAATGCCGATAACCAATGTCCGTTTGTTCAAAAATGTTTGTCCTACCGTAACCCAATCTCACATTTTTCAACTTTTTCCATTTTTTCGCCTTTAATATTTTTCGTCATTCTGTCAATATTTTCGCTTTTACCGTAATCTTTTAAATTTTCGCTTTAGGCTACCGTAATATAATTTAAATTATTTATTTTATATTTAATTTATTTTAATTTATTATTATTTTTGCTTTTATTTTTATTTTTAAATTCTTTTTTTTCTGCGCGTGTCTTTTGGAATAGAGTTAGCTCCTAATCGATAAGAATTGATGTTTTGGATTATTATTTCGATATTTCGCAATAAGGGGACGTGTTTTGACGCGTTTTTAGGTACGACCGCGAGTTGTCGAGTATGTTCAGCTTCCAGCCCCCGTATTATTATTTTTTCGATATTTCTTGAGCTTCCGTTGAAGAAAAGGGTAGCAAGCGAGCGCAGCGAGCCAGCAAGTCCCTTGCGGAAGGCTTGTGAGGCCTCGAGCCTCCCCACGACGGGGCGAAGCCCCGTCTCAACTTTTTTCTTAGCTCCACTTTTTTGACCTGGGGCATTTCTAAGCGACAAATATTACCCCCCAAAAAAAACTAGCGGACGTAGTCCGCTAGTTTTACACATCTCCTAAACCTTGTTTCATTTAATTCCAATCAACCGATTGCATATTCCTCGTACCGTATAGTTTCGAAATAGCTTCAATTCGGACGGACAGAGTGTACCATCGCAGGTGGTCACGAGCACACGTTTGCACGTGAGTTCATCGAGAGTCGTCGAAGGGCCGAATTCCTTCTTCAGAAATTCCTCCAAATTCTTCTCAGAATACGGTCGATTTCCGATGAACACACGGTCCTGCAAGGGAAAAAGCAGTTCATGTGCATTTCAATCTCGATTGGGGAAACTATATAATACATTATTTGACTTTTTGTTTACGAATAATTTGACAAACCTTGAATCGTATGTACAACTTCCTGCATTCATTCACAGTTTTTCCTTGCGCGAGGGCAAGCGCGAGAATTGCTCCAGTGGAAGTGCCAGCGAGCCAAGAGAAGGAAGAAAGAAGAGACGGACCGATTGCACTCTCAAGGGACGACAACAACTGAACAAGACAATGAACTCAAGCTCTTTTCAGACGAACTATTATAGATTGGCAAAAAAATGCAGTCCATGTGGATAGAGTGACTCTCTGACCTCGATAAGAATGAGTCCTCGTATTCCTCCACCATCGAACGAAATTGCATGGTTCCTCATCCCCTTTGACATCTCAGTCAGTGCCCGATTTAATTGGAATGATTCCAGCACTGAATGGGCGAACGAAATTTTCCGTTCCCCAACCCTCTTCTCTCACCTCCAATTGATTCAATCTTCTCGTTCGATTGCCCCTTCAACAATCGAAGTGCGCGTGAGATCGCCACGCTGAATAGAAACAATCTCAATAACACCCACCGTATACGTCAATCGGTATATCAGTTCTACCGTATTTGCTGCAAACATTCTCAGTCGTCCATCCCTTCTTCGTGGTCTGATTCGGATCAGCACCAAAGATATGCAACGCCTTGGCGATATTTACATCTCCTGCCTGTAATTTCAACCAATTCGTTACTGTATAGCAGTCTTATTCGAAAAAATATCGTAACAAGGGAATATCGAAGAACCATTGATATTAATGCAGTGCTTGCATACCATAACCGCCCTATGGAGAGCCGTCATTCCCTCTCCGTCCACTTCATTCGGATCTGCGTTGTACGATAGGAAGAGAAGAACGGAGTCCTGTAACGATGTCCGGGCTACTGTAGCATACGATACCTACCAGAACAGCGGACGAAACTGCAATCGATAGAGGAGATCTTTCACAGGAATCGAGTGAGAAAGACAAAGGATTGGAAAGGTAGAGAAGACACGAAAGAATCTGACACCGACCCATCGATTAATGATCTAACCAAACTGTGACCGTACATTCTTATCAAGTAGCGTATGGAAGATAGTTTGGCCGGCGGCATTTTTGTCATCGATTACAGTGGGAAAGGAAAGGATGAGATACTGTAGGCACCTGAATCCATCCATTTTTCGACCTTCAAATGATCTTTAAAGTTACTCTTCTAGCTCCGGTGAGTGATTCATTCCGACGAGAGAGAAGAGAACGGGCTGAGCGCCCTCTACGGACGCTTTTGCTCCCTGTGAAGAGATGAACAATTGAAGATGTGAGCAAAAAACAGACATCTTTGATAGAGAGAAGGAGACTTTCTACTCTCAATCTTACCTGAGGTGTGCAAAAATTTCACGACCTGTCATTTCGCAATGATCTCTCGCGGGTCAGAGAGATCGAGAGAGTGTGACGAAATGAGAGGTCGAGATTTTTTTGCACACTTCTGAATCTTACCTTTTCAATGCATCTTCTCATCGCGTGTGGTCGAGCAGATTGAAGGGCGATGAATAGAGGAGTACATCCATTTCCATCGATTGGAGAGAGGGTAAGGGACGGAGATGACAGGAGCAACTTAATTTATACTCAATTCTTGCGGAAATGCATTCGAGATCGGTGAATGAGTGATGCGAGTGACTGTCACCACAATACCCTTTGTAATTCCTCTACCTATTCAACAAACCTCTAACATCCCCGTGTCTTCCTGTTGCACTGCATAATGGAGAACTGTGCGACCGTTGTTGTCGCCCTACAAATGGATTCAAGTCTCTAGAACCTAGAATTGTTGACGATACGAACTGTGAATGATTCTGACCATATTGAGCGCGGCTCCCTTGCTCAGTAGAAATCTCACTGATTCGATTGCCTTCCATCTGACAGCAATGTGTAGAGGAAGGAGGCCACTGCGAGTTGCGTGAGATACCGCACTGAACAATCGAAATATCCATTACCGTACCTCTCAATTACCGTACACTTGCGCGTCACTGGCACAGATTCGATGGAGTGCCTTCGTGAATGCACAGGCAGATGCGAGATGGATGGGCTGCCATTCGAATGATTCCCTCGAGGATACGGTAGCCAGCAGGGTCTTGAGACAATCACGGCGGATCGATTCGGACGACTCTGAGGATACGGTAGGACGAGTGCTAGGGATCATTGCGGTTGCAGAATTTTCGGCTCGCTCTCGCGCGAGACGGTTAGAGAAGAGAAATAGCACGCGAAAGTGAGAGAGACAGTCGGGGGAAGAGGTACGATGATCGTGAACTAGACTCTAGGAGGAATTCAGTACCTTCAGTTACATCGACCATCGGGTCGAAAAGTGAAGCGAGTTCCTTGGCGTACGTTTCCTGAGATATTAAGGATTTTGCTTGTCTAAATTTTGCCTCACAAATTCGGCTGGTTGTGAAAAGGGAGTGCATTTGTGGAGAAAAGACTATGATATACCTGTGAACCATTCCAGACGGAAACTGCTGGCTTAGTCAGGAGAATAACATGAAATGCGTTCGCCTTTCCATCGAAATAACACGAGAATCCGCCCAATCGATCTAACTTCTCCATCTCATTCAATTTGGCCGAAGTTATCGCAGTGATCTAGAGTAATGGATTCATTCAATCGATGTCTCACTCATTCTACCGTGCACTCCTTCTGTTCGGGAATGGACGGAGAAGATACTGCTGGTCCTCTGTCTGTTTTATGCAGGAATGAATTCGCCTTGTCCATAAACGCCTTTTGGACGGTTTCATTCGTAGCTAAGCTCCTCACGAAATTGAGCATCCTTCAATCACTACAAGATTTAGAAGATCACTACTCAATCGGTTTCATTTTCCAAATTTTTAGTATCATCACGCAATCCTGTCAATATGTCTAATAGAACAATCAACATCCTTACTCGAAACCTCCAACACGTTATTTCGGTGGATCAAAATTATACTAGTTCCTTCATGATAACCGTGCACCATTGGACATCGATCACACGACACGACATCGAAAGGTATACGGTACCGATCATCGGGTTGAATGCGATGCGTGTAACATTTTTATGAATGAAGTTGATGAAATTGATATCGTAACTAGTCATAATACACGAATCCGATACAGCAAATCTTCATAAAACACTATAAAAAGCCTAGTAATGCAATTTACGATTAAACAATGACGCAAACTAAAGACAGTTCACAGACAAAATCGATAAGAAAAAGAGAACTAAGAGAACAAGAGTACTCCGAAGTAAAAAAAAGAAGTCATTTAAATTCGAATGGAAGTGAATCTACTTCATTTTGATGATTGGAATGATGAGAACATGAGCTTGTCCGACGAGATAATAGTCGATGTTTCCACGAGGACTTGCGAACCAAATTCATCCGCCTGACAATAAGATGAAATTAGAGAAGAATAACTTAATAGCAACAACATGCAAAAGGAATGCATCTTTTTTGGGCCATATCTTTGATTTATTTGACCGATATCCTTTTATTATAAGACGGCGAAGTGGAGTGCTCGCTCGTTCGGTCTCCTAGACAATCCAATTTGGGATTTCTTGATTTTTTTAAAGATAAGGGATAATATTCTAAAAATATCAGCAGGAGGACGGTGTAATGGATGAAATATTTGTACTGGCTCTGCTCCACTGATTTGACGCGAAAAAGAGCAATAACCAAGGGAACGGATGAGTTTGAAGAGCCCACAAGGTCACTCAAACAGCTATGGCATGTGATGCGTACGGAGACAATAAACTTAAGCTTCTTTTTGAGTATTTAGAATGATGTGTAGTCTAAAAAAAGGCACCGATAGACACCCTAACCATTCACGCGCTTGATATTTGCACGGATACTGCATATATGGGGTCGACTAAGGATAAAACAGTGATTAGAAGTATACCGTTTTGAAGGTGATGAATATTGTACTATGAGAAAAAATGGATAAACCGGTGAATCAATGAGAATGCGGAGACAATATAAAAAAAAGCTAAAAGGAGTAAACAAGGGTGAAAGAGAGAAAGAGGAAACGAGAAAGCAAGTACGGTAGTTTTAAATGTTGGGTTTGTTCGGTCAGCTTTACTATTTTACGCATGTCAACTGTTTGTTTCACTGTTCACACATTAATATTTAATTTTATATCACTTAAAATGATTCTGCAGCATAAGATTAGAATAACTATCTTTAAAAAAATGCAGCCATAGATAACTCTGAGTTCGCCGGTTCCATGGATTTGCTGATACGCAAAATAATGGATCCATTAAATACTACTGGTCTCAATTCTACAGGTTTAATATATTGGTCCCATCCTAAAATCACCGGTTTTAAATTTGTGAACTCACTGCGTCCAAAAAGATTGGTTCCAAAGAAAAAGAAAAAAAATCACGTGAATAGCAACATTCAAAGTTAAAGTTTAAAAAAACAGTGAAGTCAGTGCAGTATAGCGATTAAAAATATAAGTATGAGGCTAAGTCGCACTGGGCCTAAGGGCGCGTTAACGACCGATTGATATTAGACTTTCTAGATATTATTATTCGTATCGTTAGATTATCTGAATATAGCTATAGATTAGCTAAGCTTAGGGTAGCTCTGTTTTCGATGAAGCCTTCTGATTTCAGTAAAAAAGATAAGTTCGAATTGGCAGGTTTGATTTCTTGGTTTTGTCATGTCATTCATTTCTAAACAGGTGAATTTTAGCATTAAATGCCATATATTTTCGTCATCTCATCGCACAAATAGTGTGATTCCGAATTCCAATACTGTATAAACCGGTGTGTAATTCAGAAAATGGTTTTTATCCTTCGAGGTTGGTAAATTCACTTTGTTCTCACAATGATCTTAAAAAAATTTCAGTTCCTTCTCGCAGTTTCGGTGCAATTCTTCGAGATCCGGGTTATCAATTCGATAACACAGTGAAAATGATCGTTCGAAAGATTTTTGAGTCATTTGTCGGAGGCAGTTCTTTCATGATTAATCTAACCCTGATCGTTATCATGATTGTTGAAGGCAGGAGCATTTTCAAGGTCCGTGATCCTTCCTTTTTTTAAAAATGAATTTTGAATTCAGAGCAAATGGTATGTCATTGTGGCAAATCTGATCGTATGCACATTTCTCAAATCTTTCGTCGAGGTCGCCTTCGTAATTCCCTGTTTTATCATGCAATATAGGGATGGCGTCAGGGTACATCGAGTCAGTTATTTTTTTCCTGTTCAAATACCTATATAAGACGAATTCGTTTTGAATTTTCTTTTGATTACAAGATATGTGCATCTTACCAGGTATTCGGGTACTTCTCCAACGAGTACGAGTTGTTTATTTTCAACTTATCAGTGTTTTCTGATCATGGTATGCGAATTACTCGAAAAATATGATAAAATTCTTCTGAGGCGTTATTTTCTTTTCGCTTCTACTAGCGTTGAATCGTTATGCATCTATCACGAGACTCTCATACTTCCGCTATGACACGTTTTCGAGGTTTTTTATATCTACGACATTTGACAAAATTCATAAAGAAATAGATTTTTTGCAGCTTGGGAACATTTTTTGCCTGCTGTTTTGTTTGGCTCACCATATCGATAATAACAGTTCTTTTCAACTCATGCAATTGCTTGTTCGAGTATAACGAGAGAGTAAGCTGCAATGATTAGTCGCTCCAAAATTCGTTCAATTCTCAGCAAAAGATGTATTACAACAACTGTCAGACTGAAACGAATCAAATGCGAATGGTACTTCGCGCACTTATTCATATTAGCTATGCTGTCGCCATCATAACACTGGCTGTGTATGCACGCATCTTCTTTGTTTTTCGGTGAGATCTGCTCAGAATGTTGAGGATGTCATCTCTTCTTCTCAGAAGATTAAGTCTGCGACAGAGACGAGGGAGTTTGACATACTACTCTGGATCAAGAATGAAATCACAATTGCTGGGACAAAGTGCGCTCATCTTCGCATTCTACGCGGTAAGTATCACTAATTTAAAGAATATATCAGATCTAAAGCATTTCAGATCACGATATTTAGCATATTCGCGCTATCGTTCGTCTACCTTTACGAATTTGCCATCATCCTGTCTGCTGAAAATATGCTGAACCTTTCGATCGCGATCGTTTATCCGATTTGTCTGATATCTTTGCCGGGCGAACTGCGAAGGTGTCAACACTCAACATTCATTCGAAAACAATTTCCTTTTTCAGCTCCGTCGTGGCAAGATTCAAGAAGAAGTCGTCAAATCAAAACATTTCACACCTTCGAGTGCAGTCCACTGTTTCCATGAATAACATCCCAATGTACATTATGAACCCCAATATTTTTCATTAATGTGATGATAAATTGATGTGAATAAGAACAGTAAGATGTCACGTGAATGAATTTCTGATCCGCCATACGATTACTGTAGAGAAAACGACATTTTCACTTGGTCTAAGTGACGCATCGGCAGATGTTCTTTCGTTCTTTCGAGAATTCTGCGTGCGATTTTCAATTCAGTTTGAATTTGCCCATAGGCAGGTGATGTAACGAAAGTGACAGTGTGCGCCAACTCTTTCTGAGTAACACTAACATTTATTCAAATGGTTTTTGTCAAGCACTGTAAGTATTCTGCACTGTTCATCATTTTCCTAATGTTGATTTTAGATATATACAGTGGGTTTGTCACTGGAATGGTGAGCACTCGAACAACAGGAACAAGTGGATCGATGTTGATTGTTGAAGCTCTCTTCGGCACAATTGTTGCCGGCTCAAATATAATTATGGTTTTGGTTATCATTGCCGGATGGAAGAAACTCATGAAGGTAGACTTTTTTTCTACGTGTGTTTTTGTAAAAAATGTATCTGTTACAGTACAACTTCTATGTTATTGTGACAAATCTTACTATTTTCACCTCATTCAAAGCATTTGTGGAACTTGGATTCATCCTTCCGTATTACGTAATGCAATCTGACGGAAAGAAACCTGTATGAAAATTGCAAACAATCAACTCGAATTAATGTTTCTACAGCAGAACAACGGCTACTTTTTATCGTCGTATGAATTTCTTATTTTTAACCTTTCGGTTTTCGCAGATTACGGTACAATTTCGTGCATTTACATTTTTTACACATCTAGTTTTATTTTTCTAGGTGTTCTGTTCTTCTCAGTCCTAATTGCTGCAAACCGTTTGTATGCTGTGACCAAAGCATCGGACATTTCGAAAGATACTAAGTATGTGTTGTTTCGTTGTCCGCTCGGGATCGCTGACTCCTATTTCCTTCTTCTCTTCTCTCCCTCGCACATGCGAACGGGAGATGAGGAGAAGGGAAGACCACTACCGAGAAAGTCGGAATTTATGAGGGGAGGGAAGAGAGCACTCAAAAATACCGAGCATCTCGGGTTTTTGTTTGAGGAAGGGACCTCTCTCAAGAGCACGTGCTTGAATGAGAGGGACTCAGTGAGCTCCGATTTGTCGATCACGAACGTGCAACCCTAACGTGTTGTGATTGAATATAAGAGATGAACTTGATCAATTTCAGGATGGTAACTCTTTGTTCGTGTTTGATTTGTTCTGCTCTCTCTGCTATAATTCCTCTAATGCTCTTCTTTTGCCAATGTCAATACTCCTTCAACAAAGAAGTTGTCAAAATGGGAATGCGAACATTTTACAAAAGGATTCAGTTGCTACTTTATTACAACGAGTGCAAGGTTTCTCCCGAATGGCAAATGGTTCTATCCTGTCTGATCAACCTCTCTTACGTCTGCAGCATTGTAGTCTTGCTGATGTATGCGATCATTTTTATAGTTTTACGGTAAGTGTTTAACACATTTTTTAAAATTGTACGCGCGTAACGGATTCCAAAAAAAAATTATCCGCGCGGAAAAAGTGGGCGGAGCTAACACTTTGAGTATTTTAACTTATATTTCATCATTTTAATGTTAAAACTCGGTTACTACAATAGTATGGTTTTACGTTGCGTAAGCACAATTTAAATAATTAAAATTCAATTTTAAACGCGACGGTAATATTATTGGAATCCGTTACGCGCGGAACGATTATAATAATTTCTTGTAAAAATGTGATACGGAAAGTCCTAATCTCAAAGATAATAATTTGTTGCAGGAAACTTCGGAGAAACGTGACTCCTCGAAGTAGTATTCAAATGAAGTTGCTTAGACAAAGTGTTTTAGTGTTTTTGCTATACGCGGTAGATTTCACATTATTAGTCAATTTCGAATTGTTCTGCACAGGCTTCCATTCTCTCTGTGGTTTTAATTCCGTTTATACCGGAAGAAACGATTTCAATTGGCGATGTAGCATACGTTGAGAATTTATTGAATCTCTCGATTGCTGCGGTATACCCGATCTGTCTAATGGTTATGTCTGGAGAGATGAAGACGTAAAGTAATTTTTGGAACATATTTTAATTTTTTTTTCAGGATACTCGCTTCAAAAATCGTACTATCACGATCGGGCAGAGTTACGAGTATAAGCGCCAGTAATAATTCTAGACAAGCGATAATTCCAAATACTACTCAATAATTTTTTTGTTCTTCTGATCGGTGTGGACTACCGTAGTTGCATTTTATTCATCATATTATTCTTGAATTCATAATAAAGATCTTATAAGAGATATGAAGCCGTTTGCGCAAGAAGCATGCAATTCTGAACAGGTTTGGTACAGGCCAAAAATATCAATTATCTGAAACTTTGCGAAACGGGATTTTCAAGGGTGGTGATGACTAGAGATGGGAAAGGAAGAGGGAAGAGTCGCGAATGTATGCAAAGTGAGCCGCGCTCTTCCACAAGAGCAAGAGGGAATGGCCTCTCTTCCACAAGAGTGAGATCTCTTCCACAAAACTGAGAGCGAAAAAGCTTTAAAAATAAAGGAATTTAGGCAGATTTTTGCATCCAAGTGATAAATATGTTGAAAATCATTAAGGTAGGTTAGTTTGAAAAAAAAACCCCAACAAAATTGCTCCATTTTCAAAGCTTTTTCGCTCTCAGTCTTATGGAAGAGATCTCACTCTTGTGGAAGAGAGGCCATTCCCTCTCGCTCTTGTGGAAGAGCGGCGCTCACTTTGCATACATTCGCGACTCTTCCCTCTTCCTTTCCCATCTCTAGTGATGACGATGGGCATAGTGATTTTGGTGGTTGAGTTGGCTCCAGGCGACGTCACGTCGAAATCAGTTTTCCTGATATTTCTTCATAGCTAAAAAGCTAATTTTTGTGAGTATGGTTAGCTATTCTGAATTTCGACGATTTTTGAGAAAATAAGTAAACAGGCGTGTTCGCCATTAAATTCTGTCCCGTTAACTATACTCACAAAAATGCTTTTTTTGCTTTGAAGAAATATCAGAAATACTGATTTCGATGTGACGTCTGGGGCCAACGGGGTCTCAACGACCAAAATTACTACGCCCAACGTCTTGAACCTGTCCATTCTGACGTAAACGGCTTCATATGTTGAAACTATAATTCCTTGATAAGTCACATTTTAGTGTCTGTCTGTATGCGTGTGTGTAACGTGTGTCACGCTTTTGAAAAATCGCTATAACTCGGCTCAAACTCATCGGACAGGTCCATCTTCGGTACCATTGGACTTCCCATGGAAAGGCAATTTTTTTTGAAAACCAGTTACATCATCTTTACGTAATATGACATCATATCAAAACAGCATACCAAACGACTCGTCATGAAGTGCATTTTTACTTTTCACACGAATTTCGTCACCATTACGTAATATGACGTAATCCTTAGGCAATAACTCGTTTTTTCGCGTGTAACTCAGCGCAAACTCGACCAATCGAGATCAACTTAGGCTCAAACGAACCGGAAAGTGTAGCGACATTAAATTTTGAAGACACAACATGTTTTGTTTCTGCAGTTCACTACTTAAAAATTTTCACGAAGAAAAATTAAAATGACTCATACACAATTGTATTCTGTACATCTAGATACTTCGAAACGTTTGTGGAATCAGACAATCTCTACATCGGCACTAACTCTCCCGTGACTTCAAGCAGGTGGATCATACTGAGAAAATAGAATTTAGTCCTTACATCAGCAACTCTAACATCGACAACCTTTCACACTTATTTATTGCTGCTCAACGTCATGGTGTTTAGTCTTCGAGGTTTGATTACAGTTTTTTTAGCTGAGAAAGTTGCATAGTTTCAGCCCCTCAAAGATCGGTGGCTATAGGTCTTGTGGGAAAGAGAGGTACCGCAGAGAGCATCGTTTCTCTCGTTATTGAATCATCGTTCGCGATGACGATCGCTCTTTCAAATCTATTCATCATTGCCATTATGATTGCCGGTTTCCAGAAACTATTAAAGGTTACCAGGAGTAACTTATACTCGCTTAAACTTCCGGTTTGAGAACAACTTCTACATTATTTTGGCCAATTTAATCTGCTTCACGTCGTTGAAAGCATTCGTCGAGTGCGCATTCGTTGTTCCTTATTATGTGATCCAACGAGACGGCGCACGAATGGTGAATCACTGAGGAAGGCATTTACCGATATTGCTCATATTGCCAGATGATGGGATACTTCACATTGACCTACGAATGGACATTTTTCAATCTGTCTGTATTCGCTGATTACGGTAAGTTATTGGTGTTGCTGTGACATTGGATTTCCGATTTTAGGCGTTCTTTTTTTCTCTCTGTTGATTGCACTTAACCGGTATTTTTCTATGATTCGACAAAGTGGTGTAATTGACAAGCAAAGGTAAATCGTAATCGATAAAACATGTACAGTTCCAGAATAGAAAAAAATAACAGGATGGAAACGTGCGCATCATGTTTAGTAGTGTGGATCTGCGCAGCCATAATTCCAGTTCTATTTTTCCTCTGCCAATGCCAATATTCTTTCGATGCCATTGTCGGTGCAGTTAAAAAACGTAAACAATCCTTCCGTTGAAGACAAAGATGTACTACAATGATTGTGCATACGGATTATCTCCCATAGTTCGTTGTCTTCTGCTGTGTATCGTGTACCTCAGCTACGCAGTCGCCCTTCTTGTCCTCTGCGTTTACGTTCGCACTTTTATGCTGTACCAGTCAGTCCACAGCATCTTTATTTTCTCAAAATAATGTTGATTTTCAGTAGAAAGAAGCACAATGCAAAGAACTTGAGTAGATCGTATTTTCGACAAGATATCATTCAGTTTAATCTTCTCAAACAGAGCGCAGTAATATTCGTTCTCTACGCGGTTACGAAATAAGTCCATCAAAAATGTGCGAATTCCATTTCAGTCATCCATACTTTGCGTTTTCATTCTATCGTTTGTCAAAATCAATCCGAATGGATTCTCCGAAATTGCCTTTGCCGAGAATCTACTCAATTTATCGATCGCAGGCATCTATCCAATCTGCTTTCTGTGCATGTCGAGCGAGTTGCGCAGGTGTTTTTGGAGATTTGAAATGTCTAATTAAATTTATTCTCCAAGAGTTCTCGTGGTGAAGATACGACCGAGCGCACCGGGACGCGTGGCTAGCATTAGTGTGCACACTCCGAATGTCCCCAGAGCACAAGTGTTCGATCTTCAATGAACCAACAACACCGAATCCTAGTTGACATTCCTTCTCTGTGCCCTTTCAAATAATACATTTTGAATGCACTCAAGTGTTCTTCAGATACAGTGCTCAGCTTCATGATTATTGCGATAATATTTTTGACAGAAATACATTTTATTCAGGGAATACTGTAACGCCGATTGAACAAAGACGATCAACTAATGACATTTCACGGCTTGGCCGTACTGTTTGTGCTTGAATTCTGACCCATTATTGTCTCGGGAATGCGCCTGAGGGCTCCTCGAACCTGAATCACAATTAAAATTGATCTAAATTTGAAAGAAGTTTTCGTATCTTCATTTATCGCTCTCTCTCTCTCTCTCTCTCTCTCTCTCTCTCTCTCTCTCTCTCTCTCTCTCTCTCTCTCTCTCTCTCTCTCTCTCACCGATCAGAGTGACAAAAGAGCACGCAGAATGAAGAGTCCGATTCTTCGTCTTGACAATCCAATTTTCATAAATTTCTCTAACCGCACGTAATTTTCGGCCGATGAAACATCTCATAGCGCTAACGAGATATTTTCACACTGTGTCAGAGATCACTTCCTCTCCATTTCCCAAGTCCTTTGCTTAGTCAGTGAAAATGATCTCTGACTACGCACTAATTTTGGGTTCGAGGATTCCAGAGAAAACTGGCACACAAGTAACCAAGATGATGAATCAAAATCAGGTAAATGTGAATAGAACCACTGATACAAACCACTGTGCCAGTGATACATCTACAGTATGCAATGTCACCACTGTTTATCTTTTCTTTCTCCCCTCTTTCATATCATTCCAAATTTCTTTGAAATGAAATGAAATCACCATTTTGTTCGTGCACACAAATATCAACGGGTTGATCGCCTGATTCGCAACGGATGAAACAGAGGCGAGAATGTTCAAGATCCACCTAAAAAATAAAAATAAAAGGTGGTGGACAAGTATCAAAATTCTTACACCTAACAAGATGACACCGAAAAAGGCTTTTTCAACACGCTACGTATGCCCAAAATGAACTATATCCTAATTAGATGATCCCTTAAGCGATGGTTAATGTTAAAATACAAAAAATACTTTGTATTGTAGTCGAATTGCATCATCGGAGCAATTGTCGAGATTAGCCGAGTTATCTGCAATTGTTTTTTTCAGGAATTGAGAAAAATGTTATTGAAGTCTTAACAAGCCTATTGTTGCTGCACGAGCCTATTGGTTTTGAGAGATTTTCTGTAGATAAAAGATTACTTCTAACGATAGGGACACAATTAGAGCCTGAATGAGTATTTGGATGTCGTCATTGGAAGTGTCTCGCTGAGGCGCCGATTCGTCAGCACAGGCCGACGTGACTTGTCTAAATCGAATTGATGAGGGAGAGATTCCCGTAAAGGCAAAGACGTTTCTCATGAAGATAACTGATTGGAAATATTATAGTTTGAAAAGATTAGGAGGTTTCAACTTCGTGAGCTTTCTGTGAATGATTGGAATCGCTGGTTATGCCAGTATCTGGGACTCGTGGTTTTTGCTATTTTCTGCATGAATTGTTCAGACGCTGAACATGTATCGAGAATAACATCTACATAAGTAATAAATAGAAATACTAACTGCAACCTCGCCGATTGCGCTGACTGCCTTTTCTTCCTTTAAAAAATGAAGATGACGATGTAGACAAGTATCAGAAGGAGGGGGATGACGTACCCAGCGATAGTTGTAACCTGAAATTAATTTAAGGATGCGTAAAAATAGGTTGCTCGTTACGCCACTCGACCAAGCTTTCATAATTACCACTTACTCTGGTATTTTTTTCCCAGTGGGGCACCAGGGAAAGTGGGCGTGGTTTGCCTCCCCCACTGGTTTCCCAGGCTCTGGGAGAGGGTCGAGAGGGCTGATTTCTTCCCACTGGTTTCCTAATGAAGTTCCACTGGTTTCCCACTGAATGAAGAGCGTCAGTATCGTACATGAAGGCGCGCTTCGGGTTGCGCCGAACGGGAGTTTCGCAATTGCGAAACGCCCGTTCCATTTCGGTTGTTTTCATCGATAATATTCGCAAATTTCAATTTGTTTATTACAATTTATTGTCATCTTGAAGAGGAACAAATGCTTAGTCAATTCCAACGTGAGTTATCTTGCTTGAACGTAACCTAACCTTCTAACCATTCAATAACTGACTTGTGATGTTTTTCAGATCGCCACAGTAATTATCGCATATGTATATCTTACAATTAGCGGCAAATATTGGAGAAAATGACGATTTTCCCAGGTATGACCTTAGCTCGTGGAAATGGAACCATTTCAGGCAAATTGTTATTTCCTTGGGAAGTTTCATACTATTATCATCGACTAATCAAGATGAATCAGCACACAAGAGCTGCCCTATTTGCTATGGGCTATATCGGCGCTTCTACTACTATGAGTCATCATTTTTGTATACAATGTATTGTTTTACATTGACTTTACGTATCTTGGATAAAGTCCTTTGCCGTATTGCAAGCTCGTTTCGTCACGTTCGAGAACCACTTTCCCCACTGGTTTCCCAGGCAAATTCCCACTGGTCCCCCAGGGTAAAATTCTTCCCACTGGTCCCCCAACAGATTTCCCACTGGTCCCCTACCTCACTCCCCACTGGGAAAAGTACTGGGGCCCCACTGGGAAAAAAATACCAGAGTACGTATGATACGAGAAGTTTTTCTAGCGCGAAGATCACAAAATCAGAAACGCTGCTACATAATTTTCAAAGCCTTTCGCCGACGTAATTCTATCGTGCCTACGCAGTTAGATCGAGTTACTCGACACTCGGGAGTGAAAATAATTCGTGAACTGAGTCAAAAGTTTCTGGGCTTCGCCCTTGTTACGTCCTAACATCTTTACTTGACGCTACAAAAGAAAACTCGAACTTGATGGCACTATTTGAATGCCAAAGTGAGAGTAACAAAATTAAAGTGAATCACCTGAAAGGGCCAACTCGTGTTCGGCTCAAGGATGAGAGCATTGAATGTGAGCGTCTTTCGATTGAATCTGTGAAAAAATGAAGCAATAGTGTCTTTGAAATCTAAAGGCGATATTCACTTTTTCGGGTTTCCTCCAGTCAGCCGAATAGCTGTTATGCCTCCAACCAATAACCACGTACACAGAATAATTATGCGAAGAGAGCGACTGAAAAAATCGTATTTCATATTTGCATTCTTGTAAAATGTATCTCATCTGCACCGGAAATTTTGTTTATCTATTGTGCTTTCTTCGATTCGATCAATAAAACAAATATTATGGCAATGAGGGGCTTCCGTGACCGATACACCTACCCCTGTAGCAACCATAGCGCCCTCGGAGCTGCAAATACAACAAGTCGATTGACGCCCATGAGGAAAGTGAAGTAGAGAACTGCCTGACGAGACACGGAATCAGTCATGGAAATGAAAAATCGTTTGAAAAGCAGAACAAATCGTAGCAAGGTTAAGCTCATATTTACCAATTTTTCAGTTTTTTTGGTAGTCATTTGTTGGAAATTGAAACGGCAGTTTACCTCATCGCCCAGTTCCGTCAGCACATTACCAATCTTCGCCCACACATTACTGTCAATTTCGATGAGCATGCTCGGGAAGACGTTGACGGCCTGCAATTCAATTGAATCATTTTTTTTTAAAAAATGAATGACATTCCGACCTGTATGAGCAGGAACAACCCGTTCGCAATGGTGAGATGGCGAACGATTTTGAAGAAGGGAAACTCAAATTCGTTAATTGAGGCAGTATATTTAGACCGCGTGAATAAACCTGCGCAAAGGTCTTCCTTCCTGATATCTGCGCCGCAGTGAAGAGTGCCACGGCAATTAGCCCTATTACGATCGTTACTCCGTAGATTACAATGCACGAGATGATGAGGGCTGCAAGAAAGCTCTAATTCACATCTAATCTCAACACATTTTATCCAATCGGACTTCAAGGGAAGCAAAAGAAGAAACTGACGAAACGAGGGCGCATCCGTGTCCAGATCGCCCACTGTCCCATTGATGATACCGACTCCCGAACTCATCTTGAATCTGGAACATTCATATCAATTTAACATCAACATTTACATTCTGTCCCGGCATAAGGCAACGCAACCCATTCGACATCTGTAGAATCAATTGTGTAATTGCGACTGCGAGTACATAGGCAAGCGAAATTTTGCCCAAATATTTTCGAGACCACAACATAGTTTGCGATCACAAGGAACATAGTAATTCAGCCTGAGATTATCAGCGAAACAAGATGAGCAGACATAAACAAGTGGCCCGAAAGTGGTAGCCCACAATTAGACATCGGAATTGCTACTTTGAATGATAAATTCTCGGTATTGGGCAGCACGCTAAAAGAGATGCCTGACAAGGTAGTATTGTTATCCCACTTGATGCATCAATCAGCTGAGAAAGCGACTAGTGATGTCAAAAGTGTGAGCCATTCACGGGGAAATCTAGTTAGTTCGGGAGGTCATTAGCCGTGTTTACGTACGGGCGCCAGATCAAAGAACTTCCAATTCGAAAGCGCTAAGAAAAGGCGCTGGGCAAAGAACTGTTCAAACGAAAGGAATACTTTGGTTTTGGGTGAGCGAGGTAAGAGATTAGCTACAACAAATGGAAAATAGGCGGAGAAGCGTTGTGAAAAGAACCAATGATCAGGGGCCGGTTGTTTAGTGACACGGGACGAGGCGAGAAAAATGTCCCCTCAACTCCACCCTATGGGCCAATTAGAAATTTGTGGCATGTGAATGGCCACAATCAATAAAGTTCCAGCGTGAACTGTGTTGTTACTTGAAGTAGTGATGACTTGGCAATTCAGTACTCTACTCATTTACTCTCTCACCTACTCTCTCTCAGAGAGTGGGTAAAAGGACCTTTTCCTGTGTAGTTTGTGAAACTATCCCTACTTGGAATTTAAATGAGCACGCTTGCGTAAGAATCAGATAAATCCTATGAGATCTGGCACAGTCAAAACAATTTTGTGAAACTCTCAGAGCCGAGAGTTTGGAGTGTGCAGAAGACGATTGGCATGTTCATTTTTTTTGCTTTTTTTGCACCGTCGGCTCCAAACGACGTCACGTCGGAATCGTATTTGTCACATTTCTCACCGCACAGAAGAGCCAAATTTTCGAAAATAAGGTTCATTGACAGAATTTGATGCTGATTACGGCTGTCAGTTTTCATTAAAATTTATCAAGATGGCTGACAATGAAATTGAAAACATCCCTCCATGATTCACGCATAATTAAAAATTTGTACACTTTCTAAATTGTTAATCTAGCAGCGTTGTGAAGAAAGAACGAATCAAACAATTCGGCTCTGTTTGGATAAGGGGGCATATGGCAATTTGGGGACCATGACAATAAGGGAGACCGTGGCAATATGGGGGACCCATGACAATAAGGGGGACCTATCGCAATAAGGGGGACTCATGCAATAAGGGAAACCCAAGAGAATACCCAGATAAAGTTTTCGTTTTGTTGAGTTTTATATTCAACCCTCTCACATAAAATGGTTTTTACCAGTTCTTAGAGTTGTATTTACAGTGAATGGTTTTGGAGATGTAGGAGGGGGATGAAGAGTCGGTCTCCCACGTCTCGGTTTCAAGGTAGTTGAATGTACACGAAGGAAGCATAGTTCTTTAACGCCTCGGTCTCTGGGTCTTTGGATTGGAAGCAACAGTAGTCTCACAACGCTGAGAGCTAAGGAGTAGTGGAATTTGGAAAGGTGGATGGAAAAGTCGTTGCGTGTGCTCTAGATGGAATAGTAGGTTACGAACAGTAGAAATATGGAGGTTATTGTGTCTAAACAATTGAATAAACTTAAGTGAAATTGTGTGAAAGGTGATCGAATTTCAAGACAACAACGTCAAAGGAAAAATGTTCCTTTTTAAAAATGAATTAATTTGGGTCCCCCTTATTGCCATGGGAATCTTGGGTCCCCCTTATTGCGTTGGGTCCCCCTTATTGTCAATGGGTTCCCTTATCCGAACAGAGCCAACAATTCTCTGTCGGTTCACATACCCGCACAAAATAAGCGATCTTCTCGCAATTATCCCTTTTCCGAATAAAACGAAATGGCGAAATGGCGACGTGCATTCGTGTATTCTAAATTACTTTGAAGTAGTATTCCCTGCTATCGTGCGCTCGAAATTTTTCCTCTTTTGAGTCTCCACCGACAGGTGATACAACTTCTCGGTTTTGATTCAAAGAAGTCAATATCTGAAGAAATTTCGAGCTCGTTGGATGGTGTTCCTAAATTTTAGTACGTTTTTGTTTTTTCATAAATTATTTTAGTGGAGTGACTCATATTCGTCTCCGTTGATTAAATTTACCGATAGATGAAATCTAAATTTCAGCGATCCCAGCCAGGTTTGATACAGGATTCGTCATCACTAGAAACACAGGGGACTATGCTACCCTCTTGATCGTTGAATCATTATTCGGCACAATCGTTGCTCTTTCAAACGTAATCATTATCACTGTGATGGTAGCTGGATGGAAAAAACTCATGAAGGTTCCTTGGAAAAAATATTTATGATTGTGAATTTGTTTCTATTTCAGAACCATTTCTATGTAGTTCTAGCTAATCTGATTGTTTTCACTTCATTGAAAGCGCTTGTCGAGCTCGGATTCGTCCTCCCGTATTATATTATGCAGAGTAACATTAAAAATGCGGTTTGTGGAAATATTTTTGAGATAATTTAAAAAAAATATTTACAATACATTTATTCAAGATTTTTGGAATTTTCTCTACCAACTACGAATTTTTCATCTTCAACGTATCCGTTCTCGCAGATTATGGTTTTTGACATTAACATATTATTTCACACTTTATCAAAATGAAGGAGTGTTATTCTTCTCCGTTCTCATTGCTGCAAATCGAATGATGGCCGTGACGAGAGAAATTGACTTCTTGAACTCATCGAGGTATAAATATTTAGAATTTTCTCAAAATTCCACATCTTGATTATAGGAAGAATGTCGCATTATTATGTATAATCGTCTGGATATTCACTTTGATAATTCCAGTCCTCTTTTTCTTCTGCGATTGTCAATATGTCTACAGCAATGCTGTGAGTAAAACATAGAAGTGCAACACAATCTCAGTTTCTATTTCGGACCATACAAGTTAGAGAAAAATATATTAGATAAGCCAGTATACTAGTGCAACGTTTCTTTAAAAATAATCTTACTGGGTCTCAAAGTTCAGAGCAAACTGTACTACAACAAGTGCAAGGGTCCTCCTGAATTGTCCGTTGTTATCGACTGCTTAGTGTATCTATCTTATGTATGTTGCATCGCTGTTCTCATATTGTACGTCTACATATTCTTTTTCTTACGGTAAGCCATAATGAGGTTTCATACTTTGAATAATGACATTTTAGAAAGCGCAAACAACCTAGTTCGCGTGTCGTCAGGAACGCAAAACAAATCCATGTGGAAGTACGGTTGCTCAGACAGAGTGTCGTCGTGTTTTCACTCTATGCGGTTAGTGATAATTTCTAAGAGACCATCCACGAGAGAACACCCATCCCAATATTTCACGGGTGATGTTCTCATACCAAACGCTGATATTTGGCCCAATATGGAGGGTTCTAGTGGACCGCCCGGAAAACGCCGGACCCTGGCCAAAAAACTGCGAAACAAAAATGTTTTATAACAAAAAATAATGTTTTATAACACTCGTGGCAAATTCTTCATTATTGAGGCGTCCATCGGTTCTGTATTCGTTCTATCGTTTATTCAACTCTCTGATAATACGGTTTTCATTATCGCATACGCGGAAAATCTGTTAAATTTATCCATTGCTGCCGTTTATCCGATCTGCTTTCTCGTAATGTCAGGCGAAATGAAGAGGTGAATGGCGAATGAAAAATTGAAATTGGTTTCCTAATTTAGCGTCCTCATCTCGAAGATCGTTCCGGCCAGATCGGATAGAGTTGCGAGTATCAGCTTGAACAACAACATCAATAACAACGGAAACAACAACAACATCAACAACAACCGAATTGATGGAAACCGTGGTCACAGTGCGCAATTGTGAAACTGTTTGACAAATATTGTTTATTGGTGGAATCAGAATATTATGATATATCCATGCGGAACGAAAATAAACGGGTTTCGATAGCCATTTCAGAATTGATCCATGCAGATGTAATCTCTAATATCGATCTAAACTCGACCTTCCGAGATCTCTATCGAGCATGTTGAAGTAGACTGACGCTTCCGCACTTGAGGAACTCTTGATGACTCTTCAAATTGTTTTTGGAAACTTAGTTTCCATAAAAATTAAACGCACGAAAATGATTGGGCCTCATTTCGCTTCTTCAGTAGTTGTCGCACTTGTTGAGGTAGAAACGGCAAATTGCGCGCGATTCGAGGTTCAACCAGTGGAATGCACACCAGAACTACCACAGATATTCTGAAAAGAAGGAGTATTCGGATCTGGTGACGACAACCATTCTTTGACGCACATTCCTATCCACAAGTCGTATAGCGCGATGGATAGATATCTCCAGAAATCCCACTGCGTTCCAGGAGACAAAAGTGTGTAGGCGGGGTAGAAGACGAATTCGGGCGCACAGAAAATCACGAGAGGGCCGACGATTCGAGAATACATCTGCATGTTTGTTTCACTTGAATGGCAGATGAAATTTTTCTAAATGTCAAGTATACTTTACAAATACAGTAACAAACCTTCATAAGCGCAATGCTCTCGCGAATCTGAAAAGTCCGCGCGACTGCGTAAGCGCCCACCGTTGCGCCTTGTCTCAAAATTCTTCGTTCACACAGATTTTCTCGATAAATAAGTATGAAAAGCTGAAGACGGATGTGGATGTTTGGTGGCGGTGGAAAGAAATACCGACCAGCGAACCACCGATCAGAGCAGCGCCACAGTACTGCACCAAGTTCATGTCGGTTATGTAATCTAGAAGCACAATTTTGTTGGCCTGTGATTTGAAAATGTGCTCGACCATAAACAACCAAGTAAGACATAGTCCAAGCAACAGCAACAAGGATGCATTCTTGCAGAATGAAAAACGCAAGAGTAGTTGGAACACCACTTTCATACCTGCAAACAAATTCGAATGTGATCTGAGAACTCAATTAGAGAGAGTACCCACCATGACCAGGCAAACAAAGCTGCGCAACGGTCCAATGCGATTATCGATGCTCTAAACATAACATGGTCTTATATGACTCCATCCACTCACTTACATGGAGGTAAAATATGCCAGAAAAGCCTCTCTAATCAGACTAGCGGTAATAATGTGGATTGTTGTTTCTGTGAATGATTTCTTCAGTTAAGCAAACAAATTGACAATCGAGACTTAGAGAAGCTGAAGGAAGGGGTGAGGGAAGGGACTGCCGCTCTCTCGCAGTGAGGAATGAGAATGAGGGAAGGGGAGGGGATAAAAGGCAAACCCTTGCGCAAGGGTTCGAAACCCTTGCGCAAGGGTTTGCCTTTCTCCCTCTCCCCTTCCTCTCATTCCGCGCCACGCCGCGCACCCTTCCCCCTTCCTTCAGCTTCTCTAATCGAGACCACGATTTGCCGGCCCGAAGACTTGGTTCATTAGAACAGAGAATCTTGCTGCATTAGATAGATCCGAGTGTATTATGATGCATATTATTCGGAGACGAATCTGCAATCACGGTAGCCTTATGAATAATGGGAAAAAAGGATACATTGAGATGAAAGGTGGATCTCCACGATGCCACACCAACAGCGTAACTAACGATGAGTAATCCGAAGAAGAAACATGCCTTGAAAATCATATTAGTGCCTGGAAAATTTAAAGGGACCCGGACACACAAATGAAGTAAAGTTCAGAAAAAAGAGCTGATTTTTCTGAGAAAAACTCAAAATACCGCATATTTTTACGATTTTTTTAAAAGGAGTTATGATTTTTCAAAGTTGCACATTTTAGCCGTGCGCCCCGGCATACTGTGGTTAGCGCCGCTAAATACAGTATGCCGGGGCGCACGGGCAAAATGCGCAACTTTGAAAAATCATAACTCCTTTAAAAAAAATCGTAAAAATATGCGGTTTTTTGAGTTTTTCTCAGAAAAATCAGCTCTTTTTTCTGAACTTTACTTCATTTGTGTGTCCGGGTCCCTTTAATGGCCTACTTCAACGACGTAAATGCACTCGAAAGCGGGCACATACTCAGCAGTCGTGTTACGATCAAGAAAGTTGATGAGAAACATTGCGACGTCTAAACTGAACAACCTACAGGAATGGGAATGCGTTACATCTGACAACGAAGTTTCACAATGATTTCAAGCCGAAAGTCATGCATGCAGGTGGTTTCCATTTACTCAATCTGCTTCTCAGTAAACTTTACATGCGGAACGTTGAACTGAAACTACAACTGAGAGATATATATGACTGGAGAGACGTGCTATTTCTAAAAGAAACTTACGAATCTGAAAATTTGAACATAGCAATCGTTGATGCGTGGGAATAGAAATGCAAACATTCTGTGAATTCGAGAAGCGTTCAATTATGAGATTCGCCCTTCGATGTATGACAATTTCCACCTCTTGGCTTAAAAAAAAAGGTTTGTAGTAAAACCTGCTCCCGCGTTATTGTAATTATTTATTTTCTTGAAGAAAAGTTAAGTGATTTTGCACGATGCATGTGTATGATTGCTAATCTTTGGCGTAGCGATGATGGCATCATTGGGAGTGCAATCAATCTCGTCATCTTCGGGCGGAAGGATGCAATGTCTCTGTAGAATGGACACGACAACGAGTTCCATCCTCCTTGCGAGATACTATCGAATGTTTTGTTCAAGATTTTGCTAATATTTTCAGTCCTTGTACATTTGCCAAATCAAAAATAGAAATGAGAATTGAAAATGGATAGAGTCTCAAAAATCTAAAATTTCCTCACTTTCACCTGCATATTGACGTTTTCCATTAGAGATTGGAAAACGAGAAAGATAGCAAGCAAATTCGGGTCTTGCAATTTGAGAATAGATAATCAATGTAACCCCCCCCCCCCGGTTCCCACATGAGTGTATCTTGCAGCTTGTCTAATGCAAGGCATTAGTATACCATATCTTTCAATTTGATCAGAAAACGTTTATTCAAAAAATTTACAAAACGATTTTGGTGACTTAGTCGAGAACATACGGACGGCACGTTTTGCAACAGTACTGAAAGGGATCAATTTCATGGCTAAAATATGAATTTGGAAAATGAAAAGCGATAATGCAATGGAAACAGCGAGCTTACAAGTAGTTTCATCGAGGACGAGTAGTCCGTACGACTACAGAAGTTGTTCGTCGGGTCGTTGTTCCATAATACACAGCTGAAAATATCCGTTGTTTTTGGTTCTTTTGAAATCTTCGGAATAGAGGGAAGATCAAGTGTCCCACTTTGCATTTGCATCATCACAGGGCACTAGAGTGTCGCCGCCGCCCGCTGCTGTTTGCGAGCCGTCCAGATTGCAGAAACCACAACTGAAAAAAACTGCCTCGTCCCACCACTTGCTATACTCAAAACACATTCAGCCCATTTCGTAGCGAGTTGTCTATTAGTAGCAAAGGTGATGATGTTATTGGACAAAGACTAATGAATGGGGAGCTGTATCTCACTATACTCCGCAGTATCTTTTAATTTCCTCCATCGGATGTCCGCTGGTCGTACAGTAGCCATTCGCCGCCCACGATGGACAACTGAGATTATCGTTTACACTTGATTAAAAAGTATGGTAATGTTCCTCAATTAGGGTAGTCAACTCACGCAGGATCGTCCAATCCGGTGCACTGAGCATTTATTGTTGAGACGAAGGCGAACAGGCACACAACAGACAGCAGATACGACATTACTTTGCAATGAAGATCGGCGAGAGTCTTGCTAGAATGAAACGGCGCGAATATTTATGCAATCGTCAAGGCAAGGTGAGGCCGATAAAACCGACGTGTTAGCATTGTTGATTGTGTGATAAGCCCCTTGTAGAGAGGTCGCGTGAAGATTATCTGTGAAGACAAAAGCAAATTTTCTAGCATTGTCATTCTTATCAAGAGAGTCACTGAACCACATTGCATCCGTTTGAAATTCATGCGATTTTTTATCCGCATTAGTTGTCACAATATTTATCGTACGGGGTTGAACAATCAGGAAATAAATACACAGTCAAAAGCATTTCACGGTATTTTATAAATGGGCACAAATGGGTACACTGAACACTCTTTGTTGAACAACCAAGGAAAAGGAAATTTCTAATACACAAGGTAACACAAATAACAGATAGATTGACAACATCTCATCCTAGCATGGTCTGCTCTAAGTGCTTCACAGTGGAAATGAAGTGCGAGAAGGAGGGATGGGATCGATTGGCATCGTAGGGCACGTAGAGATTACGGGACAGTCTCTCCCCTCCGAGCAGTGAAGCCTCACTCGTAGTCACTGGCAGATATACGAGTTGGTCTGAACAAGATTTTGAGTTACGCGAAAATATGTGAAAGAAAATAGAAAACTGCTTGAAGTTATCAAAAAGAAGTTGGAATTAAAAATGGACATGCACCACTTCGCAAAGTATTGTGCATAATCAGAAGGCGCATACCGAATAGGCAACATTTTGGCAACGGATGCTCACCTGCGGTTGTGATCTCACACATGGGATCCTCGGGACAACTGACGCTGATAGAGGAAGTGAAGGGAGTGAATGAATTAGCGTCACTGGTCAAAGGGTCGAGCGAATCTGTCGGCTGAAAATTATAATCAGACAACTTTCCTCATGAAAATAATGTCCAAGCGCTTACCGTATTCAGTGCCTTGAGCAAGGCCGGATATCTTTCGGAATCTTCCGGGGACTGCCGGGGAGCCATGCGTGTAAATCTGCTTTCCAGCTGCGCTAGAAGCACGGAGGAAGGAGTGGCGAGAACTGCGGCTATTGCGCTGTCCGAAATAGTTGACCAAAACAATTCGTGCGATTGATGGGGTGGCAACGTTTGTGGCCTGAAAAAGGCGAAAAAGAAAAAAAACACTACATCAGGCAGTCAGTATGTAATGTGTGTTAAATCTCTGTAACTTACCCATCGGAATTTGAGACACGGTATTGAGTTGGTTGCGCCGCAGGAAGGCATGACACCGTAGGAGCGAGAGGAAGGATAGTTTGCGAGTTTGAGAAGGTGATCTGAAAATACAAGTAAAAGATTGGTTGCGCACTCGTTGGTGCCGATGATCGATGGTCTTATGTAGAGTAGACAGATGAAGAGCTAAAGGCAGAGTCTGCCGCTCGACGCAACGAGGAATGATAATGAGAGGAAGAGGAGAGTGAAAGGGATTAACTCTTGCGCAAGAGTTCGAACTCTTGCGCAAGAGTTGAATTCAGAATGAACTCTTGCGCAAGAGTAGATGTGAGACTCGGGTGTTTTCGATCGTTTAACTTCGGCAGTTATTGTCAAGTCGGCATGACATTTGCATAAGTACTACTAATTAACCTTTTTAAAACTGTTTTGCATAGGATAGAGCTATCATTGATCATTTGACAAGAATGAAGATTCATATCAGTATGGAAAGCATAAATCACGATAAAAGTGATGGCATTGGACTAAGCTGTCACAACAAACCTCGAAAACATCGAAAATGTTCATAGACCCATGTTTTTGTGAAAGAATCACCGTGAAATATCACCAACTGAGATCGATTTTTCGTCAAAACTATTCACAACTGGTATATCACGCAATTAAGTGATTATTATGCAACCATCATGTCTATAGACCTGGTATCTCGGCGTCAATCGATCGAAATTTCCAATTTAAATTCTACTCTTGCGCAAGAGTTCATTCTCAATTCTACTCTTGCGCAAGAGTTAATCCCTCTCCCTCTCCTCTTCCCTTCATTCGTCGCCACGCCGCGCACTCTGCCCTCTTCATTATATAATAAACACTCTAGTCTTGTGTTTATTATGTTTGAAACTGTAGAGAATCGACCCCATACCTCGCTAAGACTAGTCGAAACGTTGAGGCGCGGCTGATCACCACTTTGGTTTGTAGGACTTTTTTGATCTCTCAATCCTGAAAATACCTTTTGTCCACTGCTGAACGAGTTGAATCATCAACAAATATCACTGTCTTCTGTTTATACCTTCAATAGGAAGTGCGCGCATTCCATCGTCGAATCTTGCAGTCTTGCGCATTGCTAATTGATCGCGCTTTTGGCGCATACGACAGCGACGGACGATTGAGCTGGCACGCTGATACGAAACGTGAGCGCACTGAACGAAAAATGTTTGCACAATAATCGGGATCGCCGGATTGCAAAAAAGTAAATTTTAATGACCATTGCACACGAGCAGTCGCTGAGGGGGCACGTACTGACATGGCCATTGAGATGTGGTACCCGTTGACCGTGGCCCAAGCACTTGCGACAGCCGGGAACGCGAGACACATCTGTCTAAAAGACTTTCGAATGAAGAATCTCCTATGAAATGAACAAGGCATTTATTACGGATCGAGCACCTTCTGAGCCTGCAGAGCGAAGTTGTACAGCGCTGAGGATGCGAAGTTGGAGTCAATGCCACGCGTCTCACTTCCATTCTTGCCCATTTTCCAGTGGATTCTGCATGATTTCGTTGTAACGGAACTGGACGAGTCGAGGGAAAACGATGAATCAAACGAGAAACGACGGGGAAGAATTTCGTGAACGACATGCAGTTCTGTGCATGGGAAGCAGCGGATTTGACTTTGGATTAGGGAGTGGTAATGTAAGCCAACTGTACTAGATCAAGATAGGGCTGTACTTGACCTTATTTCGCCTCTAGGCAAAAAGCGTAGTGACCGACTGTTCCTATCGCGGTGTTCCATCGGTCACGCGAGATGGTACGCAGAGGAGGAGCGCCCTTTCCCTATTCTCACTTCAATTCGTAAATATGGGTAATTTTTTCTCACATTTCACGGACTGTTTGCGTATTTCCAATAGTGGTAGGAATGTTGTAAATGGTTTTCTGAACTCACTCCTCTTTCAGACTAAATGATATTTTTAGCGATCACTGAAAATCTTCATTGCATATTTTCAAATGAAACAAATTCTGTCAACTGATGATGCTATTTCTAAACAAATAATATATATTCGCATCGAAATTTGATAAGTGATCTATGATGAAGACGGTAACATAGTTGTCTTGGGTGGAGTCGGCGAGCTTATCACTCTCGATGATTTCTTGCTCTTCACTTTTCTACAAACGCAGCAGACATAACTCATCGTCACCTGAATATCGAATCTTTTTCACCAAAAACACTTCTTACTCTACCTCTCTGATGCGTCGCGACATGCACAAGTAAATCGTGAGATTTATAGCCGATGAAAATATCACCATCGTGACAATCAGAGCGCCTGTGAGTTAGACCGTTCGAACAAAATAACTGTTTACTGACTTAGTTTGACCGCAACGGTGTTTCTAAAGCGATCGGACATGAAGCCGACGAGAATGTTAACGATAGCTGGTGAAAGATACTGATTATCGCGATAGAGAAACGAAAATACCTTGCGGAACGTCAGTTATCAGTGTAGACAAGACAATCATAGCTACCATCCAAGAAGATCGAACAGATTCGGCACTAAACAAATTGTATTGAATGCAAATGTCGAGTTGACGAATTTATTCGTCTATTCACTCCTTTTTCTCTCACAGGTCAGAGTGACAAGTTCGAGGAATGAAGATAAACATATTCTTCATCCTAACAACCAAAATACGGCGCAAACGAGCTCACTTCACGGCACAACTTCTACTCATCATAGTGTCTGCATGAATTTTACGAATCTCAAATGTAATGATATAATAACGCCTTAAAATTGTGAACACCTTGCGAAGTCGATAGGCAAGTGCCGCCGAAAGAATCATGAGTAGTGCACAGGGAAGTGCATTGTACAAGACTCCACTCGAGATGTACGTTATACGCAACAACTAGAAATTTTACTAGAATCAAAATCATATTGTTAGCTGCTACCAAACAATCATTTTCATAAAGCCGAAATGATTCCCAAATAAACGGGACCGTTTGTAGCGTTTGTCTGGAAAGTGCAATATTCGATGCGATTCAGAATGGAAACAGCTCACTCATCGCCACTATCGCAGGATACGTACAGGTCAGACCAGAAAATGTCAAACGAGAGAAATTGCGGAATTCCTGTCAGGGTAACTAAAGCGAATGACGCCGAGCACAGTGACACTATGTAGCGAGTCGATGGCTGGGAATTCGACTTCATCATTTCACTGAAGAATATTTTGCCGTACCTCTTTTGAGCTGGAGCTGATGTGCCGCATGCGCACGAACGTAATGATAACTGTAAATAGGCGTGTGCGTTATAATCTCATTAGAAGGGATAAGAATATTTCTAGAACATGACGATTAAATGTATACCAGCCAGCCAGCTCGCATGGGCACTGCACATCGGGCACAAATTGACGATTACCAGTTCGAATATCTGGTAAGCTAACGTGAAGGTGAATCTGGAGTGAGAATCCGGCGTCAATATCGAACGTTTTCGACGCACCCGCAGCCGATATTGAGATATGATTTCCAGAGGAGGACGGTTCTGCCTAAAATAGCCACCGACTGATCGATGGCCATCACACGAAAGACGATATTATACGGCGTGCGAAGGTCCTTTCTGAAGATTTTGATTGAGTCTGTTGAGTGAACGCGTGTGGAACCTCGTCAATATGAATATTGCAAAGACGTTCGCCAATACCAGAACCGGTCCGGCATAAAGTAGAAAGAAAACGAAGAATACGTCATAGGCAAGCGCCATTTCTCTGGAATCGGAAAACATTGTGCAAGTATACTTCGGGCGAAACGAACTCGAGAACATCATAGATAACGCTTTCGTTGGTCAGTTGGAAGACAAGGGAACTACAGATTTGAAGGTCGTCCATCGCTGATTTCGTGGCGCTCTTTGATGACTCGTCGTCCGCCAGTGAACTCGCGATGTCGTCTGATTGACAGATTGAAAAAGGAAATCCGTAATTTACTCAGCGCACTTCGAGGTTCGAGAGATTGGCGCGCTAATCAAAATTCACGCGTGTTTCCACATCTCGATGATCTCATTTGCGTGACTCATTCCTCCGAGATTGTATCGAATAATTTGTTCACATTCTGTGCCGATTTTGACATGATGACAGAAAAATGCGGTCGATTTTTCCAAATTTAAAAATTAATTTGAAGATATTTCAGTGGAAATATCGAGATAGAATTGCGCCAAATCCGTGAACTTCGAGACTGGAGAATGCAATCTTTTTTTGTATCCTTTTTCCCAAAAACTGACTAAAATATTATACACTTCAAGCTAAGTTCAATTATTACTCTTTTATAAAACGATAATTATTAAAAAGTTCAAATGATTGTATTGATAATTTATTTTATTTTTTAGCTATGGAGAGAGCGTAGTTTCGACGAATGTTTTGTTCCTGTTGAGATTTCGTATTGACACGATTTCGACGCGTCAATCAACTTGGAAGACCTCTGCTCTGCCAGTATTTGTTCTAATGTGGCTCTATGAAAATGCATTTTTTTCCAGAAAGCTTCAAATTTATTCAGCAAAAATTTCCAGTTTTTATAACTTCGCAACGAATAAATATAATTCGTGCATCAATTTGTCATCTCTCGATTACTCGTCCGTGGGATTGAAATTACCATACTCTCTGCAATAGTTCTTCTATTCATCGGCCACCCTCATTCCCATTGTCACCTGTTTTCGGTTTTCGAATGCGACGCAGACAAGTCGATAAGCTCCACTGAAATCAATTAGTCGCAGATGAATGTATGTTTGCCCGAACCTTGATATTCCCAGTGCATTTCCAAATGAAAAAGAACGGAAATTGAAATGGATCAAAAGTGAGCAATATCTGCGACTTCAATTAGGGTAATAACGACACAAATACTTACCGTTACGACTAACCGAAGTGTGAAAATGCCGATTACAGGAAGTTTGTGAATATCTATGAGCATCGGAAAAAATAAGAGTGAAAGAGGTAGTATCATACTGATTAAGGCCGCATTTAACTGTGATAAATTGGTGATAAGAACCGCCTATTTCAAACGAGTTACCTGGGAAATAAATAAGCTTAACAGTTGCTCTTCAGCGTTTTAGTAGAAACCACCACCCGAAAAATATTTTTGATGTTTTTGTTTTCGCTTTAATAACTCGCCGCTTTCATACTCCGAAGATTAATAACCGCATCGAGTGTGACTAATATTGGCATAGGGCCATTGGTCAACAACGAAGCCCCAAGTATGTATAGTTCTTAAATAATATTTGAAAATCCTATAGAAAGCAAATTGAAAACCGTATCGAAAGTGTTGCGTTTCTCCGAAAATACCGAAAATGAAAACTCTCCCTCCTCGATCGGTTAGCCAGCGAAGTTCGGGATCCTACGAATGAAAAAAAATATTTTGCTTCCGCTAAAATGGTTTTACTTTACAACCGTTTTTTTAAAGAAATTCATGACATTGGAAAACGGCTTGAACAGTGTCTCAAGCAATTATACTGGCTCACCTCCCGAATGGAAGAGGCATCGTCAGATTCAACTGCGTACATGACAAATCCAAATATATTCATGCACATAGTGGAAATAAGAATCAACATAAGAAAGGCCGTCAACCTGAATTAAAGGGACGTCTAAGCGAAGTTTGTTTCAGATTTTTCTTAAAAGAGACCGTATCCGGAAAAAAATCACCATTTTGACCCCGTCCGCCTCAAAGTAAATTTTGACGAAATTACCTATTAGTCATTTTTAACGTGCTACGGAGACCTCCACTCGTATGTTTGTGCATTCTCATAACAAGAAACATGAAACACGGAATATTACTTGTGATGATCACCGACAGAATGAACTGAAACAGTCGTAACCAGGGAGAGTTTCACACAATTTAGAGACCATAATCAACGATCTGCTTTCGATAAGTTTGCAAGCAGGACCGCCACAGTAGAATCCCGAATAGGGCGTGATCGGGTACATTCGAAACAAGAAATTAAAAATCCAATCGTACGCAATGAGTGAAATCTGTGAGATCAGCGTTCGCAAAAATAGGATTGTGACCCTGCACAAAACCTCGGTCAGCAAATAACCAAGTCGAACATCCGCTGCCATTGCCTTTGAATCTTTGAGCAGTAATAACATTAACGGGTGCAATGTCAGTGTATCAAGAATAGGCAGGACAATACGAACACTGTAACTTGGTTCATATAGACCAGAAACATCAATGCGCTTACTAATCCCAAAACTCGAAAAGGAAGTCTCGGTCGACGTTCAGAGCAAATCGTAGGAGGGAAGAGTTTGAGCTCATTATGACATGATTACTCTGAATGAGACGTCAATACGAAGCCAAGTGGACTAAATCGACGTCGATAATTGGAATGGCGCAGCTCGACAGGTGATATTCAGTAACCAGTTTTTATTCTCGTGGCATTTGAAAACGAGAACAAGCGTTGAAAACGTGAACGGAGCTGAAAATACACACGTGATCAGAGCGTGTTTTTAATGTTTCGGAATTCGCATTTTCTTTTACTCAAATCTCCTCTCTAAAACGAAGTCGGTTACTCAAAACTCACTCTGAAACGAAATTCAACACAAAAATATTTTTCATGAATCAACACACTAGCTTTATTGCCTAACAATGAATACCGGAAAATAAATAGTAATTTGTCACGCACACAACAATCTTTGTCTCAAAAACACCGACAAGGATGTTATTCCCCTTTCTGCTTTCGGCTTTCTTGTAACACTATGTTTCTTGCACGTGCACAAGTTTCTTCCGCAATTCGATTATCCTCATGATTCAAAAAATAATTCGAAGGAAATCGTTTTAACGTTTTTTTTAACCACTGAAATGAGTGATCAAACCACTATTCAAAATACGATTTTGTGCTTCTAGATACTCAGAGAATTGAAACAGAAATTAAAAATTGGTCACTTTTCATTTCAGCAGATGCAATCTAAAATTGCGAATTCGCATGGGAGCGAGAAAAAGAAATAGAAAATTTTGCAGAAGCATCTCAGAATACGCGCAAAAGGTTTGCTTCCTAGCTAATTTGAGTTGTGATTTTTCCTTTCAAGCAATTGTCGTATAGTTCGAAGTTTGCTAATTTTCATCAAGTTTCAAATTATCTTCACTATTTCCGAACTTGAGGAAACAGTAATTGATTCGTTGATATTCCGAAGCAGGCAAATCGATATCATCAAATATTCATTATTGTGCGTCTTTGTATACGCGTAATTAGAATTGTCTTATCAGGTGTTTTTTTTTACATTTGTTCAAGCAGTCGTTGCGTTCGTAAGCAAATAAAATATACAATGTATGATATTTACAGAACAACTTGCCCGCTCAATACTTTCACGTTTCTCTATACTGCTGTGTTTTTTTTTCTCCGACTATCCCTTTTCAATATATTTTACATTTAGGTTTTGCTCCACTCTGGCGACGGCACTTGCGAATTCCCTATCCATCCAGTAGATGTACTAATTCAAAGGGGCAATTTCGCATTTGCCTACGTTTCAAACTCAGATCAGGCAAATATTGGTCGTTTCCTATGAACGATTTCCGATGAGATGACTTTTACTTGATAACTATGAAAATGATTAACAATAGGGCGAAGAAGGGCGAAGAAGAAGCACCTGTCGATGTTTGATTGACTTGCCGAGTTCTGTTTTTATCGAAATAAGGGATTAGTAGGGGAAAAGCAACAAAAGTTAACTCCAGAAACATGGACTCGAAGGTCACAGTTTGGTACTACTAACAAGGGCTAATATTCTGCTCACATATCAATTTCGTAATCTGCACACTCTTTCTTTTTGTCCGACTCTCAAAGTAGTGCGAAAATTGGGTCAAGACCATCTGAAGCTGTGCGAATGGCAAAAACAACATAATGAGCCTTTCCAAGTTGCAATTCATAATTTTAAATATGCACAATAATGTCATAAACTTGGCAATACATATATCCGAACTTCTATTCTAAATACGAAACATTCTGATTCCATTTGTTCTCTCCAGATAAGGGTGAACAATGGGAATTTCATATTTCGCGATTGCAGTTCGACTACAACCCTTTTCTGTCGGTGTAGAATGCTGTGGACTCCAGGCAATATTTTTAAATATTTAAAAAGTAGACCCGATTGAGTTCGTACAAAATTGAATTGGGGTCGAGACTGCGCCTGTGAGTAGAAGAATAGTCATCGACCACTCTGTTCTTCTTTGTTCGATTGATTGCCCCCCCCGAGACAAATACTTTGATCGCATTCATCATTGATATGATCACATTATCATTGACGTCATCAACAACAACCCTCCGAATGCTATTTCTAACCATTTGCCCTCTTTTGTTTGTGCGTTTTCCCTTTCTGTCTCTTCTCTTTCTCTTGCTTTCACAACCGTTTCTCCGCCTCCTTTCCTCTTATTTTGAGGATGAGCAGTTTTTCTCGTCATTCGGTCTGCTCCCCAATCTTCATATAAAGCGAGCTATAATGATTGCCCGCAGTATCATCACTTCATTCACAAGTTGTCGTCACAATCACAACTCGGAAGACTTCCATTTTTTTTTCTCTCGCATAGCCTTCTCCTCTTCAATCTTTCCATTGTTTTGTTGTCTCTCTGTTCCTCACGATCTCACCGAAAACCTTTTTTATTCCGTTTTTCTCATTTATTCTGAAAATCGCACTGCACGCAATGCCGTGAAAGCGAAGCAAAGTAGAGCAACAGCCAAACTTCTGTGAATTTTTCAATTTACTATACTTTTGAACAACAGCATTCTCTTCAATCTAATTGAGTCCTTCTAGTATCTAGTATAATACTTTGTTCAACTATCGCACATCATGTTTGCAAAAATGGATCTCACTAGCTTTTTTTCCAGAAATCAACCTACTGCACAATCAACATGTCCGCCCAGGTGAGGTTTTTGAAATCCGTTTCACATACAACTTTCGCTTTCACTTTTACAGTTCTAAAAAGGCAATAGTTTTGCAGCCGAGGGCTAAAGTGAGAGTGGAGAAAGCGGAGTGAAGCATAAACAAGACCATGACGATCTCTCGTTTTCGCTTTTTTTGCTGCATGAATGGGACGGAACGAGAGAAAACAGTAAACAACGGCTAAAACTGCTGACCATGGCGAAATAACCTTCTGTGGTTGTATTATCGTAAACAGAGACTGTTTGTGACGGGGTTCTGTTTTCCCCCTTCCCTGCTTTCCCTTCTGGCTTCCTGTAATCTCTTGTTTTCCATCCAAACCATCTTCATCCCGCAGGATCAATCAGCAATGGACAACGCGAGAGAGGCTGCAAACAAGGCAGGCGAAGCCGCATCGGAGAAGGTAAGGCGAAAACAGACGCTAATGGGGGTATTCTGCAAGCCGAAAAATATTTACCGTGTGTGACACACGTCTGCACAAGGCTTTCGCACAAATCTAATTCAAGATCCAGGACCGGTGAATGGAATACGGTATTCAATGTAATAAATGCAGGCAACGAACGCGTACGAGGGCACTAAGGGCGTCTTCGAACGTGCGGGCGATGCCGTCTCCAATGCTGTCAGTTTTTCTCCATACATTTTTTTGCATGCCATTGTCGGTTCACGTTGTGGTTGCATTCTCACAGTGAAGTGTAGTGAGCATAGGCTGAATCCACCCGTTCTCAGGCTAGTGATGTAGCCGATCGAACGAGGCAAACTAAGAACAAGGCCGGTGAAGCCACGACGAATGCAGTGAGCATGATAGTCTAAATATCGTATATAGCGATTGTTGCATGGTGTGATGGGGATTTGAATGAAGGGCAATGGTTTGCTATCCAGGCGCACAATTTCGCCGAAGGCACCAAGGGAGCAGCGTGCAAGGCCGGACATGCTGTGTCAGACACGGTGAGTTGTCTGCCTCAATAGACAGATAGATTTGCGCATGTTTTCCATGTGAGAATGAGAATGGGTGGGAAATGGTTCCATTTTGCCCTTCCGAATGACCTTCCTTGACTTTCGGAATGCGATTCATTCAGGCTAAATCGGCGAAAGATGGCGTCTGTCGAGCGGGCCACGCCGTGTCCGATACGGTACGCAATCGTTATCAATTCAAAATATGGAAGTTAATTTGTTTAATAAAATAAGATTCGCAGGCATCGTCGACGTACGAGAAAGCGAGAGAGGCCGTCGTTGGAGGAAAGGACTAAACTATCCCCTGAGATTCTTCGACGAAAACGTGCCGTATTCATGAAAGCCGCTAGTGTTCTTTAACTTCGCTAGACTACACACATATTTTTACCATTCCGAGTTTGCTATGCTATGCTCGCTTGTCCTCTCACATTGAGGGGTGAAATGATGAATAAATCGATTTGTTCATATTCGAAATCACATCACTAGCAATAACAAAATGAGGTTAATACAATGCAGAGTCAATTCCCCCCTTTAGATCTTCGTGGCCCAAGCAGCGGCGCGTTGTTACGATAGGATTTATCTGCAATGGTGCAGAATGTGTAAATGAGCCCACTGTCTCGTGACAAAGTCACAGCTGGAATCACTATTTCTGCAATGCACAATATTGTTTTGGCCACATCACTCTCACGCGAGGTGCCTCTGACAAAACAAGTTGGCGAATGTTTCACAATTGATGGTCGATCGTCCTCAATTTTGATTCCGACGATATCTGTTTTTTACGGGCGAAACGCTACAAATTTTCAATGATTTTTCATGCCGTTCACTTGCGAATTTAGGAAGAATTTTCGACGGGTAAGAAGATGTCGTTAGATGACACACGAGTTGCGGAACTGCGTTCGCTCGTAATTGACGACCTGACTACATATTACGACACTTATTTCAACCTTCTTCGATGGATTCAGGTGAATCTACTCGTCAAATTTCACCATTCAATACTTTGCTCTCTTGATCCAGGCATCTCCCGGTGACTCGATGACTAAGATTGCGCATCGGCTTCGACACCATCTTCAATTTCGGTATTGAATACTGAATTAGCTCGCATTCACACACCACTATAAATAAGAAACTGTTTCGACAATTCTTTTACTATTCGATTCGATTCAACACTACATGAGTGTGAATGCGGTAGAGTGAGTGAAAGTGAAAGTACGTCGTCAACCTTCTTTGATTTGTTGTCCAAACAATTCGCTTATCGTAATTCCTTCCCATTATACACGACTTCTGGTGTGTGGGTCAAAAATACTTCTTCTCAGAGCCAGCGCATGGAATCTGGACAACGTCCTCGAGACGGAACGTGGAGCTCAGACCGTGCACAAGTACTGGCCGAGTAGTAGATGTGGAATGAGTGGAGTTATTCCCCGATGTATCATACACATTGAACAGGTAAGGAGTATATCTCTCTCGATATATGGCCGACGTGTAAAAGTCAATTGCTGTACAGGCCGGATACATGGATTACGAGGGCATGGTCAACTCTTTTGCCGTGACCGAAGTCGTGAAGGCTTTACTGCATAATAGCGAGCAAATGCTGGAAGAGGTGACGCAAATCGAGCAAGAAACTGGTGAGTGTTATTCTCGTTTCTGTTTATTTTTATTTTTTTCAATCGCCATTTATAGGAGAGCAAGCTTCGGTGCTCTACGTGTACGACGCGGGTAGCATAGTGTACTCGAAGAAATTGGTGGAATTGATGGTGGGCCCATTGATGACACTCGCGGAGAGGATGTTCACTCACTATCCGGAGATTATCAAGTATTCTCTTCTTCTTATGTCTAGCACTTATTGAAAGCCTAACGCATCAATCTTTGCAGGCACATTGTAGTTGTGAACGTGCCTTCCTTCGCGTACGTTCTCTGGAAGATAGTGAAGCCGCTCCTGCCAGCAAGGGCCAAGGACAGGGTTGGTCACTCTTATCATCACATTCCATCAACCAATAATGGATCAGAGTCCATATTTCAAGATTCGTCTGCTGTCCTCGTCCAATTGGCGCGACGAGATTAAGCTGATGATGGATCCTTCCGTCTGTCCCGTCTTCTGGAATGACACAACTCACAAGGACTTCTCATTAACTATGGATCGACCTCTGCGAGTGCCTCACCATGAATACAAGGTGCATCACAGTAAGTACGCTGCATACTAATGATCTGTGCAGGCGATACCGGAGAAGGCAGACAACATGGAGGAACTGCACGTGAAAGCGAGACAAGTGCACTGGATCGCGTATCAGCTGGAGAGGGGAGATACAATCTCCTTCCGAATCATGAGTGAGTGATGGATAAGAGAATAATAAAAGAGCTGATTCAGGCGATTCAAGTTTCGGTTTTGCCATTGTCCATGCGGACCGTTCTGACGAAAACGATGTTTACGCGTGAGTTGCCGATTTACCAACCTACGGGAAATGTGCCGTTCTCTTCAGCATGCGACAGCTTTACCCCGTCTTCTCTTGGATTCCCGGTCCGCTTCGGGTATGGACAATTCGTGAAGGAAATTTTTGAGAAATTAATTTGCAGGTAACAATCGAGGACGCTGTGGTCGCTCCCGAGTCGGGCGTGTACAAGATGTGGATTTCCAATTCGAGAGCTTGGATTTCATCCCTCACAGTTCATTACAGTGTCGAGGTCGCAAAGGTACAGACAAATTGATTGGGATCACGTTAATGTTCTCGTTTTCATCTGTGATCATTTCTCTAATTTTGCAGCACGATAAACATGTTTTGCCAATTCATCACTTGCTCACCACTCATTACTGATATTCTCATGTGTTTCTGTTCCATTTTCCAATGTCTAATTCTCCTTGATTCGTGTTTTACATTAACGTGAAAATAATTGTCATCGTACCACTATATCCCGAGAGATCCCTTTGAGAATAATGTCGTTGGATGATGCTCGAGTGGCTGAGCTTCGATCTCTTGTCGAATCCGACCTATCGCCATATTATGACACGCATTTCAACATTCTTCGTTGGATTCAGGTGATATTTCATCGTCGATTGTATTCATAGTCAACTTTTTTCCAGGCCTTTCCAGGTCTACCGATGGACAAATTGGCTCATCGCCTCCGACATCATCTGTTATTTCGGTAGGGACGGTAAATACGCATTATCGCACAACAACAAAACTTGTATTACTCTGACATATCCTAGAAAGCATTGGTAACTGGAATGCAGATATTGTAGTCCGTCTAACAGTCGACCTACCGTTGTATGACTGTAAAATCGCGTTGACGTGGATGCCCGTTTTTTTCAATTTCCCATTAAATCTGAAATAATGGCAGTGCCAGCCCGTGGAATGTGGATTCAGTGCATGAGAAAGAGCCTGGATGGCATCCAATGCACAAATATTGGCCGAATGGAAAGTGTGGAATGAGCGGTGTTATTCCACGATGTGTTGTGTACCTCGAACAGGCGAGTGTTTCGATGCAAATCAATAGGGAAGGAGGTCAAGAGAGAGAAGAGACGATTCAACGATATACACAAATAGAGCTTTGCCTTGCATTCGCATTTCAATTGGCATTGTTCCAGGCCGGATTCATGGACTATGACGGGATGCTCAACACATTTTCCATTACCGAAGTTGTGAAAGCGCTATTGTACTACGGGGAGGGCATGCTGGTAGAAGTTATGCACATCGAGAAAGAAACGGGTAATGGAAAACAACAATTTTTCATGCGTATGTATAAAATAGAAATAATCAAACATGATTTTGAACATCGCCGCCATATGAATTGTAAAAATATCAACAAAATATATTGAACAGGAGAGCAAGCGTCGGTGGTCTACGTCTACGACGCTAGTGGAGTTGTCTACAACAAGCAATTGGTTGATGTGATGGTCGGCCCTCTGATGGCACTCGCTGAGTGCATGTTCATTCACTACGTTGAGTTGATCAAGTAAGCTTGCAAAAGGCGAACATGATTTTTTGGTAGAGTTTCTTGATAAAAAAGAATTCAAGACACATCGTATTCGTGAACGTGCCATCGTTCGCTCCTCTTCTATGGGCGATGGTTAAACCCCTTCTCCCAGGACGAACCAAGGATAAGATGAGTTTCATTTCAAATTATTAAAGAAGGAGCGGTACGAGAACTGCGCTTTCGATGCTCGCTTATGATAATTGAGCTAACATTCGTGACTAGGGTTGACAATTCAATGATTCAAGGGGAGAGGAAGGATGGGAGATGCAAATCGATCAATTATTCCTTGAAGAAGGATGGGAGAGCGCGGTCATCCTTGAAGAAGGATGAGAGAGAGCGGCCATCCTTGAAGAAGGATGAGAATCCTTCCTCAAGGATTGAGGGGGAGTAAGGACTTTATGAACTCTAAGACTTAAGGAATCTTAAGGTAGGGCTTGGTGAGCTTACATGGAGCATCTTTGGCGTGATTTGCATACATTCTGCTGTGAATGCAGCGATTCAGGGAAATTTGGAGAGATAGCATGCGTAAAATGGTCCCGGGCCCTAGTTCCTTCTAAGCAAACCCAAGTCTTGTTAAAAATTACGAAGAAAGCCTTTATCAGGCCTTTTGTTTGCTTACTAACTCAGTCCCATAATTTCCCTAACCCTTAAACGGCCGAGAACACCGCTTCTCTCCCTCAATCCTTGAAGAAGGATTCTAATCCTTCTTCAAGGATGGCCGCTCTCTCTCATCCTTCTTCAAGGAATGGGGCGATTTGCATACTGTTGAAAAATGAAAGGAAGGCCTTCCTCTCATCCTTGAATTGTCAACCCTATTCGTGACTCTCCTTTTTAAAGTCCTGCAGATCGTCCAACAGTAGTCTAGTCTTTTTTTTCAGATTATCTTGCTGTCCTCATCGAATTGGCGCGACGAGATTCGTTCATTCATGCAACCATCGATCTGTCCCACTTTCTGGAATGACGCAACTCACAAAGACTTCCAATTGACTGTGGAGCGACCGCAATGTGTGCCGCTCGGTGATTTGAAGGTGCTCACTTCAATCAGAATTCCACTTTTTTATTTTGTCACTGGGTTAACCTTGATATTTTTCAGGCTCAGCCTCCATGCAACCTCGAAGAGCTACATATTAGAGCGGGGAAAGTGGATTGGACAGAGCTGAAGCTTGAGAAGGGTGACTCGCTCTATTTTTTGATAACAGGTGACGTCATTCAATGTGTTACGATTTGTAGTCTATCCTACTAGAAGGCAATGCAATAATGAATTCTCAGCGAACGCCAGTTTCGGTTTTGGAATCGTTTTAGCTGAGCAAGGAAAAGATAACGATGTGCTCGCGTAAGAAAAATCGTGTCATGTACTAATTAATAATGTCTGACTGCAGCATGCGCCAACTTTTCCCCGATTTTCCTGGAATTCCAGGACCGCTGAGAGTAAGATGACATTTCTATTTATTTTTCATTATTTTATCAGTCAGATAATATGTTAGCATGAACAAAGAACCACTTCAAGGTACCAATAGAGGAGACTGTGATTGTTCCGAAGACTGGTCTCTACAAGGTGTGGATTTCCAATTCGCGAGCTTGGTTATACACTCTGACAGTAAAGTACAAGTTCGAAATCGTGAAGACGAAGACAAATTCTACAGCATGTTGATTATTTCATGCTTTAAAATCATTTTGTCGATGTACTATTGCAACTAAATGTTATAAAATGTGCGATTATTACGAGCTAAATATTATCCATCAGCTGAAAATGAATTTTGGAACTGATTGTAATCATACTTGCCGTGGAACGTTCCTATCTGAGAAGACCAAGGCGAAAAACAGATGGAAATCCGAGATTGTGAGTGAATCACAAATGTTTTCTTAATTTACTGAGTTCTCTGCATTCGTTTGATGAAGAACAGGACATTCTGGAAACTTCCAATGGCTTGTTGCCTAGTCGTACGCCAACCAAATTCTGGGCAATATATCCAATATAACACAGGTATCGCGAGAGAATGTAGCAAAAATGAGCCCTTTGAGAACAACTTGCAAAAAGTTGTTCCGATTTCGGCCAAACTATAATGGGGGATTACACTAGAGACACTATTTTGAAAAAATTAGGGTATTTGTTCCAGAGCCGGCATTTAGGAAATTTCCGGCTTTGGACCTGGCTCTGGTGTATCTCGGCTCCCAGACGTGCTAGAAAGTCGCGCCTGGGCTTAAAAAATGCGGAAAATTATTTTGAACACATTTTCTATTTTGACTGAAGAAATTGGAAAAATATCAAAAAAGTTGTGAGCGAAAAACTGAAAAATATCATCATTTTTATTTTTCTTGTATATCACGCAGGTCGAACGCACGGATTTTTATTGCAGAATTTCGAAGTACCTACTCATATATATTCCCAAAAAAAATTCATAAAAATCGGGTGTGGTTGGAATTTGCTACATCTCCTCAAAGGTGGCAAAATCGCTGATTTTGCTGGTTTTCTGTGAAGAAACTCTCGGTGATTTATCGCTATCCTGCCAAATATACCTCAAATAATATTTTATGACTTCTCACACATTTTTATGGGCGAAGGATTCGAATCCACCACCTTTATTTTTGACTCCCGACCATGAACCCGGGGTCATGGTCCGAAATGGGCATGAAAAGTTATGTTCGAGAAACTTCAATTGCTATACGGCGATGTGTTGCATAGTCCCCAAGAAAATTTCCACCACCGAAAAAAATCGTAATTCGGTTATCGCAAATTGATTTATAAAATAAATATTAAATTTTTCCTTTAAAAAATCAGTTCTCGATTTCGCAGCTTCGGAATATTTTCTCCCGATACCCGTGATAAACAAATCTCTATGAAAAAAAGGAAATGGAGTCAATATCTTGACTACGTCCGTTCACTTCCTCTAGCTAATCTAGATAAAGACAGCCTAGGAACCATTCTTGTCAACAACCAAAGAATAAAAACCACTATTGTGATCTATCAAATATCGCATAGTTTTCTGTTCCGCCGTTGTTTCCGTTGATTTCTTCAGATAAGATTTTTTCGTCGATGTTATCGAGACACTATTTAAATTGTTGTTCCCGTTTCTCGCGGTGTTAATCTTCATGAACCTTATCCGAATTGTAGACTGAATTAATATGATATATCGAATGAACGTTACTCTCAGAAGGACAATCAATGGCCTTCATCGAGCGCTTGCAACAAGTTCAGTTCAACGGAACAGAACTAGTGTCCATTCTAACTGAGGAGGTGAGGAACTTACTATTTTTTCTTGTCATTTCGAATATGTGAGGCTGCTTTCAGGAATTCAACTATCGTCGAGCTGGAAGATGGATGGACGATCATGTCATTTTCGCGATGCAGGTATACTTTTCCAATTTTACTAATTTTCATTGTCTCGATTCTTTGGAATAACTGATGCATCAATTCAGATGGTTGGGGTGTATTTGACGATGATTTTCTCGCTCAAGCATTGGATGCGGTACCGTGAACCCTACAAGCTCAGAATACCCCTTGCCGTAAGCGCGGGCATTTCACTCTTTGAAATATAGTTATTATTAGACCTGGAATTTTGTGATCGCGAATCTGTCCGGACTGAGTGCGCTCGCAATGACGTACCAAATTGCAGCAACGACCTATTATGAAGGAATGAATGGTTGTTTTCCTTTTTTATTAGAATATTTTCGATGATTTTCAGCGACAATCTGTACGACACAGGACGAATTCTATGGTGGAAGAATGGGCTATGCAATTTTCTGTCTTTTACTAGCAAGACTGCCTGAATTCATCGACACTTTCTTTATCGTATGTCGATAATCGATATTTGAGTTTTTTCTTTCCATGTTCTAATTGCTAGGTTTGAAGGTGCTTCGCAAGCAGCCACTTCTGTTCATTCACTGGTACCACCACGCGTGCACTCTTATGGTCGGATGGTGAGCCAATTTGTGGAATTCATGTACAAACCGAATAATTTGTTTCCCTTCAGGTTCACCTATTCAACCGCGTTTCCCGCTGCCGCTCATATCATCTTCATCAATGCGAACATTCACGCGGCCATGTACAGGTGTGCTATTCTTCACAATAAATAAAATTTTCGAAAATTTTCTAATATCAAGACAATCCTTATTACGCATTGCAGTTACTACTACGTAACTGCCCTCGGATTGAGACCGCCTGGATTGGTGGCCAAAACGATCACGTTTTGGCAAGTTATTCAGTTTGTCGTCGCCTTCTACGGAATGGCATACGTCTGCTGGATGCACTACATACAAGAGGTACGAGTATCAAAAAGCAGCCATAATATCAAGAAGCCGGTAAAATGTTGTAAAATGTTGATGCATTCCGCTCAATAATTGAATGAACATTGATGCCGTTTTCAGATGCCGTGCGGAATAACGTTGGAGACATTCGGTGTGATCCTTGCCATGGTCGCTTCCTACTTGTATCTCTTCACTGACTTCTTCATCACAAAATACACCGGACGGCCTGTATCTGCTCACAAGCAGCTGTTGAAAAAAGCGAATTGATTATTCAAATGTTGTTCATCGTTCAATCGATTGAAAGAATGTATGAGAATAAAGAAATGAATTCGAGTCGCCAATAATATCTTGCTATGATTTGTCAGAATTACTCGGATTCTGTGAGTTAGTCATCAACGTGAAAAAGGAAGTTTTATCTCGCCACTGATCGTGATGGGGTGTAAACATTGTTTGATGAGATGTGATGAAAATCATTTTGATTCTTTAAAAATTCATAAGAAAAGAATGAATTTCGGATTAGAACAGATGTTAGACTGATTCATTCTCGCTATCAGCGTGTGTGGCTTTCTGTGCAGATGAGCAGGCGATTTTAAGGGACTTGAACGGTAAATGAGAAATGTGACGTGAGATGTTCATACGTTCCTTATCAGAAGTGAAGGAGCTTCAGAAGCTCATCAGAACCCATTTTGAACACAATATCTCCAGATTAAATCCATGTGGATGCCATCTGAGACGAGCGGAGAGTTGTTTCCTTGATCTGAGTAAGTTGCCATCTTGCCACATTACCAAGTTTGCAGTTTGCAAAATAATCGCGCTCCATATCTGTCTATTCTCGACGAATTCGTTGTTGCTGTATATTCGCGATAATAAACGCGATAACCTGAAAATAATAAATACTGAAGTCCATTAAACAACGCGCGATTCGTGAGCACATCAGAATGTCACATAAATTAATTCTCAATCCGAAGAAGTCGTCTTCACTTGACAGCACGAGGTCTCGTCTTCATTTCAATGGTAATCGTTTTTTCCTATGCATAAAAGATATTGGTTTCTCAATTAGTGATTAGTGTGAGGATGATTTTGTAAAGGTAGTCGTCATCAGAAATTGTTAAAAAGCGGAAAGGAAGAAATTGGAATCTTTTCTACAGAAGAAATGGTAGATGATATTATCAACAATAATGTGATACGGGAAATGGACATGGCAGCCGATGCAGTTAGTGCCTACTTTTTGTATTGTCAAGCATTGAAATGGTCCAATGACATTCCAGATTGTCGATCGGATGTTTAACGAGTCATCCTTTGAAAACCAAATGAGCTCTTGTTCCAAGACTAGATACTACTTTTCCACAAAATTCGTGAGCTGTTTTCAACAATATTTTATGCGTTTTATGCGTAGTTTTTGATTTAAAAAATGATCTTGTGATTTTGTGCCGGATTGGTTACCGTTTGAACGTCTTTTGTTCGAAGTGCTATTGTTACTAATAATATGGAGGATGCGTAAACTTCCGCGTTTTGCCTATCTTCCGGATGATCTACACAATGGTCAGAGATGACCAGGTAACACGGGGGCGAAAAATTGCATTGGTGCGGCTAAGTGGTCAACAGTGTTATCGAACACGATCTCATCACATTCCATCTCCGCCTTTCTCGTTTAATATTCCGATGTATCTCACGTTCCTTGACCGTCTCTAATTTTGTCCGATTTAGCAATATACACTCCGTCGCTCTCCATTGCCGCCCTTACCATCAAAATGAGCAAATATTTAACGAAAAAGCCCCTAACAGTAGTGACCTGACCGTGAATACCTCGATATCAGCGGTGCGATGGACGAGAAAGTGCTAGTGGACGACGATTTCAAGCTGCATCATGTGGCCCAGCAGGAGGATAACTACCTCGCACCAGAGATCGAGGACATGAAACAGCTCGAAGAAGACGCCAAGAAGGTATATCTTCATTCTAACTTCATTTTCAACTTGATTGATTTTTCACGAATGAGAACGAACAGCAATTGCAGAGCGAGTACAAGTTGGAGTACGTGTGGCCGAATGTCGGCATACAGATCGGCCTCCATCTCGGAGCATTCTACGGCCTCTTCCTCGCGTTAACCGATGCAAAGTGGCAGACAAATCTGTGGAGTTGGTGCTAATAATTTAGCTAAAAAGAGCGAAAAACCCCCAAAATTTGACGCGTTTCAGTGATGGTGATGACGCTGTACGCGGGAAATTCGATCACTGCGGGCGCTCATCGAATGTGGTGCCACAAAGCATACAAGGTACTGTCTCCTCTATTTGTCCACTCACATGTCAAGCGGCAATCAAAAGTTACTAAGCATTCGTTCAGGCCAACTTCTGGGTGCGCTTGTTCTACATGGTCGGCACCACCATGTCGATCCAGGTTCGTTGAGATGGAAGTAGAAAAAAAGGTGGTGCGATTTGAGAACGATGTGATCGAGTGGGCGCGCGATCATCGAGTGCATCACAAATGGGCCGACACCGACGCCGATCCACACAATATCAATCGGGGATTCTTCTTCTCGCACATGGGATGGCTGATGGTCAGAAAGCACCCCAAGGTGAGATTCGCCCCCTTAAGAAGACCATAAACTCAACGACAATCCGCTTGTACAGGTGAAAGAGATGGGCAAGAAGGTGGACATGTCGGACCTCGAGGCGGACCCGCTGCTCGCCTTCCAGCGAAGGTACCGCAGTGCCTCGTTAATTGATGATCAACCCGATTTCATCAAGGGCCGACTGAAGCCAATGACGGTCTTGCAGACACTACGTGCCTCTCATCTTCCTCTCCCTCTACTTCCTCACGGCGGTGCCCGTCTATTGCTGGGGCGAGAGCTGGAACACAGCTTACTTTGTGGGGGCGATCCTGCGATTGGCCCTACAGCTCCATGGCACATGGTTCGGATAGGTCGTCGTTAATCATGGAGAAAAATAAATTGAAGGTTCATCAACTCGGCGGCCCACTCGTTCGGGTACAAGCCATTCGACACGAAGGTCACTGCGGTCGACACCTTCTTCTATGCCTGCCTCACGAATGGAGAGGCATGGCACAACTACCACCACACGTTCCCGCAGGTATTGCAAACTATAGTATTTTATTAACTATAGCATACAAACTATAGCATGAGACCAGTTCTTGAGACTATGCATTTCAATAACATTCGCAGGACTACCGTGCGTCAGAGTACATGTGGAAGGGCAATATGTCGGCTGCAATGATCGATTTCTTCGCCTATATGGGATGGGTGTGGGACAGAAAGACGATGAGCAAGGAGGTCAATTTATATAGTTATTGGGCCTCTCATACTCTGTATTCTGCAGGCGATCGAGCGTCAGAAGCTGAAGGGTGACCATTCTCGCCCTCTCACGGCTGCACACACCGACGAGGACGATTTCGATTACATCAAGAAAGTATTCACCTGATCACCCGAATGTAAAATGCAATACAACATGCGATTCGATTCATTTTTTTTTCGATTGACGAGTGTCCATTAAAATAATATTGAATCATTTGAAATTGGGTATAATGTACAAGAGAATAAAGTATGATTCTGCATTTTCGCAACTCGATTCTTAGCATAGTTTTTCCAAATCGGTTTTTTTCATAACAGTGCATCTCAAGTATCTCATGAACGGTTCGATATATCTAGTAGATTATTGTAAATAAAAATAACGATGGTCTAGGCAATATTTCGAATCCACCACTGTTTCAATACCCCTTTCAACGGAATCAAACTAGATTCGAAAAACTTAACCCATTTCCGCGCATTTCGTGCAACATCCAACTCCTTTGCGATTATAAAAAGAGGAATATCAGATAGTGTTTACTTACTTTCTTCTGGCATAATGATCCCATTCTGAACGTGAGTTTCTCCGTTTCATTCAATATTTATAAGGAATTGTTTAAGATTTACTTGGACTTTCTCCGATTCGTTCCGTCAAGATAGTGAACAATTCCTTTGTAGCTAAAAACGAAGCATTTTCACAGCATTATGCTTCCCTTTCAATGGAATCCTTGTGAGGATGATATTCATGGTACTGTGTTTCTCCAACTTTGTTTTTATTCGCAACAAAACCTCTTCAGAGTCGAAACTAGGCAGCTTCGCCCGCTGCGCTCGCTCGCTGGCTAGGTGTCGCCGGGTTGTGATAGTCTTCTGCGAGCGCTTCGCGTCGCCGGGTTGTGTGTTAAGGTTCCCAGTCATGCCCGAACGTTTGCGAAAGGCGTTGAAGTTGGGACAAGAGTGTGACAGACAAACAAACAAACAAACAAACAAACAGACGTACGGACCGACAGACAGACACAAAAAAATTATAGTCTCTTAGCAATTGATTCGGTCTGGTGATCAAGAATGGATACGGTAGGTCCCACAATAAGATAGGATAAGAGCATCGCTTGACACCAGGGTGTGCGGTAGCGTAGAATAGGAACAAGTGAGAGGTTCCAGGAGAAGCAGACAAGAGAGAGAATGCCAACATGGGCAAGAGTAGGCGTAGAGTAGACGTCTTGAGGGAATGACAGAGTATGGCATGTTCCACAGTTCGCTTGGAAAAGGGAATCGCCTGAAAACAGGGTATTGAGTAGGTCCATCCGTGGTCATGCTTGATTACCAGACCAATTCTTAAAGGAAGAAAGTGAACTGTATCTCAAGAAAAAATATGTGAATTCGGTAGGAACTCCGATCGAAATCAGATCCAGGCGGGCCATCACATACGTTTAAAAAAGATACACTAATGATAACGATAATAGATTCGGTCTGGTGATCAAGAATGGATACGGTAGGTCCCACAATAAGATAGGATAAGAGCATCGCTTGACACCAGGGTGTGCGGTAGCGTAGAATAGGGGAGTTTTGTTTTGAGAGGTTCCAGGAGAAGCAGACAAAGAGGGAATGCCAACAGGGGCAAGAGTAGGCGTAGAGTAGACGTCTTGAGGGAATGACAGAGTATGGCATGTTCCGCAGTTCGCTTGGCAAAGGGAATCGCATGAAAAGAGGGTATTGAGTAGGTATTGAGTAGGGAAGAAAGAAAGTGAACTGTATCTCAAGAAAAAATATGTGAAATCGTTAGGGTCTCTCATAAAGATCAACCGAAGCGCCCAATCCACATACGTTTAAAAGAGCTACACTAATTATAACGATAATTGATTCGGTCTGGTGATCAAGAATGGATAAGGTAGGTTCCACAAATTGAAAGGATAAGAGCATCGCTTGACACCAGGTTGTGCGATAGCGTAGAATAGGTAAGAGGTTAGTCCAGTAGGTCCATCCGTGGCCATGCTTGATTACCAGACCAATTCTTAAAGAAAGAAAGTGAACTGTATCTCAAGAAAAAATATGTGAAATCGTTAGGGTCTCTCATAAAGATCAACCGAAGCGCCCAATCCACATACGTTTAAAAGAGCTACACTAATTATAACGATAATTGATTCGGTCTGGTGATCAAGAATGGATAAGGTAGGTTCCACAAATTGAAAGGATAAGAGCATCGCTTGACACCAGGTTGTGCGATAGCGTAGAATAGGTAAGAGGTTAGTCCAGTAGGTCCATCCGTGGCCATGCTTGATTACCAGACCAATTCTTGAAGAAAGAAAGTGAACTGTATCTCAAGAAAAAAAATGTGAAATCGTTAGGGTCTCTCATAAAGATCAACCGAAGCGCCCAATCCACATACGTTTAAAAGAGCTACACTAATGATAACGATAATTGATTCGGTCTGGTGATCAAGAATGGATACGTTAGGTCCCACAATAAGATAGGATAAGAGCATCGCTTGACACCAGGGTGTGCGGTAGCGTAGAAAAGGAACAAGTGAGAGGTTCCAGGAGAAGCAGACAAAGAGGGAATGCCAACAGGGGCAAGAGTAGGCGTAGAGTAGACGTCTTGAGGGAATGACAGAGTATGGCATGTTCCGCAGTTCGCTAGGCAAAGGGAATCGCATGAAAAGAGGGTATTGAGTAGGTCCATCCGTGGCCATGCTTGATTACCAGACCAATTCTTGAAGAAAGAAAGTGAACTGTATCTCAAGAAAAAATATGTGAAATCGTTAGGGTCTCTCATAAAGATCAACCGAAGCGCCCAATCCACATACGTTTAAAAGAGCTACACTAATGATAACGATAATTGATTCGGTCTGGCGATCAAGAATGGATACGGCAGGTTCCACAAATAGAAAGGATAAGAGCATCGCTTGACACCAGGGTGTGCGGTAGCGTAGAATAGGTAAGAGGTTAGTCCAGTAGGTCCATCCGTGGCCATGCTTGATTACCAGACCAATTCTTGAAGAAAGAAAGTGAACTGTATCTCAAGAAAAAATATGTGAAATCGTTAGGGTCTCTCATAAAGATCAACCGAAGCGCCCAATCCACATACGTTTAAAAGAGCTACACTAATGATAACGATAATTGATTCGGTCTGGTGATCAAGAATGGATAAGGTAGTTTCCACAAAAAGAAAGGATAAGAGCATCGCTTGACACCAGGTTGTGCGGTAGCGTAGAAAAGGAACAAGTGAGAGGTTCCAGGAGAAGCAGACAAAGAGGGAATGCCAACAGGGGCAAGAGTAGGCGTAGAGTAGACGTCTTGAGGGAATGACAGATTATGGCATGTTCCGCAGTTCGCTTGGCAAAGGGAATCGCATGAAAAGAGGGTATTGAGTAGGTCCATCCGTGGCCATGCTTGATTACCAGACCAATTCTTGAAGAAAGAAAGTGAACTGTATCTCAAGAAAAAATATGTGAAATCGTTAGGGTCTCTCATAAAGATCAACCGAAGCGCCCAATCCACATACGTTTAAAAGAGCTACACTAATGATAACGATAATTGATTCGGTCTGGTGATCAAGAATGGATAAGGTAGGTTCCACAAATTGAAAGGATAAGAGCATCGCTTGACTCCAGGTTGTGCGATAGCGTAGAATAGGTAAGAGGTTAGTCCAGTAGGTCCATCCGTGGCCATGCTTGATTACCAGACCAATTCTTGAAGAAAGAAAGTGAACTGTATCTCAAGAAAAAATATGTGAAATCGTTAGGGTCTCTCATAAAGATCAACCGAAGCGCCCAATCCACATACGTTTAAAAGAGCTACACTAATGATAACGATAATTGATTCGGTCTGGTGATCAAGAATGGATAAGGTAGGTTCCACAAATAGAAAGGATAAGAGCATCGCTTGACACCAGGTTGTGCGATAGCGTAGAATAGGTAAGAGGTTAGTCCAGTAGGTCCATCCGTGGCCATGCTTGATTACCAGACCAATTCTTAAAGAAAGAAAGTGAACTGTATCTCAAGGAAAAATATATGAAATCGTTAGCGTCTCTCATAAAGATCAACCGAAGCGCTCAATCCACATACGTTTAAAAGAGCTACACTAATGATAACGATAATTGATTCGGTCTGGTGATCAAGAATGGATACGGTAGGTTCCACAAATAGAAAGGATAAGAGCATCGCTTGACACCAGGGTGTGCGGTAGCGTAGAATAGGTAAGAGGTTATTCCAGTAGGTCCATCCGTGGCCATGCTTGATTACCAGACCAATTCTTGAAGAAAGAAAGTGAACTGTATCTCAAGAAAAAATATATGAAATCGTTAGCGTCTCTCATAAAGATCAACCGAAGCGCTCAATCCACATACGTTTAAAAGAGCTACACTAATGATAACGATAATTGATTCGGTCTGGTGATCAAGAATGGATACGTTAGGTTCCACAAATAGAAAGGATAAGAGCATCGCTTGACACCAGGTTGTACGATAGCGTAGAATAGTGTTGTGTCGCTATCCTTGTGCGAATAACAGTCTTGAGTGATACTCTTGATAAACTTTATCTTGATGGCAGAATCCAATACAGAACAGAAGAGACGTTGATAAACAACGTGCAGGGAGGAGAGAAGACAACTAGAATCAATGAATGATAGGCCACGATGGAAATGATGAAAATATTACAGTACTTGAAATATGGAAATCATGGTAATCGTGGCGGGAGCCAAAGTGCACTTGAATGAAGTGTAAGATACGGTAATACGGAAGAGCACATTAATAATCAGTGTGCTTATTAATTATTTACTTATTGTGTATAGGGTAAACGTGACTATACAACACCTCCCCTTCAAGATTGGCATTGCCGATCTTAAAATACAGAAATGAGAGAGAGGTGAGGTGAGGACGTAGCACGGGGGGGGACGGGGTTATTGCTTCGTCTCCTGAGGATTGCCCTCATTCATCTTCTTCTTGCGAGGCTTGCCCTCGTTGATCTTCACTTGAGGCTTGCCCTCGATAACGATGATGGGATGTCGATCGTGTTGTTGCATCGATGTCAGCTTGACGTGGCTCGCATGGTGTGACGACGTAGTAGAGACCGGCGATGAGTTGTCGATGGAGACACAGGAATTAGTGTTCCTTTCAGTGAGATTTCTTTCCAGATTCGGATTGAGTTCACCAAACTCATTCAAGAATTCATCCATCACAGGAATGCCTTCTCTGATCTTAGTCATCTGATCCATTCTCGGATCATCCAATGTGCTGTAACATGCACCATTTCCAACAGAGATTTTTCTTTCCTCTGCTTTCTCATCTACCGATGGAAACTCAGACTTCTCATCGATTTCGTTCAATCGATGATTATTATTCAGGACCGGATTATCTTCCCTTAGAAAATCCTCCATGATCGGCTCTGAACTTCCTTTCTCCTCCACGAGATGAATAGTGGGCTCGGGGTTGACCCGCTTCACATTCTGAGTATCTCGTGCATTCTGAGGGATAAGTATATTCATGCCGGATCCTGTATCAGTCAGTCCGGAGACCTTGACTGTCGCCTCGGGTACGTGGTGGACTCGGAACGATTCCGCTGCACCTTCTACCTTGACGAGATTGATCTGCATTGCCTCGGGTCCATTGTGGTCTTGGGTCTCTCCCACTTCACATTCGACCTCGACGAGTCTTCCATTCGCCTCGAGTCCGGTGTGGTCTCGGGTCACTCCCGCTACACACTCGGCCTTGACGAGTTTCTCATTCGCCTCAGGTGATCTCACCTTGACGAGCTTCAGAAGCTCGATGAAATTCTTGCCAAGGAGGTTCATTCGACCGTGTGTAACATACACGTCGTCGGTAGCCGCGATGCCACCGTACTCCATTCTAGCACAGAAACTTCCGATAAGCTTCAGATCCTCTCCGTTTGCACACTTAATCGTGCCGGAATCACGCTTGCACTCGGGTCTTCCGAGCTGCTTCCATGTTTCCTCTGAGATGATCGAAATGTCTGCACCAGTATCGACCACTGTGGACAGTGCCAGTCCATTGATCTCCGCCTGAATACAGAAACTGGTATGGGTCACTCCCAATACCATCACCGTGTTGACCTTCTTGTCCTTGCACACTCGGGCGATGTGACCCTTTGTGCCACAGATGTTGCACTTGGCCGAGCGGAGCGGGCAATCAGCGCGCCAATGCGACTCGTTGCCACAGCAGTAACATGCCGTACGTCCGTCACGGACCGTTCCCTCGCTGCCAGAGCTACAATCTCTCTGCTTGCGATTGCTCTTCTTATCATTCTGATTCTTCCTCGGTCTTCTGTCCGCAACATAATTCACTTCACGACGTGAATCAGTGATGTTTCGAGAATCTTTCTTCAGTTGGGACAGATCGTTGTAGTCCGACAACAGGTCATCCAGTGTACACTCCTTGCCCTTGTGCTTGGCCGTCTGCATCATTTTCATGTGCACGTCGGAGTATCGGGAGAGATCGAGAGAATGCAAGAAGGTCAGTACCTTCCACTCGTCGATCGTTGCTGCGCTCACTTGAGCGTTCTCCACGGTCTGATTCACCCTTGCCGCGAGTACTCGAACATCGTCGATATTCTCCTTACTCATTTTCAGGTCCAGCATTTTCCTTCTCCTATCGAAGATGGAAGTGTTGTCTCCGAACAGAGTCAACATCTTGCTCTTGACCTGATCGAGTGTCATGTCAGCCCATTTCGTCGGAGCGATCGCTTCAGTGAAAGTTCTCTCAACTGTTGTGGATACATGCCGGATCAGAAGTCTGATCTTCTTGAGATCGTCCCAGTCTTTCAGATCGATGAGGAATATGTCCTCATGTCTGCCCCACCATCTCTCAAAAGTACTTCCTTCTTCTGGACAGTACACGAATTCGTACATGCGCGTCTCGATAGCGCTGAGAGAGAGGCTCGACATTTCCGTCGAGGATTCGGGTTTCTGACTCTGCATTTGATTCTGGATAAGCTGCTCAATGAGAGCCTGGTTCTGGAGCTGAGCCTTGACCAGTTGCTCCATTAGCTTCTTGTCAAATCCATTTTCCGATGGCATTTCATCATCGTGACCCATTGTTGCTCAGTGTTTTTGACACAAATTCAAAATTCGGGCAGCACCTCCGGTGCACTTGATGAAATTACACAGTGAGTAAGTAGAACTAGCTACCTCACAAGGATGACAGAGAGTATTAGTAGCTCGTGGCTACCTCTCAAGGGTTATAGTGAGTAAGTAGAACTAGCTACCTCACACCCAAGCAAAGAAACAAAGAAAAGTGTTTCGAAAATATTCGAAAAAAACGACTTACTTTGAGTTCGAGTAGTCCTGAACGCCAGATGTTGTGTCGCTATCCTTGTGCGAATAACAGTCTTGAGTGATACTCTTGATAAACTTTATCTTGATGGCAGAATCCAATACAGAACAGAAGAGACGTTGATAAACAACGTGCAGGGAGGAGAGAAGACAACTAGAATCAATGAATGATAGGCCACGATGGAAATGATGAAAATATTACAGTACTTGAAATATGGAAATCATGGTAATCGTGGCGGGAGCCAAAGTGCACTTGAATGAAGTGTAAGATACGGTAATACGGAAGAGCACATTAATAATCAGTGTGCTTATTAATTATTTACTTATTGTGTATAGGGTAAACGTGACTATACAACAAATAGGTAAGAGGTTAGTCCAGTAGGTCCATCCGTGGCCATGCTTGATTACCAGACCAATTCTTGAAGAAAGAAAGTGAACTGTATCTCAAGAAAAAATATGCGAAATCGTTAGGGTCTCTCATAAAGATCAACCGAAGCGCCCAATCCACATACGTTTAAAAGAGCTACACTAATGTTAACGATAATTGATTCGGTCTGGTGATCAAGAATGGATACGGTAGGTTCCACAAAAAGAAAGGATAAGAGCATCGCTTGACACCAGGTTGTGCGATAGCGTAGAATAGGTAAGAGGTTAGTCCAGTAGGTCCATCCGTGGCCATGCTTGATTACCAGACCAATTCTTGAAGAAAGAAAGTGAACTGTATCTCAAGAAAAAAAAAGTGAAATCGTTAGGGTCTCTCATAAAGATCAACCGAAGCGCCCAATCCACATACGTTTAAAAGAGCTACACTAATGATAACGATAATTGATTCGGTCTGGTGATCAAGAATGGATACGTTAGGTCCCACAATAAGATAGGATAAGAGCATCGCTTGACACCAGGGTGTGCGGTAGCGTAGAAAAGGAACAAGTGAGAGGTTCCAGGAGAAGCAGACAAAGAGGGAATGCCAACAGGGGCAAGAGTAGGCGTAGAGTAGACGTCTTGAGGGAATGACAGATTATGGCATGTTCCGCAGTTCGCTTGGCAAAGGGAATCGCATGAAAAGAGGGTATTGAGTAGGTCCATCCGTGGCCATGCTTGATTACCAGACCAATTCTTGAAGAAAGAAAGTGAACTGTATCTCAAGAAAAAATATGTGAAATCGATAGGGCATCTGATCAAAGATCAACCGAAGCGCCCAATCCACATACGTTTAAAAGAGCTACACTAATGATAACGATAATTGATTCGGTCTGGTGATCAAGAATGGATACGGTAGGTTCCACAAATAGAAAGGATAAGAGCATCGCTTGACACCAGGTTGTGCGATAGCGTAGAATATGGAAGAGGTTAGTCCAGTAGGTCCATCCGTGGTCATGCTTGATTACCAGACCAATTCTTGAAGAAAGAAAGTGAACTGTATCTCAAGAAAAATATGTGAAATCGTTAGGGTCTCTCATAAAGATCAACCGAAGCGCCCAATCCACATACGTTTAAAAGAGCTACACTAATGATAACGATAATTGATTCGGTCTGGTGATCAAGAATGGATACGGTAGGTTCCACAAATAGAAAGGATAAGAGCATCGCTTGACACCAGGTTGTGCGATAGCGTAGAATATGGAAGAGGTTAGTCCAGTAGGTCCATCCGTGGTCATGCTTGATTACCAGACCAATTCTTGAAGAAAGAAAGTGAACTGTATCTCAAGAAAAAATATGTGAAATCGTTAGGGTCTCTCATAAAGATCAACCGAAGCGCCCAATCCACATACGTTTAAAAGAGCTACACTAATGTTAACGATAATTGATTCGGTCTGGTGATCAAGAATGGATACGGTAGGTTCCACAAAAAGAAAGGATAAGAGCATCGCTTGACACCAGGTTGTGCGATAGCGTAGAATAGGTAAGAGGTTAGTCCAGTAGGTCCATCCGTGGCCATGCTTGATTACCAGACCAATTCTTGAAGAAAGAAAGTGAACTGTATCTCAAGAAAAAAAAAGTGAAATCGTTAGGGTCTCTCATAAAGATCAACCGAAGCGCCCAATCCACATACGTTTAAAAGAGCTACACTAATGATAACGATAATTGATTCGGTCTGGTGATCAAGAATGGATACGTTAGGTCCCACAATAAGATAGGATAAGAGCATCGCTTGACACCAGGGTGTGCGGTAGCGTAGAAAAGGAACAAGTGAGAGGTTCCAGGAGAAGCAGACAAAGAGGGAATGCCAACAGGGGCAAGAGTAGGCGTAGAGTAGACGTCTTGAGGGAATGACAGAGTATGGCATGTTCCGCAGTTCGCTTGGCAAAGGGAATCGCATGAAAAGAGGGTATTGAGTAGGTCCATCCGTGGCCATGCTTGATTACCAGACCAATTCTTGAAGAAAGAAAGTGAACTGTATCTCAAGAAAAAATATGTGAAATCGATAGGGCATCTGATCAAAGATCAACCGAAGCGCCCAATCCACATACGTTTAAAAGAGCTACACTAATGATAACGATAATTGATTCGGTCTGGTGATCAAGAATGGATACGGTAGGTTCCACAAATAGAAAGGATAAGAGCATCGCTTGACACCAGGTTGTGCGATAGCGTAGAATATGGAAGAGGTTAGTCCAGTAGGTCCATCCGTGGTCATGCTTGATTACCAGACCAATTCTTGAAGAAAGAAAGTGAACTGTATCTCAAGAAAAAATATGTGAAATCGTTAGGGTCTCTCATAAAGATCAACCGAAGCGCCCAGTCCACATACGTTTAAAAGAGCTACACTAATGATAACGATAATTGATTCGGTCTGGTGATCAAGAATGGATACGGTAGGTTCCACAAATAGAAAGGATAAGAGCATCGTTTGACACCAGGTTGTGCGATAGCGTAGAATAGGTAAGAGGTTAGTCCAGTAGGTCCATCCGTGGCCATGCTTGATTACCAGACCAATTCTTGAAGAAAGAAAGAACTGTATCTCAAGAAAAAATATGTGAAATCGTTAGGGTCTCTCATAAAGATCAACCGAAGCGCCCAGTCCACATACGTTTAAAAGAGCTACACTAATGATAACGATAATTGATTCGGTCTGGTGATCAAGAATGGATACGGTAGGTTCCACAAATAGAAAGGATAAGAGCATCGCTTGACACCAGGTTGTGCGATAGCGTAGAATATGGAAGAGGTTAGTCCAGTAGGTCCATCCGTGGCCATGCTTGATTACCAGACCAATTCTTGAAGAAAGAAAGTGAACTGTATCTCAAGAAAAAATATGTGAAATCGTTAGGGTCTCTCATAAAGATCAACCGAAGCGCCCAATCCACATACGTTTAAAAGAGCTACACTAATGATAACGATAATTGATTCGGTCTGGTGATCAAGAATGGATACGGTAGGTTCCACAAATAGAAAGGATAAGAGCATCGTTTGACACCAGGTTGTGCGATAGCGTAGAATAGGTAAGAGGTTAGTCCAGTAGGTCCATCCGTGGCCATGCTTGATTACCAGACCAATTCTTGAAGAAAGAAAGTGAACTGTATCTCAAGAAAAAATATGTGAAATCGTTAGGGTCTCTCATAAAGATCAACCGAAGCGCCCAATCCACATACGTTTAAAAGAGCTACACTAATGATAACGATAATTGATTCGGTCTGGTGATCAAGAATGGATACGGTAGGTTCCACAAATAGAAAGGATAAGAGCATCGCTTGACACCAGGTTGTGCGATAGCGTAGAATATGGAAGAGGTTAGTCCAGTAGGTCCATCCGTGGCCATGCTTGATTACCAGACCAATTCTTGAAGAAAGAAAGTGAACTGTATCTCAAGAAAAAATATGTGAAATCGTTAGGGTCTCTCATAAAGATCAACCGAAGCGCCCAATCCACATACGTTTAAAAGAGCTACACTAATGATAACGATAATTGATTCGGTCTGGTGATCAAGAATGGACACGGTAGGTTCCACAAATAGAAAGGATAAGAGCATCGTTTGACACCAGGTTGTGCGATAGCGTAGAATAGGTAAGAGGTTAGTCCAGTAGGTCCATCCGTGGCCATGCTTGATTACCAGACCAATTCTTGAAGAAAGAAAGTGAACTGTATCTCAAGAAAAAATATGTGAAATCGTTAGGGTCTCTCATAAAGATCAACCGAAGCGCCCAATCCACATACGTTTAAAAGAGCTACACTAATGATAACGATAATTGATTCGGTCTGGTGATCAAGAATGGATACGGTAGGTTCCACAAATAGAAAGGATAAGAGCATCGCTTGACACCAGGTTGTGCGATAGCGTAGAATAGGTAAGAGGTTAGTCCAGTAGGTCCATCCGTGGCCATGCTTGATTACCAGACCAATTCTTGAAGAAAGAAAGTGAACTGTATCTCAAGAAAAAATATGTGAAATCGTTAGGGTTTCTCATAAAGATCAACCGAAGCGCCCAATCCACATACGTTTAAAAGAGCTGCACTAATGATAACGATAGTTGATTCGGTCTGGTGATCAAGAATGGATACGGTAGGTTCCACAAATAGAAAGGATAAGAGCATCGCTTGACACCAGGTTGTGCGATAGCGTAGAATAGGTAAGAGGTTAGTCCAGTAGGTCCATCCGTGGCCATGCTTGATTACCAGACCAATTCTTGAAGAAAGAAAGTGAACTGTATCTCAAGAAAAAATATGTGAAATCGTTAGGGTCTCTCATAAAGATCAACCGAAGCGCCCAATCCACATACGTTTAAAAGAGCTACACTAATGATAACGATAGTTGATTCGGTCTGGTGATCAAGAATGGATACGGTAGGTTCCACAAATAGAAAGGATAAGAGCATCGCTTGACACCAGGTTGTGCGATAGCGTAGAATAGGTAAGAGGTTAGTCCAGTAGGTCCATCCGTGGCCATGCTTGATTACCAGACCAATTCTTGAAGAAAGAAAGTGAACTGTATCTCAAGAAAAAATATGTGAAATCGTTAGGGTCTCTCATAAAGATCAACCGAAGCGCCCAATCCACATACGTTTAAAAGAGCTACACTAATGATAACGATAATTGATTCGGTCTGGTGATCAAGAATGGATACGGTAGGTTCCACAAATAGAAAGGATAAGAGCATCGTTTGACACCAGGTTGTGCGATAGCGTAGAATAGGTAAGAGGTTAGTCCAGTATGTCCATCCGTGGCCATGCTTGATTACCAGACCAATTCTTGAAGAAAGAAAGTGAACTGTATCTCAAGAAAAAATATGTGAAATCGTTAGGGTCTCTCATAAAGATCAACCGAAGCGCCCAATCCACATACGTTTAAAAGAGCTACACTAATGATAACGATAATTGATTCGGTCTGGTGATCAAGAATGGATACGGTAGGTTCCACAAATAGAAAGGATAAGAGCATCGTTTGACACCAGGTTGTGCGATAGCGTAGAATAGGTAAGAGGTTAGTCCAGTAGGTCCATCCGTGGCCATGCTTGATTACCAGACCAATTCTTGAAGAAAGAAAGTGAACTGTATCTCAAGAAAAAATATGTGAAATCGTTAGGGTCTCTCATAAAGATCAACCGAAGCGCCCAATCCACATACGTTTAAAAGAGCTACACTAATGATAACGATAATTGATTCGGTCTGGTGATCAAGAATGGATACGGTAGGTTCCACAAATAGAAAGGATAAGAGCATCGTTTGACACCAGGTTGTGCGATAGCGTAGAATAGGTAAGAGGTTAGTCCAGTATGTCCATCCGTGGCCATGCTTGATTACCAGACCAATTCTTGAAGAAAGAAAGTGAACTGTATCTCAAGAAAAAATATGTGAAATCGTTAGGGTCTCTCATAAAGATCAACCGAAGCGCCCAATCCACATACGTTTAAAAGAGCTACACTAATGTTAACGATAATTGATTCGGTCTGGTGATCAAGAATGGATACGGTAGGTTCCACAAAAAGAAAGGATAAGAGCATCGCTTGACACCAGGTTGTGCGATAGCGTAGAATAGGTAAGAGGTTAGTCCAGTAGGTCCATCCGTGGCCATGCTTGATTACCAGACCAATTCTTGAAGAAAGAAAGTGAACTGTATCTCAAGAAAAAAATGTGAAATCGTTAGGGTCTCTCATAAAGATCAACCGAAGCGCCCAATCCACATACGTTTAAAAGAGCTACACTAATGATAACGATAATTGATTCGGTCTGGTGATCAAGAATGGATACGGTAGGTTCCACAAATAGAAAGGATAAGAGCATCGCTTGACACCAGGTTGTGCGATAGCGTAGAATAGGTAAGAGGTTAGTCCAGTAGGTCCATCCGTGGCCATGCTTGATTACCAGACCAATTCTTGAAGAAAGAAAGTGAACTGTATCTCAAGAAAAAATATGTGAAATCGTTAGGGTCTCTCATAAAGATCAACCGAAGCGCCCAATCCACATACGTTTAAAAGAGCTACACTAATGATAACGATAGTTGATTCGGTCTGGTGATCAAGAATGGATACAGTAGGTTCCACAAATAGAAAGGATAAGAGCATCGCTTGACACCAGGTTGTGCGATAGCGTAGAATAGGTAAGAGGTTAGTCCAGTAGGTCCATCCGTGGCCATGCTTGATTACCAGACCAATTCTTGAAGAAAGAAAGTGAACTGTATCTCAAGAAAAAATATGTGAAATCGTTAGGGTCTCTCATAAAGATCAACCGAAGCGCCCAATCCACATACGTTTAAAAGAGCTACACTAATGATAACGATAGTTGATTCGGTCTGGTGATCAAGAATGGATACAGTAGGTTCCACAATTGGATAAGGGAATTGCTTCACACCAGGGTGTGCGGTGCGTAGAATAGGTAAGAGTGAGAGGTTGCAGGAGAAGCAGATGAAGGCGAGAGGGAATGCCCACATGGGCAAGAGTAGGCGCCGCGAGGGAATGACAGAGTACGGCAGGTTCCACAGTGGAACAGGGAATCGCCTGCAAACAGGGTATTGAGTAGGTTCCATCCGTGGCCATGCTTGATTACCAGACCAAATGAGAAATTTGCAAGGAAGAAAGTGAACTGTATCTCAAGAAAAAATATGTGAATTCGGTAGGAACTCCGATCGAAATCAGATCCAGGCGGGCCCATCCACATACGTTTAAAAGAGATACACTAATGATAACGATAATTGATTCGGTCTGGTGATCAAGAATGGATACGGTAGGTCCCACAATAAGATAGGATAAGAGCATCGCTTGACACCAGGGTCTGCGGTGCGTAGAATAGGTAAGAGTGAGAGGTTTCAGGAGAAACAGACGATAGCGAGAGGGAATGCCAACATGGGCAGGAATAGGCTTAGAGTAGACGTTTCGATGGAATGACAGAGTATGGCAGGTTCCACAGTTCTCTTGGAAAAGGGAATCGCCTGCAAACAGGGTATTGAGTAGGTTCCATCCGTGGCCATGCTTGATTACCAGACCAAATGAGAAATTTGCAAGGATGAAAGTGAACTGTATCTCAAGAAAAAATATGTGAATTCGGTAGGAACTCCGATCGAAATCAGATCCAGGCGGGCCCACACATACGTTTAAAAGAGATACACTAATGATAACGATAATTGATTCGGTCTGGTGATCAAGAATGGATACGGTAGGTCCCACAATAAGATAGGATAAGAGCATCGCTTGACACCAGGGTCTGCGGTGCGTAGAATAGGTAAGAGTGAGAGGTTTCAGGAGAAACAGACGATAGCGAGAGGGAATGCCAACATGGGCAGGAATAGGCTTAGAGTAGACGTTTCGATGGAATGACAGAGTATGGCAGGTTCCACAGTTCTCTTGGAAAAAGGAATCGCCTGCAAACAGGGTATTGAGTAGGTTCCATCCGTGGCCATGCTTGATTACCAGACCAAATGAAAATTTGCAAGGAAGAAAGTGAACTGTATCTCAAGAAAAAATATGTGAATTCGGTAGGAACTCCGATCGAAATCAGATCTAGGCGGGCCCACACATACGTTTAAAAGAGATACACTAATGATAACGATAATTGATTCGGTCTGGTGATCAAGAATGGATACGGTAGGTCCCACAATAAGATAGGATAAGAGCATCGCTTGACACCAGGGTCTGCGGTGCGTAGAATAGGTAAGAGTGAGAGGTTTCAGGAGAAACAGACGATAGCGAGAGGGAATGCCAACATGGGCAGGAATAGGCTTAGAGTAGACGTTTCGATGGAATGACAGAGTATGGCAGGTTCCACAGTTCTCTTGGAAAAAGGAATCGCCTGCAAACAGGGTATTGAGTAGGTTCCATCCGTGGCCATGCTTGATTACCAGACCAAATGAGAAATTTGCAAGGAAGAAAGTGAACTGTATCTCAAGAAAAAATATGTGAATTCGGTAGGAACTCCGATCGAAATCAGATCCAGGCGGGCCCACACATACGTTTAAAAGAGATACACTAATGATAACGATAATTGATTCGGTCTGGTGATCAAGAATGGATACGGTAAGTCCCACAATAAGATAGGATAAGAGCATCGCTTGACACCAGGGTCTGCGGTGCGTAGAATAGGTAAGAGTGAGAGGTTTCAGGAGAAACAGACGATAGCGAGAGGGAATGCCAACATGGGCAGGAATAGGCTTAGAGTAGACGTTTCGATGGAATGACAGAGTATGGCAGGTTCCACAGTTCTCTTGGAAAAGGGAATCGCCTGCAAACAGGGTATTGAGTAGGTTCCATCCGTGGCCATGCTTGATTACCAGACCAAATGAGAAATTTGCAAGGAAGAAAGTGAACTGTATCTCAAGAAAAAATATGTGAATTCGGTAGGAACTCCGATCGAAATCAGATCCAGGCGGGCCCACACATACGTTTAAAAGAGATACACTAATGATAACGATAATTGATTCGGTCTGGTGATCAAGAATGGATACGGTAAGTCCCACAATAAGATAGGATAAGAGCATCGCATGACACCACTGTCTGCGGTGCGTAGAATAGGTAAGAGTGAGAGGTTTCAGGAGAAACAGACGATAGCGAGAGGGAATGCCAACATGGGCAGGAATAGGCTTAGAGTAGACGTTTCGATGGAATGACAGAGTATGGCAGGTTCCACAGTTCTCTTGGAAAAGGGAATCGCCTGCAAACAGGGTATTGAGTAGGTTCCATCCGTGGCCATGCTTGATTACCAGACCAAATGAGAAATTTGCAAGGAAGAAAGTGAACTGTATCTCAAGAAAAAATATGTGAATTCGGTAGGAACTCCGATCGAAATCAGATCCAGGCGGGCCCACACATACGTTTAAAAGAGATACACTAATGATAACGATAATTGATTCGGTCTGGTGATCAAGAATGGATACGGTAAGTCCCACAATAAGATAGGATAAGAGCATCGCTTGACACCAGGGTCTGCGGTGCGTAGAATAGGTAAGAGTGAGAGGTTTCAGGAGAAACAGACGATAGCGAGAGGGAATGCCAACATGGGCAGGAATAGGCTTAGAGTAGACGTTTCGATGGAATGACAGAGTATGGCAGGTTCCACAGTTCTCTTGGAAAAGGGAATCGCCTGCAAACAGGGTATTGAGTAGGTTCCATCCGTGGCCATGCTTGATTACCAGACCAAATGAGAAATTTGCAAGGAAGAAAGTGAACTGTATCTCAAGAAAAAATATGTGAATTCGGTAGGAACTCCGATCGAAATCAGATCCAGGCGGGCCCACACATACGTTTAAAAGAGATACACTAATGATAACGATAATTGATTCGGTCTGGTGATCAAGAATGGATACGGTAAGTCCCACAATAAGATAGGATAAGAGCATCGCATGACACCACTGTCTGCGGTGCGTAGAATAGGTAAGAGTGAGAGGTTTCAGGAGAAACAGACGATAGCGAGAGGGAATGCCAACATGGGCAGGAATAGGCTTAGAGTAGACGTTTCGATGGAATGACAGAGTATGGCAGGTTCCACAGTTCTCTTGGAAAAGGGAATCGCCTGCAAACAGGGTATTGAGTAGGTTCCATCCGTGGCCATGCTTGATTACCAGACCAAATGAGAAATTTGCAAGGAAGAAAGTGAACTGTATCTCAAGAAAAAATATGTGAATTCGGTAGGAACTCCGATCGAAATCAGATCCAGGCGGGCCCACACATACGTTTAAAAGAGATACACTAATGATAACGATAATTGATTCGGTCTGGTGATCAAGAATGGATACGGTAGGTCCCACAATAAGATAGGATAAGAGCATCGCATGACACCAGGGTCTGCGGTGCGTAGAATAGGTAAGAGTGAGAGGTTTCAGGAGAAACAGACGATAGCGAGAGGGAATGCCAACATGGGCAGGAATAGGCTTAGAGTAGACGTTTCGATGGAATGACAGAGTATGGCAGGTTCCACAGTTCTCTTGGAAAAGGAATCGCCTGCAAACAGGGTATTGAGTAGGTTCCATCCGTGGCCATGCTTGATTACCAGACCAAATGAGAAATTTGCAAGGAAGAAAGTGAACTGTATCTCAAGAAAAAATATGTGAATTCGGTAGGAACTCCGATCGAAATCAGATCTAGGCGGGCCCACACATACGTTTAAAAGAGATACACTAATGATAACGATAATTGATTCGGTCTGGTGATCAAGAATGGATACGGTAGGTCCCACAATAAGATAGGATAAGAGCATCGCTTGACACCAGGGTCTGCGGTGCGTAGAATAGGTAAGAGTGAGAGGTTTCAGGAGAAACAGACGATAGCGAGAGGGAATGCCAACATGGGCAGGAATAGGCTTAGAGTAGACGTTTCAATGGAATGACAGAGTATGGCAGGTTCCACAGTTCTCTTGGAAAAGGGAATCGCCTGCAAACAGGGTATTGAGTAGGTTCCATCCGTGGCCATGCTTGATTACCAGACCAAATGAGAAATTTGCAAGGAAGAAAGTGAACTGTATCTCAAGAAAAAATATGTGAATTCGGTAGGAACTCCGATCGAAATCAGATCCAGGCGGGCCCACACATACGTTTAAAAGAGATACACTAATGATAACGATAATTGATTCGGTCTGGTGATCAAGAATGGATACGGTAGGTCCCACAATAAGATAGGATAAGAGCATCGCATGACACCAGGGTCTGCGGTGCGTAGAATAGGTAAGAGTGAGAGGTTTCAGGAGAAACAGACGATAGCGAGAGGGAATGCCAACATGGGCAGGAATAGGCTTAGAGTAGACGTTTCGATGGAATGACAGAGTATGGCAGGTTCCACAGTTCTCTTGGAAAAAGGAATCGCCTGCAAACAGGGTATTGAGTAGGTTCCATCCGTGGCCATGCTTGATTACCAGACCAAATGAGAAATTTGCAAGGAAGAAAGTGAACTGTATCTCAAGAAAAAATATGTGAATTCGGTAGGAACTCCGATCGAAATCAGATCAGGCGGGCCCACACATACGTTTAAAAGAGATACACTAATGATAACGATAATTGATTCGGTCTGGTGATCAAGAATGGATACGGTAGGTCCCACAATAAGATAGGATAAGAGCATCGCTTGACACCAGGGTCTGCGGTGCGTAGAATAGGTAAGAGTGAGAGGTTTCAGGAGAAACAGACGATAGCGAGAGGGAATGCCAACATGGGCAGGAATAGGCTTAGAGTAGACGTTTCGATGGAATGACAGAGTATGGCAGGTTCCACAGTTCTCTTGGAAAAGGGAATCGCCTGCAAACAGGGTATTGAGTAGGTTCCATCCGTGGCCATGCTTGATTACCAGACCAAATGAGAAATTTGCAAGGAAGAAAGTGAACTGTATCTCAAGAAAAAATATGTGAATTCGGTAGGAACTCCGATCGAAATCAGATCCAGGCGGGCCCACACATACGTTTAAAAGAGATACACTAATGATAACGATAATTGATTCGGTCTGGTGATCAAGAATGGATACGGTAGGTCCCACAATAAGATAGGATAAGAGCATCGCTTGACACCAGGGTCTGCGGTGCGTAGAATAGGTAAGAGTGAGAGGTTTCAGGAGAAACAGACGATAGCGAGAGGGAATGCCAACATGGGCAGGAATAGGCTTAGAGTAGACGTTTCGATGGAATGACAGAGTATGGCAGGTTCCACAGTTCTCTTGGAAAAGGGAATCGCCTGCAAAGGGTATTGAGTAGGTTCCATCCGTGGCCATGCTTGATTACCAGACCAAATGAGAAATTTGCAAGGAAGAAAGTGAACTGTATCTCAAGAAAAAATATGTGAATTCGGTAGGAACTCCGATCGAAATCAGATCCAGGCGGGCCCACACATACGTTTAAAAGAGATACACTAATGATAACGATAATTGATTCGGTCTGGTGATCAAGAATGGATACGGTAGGTCCCACAATAAGATAGGATAAGAGCATCGCTTGACACCAGGGTCTGCGGTGCGTAGAATAGGTAAGAGTGAGAGGTTTCAGGAGAAACAGACGATAGCGAGAGGGAATGCCAACATGGGCAGGAATAGGCTTAGAGTAGACGTTTCGATGGAATGACAGAGTATGGCAGGTTCCACAGTTCTCTTGGAAAAGGGAATCGCCTGCAAACAGGGTATTGAGTAGGTTCCATCCGTGGCCATGCTTGATTACCAGACCAAATGAGAAATTTGCAAGGAAGAAAGTGAACTGTATCTCAAGAAAAAATATGTGAATTCGGTAGGAACTCCGATCGAAATCAGATCCAGGCGGGCCCACACATACGTTTAAAAGAGATACACTAATGATAACGATAATTGATTCGGTCTGGTGATCAAGAATGGATACGGTAGGTCCCACAATAAGATAGGATAAGAGCATCGCTTGACACCAGGGTCTGCGGTGCGTAGAATAGGTAAGAGTGAGAGGTTTCAGGAGAAACAGACGATAGCGAGAGGGAATGCCAACATGGGCAGGAATAGGCTTAGAGTAGACGTTTCGATGGAATGACAGAGTATGGCAGGTTCCACAGTTCTCTTGGAAAAGGGAATCGCCTGCAAACAGGGTATTGAGTAGGTTCCATCCGTGGCCATGCTTGATTACCAGACCAAATGAGAAATTTGCAAGGAAGAAAGTGAACTGTATCTCAAGAAAAAATATGTGAATTCGGTAGGAACTCCGATCGAAATCAGATCCAGGCGGGCCCACACATACGTTTAAAAGAGATACACTAATGATAACGATAATTGATTCGGTCTGGTGATCAAGAATGGATACGGTAGGTCCCACAATAAGATAGGATAAGAGCATCGCTTGACACCAGGGTCTGCGGTGCGTAGAATAGGTAAGAGTGAGAGGTTTCAGGAGAAACAGACGATAGCGAGAGGGAATGCCAACATGGGCAGGAATAGGCTTAGAGTAGACGTTTCGATGGAATGACAGAGTATGGCAGGTTCCACAGTTCTCTTGGAAAAGGGAATCGCCTGCAAACAGGGTATTGAGTAGGTTCCATCCGTGGCCATGCTTGATTACCAGACCAAATGAGAAATTTGCAAGGAAGAAAGTGAACTGTATCTCAAGAAAAAATATGTGAATTCGGTAGGAACTCCGATCGAAATCAGATCCAGGCGGGCCCACACATACGTTTAAAAGAGATACACTAATGATAACGATAATTGATTCGGTCTGGTGATCAAGAATGGATACGGTAGGTCCCACAATAAGATAGGATAAGAGCATCGCTTGACACCAGGGTCTGCGGTGCGTAGAATAGGTAAGAGTGAGAGGTTTCAGGAGAAACAGACGATAGCGAGAGGGAATGCCAACATGGGCAGGAATAGGCTTAGAGTAGACGTTTCGATGGAATGACAGAGTATGGCAGGTTCCACAGTTCTCTTGGAAAAGGGAATCGCCTGCAAACAGGGTATTGAGTAGGTTCCATCCGTGGCCATGCTTGATTACCAGACCAAATGAGAAATTTGCAAGGAAGAAAGTGAACTGTATCTCAAGAAAAAATATGTGAATTCGGTAGGAACTCCGATCGAAATCAGATCCAGGCGGGCCCACACATACGTTTAAAAGAGATACACTAATGATAACGATAATTGATTCGGTCTGGTGATCAAGAATGGATACGGTAGGTCCCACAATAAGATAGGATAAGAGCATCGCTTGACACCAGGGTCTGCGGTGCGTAGAATAGGTAAGAGTGAGAGGTTTCAGGAGAAACAGACGATAGCGAGAGGGAATGCCAACATGGGCAGGAATAGGCTTAGAGTAGACGTTTCGATGGAATGACAGAGTATGGCAGGTTCCACAGTTCTCTTGGAAAAGGGAATCGCCTGCAAACAGGGTATTGAGTAGGTTCCATCCGTGGCCATGCTTGATTACCAGACCAAATGAGAAATTTGCAAGGAAGAAAGTGAACTGTATCTCAAGAAAAAATATGTGAATTCGGTAGGAACTCCGATCGAAATCAGATCCAGGCGGGCCCACACATACGTTTAAAAGAGATACACTAATGATAACGATAATTGATTCGGTCTGGTGATCAAGAATGGATACGGTAGGTCCCACAATAAGATAGGATAAGAGCATCGCTTGACACCAGGGTCTGCGGTGCGTAGAATAGGTAAGAGTGAGAGGTTTCAGGAGAAACAGACGATAGCGAGAGGGAATGCCAACATGGGCAGGAATAGGCTTAGAGTAGACGTTTCGATGGAATGACAGAGTATGGCAGGTTCCACAGTTCTCTTGGAAAAGGGAATCGCCTGCAAACAGGGTATTGAGTAGGTTCCATCCGTGGCCATGCTTGATTACCAGACCAAATGAGAAATTTGCAAGGAAGAAAGTGAACTGTATCTCAAGAAAAAATATGTGAATTCGGTAGGAACTCCGATCGAAATCAGATCCAGGCGGGCCCACACATACGTTTAAAAGAGATACACTAATGATAACGATAATTGATTCGGTCTGGTGATCAAGAATGGATACGGTAGGTCCCACAATAAGATAGGATAAGAGCATCGCTTGACACCAGGGTCTGCGGTGCGTAGAATAGGTAAGAGTGAGAGGTTTCAGGAGAAACAGACGATAGCGAGAGGGAATGCCAACATGGGCAGGAATAGGCTTAGAGTAGACGTTTCGATGGAATGACAGAGTATGGCAGGTTCCACAGTTCTCTTGGAAAAGGGAATCGCCTGCAAACAGGGTATTGAGTAGGTTCCATCCGTGGCCATGCTTGATTACCAGACCAAATGAGAAATTTGCAAGGAAGAAAGTGAACTGTATCTCAAGAAAAAATATGTGAATTCGGTAGGAACTCCGATCGAAATCAGATCCAGGCGGGCCCACACATACGTTTAAAAGAGATACACTAATGATAACGATAATTGATTCGGTCTGGTGATCAAGAATGGATACGGTAGGTCCCACAATAAGATAGGATAAGAGCATCGCTTGACACCAGGGTCTGCGGTGCGTAGAATAGGTAAGAGTGAGAGGTTTCAGGAGAAACAGACGATAGCGAGAGGGAATGCCAACATGGGCAGGAATAGGCTTAGAGTAGACGTTTCGATGGAATGACAGAGTATGGCAGGTTCCACAGTTCTCTTGGAAAAGGGAATCGCCTGCAAACAGGGTATTGAGTAGGTTCCATCCGTGGCCATGCTTGATTACCAGACCAAATGAGAAATTTGCAAGGAAGAAAGTGAACTGTATCTCAAGAAAAAATATGTGAATTCGGTAGGAACTCCGATCGAAATCAGATCCAGGCGGGCCCACACATACGTTTAAAAGAGATACACTAATGATAACGATAATTGATTCGGTCTGGTGATCAAGAATGGATACGGTAGGTCCCACAATAAGATAGGATAAGAGCATCGCTTGACACCAGGGTCTGCGGTGCGTAGAATAGGTAAGAGTGAGAGGTTTCAGGAGAAACAGACGATAGCGAGAGGGAATGCCAACATGGGCAGGAATAGGCTTAGAGTAGACGTTTCGATGGAATGACAGAGTATGGCAGGTTCCACAGTTCTCTTGGAAAAGGGAATCGCCTGCAAACAGGGTATTGAGTAGGTTCCATCCGTGGCCATGCTTGATTACCAGACCAAATGAGAAATTTGCAAGGAAGAAAGTGAACTGTATCTCAAGAAAAAATATGTGAATTCGGTAGGAACTCCGATCGAAATCAGATCCAGGCGGGCCCACACATACGTTTAAAAGAGATACACTAATGATAACGATAATTGATTCGGTCTGGTGATCAAGAATGGATACGGTAGGTCCCACAATAAGATAGGATAAGAGCATCGCTTGACACCAGGGTCTGCGGTGCGTAGAATAGGTAAGAGTGAGAGGTTTCAGGAGAAACAGACGATAGCGAGAGGGAATGCCAACATGGGCAGGAATAGGCTTAGAGTAGACGTTTCGATGGAATGACAGAGTATGGCAGGTTCCACAGTTCTCTTGGAAAAGGGAATCGCCTGCAAACAGGGTATTGAGTAGGTTCCATCCGTGGCCATGCTTGATTACCAGACCAAATGAGAAATTTGCAAGGAAGAAAGTGAACTGTATCTCAAGAAAAAATATGTGAATTCGGTAGGAACTCCGATCGAAATCAGATCCAGGCGGGCCCACACATACGTTTAAAAGAGATACACTAATGATAACGATAATTGATTCGGTCTGGTGATCAAGAATGGATACGGTAGGTCCCACAATAAGATAGGATAAGAGCATCGCTTGACACCAGGGTCTGCGGTGCGTAGAATAGGTAAGAGTGAGAGGTTTCAGGAGAAACAGACGATAGCGAGAGGGAATGCCAACATGGGCAGGAATAGGCTTAGAGTAGACGTTTCGATGGAATGACAGAGTATGGCAGGTTCCACAGTTCTCTTGGAAAAGGGAATCGCCTGCAAACAGGGTATTGAGTAGGTTCCATCCGTGGCCATGCTTGATTACCAGACCAAATGAGAAATTTGCAAGGAAGAAAGTGAACTGTATCTCAAGAAAAAATATGTGAATTCGGTAGGAACTCCGATCGAAATCAGATCCAGGCGGGCCCACACATACGTTTAAAAGAGATACACTAATGATAACGATAATTGATTCGGTCTGGTGATCAAGAATGGATACGGTAGGTCCCACAATAAGATAGGATAAGAGCATCGCTTGACACCAGGGTCTGCGGTGCGTAGAATAGGTAAGAGTGAGAGGTTTCAGGAGAAACAGACGATAGCGAGAGGGAATGCCAACATGGGCAGGAATAGGCTTAGAGTAGACGTTTCGATGGAATGACAGAGTATGGCAGGTTCCACAGTTCTCTTGGAAAAGGGAATCGCCTGCAAACAGGGTATTGAGTAGGTTCCATCCGTGGCCATGCTTGATTACCAGACCAAATGAGAAATTTGCAAGGAAGAAAGTGAACTGTATCTCAAGAAAAAATATGTGAATTCGGTAGGAACTCCGATCGAAATCAGATCCAGGCGGGCCCACACATACGTTTAAAAGAGATACACTAATGATAACGATAATTGATTCGGTCTGGTGATCAAGAATGGATACGGTAGGTCCCACAATAAGATAGGATAAGAGCATCGCTTGACACCAGGGTCTGCGGTGCGTAGAATAGGTAAGAGTGAGAGGTTTCAGGAGAAACAGACGATAGCGAGAGGGAATGCCAACATGGGCAGGAATAGGCTTAGAGTAGACGTTTCGATGGAATGACAGAGTATGGCAGGTTCCACAGTTCTCTTGGAAAAGGGAATCGCCTGCAAACAGGGTATTGAGTAGGTTCCATCCGTGGCCATGCTTGATTACCAGACCAAATGAGAAATTTGCAAGGAAGAAAGTGAACTGTATCTCAAGAAAAAATATGTGAATTCGGTAGGAACTCCGATCGAAATCAGATCCAGGCGGGCCCACACATACGTTTAAAAGAGATACACTAATGATAACGATAATTGATTCGGTCTGGTGATCAAGAATGGATACGGTAGGTCCCACAATAAGATAGGATAAGAGCATCGCTTGACACCAGGGTCTGCGGTGCGTAGAATAGGTAAGAGTGAGAGGTTTCAGGAGAAACAGACGATAGCGAGAGGGAATGCCAACATGGGCAGGAATAGGCTTAGAGTAGACGTTTCGATGGAATGACAGAGTATGGCAGGTTCCACAGTTCTCTTGGAAAAGGGAATCGCCTGCAAACAGGGTATTGAGTAGGTTCCATCCGTGGCCATGCTTGATTACCAGACCAAATGAGAAATTTGCAAGGAAGAAAGTGAACTGTATCTCAAGAAAAAATATGTGAATTCGGTAGGAACTCCGATCGAAATCAGATCCAGGCGGGCCCACACATACGTTTAAAAGAGATACACTAATGATAACGATAATTGATTCGGTCTGGTGATCAAGAATGGATACGGTAGGTCCCACAATAAGATAGGATAAGAGCATCGCTTGACACCAGGGTCTGCGGTGCGTAGAATAGGTAAGAGTGAGAGGTTTCAGGAGAAACAGACGATAGCGAGAGGGAATGCCAACATGGGCAGGAATAGGCTTAGAGTAGACGTTTCGATGGAATGACAGAGTATGGCAGGTTCCACAGTTCTCTTGGAAAAGGGAATCGCCTGCAAACAGGGTATTGAGTAGGTTCCATCCGTGGCCATGCTTGATTACCAGACCAAATGAGAAATTTGCAAGGAAGAAAGTGAACTGTATCTCAAGAAAAAATATGTGAATTCGGTAGGAACTCCGATCGAAATCAGATCCAGGCGGGCCCACACATACGTTTAAAAGAGATACACTAATGATAACGATAATTGATTCGGTCTGGTGATCAAGAATGGATACGGTAGGTCCCACAATAAGATAGGATAAGAGCATCGCTTGACACCAGGGTCTGCGGTGCGTAGAATAGGTAAGAGTGAGAGGTTTCAGGAGAAACAGACGATAGCGAGAGGGAATGCCAACATGGGCAGGAATAGGCTTAGAGTAGACGTTTCGATGGAATGACAGAGTATGGCAGGTTCCACAGTTCTCTTGGAAAAGGGAATCGCCTGCAAACAGGGTATTGAGTAGGTTCCATCCGTGGCCATGCTTGATTACCAGACCAAATGAGAAATTTGCAAGGAAGAAAGTGAACTGTATCTCAAGAAAAAATATGTGAATTCGGTAGGAACTCCGATCGAAATCAGATCCAGGCGGGCCCACACATACGTTTAAAAGAGATACACTAATGATAACGATAATTGATTCGGTCTGGTGATCAAGAATGGATACGGTAGGTCCCACAATAAGATAGGATAAGAGCATCGCTTGACACCAGGGTCTGCGGTGCGTAGAATAGGTAAGAGTGAGAGGTTTCAGGAGAAACAGACGATAGCGAGAGGGAATGCCAACATGGGCAGGAATAGGCTTAGAGTAGACGTTTCGATGGAATGACAGAGTATGGCAGGTTCCACAGTTCTCTTGGAAAAGGGAATCGCCTGCAAACAGGGTATTGAGTAGGTTCCATCCGTGGCCATGCTTGATTACCAGACCAAATGAGAAATTTGCAAGGAAGAAAGTGAACTGTATCTCAAGAAAAAATATGTGAATTCGGTAGGAACTCCGATCGAAATCAGATCCAGGCGGGCCCACACATACGTTTAAAAGAGATACACTAATGATAACGATAATTGATTCGGTCTGGTGATCAAGAATGGATACGGTAGGTCCCACAATAAGATAGGATAAGAGCATCGCTTGACACCAGGGTCTGCGGTGCGTAGAATAGGTAAGAGTGAGAGGTTTCAGGAGAAACAGACGATAGCGAGAGGGAATGCCAACATGGGCAGGAATAGGCTTAGAGTAGACGTTTCGATGGAATGACAGAGTATGGCAGGTTCCACAGTTCTCTTGGAAAAGGGAATCGCCTGCAAACAGGGTATTGAGTAGGTTCCATCCGTGGCCATGCTTGATTACCAGACCAAATGAGAAATTTGCAAGGAAGAAAGTGAACTGTATCTCAAGAAAAAATATGTGAATTCGGTAGGAACTCCGATCGAAATCAGATCCAGGCGGGCCCACACATACGTTTAAAAGAGATACACTAATGATAACGATAATTGATTCGGTCTGGTGATCAAGAATGGATACGGTAGGTCCCACAATAAGATAGGATAAGAGCATCGCTTGACACCAGGGTCTGCGGTGCGTAGAATAGGTAAGAGTGAGAGGTTTCAGGAGAAACAGACGATAGCGAGAGGGAATGCCAACATGGGCAGGAATAGGCTTAGAGTAGACGTTTCGATGGAATGACAGAGTATGGCAGGTTCCACAGTTCTCTTGGAAAAGGGAATCGCCTGCAAACAGGGTATTGAGTAGGTTCCATCCGTGGCCATGCTTGATTACCAGACCAAATGAGAAATTTGCAAGGAAGAAAGTGAACTGTATCTCAAGAAAAAATATGTGAATTCGGTAGGAACTCCGATCGAAATCAGATCCAGGCGGGCCCACACATACGTTTAAAAGAGATACACTAATGATAACGATAATTGATTCGGTCTGGTGATCAAGAATGGATACGGTAGGTCCCACAATAAGATAGGATAAGAGCATCGCTTGACACCAGGGTCTGCGGTGCGTAGAATAGGTAAGAGTGAGAGGTTTCAGGAGAAACAGACGATAGCGAGAGGGAATGCCAACATGGGCAGGAATAGGCTTAGAGTAGACGTTTCGATGGAATGACAGAGTATGGCAGGTTCCACAGTTCTCTTGGAAAAGGGAATCGCCTGCAAACAGGGTATTGAGTAGGTTCCATCCGTGGCCATGCTTGATTACCAGACCAAATGAGAAATTTGCAAGGAAGAAAGTGAACTGTATCTCAAGAAAAAATATGTGAATTCGGTAGGAACTCCGATCGAAATCAGATCCAGGCGGGCCCACACATACGTTTAAAAGAGATACACTAATGATAACGATAATTGATTCGGTCTGGTGATCAAGAATGGATACGGTAGGTCCCACAATAAGATAGGATAAGAGCATCGCTTGACACCAGGGTCTGCGGTGCGTAGAATAGGTAAGAGTGAGAGGTTTCAGGAGAAACAGACGATAGCGAGAGGGAATGCCAACATGGGCAGGAATAGGCTTAGAGTAGACGTTTCGATGGAATGACAGAGTATGGCAGGTTCCACAGTTCTCTTGGAAAAGGGAATCGCCTGCAAACAGGGTATTGAGTAGGTTCCATCCGTGGCCATGCTTGATTACCAGACCAAATGAGAAATTTGCAAGGAAGAAAGTGAACTGTATCTCAAGAAAAAATATGTGAATTCGGTAGGAACTCCGATCGAAATCAGATCCAGGCGGGCCCACACATACGTTTAAAAGAGATACACTAATGATAACGATAATTGATTCGGTCTGGTGATCAAGAATGGATACGGTAGGTCCCACAATAAGATAGGATAAGAGCATCGCTTGACACCAGGGTCTGCGGTGCGTAGAATAGGTAAGAGTGAGAGGTTTCAGGAGAAACAGACGATAGCGAGAGGGAATGCCAACATGGGCAGGAATAGGCTTAGAGTAGACGTTTCGATGGAATGACAGAGTATGGCAGGTTCCACAGTTCTCTTGGAAAAGGGAATCGCCTGCAAACAGGGTATTGAGTAGGTTCCATCCGTGGCCATGCTTGATTACCAGACCAAATGAGAAATTTGCAAGGAAGAAAGTGAACTGTATCTCAAGAAAAAATATGTGAATTCGGTAGGAACTCCGATCGAAATCAGATCCAGGCGGGCCCACACATACGTTTAAAAGAGATACACTAATGATAACGATAATTGATTCGGTCTGGTGATCAAGAATGGATACGGTAGGTCCCACAATAAGATAGGATAAGAGCATCGCTTGACACCAGGGTCTGCGGTGCGTAGAATAGGTAAGAGTGAGAGGTTTCAGGAGAAACAGACGATAGCGAGAGGGAATGCCAACATGGGCAGGAATAGGCTTAGAGTAGACGTTTCGATGGAATGACAGAGTATGGCAGGTTCCACAGTTCTCTTGGAAAAGGGAATCGCCTGCAAACAGGGTATTGAGTAGGTTCCATCCGTGGCCATGCTTGATTACCAGACCAAATGAGAAATTTGCAAGGAAGAAAGTGAACTGTATCTCAAGAAAAAATATGTGAATTCGGTAGGAACTCCGATCGAAATCAGATCCAGGCGGGCCCACACATACGTTTAAAAGAGATACACTAATGATAACGATAATTGATTCGGTCTGGTGATCAAGAATGGATACGGCAGGTCCCACAATAAGATAGGATAAGAGCATCGCTTGACACCAGGGTCTGCGGTGCGTAGAATAGGTAAGAGTGAGAGGTTTCAGGAGAAACAGACGATAGCGAGAGGGAATGCCAACATGGGCAGGAATAGGCTTAGAGTAGACGTTTCGATGGAATGACAGAGTATGGCAGGTTCCACAGTTCTCTTGGAAAAGGGAATCGCCTGCAAACAGGGTATTGAGTAGGTTCCATCCGTGGCCATGCTTGATTACCAGACCAAATGAGAAATTTGCAAGGAAGAAAGTGAACTGTATCTCAAGAAAAAATATGTGAATTCGGTAGGAACTCCGATCGAAATCAGATCCAGGCGGGCCCACACATACGTTTAAAAGAGATACACTAATGATAACGATAATTGATTCGGTCTGGTGATCAAGAATGGATACGGTAGGTCCCACAATAAGATAGGATAAGAGCATCGCTTGACACCAGGGTCTGCGGTGCGTAGAATAGGTAAGAGTGAGAGGTTTCAGGAGAAACAGACGATAGCGAGAGGGAATGCCAACATGGGCAGGAATAGGCTTAGAGTAGACGTTTCGATGGAATGACAGAGTATGGCAGGTTCCACAGTTCTCTTGGAAAAGGGAATCGCCTGCAAACAGGGTATTGAGTAGGTTCCATCCGTGGCCATGCTTGATTACCAGACCAAATGAGAAATTTGCAAGGAAGAAAGTGAACTGTATCTCAAGAAAAAATATGTGAATTCGGTAGGAACTCCGATCGAAATCAGATCCAGGCGGGCCCACACATACGTTTAAAAGAGATACACTAATGATAACGATAATTGATTCGGTCTGGTGATCAAGAATGGATACGGTAGGTCCCACAATAAGATAGGATAAGAGCATCGCTTGACACCAGGGTCTGCGGTGCGTAGAATAGGTAAGAGTGAGAGGTTTCAGGAGAAACAGACGATAGCGAGAGGGAATGCCAACATGGGCAGGAATAGGCTTAGAGTAGACGTTTCGATGGAATGACAGAGTATGGCAGGTTCCACAGTTCTCTTGGAAAAGGGAATCGCCTGCAAACAGGGTATTGAGTAGGTTCCATCCGTGGCCATGCTTGATTACCAGACCAAATGAGAAATTTGCAAGGAAGAAAGTGAACTGTATCTCAAGAAAAAATATGTGAATTCGGTAGGAACTCCGATCGAAATCAGATCCAGGCGGGCCCACACATACGTTTAAAAGAGATACACTAATGATAACGATAATTGATTCGGTCTGGTGATCAAGAATGGATACGGTAGGTCCCACAATAAGATAGGATAAGAGCATCGCTTGACACCAGGGTCTGCGGTGCGTAGAATAGGTAAGAGTGAGAGGTTTCAGGAGAAACAGACGATAGCGAGAGGGAATGCCAACATGGGCAGGAATAGGCTTAGAGTAGACGTTTCGATGGAATGACAGAGTATGGCAGGTTCCACAGTTCTCTTGGAAAAGGGAATCGCCTGCAAACAGGGTATTGAGTAGGTTCCATCCGTGGCCATGCTTGATTACCAGACCAAATGAGAAATTTGCAAGGAAGAAAGTGAACTGTATCTCAAGAAAAAATATGTGAATTCGGTAGGAACTCCGATCGAAATCAGATCCAGGCGGGCCCACACATACGTTTAAAAGAGATACACTAATGATAACGATAATTGATTCGGTCTGGTGATCAAGAATGGATACGGTAGGTCCCACAATAAGATAGGATAAGAGCATCGCTTGACACCAGGGTCTGCGGGTGCGTAGAATAGGTAAGAGTGAGAGGTTTCAGGAGAAACAGACGATAGCGAGAGGGAATGCCAACATGGGCAGGAATAGGCTTAGAGTAGACGTTTCGATGGAATGACAGAGTATGGCAGGTTCCACAGTTCTCTTGGAAAAGGGAATCGCCTGCAAACAGGGTATTGAGTAGGTTCCATCCGTGGCCATGCTTGATTACCAGACCAAATGAGAAATTTGCAAGGAAGAAAGTGAACTGTATCTCAAGAAAAAATATGTGAATTCGGTAGGAACTCCGATCGAAATCAGATCCAGGCGGGCCCACACATACGTTTAAAAGAGATACACTAATGATAACGATAATTGATTCGGTCTGGTGATCAAGAATGGATACGGTAGGTCCCACAATAAGATAGGATAAGAGCATCGCTTGACACCAGGGTCTGCGGTGCGTAGAATAGGTAAGAGTGAGAGGTTTCAGGAGAAACAGACGATAGCGAGAGGGAATGCCAACATGGGCAGGAATAGGCTTAGAGTAGACGTTTCGATGGAATGACAGAGTATGGCAGGTTCCACAGTTCTCTTGGAAAAGGGAATCGCCTGCAAACAGGGTATTGAGTAGGTTCCATCCGTGGCCATGCTTGATTACCAGACCAAATGAGAAATTTGCAAGGAAGAAAGTGAACTGTATCTCAAGAAAAATATGTGAATTCGGTAGGAACTCCGATCGAAATCAGATCCAGGCGGGCCCACACATACGTTTAAAAGAGATACACTAATGATAACGATAATTGATTCGGTCTGGTGATCAAGAATGGATACGGTAGGTCCCACAATAAGATAGGATAAGAGCATCGCTTGACACCAGGGTCTGCGGTGCGTAGAATAGGTAAGAGTGAGAGGTTTCAGGAGAAACAGACGATAGCGAGAGGGAATGCCAACATGGGCAGGAATAGGCTTAGAGTAGACGTTTCGATGGAATGACAGAGTATGGCAGGTTCCACAGTTCTCTTGGAAAAGGGAATCGCCTGCAAACAGGGTATTGAGTAGGTTCCATCCGTGGCCATGCTTGATTACCAGACCAAATGAGAAATTTGCAAGGAAGAAAGTGAACTGTATCTCAAGAAAAAATATGTGAATTCGGTAGGAACTCCGATCGAAATCAGATCCAGGCGGGCCCACACATACGTTTAAAAGAGATACACTAATGATAACGATAATTGATTCGGTCTGGTGATCAAGAATGGATACGGTAGGTCCCACAATAAGATAGGATAAGAGCATCGCTTGACACCAGGGTCTGCGGTGCGTAGAATAGGTAAGAGTGAGAGGTTGCAGGAGAAACAGACGATAGCGAGAGGGAATGCAAACATGGGCAGGAATAGGCTTAGAGTAGACGTTTCGATGGAATGACAGAGTATGGCAGGTTCCACAGTTCTCTTGGAAAAGGGAATCGCCTGCAAACAGGGTATTGAGTAGGTTCCATCCGTGGCCATGCTTGATTACCAGACCAAATGAGAAATTTGCAAGGAAGAAAGTGAACTGTATCTCAAGAAAAAATATGTGAATTCGGTAGGAACTCCGATCGAAATCAGATCCAGGCGGGCCCACACATACGTTTAAAAGAGATACACTAATGATAACGATAATTGATTCGGTCTGGTGATCAAGAATGGATACGGCAGGTCCCACAATAAGATAGGATAAGAGCATCGCTTGACACCAGGGTCTGCGGTGCGTAGAATAGGTAAGAGTGAGAGGTTTCAGGAGAAACAGACGATAGCGAGAGGGAATGCCAACATGGGCAGGAATAGGCTTAGAGTAGACGTTTCGATGGAATGACAGAGTATGGCAGGTTCCACAGTTCTCTTGGAAAAGGGAATCGCCTGCAAACAGGGTATTGAGTAGGTTCCATCCGTGGCCATGCTTGATTACCAGACCAAATGAGAAATTTGCAAGGAAGAAAGTGAACTGTATCTCAAGAAAAAATATGTGAATTCGGTAGGAACTCCGATCGAAATCAGATCCAGGCGGGCCCACACATACGTTTAAAAGAGATACACTAATGATAACGATAATTGATTCGGTCTGGTGATCAAGAATGGATACGGTAGGTCCCACAATAAGATAGGATAAGAGCATCGCTTGACACCAGGGTCTGCGGTGCGTAGAATAGGTAAGAGTGAGAGGTTTCAGGAGAAACAGACGATAGCGAGAGGGAATGCCAACATGGGCAGGAATAGGCTTAGAGTAGACGTTTCGATGGAATGACAGAGTATGGCAGGTTCCACAGTTCTCTTGGAAAAGGGAATCGCCTGCAAACAGGGTATTGAGTAGGTTCCATCCGTGGCCATGCTTGATTACCAGACCAAATGAGAAATTTGCAAGGAAGAAAGTGAACTGTATCTCAAGAAAAAATATGTGAATTCGGTAGGAACTCCGATCGAAATCAGATCCAGGCGGGCCCACACATACGTTTAAAAGAGATACACTAATGATAACGATAATTGATTCGGTCTGGTGATCAAGAATGGATACGGTAGGTCCCACAATAAGATAGGATAAGAGCATCGCTTGACACCAGGGTCTGCGGTGCGTAGAATAGGTATGAGTGAGAGGTTTCAGGAGAAACAGACGATAGCGAGAGGGAATGCCAACATGGGCAGGAATAGGCTTAGAGTAGACGTTTCGATGGAATGACAGAGTATGGCAGGTTCCACAGTTCTCTTGGAAAGGGAATCGCCTGCAAACAGGGTATTGAGTAGGTTCCATCCGTGGCCATGCTTGATTACCAGACCAAATGAGAAATTTGCAAGGAAGAAAGTGAACTGTATCTCAAGAAAAAATATGTGAATTCGGTAGGAACTCCGATCGAAATCAGATCCAGGCGGGCCCACACATACGTTTAAAAGAGATACACTAATGATAACGATAATTGATTCGGTCTGGTGATCAAGAATGGATACGGTAGGTCCCACAATAAGATAGGATAAGAGCATCGCTTGACACCAGGGTCTGCGGTGCGTAGAATAGGTAAGAGTGAGAGGTTTCAGGAGAAACAGACGATAGCGAGAGGGAATGCCAACATGGGCAGGAATAGGCTTAGAGTAGACGTTTCGATGGAATGACAGAGTATGGCAGGTTCCACAGTTCTCTTGGAAAAGGGAATCGCCTGCAAACAGGGTATTGAGTAGGTTCCATCCGTGGCCATGCTTGATTACCAGACCAAATGAGAAATTTGCAAGGAAGAAAGTGAACTGTATCTCAAGAAAAATATGTGAATTCGGTAGGAACTCCGATCGAAATCAGATCCAGGCGGGCCCACACATACGTTTAAAAGAGATACACTAATGATAACGATAATTGATTCGGTCTGGTGATCAAGAATGGATACGGTAGGTCCCACAATAAGATAGGATAAGAGCATCGCTTGACACCAGGGTCTGCGGTGCGTAGAATAGGTAAGAGTGAGAGGTTTCAGGAGAAACAGACGATAGCGAGAGGGAATGCCAACATGGGCAGGAATAGGCTTAGAGTAGACGTTTCGATGGAATGACAGAGTATGGCAGGTTCCACAGTTCTCTTGGAAAAGGGAATCGCCTGCAAACAGGGTATTGAGTAGGTTCCATCCGTGGCCATGCTTGATTACCAGACCAAATGAGAAATTTGCAAGGAAGAAAGTGAACTGTATCTCAAGAAAAAATATGTGAATTCGGTAGGAACTCCGATCGAAATCAGATCCAGGCGGGCCCACACATACGTTTAAAAGAGATACACTAATGATAACGATAATTGATTCGGTCTGGTGATCAAGAATGGATACGGTAGGTCCCACAATAAGATAGGATAAGAGCATTGCTTGACACCAGGGTCTGCGGTGCGTAGAATAGGTAAGAGTGAGAGGTTTCAGGAGAAACAGACGATAGCGAGAGGGAATGCCAACATGGGCAGGAATAGGCTTAGAGTAGACGTTTCGATGGAATGACAGAGTATGGCAGGTTCCACAGTTCTCTTGGAAAAAGGAATCGCCTGCAAACAGGGTATTGAGTAGGTTCCATCCGTGGCCATGCTTGATTACCAGACCAAATGAGAAATTTGCAAGGAAGAAAGTGAACTGTATCTCAAGAAAAAATATGTGAATTCGGTAGGAACTCCGATCGAAATCAGATCCAGGCGGGCCCACACATACGTTTAAAAGAGATACACTAATGATAACGATAATTGATTCGGTCTGGTGATCAAGAATGGATACGGTAGGTCCCACAATAAGATAGGATAAGAGCATCGCTTGACACCAGGGTCTGCGGTGCGTAGAATAGGTAAGAGTGAGAGGTTTCAGGAGAAACAGACGATAGCGAGAGGGAATGCCAACATGGGCAGGAATAGGCTTAGAGTAGACGTTTCGATGGAATGACAGAGTATGGCAGGTTCCACAGTTCTCTTGGAAAAGGGAATCGCCTGCAAACAGGGTATTGAGTAGGTTCCATCCGTGGCCATGCTTGATTACCAGACCAAATGAGAAATTTGCAAGGAAGAAAGTGAACTGTATCTCAAGAAAAAATATGTGAATTCGGTAGGAACTCCGATCGAAATCAGATCCAGGCGGGCCCACACATACGTTTAAAAGAGATACACTAATGATAACGATAATTGATTCGGTCTGGTGATCAAGAATGGATACGGTAGGTCCCACAATAAGATAGGATAAGAGCATCGCTTGACACCAGGGTCTGCGGTGCGTAGAATAGGTAAGAGTGAGAGGTTTCAGGAGAAACAGACGATAGCGAGAGGGAATGCCAACATGGGCAGGAATAGGCTTAGAGTAGACGTTTCGATGGAATGACAGAGTATGGCAGGTTCCACAGTTCTCTTGGAAAAGGGAATCGCCTGCAAACAGGGTATTGAGTAGGTTCCATCCGTGGCCATGCTTGATTACCAGACCAAATGAGAAATTTGCAAGGAAGAAAGTGAACTGTATCTCAAGAAAAAATATGTGAATTCGGTAGGAACTCCGATCGAAATCAGATCCAGGCGGGCCCACACATACGTTTAAAAGAGATACACTAATGATAACGATAATTGATTCGGTCTGGTGATCAAGAATGGATACGGTAGGTCCCACAATAAGATAGGATAAGAGCATCGCTTGACACCAGGGTCTGCGGTGCGTAGAATAGGTAAGAGTGAGAGGTTTCAGGAGAAACAGACGATAGCGAGAGGGAATGCCAACATGGGCAGGAATAGGCTTAGAGTAGACGTTTCGATGGAATGACAGAGTAGGGCAGGTTCCACAGTTCTCTTGGAAAAGGGAATCGCCTGCAAACAGGGTATTGAGTAGGTTCCATCCGTGGCCATGCTTGATTACCAGACCAAATGAGAAATTTGCAAGGAAGAAAGTGAACTGTATCTCAAGAAAAAATATGTGAATTCGGTAGGAACTCCGATCGAAATCAGATCCAGGCGGGCCCACACATACGTTTAAAAGAGATACACTAATGATAACGATAATTGATTCGGTCTGGTGATCAAGAATGGATACGGTAGGTCCCACAATAAGATAGGATAAGAGCATCGCTTGACACCAGGGTCTGCGGTGCGTAGAATAGGTAAGAGTGAGAGGTTTCAGGAGAAACAGACGATAGCGAGAGGGAATGCCAACATGGGCAGGAATAGGCTTAGAGTAGACGTTTCGATGGAATGACAGAGTATGGCAGGTTCCACAGTTCTCTTGGAAAAGGGAATCGCCTGCAAACAGGGTATTGAGTAGGTTCCATCCGTGGCCATGCTTGATTACCAGACCAAATGAGAAATTTGCAAGGAAGAAAGTGAACTGTATCTCAAGAAAAAATATGTGAATTCGGTAGGAACTCCGATCGAAATCAGATCCAGGCGGGCCCACACATACGTTTAAAAGAGATACACTAATGATAACGATAATTGATTCGGTCTGGTGATCAAGAATGGATACGGTAGGTCCCACAATAAGATAGGATAAGAGCATCGCTTGACACCAGGGTCTGCGGTGCGTAGAATAGGTAAGAGTGAGAGGTTTCAGGAGAAACAGACGATAGCGAGAGGGAATGCCAACATGGGCAGGAATAGGCTTAGAGTAGACGTTTCGATGGAATGACAGAGTATGGCAGGTTCCACAGTTCTCTTGGAAAAGGGAATCGCCTGCAAACAGGGTATTGAGTAGGTTCCATCCGTGGCCATGCTTGATTACCAGACCAAATGAGAAATTTGCAAGGAAGAAAGTGAACTGTATCTCAAGAAAAAATATGTGAATTCGGTAGGAACTCCGATCGAAATCAGATCCAGGCGGGCCCACACATACGTTTAAAAGAGATACACTAATGATAACGATAATTGATTCGGTCTGGTGATCAAGAATGGATACGGTAGGTCCCACAATAAGATAGGATAAGAGCATCGCTTGACACCAGGGTCTGCGGTGCGTAGAATAGGTAAGAGTGAGAGGTTTCAGGAGAAACAGACGATAGCGAGAGGGAATGCCAACATGGGCAGGAATAGGCTTAGAGTAGACGTTTCGATGGAATGACAGAGTATGGCAGGTTCCACAGTTCTCTTGGAAAAGGGAATCGCCTGCAAACAGGGTATTGAGTAGGTTCCATCCGTGGCCATGCTTGATTACCAGACCAAATGAGAAATTTGCAAGGAAGAAAGTGAACTGTATCTCAAGAAAAAATATGTGAATTCGGTAGGAACTCCGATCGAAATCAGATCCAGGCGGGCCCACACATACGTTTAAAAGAGATACACTAATGATAACGATAATTGATTCGGTCTGGTGATCAAGAATGGATACGGTAGGTCCCACAATAAGATAGGATAAGAGCATCGCTTGACACCAGGGTCTGCGGTGCGTAGAATAGGTAAGAGTGAGAGGTTGCAGGAGAAACAGACGATAGCGAGAGGGAATGCCAACATGGGCAGGAATAGGCTTAGAGTAGACGTTTCGATGGAATGACAGAGTATGGCAGGTTCCACAGTTCTCTTGGAAAAGGGAATCGCCTGCAAACAGGGTATTGAGTAGGTTCCATCCGTGGCCATGCTTGATTACCAGACCAAATGAGAAATTTGCAAGGAAGAAAGTGAACTGTATCTCAAGAAAAAATATGTGAATTCGGTAGGAACTCCGATCGAAATCAGATCCAGGCGGGCCCACACATACGTTTAAAAGAGATACACTAATGATAACGATAATTGATTCGGTCTGGTGATCAAGAATGGATACGGTAGGTCCCACAATAAGATAGGATAAGAGCATCGCTTGACACCAGGGTCTGCGGTGCGTAGAATAGGTAAGAGTGAGAGGTTGCAGGAGAAACAGACGATAGCGAGAGGGCTCAAGATATGAGGTTGAAAAGAGAGGAGAAGAGGACAAAATGGTGGAAGCTCAGAGATAAAGAAGAGAGAGATCGATTCTCAGTGGAAGTAGCGAGGAGAGGAGTGCTTGAGACAGATCCGCTGGACGAGACAGAAGGGCTAGATTCTCTGTGGAAGGAAATGGCAGACAAGATGATTGAATGTGCGAAGAAAGTGCTCGGAGAGACGAGGGGAATGCAGAGAAAGAACGTGGATAGCTGGTTCTGGAAGGATGAGGAGGTGAAGAAGGCAGTAAAGGAGAAGAGAGAGGCATACTGTCAGTGGCATAGAAAGAAAGGTAGAGAGACATGGAAGCGGTATAAGGATATGAGGACTAAGTGTCGACGAGTAGTGGCAATAGCCAAAATGAGAACTTTCGACGACCTTTATGAGAAGTTGAATAGCCCAGAGGGGAAAAGATGGTGTATCGGATCACAAAGGCACGTGAAATGCAGAGTAAAGATATGCAAGAAGTAAGGACAGTGAAGGATGGAAATGGAATCGTTCTGAGAGGGGAGAAGGAGGTAAAGGACCGATGGGAAGATTACTTCCGGGATCTACTGAATGTGGAGAAAGGACAGACAAGACTGGATGAGGGACAGAAGGTGTATGGAGTTATCCCGGAATGGAGCGAGATGGAGGTGAATTGGGCACTCTCGAGGTGCAAGTGGGGGAAAGCAATAGGACCGGATGGAATACCTGCCGACTGCTGGAAGAGCATCGGAGATTTTGGAGGGAGATGGATCACAAGGTTGTTGAACCGAATTCTCAAGGATGGAAAGATTCCTGATGCGTGGAGGAAGAGTGAGATTGTGCTGATCTACAAGGGAAAGGGAGACGTAAGAGAGTGTGGGAACTACCGAGGTATAAAACTACTCTCTCATACAATGAAATTGTACGAGAAGTTGTTGGATCGGAGATTGAGGGAGTGCATTCAATTGAACGACTCTCAGTTCGGCTTTGTTCCGGCCTGTTCGACTAGCGAACCGATATTCGCCCTGAGAATGCTGTTCGAGAGGCACTTCGAGTTTGGACAACCGGTAGTTGCGGCATTTCTGGATATGGAGAAGGCGTATGATCGCACGCCTCGTAGACAGATTTGGAGATCGTTGCGAGACAGAGGGGTGCCAGAGAAGTACATCGATCTGATCCGAGATACGTATGAAGGCGCAACGGCAATGATCAGAACAGCGTGCGGGATGACTGGCGAAATTCCAATCAAAGTTGGAGTTCACCAGGGGAGTGCACTATCCCCGCTGCTATTCATTACTGTACTGGACAGTGTGTTAGATGGAGTGATCAGAGAAGCGCCATGGACCATGTTATATGCAGATGATATCTGTATTGCTGGAACGGATGTTAGAGAAGTGGAGAAGGAAGTGAGAGACTTCCAGACAAGATTGAGTGATGCTGGCCTAACTCTCAATACGGCAAAGACGGAATTCATTAGCTATGAATGTGGGAATGCGGCGATGACGGATGTGAATCAGAATGTGATCAAAAAGGTTGATCAATTCAAGTATTTGGGTTCGCTGATCACTGTGGATGGATCAGCAGAGAGAGATATGGAACATCGTGTGAAATGTTCATGGATGAAGTGGAGAGCGTGTGGAGGAGTGATGAATGACAGACGAGTCAGTTTAAAAGTGAAGGGAAAAGTGTACAAAAGCATAATAAGACCTACGCTCTTGTATGGAAGTGAATCGTGGCCGATCACGGAGAAAATGATGGACAGACTAAAGGTGGTGGAAATGAAAATGCTGAGATGGGCCAGCGGACTGAATCTAAGAGATCGAGTGAGAAACGAAGCAATCCGCACTATGACTAAATGTGCGAAGCTGGGGGATAAGATAAGAGAGCGAAGATTGCGCTGGTATGGTCATGTGAAGAGAAGAGACAGTGAGCATGTATGCAGACGGATGATGAAGTATACCATCAAGTCAAGAGACCAGTGGGTCGTCCGAAGCTGAGATGGTCAGAAATGTTGAAACAAGACATCGAGCATCTACGTCTCACGGAGCGCCATGCCCTCAACCGAGAACTATGGAAACAGAAGACTTCCTTTCCTGACCCCGTTTAATCGTGAATGAGAAGATTAGGACCCTACCATCCCAGGCCTATCTTGCCATATACAGGAAATAAATGATTTGATTTGATTTGATTTGAATGCCAACATGGGCAGGAATATGCTTAGAGTAGACGTTTCGATGGAATGACAGAGTATGGCAGGTTCCACAGTTCTCTTGGAAAAGGGAATCGCCTGCAAACAGGGTATTGAGTAGGTTCCATCCGTGGCCATGCTTGATTACCAGACCAAATGAGAAATTTGCAAGGAAGAAAGTGAACTGTATCTCAAGAAAAAATATGTGAATTCGGTAGGAACTCCGATCGAAATCAGATCCAGGCGGGCCCACACATACGTTTAAAAGAGATACACTAATGATAACGATAATTGATTCGGTCTGGTGATCAAGAATGGATACGGTAGGTCCCACAATAAGATAGGATAAGAGCATCGCTTGACACCAGGGTCTGCGGGTGCGTAGAATAGGTAAGAGTGAGAGGTTTCAGGAGAAACAGACGATAGCGAGAGGGAATGCCAACATGGGCAGGAATAGGCTTAGAGTAGACGTTTCGATGGAATGACAGAGTATGGCAGGTTCCACAGTTCTCTTGGAAAAGGGAATCGCCTGCAAACAGGGTATTGAGTAGGTTCCATCCGTGGCCATGCTTGATTACCAGACCAAATGAGAAATTTGCAAGGAAGAAAGTGAACTGTATCTCAAGAAAAAATATGTGAATTCGGTAGGAACTCCGATCGAAATCAGATCCAGGCGGGCCCACACATACGTTTAAAAGAGATACACTAATGATAACGATAATTGATTCGGTCTGGTGATCAAGAATGGATACGGTAGGTCCCACAATAAGATAGGATAAGAGCATCGCTTGACACCAGGGTCTGCGGGTGCGTAGAATAGGTAAGAGTGAGAGGTTTCAGGAGAAACAGACGATAGCGAGAGGGAATGCCAACATGGGCAGGAATAGGCTTAGAGTAGACGTTTCGATGGAATGACAGAGTATGGCAGGTTCCACAGTTCTCTTGGAAAAGGGAATCGCCTGCAAACAGGGTATTGAGTAGGTTCCATCCGTGGCCATGCTTGATTACCAGACCAAATGAGAAATTTGCAAGGAAGAAAGTGAACTGTATCTCAAGAAAAAATATGTGAATTCGGTAGGAACTCCGATCGAAATCAGATCCAGGCGGGCCCACACATACGTTTAAAAGAGATACACTAATGATAACGATAATTGATTCGGTCTGGTGATCAAGAATGGATACGGTAGGTCCCACAATAAGATAGGATAAGAGCATCGCTTGACACCAGGGTCTGCGGGTGCGTAGAATAGGTAAGAGTGAGAGGTTTCAGGAGAAACAGACGATAGCGAGAGGGAATGCCAACATGGGCAGGAATAGGCTTAGAGTAGACGTTTCGATGGAATGACAGAGTATGGCAGGTTCCACAGTTCTCTTGGAAAAGGGAATCGCCTGCAAACAGGGTATTGAGTAGGTTCCATCCGTGGCCATGCTTGATTACCAGACCAAATGAGAAATTTGCAAGGAAGAAAGTGAACTGTATCTCAAGAAAAAATATGTGAATTCGGTAGGAACTCCGATCGAAATCAGATCCAGGCGGGCCCACACATACGTTTAAAAGAGATACACTAATGATAACGATAATTGATTCGGTCTGGTGATCAAGAATGGATACGGTAGGTCCCACAATAAGATAGGATAAGAGCATCGCTTGACACCAGGGTCTGCGGTGCGTAGAATAGGTAAGAGTGAGAGGTTTCAGGAGAAACAGACGATAGCGAGAGGGAATGCCAACATGGGCAGGAATAGGCTTAGAGTAGACGTTTCGATGGAATGACAGAGTATGGCAGGTTCCACAGTTCTCTTGGAAAAGGGAATCGCCTGCAAACAGGGTATTGAGTAGGTTCCATCCGTGGCCATGCTTGATTACCAGACCAAATGAGAAATTTGCAAGGAAGAAAGTGAACTGTATCTCAAGAAAAAATATGTGAATTCGGTAGGAACTCCGATCGAAATCAGATCCAGGCGGGCCCACACATACGTTTAAAAGAGATACACTAATGATAACGATAATTGATTCGGTCTGGTGATCAAGAATGGATACGGTAGGTCCCACAATAAGATAGGATAAGAGCATCGCTTGACACCAGGGTCTGCGGTGCGTAGAATAGGTAAGAGTGAGAGGTTTCAGGAGAAACAGACGATAGCGAGAGGGAATGCCAACATGGGCAGGAATAGGCTTAGAGTAGACGTTTCGATGGAATGACAGAGTATGGCAGGTTCCACAGTTCTCTTGGAAAAGGGAATCGCCTGCAAACAGGGTATTGAGTAGGTTCCATCCGTGGCCATGCTTGATTACCAGACCAAATGAGAAATTTGCAAGGAAGAAAGTGAACTGTATCTCAAGAAAAAATATGTGAATTCGGTAGGAACTCCGATCGAAATCAGATCCAGGCGGGCCCACACATACGTTTAAAAGAGATACACTAATGATAACGATAATTGATTCGGTCTGGTGATCAAGAATGGATACGGTAGGTCCCACAATAAGATAGGATAAGAGCATCGCTTGACACCAGGGTCTGCGGGTGCGTAGAATAGGTAAGAGTGAGAGGTTTCAGGAGAAACAGACGATAGCGAGAGGGAATGCCAACATGGGCAGGAATAGGCTTAGAGTAGACGTTTCGATGGAATGACAGAGTATGGCAGGTTCCACAGTTCTCTTGGAAAAGGGAATCGCCTGCAAACAGGGTATTGAGTAGGTTCCATCCGTGGCCATGCTTGATTACCAGACCAAATGAGAAATTTGCAAGGAAGAAAGTGAACTGTATCTCAAGAAAAAATATGTGAATTCGGTAGGAACTCCGATCGAAATCAGATCCAGGCGGGCCCACACATACGTTTAAAAGAGATACACTAATGATAACGATAATTGATTCGGTCTGGTGATCAAGAATGGATACGGTAGGTCCCACAATAAGATAGGATAAGAGCATCGCTTGACACCAGGGTCTGCGGTGCGTAGAATAGGTAAGAGTGAGAGGTTTCAGGAGAAACAGACGATAGCGAGAGGGAATGCCAACATGGGCAGGAATAGGCTTAGAGTAGACGTTTCGATGGAATGACAGAGTATGGCAGGTTCCACAGTTCTCTTGGAAAAGGGAATCGCCTGCAAACAGGGTATTGAGTAGGTTCCATCCGTGGCCATGCTTGATTACCAGACCAAATGAGAAATTTGCAAGGAAGAAAGTGAACTGTATCTCAAGAAAAAATATGTGAATTCGGTAGGAACTCCGATCGAAATCAGATCCAGGCGGGCCCACACATACGTTTAAAAGAGATACACTAATGATAACGATAATTGATTCGGTCTGGTGATCAAGAATGGATACGGTAGGTCCCACAATAAGATAGGATAAGAGCATCGCTTGACACCAGGGTCTGCGGTGCGTAGAATAGGTAAGAGTGAGAGGTTTCAGGAGAAACAGACGATAGCGAGAGGGAATGCCAACATGGGCAGGAATAGGCTTAGAGTAGACGTTTCGATGGAATGACAGAGTATGGCAGGTTCCACAGTTCTCTTGGAAAAGGGAATCGCCTGCAAACAGGGTATTGAGTAGGTTCCATCCGTGGCCATGCTTGATTACCAGACCAAATGAGAAATTTGCAAGGAAGAAAGTGAACTGTATCTCAAGAAAAAATATGTGAATTCGGTAGGAACTCCGATCGAAATCAGATCCAGGCGGGCCCACACATACGTTTAAAAGAGATACACTAATGATAACGATAATTGATTCGGTCTGGTGATCAAGAATGGATACGGTAGGTCCCACAATAAGATAGGATAAGAGCATCGCTTGACACCAGGGTCTGCGGGTGCGTAGAATAGGTAAGAGTGAGAGGTTTCAGGAGAAACAGACGATAGCGAGAGGGAATGCCAACATGGGCAGGAATAGGCTTAGAGTAGACGTTTCGATGGAATGACAGAGTATGGCAGGTTCCACAGTTCTCTTGGAAAAGGGAATCGCCTGCAAACAGGGTATTGATTAGGTTCCATCCGTGGCCATGCTTGATTACCAGACCAAATGAGAAATTTGCAAGGAAGAAAGTGAACTGTATCTCAAGAAAAAATATGTGAATTCGGTAGGAACTCCGATCGAAATCAGATCCAGGCGGGCCCACACATACGTTTAAAAGAGATACACTAATGATAACGATAATTGATTCGGTCTGGTGATCAAGAATGGATACGGTAGGTCCCACAATAAGATAGGATAAGAGCATCGCTTGACACCAGGGTCTGCGGGTGCGTAGAATAGGTAAGAGTGAGAGGTTTCAGGAGAAACAGACGATAGCGAGAGGGAATGCCAACATGGGCAGGAATAGGCTTAGAGTAGACGTTTCGATGGAATGACAGAGTATGGCAGGTTCCACAGTTCTCTTGGAAAAGGGAATCGCCTGCAAACAGGGTATTGAGTAGGTTCCATCCGTGGCCATGCTTGATTACCAGACCAAATGAGAAATTTGCAAGGAAGAAAGTGAACTGTATCTCAAGAAAAAATATGTGAATTCGGTAGGAACTCCGATCGAAATCAGATCCAGGCGGGCCCACACATACGTTTAAAAGAGATACACTAATGATAACGATAATTGATTCGGTCTGGTGATCAAGAATGGATACGGTAGGTCCCACAATAAGATAGGATAAGAGCATCGCTTGACACCAGGGTCTGCGGTGCGTAGAATAGGTAAGAGTGAGAGGTTTCAGGAGAAACAGACGATAGCGAGAGGGAATGCCAACATGGGCAGGAATAGGCTTAGAGTAGACGTTTCGATGGAATGACAGAGTATGGCAGGTTCCACAGTTCTCTTGGAAAAGGGAATCGCCTGCAAACAGGGTATTGAGTAGGTTCCATCCGTGGCCATGCTTGATTACCAGACCAAATGAGAAATTTGCAAGGAAGAAAGTGAACTGTATCTCAAGAAAAAATATGTGAATTCGGTAGGAACTCCGATCGAAATCAGATCCAGGCGGGCCCACACATACGTTTAAAAGAGATACACTAATGATAACGATAATTGATTCGGTCTGGTGATCAAGAATGGATACGGTAGGTCCCACAATAAGATAGGATAAGAGCATCGCTTGACACCAGGGTCTGCGGGTGCGTAGAATAGGTAAGAGTGAGAGGTTTCAGGAGAAACAGACGATAGCGAGAGGGAATGCCAACATGGGCAGGAATAGGCTTAGAGTAGACGTTTCGATGGAATGACAGAGTATGGCAGGTTCCACAGTTCTCTTGGAAAAGGGAATCGCCTGCAAACAGGGTATTGAGTAGGTTCCATCCGTGGCCATGCTTGATTACCAGACCAAATGAGAAATTTGCAAGGAAGAAAGTGAACTGTATCTCAAGAAAAAATATGTGAATTCGGTAGGAACTCCGATCGAAATCAGATCCAGGCGGGCCCACACATACGTTTAAAAGAGATACACTAATGATAACGATAATTGATTCGGTCTGGTGATCAAGAATGGATACGGTAGGTCCCACAATAAGATAGGATAAGAGCATCGCTTGACACCAGGGTCTGCGGGTGCGTAGAATAGGTAAGAGTGAGAGGTTTCAGGAGAAACAGACGATAGCGAGAGGGAATGCCAACATGGGCAGGAATAGGCTTAGAGTAGACGTTTCGATGGAATGACAGAGTATGGCAGGTTCCACAGTTCTCTTGGAAAAGGGAATCGCCTGCAAACAGGGTATTGAGTAGGTTCCATCCGTGGCCATGCTTGATTACCAGACCAAATGAGAAATTTGCAAGGAAGAAAGTGAACTGTATCTCAAGAAAAAATATGTGAATTCGGTAGGAACTCCGATCGAAATCAGATCCAGGCGGGCCCACACATACGTTTAAAAGAGATACACTAATGATAACGATAATTGATTCGGTCTGGTGATCAAGAATGGATACGGTAGGTCCCACAATAAGATAGGATAAGAGCATCGCTTGACACCAGGGTCTGCGGTGCGTAGAATAGGTAAGAGTGAGAGGTTTCAGGAGAAACAGACGATAGCGAGAGGGAATGCCAACATGGGCAGGAATAGGCTTAGAGTAGACGTTTCGATGGAATGACAGAGTATGGCAGGTTCCACAGTTCTCTTGGAAAAGGGAATCGCCTGCAAACAGGGTATTGAGTAGGTTCCATCCGTGGCCATGCTTGATTACCAGACCAAATGAGAAATTTGCAAGGAAGAAAGTGAACTGTATCTCAAGAAAAAATATGTGAATTCGGTAGGAACTCCGATCGAAATCAGATCCAGGCGGGCCCACACATACGTTTAAAAGAGATACACTAATGATAACGATAATTGATTCGGTCTGGTGATCAAGAATGGATACGGTAGGTCCCACAATAAGATAGGATAAGAGCATCGCTTGACACCAGGGTCTGCGGGTGCGTAGAATAGGTAAGAGTGAGAGGTTTCAGGAGAAACAGACGATAGCGAGAGGGAATGCCAACATGGGCAGGAATAGGCTTAGAGTAGACGTTTCGATGGAATGACAGAGTATGGCAGGTTCCACAGTTCTCTTGGAAAAGGGAATCGCCTGCAAACAGGGTATTGAGTAGGTTCCATCCGTGGCCATGCTTGATTACCAGACCAAATGAGAAATTTGCAAGGAAGAAAGTGAACTGTATCTCAAGAAAAAATATGTGAATTCGGTAGGAACTCCGATCGAAATCAGATCCAGGCGGGCCCACACATACGTTTAAAAGAGATACACTAATGATAACGATAATTGATTCGGTCTGGTGATCAAGAATGGATACGGTAGGTCCCACAATAAGATAGGATAAGAGCATCGCTTGACACCAGGGTCTGCGGTGCGTAGAATAGGTAAGAGTGAGAGGTTTCAGGAGAAACAGACGATAGCGAGAGGGAATGCCAACATGGGCAGGAATAGGCTTAGAGTAGACGTTTCGATGGAATGACAGAGTATGGCAGGTTCCACAGTTCTCTTGGAAAAGGGAATCGCCTGCAAACAGGGTATTGAGTAGGTTCCATCCGTGGCCATGCTTGATTACCAGACCAAATGAGAAATTTGCAAGGAAGAAAGTGAACTGTATCTCAAGAAAAAATATGTGAATTCGGTAGGAACTCCGATCGAAATCAGATCCAGGCGGGCCCACACATACGTTTAAAAGAGATACACTAATGATAACGATAATTGATTCGGTCTGGTGATCAAGAATGGATACGGTAGGTCCCACAATAAGATAGGATAAGAGCATCGCTTGACACCAGGGTCTGCGGGTGCGTAGAATAGGTAAGAGTGAGAGGTTTCAGGAGAAACAGACGATAGCGAGAGGGAATGCCAACATGGGCAGGAATAGGCTTAGAGTAGACGTTTCGATGGAATGACAGAGTATGGCAGGTTCCACAGTTCTCTTGGAAAAGGGAATCGCCTGCAAACAGGGTATTGATTAGGTTCCATCCGTGGCCATGCTTGATTACCAGACCAAATGAGAAATTTGCAAGGAAGAAAGTGAACTGTATCTCAAGAAAAAATATGTGAATTCGGTAGGAACTCCGATCGAAATCAGATCCAGGCGGGCCCACACATACGTTTAAAAGAGATACACTAATGATAACGATAATTGATTCGGTCTGGTGATCAAGAATGGATACGGTAGGTCCCACAATAAGATAGGATAAGAGCATCGCTTGACACCAGGGTCTGCGGGTGCGTAGAATAGGTAAGAGTGAGAGGTTTCAGGAGAAACAGACGATAGCGAGAGGGAATGCCAACATGGGCAGGAATAGGCTTAGAGTAGACGTTTCGATGGAATGACAGAGTATGGCAGGTTCCACAGTTCTCTTGGAAAAGGGAATCGCCTGCAAACAGGGTATTGAGTAGGTTCCATCCGTGGCCATGCTTGATTACCAGACCAAATGAGAAATTTGCAAGGAAGAAAGTGAACTGTATCTCAAGAAAAAATATGTGAATTCGGTAGGAACTCCGATCGAAATCAGATCCAGGCGGGCCCACACATACGTTTAAAAGAGATACACTAATGATAACGATAATTGATTCGGTCTGGTGATCAAGAATGGATACGGTAGGTCCCACAATAAGATAGGATAAGAGCATCGCTTGACACCAGGGTCTGCGGGTGCGTAGAATAGGTAAGAGTGAGAGGTTTCAGGAGAAACAGACGATAGCGAGAGGGAATGCCAACATGGGCAGGAATAGGCTTAGAGTAGACGTTTCGATGGAATGACAGAGTATGGCAGGTTCCACAGTTCTCTTGGAAAAGGGAATCGCCTGCAAACAGGGTATTGATTAGGTTCCATCCGTGGCCATGCTTGATTACCAGACCAAATGAGAAATTTGCAAGGAAGAAAGTGAACTGTATCTCAAGAAAAAATATGTGAATTCGGTAGGAACTCCGATCGAAATCAGATCCAGGCGGGCCCACACATACGTTTAAAAGAGATACACTAATGATAACGATAATTGATTCGGTCTGGTGATCAAGAATGGATACGGTAGGTCCCACAATAAGATAGGATAAGAGCATCGCTTGACACCAGGGTCTGCGGGTGCGTAGAATAGGTAAGAGTGAGAGGTTTCAGGAGAAACAGACGATAGCGAGAGGGAATGCCAACATGGGCAGGAATAGGCTTAGAGTAGACGTTTCGATGGAATGACAGAGTATGGCAGGTTCCACAGTTCTCTTGGAAAAGGGAATCGCCTGCAAACAGGGTATTGAGTAGGTTCCATCCGTGGCCATGCTTGATTACCAGACCAAATGAGAAATTTGCAAGGAAGAAAGTGAACTGTATCTCAAGAAAAAATATGTGAATTCGGTAGGAACTCCGATCGAAATCAGATCCAGGCGGGCCCACACATACGTTTAAAAGAGATACACTAATGATAACGATAATTGATTCGGTCTGGTGATCAAGAATGGATACGGTAGGTCCCACAATAAGATAGGATAAGAGCATCGCTTGACACCAGGGTCTGCGGGTGCGTAGAATAGGTAAGAGTGAGATGTTTCAGGAGAAACAGACGATAGCGAGAGGGAATGCCAACATGGGCAGGAATAGGCTTAGAGTAGACGTTTCGATGGAATGACAGAGTATGGCAGGTTCCACAGTTCTCTTGGAAAAGGGAATCGCCTGCAAACAGGGTATTGAGTAGGTTCCATCCGTGGCCATGCTTGATTACCAGACCAAATGAGAAATTTGCAAGGAAGAAAGTGAACTGTATCTCAAGAAAAAATATGTGAATTCGGTAGGAACTCCGATCGAAATCAGATCCAGGCGGGCCCACACATACGTTTAAAAGAGATACACTAATGATAACGATAATTGATTCGGTCTGGTGATCAAGAATGGATACGGTAGGTCCCACAATAAGATAGGATAAGAGCATCGCTTGACACCAGGGTCTGCGGTGCGTAGAATAGGTAAGAGTGAGAGGTTTCAGGAGAAACAGACGATAGCGAGAGGGAATGCCAACATGGGCAGGAATAGGCTTAGAGTAGACGTTTCGATGGAATGACAGAGTATGGCAGGTTCCACAGTTCTCTTGGAAAAGGGAATCGCCTGCAAACAGGGTATTGAGTAGGTTCCATCCGTGGCCATGCTTGATTACCAGACCAAATGAGAAATTTGCAAGGAAGAAAGTGAACTGTATCTCAAGAAAAAATATGTGAATTCGGTAGGAACTCCGATCGAAATCAGATCCAGGCGGGCCCACACATACGTTTAAAAGAGATACACTAATGATAACGATAATTGATTCGGTCTGGTGATCAAGAATGGATACGGTAGGTCCCACAATAAGATAGGATAAGAGCATCGCTTGACACCAGGGTCTGCGGTGCGTAGAATAGGTAAGAGTGAGAGGTTTCAGGAGAAACAGACGATAGCGAGAGGGAATGCCAACATGGGCAGGAATAGGCTTAGAGTAGACGTTTCGATGGAATGACAGAGTATGGCAGGTTCCACAGTTCTCTTGGAAAAGGGAATCGCCTGCAAACAGGGTATTGAGTAGGTTCCATCCGTGGCCATGCTTGATTACCAGACCAAATGAGAAATTTGCAAGGAAGAAAGTGAACTGTATCTCAAGAAAAAATATGTGAATTCGGTAGGAACTCCGATCGAAATCAGATCCAGGCGGGCCCACACATACGTTTAAAAGAGATACACTAATGATAACGATAATTGATTCGGTCTGGTGATCAAGAATGGATACGGTAGGTCCCACAATAAGATAGGATAAGAGCATCGCTTGACACCAGGGTCTGCGGTGCGTAGAATAGGTAAGAGTGAGAGGTTTCAGGAGAAACAGACGATAGCGAGAGGGAATGCCAACATGGGCAAGAATAGGCTTAGAGTAGACGTTTCGATGGAATGACAGAGTATGGCAGGTTCCACAGTTCTCTTGGAAAAGGGAATCGCCTGCAAACAGGGTATTGAGTAGGTTCCATCCGTGGCCATGCTTGATTACCAGACCAAATGAGAAATTTGCAAGGAAGAAAGTGAACTGTATCTCAAGAAAAAATATGTGAATTCGGTAGGAACTCCGATCGAAATCAGATCCAGGCGGGCCCACACATACGTTTAAAAGAGATACACTAATGATAACGATAATTGATTCGGTCTGGTGATCAAGAATGGATACGGTAGGTCCCACAATAAGATAGGATAAGAGCATCGCTTGACACCAGGGTCTGCGGTGCGTAGAATAGGTAAGAGTGAGAGGTTTCAGGAGAAACAGACGATAGCGAGAGGGAATGCCAACATGGGCAGGAATAGGCTTAGAGTAGACGTTTCGATGGAATGACAGAGTATGGCAGGTTCCACAGTTCTCTTGGAAAAGGGAATCGCCTGCAAACAGGGTATTGAGTAGGTTCCATCCGTGGCCATGCTTGATTACCAGACCAAATGAGAAATTTGCAAGGAAGAAAGTGAACTGTATCTCAAGAAAAAATATGTGAATTCGGTAGGAACTCCGATCGAAATCAGATCCAGGCGGGCCCACACATACGTTTAAAAGAGATACACTAATGATAACGATAATTGATTCGGTCTGGTGATCAAGAATGGATACGGTAGGTCCCACAATAAGATAGGATAAGAGCATCGCTTGACACCAGGGTCTGCGGTGCGTAGAATAGGTAAGAGTGAGAGGTTTCAGGAGAAACAGACGATAGCGAGAGGGAATGCCAACATGGGCAAGAATAGGCTTAGAGTAGACGTTTCGATGGAATGACAGGAAAATGGAGCTGGGTACTTCTGGCTGGCTGGGTCTCGCGGGATAATTTCAAGTAGGGGCCTAGTCGTACCTCTGCTTTCGTGCAGTCAATCCGTCGTTGCTTTGATCGATAAAGAGAATGGAGACGTAGCGGAGATGGGGAGAAGAAAGGGATGGGATCTTCTCCAGTCTCATCCTTCCTTCTTCATCAGTAGCGTGGCTGTAATGTAGGGATACTGTAAGTTTGTTCACCATAGAATTATGTTTGGATAGGAACTGAAGGGTGACAGTAGAATAGGCTACGGTAGGCCAATCAGTTTGGGTTTAGGGTGCCAGTGGGTATGGAGTGTAGGAGCGCTTGCTGAAGACGCCGTTGCCGTCGCTTTGAATTTACAGAAGTACTCAACTGGCGATCGATGCGAACTGGAATTAGTACCGTTATCAAGGGGTACGGTAGCGGGACCACTGTAGGAAGGCATATAGCACAAATATAGCAGTACGGTAGACCGGGTATTTCGGCTTCCAGATTATGGTAAGTGCGGATCCCGAAGAGCCAGATCACAGGTTATTGGCGGCTTCCTTCTCTTTCTCACCTATCCATTTGTACGGTGGCGCATCTGTGGATGGGACAGAGAGCCGGTATCATGCCGCGAGTAGTTGATGAAGGGCGAGGCGATCCAATTGATCTGCAATGCATACCGTAAATTGCTATGGAAGCAGGGGTATGGTAGACGATAGATCATAGACGTATGATAGATGAATCTCGGTGGATAAGGTATGAAGGAGGTACGGTAGACGACTACGCATGACTACTCGGGAACGGCGGATGCGAATTCCGGAGATTCAGAGTCCGAGTGAGGGTATTGGGGGGGGGGGTGCTCATACCTATCCCTTCGATCGGAGCAGTGCGGAGGAGAGCACGGGCAGTGGATGAAGAGAGGCGAGATGACGGGCGATATGAACTGCAATGTATACCGTAATCAGAGGTTGTAGGATAGAAGGGATACGGTAGGTGGGTTTGGTGAGCGGGAACGGTAGGAGGGTACGGATGGTATAGTACGGTAAGTGGGGTATGGTATGTGGGGTACGGTACGTGGGATACGGTGGATGGGGTACGGTAGACTACACATTTTGTTTACCAGTGTACGGTAGGTGCGAATCGCGGGGGTCCAGAATCCGAGTGGGGATCCCGGGGTATTGACGGGGTATTGGCAGGGTATTCATACCTTTTCCATCGCGCGGAGAGAGGAGGAGGAGGAGGAGGGCGCACCAGTGGAGACGAGAGCAGAGAGAGCGAATGAAAAGAGAAGGAAGAGGAGGGGAGAGGAGAGAGAGAAAGAGAAGATGTAAATGGAGTGAACAATAGAACAATAAACTATTATTAATTGAATGATTGATTGATTTATTTTGATTGGATTTTTTTCGATAATTCGATTGGTGCGATCAATGAGGGAATTCAAAACATACAATATCTCCGAACGCAAACTGTTGATATGTAAAAAGTTTCTTCTTGGTTTGGCCTTGATCACGCATCCACGTTTTAAAGATGAAGGACAAATATCAAAGAGCACCAAACTTACAAACTACGCACTCCTCTTTCCTTCTCTCGCTCTGATAAAAACCTTTGCATGCTTTCTTCCGCGTATCTTCCCTCTGTACACTGTTGGCACTAATCAATGTCTGTCATACGAGGTTCTACGCGATAAGAGAGAGAGTGGAGAGAGGTTGAGATGGTATGAGAGAGATAGGGAGAGAGAATCAGCAGTGATCACCTCATGTTGCGAACTTATTTCCTCCAATTTTTATTGAATCACTTTATTCTCTTGTTTCGTCTTCTTACAACTAAACGACACGTCCAGCAAAGTGTAACACAAGATAGCTCTGATCTAGTTGCGTGACCTCGCTGCAAATAAAACGTGCTTTTTTGTAACACATGCATTCCTTTTCCTGCAACGAGTTTTCTCGTTGATTGCCGGGTGTTTTGAAGGAATTTTTGCAAGATTACTCCGTCATTCTCATGACGTTTCTCGTTTCTCGAGCGATAACCACTGTTTTTCACATCTTTTCTATACTTTATTATTTTTGCTTTCACAGTTTCGATGTCCGGGCACATGGCATCCTCATCGGATGCGTGTATGGTATGTGGAGGAAGGGGCGACGGAGCGCATTTTGGAGCGAGAGAAGCGTGTCGGTTCGTTTGTTTGCCCGATCTTCCAGCTTTTTCTCTGATTAGATACGACAAGATTTTCATTATTTTACACTAGATAGTTCATTTTTCAGTGCTTGTGCCGCCTTCTTTCGTCGCACAGTTTCGATGGGAAAGATGTACGAATGTCGCGGAAATCATCAGTGTGCTGTTGAAGCGAGTGAGTTCGCCAGCTGAGAATCCTTTCGCAATCCTTAACTGACTATAGCAACCCCCAAAACTCGTACGACTTCTGCTGGCGGAGAGAATAAATATCAGCACGAAAAGTGCCCTGGATGAGGTGTAGCATATATTGGACAAATCACAAACCTAATTCGACTGATTGATTGACGTTAGTGCGCATTTTCTAGGTATCAGATGCATTTGTCGAGCGTGTCGCTACGATCGATGTCTAGAAGTGGGCATGCAGCCACAGAGTGAGTTTTTTTTTAATTTGATGTCGAAGCGGAAAAAAAAGAAAATATATATTGTTGTTAGAATACGCATCAGGAATCATATCTATGCATGGAAATGTTCAAATATGCAATGCCTAATTTTTGCGAGATTCACGTAAATTTTTCGAGATGTGCAAAAGCGACGCGACCTAGTTGGCCCTCGACTGGGCACCCTCACCGCCGATATTGAGCAACAACCGGATTCAACTGCTGCAGTGGTGGGATCACGTTTTTAGTTTATTTTCGAGTGACAAGATTTCTTTCGTAAACCAAAGCTCAACATTGCCACGGTGTCTTAGAGGAGCTTGATGCACCTGGAAAAGATTGGAGGCTGTTTTCACAGACTTCATTGCTTTCAGTTCATCTCTGAGGATGCGGGGATGCCGTCGCTTCGTCGCATTCATACGCATCACATGCAGTTGCGAGCAGTGAGGAGGGTCGTGCACCATGGAGGAGGCGTCAGTTGCACTCTCCTAATTTCGCATACGTGTTGATGAGTTGATGTCGGCGAGTCTAATTCCCTTAATGATCAAATAAGTTTCTAGGTACATATTCCTGTGGGAGTGCAGCTACACGACGTGGACGGAATTAACCTTCGAGAGGTAATCACCTTTTCGTTACAAGTTTAGAAACATTATCCCTACGCGGATATATCGTAGTTTCTCGGTATTGTGACCAAGTAAGATCGAATTATGTATTGAGCTATTTTTAGGTTGGAATCGTTGCGGACTTTTGCTTGGGTGCTTTCAATGAACTGCAGTCGATGGAACCGCGGCTCAGGGTGCGTTTTATCGACAAGATTTTGTTCTCATTTCACCTGTTTTCTTTTCAAGTTGAATCTGAATAAATTAATAATATTATGATTGCTCAGAAACGCCTGTACCAGCTATTCTTTCCATCATTTATCATCCTTGAATGTGGATGGAGGACCGCAAATACGAGCACTCCGGAACGAATAGTTATGGCCAACGGAGACTACATTGATACAGGTGAGAATAAGATTTGTTTGGGATTATCCAATATTCAGCTCAAACCTTTCGCATAGTTTGAAGAAGGAAATTATTTTCATTATTTCAGCCGATATTTCGCAGTTCTATAAATCCGGAGAGCAACCGGAGAAGAAAGTGGATTCTAAGACAGCGATTGAGTGAGCATTACGCTATTTCTTCAAGTCTTTGTTTGCTCATCACGGTAACTGGTAACTAGTATTGTCCATCTGTTGCAGTATCTACTCCGCCTCGTACACATTCTTCCATGAACACGTGACACAGCCAATGACGAGAATGGGAGTGGATGAGTACGAAATGTACGCACTCGCTGCCCTTCTCTTCTGGGACTACGGTATGTGGAGATACTGTACGATGCAACGATCGGGTTGTACACTGTGGCCATAGACGCGAGTATCTGAAACTATCTAATACATTCATACATTTGCAGATCACGAAAAGATGCCCACGGAAGTGCGACCAACGGCTGAGAGTGTACGGATGGAAATCCTCAAGGAGCTTACCTTCTACTATCGATACGTCAAAAGGTTGGAAATAACGCGTTCGTTCACTTGCAAACGAAACAAAACAGAATGAACTTGTTAGGAATAGAAAGTGTTTGGAGAGAAATGGCAAAAATGAGCAATTCGCAGTATTTCGCACAGAGCAGGGAGGGTAGAAATCAAGAGAAGAGGGGTTGAGAGAACCACGAATATGCTTCATCCAGGAGTTACGAATACCTCTATGGCTTATTGTTTCGTTTATTGTTTCACAATATCTCTTCTATTATAGATGGCCGGATGAGACACTACGACTTCCGCAGTTGCTGCTCTTGCTTCCCGCACTTCAGGTTTTGTTTACAATATTCGCATAAAATGTTTTTGGCTAATAGAACTACATTTGATCAAAAATGCGCATGTGTGTCTTGTTTCATTAATATTTTTTCAGCGAATGACAAAACGATTTGTAGAGGACATCGAGATGGGAAAAGTGTTCAATATCTACTCCGTCGATGTAATCACTTACAATATTATTAATCTCAGAGGGTAATAATTAAATAATATCTTTAAAATCATATTGGTTATCTAGAAATCGTGACGGGCATGTCAACTTGAAAAAACAATATAGATAGTCCGGAAAATCCGTACATTAATAGTCGTTGCTGTTTTGTTATTGATCCATTGGACGCAATGTCATTTCTCAACATGACTGTACAAATTGATTTTGTTATTGATCCTACCACACCCTACCACATATCAATCGATATTGGCATATTTGAGTCTTGTCAGTTCATTATTGTATTACTTTATGTATTACTTTCCAATATGCGATCAGGTATAAAAGCTATTCCTAGAATAATCACAAGTTTTACTTGGTCTTCGTTTTTTCATCGGTATCGTCAACGATCCCTACACATAATGAATAGATACATAGTACATGATCGTTGATGAGAGATGTATTCCTATTGCCCTTCGAATGGTCGAGAACTGTTCTCATTTATTTCCTTGTCACCCGAAGAAAATAATTTGAGTTTGGTATTCTCCCCATCTATAGTATGCTTTCTCAATTATCGAAATGTCCATCACGAATGTCGATCGACATATTATTCTGACTGCAGTCGTTTTTTTTCATGATGACCCCTCTTGCAGTTGGAGCGGCGACGATAAACGCACCATTATTTTTCTGCTTTTTTGCGGCCCTGTTTGTCGATATGATAAAAATGAAATTTGAAAAAAACCCACTGTGAGTAATAGGCTTTCACAGGAAATAGTCTATCTTTCATCGGTTAGGGTTGTGAAAGAGCACTCAAAATGTGGTGAGTCATCGCTTATCACGTCAGCGAGGAAGGAGTCGAGTTTAAGTAAATAAAGCCGTTAATCGTTTTTGTGCTCATAGTCAGTACTATCATCACATTTACATGAGCCTATGAAAATGATCAAGAGATTTGAAAAGCTCTATTGAACTTGGACTCGATTTAGCGTTATGAATAATCCGAATATGATATTATGTTCTTTGGTTTTTGCGCAAGTAAAGAACCCCGTGGAGATCTTACAAGATTCTAAGTAACAGGGATAGAACGATACTTGTCTCACAAACTCGTCACAGCTGCCTAATATGGGCCTAAACACAAGTAAATAGGTTTTACAGACTAGTCTTCGTCACTATGCAAAAAGAACGAGAGCAATTTAGCAATCCGCTCGCAAAACGAACAAAACGGAAACCTACTGTATCCACTCTTCCGGAAGAGCTCTCACTCTTCCGGAAGAGTCACCGCATCCCTTTCATTCTTCCGCAAGGAATGATGCCGTTTCCCTCACTCTTCCCTCTTCCTTTATCCACTCTAGTACCTCGGATGGTCAGACCGAGAGTTATTGATGTGAGGAATGTTCTGAGAACGAGCGATATTGATTATGATAAAGTGGACTTTCATCTTTCACTGTATTCTAAATACAACGTAAAATTATGCATTAATTATGCTGTATTCATGAACACAACCTAATGATGACAATAACAAAAGGCCAAGCAGAGTGTGGTTTTCCATAAAGTTCACTATCTAATGGTTACAGCCATCTCATTTGAGGTTGTTTTCACCGTAACACTTCGATGGGCTTACTAGACGATACGATATATCTATGTATTCTTTACATAGTCGATAGCGCCGTAATTGTTGTTAATGTGGTGCTTGTATGCATCATTGCCATGAGGTGAGTGTTTTTTTAAACAATTTGTCTCGTTTTCATTATAAATGAGGCGTCTATATCACCCCGTCTGAAAATGTACCCAAGATCGTTATCTAAGCTTGTGCGTACCTCCATAATATTATTGTATAAATTCCAGAGTAAAATAACGAAGTTTAAAACAAATTGCAGAACTCCAGTTACAAAACGATCGTATGCTGTTCTTCTGTTGAACAGTGCAATAATCGATGTTACTTACACATTTGCAAGTGCTATTTGTGCTGCGAGGTATCCTTTCGTTAACTTCATACTGAAAAACCTACTGCAACGCAGAATATTCTTGCTTCCCGATAACAAAGTTGCTATTATTTACCTCGGCCAATGTTTCGCCATAGGAGGAATCAAATTCTGCAATTTCTGTGAAAGTTAGCTCCATTTTTATTTGTATTTATAATTAAAAATAGATTTATTTTGTTGAGTTTTATAATTTTAGGCATGCAAATGTATATGATGCTTGAATCAACAACTTTTCTTATGCTCTCGTTCGGCTATCGACGGTACATAATTCGCACGGGGACGCCCTACGTTCGATTACCACCTCGAAAGGTCGTTTGGTGCTGGTGTGTGGTCGCTTACTTGTCGATAGCTCCTTTATGGGTGAGCACTAACCTTTTTTCTTCGATCTGATTTTACATGTTCAGTATTTATCCTTTGCATCATTACGCGAGCGATCTTCCGCTGTAGCAAGAGATCTTCGTACCTTCGACTACACGGCAATATCATGTAAGTTCATGTTAAAACGCATTCTCTGTAAGAACGGGAGGGGGTGGCACAATGGTTTCAAAATGCTCCGATCGAGCTGAAATTTTTTTGGGTACTCCCTAGGTATACTTCTGGCAAAATTTCATCTTCATCCATGCATTTGATGCATGAAAAATAATCTTACAGAGTATGCGTTTTAATATTTCAAACACATTATATCTTCAGGGCTCTACGATTTCGATATGAGAGTGGTCATCGTCGTAACGTTCGCCTTGTTGTTTACACCCATCGCGACGTTAGTAATGCTCGTTCTGCGGAAATCATTAATTACGCACCTTTCGAAAATGGTAAGGCTCCATGAGCGAATTGCATCGATTAGTTTGACTTCAGAGCAAACAAGCTCAGATTCATCATGGATACATCATTCAAGTAATCATTTTAATAAAGAAGGAAATAAATAAAGTAATCATAACAGGCGCTTACGTATCAGATGATTTTGCATATCGGATTTTTAATTACGGTTCTCGTATTGTTCATTGTTTTTTCTACGATAGAATCTGGTCATCTCATCTCTCAGATGCTTATTTTTGTAATCGTGAGTTTTGTGAATAGTATTATTTTTTTTAGAAAAAAACGATCTTCAGGGAAGCAACAGCTTCAAAATTGCATCTCCTCTCATCAGTTTGATTTACCTACCGTCTTATCGCAAAGTGTTCACCAATTCCGAAATATCTATGCGCACACATATCGGAGCTATTTGAATCACTTCAACCTATTCTTCCATATATTCTGATACTGTGGAATTCTGTCGTCATATTTGAGACTGTCTGAAAAAGACTGTCGATTCGATATCACGTTAGAAGGATATCGAGTTCAATCCCCCCTTCGAGGCAAACCAAGCCTTGCTATCCCACACATTATTAAAATGCAGGGTATATTGTAGTCCGTCTAAAAAGTGGCCGCGGATGAATAGAATATTTACAAAGTATTAGTAAGTATTCATAGTACATTTCTGACAGTTGCTACAGAACGAATTAATTTTTTTGCACATCGAATACAAAACATTTATGCGCAGCGCCATGTACATGCATGCAATTATGAATAATTGTTTGTGTGAGTTACCCTCCCGCCTGAATTCTTCGTGTTTTGTCATTTTCGATATAAAAATCATACTTTCTTTCCTGCTGTCTGTCACTCTTGTGGAAGCAAATCGTGACTTGGTTAGAAGAGCGATTGCCTTCTTTCGATATGAAGGAGAGCAATAAAGAATAGTCAGAGAGTTGATGAATGTGTGTTTCGTCGCGATCAGAAAAATCATCGGTGACATCACGGTTGCTGAAATTGTGCTTCTCGTTATTCAACCACACTCCAACCGATGTGAAATGCGTGATCTAACCTATTTTATCAAAATTGTCTGGGATTACGAAAAGTAGAGGAGCGAATTGTAAGAAAGTTAATGCAACTGCAGGCGCGATGAAACCGAGAGTCGGTACAAGTCCCTGATGATTTTTAAGAAATATTTCTGATTTCTGTGATATAAATGGATTTGCAAACCTGTAGTACAAGAGAACGAACGGCGAGTCGTTGATATCTGATAAAAAAATTAATGTACAAAATCATGTTCACAAATAGGGCTGTGCAGACGAAGCGTTCGTTTCATCATTCCGCTTGCTATCGGATAAAAGAGCACGCACGCGGAATGAAGAAACACAGTCTTCATTCAAATTTATACATGAAATAAATAATGCTTCCACTCTACTCACCGTTTAGTTGCCTTACTGGCCCAGTGCATGCCTTTCTTTAATTCTGACACAATTTCGGCAAGCATGAGTACCGTCGCTAGCACAAGTCCGGGTCCCACAGGTGCGATGACTAAGGGTACGTTTAATTATTTTGGAATAATGGGCATTTATTGGCAGAGTAACTCACGGCAATTGGCATAGACTAGATTTATGTCTGGGAGAAAGACCATGTGAGTCGATTTCTCTCGCACCCACTCGATATCAGAAGGTAAATTGATCTAAAAAATTCTTATTATTGAGCGATTGAAACTCAAAAGGAATTGGAACCAGTAAAAAAATTCTGATAATTTATATTTTTTTTAAAAAGCAAATAATGATTTTTGGAGACCAGTTTCAATTCCGGTATAACATTTTTGAAAAAAAACACAACAAAAAACATTTAAATGTGTGCTCTTTTTTATGAAATACTCTCAGAAAATACGCCCCTCAATCTCATTGAAGCACCTGATCCAGGAAGAGAGAATCTTACTTCCGCTGAAGCCGCGCATTCATGCATGAAGTGAAGTATTACGCACGTTGCTGATAGAAAAATGATATGAAGGATGGTGTATAGAATGTTTCTTCGCCAACCAGAAAAATTTAATCGTCCATGCGGTAAAACCATCTATGTTAGATTTTTTTGTTTTTGTTTTATTCTTCTTCAACTAACATTTCTTCTGTAATAGACGCATATAAAGTATCCCAGGACGAGTTCAACAATTAACATTAATCCCACGTTCTGCAGCATAGTTTGAATACATAATCAGTGTTTGTCACCTCACCAAGTAGGCCCAAAATGGGATGACAGTTGAAAGCAAGGAATTGGAGTACAATATTCCTTTGTGCGAAATCACAATTGGCGCGTAAACATCGGACAATGAATCGACGAGTATTGAGTTTATCTGATGTTGGTTGATTCTCAAACTTTGGACAAAAACATTCTAATACGTTAATTTAATCGAATACCTGAAAACATCCCATATATTTTCGATAGTTTTTATTTCTGGAGTCTTCGTCACAAATAATCAGCAGCAAAACAAAACTGTTGAAGACGAACAAGATAACTCCTGAATTTGTTTCCCATTAAATATTCTTGCACTAAGAAATCACCGCTGACGTGTTCAAATATGAGAAGGTATTGTTCAAAAGCAGCGCTGGGTCCGGTTGAATTCATTTATTCCTGTAACAATAAAAAAACCGTTGTATGTATAACAAAAACGTGAAAAAACAGTGGCTTGCAACAATTTCACAGTTTTTTTATTAGAAGGAAAAGGTAGTATCTTTCCACACGATACAATAACATGTACAGTGTACACGGAAATCGTCAAAAACATTCCCTGGAGGAATCAAGATACCATTAAACAGGTTCCGCTCGTGATATTTTCCCAGCGGAGTGTTTGATAATTGAAATTGGCAAGCGGAATTGTCAGACTGTTTTCACAACTTCCTCCTGGATGCATTTATACAAATTCCGGAAATCAGATCGCCAGTTTGTCCTCAATTGCTTTCCTATGGCTCTTCCTAGATGGCATTTCTGATTTCCAATTTCATTGGAATCACTCTTTCATTGGATTAATCTTGAGCCGTATTCGCTCTGCACAGCATTCTGAACCCCTTTGTTCTCTCCAGATGAGGGTGAACAAGGGGATTAAAATTTGAATGTTCTCGCCACACCGTAAGACCGCAAATCGATATCAGACAATAAAATGTTTCTCAATTTTATCTTTTCAAACGCTCAGCGACATTCAGAACGAGAATCGGGATGTATCACATATGAGACGAATCGCGAGAGAATCACCCATTTTCGAGGCTAGGTGGCGGAATACAAAACATATGTCCAATCCGGCCCAAAAGTATATGGCATGTACTTTTTACAATGCTCTTTCAAACTGCGCTTCGGAAATTTGAATATCGATTTTTATTTTCGAGTTACAGGAGATCAAAGATCAACCACTAACGATTTTTTCTTGAAATGAGCCCCACGAAAACGATCATAACTCGCTTCAAAATAAAGATTTTTTCTCATTCTAAGTTGCCATGGATAGAGGGAAGCTCGGGCAACATTTCTCAGAAAAAAAAGTCATTCCTGGTCAGTGCGCGCATGAGGAGCGGTCGGGTGACCGAAAAAATAGCATAACCTTGGGAATACCGATGTCCCCAACAAGTTATTATGATTTTTATAAAGCACATATATATGCCTCAAAAATCACCGAGGGGCAGAGAAATCGGAGGTTGGGAAAAAAAAAAGCTCTCACTTTCGTCTATCGGCCCGAGGACGAGTTTCTTAAAGAACAGTTGTCCACGTTCCTTTCGAACCGAAATATGCTCAAAATTATTGAAACTTATCATAAAAAAACATTAAAGACCTTTGCCACACTTTGGATGGTCTAAATTTGAAGAGAAAGTGTCATTTTACTCTTCAATTTTCTTCATTTTCATGATGGCTTGAAATGGAACTGTTAATGTTTTTATATGATTTAAAAACTGCCGTAGGGTCAGTTTTTAGTGTAGAATTCGAAAATCGACACTAGAAAGACGTATCTTCAAAACCCCCTCTTTCGCAGATTCACACCCCTCTTTACCAGATTTTTTTGGGAACTCTTGAATATGGCTATGAGCCTGAGCGTGCTATAGTAATTACTAAAGATCTCGACAAACTGATCATTTCTGTGAAGAAAATGAAGAGTTTTCTCTTCTTTGAAGAGAGTTATGTCGATTTGAAGAATTTGGCTCTTAAATTTTCGGACCGCTAAAAATCCAGATTTAACATTCAAAACCTTTATTTTTTTGACTTAAAATAACTAAACTGATAATATTTTGCAACTTTGGAACGTTTTGGACCGATTCCGAAAGATTTGATAATTTTCATTTTTTTCGAATCCAAAAATATCGATGAAAATTCAAAATGTATGGAATCGGTCCAAAGCGTTCCAAAGTTGCAAAATATTATCAGTTTAGTTATTTTAAGTCAAAAAAATAAAGGTTTTGAATGTTAAATCTGGATTTTTAGCGGTCCGAAAATTTAAGAGGCAAATTCTTCAAATCGACATAACTCTCTTCAATGAAGAGAAAACTCTTCATTTTCTTCACAGAAATGATCAGTTTGTCGAGATCTTTGGTAATTACTATAGCATGCTCAGGCTCATAGCCATATTCAAGAGTTCCCAAAAAAATCTGGTAAAGAGGGGTGTGAATTAGGGCTGGCAAATGAAGAGAAGAAGGGAGAATGAAGAGACGATTTTCCACTCCCTCTCATTCTCTCTTCATGAAGAATGACCCGGTCGGTCTAGCTCTTCATGAAGAGCAGTTTCCACAAGACAAGCTGTAACTCGCGTGTGAATGAATATTTTCTCATGAAATTTTAAATGAGGGCTAAGTAGGTCGTGCTTCGTTCACCCATCTAAAAATATCCGAGATTTTACATCTTTTGCATGACATAACTGATTTAGAGCACCTATTCCACGGAGGTGAAGGGGGAACAAACACACTCTATTATCTATATTTGATGCGTTATCGTTATGTTTTGACAGAAGAGCTGTATGAACTAAGTAGGGCAACTACGGAGCACCCAAAATGTTGCTCAACAGCGGAATACATAAACTTGCACAAGGCTTCGATTTCTGCATCCAGCTACTATAAATATCAACCGGATAGTATTATCTATGGAGATTAGAAATTTCAATTGGGCACTCAATACTATTACGAATAAATTCAGGCATGCTAGGTGATTTGCATAAGATGCCAGTGCAACCCCGCTCCTTCCCTCACTCACCACGATTTTGGCCACGCTGTTTCTCACCTTCACATGTCAGTATCTCATGCAAAATAGTTCGGGAAGCAAATTTTCGCGCAAACTCTGTTCTCTCGTTCTCCTTTGTCTCCTCCCATCCTTCGTGGCTATCCAATTGTGCGCGAATTCGGACTCCAAAGGGTGATAAAAGTCGATCACGGGAATCGCGTCTTATTGTCCCAAAACATTCTCCAGCAGTACTGGATAGTTCCTTTACTCAAGAAATAGTCGAATCGAGAAACAAACCCGGTCGAAAACGCTCGTTTTAGAGCAACTCTTCATGAAGAGTTTCTCATTCTTCATGAAGAGTTACCGTATCGCCCGGTCTCTTCGTGAAGAATGACGCCGGGTCGCGCGCCTTTGTGAGACAGAATGAAGAGACAAATCTCACTCTTCATTTGCCAGCCCTAGTGTGAATCTGCGAAAGAGGGGGTTTTGAAGATACGTCTTTCTAGTGTCGATTTTCGAATTCTACACTAAAAACTGACCCTACGGCAGTTTTTAAATCATATAAAAACATTAAGAGTTCCATTTCAAGCCATCATGAAAATGAAGAAAATTGAAGAGTAAAATGACACTTTCTCTTCAAATTTAGACCATCCAAAGTGTGGCAAAGGTCTTTAATGTCTTTTTATGATAAGTTTCAATAATTTTGAGCATATTTCGGTTCGAAAGGAACGTCGACAACTGTTCTTTAAGAAACTCGTCCTCGGGCCGATAGACGAAAGTGAGAGCTTTTTTTTTTCCCAACCTCCGATTTCTCTGCCCCTCGGTGATTTTTGAGGCATATATATGTGCTTTATAAAAATCATAATAACTTTTTGGGGACATCGGTATTCCCAAGGTTATGCTATTTTTTCGGTCACCCGACCGCTCCTCATGAGCGCACTGACCAGGAATGACTTTTTCTTCTGATAAATGTTGCCCGAGCTTCCCTCTATCCATGGCAACTTAGAATGAGAAAAAATCTTTATTTTGAAGCGAGTTATGATCGTTTTCGTGGGGCTCATTTCAAGAAAAAATCGTTAGTGGTTGATCTTTGATCTCCTGTAACTCGAAAATAAAAATCGATATTCAAATTTCCGAAGCGCAGTTTGAAAGAGCATTGTAAAAAGTACATGCCATATACTTTTGGGCCGGATTGGACATATGTTTTGTATTCCGCCACTGGGTGGGTGATTCTCTCGCGATTCGTCTCATATATGTTTCAGAAACATAGTGCGACCAGTCGGTATAAAATGCTGTGTGATCATTCTTCTGGTACAGCTACGAGAACAAAAAAAATGCCTAACTTGATGATTGGAGCAAATTAGTTTCCCTCTTTTTTTTCCGGAATTTCGTGATTTTGCATACGGAATCGATACGGAAAGATTTTTGTGGAATCTTACTCCGGGATGGATGCAAATTCATTCCGGAATGGGATCATTTTTCGCTCGCTCATTCCGGAATGGATGCAAATTGGTCCCTAGGGCATTTTTCTTTTTTTACGGAATTTTTCGATACCGTTTCCGTTTCGAACCACTGAATTCCCATTCGTTTACTTTTCAAAGTTCAATGCAGACATCAAATTGAATCAGGTTATAGTGCGATCAACTTTAATTGTTTGTGCGGGTTTTCCTTCCATTCTTCATTTATGATTTTCGACTGTTGGTCAAGAATCTTACTCTCTTTTCTCTTGTCTGATAATATCGAGGGAGCATTAAAGATGGTGAGCAGAGTGATCTCTTTCTTCTTTCAATACGAAGGAGATCAATATAGAATCATCAGGAAGTTTATTTCCGTGTGCTTTGTCATTGGCACAAACCTATTTTGAATTCTATCTGAAGCGAGTAGTGTTGTTATTTCGAGCAACTCGCCACTCGCGAGTGGTTGAACTTCAAAATGATCGCGAATGAGATCCACTCGCGAGTGCATTCTTCAATTTCACTCGCGAGTGCTCGGCCACTCGCGAATAAATTTGCATTTATTCGCGAGTGTTATTCGCGAGTTCGCCCTCGTCTCTCCCTCTTTCTCTCGCGGGCGATAACTCAATTAGTAACGCAAGGAACGAGAGGAATGAGAGGCAAATTTATTCGCGAGTGTTCGAACACTCGCGAGTCATTTCACTCTTTTCATTCGCGAGTGGATTGGCCTCGCGAGTGATTTTCGCCCTGTCATTCGTCGAGCAAGCGCTCGGCGAATAACGCTCGAATAAACAACACTAGAAGCGAGTAATATATTTATTTATTATTGATGCAAATTTCCAGATGAATATCTATTACTAATTGTTCTTGGCATGGCATATCCATCAAATTCGTTGCCAAACAAATTCAGTAGTCGAAATATTTGAAAATCCTCAATAACTTTTGCGGATTGAGCCTGAAAATGAAGTACTGATTTTTTTCCAACTTTGGTCTCACCTGGCAACTCGCTAGCATACAAAATATATTGCCCAGTCTGGAAGCATATTCCGGTATTTCTTCACTAACATAGTGATAATGAAGCTCACTCATTATCTTCGATCGAATATTATTAGCTACACACCACAGACTTTCGTTATTCTCGAGTGCTTCTGAATGAATCGAGTCAATGAATTAAAGAACTAACCAACTAAAAATTAAAAAAAACAAAGGACTAACTGTCACTCCATAGTGCAAGTCCGAATAGTACCAAAAATTCCTTGTCAGTAGGTTTGATCTGTTCAAAGCATTTTCGCACGAATCGTGCAGAATTGTCACGCGACTTTTTGATTTCTCTGGAATTGTTGCAGTTATTTCTTGCTCCATGAAAAAAGTACTTGACGAGACTCGTTCTGTCCATATTGAACGGAGAATTGGCAAAGAATATGTCGAAATCGGAATCTTGACTATAAGTGGTGTATCCCGGTAGGGTCCTCAAACGTGTTGTCTTTATCTCAGCGAAAAATAGCCATTTCCACATTGACATGTTTCCGGGAAAATGGTGGTACAGTCGGTACGTCGAGTCCAATATGTTCATCAGCGAATAACTTGTTTCCACTATTCTTTTCTGAAAATGTGATGACTCATTTATACTCAATAACGAATACCTTGTCGTCCAGCGAACGAAATTCATCAAACGCAAAGTTGGCAAACTCAATTATCGCGTGCATCGCGATTCTCGTATGAGGTAAAATTTCATCGTAAGTTGCCGGAGTGAGAATCTGAAATTTGAGTTCTCCTTAGCGTTCCCTCCCTCCGTTATGGCTTGCAATAGGTATGGACACCTTCAACTATCCCTCGATATATGCCCAATTCTCAAAACGTGCGCGAGCAACGCATAGTGATGTGTGATGTGTAGTGTTAGTTCATAGGACACGCCTAACCAGGGACCTATCTGCCTACATAATCTCACTCTACTGAGGGGCGATCAGGAGCATACCCCCCTCTCCCATGCAGAATTATCTTTCACCGGTCAGACAAATCAAGAAAATACGTGTCGATTTGCCATTAAACATTTTTTTCTGATTCACACCATATCATTCGCCGTGAGATAATTGTCTCCACCGCTCTTTGTTTTCATGGCCGTTTCTCCCGACAGCCGAATGATGCACATGAGACTGGAAAATTAATTATTCGAAATAAATTTTCGCAATAACAATCGTAATTAGGCGAAAACCGCCCTAAATGAAAATAGAACAGGGAATGGGAATGGCAGGAACGAAAATCTTCGAGAAAAGACTGGGCGAGAGAAAAGACATAAAAAATACTCCCGAAAAGTCCCAAGCACCATACCTGTAACCTTTTCTGATTTTATCCAGCAAAGGAGTCTTGCTTCCAGTTGGTTCGCACTCGTAAAAACTGACAGGGAAGTTGATTAAAATAGTGTGCTTCAATCAAAATCAATTTGTAAAAAAAACAATTTCTCACTCGACACAAACGCGAACTTTCTAACCTGTTATGGTCAACAAACGACGATAATTTGACCACCGCGTTCTGAATTATAATTTTTCCAATCCTTGTGAATGGCAGATGATGCACTTACATCTTCACACTCGGTTGTCGGCTTGCGAGCGTTTTCTAGTACTTCTGCGAATCTCGACAGTCGACATTTCCGGCACGATGTTTTTGGATCTTTGAGCACCATTTGTCCATTATTCCACGCTATTTGCAACTAACTTTTCTGCCAACATTTGTTCTCGTCGTCATTGCATTTCAGTGTGTGCTCTTGCTCGATTGCTCGTCTGGAATTTTTTTTTTTGGGGTTAATTGTTTATTAATTTCGGAAATTACTTGTAAAATGCAGCGCACGGCCGGCACGCGTTTACTCCCATTCTCACGTATTGGATCGTATCAGAGCAGATGAGACACCGCATTCGAAAATGTGGGCCCCTGAATCGGTGTTTGCAAATGAACGATTTGATGGGAATGCTATGAGCATGACAGCATCATCGACAGCAGAAAGAAACAAAACAAGATTCGAACGAATTCAATATAAGGCTAGACCATTTCGGTAGGGTGGTTCGGTATTGAGAAACGATAATAATAAATCTCGAAAATAATGGAGATATTTTTTTTGGGCTAAATAATAATGATAAACTAGCAGAGGGGTTGTTCGATATTCATGAAATGCAAATGATTAATGCAAGCAAGGAAAATTTCAAATACGATCAAAGTAGAAGACAACTAGACGTGAAATATACGCATGCAGTGATAAGGCTCGGAGTGTTATAGTTAGTGGGCGCTTGCTCCTTTCTTGTTTCCTCTCTCCTCTGTTTGCTCTCTCAGTATATCTGACTCACAGTTATCAGGTTGAATAATGTCTCTTCATTTCACGTGTTTCGCATATTCACCCATGATTATTCATCGTGGCAACCATAGTCAGAATTCGATCAAAGCCAGACCCATTTCGCGGATGCTCTAAATGACAATTTTATTCGCGAAATATTTCATTTGGACTTCACTTGCGGAGTACCTCGTTGTATGAAAGGAGGAAACCATGTTGGCTGATCTTCTCGTTGTCAAGAGCGACTCCAGGTTGCTACTATCCCGAGCTCTTCCTTTCTTCATTTTTGAAAAGTCGACCGATGAGGATGGTGAGTTTCCTTTTTCTTTCCATTTTATAGTAATCAATCCAGGATCCAAAGCCGAAAACCGGTCTCTCCTTCAAGCGATTGTTCGTCGACTACTCTAAGTGGTGTACTGTTGTGTGCCTGAAGAATATCGTCACGAGTCCCAAATGGCTGGCTATTATCTACGCAATTGTCTTCATTGCCATGTATGTTCGACCAAAAATTAGGGTAAATAATGCATGTTTGAAGGTGTGGTCTGTTCATATTCATCTCAACCAATCTCATCATCAAATACTTCAAGTATCCCTCATCGACGGAGCTCTCGATCGATGTGAAATCGCAGGTTTCTAGCTGTGATTTAAAAAATAAATAAATGGGCCTATTTTAGAAATTCCCCCGCTTCAGCTTCTGCAATGAGAACCCGCTGAAGCGAAGCATCGTCGAGTTCGTCTGCTCCATTTACAATTCGCAATGAGTCGATTCAGCGCGGATCCGGCGTTCGCCCAAATCGCGAAGCTCATGAAGCAGTTTGATCAGTTGGAGTTGAAGACGATCCTCTTCGATGATTTCGGAATTGGCACGTCCGCAATGAAGATGCAGAGATTGAGCAGAACGAGAACGATGCTCAGGTGGGTGAATTTTAATTTTTAATTTTATTAAGAATTTTAATTAAAAATTAAAAATTTAAAAATATGATGGTGATGGCTGTATACGACTCTTCTCCAGACTGCTCATGAACAAGTTGAGCGACGCCGATCGAATTCGAGCCGGCTATTCGTTCACTGAACTCGTGTCGGAGTGCACCTTCGCCGGCCGAACCTGCAGCTCGTGAGATATTGAAGAATTACATTTTTACTAAAAATTGAGGTCCGACTATTTTGAGGTCCGACTTCACAATGTTCCTGCACCCGGACTACAACGTGTGCTTTACATTCGCGAAGGATCGTGACATAACGCGAGCGGGAACGGAACAGGGACTGCGTATGCTCATGACTGTCAACGTGAGATCGGCCCTATTCTTTGTTTTCTTGTGAGTCCGCTCGACTTTAGCAAGACACGACTCGCTTCTCCACTTTCGACTTTCTGCCGACCTCCGACAGTGCTAATATGTGAGAATTCTAATTTGGCATTTTTGTTGCATGAACTTTGCTTTTGTTCAGTCGTGGCCTGTTGCATCTTCCCGGGGACCATCCTGACTTCACAAACGACGGTTTCAAGATCGCTGTCATGACACAGGCTTCGATCGGGTTCAATCAGGTTTCGAAACGTCTCAGAAATCGTTCAAATACTGCAATTCGAAGGTGAACCGCACGCGATCGCCGTCGCCCTATGACAACTGCACAAGGACTGGACAGCTGGGAGAGCAGGACTACTATTCCGTATCTCTCTTTTTTTTTTGAGAATAGCATAAGAACCTGCGTTGCTTTCAGAATTTCACGTACACATTCGCCTCGTGCCAGAATTCGTGCCTGCAGCGGCTGGCTTGGAAGCACTGCAAATGCGTCGATCCACTCTATCGAAAGGCCGACGAACACACGTACTGTTCAACGCCCGCTGATAGTATGCTCCATTCCTTCTTTCTAACACAATATACCCTAACGAGCTCCTCTATGACGTGACGGAGGGGCTTCGTCGCAGAGACGAATCCTCTCCCATGGCGACCTGGGACAGGGCCCTTCCTAGCTCCCCACATCAACAAACACGGCTAATACGAGCTGATGCTCATCTGTGGTCTCTTGTCGAAGTAAACTCATTGAAAGAACAGAACCATCTAGATCGCTTGATACTACATATAATAATACTATTGATATTATGCATACTACTATACTTGATACTATAATTCAGTGCTGTGTCTCGTCAATCTGCCCTCTCATTCGACAGAGGCGAACGATGATAAGGGTCGACACGTGTGCGAGTGTCATCCTCCGTGTGTCGAACAGGCCTTCGAGCAGACGGTCACTTATGGAGTCTTCCCACCTGGAAAGGTTACTCAGTATCGTTTGTGATGTCAGGCACTTCTTTAGCAGCAGTCATCCAACGATCGGTAAACCAAATATTTTATGTGGCGATCATACATAGGTATAACAAATGCCAATATCTCAGTATCAAGTGGCGACGGGGACGCAGGATCAGCGGGATCTGCTGCTACGTGGGATGAATGGAGGACGGAATGGATGGGGCGACGATGCTTCCAACGACTACGATGTGCGATTCTCATGGGGGCTTTTAAGCGTAGAATAAGTGTATTTATTTCAGGGCACATGGACGACAACGACGAGCACGGTACGTGGAACGTCTCCCACTCATTGGGAAGAGATTGAAGGAACACGGCTAATCTTGTCTCTGCCTGCTTTCTTCTTTCAAATGTCTGCTCAACATGGCGCGCAAGCTATAATTTTAAGAGAGCCCCGTCGACATCGACGACTTCCCTGCCGCCACTGGTCACCCGTCCGCCCCTGTGCCCGCCCAAGCTGCTCACCCGTGATTTCTATCCTATTCTGTCTCTTTCCGAACTGGAGACGGCTTCGTATGAATTCTCTTCATTTCGCATCATTTCGTTCCAGGGCAAAAAAGTGCTTCACGAAAATGAAATGGGTTGTAAGCGTGAGAGTCGCTTGCAGTGGACGAGAGCATCAACGCGGTCGGTCCGTGGGCGCACGACGAATGTCGCGCCAACGAACTCTTCGCGTACTACTACGACAATCCCAAATTCACAGTGATCCAGGGGTGGCCGTGCTTGTCTGGCAAGAAGTGCAAGACGTAAGAGTTGATCAGCCGCTTTCCCCCCTCAACAATTGGCCGATTTTTTCACTACCTCATGTTGAATGCATCTCTGGAAGGTTTTCAAATGTTGATAGGCTTCGAAATAGGAATCACAGAAAGGTGCAGGTGCATAATGTTCGCGGAGCCGATGCGCGAGTGGGATTGGCCGTGTCAGTACACGGGCTACGAAGAGTGCACTACGTATAACAACCAAGCCTCCACCAGCTACCAGTGCTCACAGGTCAGTGGAGCACCCGCACACACACACACAATTAGCCTAATCTAATGATCGCACCTCAGTTCTTCGCCTATTTCGACTTCATTCCGACCGGCGTCAACGTGCCAAATATTGCCAATTGGCCGGCGGGCAATCAGCCGTCCGATTCACCGTGTATGAAGCAGCCAGTTGGTTCAACTGCCCGGTCGACTTGCTGGACAACCGGAGACTGCCGGCGCAATTCCGTAAGCCATCCATCCGTGTATCACACCAGCAAGATTCGGTCCCTGCAGAGCTCGTACAATCTCGCGTCCCTGACGACGACTCTGCTCGATCAGGCTTTCGTGCGGGCAATGATCCTCAAAGGAATCTCGACTCCATGCGATCTTTCGGTTAGGTCGCTTTCCATTTTTGTGCATGGAAATCTCTCCTTTGCCAGCGAGCTGCACTCGACGCCGGTCGTGCGCGGCTTCTGACCACAACGACGACTACGACGACCACTACCGGCCGACCGGGGGGTCCATCGGGAGGAAGGAGGAAGAGATCGGTCGACAACGACGAAGGAAGTGGAGGACGGACGGCGCAGGACGTCTTCATTGCAATAGCGACACTGAAGGAGGGCAGGAAGAAGCGATCGGCCTCAGTCAATTCACCCGTCACTACGACCTCAACGTCATCAACGATGACAACGACGACGACTCTATCTCTATCGACGACGACTCTATCGACGATGGTCACTCAGCCAGCGGATAACATCACGGTCGACCTGCCCGGAGTGAGCCTTTTATCGAGGAACATTGTACACGATTCAGAATGTTTTCAGAATTTGAATCACAACGTTGTTGTTGAAATAAAGACCTTTTCAGTACGGCAGCTGCGAGTTCAAGAACAAGAACTTCAAGGGAGCCGGCGAGTGTATTAAGTGGTGCGATTCATTTTCCTGTTGCTTTGAGTTTCATGACACTACCCCTCCATCCAACTAGCACAATAACAAGAAGGATTCCGCATCATGCATAGTTCTCTAAGAGTCTAGAGAGTACAAGGACATACAGGTACAAGCGGAACGGTCTCATCTTCGAGATGTACTACGATTCACTACAAGTGCGCACGTACACGCAAGCCGCCACTTATCCGGTAACCTGGAATTTTTTTTGAATTTTATAAACTTATAAGTTGCAGTTGTTCGCGATGCTTGCCGACATTGGCGGCCACGCGGGACTCTGGCTGGGCATTTCGAGTTTGAATTTTTTATTTCCAAAATTGAGGAGCTTATTTTCGTAATTCAGTTATCTCGCTGGTTGAGTTCATTGCGCTCTTCTTCATGTGCTGCAACAAAATCATCCGCGGCAAGAAAATTGTGGTCGAAGAAGCGCCCATCTCGGTGAGCTGTCGATCGTATGAATAGAATGTGGCCAATGACCTGGAAAAAACGATACGCGTCCTTGCCTCTAAATCTCTGGTTATGTTCTTTGTCCCTCGTGAAAGAAGAAGCGTCTTGTTGAAATAAAAAAGTATCTTGGCAACCCCGAAGTCCGCTGATGTTTCCAAGGCGCATCAACAGAGAGACGTTTCAGGGTGAGGTCGCAAACAGAGAGGCAAGGGAGCACACGTAGAAGGGCAGTTTGTAGCGGCTTATCGATATCTACTTCATCATAAATAAAGAGAGAATACGAACGATAAAAGACGAAAGATCTTCCGCTACACTTGTTGTATTGTATGATGCGGCACCTGATGACGCATTTTGACCCTCACAATTTCTTTCCCGGTCATCCACTCAGCAGTCTCCTGAAGGTTCAATATCATCATTTCTACACACAATATTCTTCCGAGTCAGACTTAATGACAGGAGACTGAAAGCGAGGAATTACAATGGTCAATCCCGTTTTTTAAATGTGAAATCCAAAAGTTTTCTGGTCATTGAGTCTTGTCGTAATTCTCGTATTGCCCTTCGATTCTGGATTGACTCCGGCTCTGCGTAATGATGTCGACACAGATACACACAGTACTCAGCCATATTTTCTTCTTTTTTCAATTCCTAAATTCACTGATCGTCATTGCCGGAATGGTTTTCGTTTGCTCAACAATTGTCAATTCATTCATTTTTTTGCAATCGAGCTTACCGATGTGCGCTTTTAGATGTAAATATTAGGTAATTCCCCCTACTTGCGTCGAAGTAATTGTAGCCAGAGTATATCGAATATTGTTTCAAATAAAATTTAGTGATGCGACTCACAAAAATAAATACTTTATCTGAACGGGACCTCAACACTCGAAATTATAGAACTTTGCGTTGTATTGAATCGCCTTCGCATTTTATTTATGAAGAAACGACGAATTGGACCAGGTAGAAGGAGAGTATAACTTTGAAAAGTGATGAAATAAATTAAAATGAACAATTTCCATTGCACACTCACAAGGCTGGTCCGATCGAAAAAATGTCAGACGCGTAAAACATTGCGTTGTATGTGAAAGAACGAAGGGCAATGATTGAAGGATCAACAGTATCAGCTGAGGCAAGAATAATAGAGAATAGTAACTGCAGTAAAAGGAAACTGTGATGACGCGACACTGGCAAGAATCTTATCAACTTACAATAATTATGAGATTGAGTGCCTGTGCGATGAATATGCTAAAACTGATAAAGAACAGGGAAATTTCCTGAAAAAATTGCTAAAATTTTATCTACGATTTTCCGGACCTTGGTAATTGATGTTGTTCTTCGAATGAGGAGAAGCTGTTTCAGTGAGAGAACCTGTTTGAGCACTCCGATAAGTAAGCCACGATTAAATTCCCGATTTAAAAAATATTTCTTAGAAGATCATCGTACGTTGAGAATTGAGCAAGAGATGAATATTAAACCTCCGAATGCCAATTGGAAGAGTGTTGCGAGAAGAGGGCGCTGAAACATCGAATAACTATTTGTGGTGGGCTTGCCTCAGGTCATATGATGAAAATGTGAAATTTTTATAGCGTAAACTTTCACACCAATAAAGAAACAAAAACAAAATACAGTTTAGCGAACATTTTTTAGAAATCCCTGATATGCGATATCGTTTTGGAAAAATAGATTAGCGTCAATTGAATATCTGAAAAGTTTTTAAGAGTATTTACTATTTGAAGAATTACCTGGAAGCTACATTCACAACAAGAGATAAAATAAGCGCACATAAGGTAATGACCGGATATAAGCCGCTCCACCACTGAGTATAATGTATTTTTAAATTTAACTATTTATGTAAAATGACTATGCTGTCGATTTTACAGTCCGGGTTAAATAATTCGGCCTCAAAGAATAATGCAATGAATTCAAATTCACGGACATTTGTATTTCTTGTAGTAGCATAAATTGAAGCAAAACGGTCAAACGTCAATAAGAGTACACAAACGTTTTGAGTAAAATAAAACTGAGGAATGAGAAAAAGTAAACTGTATCTGAAAATAATGTTGCGTGAGGTGAGCTGAATTCAGCGAAACCTGACTGTTCCATTCATCGCAGTCCATTCGTAAAAGAAATTAAAGAATGGCTCGGAAACTAGACGCATGCTTATCCACGAATTCAACCATGTTGTCATGTTCTGAATGATCTTTTTTTACACATAGCGGGGAAGAGATTGAAACAACCCAACATTGCTAAAGATAGTCGAAGAACTAACAATTATTGATGTGAGAGTTAATATAGCAATGAAACTAGTTTTGAGCACTTTTCGCAGCGCTCGCATTGCGAAGATAACGGAAATGTAGGTGAGGAATCCGAGAATACCACAGCCAAGCTGGACGACCGTTGTGGAGAGCATGTTCCACCTGACATCCACCTTCATAATTGGAAAAAAACAGACCACTTTGGTTAGAAATTAGAATGACAGTTTTAAAAAAAACGAGAAAGATGTGATGGATTTTTCAAGAGGCGTTTATTGAAAACGAAAGTTGAGTGAGTTTAGTGAATGAGTGGAGTGAGTGAGCTCGAAGACACGAATTTACGCGCTATTTCATTTCACCTGCTAATCTTGAATCTGTATCGTTGCACTTCAGACAAGTAGGACGGAAAAACATACAGAATTAAGAAAGTTTTTTTTGGAAATTTATTATGAAAAATGTTCAATCGGTTGACTAACAGATTACGTGATAAAATGTGTTTCTGTTAGAACAAAAGCGTAAAAAAAATTGGCAGTTTCAAGCTGGGTATTTTGTGAACTTGCTAACCCGGAGGTCACAAGATGGATATTCAGTCGGACATTTCGCCTACAGTTGAAATGCTCAAAATTTATCTTTATTGGAGGAAGAGAAGGTCAGATACTAATCTTCTATGCTCAAGAGTTTGTAACGAAAGCTGGGCTAGTCGATCTGGATATAGGGAGTAGGGAATAAGGCAGCGCGCAAATAACCGCCGAGAGAAATTACATTGTACCGCTTCTAGTTGATTAGCAAGGGGTTTGTTTTCGAAGATCTAGATTCCGTGAACATGTACGACCATTCGCCTATCGTTCTCTATTGAAAACAAGGGATTACGAGATTGATGCAAATAAAATTTGAACCGAACAATATTTAAAAATAAAAAAAAAATGCTTACTAGCCATAACCATCGTTAGCCGGTAAATATCGATTTGAAGACTTTATCCGATCCACACAAACAGGCAGTGACTGTACGACTGTATTGTTCCGCGTATTCTTGTTATTTCTCAAACGTTACACGGTCTTTTCTGTACATTTTTTGCTTGAGAAAAATCTTATTTTAAAACGCGTTCTCTGTAAGAACGGGAGGGGGGTGGCACAATGGCTTCAAAATGCTCCGATCGAGCTGAAATTTTTTTTGGGTACTCCCTAGGGGTCTGGCAAAATTTCATCCATGCATTTCAAAAATAAATTTCAGCTTTGACCCTCATGTGATATACCATTCGATAGAGCATCAAAAGTTATGTCTAAAGCTCGGTTTTCAGCCTGTTCGGACAAAATTTGTCATGAGGGTCGTGAGAATCACATGAGGGTCAAAGCTGAAATTTATTTTTCATGCATGAAATGCATGGATCAACATGAAATTTTGCCAGAAGTATACCTGACCCATAGGGAGTACCCAAAAAATTTTTTAGCTCGATCGGAGCATTTTGAAGCATTGTGCCACCCCCTGCTGAGGGCCGTCCCGTTCTTACAGAGAACGCGTTTTAAATGAAGGAATGAAAATCATTTCAAACTATTTTTTCTCGCGTTTCTAAGTTCTGATTTTCCTGTTTCCGATAGATGCAACAAGACAGATTTATTTCTATCCATTTTGCGTTCAATTTGCGGACGCACGGCCCAAATTGCTGTTGGAGAAAATTGTCGGGTTGCTTGACGATGTATCTTACTCACTTTACTGATACTCACTACAATGTCCGTCCCGTCGGATATTTCGAGAACCGTCCAAAATATATTCATTTACTTTTTCTATGTTATCGGAACCATTTCGTTGTTTGTCAACACAGGAACGCTTGCAATTATCTTGCGAAAAAGTTCGGCACTCACAAGAGAAGTCAAATTTCTCACTGTATTCCAGCAGGTGAGCTGCTATCATTCGACTTCTTACAATGTATACTTCGCAGCTCACATGCCTACTATCAAATGCATTTCTGACTATATTATTTATACCATTTTTCTACGTTCGCATGGGTTCGAATAAAGACCGCAATATTATTTGTAAAGACATTTAGGAGGAGGATACTGTATGGGGATTTTATGCTTTTTCGTCCCATACCAGTACCTAATTGTAAGTGTCTTTAATGCAATTCTCGCAAATCTGTTTGGATTTGAAGGTGATTCAAGTCTTTCTTACTATGTGCATGCTATCCTCTTTTGGAATGATGCTGTTCGCTCGGCAACAAATGCTTATCTGGGATAATTCCATTTTCAAAATGAGAAATTCCGTAAGATTTGGTAAGCCTTTAAACATGTATGAAGTTTATAATATATTTCCTAAGTTGTTCATGCAACCATCTTTGTCACAATGCATCTCTGGACGATTATGACGATTCTCGTACTTCCATCAAGTAGAACGAAACAGAACTGGGTTCTGGACGAGGTTCTTAAATCATTGCAAAAAGCAGGATACGGTTTTTGAGACAACATCCCTTTCCAGTACTCGCAAATATCATGGCGGCAGCGCGGCGTCAACTGGTTTCTATTCTACGGTCCGGACAATATATTGCTAAACGAGATATCTTATTATGGAGCATTCGTGCAAATTCCAGTGTTCTTGGTTCTGGTTATTCTCCCGTTCGCACATATGCTCTACATAGTTTTACAGTAAGTCTTCACAGAACGTCCATTGTAGGAGAACATTTACGCTGCGAACAGTGTCGACGTCGAGTCGATTTCTCCGGAGACAAATCGCCTTGACTAAAACGAAGGAAACGGACTCCCCCTCAACAGTGAACACAATGAGCGTTATTTTTCTTCGATTTGACCACTCTTCAACTAAGTGAGAGAGAGTCCGTCTCCTTCGTGTTCGTCTAGACGATTTGTCTCCAGAGAAATCGTCTAGACGACGAAACTAAGGTAAAAGTAAAGGTGACATCTTTGGTGGGACCCACTGGTAAGGCCAGCTGTTAGACGGGCTGCGTAACCTGTTGTCCGATGCTTTCTTGGGTAGCCTTACCTTTCGTAACCGAGGTCACAACCAATTTGCCGACCCGGGGGGGGGGGGGGTAGCAAGACTTGATTGGCCTTCGACTCTGTTCGCAGCATAAGATTTATTTTGTTTACTTTAGGGCGCGCAAGAAAATGCATTCTGAACGAAATAGAGAAGTGCACATTCGAAACGCAGTTACGATTATTGTTCAGGTTTGCAAAAAAAAAAATGAAAATGAAATACTCAGCCGATGGTTAAAAAATTGCAGTTTTCTATTTTACTAATTTTTATAATGATTCCATTCATTCCGGCAACAATATCCACTGTTGAATACGAAGTTTACAGATCAACCCAAAGTTAGTTAAAAGATGACAATAAAAAATAACCATTTTCAGCGACTGTGATTATTGCTGAGTGTGTTTTTGGTTGCTCGACTCTGCTTAACTCAATCGTGATTGTATTTAGAAATCGTGTGTACCTTTCGAGCCTATCATTTCTGTTCCGCACCCTTCCACCACAACGACACAGCATTCAGAGCATTTCTTCCGTTGTTGTCTAATCAAACTGTTCTAATTTCTTTTCTAGAGGTTGTTGGATCAGTAATGATAAAACTAATTTGTGGATTTTTTTATTTACAATTAAAGAAAAATAATTATCATACATATCCTAACGAACAAAGAGGCTTTGAATTTCCAATTTATTTGTGCATTCAATTCAATTTGAAACATTAAAAGTAGTTACTGATCGATGTGAAGACAGCTTTTGTTTTCTGCGCTGTGAAAATTACAACCTTCGAAAATTGTTGGGCTAATCTTCACAGATTTTTCTAGTCGATCTTCTGTTTCCATGGCTATTCCGTCGGATATCTCACGATTGATTGAGAAGCTAACGATTCATTTTTTCTACATCGTTGGAAGCATTTCCTTAGTAGTAAACACTGCAACTCTTGTCATCATAATCAGAAAAAGTCCCGCGCTAACGCGAGAAGTCAAATTTTTAACTGTTTTTCAGCAGGTATGCAAATTTTTATCACAATGTTCAAACTTTCCATCTCAGCTGTCATGTCTACTCGCCAATGCATTATTGACTCTCGGTATCATTCCGTTCTTCTATCTTCGAATGGGTTAGTTATCATGGGAAATATATAGTTAAACAAATCTCAGGTGGCGGCTATTGTATGGGCGTACTGTGCCACTTCGTGCCTTATCAATATCTCCTTGTAAGATTTGTATCGCGATTTTATCGATTGAATGTAAGGGCCTAGGTGGTCGAAGTGTTTCTCACTGCGTGCATGGTTTCCTCATTCGGAATGATGGTCATAGCTCGTCAACAAATGCTTGTCTGGGACAACTCCTTTTTGAAGATGAGCACATTCGCGAAATACGGTATTCAATCATTTTTGAGATACACAGAACATGAACATTTAGTGGTGTACGCACTAATCAATATAGTAATGCATCTGTGGACTGCAGTGTCGATACTCGCCCTACCATCCGATAGGAAGAGACAGATTGAATCGCTCGACAATGTAATACAAATTTAGAATCGATTTATATTCGATTTATTTTCCTTATTCAGAACATCAATATAAAGTGGCGCGAGCGTGGCCTCAACTGGTTTCTCTTTTACGGACCCGGCAATCGATTACTTGCCCATTTGTCGTATTATGGATTCATAATTCAAGTTCCTGCTTTTTTCGTGCTAATTGTGCTTCCGTTTTCGCACATGTTGTTTGTTGTCATACAGTTAGTTCATTATCAGCAAGATCCACATAGCTTATTATATCAAGGGCACGCAGAAAGATGCTGTCTCAGAGAAATCGAGAAGTGCACGTCAGAAACGCCAATACAATCATAGTTCAGGTCGACTTTTTATACACTCATCAGGAAAATGAATCGAATTCAAAAGTGATCGTTTACAGTTTGTCGTCCTGTTAATATTTATCATCATTCCATTTATTCCGGCGGCAATCACTTCGACACAATGGGAAATCTACAGAGAAACTCAAAGTATGTTTCGTGAATCGAATTTCAGACTTTTGCATCGAGCTTTATTGATTTTATATTACAGCAGCAATAGTTATTGCCGAGTGTGTTTTCGTATGTTCAACACTCGTCAATTCAATTGTAATCGTGTCTCGCAATCGAGTTTATCTAAAATCTATCTCTTGCTTCGTTCCCGCTCGTTCTGCGCAAAGACAAATGAGACACAGCATTCAAAGTGTATCGTCGGTAATCTGACGATAATGCGATAAATTTATGCGTTTTGTTGGTTTCTTTACGATAATCCACTGAATTGTCCCTTTTCGTGAAGTCTGAGTACGGAAGCGCCTAGAATTCGCTACGAGAGATAATTGCAAGTTTAGTGTGCGGAGGAGTTTCAGGCTTCGAGAAGTTACTCTTTCTTCTATGGAATCACATCTACCCGCAATTCCACCACAACACCTTGTTTTCACTCCAAATCGCTGTCGGTAATGATATGAAAAGATGGGTGCGCGATACGACAAATAAAATAACCGTGTATCGAAGTGAACAATATTTGTGCCCGACACACATCAGAAGCTGTCCGAGCAATCTGCAGTTATCATACGATCATGGACTATAAAAAAGAATGTCGAATAGAATATAAAAAGAAATCGAATAGAAAAATTGAGCTTTTCATCCTATCAGCCATACAAGAAAAAACATTTATGATAATCTCGAAACTGGAATATGCTGTAATAAGGGGATACTTGTTACGTGGAACAAAAATATCGCAGTACCTCTAACTTCGAAGTTCCAATGGGATTGTACAACCTGTCAGGGGCAAATGCTATCTTTCCAATACGCTACTAAACCCGTTCTATCACATCTAACTCGGTGCGATAATCATTTTGCTGAAGAATGTGAAAGGCTAAGAGGAACTTTACTTACTTATTGAGTTATTTAGTAGATGCAATACAGCGGGCGGAGCCGCGTGGATCAAAATTCCCCCATTCTTGTCAATCGCGTGTCTTCCCGGTTGACGATATGAGGCGGTTTGCGTTAGGATCAACAAGTGTTGGGAACAGGCAAAAAACCGAAAGTGCCTAAAAGTTGGCCCTAGGGGTTATTTTTCATGCTGAACAACCTGGTATGGTCGATTTCGCAATATGTCCCCTTTTCGCTCCAGTGGGGGCACCCCCCATTTCGCCCTTAAACGCGTTTTTCGACCAAATCTCGCCGGGAAATGCATGAAATGGCACGAAATCTCGCGTTCCATGACAGAATTTTGTGCTCTATCTCGTGGTTACCTTGAATTGTCATGATTCTTTTTCGTTCTCGAGATAAAAGCGTTTTTTGACCCAATTGCGTGCGGGAAAAATCCCTTCACCAGATGAAAGAGCATGCTCTGCTGATCATTTTGCGCTATTGAAAGTGGTATTTATTTGAGGCAAAAGATATTTTATATCGATTTTTGTGAAACGTCAAAAAATTAAATTTTCTGAATACCCCCGTGTTGGTGCTCATTTTGAAGAACTCGTTGAGCTGATCATTTTCTGTGAAGATATAATATCATTTAAACCTCTTTGTGAGAAGTTACAACAGACCGAAGTCCACTTTTCATGAGGGGTTGCGGATATGCACGTTTTCCGCACTTGTAACTTCTCACAAAGAGGTTTAAATGATATGGTATCTTCACAGAAAATGATCAGCTCAACGAGTTCTTCAAAATGAGCACCAACACGGGGGTATTCAGAAAATTTATTTTTTTGACGTTTCACAAAAATCGATATAAAATATCTTTTGCCTCAAATAAATACCACTTTCAATAGCGCAAAATGATCAGCAGAGCATGCTCTTTCATCTGGTGAAGGGATTTTTCCCGCACGCAATTGGGTCAAAAAACGCTTTTATCTCGAGAACGAAAAAGAATCATGACAATTCAAGGTAACCACGATATAGAGCACAAAATTCTGTCATGGAACGCGAGATTTCGTGCCATTTCATGCATTTCCCGGAGAGATTTGGTCGAAAAACGCGTTTAAGGGCGAAATGGGGGGTGCCCCCACTGGAGCGAAAAGGGGACATATTGCGAAATCGACCATACCAGGTTGTTCAGCATGAAAAATAACCCCTAGGGCCAACTTTTGGGCACTTTCGGTTTTTTGCCTGTTCCCGACCCCCGTTGGGGCTTGTTGATCCTAACGCAAACGGCCTCATATAGTTCACAGAGAGTAGGAGGAACCCATTGATTTACACGTGTAGACCATCGATCGTCTTCTCGTCGTAGACTATGTACTGCCCATCGATTCCTCGCTCCCCTGATGTAGTCGACAGGACGCATTTGGTATGGTCAATTGAAATATTTTTTCAGTCTGCTGTTACGGAAATGGTTTTCTTCAACGATTTCAGGCGCAAATAAGCATCTACATTCGCTGAGGTTGACTGCACCTGCTCTGGCTGCACATGCCAATTACTAACTTCCTTTGGTGAGAGGAGAAGCGACGATACTCTCTCACATCAATATGTTAGCGGATCTGATCATGCTCAATCCATTCACAATCGGTGCTTACGGTGTCTTTCAAACACCAAAAACGCGTTTCTATTTCTATTTTTAGTGGCGACCATGTGCGTTAGCTCTTTGCTGTTGTGGATAATTGCATGCAGGAGCCCGAAAGAAATCGGACCCTATCGCATTTTACTCTTCGTTTTTGTCTTATTCGATGCGGCCTACGCTACGTGCTACGTCGTTCTTTATCCGGTAAGAATCACAGATATCATAGAACCTTTTGTAAAACATGACAATTGAGGCGCTCGGTACGATGAGTGGCGTATTCTACTTTTCCTCAACAACAATAGTCGAGAAGTTTATGTCCTTCGTTATCTCTTAGTAATCACATTCGATTTACCGATGGTCGATCACACTTTTCTCCGTGTTTCATCAAAATGTGTCTGTTCTTCTTCTTTTCCACTTCGTCTACCGATATTTCATCCTCAAACGGTTTGAAATGCACTCAGATCCATTTCGAAAAAGCTCAATTACAGTCCGCAGTATCTATTCGTTTTTCAAACACAGAACGGTATTCTCGGTCTCACACTCGGCTTTCTATTGGAAATTACTGTTTGGTGATTGAGATTCAATTGCTAGACGTTAAGAATGAAAATAGATTTCAGGTCCGCCATAGAATATCACTTCTTCCGTGCGTTTCCTGATACGACTGGTGCCGCAATTAGCCCCGTCATAAGGAAGTATCCCTATCTGAAAGCGGAAGAGTGCATCATTGCTGATTATTGGGTTAAAAATGGTTAATACGAAAAGCAAACTCTTCCTCAGACGGCTGACGGTCAGCTGAGATGGCCACAAGTTTTCGCCATGATTTTCTTTTCGACCTCGTTTTCATTTGGTGCGAAAGGATATGGATTAATTTCACTCTATCTCCTCCAGAAATGTCGGCTGTTGCGTACATAACGTTTGAGATTCGCAAGATTTTCCGAATCAACGTGATCAGCCCAAAACTGCTCAAGATACAGAAGCAGCTTTTCTACACTTTAGTATTGCAGGTAACGAGCCCATCATGTTTCGCCAAAATCATTTAAAAAGATCGTTCAGTTTCTGATTCCACTACTGATTATCTACATACCACCAAATATTCTCATGTTACTTCCTCTAACTCGGCTCCATGTTGACATCGATCCATTCTTTTTCTCTTACGGAATATCCCTGTTTCCACTCATCGATACGCTGATCATACTTTTCGGTATCAAGGACTATCGGTAGAAAAACTTGCACATCTCAACCTTATCGTCTCATTACAGAGTTGCCTTCTTGAAGATTATCCGGCTATCATCGACCCTTTCCTTCTACCGTCCATCTTCAATCGCACAATCAAATAGTCTCACCACCCAAATATAGATTTGTTGACAGAACAAGTTCTTTTAGTTTTAAACACATTCATCCCAGTTTTATAAATAGTTTATTAAATAGTTAAACAACTGAAAAATGTTCATCAATAGTAATAATGTTAGCGTGGAGATCTTGTTTGAATAGAGATACTTGCATGTTTTGTTTCATCCTTCGCGACATCGAACATTTTCCTGAAAATATTTTCAAATTTGTTTATATTACATAAATTCCGCTCACATGATAACATCGATCACTTCAGATCGAAGGGATTTGCAAAATAATAGTATAAGATATCACATTTTGACGCAAAGTTGTTTCTTGTTCCGCGCGTAACGAAATTGCTATTAAACTACGGTCACGTTTAAAATTATGCTTTAATTATATAATTGGTGCTTAATGAACGCGAAACCATACCTGAAATCGAGTTTTATCATTAAAAACTAAGAAAAAATAGTGAAAATAGGCGGAAAACGCGTTAAACGAAGTGAAAGTGGGCGGAGCTAACGCGTTTGCCGCGCGGAATAGTTTAATAGGTGTGCAAATACAATCGTATCATTTTAAAAATGTGATAGCAAGGAAACCAGGAATAAAAATTAGTAACGCCGTACAAAACTGTATAGAAAATTCTAAAATCTTTCTGCATAAAGAATGCATTAAATTAAAATATTTTCTGAAGGAGCTTGCCAGAAATGTAATGTGCGTAATGAACGAGTGGCAAAAGAATAGCGTGAATACAATCTGCCAATATAGAATCTTTACATCTTTTAAGAAAAAAGAAAAGAAAAGAAATATTTAAAAAAAATCAGCCCGCACATACCTCCAATGCCACCACCATTACGGCGATGTACAACAGAGACAACATTTTCCGGTTTTCATCTCTTTCTTTACGAGTGCCAAGCGCTTTCTGAAAGTTAGGCTCATAAAAGTATTCGTATTTTTAGAAAAAAATAACAAAAATAACATTCAAATAAACGACCATGTTTTCTGTTGGTATAATAACAAGAATTATCACCATTTTTCACTTGAACAAGGTCAATGAAAAAAATTTCGCATTACAAACCATTAGGTGAGCTCGAATTTTCCAAACAACGACACTGTAGAGTGCAATCAAGAATGAACAATTAACGACAGCCGTAACAAAAGCTCTTTTCCACGACAAGAAAAGTTGCGGCGTGAAAATGGGCTAAATTTCAATGGTATAGCGAATTTTTTGATATGCGTTATGTAATTGGTAACCATAGGCATTCGTTCGCCCGTTGAGTATCGCATGAGATAGAATTCCTGTTCGAGAGTCTGCAGTGAGGTCACTAGACCAACACCTAATTGACCAATAAAACAGCATGGCAATGTAATACGAGAACTCCAGATCTGGAATTTGAAAGTTAGATTTCATTTTCAAGTTGAAGTGCTTCCATTATGATTGTGAATATTCGTTTTCTCGAAGATTTCTTACACGAAGGGGAGGGAAAACGGAGAAGATTAAAGATTTGGTCATATTTCCCTCACTCGATCGTGTTGAAGAGGCATAATAACGGCAGATGCTCTATTCAAGCAAATGAGCAGATTCGTTATTGACTGGCAGGTATGAAGCATATAACTCAAAATTTTAGAAACCTGTAATTTTATCGTATTATTCAAAAAAAATTAATAATACGTCACTTCCAAGTACAATTGCGACTCCATAAGCACTTCATCAAACAACAGTCGTTCCATTGGAAGAATTCCCAATATTTGTGTATTGAGCTGTGAAAATATATCATAGATCAAACCGATCTAAACTAATCATTTCATACGATGAGACTACTATTAATGCCACCTTGAAAATAGTAAAGAACGGCCCGGAATGTGTACTACTTCTTGAGAGTACGTAGAGAATTGTTGCTGTTAGAGCCAGCGTTATTGCGCTGACTGCAATCTGTGCACAATTGATGACAAAGGTGACTCGAGATATTAGAGGGCCGTTTTGCATTTGTGAAGAATATGTTATCGATTTTGAATGAAGGAAGAAAGGAGTAGAAAAGGAATGGCTATATAAGCTCTGTAATCTAATTATTTTTTTCACAGGTGCAATGATTGTTGTGGTAGTGGATGCGTGGAATGACAATTGTTAGAGAGTGGAGAATCATACGGGATTGTCGAATTCAAATAGTCATGCACAAATAATTTCACTGCTATGAACTGCTCTATCTGCTTGAGCAAACAGGCTAATTATGAACGAGTGTTTTGACAATTTGTACCTATCAAAAAAGGTTTCACAGCGAATAACTATTGTTTGTCATGGTGAACTGTCTTCATGTGGTGCTTCATATTATCTTTTCTAGCGAAGAGCTTCGAGCAGATGGGACACGAATTCTTCTTTGTTCCTCCCCCATGCGCCTTCGAATCCAGATGACTTCAATTTATTAAATTATGGTCACATGATTCAATATTGTTCCAACTCACCGTTTCAGTTCATCTTTCCTCACATATGCCTTCATACAACCTTCATAAGTGCATTTGAATGGCTTAATGCCCAAGTGGTTGAGAATGTGCGGGTCGAGATGCGATTTTTTCCAATATCTGCGATTTATGCCTAATTAATTATGAACTGTGATTGTGTGGTTGAATACCTCATGGAGCAGTACCTGCACGCATATCTCCGTTCTCGAGCGGATTCTCTGAAAAGTAAGCTTTCATTAGAATCTGCATATAAAAAAATATAAAAATTAAATTTAAAAAATGTAAAAAATTAAATATAAAACAAAAAAATATATAAAAAAATAAAATGTACCCAGATTCTGTTATCGTTTCCAGTGGAGTACCGATTTGTCTTTCTTCTTCGCAAGCGTCGATAAAACTCCCCCATGCGCCTTCGAATCCAGATGACTTCAATTTATTACATTTTTTAAATTTAATTTTTATATTTTTTTATATGCAGATTCTAATGAAAGCTTACTTTTCAGAGAATCCGCTCGAGAGAGAACGGAGATATGCGTGCAGGTACTGCTCCATGAGGTATTCAACCACACAATCACAGTTCATAATTAATTAGGCATAAATCGAGCGGATTCTCTGAAAAGTAAGCTTTCATTAGAATCTGCATATAAAAAAATATAAAAATTAAATTTAAAAAATGTAAAAAATTAAATATAAAACAAAAAAATATATAAAAAAATAAAATGTACCCAGATTCTGTTATCGTTTCCAGTGGAGTACCGATTTGTCTTTCTTCTTCGCAAGCGTCGATAAAACTACGGGCCGAATTATCCGCAGCGGAATCATAGGACGTGAGAGTCTCGTTGGAGCCACTTTCATGTTGACTCGCGAATGGAGATGCGTCAAACTGTAAATCTTTTAATTGGAAGGATTCTGATTTCCATCGTATGCGTTAGCACTCATGTATTACTTCATTTTATTTTTATTTTTTGGTTCACCATATCGAACCTCATGAGGGAGCACGACTTGATGAGCAGAAATAGAATCGGGTAATGTTTCACACAAACTGTGTGGCGAGTCGAGATATTGTGTTGGCAAATGCTCAATCGAGGGAGGATCGGTCCACTGGGGAGAATTGAAGTTGGAGTAGCCGCGATCAACACTTCTTTCAGGATCGTCATCACTGCAGTCAAAGCTCATATCCGGAGTGAGAAGCGGCGATTGATCAAAGTAGAACCTGAAAGAATTTTTTGTGATCGCCCATAACGCAGATAAGAAGAAATATCAACCTTCCGTCAATTGGAATTGAGATATCATCGGACGGACAACGTGGCGTATAATTCATACCAGTGACCTTCATACCAGTGAGCGTGATGGCGACTGATAGGGAATGAGGGTTTTTCGACTGATGCCGTATGGCGTGCGTCTTATCAGAAAAGATTACATTCCGTTATGTGTCCAGGAGCAGACGGGGGAACTGGAAGTAAATATTGGCGATTCAGCGCTGAGGAATTCGTGTTTTTCTGTTCCCATATTCTGGATGTATCACTATCAAATGATAAAGAGGTTTGAATGAAGGTACATTTTTGTATAAAGAGGGATGAAGTTCATGCACTATGTTTTCATGAATATATTACAAATTTGTGTTGCAGGACTGTTTCATACAGCTTGGGGGAAACATCTGCAGTGAGGTCACTAGACCAACACCTAATTGACCAATAAAACAGCATGGCAATGTAATACGAGAACTCTAGATCTGGAATTTGAAAGTTAGATTTCATTTTCAAGTTGAAGTGCTTCCATTATGATTGTGAATATTCGTTTTCTCGAAGATTTCTTACACGAAGGGGAGGGAAAACGGAGAAGATTAAAGATTTGGTCATATTTCCCTCACTCGATCGTGTTGAAGAGGCATAATAACGGCAGATGCTCTATTCAAGCAAATGAGCAGATTCGTTATTGACTGGCAGGTATGAAGCATATAACTCAAAATTTTAGAAACCTGTAATTTTATCGTATTATTCAAAAAAAATTAATAATACGTCACTTCCAAGTACAATTGCGACTCCATAAGCACTTCATCAAACAACAGTCGTTCCATTGGAAGAATTCCCAATATTTGTGTATTGAGCTGTGAAAATATATCATAGATCAAACCGATCTAAACTAATCATTTCATACGATGAGACTACTATTAATGCCACCTTGAAAATAGTAAAGAACGGCCCGGAATGTGTACTACTTCTTGAGAGTACGTAGAGAATTGTTGCTGTTAGAGCCAGCGTTATTGCGCTGACTGCAATCTGTGCACAATTGATGACAAAGGTGACTCGAGATATTAGAGGGCCGTTTTGCATTTGTGAAGAATATGTTATCGATTTTGAATGAAGGAAGAAAGGAGTAGAAAAGGAATGGCTATATAAGCTCTGTAATCTAATTATTTTTTTCACAGGTGCAATGATTGTTGTGGTAGTGGATGCGTGGAATGACAATTGTTAGAGAGTGGAGAATCATACGGGATTGTCGAATTCAAATAGTCATGCACAAATAATTTCACTGCTATGAACTGCTCTATCTGCTTGAGCAAACAGGCTAATTATGAACGAGTGTTTTGACAATTTGTACCTATCAAAAAAGGTTTCACAGCGAATAACTATTGTTTGTCATGGTGAACTGTCTTCATGTGGTGCTTCATATTATCTTTTCTAGCGAAGAGCTTCGAGCAGATGGGACACGAATTCTTCTTTGTTCCTCCCCCATGCGCCTTCGAATCCAGATGACTTCAATTTATTAAATTATGGTCACATGATTCAATATTGTTCCCACTCACCGTTTCAGTTCATCTTTCCTCACATATGCCTTCATACAACCTTCATAAGTGCATTTGAATGGCTTAATGCCCAAGTGGTTGAGAATGTGCGGGTCGAGATGCGATTTTTTCCAATATCTGCGATTTATGCCTAATTAATTATGAACTGTGATTGTGTGGTTGAATACCTCATGGAGCAGTACCTGCACGCATATCTCCGTTCTCGAGCGGATTCTCTGAAAAGTAAGCTTTCATTAGAATCTGCATATAAAAAAATATAAAAATTAAATTTAAAAAATGTAAAAAATTAAATATAAAACAAAAAATATATAAAAAAATAAAATGTACCCAGATTCTGTTATCGTTTCCAGTGGAGTACCGATTTGTCTTTCTTCTTCGCAAGCGTCGATAAAACTACGGGCCGAATTATCCGCAGCGGAATCATAGGACGTGAGAGTCTCGTTGGAGCCACTTTCATGTTGACTCGCGAATGGAGATGCGTCAAACTGTAAATCTTTTAATTGGAAGGATTCTGATTTCCATCGTATGCGTTAGCACTCATGTATTACTTCATTTTATTTTTATTTTTTTGGTTCACCATATCGAACCTCATGAGGGAGCACGACTTGATGAGCAGAAATAGAATCGGGTAATGTTTCACACAAACTGTGTGGCGAGTCGAGATATTGTGTTGGCAAATGCTCAATCGAGGGAGGATCGGTCCACTGGGGAGAATTGAAGTTGGAGTAGCCGCAATCAACACTTCTTTCAGGATCGTCATCACTGCAGTCAAAGCTCATATCCGGAGTGAGAAGCGGCGATTGATCAAAGTAGAACCTGAAAGAATTTTTTTGTGATCGCCCATAACGCAGATAAGAAGAAATATCAACCTTCCGTCAATTGGAATTGAGATATCATCGGACGGACAACGTGGCGTATAATTCATACCAGTGACCTTCATACCAGTGAGCGTGATGGCGACTGATAGGGAATGAGGGTTTTTCGACTGATGCCGTATGGCGTGCGTCTTATCAGAAAAGATTACATTCCGTTATGTGTCCAGGAGCAGACGGGGGAACTGGAAGTAAATATTGGCGATTCAGCGCTGAGGAATTCGTGTTTTTCTGTTCCCATATTCTGGATGTATCACTATCAAATGATAAAGAGGTTTGAATGAAGGTACATTTTTGTATAAAGAGGGATGAAGTTCATGCACTATGTTTTCATGAATATATTACAAATTTGTGTTGCAGGACTGTTTCATACAGCTTGGGGGAAACATAGCATTGTTTTGAAATATTTCCAAATTTTCTTCGAAACAATTGCTCATTGGCAATTTCGAAATTTTGTAAGCTGTTTAAATGTGTACATCATCGTGAAGAGACAGGCAGAAATCTTTATTGTAGTTTGTAATTCAAGGGGAGATCTGACTGATACCCCAAATGCGCCCACTCGCCAAGTGAATAATATAGGTCAGTGCCTCGAAACGGTAGCGATACTCGTAAACATTTGAGAGGCATTTATGGAAATCGTCTTCGTATTACTCGTTTTCTTCCGAAGAAACACAAAGACGAACTTTCTTAAAGTGAAACGGAGTACTTTTTAGCCATTTAAGTGATAAGCTGACTTGAAAATGTCGCGTATCTCATTACGAATAGGTTTGTAGAAAATAATGAGAATATAGGAAGGCAGGCAGGAGTAAACGTCCGTTATTCCGAAAAAGAGGACAAAGAAAACACGGAAATCTTTCTGTAGTGTATCATTCATTCAACACGATTATTCATCAATTCATACCTTGAAATTAATATGCGTCACAAACGAGTGACAGTAGAATATACTGTAGATTGCCTACAGAATATGTCTCAGCTCTCACAATTACTGCCGGATTGTATACCTCGGAAGCCATCACGATAACTGATACACAGAGCAGCGAGAATGCTCGTCGATTAGTCGCCGCTTCCTTGCTGGTTCGATACACTTTCTGAAACGTTTTGTTAGCCAAAATAAGGGGAGAGGCAAACCAAATGAAATTGACCAGGAATTTTTCGTGAAATTTCCAAATAACAACGATGTAGAGAACGGTCATAGTTATGCAACTAGCGAACGCCGTTAAGAATGTCTGCAACCAGAATGCACGGACGCCTGGCGTATTCGCTGTCTGTAACGAAGAGTCCTTCCTAACAAATCGGGATAACACCCACCATGGGAAATCGCTCTCCCGTAGAGTAGTGCATCAAATACAATTCCAGATGAAGCGATTGTTCTCCGAGATGTAGTCCAAGGCAAAATTGGACGAGAAAAGAGAGAGGAAGGACGACTCGATTGTCCCAGATCTGATCATTATTCAGTTAAATATTGTCGACTGCAGTTACACCTTGTGATGGTACATGGGAAGTAGGACTGCGGTTGCTCTGTTGAAAGAGAGAATTAGGTTGGTTGCTCCTTGACAAGTATGAGTGAAGTAACTGGCAAAGTAGAAAAACTGCAAAATTGTGAATAATTGTTTATACTGTCAAATCGGACCTTGAGGTATAGTTGCGACTCCATAAATTCGTCACTGATCCATTTCCCTCGCGTTGGAATCACTCCCAGTATGTGCAGACTGATTAGCGATAGAATGTCGTATATCAACCCGACCTGAGCTTGCTTTATTTTGATCACATTGTTCACATAGCAAATGGTACTTTGTATATCGTAAAGAATGATCCAGAGTAGGCGCGATCCTTCATCAATACGTAAAGAACTAGCAGTGCGATGGGTACAGTCACTGCACTCATGACAACATCGACAGCGATGAGGGTGTTTGTCACACGAGAGACGAGTGCTCCGTCTGGATGCATACGGTAGCTGAAGTAGACCGATTGACTGACCACGCTAACAAGACACAATTATTGTGGACGGGGAAATTGTGGCATTTACAAATGGAAGATACAAATGGCATGTATCTCACGCGGTTAGTGGGGATGTATTGATGCAAGCGTGCGAGTGGACACAAGAGGAAGTAATTAAAATAATAATCGAGTGAAATGCGAATCGAGAAATCTTTCCAATCTTTCGACGATTCTATTAATGACAGATGCTACACCAATTCACAGGTTCGTAAGAGATGCTTCGAAGATATCGTTCCGAGAACAGCCATAAATATTTAATTCCCTAGTTAATAAGGCACCGACTAACAAACTCGCATGTTATTGGACTCCAATTTTTTTGTTGCTGTTCACTCACAACAAATTTTTATACCCGAATGTGATCACAGTTCTCCTTCAAATGTATACATCAATGTTTTTATCATTGTTACCGAGGTAGCGTGATTCGGTCGATATGGCTCGCTGTGGATATTGCACAGTTAACAAGAAAGACAATGGCGGATATTTCTTGAAGTTACGCGTACAAATGGAATACAGAGATCATTGTGTTGAACCGGTACGATCGGATGGTCATATTATGAGTCGATATCGGTTGTTTTCGTGCTACGAGATCGTGGTTTCACTGATGTGTTACGAGACGCAGGGATTAGCGGGCTGAAAGTCATTCAATTATTCCAACTAAAGTAGCAATCTTACTCATCTTTGCATTACTTATCTTTGCATCATGTATATCTGATCTAATCATTTCAGTCATCAGTTATCATACAGACGGTATCATGCTAACCTCTTCTTATTATTCCTCGCTGTGTCTGAGATGAGGAATTCGATATGCACGAGTACAGCCGGATATTGGAGCAGATAGATGAGATACATGAGGGCGTCCGCGTAGAAGTAGAATGCGAACCATTCCTGGTCGTTGCTGAATAAATTCGTATTTAATTGAAAATGCTCGTTTACATACGCAAAATCGTAGATTTCATCGAACACTTGCAGAGTGTGGTACGGCAAGTTGATGAGCACCTGCAATTTCGAATAATGATTATGAAATTCGCGAGAAACTGTATGAAACCTGAGCTGTGGCCATCATGAGACATCGCTTGATCGCCTTTCCTCGCTTCTTGTTGCACAACTGCAATTTTATACGGTTCGATAAGGAAATTTGTTCATTCATGTTCATCCAATTGAGTCATTTCCAGACGAATCTTGAGTCACTAATCGCATTTCGGTCAAATTGAGGCGAAACATAAGCTCACCCGTACGTGCTCTGCCGACTGTATCTTCATGCCCGATTCCTGATCGCTGGCGCTCTTCTTTCGCGGCGTTCGAGCCGATGAGTTGCTCACGCCTGCAATTACCCTCATAAATTCCGGGATTTCGCTATAATCCTATCCGTTAGCGCAAGAGATCGTCTGAATCGTACCTCTGAAGAGGACCATATGTGACGCGGCCTTGCCAGTTCCCGTAGTCGCCGTGCTCCTCGACACTACAGTCTCGTTGAATTTGCTGAAACATCAGCATCAATTATCTTTCCTCGTCCACCAAATCATACGATTATCTTTCATTTCCGCCAAATGCTCGTGCTTGGCACATCTGACGGAATTCCCGGTATGCTCGAAGTGGTCGAGTAATGGGCGGTTGTGCATTGAAAGGAGGATGGCTTACGTGGTAAAGTGCTTGCTCCAGATCAGCACTCCGAGATCCACAATTAGAGTGCAGATAAAGGGCAGAAGATAGGTGGAGGTCATCTCAAGCACCGACACCCACGTTGCTGTTGAGACACTGGAATTAGTCGGATTGGACTGGGGTTGGTGTACTTGCTCAAGAGCGCTGTTCAGCATCAAATAGCAGCTCGAACAATTCGCATTCCACACGTTAATATATGTAGAACACCGCACATGGCGTGCGGTGCGGTAAATAACACTTTCTTGGAATGCGAATTTAACCATCCTTCAAAACTTCTTCCATCTTGCGGATTAATTGTAAAAAGGAACATAATGAGCAAAGATCACGGAAGTTGCAAGGTTCTCATTTCAGCTTCCTTATTAGCCTCTTTTGATTATGCATCACAGATTCAGAGATGTGATAAGGCTGTGAGGTAAGCTTCTTGGCAAACAGTGTGCGCAACCAATCCGGAAAGAGAGGGAGAGAGGTTGAAGTTCACGCTTCTTGAACATTGTAGCTCGAATAGCATTGATAATTGAGAAACGCAACTGACTCAATCATATTCGGATCCGTCTCGCAAGTGACCATTCGTTGACCATTCTCATCCTCGAAAACACGATCCGTCATCAGCAAAAGCGCCCAAATCTGAAAAGATCGAAAATCATTCCACTCTTCAAGTGTCCTTTCTTCAAGCAGTGGTTACGAAGTGCACACGAGCGTTCTTTCCTCAAAACACCCGACTGCTGTCGTAGGTTCCAAAATTGTTTTCCCCTTCCGTGTGTCAACTGTATCCCACGAACTGTTGTTATTCACACTCGCCTCTATATTGAAACATCTGTTTTTTCGCGTGTAACTCGACCAAATGGTTCGACGAACGTATTTTCCAAAAAAAAACCATCTAATTAGAAATCACTTCTACTTGATCATTCCGAATTGATGAAAAGAACTCGTGCTTGAATAGACGGAACTCAATGATCGTTCTATACATAAAGTGGCCAGCGTTCATTCATTGAGAGCTCAGTGAACCTTTGAATGGAATTGCCGCACTCTCGGTATATAGCCAATGCCATATTACGCTCGCCCATAGCAAATTTAATAGACCACCCAGGAGAACTAATTCGTGCGCTGCATTGAAGAATGCGACCGGCCGCGACAATTTTGCGCTGGTCTTCCTGTTTTCAAGCTAAATTGTGGCCTGAAGACTACAAAAAGTAATACAAAGAAGTACGCAATCAGTTCGACGATCGAACAATTTACACCAAAAGTACAGAATGAGGGCGCACTGATCTGATTACAGTCGCCTAATCAGCGGAAAGAGTAGAGGGATGAGGGGGCAGTACCTGTGTCGTGCATCCGAATACGAGTACCATTGCGAGGAGTCGACGAGCATCGAGAAGGAATCCCATGCATCCTTGCTGCATCATCTGCTTCAGTGGAAAGAGAAGAATAGCAAAGCGCTGCGCGAACATCACAACGAATCTGCAATCTGAGTATATCATCACCACGTTGCATTTCCCCTCTCGCTGTGACCGAATGCGCTGTTTTTCTAGCCCTTGTCGAGTTACCGCACAACGCGTGTCTCTCCGAGCGCCGTGCTCTTACTTACGCTCACGGCAAAACTCATTACGCGCACCTTTTTCTCGGTAGAGCCAGCTAACCAAACATAGCCACATCGCGAGAGTGCAATAGGGTTGTTATATGAGAAGAAAGGGAGTGAAATATCAAGTCTAATAAAAAAATGAGTATGTTCTACTTACGTCCAGTTCGCGAAACACGCAGCAATGTTCATCAAAAACGGCGTCACTTTGCAAGTGATGTTTCCTGAAAGAGAGCTTCTTCACAATTTTTACAGACCACCGAAAGATGCATGTCAACTGCTCATTCATTCGGAAATTTTTCGAACAAAACACATCCGTTTTGTGTTTCACTGAGCGGATCTAGCAACTACTCCCACCAGACCTCACGTCAGTTACATTCTTAGTACATTTTTGCGAAGAGCTATTTAGCAGCTTCTTGCATGTTTCTGACAAATTCAGCGATCATGTCGAGTGCAGCTAATGCACCTAGGTTGTGCACACAAGAATTTGATTCGCACCCGTCGCACCGAGATTTGCAATTAAAGCAGCCTCGGATTTGTGTGCCTCCATTTCCAAGGCTGCGCTCCATTTCCCTCCAGTCCTTCGTCTACTGTACAGTACTTTCAGCGAAGTGCTTCATCCATTCCTTTTTCTAATTTCTTTCACCGTATATTTTCGGGAGGAGGGGAGCGTGTCCTCAATTCCATCCCGGGTATTCTTTATGCGAAATTATGTCTTCGCTACGTATTCGCGGAATCCGACATACACACAAACACGCTCATTCTGTCACAGATACCATTGAGAGCTATGGGTGATTGAGGGAAGCGGGGATGGGGACAAAACATCCACGCATGGCTAATTGTAAATATGCGGAAGCGATTGGCTCGAGCGACGAAAACAGTTGAGGGCCAGAACCATTTCCGTGATTGTCATCAACATTGTGGCGGAAGTGGAACAGAGCGCATGCATTACTTCACTGTGCGAATCTCGAGTCTCAAATAACCCCCTTCACTTATCGTTGTCTTTATGGTCACACGCTAAGCACAAAATCATTCGAGAAAAAAACCTCGCAGGTTTCAGCTGGCCATGATCAGAATAGCCTGCAGATTGCTTTAGATAGTCCGGTATAACGGGAAACTAAGCAACAATCAACAGTTCAATGCGCCATGAGACTGCGCTGGAACGTTCACCTGTCTTTGCTGGCCATTTCAAGAAATGAGTAACTAAATTCAGGTGAAGATAAATGGATTTACACGGAATCAGATGCACCTGTTTTTAAATTTTCTTTGAAACTTTGAACTGTCAATGATTGATGTGTGTAGCATTATGCGCTATCGTAATCTCGGAATGACCAAAATTTCACAAACAAAGCTGATTGTTTTCTGCCATTTTCGAACGTGTTGCGGAACTACGCGGAACAAAAAAAATGCGAAGAAGTGCAGTTCAGAAGCACTATTCTCCCCAGTGAATAGCGACTTTGCAGTAGGAATAATTGAGGGTTTGGTTGACAGCTTGAGCGACGGTTCCGTTCATTTTCTATTAAAATCAACGCTCATTCACAATTTATGCGGAATAAACACAAAATTTCTCAGCATTTTTCAGCATTCTCAGCATTACTCGTATTTCATGGTTGATGAAAATGGTAATTGCAATCAGACTTTTTGTGATATGATTTTCTGTTTGCATGTTTTTGGTCCGAATCGCAATCACTTCGGGCATCAATTATCACTATTGAAATATTGCATTTGCTTCGTTTGGGATAGCCAAAACGTATAATGTGCTGAAGAACGAAAGGGGTACCTTTCAGGGCGGGAAAGACGCTCGGACCGACGATATCGAAGAGGATCGTGGACAACGAAACGAGATTGGCAATGCAGATTCCGAGGAGGAAATGGTAGTAGTGCGAACGGCGAAGACGTCGAAGACGAAGAAGACCGATAACGATGAGGGGAAGGGTCAACTGGAAAGAAGGGGAATTGTTACGATTCTTTACCTAATTGAGCTACTCCGCTTTTTGAATTCCTTCTCACGAATCAGATGCACCTGCGTACCGAGAATCGACAACAATGAAAAACAAAACCGATCCTTGAACTTTAATTTCAGTTGCCTTAGCGAAAACCGAATCGGATCTTCCTCGGGAAAGCGATAACAAAAAACAGCGTTGGCGAATCACAATCAAAGGATCATTTAGAAAAGAGTTTCTGTACTTTATCTATCTGAGTCCTTTTTTGCAGATGTATACTTCCGCACTAATCAAAAAGGAAAAAAAACAATCCATATGCACAAGCTTCAATTTCTAGATACAGTGCCAAAAATATATTGCATTTCCCGGATCCTCTACGCGATAACAAAAAAAGTAGGAGTATCGCAATTGAAAGAGCATGCGGGAAAAGGACTAGATGGGCTTTTCCACGCCTTTTTTTTCTAGGTGGTATGAATTTGTGTTTACTTACCAGCACGACAACCAGTACTACCCAGTACTGTAACTGTGATACGAAGATCCACGTGGCGAGGGAATTCGAGGCCGGCACGCTACTTGTAGATGCCATCTGCAATCCATTGTGTTGTGACAGAAACAGCTGCGAATTAACGAGGTGCGGAAAGTACGCGAGCTACAGAATTGTCATCAGATCTCTGCGCGGAGGATGCGTAGGAGAATATGGTAAGTATCTACAGAAATGTCGTCCTTGCTTAGAACTGTACGCTCCGATGAGAGGTTGGCAGTTAAGATCAAACGCACATTCAGCCAAACGTCAGGGTGTCGCGGAAAGCGCCGCTAAATAGAGTCTTGTTCATGGGCAGGTCTCGAATGAGAGTGGAAAGGGGCGGAGACTGAGAAGAGCGCGCTCAAATTGCGAGGGGGTTAGCTGCGAAGCGGGTGCACACAAAAAGGTCGTTTTGGCACGCTCGAGCAGTCAAATGAAAAGATGAGCTGAAACATTTAGAGAAGAATTTTTGAGCAGAAACGCCTTTTCACGAGTAAGCGAAGCATGAGGTGAAGGCCGGAAAACACGAAATATATCGAACTTTCGTGTTGATATCTCAAAGATCGCTGGATAACAAAATTTCAGTACTGTAGATGTGCTGACTGTAAACAGCACTCGACAAGCGGCCAGAGAAAACGCACATTCACGCCGAAATCTTATACTGAAATATGGTAAGTCACATGCGGATTCGGTGTGCACATGCCACTTTCGACGTTGGACGGAATCGAAGACTGCTGATATGCGACGAAATGGGATCAAGGCAGCAACCGGTAATCAGCGCAACGACGTCGTTTACGCCCGAAGAAGTGGTTACAATTTCATCCGAGATACGATTTCGAAGGTTGAAGAAGAAAGCGCGATCTCTCAAGTGTCAAGCACTGTTACGCGAACGTGTTTTTCTCATCACTTTATTCGGATGAAATAAAACCTACGTGATAGAAAACACCTTTTCCGACGATATGGCAAGTAATACGCAAGAACGAAATCATGACACTGGTAATGTTCGATCTCCAGTAGCAGACCAAGTAAATCGCTATTGATGACAGTGGTAATGACCGGACTACGGAGAACGCCAAAAAAATCATTTGAGCAAATTTACTCGTATTTCTCCAAAAATAAAACTGAGATTTCAATGGAGTCCAATTCTCTATTTTCCAGAGTATAGAATCATCCCTTAGTGAATCCCTATTTCGAAATGCGATCTATTTCGAATGAGGGCAAATCACAGGGTTTCTCAAGAGGAGAGTTCGCAGTACTCGGAAATGGGACGTGTGGAAAACGAATTCACGATTGAGAAGAAGACAAGTCTTCTCTGTCATTCGTTGAGTGTTTTGAAAAGTAGGAATAATTCGAATCAAGATATACACCCAATAGATCTCCGATTAACTCTATGTCCGTGTTTTTGCAGGACGGAAGACGCTATCGGATGTGGTCTAGTCTAGTTTGGAAGATGTCTAGTCGTTTAGAGGAAATCCTGTCTGTAGGGAGATCTGTATTACTTCCTCTCTAATCTGTTTTTCATAATTGGAATGAAATAGTTCGAGAAGAAGAGCCTGATTTTCAACATATCAATTGGAAATGCTTGCGTCACTTGCAAATTCCTTTGTAATTTGGGCGCGTCTGCTCAGCAATTTATTGGGTTGTGGAACCAAAGGTAAGGAAGCGAGGCGCGCCTAAATCACGCTCAATGAATGCCAAATTAGTGTCTCTGTCCGTGTACGACCAGTGCTCTCGACAACAGTGGACGCAAATAGCCTCTCGATCTCTCCTGTAACCGTGTAACAAAGTAACCAATCCCCTTCGAACAGAGAACCGCGTGTTTTCGTAATGAAGGAGGAAGCCGCACTTGCACTTGCGCCAAATTCGTTCGAAAATTGAAAGCAGATTGAATTCCGAATTCGCATGGATACCATAAGCCAAATGGCTCAGGGTTGTACAGTAAGAGACTAATGAAAATGTAAAAAAAACAAATCAGTAAAATAAAAAGCTAGCTCCTGCAGAAATAACACTCGAGTGGACGCAAAATAGGTTTCACTAATGTCATGTTTTCGATTTGTAATGCGAGTTGGCTGAAACTCGATAACTGTTGACCATGTCATTACGAAAACCGCTTCAATGTGGGTATCATTAACCATTCAGAAATGGTCCGGGTGGCTAATAATTCATGCAGAATTGGAACCAAGAGCCTCATCAACAGCTAGTGAATGCTTGCTACTTCCCGAAACGAAACCTGAGTGGGCAGATGAATTCGAACAAAGGAACACTGGAAACCAAAATTCAAAATCGGCCGGTCAACATCTGAAATTTTGGCAACAACTGACTCGCGAAAAAAACATTCAGTCGATGTTGTATGAAGTAAGGAAAACAGTAATTAGTCGCGTTTCGTCAGTTTCTCTTAGATCAACGCGAGATTTTCCCATCATACTGAAGATCTCAAAATTGTTCGAAATCGTCTGTAGATTGGAAGAGGATTGGATTCAGTCTCAATGTTTTGTTTTAGTCTGGAGGAAATTCAATTTAGTCTGCCGCAATGAAACGAGTAGTTCGGCCCAGACGAGTCACGCCGATTGTCTTTCCCCTTCGTCTTCAGGAAAAGATGGACAAGCCAAAACCCTTCGACCTTTGAACGTCAATGATGTGAACATATGGTGAGTTGGCAACTTGGCTTCAGTTTTGTCTCCCAAAACGATAGGATTAATCTCGAGACATTCGGACTAAAGGTTTTGGGTAAGTCATCAGTTTAGAGAACACAATAGAGAAAATTGTTCATTCAAATTGTCTCGACGGCGATCTTTTACGACCATCAGACCATGCAAGAAAGAGCAAAGACCAAAGCTATTACAACTGATAAATAAATTAGTCTCAACAAGGAAAAAAGCGCGTAAACGCAAATGCAGCACGCGTTCATTCCGACTAAAGCGTGCATAAACGATGAGCCTTCCCTTCCAGGTAGTAATTACGACCAGAAAACCACGTTGAATTGGTTCCCTTTGAGATGAGGAAGTGCCCTTAGAAGGACCGAGGATAACACCTTTCACTTCTAGAAATTATCTCTCAAAGTTTACGTGCTCCTTCTATGCGATAAGACTGAGCACTTTCTGTCGAAATGCTCGCGAAACTGACGAGTGACAGCCTGCCGATATTGGGCCGCTAATGCGAGCACACTTTCTCGAGGCTTAGCTGCAATCGACAGTAAGTGCATCGTCTAGATGCATGATGCCTATCTCGTGCACGGGATTGAAATGCTTTCGAGCTCACGGGGAAGTCCGGATGGAATGAGAGAGGAAGAGGGACGAGTACAAAAACAAGCGGAAGTGTCCGAGTGCGTAAACTGAAAATAGCCGCGAGAGATGCAAAAGAGCTGCGTGAGTGAAAGGGCGAGAAGAGGGAGAAGGGCTCGTTGTGTTGCGGCGACAGGGAGTAAATGCACCGAATCGGCGAGTAGCAAAGAGGAAGCAATTATTGATATCGAGCGACGGATTCTGGAGAAGGAGGAAGGTGCCGGAGCAATGTTCGGATTGATCAGAGCTCGCGTTCTCCGAAGCCCATTCTCACGGATAAGCGCCCGTGTTTTGCAAAGGATGCCCTAGCGCCAACACAGCGTAAACAAGGCAATAACGGTGCAATACGTGAGAAGAGTCGAAAACAGTGAAGGACATCGCAGCTGCCTCGCCGTCCCGAACACGTATGCGGTGAAACAAACAAGCGGAGGAGGCAGGGAAAACACTTGTTCAGCTCGTCATTCTCTCTCGAAATAGGATTAAAATAATGGAAACTCGGCGGAGTTGGTTCAATTTAATCCCATGCGCTTTAAAGGCGCAAGATCGAATGACGGAGCGTTCTCGAGAGTTGCGGTGGAAACGAATGAAATTAAAGAAAGATGTAAGAAACACAACGACTTCGAGTCAAACACTGTCTCGCCACTCCTACCTCCGTCTTCCCTTCCTGACGAGGTCAATTATGACAATCGCGGCGGCTGTCACTAAGCGTGTGACGTATTTCCGCGTTGGAAACAAGAGGGAGGCTGACCAATAGTCGCAAATGAAAAAAAAAACAATAGGACAGTGAAGCATAAGGACGAAATATGGAGATGGAAGCGAATAAAGATGTCCCGTCCCAGCAGTGGGCTCCCGCTCTTTTTATGAGAAAAGACATATACGGGGAAGACATTCTTCATTAGACATGAGGACTAAGGACCGCAAATGACCAAGAACTGAGCCATCTCACTCAAAATAAAGCGAATTTGCCCTCAAAGAAAGGGCGATTTCACCCCCCGGTGACTTCTCGGCCCACCATTCTCTTCTTTCTGCTTTGTGATGCATGGCGATTGTTTATCCCATTCGAGAGAGAGAGAGACTTCACTTGCCTAATAAGGAATTCATCTGCGTGATGGCGTTCCGTGAGAGTGAAAACAGGGGGAAATCGGATGTGGTCGGCCCATTTTGATTCTGAGTTTTGGCATTTTGAGATTATTGGACTCGGTACGGGATCGTGATACGGGTGAAGACTGCGACGGGTAGAAAGAATACCGCTATGAGGTGTAGGGCGAATTGTGGAAGATGTGTGTCCAGAAGCAAAGGGAACTTCGGGTGATAATATTCGAGAAATATTGAGAAACAAGTCGAATCAGCTTTACAAGCAAACCACGAGTGTCGCATAGGCAGGTGGGTATTTTCCCGAATGTCGCGTGATATGCAGACAGACAGAGTATTGTCTAGGGGAGTTCGTGAAATGAACGCCCTTACAATACATTTATCAGCATTTGTGGCTCGCGAGAGGCAAATTCAATTGCGAGAGAAATGGGATTAGAGGAGGAATTGATAGCGAAACGCAGGAAAAAGCTGTTCAGAATAAACGCTGAGCGAGAATAATGCATTACACGGCAACACAAATCTATTGTGAAGCTGCGGCTACTCTTCTCCGTGCAAACTCTCGCTTTTCCTTGCAGAGCGGTTGTTTTTGGTCCTCGCAACCCCCACTTTCGTATAGGGAATGACCAGAAAAGAGGATGGGTACATGACATTCGCAACAACTTGTAGGAAGGCGAGTCGACCATAGGAGATACACTCCTTTGGGAGTACAAAAACACGAGAGAGGCACCCAGCAAAAATGGAAATGAGAAGTACTAATGAATAGCCTGCTGCTTCCCTCCTATAGTCAATGGTCAAACGACCAATACGATTAGTGGCCAGAGGAAAGCGACCCGGAAGGTAAGAGAGCCGGGTTAAGGTCGCAGCAAACTATGAACAAAATAGAGAAGCAGACAATCCGGTCTCGGTCTAGCCCGGAAACTGGGGGAAAGTGGTCAACAACAAGGACGTGAGATCCTCCACGAATGTCTGAATTTGATTAGAAGTAAGAATGGCCGACGAGGTTCACCAAATTCAATTTGTATGCAAAAGACAAGCCATTTGCATCAGAAACCTCTCTGTTCACTCTCAAATTAGAGTCTCCCTCTCCCTCATTCGTCCCATTCTAGCCCACTCCGCGCGGTCTTCTCTCGCTCTTCTCCCCGTCTCTCCGCTGATAACGCAACAATTCTCGGTACGCCACCCCCCTATCTAATTGATGCACGCATTTCTCTTTTCTCTTTCTAATCTTGGCGAAACTCCCTTTATCATCCGCGCAATCATCCCATTACAACCACGCGCGCGCGCGTGCGTTGGCTCTATCGACTTTTTGCGCCCCCCCCCCTTGCTTCCTTTATCACAGAGTTGATCTTGTGGCGTTTTCCTAGCGCACTTTCGCTTGCTAGTCCCACTATCCTGTCTCGAGAAGTGTCTACCGCGTCTTTCTAAGTTCTGATCAAGTCCAATCGCTACATTGTCCAGTCTAATGGAGTAAGGCCATTGTAGATGTTGTCCCGTCATCTCCTTCGTCCCTCTTCCTCCCTTCTCTCTTCCTCTTCCACATCGTCATCAGTGCACACTGCATCGCACAAGGAACTCGTGGACTTCTGCAAGGGAGAACTCGCCGCCATCCAGGTACCGCCGACTCCGGCCGTGAACAAGGGTTGCGAAAATGAACCACAAATCCGATCAAACTCAAGCCAAATATCTGTCTCAATCTACATTCTATTCCCTCATTCGATGAACCGACCACTCGCTACGGTGTGCACTGCGCGAAATGACTCTTCTCTGGGGAGGGAGGGGGCAGAAAGAGCTGCTCGTATGGGGAGCAAGGGCTTCAAATGACGCAATCATTTGCAGGAGGCGGGCACGTTCAAGCAGGAGCGCGTCATTGAGGGACCGCAGGGCGTCGAGGTTCGTTGAGGGTCCGAACATTCTCACCGCCCCAGTCGCATTCTCTAACAATAAGTAGAGAAAGAGACTGGTTGCACCTGCCGCACACGAAATGACAGAATCAGGGGGGACGAACGAACTACGGATAACTTTCATGCAGGAATCATGAATGAAATGTTCTACTAGGATTCGGTCTAATCGAGAATGAGGATAGACGAACAACTGAATTGAGAGTTCGTCGCACCTCATTGTCGACCAGACCGACCCCTCTTGTCAATTTCTCTGCATAGAGAATGAGACAATGACAGAGTAGTCAGCACAACAAAGGGGCACGTCGGGTACGATTGCCGTTGATGATGGCGGAAGTGAAGAATAATAACAAAATAGATTGAGAAATTGGGAAGACATAATGAGCGACCATTGATGAGCGCTGTGCTCTTGTTGTAGTGCTTCTTGTGGTTCTGTCGTGTGTTCTCTTGTTACGTAGAACGGTAACAATTTCGTCCCTGTTTTCACGTCACGATACGCCCATTGCGCAGATGAATTGACTATTAGGCAAGTGAAGTCGCGCCGTAGTGGGATATGCAATGATCACAAAGTAGAGAGAAGAGGGGGGATCACTCGAACTAATCGTGATTGAGGCTGAATTGCAGGTGAAAGTGGCTGGATTTGCGAAGCCGCTGCTCAACTTCTGCGCCAATAACTACCTCGGACTGAGCAGTCATCCGGAGGTGAGAGGGAGACAGGGGAAGTGAGATAGTGCTAAGCATGATTGAAGAAAGGATTTGTTATTGAGATAGTCAATCAGTCACATCATGAAATCCCTATCTATTAGGAGATGAGAAGTTAATCGTAGTGGTTCTAGCGCAAGGGTCTTATAAATACGTGCGATTCGCAAGGTCGATCAACCAGAGAGCTAGTGTACATATGTACTGAACCGAGAATCCAGGTGAAATTGAGATCATCAATCAGCAAAGCTTGTTATTCATGATTACTTGTGCTCGATGAATGTTTGATCATTATGATATCCTCAATCGCAAGATCTAGGGATTTGGAGAGAATGGACCGCAATGCACAAAGGAATTGTAGCCAGTTTTGTAGTAGGTATTTGAAGGAATGGAGCGGGAATATACGTAGGCGTTTGTCAAAATGAATTTCATTCGTGAATTAGTTCGCGCATGGAATAGATCCTAATGTAGAGAAGAATGTGGAGCGTTCTGAGTATGAAAAATTGCAAAAAAAAAATTGTGCATGGGGAAGGGCTGCCGGCGAATATGTAATGAGCGATATTAGACATTTGCGAGCGAGCTAATTATTGGAAGCATGGGACGGAAATGCTATCGCATTCGGGCATCGGGCGACAATGGCAGTGGGGATCACAGTTTTGTCGACTGGGAAGGATGTGCGCGTTTCATTACCATTCAAGTTGGGAGAGTTGATTTTTTTTTGTGAAATTCTTCAGTCCGCATTAGTGAATAATCGGCACTTACATTTAGTTCCCAAAAGCAGCGCTCGAACTTACGGGTAGTAATAGATGCGACAGTGAGTGTTAAAATGAGCGAGGAAGAAAATGGTAGTCTATCTTTGGCCACTAAAGTAAAGAAGTGCTGAATAATGAGTACTGCAGGTGATCGCAGCGGGAAAGCGGGCACTGGACACGCACGGAGCCGGCCTTTCTTCCGTCCGATTCATCTGTGGCACGCAGGACATTCACAAGGTGAGCAACGCGATCAAATTGACTTTGCTCGTCATTAATCCATTAGACGGAGCCAGAAATATCACAATCAGCCCATTTGCAATCATAATAGGGGGGGGGGGGCGATACGATTAACGTCGGCAACTTGATTACTGTGAGTGCACAAGCGATGGAAGTGTGACGCTACGACTAACTCTCGTTGAAAAGGATCAATGCTATTAGACGAACGTCACAAGGCGATTGAACTCAAACGTCGAGAAGAGCAAAAGTGGAAAAAGAAATGAGATTGTGAACGAGATAAGCACAGTGAGCTCATAACGATAGCATGTTTTCGAAAGTGGATAAGGCAGAACCATTGACTGTTTCTTTGTGAACTATAATGCGTAAACACTAAGGAAACTATGAGCCGCTATATTTCAACCTAAAGTCACGTAGATACCAACGAACGCATACAATATGAAAATAGTTACTAAGATGCGAACAATAGAATGAGTAATGGACTAGAATGTCCTCGTAGAAAGATCAGACAACAACACGGAAGAGGAGAGGTTATAGTGGAGAAACTAGTGAAACACGAGAACCGAATGATTGACTAGAGATTGAGTGCCATAAAGAGTCTAGCCCACGCATTCTTGAATTGTGGGTTCACGATCCTTGCTGGGATGCCTCTCTACTAGACTTTTTGAAACGGGAAATTTCCGGTATCCGTTGTTGGTGAGCTTTTCCTACACAATTCTACTCATTAGTACGCCTTTGTTTGCACGCGAGACTGCTGCCTCGGGACCTTCTGACCGACTCATTACGCGATTTCCAATTTTGGAAGGAGAGAAGGAAGCCGTGAAATGAATCGAGCACTGTGTTCCTAGACTCTTTTACGAGAAATGGAGATAGGGGAACACACCGCTCGATTTTTTTTTTTTTAAACAAAACGCGAAACACTAATTCTGGAGATGGATTGCAGGGAGTAGCGGTTTGTTTGAGCTCCAGTTATTGTAGAATTACATAGTGTCAATTTCAGGAACTGGAGGCGAAAATCGCTCGTTTCCACGGTCGAGAGGACGCGATTCTCTACGCTGCCTGCTTCGACGCCAACGCAGGCATCTTCGAGCAACTCGCGGGTGAGAAAATTGTGAACTGCCTCTCGTTATGACTCACTCGAACTCACTCGAACGGGCGAAATAGTGCACCCCAAAGCACGCCAAAAGAAGAGATTCTAAGAAAATATGTTATGGTTCAAATAATAAAGCTGCAAGGAGCAATCGCTCCTCCGAATGTCCTTCATCTAATTCCGTTTCTATTTCTGGCAAGAACAAGCGAGTCTCAAACGATGTGTGGGGCTTGTGCAATGATGAATGAGCCCCCCCCCCTCCCGCGCACTCTCTAATTGCTCCCACCGTCCATAGACGCATTCTTTGATCTGACGGCTCCAATCCTAGCTGCAACGTGACTGGCTACTCTGAATAGCCCCACTCTTCATTCTATTGACTAAGGGCTCGTTCGTTTATGTGAACTAGACAAGTGCGACGCGCTAGCGAGATGTCTACATAGTTGCGTTTCGTGAGATGGAGGAAGCAGAAGGGGTGACGGGAAACGTTTAACCTTTGAATAATTAATAAATCATGAATAATTGAGGTCCCGAGGACGCGATCATCTCCGATGAGCTCAATCACGCAAGCATCATTGATGGAGTGAGTTGAGAATTGAGAGAGATTGGCTAGGAATATTATGCAGACGTGAGAAAACTCTAGCGGAACGCGCGAAGCGGTGGGAAAATTTTGGCCATTCAAAGAAAGAGTTTTGCAAGTTGAGAGCTTGCTTCACACAGCCACCAACTCTGTGAAAATGATGATCGGTGAAAAAAATTTTGACGGTCAAACGCAGGAATCTCTTTGATTTTTTACCTATTGTTCAACAGCAATGACTGTTGAGGTAGGGCGTGAGGATGATAGTGAGGGTGTACTCTGCGAGAAAATGTTGGGATAAAAAACAGAGAAGTACCCAAACGCATAGTGAAAGTGCAAATGTGGAAGTTAATTTCTTGAGGTTCGTCTGTCGAAGGCGAAGCGTCTCCGCTACAAGCATCTCGATATGGACGACCTCGAGAAGCAACTGAAGGAGGCACAGGGTACGGTCCACTTGCTCAAGCGTACAGGCTACCGTAATGCAGAGGGTTCTATGTGGTTACTGTATGTGAATGGTGTGTGTGTGTGTGCAGTTGTGTGGTTACTGTAGATTGCATTTCGGCATTCCAGGCGCGCGTCGTCGTGTGATCGCCACCGACGGCGTCTTCTCCATGGACGGTGACGTCGCCCCGCTTCGGTGAGTATACGGTAGTCTGAGTGCTGTAGTCTGGGATATGGTAGGACAGAATAGGAGAATGAGAACCAAATGTACTGTGGAACAGATATGGTTTTCGTCAGTCCTGATTACGATAAGACTACGGCGTCCGTATTCAGGGAGATTTCGTGGCTGGCCGACAAGTACAAGGCGTTGCTCTTCATCGACGAGTGCCATGCGACCGGATTCTTCGGTCGGACGGGCAGAGGAACGGAGGAGGAACTGGGTGAGACGATGATCTTTGATCTTTCATTGACATCTATTCGAAAATAAGCCTACTATACATTGTGATGCGTTGACGTTTCGTCTTCGAAAGAAAGTCCATCTGATTTCTTTCTGAGAACCTGCTGTTGTTCTTTCGGGGAATAGAGGAAGTGAACTTAGAAGTGAATTTGGTTCATTTTGCACGAAGAATAAAGTGAACTCAACATAGCAGGAAGCAAACAACAGAATCGCGAAGAGATCTTTCGGGAAAAGACGAAATTGGCCACTCCTCTAAATTTTCTACTGCACGCTCCTACATACCCTGTCAGAGGCAGTCCTATGAAAAATTTACAAATTGTTTGAGCATTGGAACAGGAGGAGGTGCAGATTTTTGCATCTGCTTGGCCAAGGGGACCAAAACCAAATTTATTTTTATTCAACTTGTTTAAAAAAATCCTCAGCGCGTCCAAGTACGGTCTCGGCGATACTGTGTTCACTCTTCGGCAAACGTGACATAGAGAACAATTATGTTAAGCATGCGTAAATAGATCAGTTGGAATGACTGATACGGATACTGATTGTTGCGACAGATGTCCGATTGCTGCCGTTCCTTAGAAGTATGTCTTGCACCGCACTGGCAAAGAGTCATAATTGAATATAATATGAATAAAAAAATGCACTCACCGTCGGTAGTGATCAATAGAGAAAAGAACAATTGAAGGGGAAAGAAATGCGATCGATTCTCCAATCTGAAAAGTTCATTTTTAAATCATCAATGTTGAGTAGAAAACGTCACCAAATTAGAGGAAATCTCGAGCACTGGCAAGCGAGCGATATCGCAATATCCGATTATTAAAGCGGCAACGGCAAAGCATTGAACAATTGGAACGGCGGCTTGAGCTGTTAGCATCTGAGTTCTTTCTCTAATTTGACCTTCTTACAATTATAGCTCACAGTAACAAATTTCTTCTGCTGTCTCTTTGACTTGTCACTGAGTTTATGCGCATGCTGTTCGATTAGGGTCAGAATACGTGATCTAAAATAATAATTCGTACAAAGTCACGAAAAAGGGCCTCACCTCAAGAATAGTACTGCAGTGTACAATGGCCAAATTTGAAGCATAACGGGATATAGATATATCTTGGCTAAGATTGCATTCACATCAATGACTCCTTATAAAAAAACGATGATCAACTGTTGATGGAGTACAATGAACCAGTAACGGTGTACAGTTCTGCCTCATACTCCGGAAGCCTCTCATTCATAAGTTCTCGAAAATAGGAATCATCATCGCGAGCAATGATGAACGCAATCTTCAAAAGTACAATTGATGAATATTGTCAATTATTCTGCATACTGATATTACGATCGTAACTGGGAGGGAGACGAGGCAGATTAGTTTGATTGCATCTTTCGATGTTGGATTATCTCCTCGTATCACCATCAGCCGGAATATGAAGGACGCGACAATGTTGTACAACTTAGGAGCACTTTTTCCTTTTGAAGTTTGTAGAAAGTGCTCACCACACAAGACGAACCACCCATCAGCATCATGCATGCTAACCAGCATGCGGTAGGTCCGAAGTACTCCCCGGGACCGTACGACATTAGGATTACTGACTGGTCAATAGCGATTACTCTGAACACTGTCTTGCGCTTTTTTTAAAAGTGGGTTAATCTCACCGCTGAACGCAAGCAGAGAAACCAAGAGCAGAGTAGAAATCGACGAGTGCGTGAAACTTGAGCATTACTCCGAATGCGGATAACGCCGGAGGAGTGTGCGCGAAAACGGCAAATACGAGTAGACCGCTCATTGAGAGGGATATCGCAGAGGAACAGCAATGAATAGCGAGAGCGATGGACTCGAGGGAGAATGCCATCAAACTGAATGGACAATGTTATCGAACGATTGTCTTACGATTGTCTTGTTAGAGACTCGGAAGGATGTTTGAATCGGTGACGGGGAAATCTTGTGCAAGATCGAAAATTGACGGAACGCTGGAAAAACATGACGCTCTATAATTGCTATTTTCTTAACTCACACATCTGATCACTGATTGTAAAATATATGCCTACACCTACTATTTCCTCAGTTACAGCTCAGTTTGCGGATGCACAAACACCCGATTAAATGAGTCACTATTTTGCCACTACCTCATAGCATCGAACACCAAATGAAATGTATAAGCAATATACGGAATAATCTTCCCCCATTAATCACGCCAGCTAATTTCTTTTCATTCGCAGGTCTCGGCTCGAAGGCTGAGCTGATCAACTCGACGCTGGGCAAGGCGCTCGGAGGCGCCATGGGCGGATACACTACCGGACCCAAGGTGGGGCCATCGGTCCTTTAAGCTTCACCTTCGCTGCTCAATCTCACCGTCAACAGAATAGAAAGGGCGAGCAAAAACTCGATTTGATTGCAGGAGTTCATCGATCTGCTCCGTCAGCGTGCGCGTCCCTATCTCTTTTCGAACTCGCTTGCGCCCCCGGTCGTCGGACAGTCCATCAAGGTATAATACAGTGAAGTGTGGGCAGAGTAGAGGTTGTGCGTGGGAGCAAATTCGCTAGCTCTTCCCTCTCTGTCGCGAATTCGCTTTAGGAGAGCGAGAGGCAAGGGAAGAGGGGAAGCGCGAATCGGAGATACCGAACTCGCATCTCTAGTTTCTGCCGTTGGATTACTGTAGTTGGAGATACGGTAGCCACAGTATCACTCTACAGGTGATGGACCTGCTGCTCGAGGACAACACGTTTGCGCGCACGCTCGCCGCCAACGTCGCGCAGTTCAGGCGAGTGGTGTGGTGGTGCACTCGACGCAGACGTATACTAAACGTCGCCCCGTTGCAGAAGTGGCATGAAGGACCTCGGGTTCACGGTGCTCGGTCACATCTCGCACCCGATCGCGCCCGTCTTTCTCGGCGATGCTCGGTCTGTTATTTCATTTATTGAAAAAAACATGTCGAAATCATGATTGAAGCTGTATAGTTTCCTGCACAATAGTGCACACATCAATGACTCACTAACTACTTTTGTTCTAAAGAAGTACTTTATCATTGCAGTGTTGCATCGGAGATGGCATCTCAGATGCTGGAGGAGGGCATATACGTCGTCGGCTTCTCGTATCCCGTCGTTCCCAAGGGAAAGGCCCGCATCCGCGTACAGGTTCCTGACGAAATTTTGTTCAAATTTGAGTTCGAATTCTGGAACTTCTCTGTTTTTTGGCCCGGACTACGACCGCTCTGAATGTGAAGAGGGCAGGGAATGAGAATGGTAGGAAAAGAACATTCTGCGAGAAAAGGCTGGCCCAAAAATCAGAGAAGTGGCCGAATTCTATACTTTTGTTTCCCTGAATCAGTATAAAATGAATTTGAGCTCTCTGCCGCTCACACGAAGGACCAAGTGGACAAGGCGGTGAACGCGTTCGGAAGAATCGGAAAGAAACTCGGCGTCATCTGAGATCAAAGATCAATCGGATAGGCGACAAGATTTCACCCTGTTCTTTTAACACGAAAAGAATAAAGATCGAGATTCGAATGTCTGTATTGTTCTTGAAAAGGGGAATTAAACAAGAAGAAAATGGGATCTCAACAGGCAGCAGGACGAGCTTCTCAGTGTGTGCAGGAAGAACGGCATTTTTCTCACGTCTTTCGGATCCCTCGGACAGCCGAAAAGAGGTGATTACGTCCTCTCGAACGATCCATGGATGCACGAACCCTAAAGAAATTGGACCAAATCGAAGCAGTTTGATGAACAGTTGAAGGGGGTCTAGGGTTCATACATCCTCTCCGAAGAACTGTGATATCAGTTTTGTGACAAAACAAATTTATTTCCGGCAAGTGATGTCCTTAAATATAATTAATGATTGAGGTTGATCTACCGACATTGTTTACCGCATCTACATCCAATTACGTGATATATCTATAGATGTTCATACTTTTCGGTTGGAAGACACTGTATTTCATCACCTTCTTCTCTTCTAACTCATTCATTCTAATCTGACGAGAGAATGCCATCTGTGATAAACGATATCCAAGAGAAGGATTGGGTAGTTATCCGATTGGCTTTCTCTGTCATCGCCACTGTTGCTGTCATCGGAGTATTTCTCAATTCACTCTTATTTGTTACTACTATCCGCTCCAGGTAAAATCAGTATTTTTAAAATATTAAAAAAAGATTGAAGCAACCTTCGCTCAACTTGCAATATTCTCATCGGTTGTTGTTCCCTATTCGATGTGATTCATCAGGTTACGATATCGTATACAAAAAGACTCACCGGAGCCCTTCAGATCGGCTCTTTGATTCAGTTCCCACTATTATTCACTGATTTCTTCCTCGATAGTGCAATTTGTAGTACAATACAAGTATGCACACGACGAATCGTTGCAGACAATGACTTCCTTCCAGCTACTACCTGAAATATGCGTATCTGCGGGCGTTTTCTGTGTGTTGAGTATTGGCGTGGACAGAATGTTGGCTGCACTGGCTATCACATTCAGAGTCAAGAGAAAGCGGCTCTATCTTACGGTAAGTCTACTCAATATTCGTCAACCTCGAAATATTCGCAGTTTCACTTCATCGCAATCTCCGTCTATTGTTCATACACAGTCTACCTCATGGTTGCCTTCTACGTCCCTCAGTCAGTTTAAAAATCAAATGTGAAACTATCGCCAACAATCAGACGAGTAATCTGTTCGATTCCATCTCCGTTTCACGGTCGATCAGTTGTGTTGTGGAATGAAGCAATGACCATGGCAAATCTGTTCTCTGTCTTGGTATACACAACCACGTGGATGGTCATAAGAAAGTTTGGGGGTGAGCTGATTGTGAGGGAACGATTCGAGACATTAATTCAACCACTTGAGCACCATTGGCTTCTCGTCGTCTCTTTCGTACAATTTGCATTGTGATGTCAATTGATGTGGCAGGATGGACGATTACCACACTGCTGCTCAATGTATTCTTAGCTTTTCAAATGAGAGGTAGTGAACAATCTCAGATCATTCTTGTAATGATGCTCTTACAGAAGCAGCGCGTTTCTCACTGCATTATGTAGCGGGAATCGCCGTCAACTCTGGAGTTGCATTCAAGGCGATTGTTTACTATCGGATGAGGTTTGATTGTACGCAAAGTCTACGAGAATGAGACCAACTTTTTTTAGCACTGAATACCGAAACGCGTTCCAAAACGTTTGGAAGATCAAAACAGTTGTGCCCTCCCAAACAACGATAGTCGACATGCGCATGCGAGAGAAATGAACCGAATCTGAAGATTTTTTGTCAATTTATCGTGAAGAGCGTAATAAAAAAAAATAATTTGTTGTTTCGGCGTGCTAAATGATAAACGGCAAAACATAAGAGCTTATTGTGAGCAATGTTTCGATGCATGGCAAACAAGATCTTCAAACTTCTACATGTAGCATCGTATTTTTTGTTAGACAATAAATACTCAATTGAAGAATATTTCTCTCAGTAGTGAATTTACGTGTAGAGATGGAACATTGTAGCGTGCGTTCCAAATTCTTCGTTCATAATTCGATCTGAACCAATTTCTTATACTCAAAACACCAGCCGACTTGAAGACCTGAATACCTGAAGACTTCAAGACTTCAAGACTTGAAGACCTGAAGACCTGAAGAACTGAAAACCTGAAGAAAAGACGACCTGAAGAATCTTGAAATAAAACAAAATTCGTGCATTTCTAACGAATCTTGTCCCTTCTCCATTCTTGCGCTCACGACGGGCGGTCGACTCTCACCCCCGCTCTCTTCCATCCCCAGTTTGGAGAATCCTCGTCCGTCAGCTTGGGCAACCCGACGAGCATCGCCCACTTGGATCATCAAGAGGAGGACCCAGGACGGATTCTAATCGTCTCAAGTGATCTACGGCCAAGACAAAGCCCCATTCAAGAAGACTACTTCGTGAGTTTACTCTTAACCACGCAAGTCAGGACTTCGGCGGCTGGATGACCTACTTCTGGACTCAAGCCATCGACTAAGCGCGACGGGCCACCGACAACAAAAAGCTAAGAAGATAACCTCCCTTGACCCTTTGATACTGAGTACGAAGATCCCTATCCCCTCCCTAACGATGTTTCTTCCTGCAGGCCCAGTGCCTTGATATCAGGATAAATCTGTATCTGAATCTGTATCTTGTCCCTTCTCATTCCCGCACATCCTGTTTGTTGGCCAGAAAAATTGGTACATTCTGTACCTTTTCCTCATTCCAAGTATTCTGACATTGAGGTCAAAGATCAACCTGGTTAAGCGTAGCATCTCATTTGCAATGAACAGAGGGATTTCGGATTTCCGTTTTCAAGAGGGCCTGGCTCAATGATGGGTTTGAAATGTCCTCCATACATGATGTACAAAAATCTATGTTTACTCAGGTTTCTGGATAGTTCTCTCACGAAATTGGTTCAGCTTTGTGTGCTCATCGATCACTTGCACCTGTTATCACAAGGCATAGCCTTTAATAGGTTCCACATGAATGAATCTCCACTACACCAGCTCGTTGTATGTTCTCGTCTGTCTATTTCTCAGAAAATATAGGAAAAATTGAACGCTATCACAAATCATATATTGTATTGCCTCCCACATCCTTCTCACTCATTGTCTCTTGCAGTATTAAGTGGCTAGCTTCCCAGCGTATTCCAACTCATCGGTTGCAATGAAGGAAGTGCTCTATATGATGCGACTCATCTGTTCATCCGAGGGATGTTCAGGTTAGTTTACACACATTTCCTGCCATTTTGGCTGTCTCAGGGTTCATCTTGAACCTCACTCTCATCTGTAATTTATTACGACACCACAAGACATCGAATCAAATATTCTTGGTTTGAATTCAAAGTTTTTTCTGAAAAAAGCAATCTACCTCAATGACAGGTTCCCATCTACGTTTCATCCCTGCTCGGCCTTTATTTATGCTCAGCGATTGCAGTTATGAATTTCGTGAGCCTTTTGCCTAATACAAGGCAGACAAAAATTGGTGCAGACACACATTTTCTACGATGGGACATTGGCCGTTCCGTTGATTGGACCTCTAGTGGAGTATATTCCCAATTTCTGGCGAGATATTCTCTACGAGGTAGTTCTAGATAAAGAAAGCACACCGTTTTGGCAATGGAGAAGATCAATATGTTTGAGGCTGCATTTGTGATAATGACTTACACGTGGATCCTTACTCCCGCAACCACGATTCTTCAATACACCTCATTTATCAAGTTTTCCAATAATGAAAATGTTTTGATGCCAAATTCTCACATTGACAGGGATGAGCTCAGCCAAGGGAAACGTCTTCTAATTGCATTCACTCCTACTGCTTTCTGTCTTATTTTGATCGCTGTGAGTTCGCTCAAACAATGAAGCACCATGAAATTCTTTTCAGTACACAATCCCGATGACTATGCCGTCGCCTGCACTAGCTGAGATCATGCAAGCATCACTGAAGGAATTCTACGAATTGGAACCGAATGAGTTCCTCTTTTGCTACGGAGTATCCTTCAAACATGCCCGCATTAATGTATTATCAAATGCTTCTTTCAGAATATTTTCTGATTGATTATTTTCAGAATGGAAAGAGTGTTGTACTGTTCGTATTCATGTTCGCGGCCTTACCGTATTCCATATCATACGTAATCATTGTTACGCTAATGATTATGGTGAACAGATCATGGATGAAGGCGTTTAGTCATGACTCTTTCCAGATCAGAAAACTGCTTGCGTCACAAGCATTTGCACTGAGCACCCGCACTTTGCACTTGCAACGTCAGTTTTTCGTTATGCAATTGCTGCAGGTATTCAATCACTCATATCATCTCAATATCATATTGTATATTCTAGAGTTTCCTTCCCCTCGTGATACTAAGCGTTCCGCTGATTGTTATTATGTGCGGCGCTCTTACTGGCGCGCAACTGGGATACTGGAGTCTTCCTCTCACTATTTTCGTGTGGCTTTGTCCCGTTGTTCAGGTTACTTCCTTACACAATTCAATGATAATGATTCATTCAGGCATCAGTGCAGCTTCGATATGTGATGCAATCTCACTCATCCTCATCAAAAACAGTCCGAGTTCATTTCTCTCTTTCAACCGCTTCTAGAAGGGTTTCGAATGTGGTGTGATGAAATACGATGAATACCAAGCTGATGTATAGTATATTCCTAGTTAATGTGGATAAAATTTCGACCATCAATTCTCAGATATTCTTGTTTGACCATTTAACGCGCCCGAATTCTTAGACGATTTCATTGTCGACTTGCCTGAAAACGTTCATTGTAACTTACCAGATATCATTATTTATGTTGTCGACTACATCCTTGATAATAAAATCAGGCGCAGTGATTTGCATGAATAAAGAAGGCAGGTAATTGCACAGCTCAAACCGATCCTTCGCAATTCTTTGCTCTGACGTGCGCAGCTTTTTGTAATCGCACTGCAAAAACGTCTGAAAAAAAAACGAAAAATATTGGACGATCTCCTGATGTTGCCGAGGTTGGAGCATTCTCCAGATTGAAATTTTCCCTATTTGTGCGGCATTATGCTAAATCCGCAAGAGCTAATGGCTTTCTACATCAAAGATGTCAATATGCCTTGTCAAAGATGTCAATAATTTTATCGGATTCTGTACTGCGTGGAAGAAGGTTATAAATTTCTATTTATTCATTGCAGTCACACTTTTTGAATGCGCACATTCTGGACTTTCGGTGCGAGAATGGCGCTTGCCGGGTACTCAATATCAATCGTCGCTCCTTCGCACGCCGTGATTTTGTAGTGCTGGAACGTCGCGGTCATTCCGAGGAACAATTCAACACGAGCGATGCCTGCAATGGAGTCAATAGGCGATGGGCTAGTGACCATTTCCCGATTGATAAGAAGCTGACCCTCTCCTGCGCACGAACGTCTACCGATCGAGAAGGGAATCGTGCGCTCGACGAGGTTCTGCAAAAAAACAACAAAATGCTCATCGATGCGAACCATGTTTATGCGTCGCCGCGACTGAAGGGCAAAAGGGAATTCGACCTTTCTCAGCGTGATTCCATCCTCGTGAACGTATCGCTCAGGACGGAACTCATCGGGATCCGCGAACAACGGATCATTCGCCATCAAATAATGGATGTCGCCGTTGACCCATGTGCCCTTGGGGATTGTTTGACCCTGAATGTTCTTCTTCAGTCACATGTTTCAGTACGAAGCAACGCACTCTGATCTTCACATCTCTCACGGTCACTCTCTGCGCGTTTGTTTGCAGAATGTTCGCTCGGCGCTGAACCTCGAGCACACAAGCACGGGCGTACGGCATCTGAAGGTATTCACAGGTAGTCATTGAGATGATTAGACGCACCTTGGTCTGATCGACCATCTCCGGTAGTCGATCGCTCCCGACGACTTCGAGAATCTCCTTGCGTAGTCTGTCCTGCAATTTCAATAGGTCAGATGCAATTCCATATAGATTGAGTGCATGATCTTCATGACATTATCAACTACCTGAGCATCCTGATTGTGTGCCAAGAGGAGGATTGCCCATCGAAGTGTCGTCGTTGTGCTCTCCATTCCAGCGACGAAGAAGTCGTTGCACGTAGCCAGAAGATTCATCTGACTGAGCATGAAATCTGTTCATATCGTTCAACCCTGAACACTATCTTACGTAAGATACTCATTGCCGTCCATTCTCTGCTTGTACGCGCGCACGAAACAGGTCGGTTCGTCGTCGACGTTGTAGTCCTCCAGACATTTGTCCACGTTTTCGATGATGTACTCGTTCAGCTGCAACGTACGTTTCTTCGTCCATTGAGGGAATATTCGTCGATACCTTTGCCTGCGCCGCCCGAATTCTTCCGACGGAATACCATCCGATCACTGGTAAGTGTCTGATAGAGGGAAAGACCAGAGCGAGCATGAGACCGATGGACTCGGTCATCTCCTCCACCAGCTGCAATGGACTAGTTCATATTTCAGTACATCGAAAAATTGCTTCGAATAATCAGACGACGGCGCACTTTACTGAATCCGTTGACATAGTCCATCAACGGCTGACAGTCGTCGTATTTGTAGCGGAAACCGAAGAGAACGTCGTTGATAACGTTCGAGATCATGACCTGAGAAGAAATTTTCGATTGACTCGCCTGTATCGCTGATTTCACATTGGGCTCACTCTAAACTATCCTTTCTTGCAATTTGTACGCGGAATAGAACTTCCTTTTATCATGAATCATCCTTGTATACCTGTATTGGCCATCTCAGATCAGCATGATCTTTGTCCTCTATGGCGTCCAAGTGCGCGATGTAGTCAGCGACCGATGAGCGAACCTGAAAAAATAAACATAAACAAATAAGGGAATTTTGAAAAAAATAGGTTGAAACCTGTTCCTGCATGAGATTCTTGCCCATTCCAAAGTCTCGCAGTATCGAAATGGCTGCTCGTCTCTGTTCCCTCCATCCCTCACCGTTCGAGTTGATCACACCTGATCATGGTCAAAAATAGTGTACTTTTTTCGGGTAGCCGTGTTCGCATTCCGCAAGCTTTCCAGCCACAAAAGAAGTCGATTAGAGCGAAGTGTGAGCAATGAAAAGGAAACGGCGCCCCAAAATCGCACCCTCTGATGCTTCCCGAATCGAGTAGAGTAGTTAAATTTATCTTTGGGTAAGTCACAAATTGTATCACCTGCATTAGGGGCAAACGCGAACTCCTCCTGAATGATCTGACTGTACGGTCTGTCGATGAAATCCTCTCCTCAAAAAGTGGTCTCGTACTTCTAGAACCCTCATCCATGCGTGCGTACCTTTGTCAACGTAGGCCTCCTTGACGATATCGTAGTCGGTAATTTGCACGAAGGGAATGGGCGAGAAAAGAGTGTAGATTCCATTTTGCTCCTTGCCCAAACGCTGCAGGGATTTGTACTGGTGTTTGAAGTCGAACTGAGAAGTTTTTTTTTTGCAAATGTTGTTGTTTTGGGGATTCTCAAACTTCATGGGTGTTGCCAATGAACGGCAACGGGAAGGGTCCTTTCGGGTACTTTGCGACCCATCGGTAGTACTTGAAGAGCCCATAGACGAGAGCGGTCAGAAGGGCGAGAAGGAGGTAGAGAAGCATGACGACGCTACAATCGCCGAATTACAGTATAAAAACTCGCGAATATAAGATCAAATAAACAAATGAAAGCAATACACACTAGAATTCTGAACAACACGGAATACTCTGAACTCGGATGGGCCGCTACTTATACTCGCAGCAGTGACGATTGTTCGTTTGTGTGCCCGCACGCGATCATTTCGTCTGTGCGTACTGTGAAGAGGGAAAACGTGCGCAATCGAGAGAGAGCGCAGAGGGGAAAAGGCGTCTATCCCGTCTGTATTTGTGCTCAAGCGCCATCACACGGAGAGCACGCTCGAAGTACACTCTGAGCTCTCTCCCGAGGGTTAATTAAATATCGCGTCAGTATTAATTTTGCAGCAGAGTCCGCTCTTCTCTCTCGCCTACTCTTTTCCTGCTCTCTAAAGTTACCTTTTGCATGCGATATAAGATCAATATAAGATATAAGATTCTAGCGCAACCCAGAGACATCAAATAAAATGAGAACCAGTGTGGGGAAACACTTTAGTCCGGAGGGTAACATTTCAGCTATCCACGTTGTGGCCCTAAGGCATGCAAAGATCTTTCCAGTGTTGCATTCACTTAAATTTATGTTGCTTGAAAAGGAGATCATTCAAATGTGAAAAGAATAATGTTGATTGATTTAATTGATTTCTGCTCAATTGTGAGCAAATTTCTGCACAATTGTGTTATTAGCATAGTGATCCCGAAACATATTTTTTTAGTACATCGGCAATAGATTAATGGACATTGACCGAAGAGTTTCACTACATATTGTTACGGCTTAGCAGAGCGGATCGTTTTTGCACATTCGAAGGCGGCTCAATGGAGTGTGACATTTTTGACACAACCGACTTATTTCGAGAGAGCGCCATCCAGAGCTTCTAAAACACGATCATTGGATAATAATTGTTAAGCATAATTAATTTGCCTTTCGGTGCACCGGATGAACAAAAAGAAAAATAGCCGATAGCTGGAATGATTCAAGCGCGAAAATCGTCTGCGAAATATAAAATTTAGACTGCTCGGAGATTGTAAAAAAAGGCAGACTCACCATCGGAATCAACCTGAGAAAGGCTAATATTGAATCGGGTAAAAAGGTCAAATCAATCAACATTACAGCAAAGAGAAAACTGAGAGGAAAACAATACACTATGAGAATTCCCGCTAGCTAGAATGTAATTAATTTTAACTTGACGAGTAGTAGATAAGTATCCAACTTGCAAGTTCAGCACCCGAATCACATGACTCTGTGCTTTTTGTGTGGCACTCTGTAGGTCCAAGTTCTTCTGATTTGTTTTTAATTTTATGTTTTTGTTCATTCGAAACCTTTTGACGTGCCAACGTCATTGATGTATGAATGATGATGAAAGAAATGAAGGGAGTCATAACTGCCAGTGAAAATGCTGCGATGCATAGTTCTGAAGGGGGGGGGGGGTATTATTATATTTTTTCTTAGGGTTATCATTCTATTTTTAAGGTTCATTAGGTTGAACGTTCTTTGTTCTTGTATATTTCCCAATATATTTGCTCAATATATTCACCGCTACCTGGCATCATATGGCCGGGGTCTCCAGGAAGACCATACAAAAATAGAGTTCCTTGTCTTTCCTTCAACCACGATAAATTCGGATACTGTAATCAAATCAACAAACGGAATGAATTTGACAAAGGTACCTCAGCCATTTCATGAATCATTTCAGAATCATTTGCAAACAATGTCAAACCGATCACGTTGGCAAAGAAAATAACGCACTCGATAAACATCACTAAGAACTGATATCTAAAGTATTGTTCAGCTCTTATTGGGCGTTGCTTAGCTCACTTGTTGCTTAACTTGAACACGGAATAATTAGAGATTAATCTCTGATGCATACGAAGCTGAATGAAGTGGAAAGGTGGACAAATTGCGACAGTAAAGAATACGAAAAAGAACTTTAAAAAAATTGCTCATGATTGACAGACGAATTTGGCTTACTATGATGACTTTCTTTGGTAATCCCAGAGAGCACAAAGGTCCATCACAGCAAAAGCCGTTGTAGGGGAGGAGAAAGTGAAGACGAATTAGAAAAGAGTAATAAAATTCATGAAGCAGAAGAAAAATCTTTAATATTATGTATATTTATATTTGATATCTTTATTTGTTAAATTTTTCCTCACTTGATGGATTATGTAGGCTAACTTGATATCTGGACTTAGGGTCGAGCTATGTTTCAAGAGAATATAGAAGATCGTTGGATGAAGAGATACGAGAGAGACGATTGGTACAATACTTTCAAATCTGTAACAAATATTATGTACAAAAAAGGTAAAATTTATAAATGATGAATTGTAAATGAATACACTGAAATGGCATCGAAGGCTCCATCGCGGTCCCAGTGAAAGTTATACTGAAGCGAGGAATTTACCGGAAGCATTGTCGTTAATGTCTATAACTTGGATTAACTAGTACTGTCGGCGGCGTAATCGGCAGGTGCGACAATGAGCAGTATTCAGAGAAATTGCGACAAACAACAGGTGTGAAATTATATATATTAGGAACATTGTAAGGAGATGGAAAATAAGAGAGCACCTGCAAGAAAGAGACGGGATGAACACCTAAAGGTACACGGCGAAAAATAAGGTTGCGTGCTTGATGCCATTGGGTGGTAGACACCCAATCGCCTCACGAAGGGACGCGCTTTGAGAGTTGAGAATTGTTTCCTCTGGGTTAGAGATCTGAAAATAATTAGTTTTTCAGGATAACCTACTCAAGAAGACCTGATTCAATAAATAATCAATTTTAATATCAAGATTGAGTGTCGAACTGTGTTTCAGAAGAATGTATAAAATAACTGGATGCTTTGATACATAGGACAATCGGCACAATCATTTCAAATCTGAATTTTTTTAGAATTATTAAATTAATTGTTTTTTCGCCATACTTCGTAATAACATCCAAAATTACATAGCGATCCCAATGAAAATCGTACTGTAGAGTGGAAGTGATACCGGAAATGCTTCGTTGACTGGAATGTAGTTTCTGATCGAAAGCAAACGAAACGTAAAACAAGTGCAACGTTAAAGTGTTGTTTACTTGTCCTTTTCGCTCATTTTTTTTCTCCTTTTTTTACACATTACGCATTGGCTATGTGAGAAAGAAATATTTTCGAAAACTCAACCAGATTTTTAAAGAAGTGCTTGAATGCGTCTGGAAGGGCAAAATTGATCATGGAATCAACTTTAAAATCACTTTTTTCAAGTCGAAATCAGGAACAAAAGAAATTGAATAGGAAGAGTGAGAACCTGACGAAGCTGACAATGTTTTTAGGTTTCCCTGGTCTCGCATGGGCAAAAAAAGTTAATCATTGACGGGCACTGCTAGACATCGAATAAAACCCTTTGAAATTAACTAAAAACGACGTTCTACTCCGCCGGTATACGAGAATGTTTTCAAGATACTCGGTTAGTAATAGCGTCATTGACACCTTTTCGGGTTATCTCGCTATCTTTCGTTGTGTTCGCTTTCCAGGACTGGAATACGCATGAAACGGGCAGTGATTGCTGATGATGGTTTTATCACGGGTTTTCTGTAAGAGTGTAGGAATGCCTGCCACCAGAAAATATTTTATACCTCCGATTTCGATGAAAGTTAGTTGGTATGTAGTATTGGGGTACTCGATAAGATCTCAATAGTTGTTTTTGTCAATTATCGATTTTATCGATTTTTTCGATCTTCAACTTAAAATGACCATAACTTCCTTCATTTTGATCGCACAGCGAGCTTGTTTAGCCCATAGCATTCGTATTCACGAGCTCTACAAATAACTCAAAAAGACCCTTTGTCTAAAATTTCAATTTCAGGTCGTTATAGCAGGAAAACCGATTTTTCAAGTATAAAAGTATTTTTTTCTCGAAAAAATTGCCCTGAACCCTTATCTCTTCCTCTCTTCCTATGGGTTCTAGAAATACACCGACCGTGCCATGGTCATCCACATGGTTGACGAGCTTAGCAAATCGATTATCGCTGCGTTCAGCAACAAAACTTTGTATGATCTGCGATTCGTGAATCAGAGCGAAACGTATGCTTTGCTCTACCGCAAACTGCTTGGAGATCGGAGAATCACTGCGAAAAGCAGGAGAACATTGAAGATTATTGCAAGAGTGTCGACGATGGAGTGGTGAACGATGGTGAATATATCATGAATAGGAAGAGGTGATGGAAGGTATGTCATGATTTCTTTACCGCAGACTCGACTGATACTGTCGACGGTTGCATGGGCATCATGATAAATACTGTATTCACATAACACGGACTTTCTGTAAGAGTGTAGCAAAATTGGAGCCTTTTGCCACCAGAAAATATTTTATACCTCCGATTTCGATGAAAGTTAGTTGGTATGTAGTATTGGGGTACTCGATAAGATCTCAATAGTTGTTTTTGTCAATTATCGATTTTATCGATTTTTTCGATCTTCAACTTAAAATGACCATAACTTCCTTCATTTTGATCGCACAGCGAGCTTGTTTAGCCCATAGCATTCGTATTCACGAGCTCTACAAATAACTCAAAAAGACCCTTTGTCTAAAATTTCAATTTCAGGTCGTTATAGCAGGAAAACCGATTTTTCAAGTATAAAAGTATTTTTTTCTCGAAAAAATTGCCCTGAACCCTTCAATTTTATTGCAAAAATGGATTCTACACATTGTATTTAGGGTCGCTATGTATTTCTTTTCCCGTATCTCCTACCCTTGAATACCGTTTACTACGTGACTCAGGACATAGTCATTTTTTTTTGCTCAAAACAAATTTTTGACCATAACTTCCTCCAACTTGGTCCGATCAAAAAAACTTCAATATGAAAAATGTAGCTTTTGACTAGACATAAATACACTTCTTCATGACTTACTCTCTAGGAGCGGTCATTTCCAAGTTAATAGCGAAAAACGCGCCAAATCGCAGATTTTAAGCGCGCAACGTATCGAATGTGCGCTTATGTGAGCTTCGTAATGCTCCTTATACTTCTTTTTTAAATTCTATAATGTGTTATTCACAATTTCAATCAGTTTGACCGTCCCTCACGATTTGGAAAAGCGATGAGCGGTAGCGCTCGGTCTCTAATGCCTTTCTTTATCTCTATTCTCGTGAATAAATTGATCTTTACGTATATTTATCGATAAATTATCAATATTCAAATGAAAAGAAACTGAACACCAAATGAAAATAAAAATATTACGATAACATTTACAGTTCGAATTCACCAATATCTGAGAAAACAGGGTCAGAGACTTTTTCGAAGATATCATCTTGACTATGAATCCAGTCATACATTGATTCGGCAGTGACGACCAGATCAGTTTCCTTGAATCTATCAGTGGCAGCGACACCCCATTCCTTGAATCTGTCATCATCGATATCCACTTCCACTTCAATATCTTCAATTGATCCTCCCTCTTCTTCCAAATCTCTCTCCCAATCATCCATAAACTTGACATATCTTCTCTGTCTGTTGTTGTGCACCTTCGCTTGTTCTTCTTTCTTCTTAGCGAGAAGAGTGGTGATCCGATTCTTGATCTGATCGCGGGTCATCCTCTGGTAAGCAGTGATGTCCTTTCTCTCTCTCATTCTCTTCTCAGCTTCATCGGCTCGCAACTTCTACGAAGCTCACATAAGCGCACATTCGATACGTTGCGCGCTTAAAATCTGCGATTTGGCGCGTTTTTCGCTATTAACTTGGAAATGACCGCTCCTAGAGAGTAAGTCATGAAGAAGTTTATTTATGTCTAGTCAAAAGCTACATTTACCATATTGAAGTTTTTTTGATCGGACCAAGTTGGAGGAAGTTATGGTCAAAAATTTGTTTTGAGCAAAAAAATGACTATGTCCTGAGTCACGTAGTAAACGGTATTCAAGGGTAGGAGATACGGGAAAAGAAATACATAGCGACCCTAAATACAATGTGTAGAATCCATTTTTGAAATAAAATTGAAGGGTTCAGGGCAATTTTTTCGAGAAAAAAATACTTTTATACTTGAAAAATCGGTTTTCCTGCTATAACGACCTGAAATTGAAATTTTAGACAAAGGGTCTTTTTGAGTTATTTGTAGAGCTCGTGAATACGAATGCTATGGGCTAAACTAGCTCGCTGTGCGATCAAAATGAAGGAAGTTATGGTCATTTGAAGTTGCAGATCGAAAAAATCGATAAAATCGATAATTGACAAAAACAACTATTGAGATCTTATCGAGTACCCCAATACTACATACCAACTAACTTTCATCGAAATCGGAGGTATAAAATATTTTCTGGTGGCAAAAGGCTCCAATTTTGCTACACTCTTACAGAAAGTCCGTGTTATGTGAATACAGTATTTATCATGATGCCCATGCAACCGTCGACAGTATCAGTCGAGTCTGCGGTAAAGAAATCATGACATACCTTCCATCACCTCTTCCTATTCATGATATATTCACCATCGTTCACCACTCCATCGTCGACACTCTTGCAATAATCTTCAATGTTCTCCTGCTTTTCGCAGTGATTCTCCGATCTCCAAGCAGTTTGCGGTAGAGCAAAGCATACGTTTCGCTCTGATTCACGAATCGCAGATCATACAAAGTTTTGTTGCTGAACGCAGCGATAATCGATTTGCTAAGCTCGTCAACCATGACCATGGCACGGTCGGTGTATTTCTAGAACCCATAGGAAGAGATGACCTCTAAAATGACCAAGTAAACATGAATTCTAAAACGATATTGCTCAGTTTTTCCCCATCAAAGATTTAAGAACAAGGTGTTTTCAAGAGTTGTCCCTGCAGGCCACGTGCTTGCATACATTTACGATGGCCCGTGTGTATTCGTGTCAGGTTTGCATTTTACTGTACGCATCTTTCATTGAACAGTAAATTCATCGAGGTGTCTTCTGTCATTGTCTCTACACGGTAATGCTCGCTACTCTATCACAGTCGCTCTTTCTCATTTCCTGCTCCTTTGGCTACCGCTTGTACATTCTGGGAAGGTGCTGTGCTCCACCCACCATCCAATCAAAATCAATCCCAAACGCAGGCCAACACCCAGCAACCGTGCCGTTCTCGCCACATGTCTGCTCGTTTCGCTGCCCAATTTGATGATCATTGTGCGTCGTTTCCTGATTGCTCTGAAATGGTCGATTGACGTCATTAGATAACGTTCGTCTTCATGTTGGACGATGTTGACGCCGTGAGAGCGGAGATGAGAATGATGCGACCCTCGTACGACCTCGATGACTACGTACTCGAAGGTGCGGCATGGACCCTTCTCTATCCCACCATGACCCTTTCACAGGCCACACCTCAATCTTCAACGTGCTCACCCTCTTTACCATTCTCGCGATGACGCTTCCGATCGGGCCGACTCTTGTCATCATTTTCATAATCAGGAAACTGGTATCGGCAAAAACTGAGGGGGGGGGCTCTAAATCCTGAAACGACGCCATTCAGGTGCTTGCGAAACTTGCTGAGCACGCAGCGATGATGAGTGGACGGACGGCCAAGATGCACAACACGCTTACCAAGGTACGACACAATCACAATTCCATTCCTAAAACGTCAAATCCCGTACCTCAATGTCTTGCAAAAAAATGTATTACGACAATTCGAATGTGGATGCGTCCGATGCCTTGCAAACCTTAGCAGTTCATCGCGCCAGGTGCTCACTCTGCAATCCGGCCTTCCCATCTTCTTCGGTGGCGCGGTGAGCAGCTACGCACTCTGTCAATTGGACATTGTCTGCTCGCCCGTGCAGGAGCACTTTATCATGGAGGTACTGCCTTTTGTCCGGAATTCGATTGTTAATATGAATATTTTGAGTGCGTTTCATTCATGGCTCTGCTCGCTCCGATGATAACGCTGTACTGCATGAAACCGTACAATGAGTAGGAGAAAGAATATTGCGCAACTAAAATAATGTTACTTTTCCAGCTTCGTCAGGAGCGTTGCACACTGCAATCTGAACGAGTTGCGCGCAGATGTTATGTGCGTCCCTTTCTCATTAGAGAAATTGTACAGTTCGATTGCAGCGAATCGACAACAACTCGAGTCGTAGAGAGACAGACAGATCAAATATCTACGATCGTCTAATTCCCATTTCACGGAAAGACTCCATCGAATTTCATTTGAATGCGATCTATTAGCGGCCACGCACACCGCTCAAATCATATTTATTTTCGTATCTGTTCGGAAAGGACAAAGTGCGATATGAGAATCATATCTTGATTACATCTGCCATCGTATGGGAGAGTGTGATTGTACGCATTCAATACAATCGTTATATGCTTCGTACAAGAATAAAAAAAAGATAAGTTCGTCACTAATACGGACTTTGGACAATCTACCCCTTTCCTGCTCAACATGTCTCTTTTTTCTCTACATGTGACTTTCATCCTTTATGCATACATTGTTCCCATACATTGTCGTGTTATCAAAAGAAGTCGCATATATTTTTCCTCGTTGTGTGTGAAAATGTTCAGAATTCTAGATACTTACACAAAGAAGGAAAATAATCAGCTCTCGATTTAAAAACACTCACACCATTCCCGCATTGCCTCCGTTTACACAATCTATTGCACTACAGTAATCAAATTTATCAGCCGTACTCATCATCGTTATCAGTAATCGGATAAGTGGCAATGTATCTTTCCTGGCCTCTTCCTGGTCACGATTTGGCCACGATAGTCCATCATTCAATCGTGGACAGTCTGGCAATCATCTTCAACGTCTTGCTCTTACTCGCCGTAATTTGTCGATCGCCAGCGAGTTTGAGGTCGTTGTTTTCATTGGACTCTCATACAACTTGTAATCTATAGGTCCTACAAGGTTCTGCTCATAAATTCAGCAATCATCGATCTGCTCAGCTCGTTCACGATGCTCATGGTCATGGTCAGGTATTCCAACTGTTTTCTCACTGAGCATCTCTCTCTTCTCTTCCAGGCTAATTCCTGCAAGCACCTCACTTGCTTACATCTATGATGGGCCATGCGTGTACCTCTCAGGTGAAATGCAACCCGCTATATATTTGTAAGAACCATTCTCTTGCTCAGGCATGGTCTGTCATTGTCTCTACACGGTGATGCTGACCACTCTGTCGCAATCGCTGTTTCTCATCGCCGCCTCATTCGCGTACCGAATGTACATCCTCGGAAGGCGAGTTGTTTCGCCTTTTTGATGAACAAGTGATCAACCATAAATGTGTAGACCGTCGCCCAGCAGCAAGGCCGTGTTCATCGCGTGTCTACTCGTTTCCATTCCTAACGTCATGGTGCTGGTGAGCTTCCCTTAAGAAGATCACAGGCAATTGTGAATTGTGCAGACGACGTTTATGTTCACGCTCGACGACGCTGAAAGTCCGAGCTGAGGAAACTGCGGCCAGAATACGACCTCGACGGCTACTTGGTACAGGGTAAGGTGCACATAAAGATCGTTTTAGAATAAAGAATTCCAGGCCACGTCTCAATCTTCAACGTGCTCACTCTATTCACAATTCTCGCAATGACTATGCCCATCGGACCCACGCTTATTCTCATCTATTTTATGCGAAGGATGGTATCCCGGGAATTTGGAATTAATTTTTCAAATCATGTCTTTTCTAGGTGCTAACGAAGCTCACGGCACACTCGGTGCAAATGAGTGGTCGCACGGCGCAAATGCACAGCACTCTCACCAAAGTGACAGCGTTTCAGTTTTAATTCACTGAACTGTCAATACTTTCCAGGTGCTTACTCTCCAATCGGCTCTTCCCATTTTCTTCAGCGGAGCTGTGGGCAGTTATGCACTCTGTCAGTTGGACGTCATCTGCTCGCCCATACAAGAGCATTTTATCATGGAGGTTTGAATACAATTTTAAGATGCAACAGATAATCATCCGTATTTTCCAGTGCGTCTCTTTTATGGCACTATTTTCGCCGATGATCACGCTCTATTGTATGAACCCGTACAAAGAGTGAGATTTTTTGGTTCAAATTCAGGATATATTTATCATCTCAGATTCGTTTTGAGCATTGCTCGTTGCGATTTTACCGAAATCAAGAAGAACATAAAGTAAGCTACCCTTTATCTATTACTCAAATTTCATTTTCAGCGATATATCGACGATACGCGTAACGGAACTTCATTCGAATGTTATTTGACGTCTTTTATTTACAAAATAACAAAAAAAAATAAAATGAATTAAAATATATTTCTGATATCAAGTGTACATTACCGTAATTCTTAATCATCGAATACTCAGTATAGTGAATCAATGTTCATATTTCTGTTATTCCAATGGGGTATCGATCGTGATGACGATTCCACCGGACTCGAGACAAGAGATTATTGAATAGGCTCATTAGAATTGCTTGTAGCTCCAACTACTCTATCTCATTCGACTTGAAAAAAACATTTTGTCGTTCTGATCTCTTACACTACTATTTCTTACAATCAGAACTATGTCCTTTAAGATCGTGTATAATTCCAAAGGAATCAATGGTCGAGGATTATTCTCGCACACAAACTGTATTTATTATTTCTCTTCAATTAGTTTTCATGTGAACTCATTTTTTTCTGAATATCACTTCAGCATTATAATAACAACGTTATTAATATTTCCATCGTTTGCCTGTGTTTTTATGAGACGAATCGCGAGAGAATCGACCATTTGAGGGCAATAGCGGCGGTAGAATTTTAGGGTCTTGAATCTGGCTGAAAAAATGAACAAAGGTACTTTGAATGATGCTCTATCGAACTGCGTCGGCCGTTTTTGCATAAGTCGACTTATTTTGGGATGGCGGCTGATCGGAGCGGTCGCACTATGTGATTTCGCGCGTACTGCGCGTCACTAAAATGATCATAACTTACTTCAAAATGAAGATATCAACAATTTTTAAAAAGTGGTCGATCGGGGAGATCAAGGGTAAGATTTCTCTGACAAAAAACGTCATTCCGAGGACAAGTTCTGATGCGGAGCGGTCGGTTTTATGAAAAAGTAGTGCAAACTTGCAAATCGGAAAAATTCCAAGTTTTAACTATGTACGTTTTGTAGTACCTATATGTGTCTAATAATCCCCAGAAAATCAGCCAAATCGGAAGATGGATAAAAAAAAAGCGTTGACTTTTGTGTGGCGGCCGGGGGTCAGCCATGGTGAATCGTCAATTTTGACCCATCCAATCGCGTCCCCTAGAGCTCAAATGTGATGAAAATAACTTCAAATAGTTTTTGGAAAGTGGTATTGCGTAACTGACTTCCCTATTTCAAGGAATATTGTGGTTCCAACTCGTAATGGCCCGCATCCTCTGATAGAATGCAAATGACATATGACACATGCAAAATGGATTAAATAAGTGTCAAAATGTTTCATATTACGTAAAATTATCCCCTGTTTCCGCTCGCTAAAAATGCGCTGTTATAAATATGCCACATAGACCTAGCAAGACGATGAAGCATAACTCAATGTTTGGTAAGTTGTGCACGGTTCTAACGGTCTCCATCACGCATATTGAGATTCCAGAAATCAGCAGTATGTTTCACACCTTTTCTATCTCACTGTATCTTTTATCAGCTCATCTGAATGCATAAACACGGGCGGAAAACAGTTGGAAGCGCGCGCACTGTCATGCTTGCTACCTCACCATTTGGCACACTCTCTCGCTTTTTCATGTCTCACTGCGCGCTCTTCTGATTGTTTTCCTCCTCTCACTCACTCGAGATTGAACAAATGAAGTTTCGAAAGGAAACAAAAAACCTCGGTCGAGAGTTATACTCTCACTCTCGATGAGACGGTCGGTGCAAAATGACAGCGGTTTTCCAGAGAGGCGAGTCTCTCATTCTCCCCACTCACCGCACGCATCGCAAGGCAAAAGAGAGGTGTGAACGAATAAGAGAACTCTCGTGAGAGCTCTCGAGATCTCTCAGTTGAGAGGTGACAGAATCACTTGAGTTAAAAAGAGACAAATGAAATCTCTCGCTGAACGCTCATTTGGTGAACCCTAATCAACACGATTCAATGAACTGCATAAGGTTTATTGGCAATAGAATAGAAGTTCGATCAAAAACATAGTTGGGTAAATCAGATAAGGACGCCATATCTTCAATGAGAAGCACAACTACGAACTCGAGACGAAGACACTACACGACCACTGCACAGAGATTGCATCCCGTTCTCTTGGATTGTCAGTTATCTACTCGTCACCATTTGAAAATGCTATTTCAAGTTCTGTGCATAGTGGAACTACTAGTCTCAAGAAAGGATGGGCGCTTCGTAAGGTGAAGGATCAACATGAAATTTTGCCAGAAGTGTACCTGACCCCTGGGGAGTTCCCAAAAAAAATTCAGCTCGATCGGAGCATTTTGAAGCCTTGTGCCACCCCCTGTGAAAGACCATCCCGCTTTTACGGAGAATGCGTTTTAATGAGAGAACGTAGAGCCTCTTCGTCGTCGCTCTTTTCTTCATCGTCTTCATCAGTGTCACTCGATTCCTCCGAGGAGTCAGCAGGCTTAGCGGAGGGCACTGCCTTCGTTACCTTCTTACTTGCCGATTCTTTCTCCTTTAGAAGTCCATGGAAAAGCGACTTGATCTGAGTGATAGTCAGTCTATTCCTCGGTGAAATCAGTAGTGATCCCCCATTTCCTCTAGCATTCTTCATGAATCATTCCGCTTCATGGGGGTTTGCTTTCAATCCATTCTTCCTTTTTTCTTCGAAGAACTGACGAACCAATGCCCGAGCTGGCTTGTCATTGGTATTTCTCTCCTTCACCTTACGAAGCGCCCATCCTTTCTTGAGACTAGTAGTTCCACTATGCACAGAACTTGAAATAGCATTTTCAAATGGTGACGAGTAGATAACTGACAATCCAAGAGAACGGGATGCAATCTCTGTGCAGTGGTCGTGTAGTGTCTTCGTCTCGAGTTCGTAGTTGTGCTTCTCATTGAAGATATGGCGTCCTTATCTGATTTACCCAACTATGTTTTTGATCGAACTTCTATTCTATTGCCAATAAACCTTATGCAGTTCATTGAATCGTGTTGATTAGGGTTCACCAAATGAGCGTTCAGCGAGAGATTTCATTTGTCTCTTTTTAACTCAAGTGATTCTGTCACCTCTCAACTGAGAGATCTCGAGAGCTCTCACGAGAGTTCTCTTATTCGTTCACACCTCTCTTTTGCCTTGCGATGCGTGCGGTGAGTGGGGAGAATGAGAGACTCGCCTCTCTGGAAAACCGCTGTCATTTTGCACCGACCGTCTCATCGAGAGTGAGAGTATAACTCTCGACCGAGGTTTTTTGTTTCCTTTCGAAACTTCATTTGTTCAATCTCGAGTGAGTGAGAGGAGGAAAACAATCAGAAGAGCGCGCAGTGAGACATGAAAAAGCGAGAGAGTGTGCCAAATGGTGAGGTAGCAAGCATGACAGTGCGCGCGCTTCCAACTGTTTTCCGCCCGTGTTTATGCATTCAGATGAGCTGATAAAAGATACAGTGAGATAGAAAAGGTGTGAAACATACTGCTGATTTCTGGAATCTCAATATGCGTGATGGAGACCGTTAGAACCGTGCGCAACTTACCAAACATTGAGTTATGCTTCATCGTCTTGCTAGGTCTATGTGGCATATTTATAACAGCGCATTTTTAGCGAGCGGAAACAGGGGATAATTTTACGTAATATGAAACATTTTGACACTTATTTAATCCATTTTGCATGTGTCATATGTCATTTGCATTCTATCAGAGGATGCGGGCCATTACGAGTTGGAACCACAATATTCCTTGAAATAGGGAAGTCAGTTACGCAATACCACTTTCCAAAAACTATTTGAAGTTATTTTCATCACATTTGAGCTCTAGGGGACGCGATTGGATGGGTCAAAATTGACGATTCACCATGGCTGACCCCCGGCCGCCACACAAAAGTCAACGCTTTTTTTTTATCCATCTTCCGATTTGGCTGATTTTCTGGGGATTATTAGACACATATAGGTACTACAAAACGTACATAGTTAAAACTTGGAATTTTTCCGATTTGCAAGTTTGCACTACTTTTTCATAAAACCGACCGCTCCGCATCAGAACTTGTCCTCGGAATGACGTTTTTGTCAGAGAAATCTTACCCTTGATCTCCCCGATCGACCACTTTTTAAAAATTGTTTATATCTTCATTTTGAAGTAAGTTATGATCATTTTAGTGACGCGCAGTACGCGCGAAATCACATAGTGCGACCGCTCCGATCAGCCGCCATCCCAAAATGAGTCGACTTATGCAAAAACGGCCGACGCAGTTCGATAGAGCATCATTCAAAGTACCTTTGTTCATTTTTTCAGCCAGATTCAAGACCCTAAAATTCTACCGCCGCAGCGTGGTCGATTCTCTCGCGATTCGTCTCTTATATTGTTCCATCTGCGCTGTGTCCTGGCTCTTTTCACTCTGAATAATAATAATAGTTCAGCAATCGAAATATACCTGGCACTTGTACATTCCTCTGCATCAATGCATCTTCCATCACCGATCCCTTGGCACGATTTGGCCTCGATTATTCACCACTCAATCGTTGACGGTCCCGCCGTTATCTTCAACATCTTGCTGCTGTTTGCCGTCGTTTTGCGATCTCCGCCAAGTTTGAGGTTCGGCAAGCCTGAAGATCCCTGAAAAGTACTCCTTCGCAGGTCATACAAAGTACTGCTCGTGAACTCGGCCATCATTGATTTGCTGAGCTCAATAGGAATGCTTTTGACCATGGTGAGGTATCGAATTCATTTTGGCATAAGACGTGCTAAAATAAACGTTGAAAGAATTACTCCGGCTACTCCCGCTCTTGCCTACGTGTACGATGGACCATGCGCATATGTATCGGGTAATCTTTAAAATTTTACTTTGGAAAAAAAAGTAGAGAAACCCTTTGTCCATCAGGAATGTTTTGTCACGTTGTTTACACTATCTTGCTAGCGACTGTATCACAGTCGCTATTTCTTATCGCTGCTTCATTCGCATATAGATTATACATTCTCGGAAGGTGAGTTGTTTAACATTCTTTCTTTTTCCTGGCATGTCTTCTAACTAGCCGAACAATATAAATTTCGTGGGAATTTTCACAGGCCATCACCAACAAACAAAGCTGTGAGCATCGCGTGCTTTGTAATGTCAATACCCAATTTAATTATAATTGTGAGTTTCCACGGAAAACAATTTTAAAAGAGCGTGGCTTTTCATTAGGCATCATTTATGTTTATATTGGACGATCCAAACGACGTCAGAGCTCAGCTGAAAGCTCTTCGACCGGACTACGAACTCGATGAATATGTCGTTGAAGGTGAACGATAACTGAACAGCACATTGCCAGCAAAAGACAAAGACCGACGAAATAGGTAGAGGAGGGGGCTTAAAGGTAAAGGTAAAGGTGTGTCCACGTCAATCGATTTTACGTCGTAAGACTACGCTAGGTGGGACCCACTGGTAAGGCCTGCAGTTAGACGGACTACATACCTGGCTGTCCAATGCATTCTCGGTACCCTTCGAATGGCTAGCGGCGCCTTACACCACTCTGTCATCCCGCCACTAATTAGAAAAATGATGAATAATAAAAACAAAAACAATATTTGATAGGTCATGCTTCAATCTTCGATCCTGTCACAATGTTCACGATCGTTGCAATGACAATGCCGGTCAGCCCAACACTCGTCGTAATATTCATCATGCGCAAAAAGGTCGGTCGTGGAAAGCATGTTGTTTGAATGAATAATGATGTTTCAGGTGTTGACAAAACTCATTGCGCATTCAGTACAAATGAGCGGACGAACGGCGCAAATGCATAATACGCTCACTAGAGTAAATCTCAAAAGAATCTGGCAAATACATTCATGGCTCGCCTCAGGTGCTCACTCTTCAGTCACTTCTTCCCGTGTTCTTCAGTGGCGCAGTTGGGAGTTACGCAATGTGCCAGTTTGACATCGTGTGCTCGCCCGTGCAAGAACATTTCATCGCCGAGGCAATTCTTCCTGCAAATTTATGTATTTTATAGCCAACATTTCAGTCAGTTTCATTCATGGCGCTGCTTTCTCCCATGATCACACTTTACTGCATGAAACCGTACAAAGAGTAGGGGCTTTATCTGATAAAGAACTACTGATTATTTTATTTCAGTTTTGTGATAAGTCTTGCTCGTTGTGACTTTGCAGAAATCAAGAGGAGCATCCCGTGAGTTTAGTTATGCATCCTCAATAATACATTCAATCACAGAAGCAATACGTCGACCGCTCGTGTTACCGAACTGCATTCCACCATATGATATTCCATTCTCGTCAGAGCATCGTTCAAGAGATTCCTATTCTGTTTGCGCGATAAATATTCATGAAGCTTGATTGAACAATTGTCCTAAATTAACATGAAACATCAGCAAGGAAAATATCAAGATGACATGCAATTAACGAATGCACTTTAGAGCATTCCTAGAACATCACCCTTGTTAGATCTTCTTGCTTTCGTACAATGTCCCACAGGAATGGGACGATTCAATAGATTCGTTAGCAATGAGTGAAAGGCTGGATACCATATTCCATTTTCCGTCAACAATGTATCTTCCGTCGCCGCTACCGTTGCATGACTTGGCCACTATCATTCATCACTCGATCGTCGACAGTTTGGCAGTAATATGCAACGTTTTGCTTCTTCTGGCCGTATTTCTTAGATCACCGCCAAGCTTGAGGTCTTATTTATTCACTGGAATACTCTCATTGATATCTTTTTTAGATCGTACAAGGTCCTGCTTATGAATTCGGCTGTTATCGATTTGATGAGCTCTTCCACGGCACTCATGACAATGATTCGGTTTAATTTTCTTTCTCGCAATCAATAACCTATTTGTTCGAGGCTCATTCCGGTTCGTACTTCGATTGCCTACGTCTACGACGGTCCTTGTGTCTACATCTCAGGTACGATATGGTCATACGTGAACAATTCGTTCGCTCAGGCATCTTCTGTCATTGTCTCTACACTGTTATGCTCGCTACTCTATCACAGTCGCTATTCCTCATCGCCGCCTCATTCGCCTATCGATTGTACATTCTGGGAAGGTAAGCACTTGTTTGCTAAGTTATTCATGGTCACATTTTTTTTTCCTAGGCCGTCTCCGACCAACCAAACCGTTTTCATCGCAAGTGTTCTCGTATCCATCCCGAATGTAATCATTCTTGTGAGTTACAGAATACGATCAGACCATTTCACAAATAATTCAGACGACGTTCATGTTCACACTTGACGATTCTTCCGATGTTAGGGAAGCGATGAGAGTGCTTCGACCTGACTACGGACTAGATGATTATTTGGTTGAAGGTGTGTTGATGCCTTCTTCATATTTGCCAAACGAAGACATTCACAATCACTAAATCGAGCAAGATTTCCGATGAAAAATAACCAATAATATCCCAGGACACGTCTCGATAATCAATGTGTTTACACTCTTTACCATACTCGCGATGACACTACCAATCGGACCAACACTCATCATCATTTTTATTATGAGAAAGAAAGTATTGCTAAAATAATGCCAGGGGAAACGTGGTAAAAATATAAATTTGAGGTGCTAACGAAGCTCGTTGCTCATTCTGTTCAAATGAGCGGACGAACTGCGCAAATGCACAACACCCTGACCAAGGTTGTAATCGAGATTTGTCCAAAGTATATTCTCACTCATTTTCAGGTGCTCACTCTTCAATCGGTACTGCCCGTTTTCTTCGGCGGAGCAGTCGCAAGTTATGCACTCTGTCAATTTGACATCGTCTGCTCTCCAGTGCAGGAGCACTTTATCATGGAGGTACGCGACAAGTAGTTGATCATCTATAGCATTAATTTCAGTCGATTTCGCTCATGGCTCTGCTCTCGCCAATGATCACGTTGTACTGCATGAAACCGTACAAAGAGTGAGAGATTCGCATCTAATCGGAAAACATTTATTAATCTTAGCTTTATCGTCACCCTTCTTTGCTGTAATATTGCCGAGTTCAGAAAGAAGTCTAAGTGAATCATTTTAAATATTCATCACATAAATCGAATTTTCAGTGATTCGTCGACGACACGCGTGGTTGAACTTCACTCTAATCCTCAAAAAGACGTCCAATGAAACAAAGTATCTAGTATTCGTTGAATGAAATCGAGAATCAAACAAGTATCGACCACTGTTTTCAAGTTGAGATTTTCCCAAAACGAAAACGATAATTCTCAAAGCCTAGAGAAAGTTAACAATATTTTTTATCCAGAATAGCAGAAAGATTAATTCCGAATCTCACTAAAAATGGTGTAGTTGATCATAAATTAACTCGAATGTCATTGATCGCAATTTTCACTAATACAGTCGTGGATAAAGTGTTCGTTACGCTGATTTTCATGATTACATCCCAGAATTATATTCCGATTCCATTTCAATAGCCTCATTAAAAAATCTGTAATATCGAGAGACAGGTGATGCATGGTCCACTGTGTTAGTACATGTCTCTACTCTCGAGAGATATGAACAGTTTATTAACGGTCGAGCAAAACCGAAATCGGAGCTGTTCGTGTTTTCTTACTTTCCTTTGCGTGTGAAAATGCTTACATTTCCAATGACCAACGGAGAAATACCTAGAAATAGAGAGCAAGCGGCTCTCTCTCTCTCTCTCTTACCTGATTATTTTCGATTAATTTTATCTCGTTCTGTATTTGATTATCTCTAGAATCATTTCAGCTTGACCTTCATCTCAGATGTATCCCCTCCCCTCACCCCTCCCTACACATGACCTCGCTACGATCGTTCATCACTCGTTCGTCGATAGTTTGGCTATAATCTTCAACATTTTGCTGCTACTGGCCGTTGTATTCCGATCCCCAAGCAGCTTGAGGTTTGAGACAGAAAATAGCATCATCAATACTCTCAATTCGACAGATCCTACAAAGTTCTTCTTCTGAACGCCGGGATAATCGACTTGATCAGCTCTTTTTCGATGCTCTTGCTCATGGTCAGGTGGGAAATTTTACTTTTGCAATTTAGTACAACTTACGTTGTAAATCAAAAAATCTATGCTCAGCATTTCAAGTGTAATCACCAAAATATTTCGTTCAGAGTAATGCCGGCCGGCCACGTCCTAGCGTACCTTTATGACGGCCCTTGTGTCTTTGTTTCTGGTAAGTCCACTAAGTAGCGTAAAACTATATTGACACTACCAGGTGTGTTCTGCCACAGTCTGTACACGATACTACTCGCAACTCTATCACAGTCGCTATTCCTCATCGCATGCTCATTTGGATACCGTTTGTACATTCTGGGAAGGTAATTCGTGAAAATCGGTATCAGTCAAAACCATTTGGTGTTTTTGCTAGATAATTTTATCCTGTTCTCAATCATGTGAAACGTTTGATTGTTTTGCATTGCCAACGCTTTCTCAGGCCGACTCCCAGCAACAAGGCCGTTTCCGTCACATGTATAATCGTTTCCATCCCAAATTTGATGATTCTAGTCAGTTTGACAGCATGTAATGCACTTTAGCCAACGCCGCTCAGGTGATCTACATCTTCATGCTCGACAATGCGGACGACGTCAGAGCCGAGTTGAAGGCAATCAGACCGGAATACGCATTGGATGACTACGTCGTCGAGGGTATGAATGAGAGCTCATTTGCGCGCTGAACACTTGATCATGTGTAGTAATCAAACATTGAATACTAGGAAAGACTCTGAAAGAAGCGCTAATAGATCTAGAGACGAGTGTTCAGGTCACGCGTCAATCTTCAGTGTGGGAACGATGTTCACCATTCTCGCAATGACGATGCCCATCGGGCCAACGCTCGTCCTCATCTTCATCATTCGACACATGGTGAAATTTCAGAAGGAATAAAGATGGAATTAGCTGCCCTTAAGGTGCTCAAGAAGCTCACTGCGCACTCGGTGAAGATGAGCGGACGAACGGCGCAAATGCACAATACACTGACGAGAGTGAGCGATTGAGTGAGAACATGATGCAAAACCCATCACGAATCGGCTTTGGAGCACGGTTGAAGAAGGAATAATATTCGACATTCCCCTTAGTCATTCTCTATCTTTCCCGGTGGTGTTGTGCGGCGGAAAGTGTGCAAAATTTCAGTAAATTCGTGCAGGTGCTCACTCTGCAATCGATGCTTCCCGTCTTCTTCAGTGGTGCAGTTGCAAGCTACGGACTGTGTCAGGTCGACCTCGTCTGCTCACCCGTTCAGGAGCATTTCGTCATGGAGGTTCATCGCATTCTATTCATTCTCATTGGTGCAAAAAAAGCCATTACACCTAAAAGTCATTCATATACGTGATCGAAAACAATATTTGCGATTTTAGGCGCATGTGATTGACGCAAGAGAGATATTTATTGTGCTTTCAGTCGGTTTCATTCATGGCGCTCCTCTCACCGATGATCACACTTTACTGCATGCAACCGTACAGAAAGTGAGTGTAATTTGAGAAAAAAAGAGGAAATTGTTGATTAAATCTTATTTTTTTAGATTCGTGATTCACTTGGCCAGTTGCAACCTTTCCGAGCTGAAAAGAGTTGGAATGTTAGTTTACCCAGGCTTTCCAAGTTGATAATAATATTATACAGGGAGCAATCAACGACGCGAGCTGGAGATTCACGAGTCGGGCCCATACATAAAGATCATATATCCACGCATGTATCAGTTATCTGAGAAACGATCGTTTAAAAAATCATAACTTTATTGGACAAATATTGTAATCTTTTGTTGCTCTCTAACTTCTGTAATTATAAAGTTATAACTTGTCCATACTTGAACAAAATGGGTAATCAAATTTCGTGAGAAAGGGACTATTACGATGTAGTGTGGCATAAATAAACATATTCATGTGGATGTTTGATTATATTAATGTCAAATTGGACAAATCCGGAATTTTATCTTTTTTTCACAAGGAGAGAAATCAAACCATACATTTTAGCCAAATTACTATCCTCATATACTGTGATATTATGATATTTCCCCTTGAAAAACAAATACAAAAATCACTACCTTCGACTTTTCATTATATCTAGCGGAAAATACAAAGAATCAACGGGTGGAAGGTACAATTTTCAACGCATGCATGTGAATACTGTATTCGGAAGTCTATGAGTGGAAAAATACATCGAGCAAATCTCAACATCTCAGCATCTCAAGTAACCACTAGGGAAATTTTTTCGTGCTTGTGTTGGTTGGCCTTTTTTGCGTTATTACTGACTCCTATGGTACCTAAATGCTCGTATTCTTTCCATATTCTTCTCACATCTATCTTTTCCTAGTTTATAACGGAAATTCTATTTTTATATTGTCGCTGATATATTTTACTCACAGTTGACAAATTCTCTCGAGACCGCGGATCGTTTGCAGCATCTTTTCGGTGATTTCAATCTCACCCTGGTTATAAATATTGAATTGTCACTATTATTCTTTTTTTGAAAAAAAGAAACTTGACAATTTAAAAATGAGGGCCCGTTAACAACTGAAAGAGCAACCGTTGCTGATCATTTTGGTTTACTGGATGCAGGGTTTTCTTCTTGTTAGTTGTGTTTCCCATCGTTCTTTTCTGATTCCACCGTGGCGAACTGTGGCAATTTTTTTTACTTTTTTGTATTATTCTTGTGATTTTTCATTGTTGCCATGGATATCTTTTGCCTACTCAGGCTTTACTCAATATTGTAGTACTCAATATTCGACTCGATATTGTGTTCAGTTAGATGGCAAATACTCTTGAGACCGCCGCTCTCATCGTTCATAGCATCTTTTCGGTGATTTCAATCTCACTGAGTCTCCTGCTGATCTTCATTGTTTTTCGTCACACACCAGTCACATTCGCCACTTATGGAATTTTGATCAAATGCTATGCCATAATCGATTTCTACGTTTCGATTGGTAGCTCGGCCGCACTGCAACGGTTGCTATTTCGCACTATTCATATCGATTAAAGGTCTTTGTAGAATTATTCCAATCGATTGGTCACTCCTTATAATCTCCTATGGACCATGCGAATATTTCGGAGCAACATCCTGCTACGTTGCATGTGTGGTTCTGTTCGGTGGTGCAACTTTCACGGTGATTGGTTCAGCAGTAAATGTCAAAGCTAATTTTGAAATTATAAAATAAAACAGATGTGCACAATTGCGGCATCTCTTGTTTTCCGTCTCATGGTGGTTCAGGGGAAAACTCCGTCTGTGAGCGTTGCTTTGGGACTTATTTGCGCGATTCCACTGCCGATATCTGTCATTTGTTCGGTAAAAACCCTACATTGAATCGGGTCAATGTTTTTTTCTCAGATTGCAATTTGGATTGCGAGAGATGACGATAATGCAGTTCGAGAATTGATGAACGAAATGCGGCCGGACTACGAGGCAAACGTACACATAGTAACAGGTGTGAACAAAATGTATAGGCCCAACATGTATTACACCGTTTAAGGATTTCTCGATATTCGCAAACTCAGCACTGTTGTTTTCCTTTGTATTTTGGTTTTGTTCTTTGGCCCAATCTATACAACAATATTGGTTCTCAGGTGAAACGAGATTTTTTTAGAATTGATCCAGCCTATACTTTCAGATCTCAAATTCTTAAGAAAATTGAACAACAAGCGTCGAGTTTGAGCGAAAAATCGAAGAAAATGCAGCGGAAATTTGTTTCGGTGATATAATGTCTCGGTCGGTAATTGGGGGAAATTACAGTTGCTCACAGCACAAGCAGTTCTTCCCGTCGTTCAACTTTACGCTGTGGGCTGTTTCTTACTGGGATTTTTCAATGTCGTTCATGAACCAGTGCTCGAGACGACGTCGCTTCTGGTATGCCTTTCGTTTGCTCCTCGTTTTATTGCTCAAACATGGCCAACTTCAACTAGCGGTGCCGTCAACCATTTATCGCATACACAAATGGTTGTTTTAGCAAAGGAATTATAGATTGGGGAAACAACAGCTTTCTTATCTCCAATTATTATTCTCTATTCACTTGATCACTACAAAAGGCAAGCCTCTTGTACAATTTGGCATTGCGACAATTTTGTTTAGAGCCGTAATATCGATATTTCGAAATGAAAGTAAAACAACAATATCAACAGTGAACCGAAGTCTGTAATAATGTAGCGAGCATGAGTGAAGTTCTTCAATGTATTCTAAATTCGTGGAATAAATAAATCGATGACAATAGTTTGAAAATAAAAGAAGAGAAGAGAAGATTCGCGTTCTTGAAACTTCACGGTCCCCGTGAATTTGGCAGAGTGCATGATCAAGACGACTGCTTGTCGGTTCTGATGTCTCTAGCCAGGTGCTTTTCGTCTATGTTTTCCAATTATCTCAGAAATGTGATTCATGGCTTAGTTCAATAATGCTTTGCACTTGATGGATAAAGTCTTGATAGTCATTCGACTTGTTTTCGCACACAATATGAACTAAGTGAGCCAGTAAAGGATGGAATGCACTGTAGCAGACGTAAACAGAATGGAATCCAATCAAATTTTTTTCAATTATGCATTTGACTAGCAGTACGTTCGTGTGAGATTATTCGGATCCTAAAATGGTAATGGTTCCTTTTTCTTCTCCCAGTCAAACATCAGATTCACTTAGGCATCACCTTCCGTTTCTCGCGGCTACTTCAGCTGTCGAATCAGAATACATGTTGAGGACCTTTGCTTTTTCGATAGTTCTCTATGATTTCCCTTCTCGATCCCGTACTTGTCTCAGCGTTCACACGATTGACCACAGTAATCGGAGTGCTCACGATTGTGCTGTCCACTCTCTCATCCGCACTTGTCTTATTCTCCTCAGGAAGAACGAGCAGAGAATATCGATACTGTTTGATGGCTATAGTGGTAAGAAGAGAGAAAGAGAGAAGAGAATTATTTGCACCGGCTTACTTATTGAATTCTAAAACTAATTCATAAATGTATTGTCGCAGATTTGGGCAGCAATTTCCGACCTAAATCTGCACTACTTTTTCATTCCGATATTTTTGCTGCCTCGCACTTGTCTCTACACAAATGGACTTCTTCACATGGTCGGCGTCTCGTCCGGAAACGCTTTTGTACGGACGTTATAGACCTCTACTTTAGCCATTTCCTTACTTTATTTGATCATCCCTTAAAAATAAATAAATAATCAGGTTTCGTGGATGTTCACAGTGGCGGGCAATGCTTCCACGTATCTTTCATGTTTTCTCTATCGACATCAGGTAAGTTAATGTGAAGTTTCAATCAAATAAAAAATTGTGCGAGAGGAGCCGATGTCAAATAGAATATTTGGAGTCGTCAGAGAATAATTGAAAAAATAAAAGTAAATTATTTGAAAGGTGATTCTTCTTCCTCGTTCTCGATTCAAGCTTTCTTTCTACACAAAATACGGCGTCGTCGGTCTGGTTTCAATCTATTTCAGCCTTCATGTTCTCTTATTATGGGTATATCATTTTTTTTAAATTTATTTCGAACAATGCTTATTTTCAGTTTTGCATTGAAACTCCGGAAGAAGTTGCGATCTTCCGAACGGTGAAAACTTCACTATTTTTTAAAAATATTTAAAGTTCATGAACAGATTTATCTTGTACAATGGCCCTTATCCCTATCCGAATCAGTTGATTGTTTCAACGACAACACTAATTATGCCGTCTATGTCGTGATATTCTCCATTATGTTGTGCATAATCGGACTCACCTTGGTATTTTTTTGTTTATTTGCGTTTCAATTCTTGTGAAATCTCAGCTTTGCCTCCACATTTTCTCTGTTCTCACCAACCACTCATCTATGAGCAATGCAGTCAGAAAATACAATCACACCATGACGAGAATGCTGATCATTCAGGTTTGTTTTGTTTGTAACGCGAAAAAAAAATCAAATTAATTTGAGGCACTCGTGCCTTGCGTATTCATAATTTGTCCCATCAGCATGATCTGCATTCAAGTGGTCCTTAATTTCGACAGCACTGGTGAGCGAGCTGCATTTTTGAAGACAAACAATTTCTATACAATCTAAACAAATTAAAAAAAGAGATAATTTCCCGTGCACTTAAATTACGTATTTGTCAAATGATCTCATCCAAGCCATAAACTCAACTTTCTAGTCTTTCCACTGCTCGCAATGACCATCGCTGGTCTGCACTCGCTCATGCACTCAATAGTCATGATTTCCACCTCGAAGGCTTATCGATCAGCAATCACCAACTCGGCGCTGCGGGTGAGCACTTCTTGTTCAAAAATGTATCTCGAGAGTATACCCGCAATGTATTTCGAGCATATATTTTTATCGCACCCCATCAGTCAAAATTAAGCAAATAACTGCAGATGGTCGGTCGTTCGTCGTTCGTTGTTGGCACAACACAAGTGAATTCGCACGACGCCCACATCGTATTCAAGGGGAAACAGAAACATACCGTGTTGACAACAATTCGTAGAGTCGGCACTGCGAGATTTTAGGCGATTGTAAGAAATATGTTTGTTTCTGTTACTCTGTTATACAAAAATATATAGCTTATTGCTACAGTGAATTATAAGAGACTATCTGAGAGAATTAAAAGTGGATCGATAGAGCTCTTTTAAGATGATAACCGTGCAATGAGACTCTGAGGGAAGGAAACTAATGCTAACTCATTTCACAATTTCCGCCCCATTCCCATCATCCCCTCGATCCTCTCGTATGCTCATAATTGTTGATATGCTCATAATTATTATGCAGCCGCAAGTGGCGATAATAACTTCGATTTTATCCTCCAGTAGCGAGAACTCATTATTTTCACCAATTACGTACGAACTGTTTACGATTATGGGTGTTCTATGCTATTCGACTGTCTTTTATCGACTGGTACCCTGACGTTCTTCTTCGCAGCGTTGTATGAGTGGGCTAGCAATGCCGCTACAATACGGTCTACACATTGACCGAGAATACCTTGTGGATATTATATTCTGGTTTGCCATTGGCTTCCTTTTTGGCAAGACATCAACCCAACACAGGATCAACTCAGTTATTCCAATTCTCTTCTCACTGACCATTTACCCGGCCAAATTCTACCTCCTCATTACGCATGGACCCTCAATGGCTCGAGCAATTCGCACAGCCTCCGTCATAAATTTGGTTGTTTTTCGTATAATGATTATAACTTTATAATTCAGTATCTCTAGATATCACTGGTTGTGTTCGATTGGATTTTTGCCATACTCGTCCGTCTCTATCCATTCCCGCCGTACGGACTTTGGTACTGTGAGGGATTGGTGTGCAAAGCAGGAGCGAGCAAGCGACTGATCATGGTTTGTTGCTTTTCCATATTGCACGAGATAGTGCACAAATGTGACTAACGCGTGTGTAATGTCTACGCAGAACCCTTAGTGCTCGACACAACCGTAAACCCCGAGAAATGATGTGTGCTCACATCGACGCAAGTGTTATATTTCTCGATATTCAGGGCATGCTCGGTAGTGCGATAATGGCGGATGTGATCACTTTTTACGTGCTGATGATGCGATTGCACCAATTGACAATATCCGACCAGTCCAGTCGATGGAGAATATCAGTCAGGTTAGCAAAATCATTTTTTTTCATTTAAAAAAATCTACCAAAGGAGGAGTAACAGGAAAGAATGTCACAACAAACTCACTCAAAAAATTCCCGGGACTTGGCCGTTGGTTCTTTGCCAAAGCTTCTCTCGTCCCCCAATTTTTTTTCGATTTTTGGTTCATTAGAGGCTACAATGTGACTTTGACACATTAGCCATCATATCTAATATTCATGTTACTCCACCTTTACATTAATCTTACATGCAGCGTAGTGAAAGCGATCTGTTTTTTCAGGGTGCAGCGTGCTATTTACGCGTCCCTTACCGTTTCTTGCGTTGCAAATCTTATTGGTTTTGTCGTATTTACCGATGACGTCAGCAATTACGACGATCTCGTTAAGGTCGATTTAAGGGTTATTTTCTGTTTTTTTCCCACCTAGTGTTGTCTTACGACGAAAAATCGCATGATGTGGATACACCTTTACCTTCTGTTTTTTTTTCACAGGAAAAATTCAAAAACTTAAACGGAAGCGGAAATTGATGACTACGATTCAAGATACTCATTTTGCCCTTCAGAAACCGGAGTTGGCCTGGTTGGTGATGCGCGGGGGCACGCTTGTGCTGTTTGGAGAGCCCGGCAAAGCGAGCGTATTTATCGTGGGTTGGGGAATTCGTATTTATTACAATAAATATTACCATGTATACAACCCTCAAGATTCCATTCAGAATATTTACTCGGTGCGAGTTTCGTTACGCTTTTCTTCCCGTTCTTCATTTTCTTTTGTGCACATGCTCTCGTTTATCTGCTCAAGAGTAGACAGGTAATATTGCGTTTGTGTATTTAGCAATATACTGGTCGCAGTCTCTTCATCTCTATCAAAGAACAGCCAGTGGCCCAGACAGCTGGCCCCGATTTTTTAAAAGATGAACGATAACACAAAATTCATCTTTCTAATTTCAGAGATCATTTCAGATTACGAAATCGTCCAAGACACAGGTCATAACGCGCAGATTGGTCATCTCGTTCAGCTTTCAGGTCGAAATTGTTGACTCTTCCTAGCGTTAAATTTTCAGACGTAGAACGCCCATTTTTTAATATTGACATATATAATTTTTATAAATATGAATTACAAATAGCGCAATTTTTGTAGATGCTTGGCGCGACATTTTTCTTTCTCGCACCAATAGGTACCATCGTAACGACGAGTGTCGTCGATTTCAGCGGCATATTTCCTGAATCGCTTCTAGCGTTGATGCGCTTCATGAGCATTGTTAGTTGATTTCAATAATTGAAGATTACTATGGAATACATAGGAAAGTGAAGAATACCTTTGAAAAGAAAAGCAATGACTTTAAATCAATGTAGATTTGTACACATTTTGTATAGAGATGACAAGAGACTGGACTGAATATCAGAATTCATTTATGCATCAAAATATCCATTAAACAGTGCATTCCAGCTTTTCCTCGAGCTAAACACCACACAAACAGTGCTCGTATTCCTCGCAGTCAACGCGCGTCACTGGAAATTGGCGACAAATCGGCTCCGTCATTCGAAACCCTTCGAAATTTTTGTATTCTGAAGAGGGGAAAGTGCGAAGAGTTTCTTCGGTCGATCAGATCATCCAATTTCTGATCAATATTTCATCTTTTTCCACCGTATTCTGTCATTATTGGCAAGGACTATGCTTGCCATACAACATTTCGAGCAATGTGTAAATTTTTCTTATTACTGCTGTAAACAACTATTCATGTTACAGTCACTGCTTTATGTGGTTTTGGCGTGAAAAATCGGTTAAGCCCGGGCAACATTTGTATTTTTTGAATGAGTATTTTACGGTGCGCGCGAATTGAGTTGTGTCGAGCACAAGGATCAACTGAAATATATTTATGAATTTTTAAATTATATTTATAATGTTTAAAGGGAGTCGGCGGCCAAAAATGACCAGGGCTCAAATAGCGTGTTCCTTGGCCAAGGTTACAATGCCAAAATATTAAATTTCAAAAATTAATATATAAGGAGAAATATGCAATTTAATATAAAGATTACGGTAGCTCCTGCCACCTGCACCATTCTTACTTTTCATGAAATTTGGCAAAAGCTGGTCGGAAATTCCGGATTTCACGGATACTGTATTTTTCAAGTTATCGACTTTGCGTTTTCGCTAAGTTCCATACTTCTCACTTTTTCCTAGCTTTTACTAAAGGCAGGGCTTGTGTTTTGCCGTCATTTTGCTTCGGGCTTGTGTTCTGAAATCATCTTGCTTCGTTTTTCTGCAAAAATACTCACACCGTCGCTTTTCTGCATCGGAAATCTAGTTGAATCCGCAAATTTGACTTTTTTCTACTAATTGCTCTTTGGCGATTGCTCAAATCATTTGATTTTGTGAGTTGTGCTTGCCACTTCTTGATTATCTTGATAGGATCAGTGGCTGCTTGTATTTAGAACAATGGTCAATATGTGTGTGCGCCCTCGTCCATTCGTTCCATTCCTTATTTCTCGCTCATTTAATGCAAATTCGTTTTCCGACAAGCATCAACGTGGAAAGAAGGATTAGATTACACTTCTATGCTTAAAACGACTATTCTGCTAGCAATTAAATTTTTCCCGATCGAGGCTACGTCGAAATAGTCAACGAGAAAGCAAGTAACGCAAGAAAATCGTTTAAAGATGCTTTTCAAAACAAGTTTCATATTACGTTGCACCCGTAGATATCAAAGATAGGGGCGAATCACGGCAACCACTGCAATCGACATCGCAAGAGACTCTCTCTCAGTGTAAAGCTTAGAGGGCAAAAATAGATCAATCGATCAATCGGTTTTAACTTGGAGAAGTTCGTTCCTAGACATAATGAGTCGCAACGATCGAGACAGACTTCAGATTAGACTCACTACTATTCGTAGCAGGCCGTCCCTAGGGAACACAGTTAATTTTGTAACAATATTTATTTAAAACTCGAATCAAATACAAATTTGACCCAACAGTACAATAAATTATTGATATCTCTTTCAAACACCACGAAAAAAGAGAACTACAATAGAAAGTAGAGTCAATTCACATAAATAAGTTCATTTTTTAGAGTGGAAGATCAATCAATCGATAATCTCCATCGTCGTCACCAGATTCCTCCATTGCGCCCGTCTGACGAGCGCGATTCTCCGCCGCTTCTGACCTGCAATTTCGATTTTCGTATACCCTCAAACAGCAGTAATACCAAAATTTTACAGCGACCGACGGTCGCCGACCGTTCAGTCAATGTATGACGAGTAATATCTACCGTACCTGGCTTTTCTTCCCTCTAGGATAGCATCCCTCTTGATTTCCATCTCATTGAGATGTTACGGAAGGCGGCCTCGCGATGTCCAGTGCAGAGAAGTCACATAGCCTGAGATTTAATAAATATTACGAGCGAAGGAACGTTATTGCGATGAATCAAAGGGTTACAAAGCTCAAAATGTTTTAACTATAAGGTGGTTAGATTTGTTTTCCTCATAGACACATAATATATAAAAATTGAACATTCGAATTTAAAAACCTGGTTGACACGTCTGAGGGGAGCCTCATCGACGGCCTGACGACGGACGGTACCGGCGCGTCCAACACGGTTGGAGTCTTCACGGTGCCCAAGTTAATAACGGAGTTGACGAGCACCTGCACGGGGCTCTGAAAAGAAAATTGTTTTGAAGTGTTCCAATAATACACGATTAGAAAACAAGCGAATTACAATCTCAGAATGGTTTGACTAGAAGATGAGTGCTGGGTTTGTTTTCTATACATAGACGGTATAATGATGTATTTAATCTAAGTAATAAAAAATTGCAAACCTCTCCACTAAGGAGGTGGATGATCTCGAAAGAGTGCTTGCGATGCGGACAATCATGACCTTCTTTCCGTTGTTGCGTCCGTGCATCATCAGAGAGCATGCAAGACGCCCAACGATGGGGCAGGAAACCTTGCGGAAACGCTTGACCTAAAAATTAAGAGTGGTTACTAGTGTTGGTAATACGAGGTTTGCGGGTCCGCAATAGAAGGAGGTCACGTTGCGGGCCCGCAGCGAATAGGTGAGGGGAGAGGGAGAGGGATGCGGGTGCGCAACGCCCGCAACGAGAGAGGGGAAGACTCTCTTCTTTTGACACTTTCTCGAGTAGGTAATTCTCTTCCCATCTCTCATTGCGGGATGATGCGTGCGTTGCGGGCCCGCATCCTTCTCAAACGCCATTGCGAGCCCGCAATACCGCAATCCTAATGTTTTAAATACAAAGTGCTTGCAGAGAGCTGGGTTTGCTTTCTTCATAAAGTACCAAACATAATGCAAATTGGGACAGAAATATTTATATCATTTACCGACCTGGTAGCGTCCAGCGGCGCGGGGAAGGTACTTGGCGTACTTCTCCTTGATGGCGATATAGTCGACAAGCGAGATGTCGGCGACATTGACCTGATAAATATAAACGTAAATCTTTTCAGGTTGATTAAATATAGCAACAGAACAACAACAAATACTAATACGAATTGTTCAACAACAAGATGCTAGCAGAGCAGGGGCCAAATAACTCGGGGTAATCTAAAAGGCGGCCGCGGCCCGGCGGCCCGCGGCCCGAACGTGGTCTAAAAGGCGGCCCACGGCCCGCGGCCCGCGGCCCGCGGCCCGAAAGCGGTCTAAAAGGCGGCCCGCGGCCGCGGCCCGAAAATTGTTGAGGTCGATCGATAAATCATATCGTATCATATCACAATTTGTTATTCAGTAACCCAGGTTACCGTATCTTGCTACCATAACCCAAAATATCACGAACTCGCATTTTAATAGTGGGCCCGTTGTCCATTTCAATAAACGTTTTTCCTAGTTGTTTTGACTAACAATTTTGATCTTTAATCTTTGAACTTTCAATTTTCGTTCGAAAGAGCTAAAAAAATATGTGAAATGCTATATTTTCATCGAAATCTGTCAACATAGACTCGAGAGAAAAAACTTAACATGCTCTTTTTTCAGTTAATTTTGGCGAAAATCGATGACACTCCACAAATAATAGTACGAGTTATCATTTTCCTTGAGCAGGATTAAAGGAAACACTGTTATTGAAACGGAGTGCGGATCCACTATTAAAATGCCAGTTCGTGATATTTTGGGTTACGGTAGCCAGATACGGTAACCTGGGTTACTGTACAACAAATTGTGATATGGTACGATATGATTTATCGATCGACCTCAACGATTTTCGGGCCGCGGGCCGCGGGCCGCCTTTTAGACCATTTTCGGGCCGCGGGCCGTGGGCCGCGGGCCGCGGCCGCCTTTTAGTCTGTTTTCTTGGGCCGCGGGCCGCGGGCCGCGGCCGCCTTTTAGACTATCCCAAATAACTCCTCAAAAATGACCTATGCGACCCACATTTCCCCGTAAAGAGGAATGAAATGACCGGAAACTTGAACAGGATGAAAATGCCAACAATAAAATTGAAAAAAAAAGATTCACACTACCTCCTGGAGGTTCCACTTTCCGAAAAGCTCGACCTCAGGAAGATCGCTGTCGAGCTCGGAGGTGGGCGCAACGTCCACGGGCTCGTAAACCTCATCAACTGCCCATTCGTCGGCCGTGTTTGGCTAAATTTAAGAATTTTAACAAACGAAAAAGTGAAAGTCAGCAGGAGAGCACGAATAACAACACAACTATCACACAGAACAGGCCATATTTCAGTAGTATCACATAATTATAACTGTGAAAAAAAACATAAAGGTGAAATAATAGCAGAGAATAGGTCGCGCGAAAAGCCCCTCACGTTACCAAAGTAAATCGAGATGATATCAAATGTTTCACAATCGAATTGTGGACCATACTTGAACAATAACTTTATACAAAAACACAATCAAAAAAGCTAGAGAAGCAGTGAAAAAGAACAAACAGAATGTACGGAAAAATTAACTGCCGAGGCGTGGTGTGCTTGCCTTCGACTTGTGCGAAAACGCAGAATTTTTCAGGTGGCAGGAGCGACAGTAACCCGAAATACACGCAAATTAATTTTATTTTTATTTTCAGTTGTTTATTATATTTTTATTTAATATTTTTGAAGTTTTGGAGCACCAGTGCATGCCTTCGCTTAAATTCGAAGTTTAAAAGAAATTGAAAAATATTAATTTTTGGACGCCGACTCTCTTTAATAATCACAATAATTCTTTCAAAATGCGTATTCGGAGGGGTAATGAAATATGTACGAGGTACCAGCGCTGTGTCAGTTACTAAGAGACTATAATTTTTTTGTGTCTGTCTGTCCGTCCGTATGTGGGTATGTGGGTGGGTATGTATGTATGTATGTCACGCTCCGGAAATCGCCCAAAATCGCCCTTTTCGCCCGTTTCCAAGCCTAAGTCCTTCAGCAAAAGTCTTGTAGCGATGATCCGAAAAAAATCAAAAATCAATAATTTCATCATCACTATGCAATATGACGAAATAGCTTACAAACCCGTTTTTCGCACCGCTCTCGCCGGAAACTCAACCAAATCAAATATATTATTTTTTTTCATTTTTATTATTACGCCATCAATCGATACCGTAACCCAATTACAGTGTCCTAAAAGGTTCGGCGGGTCAGATTTAGTTCGCTGGGTCAGATTTATGACTTTCGTCATAAATCGATACCGTAACCCGATTACAGTTTCCTAAAAGGTTCGGCGGGTCAGATTTAGTTCGCTGGGTCAGATTTATCACTTTCGTCATAAATCGATACCGTACCACTATTACTATGCACCAAAGTTGTCGACTAGGTCAAACTTAGTTCACTGGGTCAGATTTATGACTTTTGTCATAAATCGATACCGTACCACTATTACCATGCACCAAAGTTGTCGACTAGGTCAAACTTAGTTCACTGGGTCAGATTTATGACTTTTGTCATAAATCGATACCGTACCACTATTACCATGCACCAAAGTTGTCGACTAGGTCAAACTTAGTTCACTGGGTCAGATTTATGACTTTTGTCATAAATCGATACCGTACCACTATTACCATGCACCAAAGTTGTCGACTAGGTCAAACTTAGTTCACTGGGTCAGATTTATGACGTTCGTCATAAATCGATACCGTATTACTTTTATATAATATTAACGTGATTCGCTTGATCAAAGTTAGTACGGTGAAACACATTCACGCGTGCGGAAGGCCTCACGAGCCTTCCGCAAGCGTTCGCACATAACTGGGATAAAACCTTAACACACAACCCGGCGACGCGAAGCGCTCGCAGAAGACTATCACAACCCGGCGTTGCGCGCACGCTGGCGAGCGTAGCGAGCCTCATTGCAGCCGCAGGCTGCTTGCCACCCGCAGGGTCTAGCCGGGCGTAGCCCGGCTAGTTATGGTAAGGAAACATGTATGATAGCACAAAAACATGTATCACGAATGATGAAATCTAACGCAGGAATGTGCGGGTGGTGATCGAGCAGCATGACAAGCCATATTAAACCGGTCGTTACCGCGCCACAAACGACAGTGTGAACGGATTGTTTATGGCGACGGAACCTGCCCTCAGCTTGTTTTGCCCTTTCTGGACATTCTCTATCATTTCGCAATGCTCTTGACAGCATTTCTCTATCTTCCCTGTCTACTCCCATGTCCTCGCCTCCCCTTCCCCTCTCGTTCTTCCGTACTCTTTCCGCTTACAGAGTGTGAACAGAAGATAAATTACCGCAATGCAGTTCAGAATGACCATCGAAAGTGGTTCCGCCCCGGGAATTCCGCCTTGCTAATAGCCGTATATAAGGCGAAGAGCGACATTGATCACTTTACGCATTCCTGTGTACTCCAGCTTTCACTTCTTCCTTTGGTCACAGATAACATGTGAGTTCATTGAGCTAATGTAGGACTAACGACAGATTAGAACTTTCGATCAACTGCTATTTTCGTTTGAAAACGTGAACTAGATAATAATTGCAGATCGATGTCATCCACTTCGTCCGGCCACCATTTTTTCCTCGCAACGGCGTCGGGCGGCATCGGTACGTAGCTTCCCCATCTCTCTCCACCAAGAAGAGTCGATCGTATATATGAAATCGAATACTTATCTCCCTATGAGTTGATCTCAGCCTCAATGCTGACCGCTATCTAAGTTGAATCAACTTGACAGTGAAAGTGAAATCTTGGCAACTAACATGATTTCATTAGATGATGGAATCGTTCCAGCCGTCGTCCTCTTCATCTCAATGATCTCCCTTCTGTCCGTCGTTAGCGACGTCAACAACATGCAACAGGAGACGATGATCGAAATGCAGGAATTCAAGGTCGGGATTTAGACTTGATCTTTGATCTCTACCTGCTTATTTTTTCCGATATGTATAAAACGAGTTCCCAATGATGCGAGGAAGTCGGTTCAATATTCACCTTGCAGGGCATCTCCGAATCGTTGTGGAAATCCCTTGCTCAAGACTCGATGTTCGTGAGAGCGACCAGAGGATCCGGATACGCTAGTGTGAGTTCTCTATTATGATCTCAATATTGGAAAATAATGCTCGCTTTCTTTCTCAACCATCAAGCTAATGTGGGCACGAATAAGCTCAACATTCATACCGATCACGGCAACGTTCAAACCTGCCTGAGCGGATGCTCGTGGAGGATTGTGAAGAAAAAGATCATGAACATTACAGGGAGGCGGAGGCGGAGGAGGAGGCGGTGGATATGCGGCAGCCGCAGCTCCTTCTTGTCAGTGTGCTGCGAAGGCATCGGGATGCCCCGCCGGACCGCCAGGACTACCTGGAGATGCGGGAGAGGCTGGAAGTGAGGCGCTTTTCCCTTTTATCACTTCTCTCCTTGGAATAACTCCATCCTATGGTTTATGCTTCCATCCGGACCTAAATGAGGTTATCCCAGTCAACATTCTTTTCAGTGCCCGGTCAGCCGGGAGCTCCCGGGCCCGCAGGAATGTCCGGAATGGCCGCAGCGTACCCGATGATGATGGAATGCGTCAAGTGCCCGCCCGGCGCGCCCGGACCCGCCGGACCCGACGGAGGCCCAGGCCCGGCCGGACCACCAGGACCACCCGGTGGGCCCGGCGATGCCGGCGGATACCCGATGCCCGGACCGCCCGGTCCCGCCGGCGACCCGGGACCCGACGGCAACCCCGGATCGCCCGGAGCCCCAGGCAACCCCGGCGCCGGAGGCACGATGATGATGGCAAATCCTGGACCGGCCGGACCCGCCGGACCCCCGGGACCGGCTGGACCCGCTGGATCGGGAGGATACGCGTCTGGACCAGGCCCTGATGGACCGCCCGGACCGCCCGGTCCCCCGGGCAACCCCGGAGCACCTGGTGCGCCTGGTGCGCCCGGAGCCCCTGGTGCCGCTGGACAGCCCGGATCGGATGGAGCGTATTGCCCGTGCCCGGCGAGATCTATGGCAGGAGGAGGAGGTTAGTGGCATTCTCTCAGAATATTCAATAGGTAGACACAACACTCAACATGAAGGGTATACACAGGTCACACACAGGTCACTGATTTTTTTGTGACAGACTCAACGCTTAATTGGATTGGGAAATATCCATTTGTTTATCGGGCAAGCTTAAGTTCAATAGTGATGACGAAATACAATCCATTTTCTCAGGATATTCAAGCGGAGGTGGCAGCGGCGGCGGCGGTGGCGGAGGTAAGCGTCTATCCAATCAATCAATCATACCGTATCCCGCCTATCATGTCCTAAAATCTTCCTTTCAGGATACTCAGGCGGAGGAGGCGGTGGTGGTGGAGCAGCGGCCGGAGGCGGAGGAGGAGGAGGTTATTGATTCTTCCAATCAATCTTGATTCGACTGTTCCGTATCCTACCCTACCTTGAGTGTTATCCGATTCTTTTGGCCGAAGAATTGAATATTCAATTTCGATTACCTTATTCTCTTACCGTATTAACACAATTCCGTTCAGGATACAACAAGCGCACGGCCGGATAGACTCCTATCACGCACTAAGCAAGCCGACGTTCCTGCCATTCCCAGAGAAGTGTAGTCGACGCATAATGACAGTTGATAAAGCGATTGTAGTAAATTGTCGTCTAATGCGTAAAAATGAATCGCAGCATACACTGTATTTCCATTCATGAGCCTAACGACAGTTTATTATTATACTTGATTAGGGTCACAGAATACCGAATCGAATAGAGAAATGCGCATGATTACGCTCAGTTATTCCGGCTCATGCACATTGGTAAACTGAAGCAGTTGCTCTCCTGTTTGAACTGCTTTGAATTGTAGATACATTGGAACTATCGATATTCATCAGTCAAATGAGTATCTGAATCGATTTGTTTTAGAGAGACGAGAACGAGGCTGATTTTCTTCAAAAATATTTATTTTGTTTGTGTACATTGTTAAAATGGACACCAACTACATATTGTATGGGAAAGCTGTGAAGTATCTTGAAGATTGGCCTGACGATTTAAAAACGACAACATAGGATTAACAGTTAACGCATGAGCATCGGGTCATTTGATCGATTCTTGTTGGAGAAAGAGACCTATTTCTTACCATAGGTGTAGTAAGAGTTGGGGTAATAGTAGTAAGTGTAGCCATTATTGTAGCCATAGCTGTTTGAGGGGTAGTAATAGTAAGTGTATCCGTTGTTGTTCGATGGATAATAGTAGTAGTACGTGTATGCCTGTACATGAGAAACGACGGCTAGAAGTGCGATAAAGGAGATGAGAATGAGGCTGAAACAACACTTTTTACGTATGTGTCTCTATTTTTTTCTGGTAGAATACCCAGGTTTAACTTACAGGGAAGACTTCATGATGAGAAGTGAGACGAGCGAAAGCAGTTGCGATGCCGTCTTTCCGTCTTCATTTATATCCACCCCAACGGAACATCGAAACAAAACACTCCATTCAGCGCACATTGGTTTCTCAGCAGCCTTCTTATGACTCACACTCAACTTCTCATCTCGGAACCTCCTCGAACCCCATTACCTATCACTAAATAGATTTCGCTCTTTCTGACCCGTCTCGCTTCTTTTCCCTGCCAACAAACAAATGATAGCCATTCCTCACTTTGTTTATTCTCTGCCAACGGAGTAGGATTGCAAACATTTTACTCACCAACCTTGCGAAAGAATTGCGCAAACTTTACTGTTGGAGCACAGTCTGACACAAATCGCACTATGAAAGATTTACAAATGATATATGCGATTGTAATTAGTTGGGTGTAAAACATGTTTCGAAGTGTAGTGTAGTGTGCCAGTGTGCCACTGCGTCTTATCGAAACGGTCGATTCTTTGGAAAGAAATCATTTATTCAGTTTGATTGCCAACCAAATGGCGCCAATCAAGATAAATACGAAGAAGACGCAGCAGATTCCACCAAGTTTGATCATGCACAGTTGGCATTTGCTCTTTTCCGCAACTTGGCAACTGAGTGAACTATTCATTTCCAAGGGCAAGTGATCAATGTCTTACCTTAAAGCCTCTTGCTGAAGATGCAAGGAACCCTGCGAGATTGGCGCTAAGAAATACTGAAATACTTGGAGAGAAAACGAACATTTACGATATCAGAGTAGGCGGGCAATTGGGGCAAATGAGGAATGGAATTTAGATTCAGAGAAGATGGAGTCTGACAAATTTAGCGATAATCATTTCTAATTGGAACACAAACTGGCCGGTTGTTGGGAAACGGCTTCTTCGTATGACGGCGGAGAATCCATGATGAGACAAAAAGTTGAAAGTTTCACTCAAGACGAGCAATTGATGGGACGGCCAGTGAAATCATGAGCAAGTCGTCGTTATCAGCGGAGGGTGACATGAAGTCTGGAGCCTTTTAACAATATCATCGTAGCTTGTGTGATTGTGAAATATTTACGATTTTGACAACACATGCGAATAACGCGAACCGCTACATTCAATTATTCAATTATTCAGACAACCTTTTTTTACAAAAAACTTAAGAGGCCATCCACGAGAGAACGTAGCTTCTGGGAGGGGTCCACGGATGGCTTTTTCACAACCCACCCCAAAAAATTTTCGGTGATGTTCTCATACCAAATACTGATAACCGGCCCAATATGAGCCGTTCTAGTGCACTCTCCGCAAAACGCCAGCCCCGACCACAAAAAATGCAATTTTTTCAACGTCAAAAATATGATATTTTAAAAACTCAACCCGACGTACTTTTTCACGTAGATTCCGAAAATAACACTGTTGAAGGGAACGGAATGCGATGAAATGTCGAAAAGTAGGATTTTAGACGGAAATCATCCACCCTGAAAAATTTTTGTTCACGTTACAGTGAGATGACTTCATTTTCGAATTCTCCGTAAAAAGTTACCCCGGATACGTTTTTTTCATCAGCCAAAACTGGGGCGCCCGGATGTTATAGAAATTTTCGTGGAGTGTAGTTGATGTTTTCACGCAACACTATCCTGAGATAATTTCATTTTGAGTGATAATTTACGCGGTTTTGTTGCAGAAATCTCTTGTTTATCATAGTATCATATATTATTTGCCTTTACTTATTCACTCAGGCATTGATAAACTGATCTCACTATTTTCTCGGCTTGTAAAAAGACCTCGCCCAGAGTCAACTAGTTGACACCGATAATGCGGATCCAAAGGGTCTAAGCAGTGCAGGGAAATATCCAGAAATACGTGTACATGTACTCTGGAAAAAATTAACCCAAATCGGACCCATTCACATGCTCCGAAAGTTTCTTTACTCGTTTAGAAACAGAACTATGACGATTGTTATCTGAAATGTGACTTTTACACAATTTTTACGGCTTCAATATCACTTTTTCATGCTTAGAATATGTTTTCTTTTAAATACTAAATATTATGAAGGTTTTTGAAAAATTTCGCCAAAAAAATTCCCTCCAAATTTCACATAACATGCGTCTTCTTAGAAATTGCAGGAAAACGGTATCCATGAGGAACTACAAGCCCCAACTTTGAGTAATCTCGATGAAATTTTTATGGTGAAGTACTGTGATTTAAAAATCGTTTTTGTAACACAACTTTTGTAACAAAACCGGCATATAGGAATTTTCCGGCTCTGGAGCCGGCAATGTTGTATCTCAGCTACGAGGACAGCTAGAGACCTCCAGTTGCTCCAGAGGAAAAAATTCGGAAAAACATTTTAAACAACTTTCTGTTGACACGGAAGAGATTGGACAACCGCATCATTTTCGAAATAATGAAAAAATATGTTATTTTCAAAAAAAAATATTCTCGGCCTAAACTTCTTTGCGCTATAGACTTGCGCTATAGGTTGCGCTATAGGTTATTTGCGCTATAGGTCAGAATTCTGAGTTTATTTTTCGATATTTGAAATCGAAAAATCATCGGTTTTTGACGTTTGTCGACTCATACCAAGAAAGCACAACCATCGATATTTTTCGTTATTTCGAAAATGATGCGGTTGTCCAATCTCTTCCGTGTCAACAGAAAGTTGTTTAAAATGTTTTTCCGAATTTTTTAAGCCAAACTGGAGCTGTCCTCGTAGCTGAGATACAACATTGCCGGCTCCAGAGCCGGAAAATTCCTAAATGCCGGTTTTGTTACAAAAGTTGTGTTACAAAAAGGATTTTTAAATCACAGTACTTCACCATAAAAATTTCATCGAGATTACTCAAAGTTGGGGCTCGTAGTTCCTCATGGATACCGTTTTCCTGCAATTTCTCAGAAGACGCATGTTATGTGTAAAATGGAGGGAATTTTTTCGTCAAAATTTTTCTAAAACCTTCAGAATAATTAGTATTTAATAGAAAACATATTCTAAGCATGAAAAAGTGATATTGAAGCCGTAAAAAAGTGTGTAAAAGTCACATTTCAGATAACAATCGTCATAGTTCTGTTTCTAAACGAGTAAAGAAACTTTCGGAGCATGTGAATGGGTCCGATTTGGGTTAATTTTTTCCAGAGTACATGTGCACGTATTTCTGGATATTTTCCTGCACTGCTTAGACCCTTTGGATCCGCATTATCGGTGTCAACTAGTTGACTCTGGGCGAGGTCTTTTTACAAGCCGAGAAAATAGTGAGATCGGTTTATCAATGCCCGAGTGAATAAGTAAAGGCAAATAATATATGATACTATGATAAACAAAAGATTTCTGCAACAAAACCGCGTAAATTATCACTCAAAATGAAATTATCTCAGGATAGTGTTGCGTGAAAACATCAACTACACTCCACGAAAATTTCTATAACATCCGGGCGCCCCAGTTTTGGCTGATGAAAAAAACGTATCCGGGGTAACTTTTTACGGAGAATTCGAAAATGAAGTCATCTCACTGTAACGTGAACAAAAATTTTTCAGGGTGGATGATTTCCGTCTAAAATCCTACTTTTCGACATTTCATCGCATTCCGTTCCCTTCAACAGTGTTATTTTCGGAATCTACGTGAAAAAGTACGTCGGGTTGAGTTTTTAAAATATCATATTTTTGATGTTGAAAAAATTGCATTTTTTGTGGTCGGGGCTGGCGTTTTGCGGAGAGTGCACTAGAACGGCTCATATTGGGCCGGTTATCAGTATTTGGTATGAGAACATCACCAAAAAAAATTTGGGGTGGGTTGTGAAAAAGCCATCCGTGGGGTAGGTACGTTCTCTCGTGGATGGCCTCTTAAGAAAAAACAATGTGGAGCTGAATACTTCCTGTTTCAAACCTACACGATTAAACACTGAATGGCTATATTTAGATTGTTACCGGTCAACCTCCCTCATACATTAATTAGTTGAAGAGAACACATACGCTCGAGTCAGTCAATCAGTCAGTTACTCGAGCACATTTCACCCTTGCTCCTTATTTCATGTCTCCCGATGATCTATTCATCTCGCGCATTACAAATGCGATTGTAGTCTGTGATATGGTGATGAGTACGCTCACTTTGCCCTTGCAATTTATCATTCTCTACGTGTTGATCAAAGACAAAGAATATTCGGGATCGTTCTTTACCATTTACAAGGTATTGAATTCGAGCCTATGGTTGTAGAGCCACGAGCTGGACTTGGAGTAATTTCCAGAAACTCTGCAGTTATTCTTTTTTAGGTCGGTTTGATATACGATATCGCTGGTTTTGTCTGCGTGAATGTTATTGGAGTGATTCCTACGCGTGGAATGATACTTAGTGAGGAGTTTGCAGCCTCACAATTCTACCTCAAAGTAAGAGATAAATCGAATTGTGTTTCTGTGAATAGCGCGTCTATTAAAGGAGGACGAAAGTGAAAGTTTTCGTAGGTAAACTGGCAATATGGACCGATTTGCATCATGATAACTAAGCGATTCTGTAAATTTGAAGACTCTAGCTCAACGTTGAGCTGAGATACACGCGCGCAAAGTTTCTACAGGGCTCAGGCAAAATCAAGATGCGCGGTGCAAAACGAGGGAAGGGAGAGGCTGTGCGCGCGGACACTTCTTTCCTCGAGTCTCTATCACCCTGTAGCAGAGTGGTTGTGCGCTGCGCCTAGCTTTGTTTCGATTCAAAAGTTCGATTCTCCCTGCGTGCAAACGTTTTTGCCAGATTTTTTTCAGTGTCTTTGATCTTTTTCTAAACATTACACACCAGAGAAAGTTCAAAGATCAAGATAAAATGAGCTGTAGCTATAGTATAGTCACGTTGATCCTTCAATACATTGTATATTACGTGGCAACACGCTATTTTAGTCGTTATTTTAGTAGAGTACTAGTCGAAGGAAGTGACTACATATGAGGCTGTTCGCCTAAGGTTCAACAAGCCTCCACAGGGGTCTGGAACAGGTCAAAAATAAAAATCTCTCAAAAGTTGGCCCTAGGGGTTATTTTTGACGCTCTACACGCTGGTACACTCGATTTCGCAATATGTCCCCTCCCCGCTCCAGGAGGGGGCACCCCCCATTTCGCCCAAAAACGCGTTTTTCGATGTTTGTTCGTTAAAAATTGGCCAAAATGTCACGAAATCTCACGTCCCCGACCAGAATTTCGAGCTCTATCTCGTGGTGCTATTGAATTGTCATGATTATTTTTCGTTCTCGAGAAAAAGCCATTTTTTGACCGAGAGGATATGCCCGGAAAAGCCTTCCAGGGTTGATAGAGTAGGTTCTCCTGATCATTTTGGTATATTGGACTTAGGGTTTTAATTTACATTTTGATGTTTTGGGGGGTGGAGCAAAAATGGGACACAAAAAAATGTTCGCGAATACCCTTGTGTTTGTGCTCATTTTGTAGAGCTCATTAAACTGATCAACTTTTGTGTTGGACTTTTTCTTGAAAATGTTTCTTTAAGAAATTACAATCGATCAAAAAGGCTTTTTCGCGAGATGTCCGGTAATCACTTTTTCGATAGCTGTAAATTCTGAGAGAAATATTTTCAAGGGAAAGTCCAACACAAAAGTTGATCAGTTTAACGAGCTCTACAAAATGAGCACAAACACGAGGGTATTCGCGAACATTTTTTTGTGTCCCATTTTTGCTCCACCCCCCAAAACATCAAAATGTAAATTAAAACCCTAAGTCCAATATACCAAAATGATCAGGAGAAGCTCCTCTATCAACTCTGGAAGGCTTTTCCGGGCATATCCTCTCGGTCAAAAAATGGCTTTTTCTCGAGAACGAAAAACAATCATGACAATTCAATAGCACCACGGGATAGAGCTCGAAATTCTGGTCGGGTACGTGAGATTTCGTGACATTTTGGCCAATTTTTAACGAACAAACATCGAAAAACGCGTTTTTGGGCGAAATGGGGGGTGCCCTCTCCTGGAGCGGGGAGGGGACATATTGCGAAATCGAGTGTACCAGCGTGTAGAGGGTCAAAAATAACCCCTAGGGCCAACTTTTGAGAGATTTTTATTTTTGACCTGTTCCAGACCCTTGTTGAACCTAAGGCGAACGGCCTCATATAAAAATTTACTCAAAATTCATGAGAAAGGAGAGAAAGGCAATTTTGCGCAAAGAAAGTCCACAGAAATGCCATGCCTTTCGACAGGAGAGTACTGTAAGAAAGAAAATTTTGAAAGCGATCATGAACTGAAAATACAGTACTTTTACGTCATTGCTCCGGGTTTCGTGCCAGGAGCCTTTCACTTTCACCCTCCTTTAATAGCGTTTGCGCTGTCGTAAATAAGATCTGAATATTCGATGTGGCAAACTATGCAATTGAAACTTTCAAAACATTTCAGCTATACTTTTTCGTAACACATTCGACACACGCATGTCAAACGTGTACAAATCCCATTCTTTGTCTGAACAGAGCCACTGCTGTACTGCTGCCGATGTACCACAAAAGAGTTCGTAACTTTACCAAGTCAATGTTTTATTGGCCCGTGGTTCAAGTTTTTTTTTTCATTTGATTAAATAACGCCAGAATTTTTTTTTCACAATCGTGTATACTTGCTTTTGATCTAGCGAATTATATATTTTTTCAAGGTTTTTTATTATTGTTGAATTGTTATGGATAAACTTTAGATCTGGGAACACCCCTACGTGTTGCCACTCTGCTTTTTCGGACAATTCTTCGGAGGACTCATCGTCGGATTACAAACGGTGCCACTCGAGCATTTCCAGATGCGATATCCAACTGGAGAACGATTTCCACTCGTCATTTACGATCATTTATCTAGAACTAAAATAAAAATTTCAGTTATGCGACAGCCCCGGCACTCGCGCATTTTGGCTGGAAACGTTCACTGAACTATTCGCGTTCTCCATTCTCATGTGGATACTATACGGAATAATGATTTGGAAATTTCGCTCGAAGATAAGTGTACGGGGATAAAGTCAAATTTCACCGAAAAATATTATTAATTTAAGAAATATGGTTCAAAATCGGAAAAAGCCGACAGTAGACGAGCATTCTCACTGCTGATAATTGCCGTGAATGTTCTGTTGCTTGAGGTGAGGTTTTTTTCTTTGGTAAATTCCGAAATGTATTGTAATCTTCTCTTCCAATCCAATGTAATCCTGTCTTCCAGACTATCTACTGTCTCTTTTACGGTTACTGGTTCGTTACGAATGTGAACTACCAGGTTAACAAGCTCGATAATATTTCTTAGTCGTATTTTCAGGTTGATTTCCGCGGATTTATGGCTGCATTCTATACGATAATTGATGTTTATTCTTGTTCGCCGTCTTTTCTCCTCTTGTTCTTTTGCAGCTCAGTTCGGGAGCGAGTTATTGCAATCTTTCGGTGAGATTTGAAGAATAATAAATTGAATATTGAACATCATCAGATTCATCAGATTTCCAAAAAGGAGAACCTCTGTTGCGGAAAGGAAGATAACGGTCAAATCTCGATGTTGATACTATCCGTTTATTCTGAAGCAATGTACAATATTCGCTCATAAATTGTACACAAACACATCTGGTCGTTTCTACTTGACGATATTATATTTCTTCACTTTCCTCTGCGTTACTTGCAGATGACAACCAAGCAACGTCTTCGTAACCACTTCGATTCGCGTTTCTGCAATTATTTAGTTTTTTAGCAGTTTTTTTTAACATTCTCTGCTATTTTTGTGCAAAATTTTGTAAAGAACTGACCATTTACCTTGGTCAAGCAATTTTCTGTCAGAAAAAGAGTCCACGAAACGATGGTTTTCATCGAGTGAGTGGCGAACTTTTAGCCTCCAATTAAACAGTTAAGAAATAGAAGTACGTCTTGATTTTCTTCTAAGAGCCTCATCTAAGGGCCTATTTCTCACCGAGACAGTTCCTCGGCCGGACAGACAAGGGTAGGAAATCGTAGGGGCGTCGAAATGAACATTTCGAATCCCTTAGGAAGAAGATACTTGTCCATCTCTCTCTCTCTCTCTCTCTTATCGTGGCACAACAAATCGTGCGATAAAAAATTATTTATTCATCTTGATCGCCAACCAAATCGCGCCAAACAAAACAAAGGCAAAGAATACGCAGCAGATTCCCGCAAGTTTGTTCGCACACTGTCGGCATTTGCTCTTTTCCAGGTCCTGATAACTGAATAAAGTTCATTGACCGCGGACAAAAATTAAAATTTCTTACCCATTCGGCGATTGTTCGCGATGGCAAGAACCCTGAGAGATTGTCGCTGAGAAATACTGAAATACTTGGAGAGAAAACGAACATTTTCGATATCAGAATACGCAGGCAATGGTGACAACTGAGGAAGTGAATTGAGATTCGGAGAAGGAGCCTGACGAATGTAGCGATAATCGTTTCTAATTTGTGCACAAACTGGCCGGTTGGGCGATCGCTTCTTCGTATGACGGCGGCGGGAGTTCCATAATGATGCAAATGAGCAAGTTTCAATCGAGAGGAGGAGCAATCGATAGAACTGTCATACACACGCCGTATCGCTGTTATCAGCTGAGGGTGACGCGAAGTCTGGCGCCTTCTCGCCACAATACTTCGTCTTCTGTGATTGCGCAATAATTATCATTTCAAGAACACATGACGCGAACCAGATACAATTTTTCATTTTGTCAAAGTGCTTGTCTTTTTGAATATTACGCATTTTCTCTAGAGGAAACCGTCTTCTTTTTTTCTCTCTAGAGGAAACCGGTAAGCTGGTGCAACACAGACAATAAAAAGGTAATGTGTGGATCTTTGGAACTGAATTGGCTTCCTGCTTGAAACGTACAGCGCTGATCTCTCATTTCTATTACTTGATTGTTACCCACAATGCTCCACTCAAACAATAAATAATGATTGACTAGAATGCTTTCCAGTCGCACATTTGGGGGGTATTCACTCACGCACATTTCACGCTCGTTCCGTTTTCATGTCAGTGACGGTAGCATTCAGTCAACCCGATGAATACCAATTGCTTTTGTTCTTCGAGTAATTCACAAGACTTGTTTTCGAACAATATAAACTGAGTGAAACACAGAATATGATAGTTGATTAACGACGTGCGACGTTCGTTGAGGAGGAAGTTCGTCTTGTCATGCTTATCGTGAACTGAAATATGAAATTAAAGAAGGAGAAGCACGAATCGCGCCGATATGCAAAGAGAGGCGGAGCGCTCTCCTCATTTTGCATGCTCTCTAGCTCGTTGCCTGCGCTTCAGGGTTGCTTGGCAATCAGCCAATCGAGATATCTCGGGATAGATGAAAATTGAAAACATGGGAGTTTTCTGGCATAGAAAACTCAGCTAGCCAGATATTCGTGCCACCCCTTCTTTAAAAGGGCCATCCAATCTACTCAGAGTACTTCTCAACCATTTCATGTCATCTTACCTGTCTGACGGTGCTGTTTCGGCTAATTTTAGTTCTGTACTTTGGAGGAACACAAGACTCAATCCAACCGAAGATTTTACGACGATAACTGAATGGTCAGCGCTTTGACAGGTTATTCATTGAGCCTTATAGTATTGAGAATACCTTTGGATGCAAACAATCATGAGCAGAGGCTCAATCGCTGGATACACAGCAGTCATCGACATCAGATAATTACCGAGTGCGCCGAAATGAAGACCTGATAGATTTTGATATCTTAATGTTACGTTAGATATTCATGTACAAAATAAGTGAATGGCAAAATATCGCATGTGTATTGGTTAACCTGTAAGCGGGAGAAGCACCAGGCAACCAACGGGAGTGAAGGAAATTGTGAGAGGAACAACAGTCTGAAAAATAATGTCTCAGCACGCTTTTTATCGTTTTGTAGTTTCTCCAAAGCTCCGAACAAAAGTTGATTATTATTGCCGAGTTTTTCCGTTTTACTGAGAAAGCCGTATGATTTTTGACATTCAATCATGAGATACATCTCTCTCTCTCTATCTGATCTGTTTATGCCATTTGCTTTGTTACGTCAGAAACTCGTATTATCACGACTTTATACGTTTTACTTATGCTTTATTTTAATTAAAATTGTACCTGCATAACAAGTGCTCGGAAAAACTGCCGATGTGTGCTTGCTCGAATGTTCTTGTCTGAATAGACGTTTGAAATCGAGACTGATGATCAGTTTACCAGACGACAAAGCTCTCATCATCTTCAATACGCAGATCGAGCACAGAATCATCACAACTGAAATGAATGAGATGTATCGATCAGGACAATCATTTATGTTTTCTTACACCTCAGAATCTGGTTCCTTACCTCCAAGCAGGCCAATTAATCCGAGGATTGACAGAGTATAGATGACAATCGGCCAATTGACCGACACGGTTTCGCTCTCAGCATGAACTTCCTGAATAAACAACGATTTTTCATAAAAATCGTGTTTCTACAACATTTTCAAATCTTGTGACTCCCTCATAAAAATAAAAAAAGTGAAATACCGCATAAACAACGTGAAAGTGTCCGAACGGCTTCGACATATTTATTCCGTAGTACACTCGCATATCAGAGACAAGTCGAGCGTCTGGTTTCCAATCCTGATATTGATCCATTTTGCTGGGTCATTTACTGAGGGGTACAGCAACGAAAGTGAAGAAATATGAGTAAGAAGTAAAAGACACTATCTAACAGTTCTCGGTTCGAAATGAGAGATGAAGAAGGCCATGATCGCATTGAAGACAATTTCGAAGCAGATGCCGATTGCAGTCCAATGCCAAATGTTCAAGGTCCACAGCGATGAGTTCGATCTAGATTGCTCACCAATTTAGATTCGAAAACTACTGTACTCACCCGATCAGCACGACATATCGATAGATAAAGTGAAAGCACAGAAGGGCAAATGTTTGATAGAAGAGCAGATCGAAGATGTAGATTGAGATAAGACCTAAATACTTTTGATGAGAATGAAAGTAAACATTTGTTCTAACCGGGCAGCGCAGGCCAATCACACGTGCCCACACCAAAAACGACGAATGAGAACTTGCCCATGTGAATATTCTGAATTAGTACACTTTTTCATGATAGTGAGACAATTTTCGAAATATCAAAACCGGAACGACGATGGCGTTTGACAGTGCAATGATGACATCTATCACGGCAGAGACGTAGATGAGACAAGAGTAGCTGATAAAATATTTATCCCTTCATTTTATTTTTCGATCCTGGCAACTCTTCGGATGTCATCATTCCAAACACGAATTGGCATTCGCCTACATGAACTCCTTCTCACCTGCCCATCGCAGAGACATTCACGTTCCTCACGAGCGAAATAAGAAGGAGATTAGAGAGAAAGGAAAGAATTGCCATCATCCAATTGAAGACAATGTGTGACGTGGGATCAACAGCGCACATCTCCATCACTGAAAAATATGCGACTGCTAAGAATATGGTAGAAGATGCATAAGGATCATGTGTATACACTCAAGATTCCCATTTATCTAATGTTTTCTTCCGAAGAGAGACTTTTCTCTGTAATACCATGGCCGATTTATTAGTATTCCGATGGCATTCGCTTACCTCATGGGTTGTCGAATAACAATGCCGTAGATAATGGAAAAGTGAGATGAGTATAGTCTATTATAAGACTAGCGTTCTACGAACACTAGTTCCTGGGAAAGCCACAAGGGCATGTGAATTATCCAAGTGAAATTCTTATCCATTCCTTCTATTCTCCCTCACTGGTATCCGTCCTCCTCTTTCTAATTAGTATTATCATCTCGCTCAGTCAATCTCCCCATCTTTCTTGCTAGTATTCCCATCTCCCTCGCTGTGATTAAAATCCCTTGAATCTACTCTCGCACGTCGATTTGACGCCTCATTCGTCGTTGCCAGACACCCCTAGCGCAGGCATTCTGAGCACTCTTGCGGGGAGGGGGGGAAGCAGCAACGATAAGTCATAATGATAGGTGAACATGCTGACAGACAGACTTGACACGTTTATTCTGAAGCCAATGTACAATGCATATTCAATCATAAAATATATACAAAACAATTTTTTTCTAATTGACGATGATCTATTTTACTTTCCTGGGCGTAACTTGCAGATGGCAACCAAGCGACGTCTTCGTCACCACTTCGATTCGCATTTCTGCAATTCATTCACTCTTTTTTTTGCCAAAATTCACAAAAGTTGCAATGTATTACCTTGATCGAGCAATTTCCTGTCAGTGTGGAAGGAGTAATAGCGCAGCGTCCACGACACGATCGTTTTCATCTCGTGCAACGCGAACTTTTGGCCTGAAAATGAAAGACTATTTTTGCACAACGATTGGTATTTTTATGCGTGAGTAATGCAAAGCAATTTTCGTACCGAGACAGTTCCTCGGTCCCGCCGAGAAAGGCAGGAAATCGTAGGGACTTCGCTTCGCGATATTCTCAGGGAGGAATCTGTCGGGATCGAACTTGAACGGGTCGGGGTACACCTGAGAGATTCGTTTGTTATTATTGCACGAAAAGAACATTCAATGTTTTGGGCCCGAGCAACTGTTCAGAAAAGACTTTGCAATGATCTTGTTCGGATACACCGTGTCTATATGTTACGCCACAAACCTCCGGATTGTGATGTACGAGATGGGGAGCGATGAAGATCTCGGAATCCTTGGGCAGGAGGTATTTGCCCATCTGGAAGTCCGCCCCGAGCTCCCTCTCGATCAGTGGCACCGGAGGGAAGATGCGCATCGTTTCCTTGATGAATCTGAACAGGCAATGTGCACTTGATAACTGCCATCAGACTACAGGATCGGAGATGTGCGAATACGTTCGCGCGCTCTTCTTGTCGCATGCAATCTCGGTCTATAGTGTGGGACTTGTGGGACTTTTGCAGTTGCAGCTAGCAGCCTCTTTAAGGCACATTTTACCTCTCCGTGAACTTCATGGCATTCATGTCGTCATGAGTGCAATCGCGGTCGGAATCACCGAAGATGGCGTAGATTTCCTGAACTTTGACCATGAAATCGGAGCCCAAAGGACGTTAGAAAGCTCACCTCGTAGCACTGTTGTTGGAACTCCGGTTGTGTGGCGAGCGCCCAGTAGACCCACGTGAGCGTGCACGATGTAGAGTCGTGACCTGAACGAAAAATGAAAGATCATTTCACGATAGCCCAGCTACCGTACCTCCGAAAATTGCCGAGTTGCACTCGAGATGCAGTTCCTCGTACGTCCAATCTCCCTTCTCGTACTGTGCGATGAAATGGTCGATCAACGGCCTTTTCTCCGCATCCAAATCCACTTCGCCTCTCTTGACAGCGGCCATTCGATTGTCGAGCACCTAAAGGGGGATATTGACATGCGATTACTCGCTCTAAACAGCTACCTCCTGAGTGAGTCGATTCATCGTGTCCAGACACTCCTTGTAGCCGGTGTAGTGGTAGAGGGCGTACCTTAAATTATTTATTTTTTCTTGTTTAGAAAATGTATGACATTGCTTGGTAGCGGGGGGGGGGGGGTTGCTTGAGGTGAATTGCGATTTGTCAATGCTGTTTCAGGATTGAATTCAAGATTGAACCTACCAGATCCAGGTGATCCACATCTGGGGCTCATTCGTCCATCGCTGCAGATAATACGCGAACTTGTCCACGGAAAGGATGTACGGATGCTCCGGGTTGCGCTGCACGTTGAAGGTGAAACCGAGCGACGACTCTATCATGGAATTGTTAGCGAATGGCAAACGCACACAGCTTACCGCAAATGGCGTCCAGGCTGTACCGTTTGAGCATCATGTTAATGTCGATCTGAAGCGTTCCATATTAGACACTTGCACAAGATATAATTCGCTCCTCTTTTTTTATAATATAAACTGTTGTATCGTAGTCAAAACTTCAGAAATGCAGTCACTCACTGTTGATCCGGGCTGCACCTCTCCGAGAATCTCAACGGTGACGCGCGCGTGCTTGTTGAAGTAGTCGACGTAGCCTGCAAACAAGAATATCAGAATTGCGTAGTCTTTTTTTGTTATTTTTACCTTCGAGCATGGTTCGGTTGTGGAAGATGGGGGTGTATGACTTCCTTCTGTCCCTCCATGCCTGGCCGATTCTGAATTTGCAAAAAATATGAAAAATTTTATCCATCCTAATTCTTGCATATCCTCTCGCCTATAAAAGTCACCTTTCTATAAAGTGTTTTTGGTATTTTTCTTTGAATACATGGTGTAGTCTTCTGCGCTTACAGGTGATGTTGCGCTGATAGCGCCTTGCAGGATTATTTACGGTTTGTTTCAAGGATTAGAGAGTATACTGATAACGATCACATAGGGAGCTGATAAGGCGAGAAAGCAGAAAAACTCCGCTACAGGCGCTTGCAAAAATCAAACATTGATAATGCGTGTGTTTTGCAAAAGGGGGAGATCAACCGATACGGTGAGACTCATTCTCGTTGCAATAACATGAAAACTGACGCAAAGACGATTCCCTTTCCCATCCAGGGATGGAGGAAGTCGTAGTCCTTTCCCTTTGTGAGTTCCTCCGTAGACTCGCAGATGGACTGAAGCGTGTTGTTGTTTTGATTATGTGTCAAAACAAGGGTACCTTAACAGCCTCTCCATTGAGTGGGAACGTCATTACTCGACCGAATAGTGTCATGCAAAACACTCCGTCACCCTTCGCCCGAGCCTTCTCAGCTTCCTTGCTCCAGAACTTCATTGGTGCTGCAACAATTATCGTTTCGAAACGCTATTCACTTTGAGAATATAGCCGTACCTGTGCTGTCTCCAGCTAGATCCAGCATATTTCCCAGGAGAGGAAGGCCCTTGGGTCCTGGACAATCATAGTTCGATGTCTTCTCTATTGAAATGCAATGTACCTGGCAGTTTGACCACATAGGGATACTGGTATATCCACTTGCGCAGTGTTCGTATAATCCATGGGGCATAGTACAGGGAAGCGACGAGGAGAATAGCACCGATCATTGTCTCTGATAGTCCGAGCCCCTTCGCTTGTTGCCTTCCTTATAAAGTCTGACTGACCGTCCGTCGTCATAATCTGCACGCCCCTTCTTCTCTTTCTCAGGCAAGGAAGTGATCAACACGAAGGAGCAAAGGAAGACGTCGTCATGTAGTTAATCCGAGAAGCTGACGCGATTCGATCGACGGTCGAGAGAGAAAACTGGTCACGAGTTTCAACGGACCAGAGACTGGTTTCAAGAATCTATACATGTGAGATTAGACAGAATTGAGCACAGCGACCTGCAAAACTTTCCGCGTTTTTAGCGAAAAATACAGTTCTCGGATCTTTTTCTACTTTGGTACATATCTACTTTCAATGTCAGCGACAACCTGTAATATTCTCTCTCGGTCTGTGCAAACTTCGCCGTGATGACAAAATGCATGAATCTTTACTTATCACTTTCCAAAAATATACCTATTTTGAGAAGGGACTTGAACCCATTTGTCAATTTCCCCACAATAGAGATCAAATCTTTGAACACAAATCTTTGATACAATTTCTTGATTCTTGATTAGAGATGGGAAAGGAAGAGGGAAGAGTCGCGAATGTATGCAAAGTGAGCCGCGCTCTTCCACAAGAGCGAGAGGGAATGGCCTCTCTTCCACAAGAGTGAGATCTCTTCCATAAGACTGAGAGCGAAAAAGCTTTGAAAATGGAACAATTTTGTTGGGTTTTTTCTCAAACTAACCTACCTTAATGATTTTCAACATATTTATCACTTGGGTGCAAAAATCCGCCTAAATTCCTTTATTTTTAAAGCTTTTTCGCTCTCAGTCTTGTGGAAGAGATCTCACTCTTGTGGAAGAGAGGCCATTCCCTCTCGCTCTTGTGGAAGAGCGCGGCTCACTTTGCATACATTCGCGACTCTTCCCTCTTCCTTTCCCATCTCTATTCTTGATACAGGGACAATATCCGAGATAATCTTTAAATTCCGAGTTAGAATGAAAGGTTACATCGCTTCAAGTTACGCGTTCTTTATTCACGTGTTCAATGATGCCGTTGATAATAGTGAACACGGCTGAGACACGAGTAAAGTATGGTATCTTTGCAACATTGAGCATCATTTTTATCCACGCACCCAAACAGTACAAACACACACCAAAGAAAAGAAGAAAATTACAGACAGGCAAGATTTTAAAATATTTGATCCTACAATTTCATTGAGACAGCTTCTTGTGGTTATTATTGAGTGGTCCAATTCCAATAGCTTCATTCATTCGCTTTCGATAGTTTTCGATCGATCCGATCTCAACTCTCACCCACGCATCACACGTAAGGTAATAGAATGTGGCGAATCCAATGCAGAAAGCAATTGCCCAAGAGTCGAAGGAGCTGCAATGACAGGATACTGTGCCGGTCAAACATTTCATGTTCTTACTGTGTTAGCAACACGGAAATCACCCATCCCAGCAGCAGATTCGCAATCAACTCGGCTCCTTTAAACCTATAAATGTTATGATGTATTTCAAAATCTGTTGTTGCATGATATTCTGTAGCTTGAAAACGTACATTTTCACTTTCCTCTTCGCAACAACGATATTCTCATCGGACATAATATCGTTCTTCATCAGGAATGTTTTCAAACCGAACAACATATCGGAAGTGAAGTCCGTCCAGTCGAGCTTGCGCACGTCAAAGTCGAATTTCTAAATTTATAGTTATTTCAAAATTCGAATCCCATTCTAACCTCGACATCATCTGGGTCCATATTGTCGATCAACATGATCGCGTTGTCCGATTTATAGATCCAATTCTTGGAAATGAACGGAGCGAAGACACCGTAGACCTCACGAATTTTCCGGAACGTTCGCTCCCAGCTGCAAAACGTACACTTTTTTTTAGTTTCTAAACGTTTTTCTTCACGTTTTCTTTGTTTCGATCCCTGTGTGCATTTAAGCTCCTTTCCAACAAAGACGCACGAAAAAGCGACGTAATCCCTGTTTTTCAGAAGAAGATTATTTTTGCCGAGGAGTTTCAGTGTTGCGATTCTTAGTGCTTATCCCTTCTGAGTCCCTGATATTTGCGCCGCAAAGCTAACAAAGCTGCTTCCTAATCCCAGTTTTTTGCGACAGATTATTCTTTGTACTCTCGGAATCAGTTGCGGAATTTCTAGAGATGATCCGCTTCCCAATACTCGATCTAAGCTTCTGAAGCTAACAAAGAAATGGCGATTTACTTCTTCGTTTTTGTGAGCTTTCGATCCTATGACGACGATCTTATGACAAATAGTATGATGCAAAAAATAGCTCACAATGGTTTCTTGCCCGCCAATGATCCAATGCGGTCGAACGCCGGGCCAACAACACGATGTTTGAAGACGTGCAATGACTCCTCGAGATCGGGATGTCCTCGACTGCCGACGGTTGGAGCGAAGATGAACCGTTCCAGGGGATACTCGTCGAAAAACTGAAACACGAACATGAAAAATTGAAGTTAACTCAGAAATAGCAGAGTCTCACTGTTCCACAGAGATCTCGGAATCGCTCGAGTTGTAGCGGCCGGAGGTGCGAGGTGCCACAGTGGAAGACGGGCAGGGAGCGATCCCTGTAATAATTACTCTACTCAATGGTTTCGTGAACGTTCAGCTCACTTCTGCGCGGTGAGATGCAGTCGATAGGCGGCGCAGCAGATGAGCATATTGGAGACGACGTCGACGGGCACGATGTCCGTCGGATTCTTCACGTTGCACGGCATCCGAGGGAACGTCCCCGTTCCGTACTGCAAATGATGTCGGTGAACGCAGTACAACGCCAAGTAATCAGAATATGTATTGATCAATTTTGCATATTTTGCATGACAGACATGAACAAGACATGCATCTGTGTGTGTCACTTTTCACATTTCCATACGCAACGAAGATGACAAAGAACGTAACCCCCATGGCGCCTGCAGTCATTCCCTGCAGTGAGTCGGCCCATCCCGGGATGCCGTCCTTCCAGATGCCAGCGATGATCGCCGGACGGAAGATGAGCGTCGGGATCTCCGTACACTCGAGTCGCACGAGCTCCTGCAATTCATTCGCTGCTACCTGCGCTCGTAAACTCCTTGGAAATCACAAAAAAAGTAGGTTAATATTAACCTCGGCAACATGCTTGGTGAAGCAATACGTGTTGTAGTAGCCCTTCTTGGCCATTGCCTTTGTGATGCCATCCAGCATGTCATCCGTCATCCAGCTTTGCGCCTGCGAGAAAACATATTTGCATTAGAAAGCATCTCAAGGGTGACTGGAGAGGGTTGACATCACGTACGGATTGACTCATCTTTCCATCGTCTTTCATCAACAATCAAAATGGACCGTACATCAATGAGCTTGTATGGGTCGCAGGGCGCCGGGTACTGTTTCTCCTCGATCTCTCCCTCCATGTACACATTGACATACGCTGTCGAACAGTGCACGAGGGCCTGACGAATTACATAATTAGAACAATGACAAAACTGCACAATTCCTTACATCAAGTTTAGGCATTCGCTTGGCCAATTTGATCATTCTCTGGACGCCTTTGAGATTGAGTTCGATCGCTGATCGAAGAGTGTCATCGAAGCGGACTGTCGCGGCGCAGTGAATGACGACCGACGTCTGAATCGAGTAAGACACAGTAAGATAGAAAGACATCTGCTGCACGGGATCTGCCATCACGTTTGGCTGCATCTTTCATATCGATTTCCGTGAAGAAAATAACGCTTTGCCCATACCTCCTCGAGCACTCTCTTCAGATTCTCCTCCGACAGTCCCATATCGTCGATGGTAATGTCTCCCTCGACGGGCACGACCTTCTCGAGGGTGTGCGGGCACTCGGCACGCACCCGGTTGAACAGCACACCCTGAAATTCCACTTGGCACGAGCATCAAAAAAGGGGAAATCACCTCGGAAATGGCGGTCCATCGTTCGGCCGGCGACTTTCCCTTCGCCGGTCGCACCAACACGTAAATCTTCTCGAAATCCGGCACTGCGTACAGCAACTTTTCGATGACGACCTGCACATTCCAGATGAGACATTCATGAGCAAGAGTTGTGTCAACCTGTCCGACGAAGCCGGATCCGCCAGTTAGGAAAACGGTCCTTCCGGCGAACAGTGTGTTCACATCCGGCATCGTCATTGCGCCTGAAGATCAAAGATCAGTGATGGGAAGGACAATCGGAAAGCGTCAATCCGTGAGTCTCCCCGTCAGATCTAAATAGCAGCTGATAACTTGGTCGTCGTCCCCTATCACCGCTCCCCCCCCAGTCTAATCTCACAATGGGAAGGAGGAGGTGGGTGATGTAACGCGTCCTCGTTCTAGATTAACACTCTCGCCCCCAAATCCCTCGCTGTTGTGCTTCGTGACTGGGAAGAAGTTTTTATCAGTCTCTCAGTTCTCCGGCAGTTCTCGCTCGTGTGTGACATCTTCTGACCAACGACACAAGAAATGGAACGAAAATCGTCAACTCGAGGATTACGAGTGACGCTGGTACCAAACAGCCAGCGAGAGTCCGCTGCAAACCGTATCTTGTGTCTAGCTTTGTCTCGGGTCTTTGGCCCCTAGTTTAGACTTGTGAGCGATGGCCACAACAAATTCTAAACACATAATACATCGATTTCCAAGAAGACAACGATATCGCGGGAGACATTGTAGTGGAGGGAATTTGTGAGCAGGAGTACATGCCCAGGGATTGGCCGAATCATGAAAAGGGCATAGTAGTACAATTTTGAATGTGGACAGCTTCAAAATCAGAACAAAAAACCACGTCGTCACATCAGCGTCACCGATATGTTTGTCTTGGCAGACGGTGACGCTGATGTGACGACATCTATTTTTTGTCTGATTTTGAACCTGTCAGATTACTGTACACCACCAAAATGCTCAAATTCCATAGTACATGAATAGCTCGTTATGTAGTAATCTCACATATCTACTATTGGACAATCTCTAGGTTGATATCCTACAGGAGCAGCCTTTCAAAAACAAATAGGATTTTTTCTCATTTTTTCATAAATAATTCGCATTCCCTTTGCGAGTAGCAATTAGGGTATGACAAGCAAACTTGTAAGTCAATTATGGGGTACCACTGCTAGGTCTTAAAATTTATATCGTTTTCGATGCCATGATGATCCTGGCTTCTTGTGTCGTCATAATTTATTTGGCTTTCCCAATCTACACATACAAGCTCTATTGTTTCACTGTTTTGGTTGGAGAAAAGCGATCGCTGACGGTATCACTGTAGTATTGATAACATCTTCGTCACATGCAATCTGTAATCAGCTTATTCTGATAGTATACAATGAGTTTAGTTTGTGCCAGTGCATTCTTAAATGTGTTTACAAGGGAACCGCATAAGTCGGCATAATGTTAGAGTTGATTTGGACTTCCTAGAGGGGTACCTTTCGATTGGTGATAGCAAATTTAGTATTCGTGAGTGCCGACTTATGCGGTTCCCTTATATTCAGGATCGTTATCTTATATTCAGGATCGTTTTGTTTTTGTTGCACTGTGTCGTCCACTCATTGTGGCCATTACTAGAGAAGCTGAAGGAAGAGTTAATTACGATTTTTCGAAGTCTTGCAGCCGTCGTACATCGCGAATGAGTATGGAAACCATGGAAGAGTTGATTCATATCGAAAAAAGTAGAACATGTAGACCTAGAGTTGATGTTATCGAGTCAGTATTCGTAATAACGCTTCGTACGTGAAATTATAAAAGTGAGAATTTTTAACATCATTGAATGAAAATTTATCCAATAAAGCTCACACCTGTGCTCACGTGATTGAACTTAGCAATTCCGGTAGGTATTTCACCGGAGGTGCCCATTTCAGTAATTCTGGAATATACATAGCCAAGAATGAATCTTGATGTCGAACGAGGAAGGATTTGCTATGGTAGCTTGCCGCCGGAAGCAAGCTGGCGATGCAGAGATGAGAGTGCAATTTTTTCGGATGCAGCTTGAAAAATGACGTCCATTCATGCGAGACTAAAGCTGTGATTTGACAACAATTCTCCAATTCCATTTACATATGAGAGCGCGATCGTACCCTGAATCTCATATGACTGGAGAACACAAAACCAGGATATCAGAGGTCTTCTGAGAGATCGCATGAGCCGTTTGACAAACTGTTCAAAATGCTCCTATTCGGCTCAAATTTTCAGGCACACCTTCCAGGAATGAATTTTTGATTGAGAAATGTTGCTCGAGTTTCCCCCTATCCAACGCAACTTAGAACGAAAGAAAATCTTCATTTTGACAAGAGTTATGATAATTTTTGTGAGGCGCATATCACAAAAAAGCACTAAAAAGAGACCGCATGCCGCATTCGAGCTCGAAAAAAAGAACATATTAGTCCTTCAAAAATTCTGAAAAAAATCAGACAAAAGTAAAAATGCACGTAGAATCCGAATCTGGAGAGATCTCATCGGAGTTCGATCGGCAATTTACTGAAAAGTGGGTATTTTCATCCAAAAAAAACGATTTTTCACATTTTTCGGTACTTCAAATTCCACCAAATAACTTTTTCATAATTGTGAAGTTGTAGAGCTCGTCAAGACGCATATTCTACATTTTTCAAAAAGTCTCTACCTCAATTTCAAAGGAAGTTATCATTTATCGAAAATCCGACCGCTCCGCGGCCGGTTCTAGGGCATAAGTGAGTTCACGGCCTATTCAAGTTAGCTGAACATTCTTGGTCCATGGATGCATGAACCCTGAAAATTTGAGCCGAATCGGAGCATTTTGAACAGTTTGTCAAACAGGGTCCTGGATTTCATGCATTCTCTCAGAAGACCTCTGATATACCTGTATGCTAGGCATTGCCCACATGCAGAATGAGAGTATTAGAGTTGTCTTAGATATCCATCGCAATTCCATTGACTAAAGCCATGACAAAAAAACCGAAAGGTATGGAGAGAGTGATGAGGGGAAATAAACCTTTGCAGTGCGAGTATAATCTATTGCTATTTGGTACACTCACAGACCTGCATCAGCATCATCTTCAAGAATCTTCGTTGAAGTCTAATAGTTTTCACCGAACGTTGTCCACCGATTAAATTCAAAGCACGAGATATCTTCGCGCAACATGTGAAGAAGACAAAATAGGCAATAACATATGGAGGGAACACGGCAAATAGTGCTACTTTGATTACGGATTCCGTCTGAAACAGTGCACATATATTCCCTCCTCCCGGCAGGGGGTAGATCATTGATCTCTTGACCCTCCGATCTCTCCTCTCTCTATCTATCGACCGCTTCCCATCTTCCCCCAGTCAGCAATCAGTCAAACTAACGATGGGATGTTTCTCTTCTCTCTCTGTCAAATTTGTTTTTTCTACACCCACCTTGTAGCCTATTTTGATGTGAAATACTTACAGTCCCCATTAGTTCATTTGCGCTAAGTATTGACTCGTTTCCGCGTTAGTTGTTTGTTGTTTACTTTCATCTCCTTCATTCCCTATCACTCTTGCTTCCCCACTTGCGAAGGGCGTCGTACTGACGAGGTCCACCCTTCGTGAGGCGGTTGGGTGTCTACGACCCAATGGACCGAAACATCCAACCGCATTTCTTTAGGAAGTCTCTCTAATCTCTCTCCTCCCAGCAGTATCTCTACTTAATTTCATTTCCAAAAACATGTTTCTTTTGTAATTTCGTTCACCCTGTTCCGCTCCGTGTAGTAGAGAGCCTAGCTCCTCTCCGGAGTGGGTAGGGTTTGTTAGCACACTCTTCCATACATTACCTAACATTCATCTTTCTTATATGTTCTTTCATGCCATCTTATCTACTGCTTTTCTTTCTTCTGATTTCACACTTCCTGTCCCTATCACCTTTTCCTATTTTTGTCAAATTGTGACAACCCTCTTGGACGTGGCCACGGGAGTTTTCTCCACTAAGGCCAGTCCTCGAACTCAATCTAAGCCCCCCTCTTCGCTACAGGCCAAGCCGCTTGCGTAAAAGAGGGTGGGTACGTTGTTCATTAGAACAACAAACAACCATTAATTGTTATTACTTTACTGATGATAATCAAGTATAGAAACAATAACCTTTGACAATACTTAATTTATGTATTCATATATTGTCTCTTCCAAGCATTATCTTTATTCCCTTAAATAAGTATTCTTTTATAACCTATTATTTCACTCCATACTACACACTCTTCTGGCCGCTGCTCATACCTCCCTATATCCTCTGCGAAGGATTGGTGTCATGTATACTCAATATTTCTGTGCTCTCTTCCTATTCCCATTTAGGGAACAAAAGGTTCCTGACACCCTTTCTTTTACAAATTATTGCAGAAATTCATGCGCATAGGCTTTTCTCGCCTTTCGGAAAATTAATCTCAATTTACATATACCAAATTTCTAAATCCCGCCTTCCAATCTCATTATACCCTCTCATTCTTAGAAATACCAATCGTAATCAAATATGATTCAACTGGCTTCAACACATAGATCCAATTTCAACTCCCTATATCAGAATTCCAGACTACAGTGATCGTCGTCTCTTCTGATCCATAGATCGGCGGAGAGGAGGTGGCGGAGTAGTCGAGCCAGAAATATGTGGTTCTCCCACCATAGAGGGGTCACGCCACGGTGGCAGTCCCACCGAATGTCCGTCGATCGAAATCATAGTAAGGGATGGGCATCCCCTCTCAACAGCCCGCTAAAAACACAAAAAACGCGAACAAACCACCAACAAGTTCCAAATTCATTGGAAGAGAGTACGGGAGAAATCTCGTCACTCTCGGAAACCACACCTCACACACCGGTCGTTCTTGTGGTAATAAGCGGTGCAGAATCTGTCCAATTACTAATTTCAGAATTGGAGTTATTAGCAACATTACAGAAGACATTTTCCTCACAAATAAAGAAGCTGAAGATCATTGCATGACAAAAAATGTAGTTTATCTCATTACATGTACCGTCTGCTCCATGCAGTATGTTGGTGAGACTACCCAGACATTAAAGAAAAGAATCTCACAGCACAGTTATTCATTCGAAAGTAGTCATCTAAAAACTTTCCTCAGTCAGCATTTTAAGGAGCCCCTTCACAATAGATATTCTTTCACTGTAGAAATTCTCGATCACGGAAAGGATAAAACAGACCTATTGCAGAAGGAGCTTCTTTGGATAAGAGCATTAAACACCGCATATCCATTTGGATTGAATGATTCCATTAAAAACTTCGGCTATATTTCTGAAGGAATAAATCCTCTTGAAAAATCATCTCATCCATACCAAACTTTACCCATTTCTGATCTTCCACAGAACAGGAGAGGAAAGCGCAAACGAACACGAAGAATACCAGCATACAAATGCACAAAAACTGCTCAAGAAATTGTAGACGAAATTGAAATACGAGATACACGTGAGCTCTTCATCTATGGTAGATCACTCAGACATCACGACCTTCGAAAACTGGAATATTTTACCGCTTCTACGGAATTCAACGCTTTGAATCACGAGCTAAAATATAAGATTTTTTCAATTATTTGCCCCCATTATTGGGAATCTAAAACGACAATGCAGAGTGATGACCGACCAAAGGCAATTTTAAAGCTACAATATTTCGGAAGATTCATGGAAAGACTAAAGCTTACGAAACTTTTGAATTCCGATAGAGTTCGTGATGTTTTGAAAGAGATAACTGGAGATGTAAATAAGGTACCTCATGTGCAAATCACTTACTCTCTGAATAACTCGACCTCACAATTTCTGTGCAACTATGGAAAGTTCCTGAGAAACTTGACCACCCAAGGGATCCAAACAATCCTGAGTTCCACATGTAACTGTCACAAATATCCAAATTTCGTGGATTCCCACTATAAACACGTCTGCTCAGGCAACACAACTATAATTAATGATTCTGAGCTAAGAAATCTCTTTGAAAAGGGAACCAAATTCCGAGTGAAAACTTTCACTGATCGAAAAACAATATTGGATACTGTACGAGACTCATGCCAAAATCTATTTGCTAATCTCATTCGAAAACATAAACCTCCGAAAAATAAATTACCTTCCATTTATGATGCATTCGCTGGAATTATCTCCGATAAAATTAACATTAAATTAAAAATACACCAACATGATTATGTTCAGACCAAATCTCTTATCAGAAAAGTGGCAGAATTGCACAAAGATTTCGTGATCACCATGGTTGACAAAGCATCAGGAAACTACGCAATCACATGTAAGCAATTGTATCTTCAATTTATGGAGAAAGAGCTGAATACGCAAAGCACTGATGGCAAAACCTACGAAATTAAAGATCAACTTGATCCAGTCAACATCAAATTAAATCATGAGAAATTCACACGCAGTTTCGGTATTTCTCCGCAAACAGAAGGAAATCTACCCAAAATTTACGGAATTCCTAAAATGCACAAGAATCCGATAAAGTTCAGATTTATAACTGGTGCTCATGACAGTACCTTAAAACCACTTTCTGTTGAACTACAGAAAATTCTAAGATTTTTACATGGTCATTTCAGAAGATATTGCAATAACATCACCAGCCATGATAAAATTAATCGATTCTTTTCCATACAAAATACATTCCGTGTGGTTCAGCAATTGAGTACAGTTCAAAACAAAAAATCCAAAATTTTCTGCGCTGACTTCTCTTCACTGTTTACGAATCTTCCACATGATGTAGTGAAAGAGAAGATGTACTACCTCTTTGACTTAATGTTCAAAAATGCTGGTTCTGAATACATCGTAGTTCAAGGAACAAATGTCAGATATGATCGAAATAACTCGAATACCAGTGGTAGATCATATCACAAAAACGACCTCAAAGGAATTGTTGATTTCATTCTACGAAACTCATTTGCCTATTATGGTGGAAAACTATATCAACAACGAAAGGGAATTCCTCAAGGTAATAACGCATCTCCTCAATTAGCAGATCTTACTCTTGCTGTCATGGAATACCAATACATCCGCAACAACATTCGGATTGGGCATACTCTATCCTTTTCGCTAAATCGGACTTTTCGATATATAGATGATCTCTTTCATATATCCGACAAGACAGACGAATTCATGAGAATAACGACCGATATGTATCACCATTCACTCACTCTAGAACAGACTAATACAAGTCCGAGGGAATCAACCTTCCTTGACATGTCTGTAACAGTGACCAATACAGGTACGGTTCAAACCTCACTATACAACAAGACCGATGATTACTCATTCTCAGTCGTTAGATACCCTCACTACGAATCGAATATTCCAATTAGTATGGGTCTGAACACGTTACATGGTGAAATAATTCGCATCTTCCGAAACTGTTCTCTATTCGAACACTTTTTGGAAAGAACTCGTCAACTTACACTTTATTTCCTGCAAATTAAATACCCAAAAGACATCATATACTCTAGGCTGTATTCAACATTGAACAGAACCCCAGCGATATCACTAAAATATGCAGTTTGTAATAATGATATATGCATGCGTATTGTCGAAAACCTGTGATTTCCCCCTAATGAGATCTCTTCCTTTCCCTTCCCTCCCCTCGCTTCCCTCCTCCCGGCAGGGGGTAGATCATTGATCTCTTGACCCTCCGATCTCTCCTCTCTCTATCTATCGACCGCTTCCCATCTTCCCCCAGTCAGCAATCAGTCAAACTAACGATGGGATGTTTCTCTTCTCTCTCTGTCAAATTTGTTTTTTCTACACCCACCTTGTAGCCTATTTTGATGTGAAATACTTACAGTCCCCATTAGTTCATTTGCGCTAAGTATTGACTCGTTTCCGCGTTAGTTGTTTGTTGTTTACTTTCATCTCCTTCATTCCCTATCACTCTTGCTTCCCCACTTGCGAAGGGCGTCGTACTGACGAGGTCCACCCTTCGTGAGGCGGTTGGGTGTCTACGACCCAATGGACCGAAACATCCAACCGCATTTCTTTAGGAAGTCTCTCTAATCTCTCTCCTCCCAGCAGTATCTCTACTTAATTTCATTTCCAAAAACATGTTTCTTTTGTAATTCATCGTTTTTGGCCGAGAAATACCAACGTAGGGCGGAGTTGAGAATAGCGTTGATACGTAAATTCGGTAGTCATCACCCTTAGTGAGATGATGCACTTCTATGGTGATATTGTCGAAAGATGGAAATAGAGGAGGTGGAGTGAAGAACGTGGAATAGTGCGGCTGAAATGCTCATAGTGAAATGATTAAATCTGACGATTGAAGGAGAAGAAGGGCAACGCTCAGAGAATAGGATAAAACAATTCGTTTGTTTTCTGAGACATGTGGCCTGAAATTGTATTTGTACTTGTCAGCGTTGTCTAAAAAAGAATAACTGATCGGCAAAGGCCCAGATACTGCAGTAGAGATGCAGCTGGAATAAACTCAAACAGGCCAATGAAAAAACGAAATTCAAAAATACAGTGGTATCGCTGAAAATCTGAAAACCGAGTAAGTATTATTTTATTATTATTTTGATCGGACGTACTATTTTGGTAAGGACACCTTTGATAGATACAAGATTGGCCCGTAGACAACCAACACAAAATCTTGATAGTTGAGTAGATGAAAAAAAAGTTCATTTTTCAAAGAAAGAATTACTTTTTTTGTGATTTCCCTTAATTTTGACATGAACAAATGCTTATTGATTGTCTTACCGCGAGCAATGAAATAATCAACTCGTGCACTGCTGAGAAGTTCATTCCAAAACGATGAGAAACCGACAGCGTCCTCTTGTTCCTTATACAAATAGTTGTATTGACAATGAGGCCGATAATTCCTACACAAAAAGTTATTAATTTTTCAGTGCCATCATACTCGAAATACCTTCAGAAATAACTACAACTCTGCATAGAAACTAGAGGTCGCAATACGGGGCGGGTCATTCGGTTTCGCGCCGGGCCTCTCGCTCGGTGAGTGAAGAATGAGTCGGCCCGATACCGGCCTCGAAAATCGTTGAAAGGCCCGATACCGGAACACTTTTGACGCTCGTAATTCATCTAAATCTGAATGAAAGTGAACTAAAATTTAACGCTAGACACTTCCATCTACGCTCTTTCCATTGCTGTATAAATCATCAGAGAAAAGCAATTTTGAATTTTCGAAGTCGGAAGAACAAAAGTCAATGGATCAGTCGGAAATGAGGGGCCAATGCCTTCCTACCAATAGAGGAATGCTTTCGAATCGCTTAGAAATTTTTTGGATATCTTTCCCTGCCAATTACGCCAAATTTTCCAACCTATCCCAATGGCCATGGGCTTTCGAGCGCGTGATTCCGTTGAAAACGAGCTTTGAGCCAATCAGTCTAATTTTCTCCGCAAATTGTGGTCGTATAAGCAGTTCCTGAAGCGAGCCATGACTCATCGAAGTTTTTAAAAATGATAGAGATCAGAGATCACTTTATCCGAAGTTCTAGAAATGCCTCTGAAGCTCACTACGGAATTTTAAAGTTCATTGATATTTCAGGCAATATTTGGGGTACTGTATTCTCGTATTGATTTTATTGGATTGGTAGTCGAAAATAGCGGCAATAGTGAGGATTGCACTCGGCGGGAGCTAGGCAAAAGCACAACCACTAGGCTACGAGCCATGGTGATCTCTTTGCCCAGAGTCACTATGACAAGTGCGTAGAGTTTGGGCAGTTTACAGTAGGATTGCAACGTTTCAGGCTCTTCGTGGTGGGACCCACCAACTTTGATTGATGCCTATCCCCCTTTAACAAAAAATAGCTAAAGGTGAGTATGAGAGAAAAGCACAAACCTCTGCAAAACAGAGAAAAATTACGAGCGACCACTAGATAGAAGGGCGCGGGGTCGAAATGATGAGAATGATTGATCTCACAATGTAAATTGCGCACTAAAAGATCACGAAACGCACGATTTTCGACGCTCCGGTATCGGACCTTTCACGAATTTAGACGGGCCGACCCGTATTTCTCTACCTCTCATTCTTCATTCACGGGGCCCCGTGGTATCGGGTCGTATCGTTTCTCGACCTCTAATAGAAACGCTACAAGCCAAGGCATCGTAGAGTCGAAAATTAGATGGTAACCTGCCTTGAACAGCTGATACGGAAGATTATGATATTACGCTATAACCGTATAGCATATACTGTAATTCTCAGGGGGAATAACTACGTTTTCAGATGATAGAAACTATCCCCCATACTTCTTACGGATATTGCTGCTTCTTAAAACATTACGATGCACTAAATTACTCAGTGCATCGTAATGTTGTTTTCTGTCGTTTTCTGGATGCTGATCATTTTTTAGTCAGGCCTATTTCGATCGCTTATTTATATTTTTTCGGTCATTTATCTTTCATATATTTGATGAATGAAAACTCTTAGATTGTAGAGCAGGTGCGTTATCAATTGTACAGTGCTTCTGATCCTCAGTTTCCGCCTCTAATGCCTGCGATAACAACATTGTCCGTCCATAGCATCATCAAATACTTTATTACATTTTCATGCTACAGGAGAGCGAGAAGAGACGTCATCTTAGTTGGAGGAGACATGAATGGAGTGAACGTGGACATCACCATCGACCTGTACGGTTCTGATGTGATGGGGGTCGTCTCTCTCTTGGAAGCGAGTGAACAGACGACCGTTGTAGAACACCTGAAAGCAATTGAGAAATATCGACCAGCATTTTCGAAAATGTCAAGATATCCAGAATATTATCTAAATTCAACTCACATCCACATGTCCTCCGATGGCGATGAATTCAAGGGTGAAGATGTGGCCGTGGTTGAAGGGGAAATGGTCGGCGAATCTGAGAGATCAATTGATAAATCAGTACCCGATACTCGCTACCGTACCTCTCCTCGTGCTGCCAGTGCGAGTGGCGGGTGTTGTTGCGTACGACACAACGCTCCTGAAACATTTTATCATTAAACAAAAAAAATTGTATTATCCATAAATTGTATTATTCCATGTCTTATCGATCCGCACCATCAATTGTTATGCATGTACAGCTCTTATCAGCGATCGATCGCTATCAGCGAATTCTTCTTGAGAGTGAGCTCTCTATTTTATGAGAAATGTTTACGCAAGCTTGCGTCAGATCCCATAAAATAGTCTCAATCGAGCGTTGGATAAATTATTGTTCTCGTGTTTTTGCTATTCAAATTTCACTCACATCGAATCGGGGGTTGAAGTGGAAGGCGGTATCAGAGGGAGTATTCAAGTTGACCCAGAAGCGGTGAGCATTGGGAGCAGGGATTCCGACGATTCTAATGCGATGTCCGGGGCCGAAACCATTGATGGGAATGGTCACGGGAGTGGGCTGAAAGTATTCCGTTGTAGAAAAGAAAGTGTTACTTTGCACAACTTTTACGAAATCAGCATATTGGGAATGTCATTCGGAGGAAATTGTATTGGACATTAGTATTGGGCTTGGGATAAGTGTTTTGGGATAGTAATAGGCAATTTAAATCATCTTACAGGGTGAAAGTGCTCAGTGGCGAAGGCGACTGCGACTCCGGTGCCGATCATTGTTGAGGGATAAGGAGGTGGAGAGGGCCTTATCTCCCATCCAAGCACCATTTATAGCGGCAGTGATAAAGGAAAGGAAGGGAAGAAAGAAGGAGATTGGGAAGTTGCGATGTGAGTCACTCCCTCAACACGCCCTTTCGCTGGCAATGTTGTGAGTCAGGCATTTGCCGCGAAAAGAAGCTTTCTATGATTTCCGCTTCCTTTCCTGCTTTCACATAGCTTTGCAGCAAAGCCCTTGCTTCCGTCTGTATACTGTTATTTGGACAATCCCTTTGTGTCAGAACTTGTAAAGTGGGTTACACCTTACCTTGTCCTTATACGACAGAAAAATGCACTTAAAAATCACGAAGACACTGGAATTCGTGGGGAATCAACAACGGTGGATGGGGAAACACTGGAGGAATAAATAATGGAGGATCGGGAAATAGTGGAGGAATCAATAACTGACGATTCGGAAATAGCGGTGGCATCAATAGTGGAGGATGGGGATGGTTTGGTTTCACAACTCTAAAAGATGTGCTTCCTGTTTCCATAAATGAATTCTTTAGGTTAGATCGAATTAGAAGACCACCTCAGAAGGACATTCAATGCGAGGCCGACAATGCAAATAATGAACAAAATCACACGCACGCATCGATAGGCTTTCTTGGATACGAGAAGGGTGGTCCAGTTGTTTATCTTTCTCTTCATTCTCGCACTCGTAATGACCAGAGATCGGAAGTGATCGAGAACGAGTGCGACAATGGCAGCCACGCACACGATACCAATGTCGTAGAGCACGAACCAGCCTAGAATTGTCATATTGAAAGATTTGTGTTCGTCCATTATCTTGAGAACTGCGCGAGATCACCTCACCGAGCCCAGGTAGATTATCCGCTTTGGCGAGTGAGTCCGCGAGAATGGTCACTACCAGCATGAGGGACGTCATCGTGGTCAGTCCAATGGCGACCTCAATTCGTAGTAGTCATACGCTTTTCTCATACTTTTCAAGAGAAAACTCACCGCAGTATCGACGACCCTTCCATCACCAGCGAAGAATATTCCGACCAGTGCAACGATGCAGATGAGACAGGTGGGAACGATGATAAGGGCAACCCAGAAGAATGGACGACGAGCGAGAGAAAAGTAGTAGTAAATATGGAAAATTTATCAGAGACTATCTGAGAGAATTGAGTTAGGCTCCACAGGGGCCGTACAATGATTTTTGACCCTATGCTGAAAAAATGGCCCTGGGGGTACTTTTTCACGTAGAGTTCGAAAATCGACCTTAGGAAGCCGTATCTCCAACCCCGGGTACCCTATTGGTCCTGGTACCGTACCAGGCTGTACTAGCAACTTTGCGACTGGGGCTTCAAACCTATCCATGTGATAGCGCATTTTGTAGATCTCGTCGAGACAAACATTTTTTGTGAAGAAAGTGAAAAAAAATATTTTCATTGAAGAGAGTTATGAAGAGTGAAAAAAAAAATTTTCACGTCGTGAAAAATTTTTGCCCGTGCCGTGCAAATTTTATTTTTCCAATCGATTCAGCATCGTTTTTTACCCCTTTGGTCAAAAATTGAGCGAAATCGAAGGTGACAGTACCCGACTTTTTTTGCGCCAAAGCAACAACACACCAAGATCAGCGAAAATCGATGTTGCGAAATCGGCCTTTTTTGACGGTTATTCTTGTCCCATATGCTTATATTGTTATATTCACGTTAAATTGAGTTAATATTCACTGTTCTGAGAACAATTAAGCTAGATATAAGCAATATTATTCGTGCATACCAGTGATCATCAGAATCGATAATTGATCAATCGAAGAAAGTGAAATCAACAATTTTCGGTCAAAATGAGTCAGGTAAAATGGTTTTCTTGTTTTTTCTAATGAATTCCGAATACTCATCAGCCAAAGTCATCTGTCCCTCTTCTTCATCCTCACATCCTGGTTCCATCTCCCACTCTCCAACATCATCTCTCTCTTCGATCTTCCACTCTATCGCATCTCCATCTTCATCCATTTCGATATCGGCCGATCTCTTTCCGCGAACGACAACCTTCTTCTTGACCGGAGTAGCGACGAGTCTATTGATGTACCGCTTGATCTGTTCTTTCGTCAGTCGCTCCTCAATTGGGATGGCAGGATCCGAAACCATTTTCAGATACGCCTCTTCTGCTTCCGCTCTTTTTCCAATTTTAGTCTTCTCCAGGAAAAATTCTTGGATGAACTGTTTTGTTTTCTCGGGCAAGGGCGAGTTCTTCTTTGTTCCTCGAAGTGCCCAACCCATTGGAAGTGGGGGAATGGAATGGTCGAAAATCTTCTCAATGAAATCTTGCAGAGGGATGAGGGATTTCACTTGTACAGTATTCTCGAGACATTTCTTGTAATAGTTCAGAGATAAATCGATCGAGGTCATTTTCCATGGGTGACTCTGGTGCTTTCCAAAGTCAAGATGATTCAGCAAATCTCCATGGCGAACATAGGATGCCCCACACCAGCAAGTAAAGAGGAGACCATCTCTTCCTTCTGTGGGGGTGGCTGCATCAGAATCCACTGCCGACTCATCCACATCGACGTGCTCGACTGATCTTGGAGCAATATTCTTCGGATCGTAATGCCAAAATGTGGCTCTCTCTCCGCGACGAATCTTCCATGGATCCCACGCCGCTGAATCTTCATTAGGGAGAAAGCCTCCTGATCGAATGATCTTGTATGGGAGAGTATTGGAATGAAGGTCATCTTTGAAGAGTATTCCTTCTCCGATCCCTCTATACTTCCAGGCTCTCACACCATCCTCTTCATATTCGAAATTACTATAATCAGTAATTCGATCAATCTTCGATGGCGTTTGGGGAGTGGGGCTGTCGAAAATGTCAAAGAGGTAGAAGGACAATCCTTTGAGGAGTGGAGTGGCTTCCAGTAGGGTAATCAGATCATTCTGATTCTCCATATCCATTCCAGAATTGATCAAACGACGCATCTTGGACTTGCAATTGGCAGTGACTCGATCGGCGCTTCCCTTCCCGTTCGAAACTTCACTGAAATTCGGTTGATGGTCAAGTTTTTTCTCTTGGAAACGTCTAATCGGAATTTTTGAAAATCTCGAAAAGCTTGGTGTGGAATGAGTAGAGTGAGAATCGAGAATTATAGAATGATCAAAATATCTAAATGGAAAGGATTCCTTTTTCATTCTTTCCTATCGTTTTCTCTTGCAGAAGGAAAATAATTTATCGGCGATTTTAACAAGATTGCGGTTCCCAACTAATTTTTTCCCGAAATCATTTCATCGAAAGTGCATTTGCAGAATGACTGTATTATATATTATTCCTAAAGTACTTTTTCATTTATCAATTTTCCGAGAATAACTGATATGTTATTAATTTTTTCACCTGAAGCTCCAACTCTTCACAGTGACTCCAGACGACTTCGACAGCGACGGCATGCTACCGATTGTCCCAGCACAATGGTAATACGCCTAAATTTATCATACTTTAGTATAACATTGGGGACAGCACTCAAAATATCACGGATCGAGATTCAGACTCAAATACAAAACGAGTCTACACATCCCATTAGCTTTTCCTTAGCTATCCCCTCAGCAGCGGATTACACTATCCCCCCGCCCTTTCTTCCAATGGCTGGTTGTGGGGAGGTCAGCCAGATCGGCCGGGGCACAAACAATGCGAGAACGGCTGATCTTCTGACCATCTGTCATTACTATTAGGGTGAAGAGGAAGAAGAAGAGTTCTCCAATTAAGATTAAATAAAAGAATATCTATTTGAATGGCAACAAAATGAAACTACATATTCAGACAATAATTACAAGCACGGAAATCGAATTCGCAACAACGAAGATTTCCGAAATGGTATGTTTTGCAGAAAAATGGGTTTCACTTTCTTCAATTCACCATTAATTTTGTACGCAGGGGTAAACACGAGGTCGGATCTACTGGGAAAAACTATTTTCGTCGATATTTGCTGCAGGTTGCATAAAAATTAATCAATGTGCGCAGAGAGAGAGGGATGACTGACCATCTTGTATAGACACTTGAGAATCGCTGCATCTCATTCAATAGTGCACAATACTTTCATTATAATATCAAATACAATCAATATCAACTCAATTTAACGTGAATATAACAATATAAGCATATGGGACAAGAATAACCGTCAAAAAAGGCCGATTTCGCAACATCGATTTTCGCTGATCTTGGTGTGTTGTTGCTTTGGCGCAAAAAAAGTCGGGTACTGTCACCTTCGATTTCGCTCAATTTTTGACCAAAGGGGTAAAAAACGATGCTGAATCGATTGGAAAAATAAAATTTGCACGGCACGGGCAAAAATTTTTCACGACGTGAAAATTTTTTTTTTCACTCTTCATAACTCTCTTCAATGAAAATATTTTTTTTCACTTTCTTCACAAAAAATGTTTGTCTCGACGAGATCTACAAAATGCGCTATCACATGGATAGGTTTGAAGCCCCAGTCGCAAAGTTACTCTTACAGCCTGGCACAGTACCAGGACCCATAGGGTACCGGGGGTCGGAGATACGGCTTTCTAAGGTCGATTTTCGAACTCTACGTAAAAAAGTACTCCTAGGGCCAATTTTTCAGCATAGGGTCCAAAAACTTTGTACGGCCCTTACTAAATTCTCTCAGATAGTCTCTGTTATATTGTTAATCTCATGAAATGAGAGGAAACGGGAATATGGGCGGCATACCCTCTCCTTCTGCACTCCTTCCGCGTCCGTGTGACGCTCGCCCATGCTGATATTGCCAACGAAGTACCACTCGCTAGTCGCCTGATTAACGATACAATTACGATATTTTCTTTCAATAATTCTGAAATTAGAGTTTTGATTTGTAATACCACGAGTTCCGGTCGTGCTGGAGACGAATCGATGAGGTCGACCGTCACTCCGGAGATTCCACTAAGTGAATAGCAGATGAGACAGTGTTGCACGTCGAAGGGAAACGCGTCGAACTGAAAAAAATGGATAAATTGATAATGGGCCGATTTGCGAAGAACTTTTCGTGCATCAATCACGTACCACCATTTGACAGTTGTAGGTGACTTTGTGGAAGACGTCCAGGAATATCTCGCCCGTGTAACGGATCTTCAATGGCAATCTTATTTATAATCCTTTCGAGTTCAAAGCCGACAATTATTTTTATAAAGTTCATAAATGGTCACCATTGCACTAGGGACATCCGGAATAGAGATGGGAATCCAAGAGGCAAGAGGGGCGAATGTATGCAAAGTGAGCCGCGCTCTTGTACAAGAGCGAGAGGGAATGGCCACTCTTGTACAAGAGTGAGCGCTCTTGCACAAGAGTGAATACTCTTCTTTACAAATTGAGGGTGGGCTAATTTCCTATTAATTTTGGCACTTAGTGACAAAGAGAAAAGTTATAGATCTGAGTTCGCTCATTCCGATGAACTGGTGTAGAAGTTTGTGTGACGTGGTCTAGCCAAGGAACGTCTGTTTGCAGCAGATTTTAGAACGGAGAATCTAACCCTGGAAGAAATGCTTGGCATTTACCATAAAACATGATTATCGTTAAATATTTAGTATTTAGGAACGTTCCCAAGCCTTACTGTGAAAGAAAGAGTCACTTTCATATCCAACAAACCTTAATTGCGCGAGTTGACTTTGAGATTAGTCTCTTCTAGCAACATATTTGCCGTATTTTGAACTAATTCAATTAGCACAATCAGCTCTACAACTATCATGGTGCTAAGTAACTAAGTGCTCAGACCCGCAGGTAATGCAAAATGTCTCGATTTCAAGACAGGAAGCCGGGCCTGTATGAGAAGAGTATTCTCATGGAAAACATAATCTGATCATACCAGAATTACCTAAATGCTGATAATACAGTGAAACCTGAGCTAATTTGCATCAAACCCGGAGAAAAACAGACAAAAACAGCCCAATTCGGAATCTACTCTTGTACAAGACCTCTCACTCTTGTACAAAAGTTAATCCCTCCCCCTCACTCTTGCTTTCCATCTCATTCCTCGCCGCGCAGAGCGGCGCCTCTTGCTTTCACTCTTGCTTTCCCATCCCTAATCCGGAAGCACCGTTTCGGACTGCGAACTGTAATGAGGATAATGAGTTTTTGTGTATACCGAATTATAAATAGACACGAACCTCTTGCAGGGAAAGACATCCGGCTTCCACAGTGCGCTCTCCTTCACTGCGATCTCAGTGATTTCGTCGTAGTTCGAAGGGTCCCAACGAAGCCTCGGATCGATCCAATGCTTCAATTGAAAAAAAATAAATGAAAAAAATTGAGTAAAAATGAAAAAAAAACGAGTGAAACTCACGAGTTTCACATAAGTCAGCACTCCGACCGTCCAGTCTCGCTCGTTCTGAAATGGAATCACCTGAGGGATCTTCCTCAACAGACCTACTAGGCTATCGACAACCGCTTGAGTGAGACCGATCGACACTTCTATGTGGCTCGTTGAACCTGGGTAAATAGTTAGAATAGAAATTTTAAAAAAAAGAGATTGAACGAACTGCGGCGATTGGCGTAGGGCGAGACGTGGTTGTTGTAGTCTTTGAAGAGACGGGCGACGAGCAGATCAACGGTGTTCGGTTGGGTGTGAACGGATGTTACGAGGAAAATAAGAGCATAAAAGCTCTTACTGCTCTTCCTCATGCCTCCTCCCCAAGTGACTACGACGGACCAGGAAATTCAGGGCCAAGAGTGTTTGCTTTCGGTACTCGCTTTAGTTAATTATCTTCTCGGCTTATGCCGAAATTCATCGGTATTTCCATGCGACGCATACTTCCGGAAGAGCCAACATTTTATCAATCGCAGTGAAACAAATTCAATTCTTGATAGATGTAATGGTCAACGAGAGAAGAGGCATCATCATAGACGCGCGTTGCACTTGTCGCCTTTGCAGCAACAAAGACTTGCATCTGCATTGCACTTCTCTTCAGTGCAAGAAATGTGCGTTGGAACTCCAACTCCAGTGATTTTCTGAGCCGTCTTCGAGCATCCCTTCGCATAGATTCCGTTGTAGGCGAGCTGTGAGGTTTAATACAAAAATAAAGATAAAGTGAAAAATAACGTGTAAAAACTACATACCCGGGCGCAGTACTCATCGCTGCTCTCACACTTATCAATAGCGCCTTCGATGTCCAGTCTTGTTGCAGCCGACTGCACCTCGAATACACACCTACAATACGAAATCTTAACGAGGAGACATGGAAGTTTTAACTAGTTTTAAAAAAGCTCACTCCAGCGAGAAAACACCAGCAGCCAGCAGCAGAATGAGAGACACGTTACTGAGCATTGAGGAAGGAATTGCAACGGAAGACTTGCAATGCGCTCACTGTGATACTACACACCTTTTATATCAAACAAGGCATCAAAAGAGAGGTGAAATTCAACATAAAAAAGTTTGTATATCGTAAAAGAGCACCTTGATTTCTTGAATTGAAAAGAATATTTTCCTTCTCGATGATTAGTCACCCTTTTACTATCACTCAGCGAAGGTCACGTTTTCTCACTAGTTTGCATTCGAGCATTGAGAAGGAGAAGGGTCTACGGCATGAGCATCCGCTAAAGAAAAGAACTATGAAAAGTTCAAGACGCCATCTCCAGCCACATCCGCAGCTATTTTATTTCATTTCTCAGCATTTTAATGTAATATCAAAATAATGTGAATTCATATTAAACGAAGTCATTTCAATATTCCTCTTCCTCATTAGGTTCGAACGAGTCCGTTCCCACTTCCTCATAGTCCTTCTCCAGTGCAGCCATATCCTCGCGTGCCTCAGAGAACTCACCCTCCTCCATTCCCTCCCCGACGTACCAGTGAACGAACGCCCTACAAGATAGAGTTTGAGGTACCAATAATTGGCTCTTCATTTGCAATCTCGCCCGCTCAGAGTTACAGTGTTATCACAATGATTACGTATACAATATAAATATAGTGGTTGAAAAAAGTGCGTACCTCTTCGCATACATGAGGTCGAATTTGTGGTCGAGCCTCGACCATGCCTCAGCGATGGCCGTTGTGTTGGATAGCATGCAAACTGCTCGCTGCAGCTTTGCGAGATCTCCACCGGGCACGACGGTCGGAGGCTGGTAGTTGATGCCCACCTAATCGGATAAAATGATGACATCAAATACTTGTGGCATTGCCACCTCTGGGAGTGGACTCGCAAGAGATGACCTTTTCATTTAGCCTTCTATCTCAAAATTGTGCAAAACCACGTAAAAAGAGGAGAGTCAGTTCTTTCCGTCCAAGGCCTTGTTTATACCTTGAAGCCGGTGGGACACCAATCGACGAACTGAATCGCCCTCTTGGACTTGATCATCGTAATTGCCGAGTTGATGTCCTGATTAGAGATGAGAAAGGAAGAGCAAAAGGAAGAGTTTCCGCGCGGCGCGGCGAGGAATGAGAGGGAAAGGAAGAGGAGGGGGAGGGGATTAACTCTTGTGGAAGAGTGAGGGGTCTTGTGGAAGAGTGAGGGGTCTTGTGGAAGAGTGAGGGGTCTTGTGGAAGAGTGGTTTCGAAGAACCAACATTTACAGCTGATTTCTGATCCTTTTCTTAGGGAATATGCAATAAATATACACAGCTAACATTCTAAAGTGGACTCTAGTCATTATACAATAGAATTTCAAGTGATTTATCTCATCAGGTGTCTCGTGATCATGTTCCCCTCAAACCTTTGTTGGGCGATTTCTAAGCTTGTTTTTGAGCTTGGCGATAGAGAGAACAGTTGGAAACTAAATACAGTAAATAAAATATCTCTTCCTATTCTAATAATGCCAATACTATGAAGATTCTAACGAATCTTTCTGGTTTACGCCCTTTCAAAGAACGTTTGATAGCGGAGTTAGCTAGTGTAGAGCATTAATGCCCTGTGGTCAATATTAAATTTCTAGCCGATCAAGTTGCATGTTTACAAGGGTCATTACTACCCTTTTCTTCCATTAGGATAGGATTTTCCTCGTGTAAAAGTTCAGAATCGACTACACCGGTCTTAGTTTTAATCGTATCATCTTACTTGTGGCATCAGTCTGTCAATCAGATGTTTCTCTACAACTTTTCTCTTGACCACGAAGCGCTAAAATCATCGGCGAATTAGCCCGCTCTCATTTTGTGAGCCACTCTTGTGGAAGAGCTCTCACTCTTGTGGAAGAGCGCCCATTCCCTCTCGCTCTTGTGGAAGAGCGCGGCTCACTTTGCATACATTCGCCACTCTTCCCTCTTCCTTTCCCATCTCTAGTCCTGATATAGAAATTTTGAAAAGTTCTTGAGTGAACGTACCCTGGGAACGACGTCTCCGCGATAGAGCAGACAGCACGCCATGTACTTGCCACTGTGAGGATCGCACTTGACCAACTGAAAAAGATTGCGAGAGATAGCACATGTAAACTGATTCTTCCGATGATGTTCCTAACTCTCGTACCTGACTTCCTCGTTCGAAGCAAGCATTAGTGATCTCCGACACCGAATGTTGTTCGTGATACGATTTCTCCCTGAAATTTCTAGTTAGAACTGAAATGCAGTCAGTGGCAAACGCTGAGATGATGGGCGAATACGTGGCCAGCGGGAAGTGAATGCGAGGATATGGGACGAGATTGGTCTGAAGCATCTCTCATTGCTCAACACTAGCTCCTTGCTGGCCTTACCAGTGGGTCCCACCTAGCGTTTTCTTACGACGTAAAATCGCATGACGTGAATACACCGTTCCTTGACGTACCTGGAATTCCGTGAGGTCAACGTTGAGTGCTCCGTCGAATCGGAGCGATGCAGTGATGGACGATACCACTTGAGCAAGCACTCGATTGAGATTCGTGTACGAGGGACTGGAATGAGTATGTTAAGTTGGATTGAGATGACTCTAAAACACCTGGTCACGCCCAGTTTGCTCTTGACAATGTCGAAAACGGCCTCGTTGTCCATCAGAAACGAGCAATCGGAGTGCTCGAGGGTGGAGTGAGTGGTGAGGATGGAGTTATACGGTTCAACCATCGCTGCAAATGCATTAGTATTTCAATGATCCAATGAGATTCGAGGCCTCTTCACGCACGAGTAATACCAATATATTTTTCGACTTTTGTCAACAGTAATTGCCAATGGTGCTCACCCGTGGACACTTGCGGCGCTGGGTACACGCAGAACTCGAGTTTCGCTTTCTTTCCGTAGTCCATCGAGAGCTGTTCCATGACGAGCGCCGCGAATCCACTACAATGGAACGGGGCTGAACAACTTGTTAGAAGAAAGTGTTTACCTTCCCGTTCCACCTCCGAACGAGCGGAAAATTAGGAATCCCTGGAGTGACGCGCATCGTTCTGTCAATCCTGAAAAAGTTTTTTTTTCCGAATCTAATCTAAACATCCGTTTCCAGTTGTTACTCTGCGATCGTCAATACTGCAAGTACACCTGACTTCTCAGTCGATCACAGCACACGCCGACCACTTCCTTGCCAATTGTGTAATGACCACGAGCGAAACAATTCGCCGCGTCCTGGAATTAGGATGTGACTATGCTCTCATCGAACTTATCCACCTCCTTTCCAGTGATCAATTGCTCCGGATGGAACAGGTTCTTATAAGTGCCAGTCCTTACTTCGTCTGCAAATTTTCTCATTATGGGAAACGTGACAGCGGAAAGCCATGTGAGAAAGAAGGGAGATGGAGTAAACAAGCCAGGCGCAATGTATCACTCACCCACGACCGTTGGTTCCAGATCGACAAACACCGCTCGAGGCACGTGTTTGCCTGAATTTTTGCGCTGATTTCAAGAAAAATGAAAAAAAATCGTTGAAAATCAGACCAGCTTGAGTTTCGGCGAAGAAAGTGTTGAACGATGCGTCTTCCTTGTCCATTGTCTGGTCGGCAGGCATCGTGCCGTCGGGCTGATCAGATAACGAGACGGATTAATGGGCTGGAATAGTGAATGACTCACGTTTATGCCATGTTCCAGACAGTACAGTTCCCAACAGGCATTGCCTATCTGCACACCCGCCTGTCCCACGTGTATGGAGATGATTTCGCGCTGAAAATATACAAAGATTATCGAGCGTCATCATTTTTCCGAGTTATAATATGATAAAAACATGTCAATAGTACTAACCATTTTGCCATTCGGTGCCATATTCGCCGAGTGTAAAAGAAAGAGATGTGGAATGTAAGGCCTCTCACGCTATCGCGGCATTCGCTCTCCTTGAAACCAGGGCAACCAGTAAACGAAAGGACGCAGACTCTCATATCTCTCTGTTTTGCCATCTCGTGCGTAGCTACAAATAAATGTGGTGAAGATGTGAGACGAAAAGATTGTGTGAGTCTTGGCTAGGCAAGAGTGCGCGTGTACTTCAAATATTACATCGATGACTAACTACTGCATAACTGAAAGCATGTTTCTACCCAGTTTGGAATCATAACTAATATATGATCAGTAAGGGGATAAATTCAGAATAAATAATGCTCTGCATAATTTACAATTGAAGTATCATTAAAATAACTCATTTGATTTGCGTAATATTTCCAGTTCAGACAGCAGGTTTTCTGATTTAGGAAAAAGTTCTGATTTAGAGTGTTGCTTCTGATGAATTTGAGATTGTTCCCTACTGATTCTGCCTGAATCAGGAAAATTGCAAATTGGTCGCATCATCTGCGGTTCAGGGATTGAACTATGAAAAAAAATGACAAATGCCGGAAGCCCAAAAAATGGTATGAACTCGCGGCAGACTGACTATGCCGACTGAGATTGCAATTGGCTGGTTCATTAGCCTAAAATGCGCGTACTTGTGAACATCTCATTTTCACTTCTGAGTTCAACAACCAACATGTCTGCTCATTTCAAATTAACGTTGCAACCACTCAGGTTTTTAAATCTAATTTATCATGTGAAGAAGTTTGCAGACAAACTTCCCATGAACAAGCTAATACAATGTGAAAACAAACCGTTGCAATCTCATGGATTCATTACTATGAGAATCGAGTGAAAATTTTTCCTCGGTTTACAATACAACTTTCTTCAAGTCACGGTGATTTTAGTTTGATGTCTGTCGTAATGGACTCCTTCGATTTTGTTTTGGGCTTTATTGGAATTCCGGCTAATTTTATACTGATTGTCGCTATTATTTTTTCTAAAGAATCACAACTAAAAGTACGTTAATTACGTTTTACTCAAGTTGAAATGCTTCACATTCAGGCTTACACTATCATTCTCCTAAACTCCGCCATTACCGATTTAGTTGAAGTTTGTGTGGAATTGATGGCAATGACTAGGTAAAATGACTAGGGCTTATCGCAGGCAATAAAGAATTGTAGAATGATGGCGGAATTTCCGTATTTAGTGTATATTTTCGAAGGCTTTTGTACTCACATCGGAACTTACGTTTGTCAAATTTCGATGCAAATAGAGCTTCATCTCATGTTTCATTCTATTTTGCTAATTGCTGTGGCCTTCTGGTACAGGTTCGTATGACTATTTACACGATCAATTATGTTATTGTGATAAAAAATAAATAAAAATAAACAGGAACTGTGTTCTAAGTGGCAACGATCCTTCATTTATCAAGACTCAAATTGCTATCTTATCTGCTCTAATTCCAACCATAATTAGCACGGTGAGCACAAGAGGGAAATGATAAACTATCTTTGTTTTAGTCGATATTTGATTGGTCGGATGATAGCGAACAGATTCTACCTCATTTCTATCCGAAAATAAATTTGACTGAGGTCGTTCATGGTAACCAATTTCGAAAATTAAAGATGCAAATATTTGTTCAGCCAGTTGCAACTTCAAGAATACTCGAATGAAGATCATCGTAATCTGGACATCTGTTGCTCCAACAGTTGCTTATTGCGCCATCTTTTACAACAGGCAAAAGGTTTACATAATTCATTTACTCCCGAAGGTTGACTAAAATTCGTCAGGTCAATCGAAAAATGCGTGAGCAAGTGAATACAATGAGCAACAGAACACGCAAAATGCACAGTTCTCTCATAACAGTGAGAAGCATTACAGAGAGTATTAAAATATTTTAATAGTCTTCCAGGCTCTTTTCTATCACGCTGTAATTCCTTCCGTGTCCTCTCTTGGAATGATTGGTTTCATCGCTCAAAATTTTGGTTTTCAGTATGCTCTGATCGAGAGGGCTGCTTTCATGGTAACTCTTTCTTTTTGCTGCTGAAATAATTGATCAAGCCAGTGCTGCACAATTCCTCCTTCCATCAATCCACTTCTCACACTGTACTTCGTTCATCCCTACAGACGGTGAATGAACAAAACGAATTATATCTAGGGGCCACAGCGCAGATAGCCGATTCTGCACAATGGGGTCAAATTTGTGTTCAAACAGTCCCTCGTGGTCCCAATAGCATCATACTTTTTACCGTTTGTCGATATCTTTTCTCTGAGGCGGGCTAGAGCCCGAGAAGTACGCGCGCAGCTCACTGGGGAAGAGGAGGGAAAGGCGAGACGAGAGGGAAGGGGGCGGAGCCTAATTTGCGTGTGCCTCTCTCCCTCTCCCCGCCCTCTCGCACGCCTCTCCCCGCGCTTCTTCTAACTAAAAACACAAAATAGGGAGAAATGCTAAAAATATAATTTTTTCTCTAAAATTCCTAAAATATTCGAATTAGTCAGAAAAATACTGCCCAAACAAAACTTTCACACTGCAACCCGTCAAAACGACCTCTTCCCTTCTATTTTATGCAAATTCGATCTAATTAGTGATGTTGTGCACATTTTGGGCAGTGCTCAATCGAAAGGGGATGGTAAGGGCTATCCATCGCGCTATCAAACGTCCCATTTGGTTTAGAATGGATTTTGTGTTTTCCTTTCTCGCTTTTTGGCGAAATCATGTCAGACGAAAGTGGGCGGAGCTTGTGGGGCCTAATTATATCTACTATTCTTTATTTGCTAGGTTCATCTTGAGAATTGTTATTCGCGGACCTCATAATCGTGGAACTATGATTTCCAGTGTTGGTCCCAGTGATCGAACTACTTCGAATGTGTCTCGTTCATGATTTTTCCCATTCAGGGTGCATATTGCATGAATTTTTTAAAAAAAAGCACGCTTTACAACATGACCCGAGAGAAAAAACATTACTATACGATATAAACATTGAGAAAAATCGAAGAAGTTTTGCAGACAATATTTATGAATTCTCTTTCTACCGTATGACCAAGTAAATTTACACGATCCTTGTGAAATGCGAATATCCATAAAGATAGCAAGAGCCAATTATACTACATTACGAGTTTGGATATTCGATCAGGATTCGCGACTAATCGTAATTGCCTTTGGCTCCATCCCTTCCTTCTTTCCACTTTTCTTCCCACATTCAATATTCAGACAGCCCATTTCAGTGAGACAGCAACGAAGAGAATCGAGATTTGTGTCATCGGGAAGGAGATACTTGCGTCGGAATGAACTGAAAGAGTAATTGAACTAGGCACTGCAGTAATGTCGCACCGACTGATCGATCCCCATGGATCTCTCTTCTCGTCTTGATTTCCCTCCACCATCAACTCGTTCCCGGAGAGATCGACCTGCCGATGGAAAAGATAAAGCTGAAATTTCGACAAATAAACCTTGATCTCTTCCGGTCTGAAGGCTGAGACATCCAAACAGACGCAGAATTTGTCCGAAGTATTCTGGACCTGAAAACTTTCAAGCTTTGTGACTGGCCACTTCATTGTTGGTACCTCTCTGCTCTCGCCAGCGAATGAGAAGGAATCACCAGAGACGCTTCTCCAAAACGGACAAGCGACGCGCGCCAATTGAAGTTCATCGTGGAACATCTGAAGATTATGGCAAGTAGTACTACGGTAGGAATGAATAGTATCGTACCTCATTGAATGCTCTGACCATATTCCGGTCCATCCGATGGGGATTCATCGCATGGTGCGTAGCGGGCATCATAGTCATCATCGGCATGATTGAGATATTGCTAGAGGATGTTGACCGGACAAGGGATTTTATAGTTGTTTGTGTAACGGAAAGTTGATAATCAAAAGGCGATCGTGGATAGGGAGAGAAAACACGAAATGGAGAGGGTATTCGGGTACACATTTTGCATTGTCTGCACGAGACACAGTCGAAAACAAGTTTACACCGTCTCATTTTTGCAGAAAACACGGAACGACACTTTTCTGTAATAGGCGATCGAAGATCTTGTTCGGAAAACAAATGGACACAGGACAAAAATGAATGAGAAAGTCGGCCTTTAGTTCAATGTAGGAATGAGTGTCAAAGTGCGTTCACTTGTCTGAACAAAACCGGTCTGTTTGTTCGTTATCTGTGAATGCGAAAAATAATGATGACTGGATGATGATTATACTGAAAAAAAACCTGGAGAGTACAATCCAGTTGCTCATTATTCTTCTGGTCACACACGAATGCAATTGTATTTATTGGCAATACAAGAGGCAAACAGGCAAATCACTGAATGGTTTGCGAAAAAGGCGGTTCCAGATTGCAATTGAGCTCAGGGTCGCCTTTCGACAAACTCAACGCAACATTCAGTACTAGACCGAGTATTGACAGGGCAAACAGGAAAACCCGCGCGACTTGATACGATTTCTTCGAGGCGAGGAAGTCCGCACACTGAGCTCGCTTGCCTTTCTTTCGTGAGAGTGAGAGTGCCAGAGATCTCAGATGATCGAGAATCAGCGCAGCGGTCACAGCCACGCAGACGATTGCAATGTTGATGAGAACAAACCAGCCTACGATAGACCTCTTGATACACTAAATCGTTGCGAAACACACACCGAGACCAGGTAGATTATCAGCTTTGGCAAGCGAATCAGCGAGGATGGTCACTACCAGCATGAGGGACGTCATCGTAGTCAGTCCGATTGACGCCTTCAATACGAAAACCATGCATTTCTTCCGTTTGTAATGAAAATTTTACCGCGATCTCGATGTTCCTCTCTTCTCCGGCGAAGAAGATTCCGACCAAAGCAACGATACAGATGAGACAAGTAGGAACGATGATAAGGGCAACCCAGAAGAAGGGACGACGGGCGAGTGAGAACGTGTACCTTATCTGGAGAGAGCAGTCTACGATATAAGATGTGCTGAAACGGACCTGGGATGTCTTGATGCCATCAGCCTCCGTGAGCATACTTCCGATGGTCAGATTGCTCGCAAAGCGCCACTCGCTGTTGCCCTGTACAGAAATTTATCAGAAAGGTCAGAAAAATTCAGTGAAAAAATGGGAAAATCAGTTTGAATCAAGTACCAGGAGATCCGGTTTTGCTGGGGATGCGTCGACGAGAGAGACCGGAGAATCAGAAAATCCCTCGAGAGCGAAGCAAATGACACAGTGTTGAACGTCGAAGGGAAAGGCGTCGAACTGGAAAATCGCAGAGAAACTTACATTGCGGAAGAGGATTGTTGAATAATTTGCCATTAAATGGGAAATGCTTCTTGAAGATACTCACGTTCATAGGACAATTGAAGTCGACGATCTGGAAGATGTCGAGCATGACCTCGCCAGTGTACCGGATCTGATGTACATCAGTTTCATCCGCTAGATAGTTCTACGTACCCGAGCACTGTTCGCCTCTGGCAGAACCGTCTCCGCGTTCTGACTGCATTGAATGGTCGTTGGCATATGTATGAAAACTCAGTTGATTTCTCACTAACCTCTCGCATGGGTACACATCCGGCTGCCAGACGGCGCTCGATTTCGCCGCCACTTCAGTGATTCCATCGTAGTACGCGGGCTCCCAGCGGAAGCGCGGGTCCACCCATCTCTAAAGTCAACTGATAACACCTTCGATCTAGTCAGTCAAACTCACGTAGTTCACCGTCGTCAACATGCGTGTCGTCCAGTCGCGCTCGTTCTGAATTTAAGAAGCCATTTCGGGGTTCGATTCGCACTTGTGCTTACCATTCCCGCTATGATGGCCATCGATAGGCTGATGGACACTTGCACTTGCGTTGAGAAATCTGAAAGATATGCGAATTGCTGCTCAATATTTGAAAGGTGTAACGAACTGCTGCGTTTCATGTAGGGCGAGACCAGGCTGTGGTAGCCGTCGAAGAGTCGAAGAGTGAGCGCGTCTTCAGGAGCTGGATCTCCGACGATTCCATTCAGAAAAAGAAGAAGAAGACACACCAAGTTGATCACACCCATGACTTCCGCTTGTGTGTGTGAGGGGGGCCGCGCAATACGATGTTTGCTTAGCAGGCCTTCGACAGGGCAATTAGTTAGGCCACCAAGGGAGCCAAGCAATGTGGATGAGCACTCAAACATAATCAACAACAACATGGATATCGGAATTTATTTGGTAAAATTTAACTACAGTGAACAATATGCATAAAAGACAAGGTATTAGCATAATTCAGGGCATTGTTGAGGTCCAATAGGCTCACGGACTGATTGGAGGAGGACCAGGCAGTCTCGTGTTTCGATCCAGAAAGGGAAGTGCGTATGGCAGCACCGCCGATCGCGCAATCGCCCAATCCAGGCCCATATTGAGCACGAGACCGAAGATCGAAAGGAGGAACAGAAGGATCCGGGCAATGCGAAAGTTCCTTTTCGGAACTAATAAATCCGCGAAGTGCGCGCCGCTTCTCTTCTTCTTTTCCTCCTTTGACCCTCTTGAATGGGCGATTGCGAGTGATCGAAGATTGTCGGCGATTATGACGGCCACAGCTGCTGCACAAACGATGCCAATATCGATGAGCACGAACCAGCCTAGAACGATTTTAAACTCTGCCCTCGAGAAGTGTGAACAAGTGAACAATCAGAGTAATCTGGCCAACTGTCTAGAATGTTCATAAAAAAAACTAGCAAACCAAGTCCGGGCAGATTGTCAGCCTTCGCAAGCGAATCGGCGAGAATCGTAACGACAAGCATGAGTGACGTCATCGTCGTCAAACCAATTGTAATCTGGAAGATAAACTTTAATCGAAAGGGATTCGCCGAATTTACCGCATTCTCAACGATCCTATCTTCTCCGGCGAAGAATATTCCGATAAGTGCAACAACGCAAATCAGCATAGTGGGAAGAATGATGAGTGTGATCCAGAAGAAGGATCGACGAGCCATTGAGAAATGATATCCGATCTTATGAAAATTTTAAAATCCAAGAAAGTAGTAAAGCCGCTCACTTGATTTCTCGATACGCCGCCATTCTTCGCCAATATCCGTTGCACAATCGTCATATTGCCAAAGAAGCGCCACTCGCTGTTGCCCTGAACAATTCGCCAACATTTTTTCGCAGAATTTTTAAATAGCAAAAATGAATAACCAATAGCTCGGGTCGATCGGGAGTTATATCCACAAGGCTGACCGTAGTCCCCGTGAATCCTTCGAGCGCAAAACAGAGCAGACAGTTTTGCTTGTCGAATGGAAAGGCGTCGAACTTGAGAAAGTTAGATTGTTTGTTGAAGAATGATCCTCACGTTCATGGGACAATTGAACGTGATCATCTGGTACATATCGTGAAGGACTTCGCCAGTGTATCCAATCTATTATAGACATAAAATATTGTGTTTTCTTAGAATGGATACAGCTGCATACCTTTGCACTATTTGCGTCAGGCAGAACATTAGTGACCGCTGAGCTGAATTGCAACGCTGTGAACGAGAAGAGAAGTTGTATTTGGTACCTCTCACAAGGAAACACATCCGGTTGCCAGACGGCTCCGGATTTCACAGCGATTCTGGTTATTCCACCGAAGAGTGAGGGGTCCCATCGGAGTCTGTCGTCTGTCCACCCCTGTACGTATATCGTATTTCAATAACATACTGAGAAATAATCTCACATAGTTCATTGTAGTAAGTATGCTGACCGTCCAATCCCGCTCATTCTGTAAATGCAAACCGCATCTTAATTTCTTACGTAAACTAACCATGCTCGCAACGATCGCTTGAGTGATGCTGATGTACACAATTAGACTTGAAGAACCTTCAAAACTCTTTTAAGAGAGACGCGGTATGCATCTATAAACCGTTTCCATCGACGACGTACGGCGACACTAAGTTGTTGTAGCCATTGAATATTTGAGTTGCTAACACTTCCACTGGATTAGAATGTACCGATGTTGCGAGACAGACGAGAAGTAGACACGACAATTCGATTTGATGCATATATTACGGACTGCCGTTGAAGTATCATGGCGAGAAAATGTCGAGTGAATTACCTCGGCGCGGTGGTTGGTACGTCTACCTACACTCAACGGCTTGATACGGAGAGTATGGAAACTATTGGAGACGCTGAAGTTTGGCTCATTTTTACACGAATACAGGGAAAACCTCGTTTGCAACTGGGTGATTTGCGTCGCTCGGACAGTAGGGGATGCAAGTGGTTTTGTCTCTACGGGGGAGGGGGTAAATAAACGACAGAGATCACACTCCGTTAAGGTCTAAGACTAAAAACTACAACGAGCTCTACGAAGACGAACCAGCCTGAAATGTTGATGCTTTCGCTTTCCCTAATAATCTTCTCCCCCCTGCTCTTTTTTACTTTTATCATACTTCAAAATATATCGAAAGAATACTAAGGATTACTTTTTTCCCCATTATCGTCAACAAACCCTCCATCTACATAGAGTACATTGATCGTTGACGAGATGTGCTCCCATTGAACTTACAATGGACGAGATATGTTTACATTCATTTCGATAGTCAGGCGAAGAAGAAGAATTGAGCGTGTGCAATCAATCTAATCCATAAAATGCCGGTCACGGACTTCGATCGGCATGTTATCTGGACTGCTGTCATCGTTTTCAACATTTTCGGTCACTTCGGAAACCTCAACGTTATCTACGCCCATTACCGCCTGAAGGAGCTCAGATCAAACTATGGCGCGTTCTATCGATACATTCTTTACAGAAGAGCCCTTTCAGGAATTCTCCTCACAATATTGGTCACCGCTCAGTCAATTTGCCTAGTATATGAACTTGCGCTAATTGTGTACAATGTTTCTGGAATAACGCTACGACAGTGAGGAATATTACCAAATTACCGATTGGTACCTTTCAGTAACTCATGTTTCTACTTTGTCGCTCCCTACATGTTCACCTTCTGCTTTCAAATTTCTCTAATGGCAGCTATTTCTTTCGAAATGCTCTTTTCTATAGCCGCCCCTCTGTGGTGAAACAATTTCCAAATTGATTACTGAGACAATCATATTAGTTGCAGGCATCGAATGGTTGGTTCGAGCACTTATTTGACCGTCCTAATAATTCCTGGAATCACGTACGGAATAACTGCGGTATCATTGGGGTGTGTTCCTCCATATCATACTCCTTAGTAAAGGAGAGATGTCTCCCTGTGTGCTGCGCTTGTCCATTACTGCGAAAGTCACATAGGCAGGTCACGAAACAACGTAAACAACGTCAAACGTGTCGCGTACGATTTTTATATTTCGAAATGGATGGAGAGCGAGCCGAAAAACCTTGCCAGCCGTGACCTGCCTAAAAGGCGGGGTCTGATCGGCTGGTTATACATATTTGTGTCTTCATTGTGCAATGTGTTATTGTAAAATTCCATTCATTCTCATTCATGGACAATGTGCCCTTCAGTGTTCACTACAACAACACTATCTATAACAACGATACATCAACGGTGATCAAAATGTGCGTTCCATCGTCCAGTTTTCCCGTCGAGGCACATAGAACATGGTGACTTGAAAATGCGATATATTGAACAGCTTTCGAATTAAGGCACTTGATCGGACTCTTTTTCGCTTTGACTACAGTCGCTTGCTACATTTCCACCTTTGCTATTATTTACCGTAAGTACCGATCACATCGAGTAAGTTGTCTCTTCCACCTATCTTTTTCACAATGCACGTTTATTCAGTTCAGTACGGGCGATATTGAAGTAAAAGCTATGAAGAGCCTTTCTGTTATCATCATTATTTTCGTATATGAAAGGCAACCTATGCTATTCTGAGGACGCGATATGGTTATAATAATTATAGACTGATTTCCACTTCTCTGATGACCTACCTCGGATTTTTCGGCTACTCGAGAGAAGTGGTGGAAAAGGCTCAATCATACGTGGTTAATGTTCCTTTCGCCATTTTTTTATAATGTGGTTCTCATCGTTCAGATTTTCGCTGTACTGACAGTCTATTCTTCCACATTCTATGTTTGTTTCGCACGCTCCTCCGAATATCGAAGAATATTCTGGGAACAGATTGTTGGAATTGTCGGGTGCTTCGGTAATCCTGCTGCATATTGTTCATGAGCGAATTTCATTCAAGGCGTAAAACTCAACAAGGATAGATTCCGTATCACATCAATGGCTAATCTCAGGTTTTAGTAATAATTTTATTAAAATTCAAAGATTCATTAACTTAAAAAATGATTCAAGACTGTTTGTAGGAGAAGTGCTAAGTTTCTGCCCAACGAATCATATCGTAAACGACCTGGAGAAGCTCGATCATTTTTCCTTCAAATCTATATAAATGAGAGTGACAAAATAGAAAGTGATCGGTTCTAGGAAAATATTTTGGTTCGCCCATGTTTACTTCGGCTCCTAACTTTGTTTCGAAGTGAAACGAATATTACGCCCGATGTCTAACCCATGCGGAAAATAGAATATACACTATATATGTTGTGTATTTGTGTCTGCTGTGTGAGAAAGACCCCTCTCGTGTAGTGGCAGTGGCTTATCGAAGCAGTTGGATAACAGAGGAATAAAGACGTAACACCTGGAAAGAACTAGAATCGAGAATCAATGACTGTTAGCACACGTCAAGCAGGATGACTAACATAACAGTGTAGGAAACACGACAATATGGGAAATCAGCCAGCCGGGTATGAATTACGTAGACGATACGGTAGGTAGTGCGATGAGGTAGTACGGCTGGTCACACATATTAATTAGCAATACTTGAATATTCTATTCGAGTATACTACAATATTATTTTATACGAAATCGTTCATTTGCGCATGGCATTCAGAATGGAATGGTATTTCCAGTGTAAGCTTTATCCTCCCACCTCGTCTCTCGATCACCAACTCTCTTTCTCGCTCTCATACTCTGATTATCTATTCACAATCTTATCTTTTCTCACCCTCTATCTCAAATTATATAAAAGAAACAACGAAATATCTCAAAAATCATTATAAATACCAGTAGCATTTCAAGTCCAGCACAGAATCGCATTCAGGACAAGGGCTGTTATGGACAGGAGGAACAGTGTGACTCGCAACGCTCTGAACAATCTCTTCGACGTGAGAATTCGGAGACAGACGGCGCATGTGTCTTTGTTCCTTCTCTTGTGGGTGAGAGCGAGTGAACGGGCACCGTCAGCGATGAGAACGACTACCACGGACACGCAAACGACAACAATCTCAACGAAGACAAACCAACCTGCAATGAGATTTGTTACTGGATGCGAGGAAAAGTAGTCCCGTACATGGTTGCTACGTTTTTCGACACTCAAGACGAATAATTTGAAAAATCTTTTAAGGAATGATAAAAAGGAACGAATCGCTCACCCAATCCGGGTAGATTGTCCGATTTGTCCAGATCGTCCGAGAGAATCGTGACAACGAGCATGAGGGACGTCATCGTTGTTAGCCCGATCGATGCCTGTATTTCGGTCAATTGTCCATTGTTAAATGAATAAATCTCACCGCACTCTGTACCGCGTCGTCTCCTTCATAGAAGTACACACCTACGAGAGTGACCAAACAGAAGAGGAAAGTGGGAATAATGATGAGAAAGATCCAGAAGAAGGCACGACGAACGAGTGAGAAGTGGAAGATCACCTGATATTGAACGATCAGAGAATAGTTGCTAGACGACCCTTCGAGTGATATGGCATGCGTGGATTGAGAAGGAAGAAACTCATGTCTGACTAACATCACTGAAACTTCAATTTGAAATTTTAGTTTTATCGACATTGAGCACAGGAATCTTCAAATAACAACTGATACACTTCTGCTAATGTGTCCGGATGATTCACAAATTGTCGTCGGATCCTTTCTAATCATCCCAATCAACCCTCTCCTATAGTCCGATATGAGGAGGATCATTATGACAGCATCGCACACAGGAAAGAACGTGGTTAGAGGGACACTCAGTTCGTGCACGTATGGGATGAATATTTTGAAGAACGGAAGATCGATGCACAATAGGAACGGAATATAGACGAACAAGGAGGGAACTGCCGCCTCAAATTTTTTTATATTGGAGTGCTGAAAAGTGTTGTGTTGGACCTGCGCGCACAGTGCTATGAGTAGCTTTCTCTGAAGTTTATGAGCTTTTGCAGAGATTTTCGATGATATTTTGATGTGTCGAAAGGTGAAGAATGCCAATGAGGAAGCGAGGCAAAGCGAAGAAATCATGATCGTGTTCTTAACGCAGATAAGCACGAATAGCTTTCTATTGAAATGGTTGCCACGCTAAAGGTATGAAGGTAATTCATGAATTTGGAGGGAACACCGACCCAGTGATCATAAAACAACCATGATTTTTCGATTCGTTTCCCATATTTTACTTCGTATTCATTCATAATTTTTTCCCTGCAATCAGTTGCATACTGCTCAGTTGCGCCATACAATCCGATATTGTACCTGAGCAATTTGTCAGAATTTTTCGAAAATGTATCGCATCATAGTTCACCAAGAAATGATCATTCCGAGATTTAGGAGAATGAGTGCGAGAACAAAATGCGTATTGGAGAAGAGACGGATGAGGTGTGGCCGTCTCACGGACCAGTACCGATAGAGAAAATGAATACCAAGAAGGGTGAAAGGAACAGATTGAAGCGCAACGAACAACGCAGTTATTCTCTGAACATTATTTAGCCTGAGGCGCAAAAGTTTCAAAGGAACCTTATCGTCAACAGGAGTGTCCGTGACAGTCCCATACATATAATCTATTGCCAATACCCGCTGAAATTTTTGATCGTCATTGGCGTAGAATTTTTTTAATGCTTAACGTATAAAAAAGAAAATTTGAAATCGACCAACCGGATGCGCTAATTCATGCAGAATCACCAAACACCCGCCCGTGAAAGTGAACACTGTAAGCAAATGTTTGTATGTACCAAACAGCGCTCTCGAAAAGCGTTGTATTGCATAGAGTAAAAGTGAGTTTGCAATTATACCGGTGACTGAAATTGGTTATACGGAACTGTGCGCAGTTCTTTACCAAACCTGTGTTCACGCTTTCGATGGCTACAAGGGCAGATGCGAGAGGCGGCATTGGATATCCACTGCTAGAGATTGGCAAGATACCATTTAAATAGGTTAGTTGGTATAGATGAATTTCAGAGGAAAACTACCTTATCATCGTTTCTAATAATCAAGAGGTTCTTCGCGAAAAGTTGTTCTTTTCGCACATCAACTACTACGAAGTTCGCACTCAATTACCGGAATTCGACTACTACGAAGATCGCACTCAATTACCGGAATTCGACATTACCGTTCTTATTTTTGTATTATTCATGATTCACTCGCACTAAAAAACCACCGTGATATGGGAAATCTGATTTTTCGTCAGAACCCCAGCACTATGAGGACTGTTACACTACGGCTTTATCCTTCTAATCATTTTTCCCGATTCTTCGATATTTGTCATCTCATCGTAATGCTCATTGATCATCAGGTGTTAAGAGATAGAAAACATTAGCTCGCTCACCCTATGAGACTGCATTCCGTCCTGCACTATTCTTGCCTCGTCTTTCGTCAGATTCTTGACGACGTCCCACTCGCTGTTGCTCTGAAAATGACAACGATTATATTTATTCAAATGTCATAAATACCCGCAGTTCGATAGGGTGCTGTGAGACGTCGTCCAATGTGAGAAAGAGACCGGAAGGACCGTCGAGGGCGAAGCAGATTGAACACTCCTGAGAGTCAAAGGGAAACGCGTCGAACTGAAAAAAATCATTTATTCTGGAGTTTTCCCCAGTTCCAGGGTTACCTCACCTCAATTCCTTTTCCTTATGAATGTATAGAAGTAATTGCGAAAAAATAATAATAAAAGTTTTGGCTCGCCTTCATCTGGCAAATGTAGTTGACGACTTGGTTCGCGTCCATTCGTACACTACCGTCGAATTGAATCTGAAGGCCTTTTTGATAATTACCCCTCTCAAAAACAAAAAAAAACTGGCTTAGAAATTGACTTAAAAAAGAAAAGGCATACTGTGACGCTGCTCGGCGGCAGATCTTTGAGTACCGGACCGACTTTCGTGCTGGAAAATGATGTGTTATTCACGTCAATTGAAAACAAAACCTCTCGCAGGGATAGACGTCGGGCTGCCAGACGGTGTCGCTCTTCATCGAAATTTGACTTATGCCGTCGGCCGTAGCTGGATCCCACACGAGACGAGGATCCCGCCATTTCTGAACTGGTGAATTAATGGGGCAAAATAGATTGCGAATATTGTGAATGATCAAGTGACACATCTTCCAAGTGTAATCGGCTTATATTCCCGCTCTTTCCAACATCGATCCTATGGAGGAACAGTGAGTGAGAAGGTAAAACTCACATAATTGGCCGTTAGGTAGATGCTGATCGTCCAATCCCGCTCATTCTGCAATTGATTTCGATTGTCTTTCGACTTACCCAGGGAAGCGCGCTCTCTTCAATTCACGATTGCTCGCTCTCTATTGAAAGTGGGATACTCTTTTTTGAGAAACTTACCACACTGGCGATAATTGCGCGGGAGAGCCGAAGTGCAACTGACTGAATGCTGGACGGCTCGCCGACATTATCTGCGAATAATGGAGCAGGTAAACTTTAAAAAAAAAAGGAATACAGAAATGTCGACAAGGAAACGGCCCACTTATGTTGGCGGCGTATGGCGACGCTTGCGCATTATAGTCTTTGAAGAGGCGCTCGATCAGTTCACTCGTAGCGTTCAATGAAGCAGCCAGACAAACATCGCATGAGAAGAGGGAGAAGAGAAGGGAAGCACCACCGATCGAGAATCGCATTAAAATGAAGAGAATACTGGAAAATTCGGAGCGATGATTGGGTTAGTTTTTCCCGAAAATCACAAGGGGGGCAATGGAAGGGACATGTGGTCAAAGGTGATTAGTCTAGTTGATGGAAGTTGCACCGGGACGATTAATTTGATCGATGTGTGCAAACAATTGGACAAATAATGATGAGACGAGAGAGGTGACCTCGTCATCTCCCGATTGACGATTGAATGCACTTGAATATTTTGGTTTTCATTGCTAGAAAAACTTCATACCGAGTTCCACTCGATACAGAAGGCAATGTTGACACAGTGACATTTGAACAAAACTTCTGTTGTAGCATACAAATGATGGTGAAATACAATTAACTGAGAGAGCTGCGTTTCAGAGACTAACTAACTAGTTATTTTTCCTGATGTCGAGTTAGAAGTGGAAAGGCGCTCAGGAGCAACTCGATTGCAATCCATCTTATGAATATCGGCCTGGAGTAAAGAGATCAATGAGATACAGCAGAAGAGCCCTAACTTGAAATCAGATTGGAACATTTTTTCAAATAATTCAACAGCCGGGAGACATCGTTGCCTACCCTTTCTCCCGTTTTCGGGAGATCTTGGGGCCACAAGCACAGTCCAATTGGTGTGACTTGATTTCGTTAAAATGCGAGACAGAGGAAGAAAAATAATTTTAAAAAAGAAAAATCGAAGAAATCAGTTGCTTTTATTCGCATTGGAAAGCTACTCAACTAAAAAGAATGAAGGTTTCGCGTTTTTTTTATTTTAGTACGTTGTGCCGAATTTGGAATTTGGTGTGCAATAGAGTTTGAAATCCAGCGCTACCCGAGTCCATGGGTACCCGTCAATGACGATCAGGTACGAATTTGCCGACCACCACTTCATCTGTAGCGACTTTTACTCAAGTCACTACCTCTTTTGCATAATTACCAATCCATTCTTCCTTCTCTCACATCACCATCATCATTTCCATATCAATTTGCATGCCTATCCATTTAGTAACTGTCTGGTAATTTCATTAGCATATTTCGTCCTCTCTTTACATTGACTCAGCTCCATTTCCATAACGTCCTTCGGCCTATAAATACTCTCCCTTTCCACCCTTCCTCAGAGCACTTCAGAACACTGAACCTCTCCTCGTTTGATTAGCAAACGAGTCCAGTCGCAGTCTAGCCAGGGTCATACCCCTCGGCTTCCATCCATCCATAGAGATCCTACCTTGGATCTCAGCAGTTTCATTAGGATCTACAGTATCCTCCATCTTCATCCCAGCAGCACCCTTTTGGGTATCCACTTCAGTCTCTCAGTATCCATACCAGTCTCCGCTACAGTACCCTCAACCCCCGTTCCCCTTCCAACCCCTTTCCCTTACCGTATCCCTCAATAAACTATTGGTTATTGAATCCCTTCTGGTCCTTGGCACGGTACCACATCTACAGTACTCTCTCACACTCTCGGTTCACGGTTCACTTCCATCCTCTTAGCCATAGCGTTCTAAGCGCACCCCTGCTCCCTTTGGGTTCTACCGTATCGATCGCTGATACCGTAGCCCAGTCGTGAGTATCGTGGGTCGCTAGTTCGCATATCATCAGTCTTATTCACAGTTGTCAGGAATATTTTTTTTCTATAAATCACTTCTTCTTCTTTTTCCTCAGAACCGAGTACATCCTAATTTTGATTAATCGTAGCAAGTGCAGCAACATTGAATAAAAAAATAATTGTTTGCCAATTGCAAGTAAAAATCTTGAGGAGTGTTGTAATGAGAATCGTAAAATGTGCCAAAATTGTGCATCACTTTTCTGCAATATAATCTCTGATTCTACAATTTTACTCGCAAGGAGAATATGCACGGCCGAATAGCAATAGCGAATTCCTGATCTGAAAAATATCGTAGAATTTCTGATAATTTGCCGAACACTTTGTAGCATTCGTGGCACAACCGGTTTTTGACCGATCTACATTTGCGAAAACAATATCCGGAGTATAAGAGTGTACAGATACGTGCAAACTTCGCACAATCTTCAATCTAGAAAAGTTGCCTTATTCTGTCCAACTGTCAAACTTGATCTAGTCATAATGAATGCAAACTTCTCATTGCCCTTTGGCTTGGATTTCGATCGAAATTATCTGTTCATGCTAATTGAAAGGTAAGAAAAAGAAAGGGTAAACATTTTCTTTCAAAAGTGTCGCAGCTGCCAAATAGCTCTTCCTGTGATTAATTCATTAACCATCCATCCGCTCATGCTTTTCCTACTATGCGACCCTAAAGCAATGGACACGGATATTCGAATCGGATATTTCTTGACCGAGGTTGTAAAAGGTTCTACCGCTGCATAATAAATTGTATCTCAGATTTTCCTAGTTGAGTTCGACTGGGTATTCACTTTTGGTTTTCGCATCTATGGCACTGTGCCTCATTTTCCAATTTACTGCGGTGGACCGCTATGTTGGTGGTTTGAAAATGCATCAACAATTATGGTAAATTACAAATACTCCCTGCTTATAAATTATAGGTCTTTTTGTTTTAATTGTTTTTATTTCATATAATCATTGTCACGTCGGTCACAGCCAGCATTCCCAGCTTCATATTCTTGCTTATGAGAATGCACAAGAAAGTGTGTGGCTGTAGAAAGAGCCTGTTCAGGCTGAAAGACAGGTGTTGGCATATTGCGTGTGCATATTCTGATAGCATATTTAATTTTATTAATATAGTTTGATTTTCACATTAGATGGCAAGCGCTGTGTGTATCTCTGCAAGCACTAACTATACTCGCCAATATCTGGGCATTCTCTCAAAGTGTTCGCGATTCCGTGGAAATCGTGCGTGTTTTATTTTTTTTGCCAGTGTCTATTTGTGTGCAGTAACAATCAATGGTGCAATGGATCGATCAATGGATCAAACAATTAAATCATAGGATCTAGAACTTCGCTGGTTAGAGGAGAAGGGAGGGCGGTTCATTCTATTCTTAACGCCGCTTAGGACTCAGTTCTTCAATTTCGGTAGTGCATTTTGTTGGAAACGAGCTTACGAGTGATGATGTTACAGAAATGCACTTTCTCGGTGCGGCACTGTTATCCATCTGTCCAATACCCGTTGTACTCACACTAGATGCTGCAAGAATGTTGCTCTACACTAAAGTGGTGGTCTTCCTCATTTCTAAGCATCTCGAAAATCTCACATGAGAAAATGAGCGCAAATTGCCTGATCATGAAATATATTTCAAAATATTCAGGCCTGCCCAATTGCAATTTCAAATAAAACTCAGAAAATGAAGAGACAGTTGCTACATCTGTTCACGTTTCAGGTCAAAATTTATCGCACTTTCATTTAGTGTTTCCATATTCATTACAGCTTTCCGGAGCTACATTGAGTATGGCTTTGCCGATGTCGATGCTATTGGTGTTCATTATTATTGATTTGACGGCACTCCCGACGAGCGTCTTCATCCTATGGCGACTGTTGCCTGTGGTTGGATATTTTCCCCTTTCGCTGTCTTGTATTCTTTTTTTCCAAGATTTGCTTGATGGTGTACCCGATTCAATTCTCGCTAGCATTCATACTCAAAAGAAGCGACTATGGGAAGGTTAGATAATGCATTCAGTGATCAACGCTACGCCCGTTGTATTTTAGATGATATGTTCGGCATGTACTCGCTCTAAATCAATAACCGGTAAACTCAACAAATGCATTCTACAATAGTAATTCTTAAATTTCAGTGGGCACAGTTACCATGTGCAAAAGATGTAGTCAAGACATCAGACTACAATTCTAATATACCAAATCACCTTTACCATTTCACCTTTTCCATCAATCACCACGTTTGCTTGTATGTAATTTAATGAAATTCGACAGAATACTCCGCTACAAAAATGATATCAGTGCATTGGGCACAATTATTTATCTTCCAGCAACAAAATGATCACAAGCACGTATTCCATTTGATTTTTGCTCGCCGAAGTACCTCGTCTTTCAAATATGATTACTGTTCATATTATCCATTCCCGATTCCATTACAATCAGCTGTAATGGTTTCTACGGTCGTTCTGCTTCAAATTCACGCTAATTTATCTTATGTTTTTCTCGGATTATCCCTGACGATAAACGCAATAGTTTTCCAACTTATACGGTATTGTGATTTTCAGTTTTCGATATTCATTCATCACTGGTAAACATATTTAGAAATGCAGATAAACTAGACTCATTTCGCTACGTATTTTTCGCACATTGCATTGCGGACTCGACATTTGCAATAGTTAACTCAATATCCCTGATGGTGATAAAATGATTTCGCTACTGACTAGTCTTCATTAATTCTTTTTTTTAGTATTTTGCCCACCTATCTAAAGTTCTTCTTTTCTTTCCAACTGGGCCACTTGCATACATGCCTCTACTCACTCCATTCGCTGTTCAAGTTAGAAATATCTTTGTATCTTTCAAGTAATTTCACAGTTGCAATCACTGGCTTACATTTTCATCATGTGCTTCGTTTGCACAACTTTTCTTTACCGCTATAAAGTGGTTAACAAGTAACTATCCCTGCAAAAAATGAAAAAAAAAGTTTTCATCAGGATGTCTCCACTTTCAAAGTTTCGCACTCGAATTATCAACATGTTGGTGTACCTGCCTGTGATTCAGTGGATTGTAACGAGCGTTTTTCTCATGCAGCCTAATAGGCAATTACGGTAGCTTTGGCATTGCAAGGCCTGCTTCAAATTGTCTTTGTTCTAGAGACAAAGCGAAACTACATCTTGCATCAAAATACGCACTCAATTTCGAAAAGCTTTATCTCATCGGCGTCGATATCAATGATCTTGTTTGCACTTTTCCAATTATGATTCACTGACTCTTTCATTCAGTCATCAGTCGACTCTCTTCTGATTGCTTCAACATTTTCCATACTGGTCGAGATGATTGCCATATTTAATGGAATAATGTGGTGTGGTGAGTAACGTGTATTTCACAAATGGAATTTTATCAATTAAGGCGTTCGTATTCACAGTTTTATCAAATCTTCGATGGTCAGTGAACGATCGAAGAAAATACAGCATCATGTTCTCAGAATACTCATTTTCCAAGTTCAACTAAAATCATATTCGAAAGTCTGATTTTCTTGCAAAGGCTCTCCATCCAATGGTACTTCTTCTTTCTCCATCACTTGTCAATTTCGCTCAACTTCTATTTGATCTTCAGTTCTCAGAAGAGGTTCATCGAGTTAAACTTTATCATAATAAGTACATTTTACAGATCAATCTAGTACTTTCTCTATGCTTCGTCATTTATCCCGTATCAAATCCGATTCTCAACCTTATCTTGTCCAAAGAATTGACTAGAGCTTTTTTGGAATCACTACACATTGTATTCCATACTAAGCCCCAGACAAATGTGAATGTCGGTTCAAACCAACTATCAATTGTCTCGCGAGACCGTGATATTGTGTGAGAGAGACGTTCTTTAGAAAAGATCACGAGTTCATATTTTAATAACAACGATTAGTCACATGACTATGAGACTCCTACAATATATTGTATTATAATACAACGAAATACAGCCTCTCTTCTACACTTGATATTTTTGCGAGGCACGTTCCCGTAGAAAGCAGAATCTGTTATGCACATCCCACGCCACATCAAATCCACAATTGATGACCATCGGGATTTGTACAAAGCAGACTACCAAACATACATATACACACAAGTAATTACAATAAAATCTTAATATCTCGTGAGATTTTTCACAATTCTCAATACCCGTGAGATGATTCTGTAGAGGCGGGAGGAATATTCTATGATGTCCACACTCTGATATTTCAAGTAAGTTTCAAACGTTGTGTGAGCTTGCCCCTCTGTCTTCAGCCAGCTTTTGTAATGAGTAATGTGTGGATTGAAATTGCTCGTATTCTCATCCCAATTGAAGGTGAGTGAACAAAAGAGGCACATATAATAATTACTTCCTTATTTTCAAGGCGCCGCGGGCATGGTCCTAAATCTTGTGCTCGTTTTCTATCTTGCACGCGTTAATGTCGGAAAATCTGCTCGTCTTTACTACTATTCGTGCATTGTTACAGCAATTCTTGCGTTTTATACTGCCTTTGGAATATTCATCACTGTTGACGTAAAGAAAGCATATAATGAGCAGAACGAAAAGTTGTTCGTTCAGTTGCCAGCAATAATCGACGGAAGCATGATGGCTATCTTCTATGGTCCTCTTCTCTTCCACTTTCCGAACTGGCTTAACGATTTCATTTGCGTTGCGTTCATTGCGCAGACGCACGCAATGTGGCAGGTACGTTTTTTTCTATAATTATTCATTTGGCTCTGTCGGAATAAGGGGGACCCATGACAATAAGGGTGACCCATGACAATAAGAGACCCACACAAAAGATTTCACATTCTTCCTTTTATTTGACCATACATTCTTGTAGCGAGTGTAGTATTGAAGTTCTTTATGGTGTCATACCATCTAACAATTCGGATACTGTACGCCATAAGAAGAAAAAAATAAAGAGAAAAAAGTTAAATTAAATGATCTGATTCCATCCTCCTATTCCATGGGTCCCTCTTATTGTCATAGGACCCCCCCCCCTATTGTCATGCCCCCTTTTTATTTTTATTCTAGTTGATTCCCGCTCCATCGGTTCTACAGTGGCTTGCCCTCTCCAAGTTAGTTATTAGTTGATCTTGGCTGTTTCACTTGGCATTTGTTTTTTAGTACTCGGCTTGGTCACGGAACAAAGATGTTCCTTGCCTATTCAGTCCCTGTCGCATTCAACATCTTCGCATGGGTAAGTGAATTTTATGTGATTTGAACTTTTTCCCGCTTTAGAGTTTGATGCCCGGATTTATTCCTTCCGACGATTATCGCGTGGAAATCGCAGCGAGTGCCACCAGATTGTACGGCACGAACCTTAGTGACTTTCACATATTTGGTGTCCGTGTTAGGGATGAGGTCAGTGAGCGAGTATTGGTGTTGTTTTCAATCTATATTTCATGAAGAATAGAATCGACGCTCTCGACCTCGCTCTATTCGACGTAATTCCTTCCTTTCTAGTGAGCTACGTCTTGTTTGCGCTCAGCGCTTTCAAGGTAAGCAAATCAAATAAGTAAGTCTATGGATTGAATTTTAAAAAAAAAAGTCAAATCCAAAAAGTCGTTTTTTGATTGTGTTTTCTTCGCCATTTAAAGAAATCCATCAGATCCGAACCAAACTCGTCGCGCTGGGCGCTACTGTGAGCCGTCGAACCAAGCAAATGCAGCTTCGATTTCTTCTTACGCAGATTGCGCAGGTTTGCAACGGGTACTACTTGCCTTCGGTCACCAGGAACCGAAAGTGTTGAGTAGAGATACTGGTCTATCAAGTTCTCAACGACGTCTAGCATCATTTCAGGTGTTCCTACCTTTTGTGCTCACGTCTATTCCACTCGGTGCAATGTGTGTAGCCGCAATCATGGGAGCTGAACTGCACAATTGGCCGGTGTTCGTTGCAATCATGATGTGGCCAATGCCAATGGGCACTGTAAGTGGACAAGAAATCGTGCACATTTGTGGATAGAATGTAGATTGCAAACTGCTATTACAATGTGTAATGTGTTTACACGTTCTGACAAGATTTAAAAAAAACAACAACTTTCCCTTGTTGACAGGCCCTGCTGACTCTCGGATTTGTTCGAAAAACGAAAACGAATCGTGCGTCCAAGAACTCGTCACAGTCGAAGGTGTGCATTGCATTTTCAAAACACATATTTGAAGAGCATTTCAGAACAGTATTACCCCTGGTAGGACCATCACCGTTCAACAGCGAATTTCCTGATCGATGCTTAATCATGTCATTTCCACGATAAACTTAATTACCTTTTGGCCAGGCGAGAGCATGTGTCTTATTGTTATTGTTCGAACGTAATTGCTTTGCCGCCAAGATCATCTGTGTCTGTCTTCGATAGTAATGGCGTGTGGAATAAAACAAAAAATCGGGTAAATCGTGTCCTGGCTTGTCCAAATTACAATACCATTATTGTCTTTGTATACACGATCTCATATTTGGGCACTAAATCGATCGTATGCGTGATTCGATGTGCGAACTTTCCTTTCCTTTAGAATTGTTGTTGAGAATGGTTGGGGCATTTGAAATGAAGACGTGAGAGAATTGTTAACGTGAAAATTATTATTCTCTCAATCAGCTAGTGTGTGAATACATTGGAAACTGATCCACAAGGAAGAAGAAAATTGTGAATATTGGCTGTGCAAAAACTGGGCGGGACCACTCGCTCTCTACTCTCTAATCTGGTGTTTAAGCAAATTTGTCTAATCTATCTGAGTGAAAGTGATGAGGAATCTCTGGATTGATGCTGCTCGCATATTTATTCCCATTGAAGGTATGACTCGTTGAAATGATAAACTCAAAAATACCAATTCATTAACAGGGTTAGCCGGAATGGTGCTCAACCTTGTGTTGATTTACAATCTCGCTCGCACGTATATTGGTGAAGCAGGACGATTATACTACTATTCCTGCATTATCACTGCCATTCTATCGTTATACACCTCGTTGGCAATTTTCGTTACGGTAGATGTAAGGATAAATATCAATAATAGAAAGTGCTTTGTAGAAATTGAATTTGCAAGTTTCAGTTATCGGCTATAATCGATGGCAAACTCGTCGTAATGTTCTACGGTCCCCTTCTATTCTACTCTCCGGAATGGGCCGCCAATGCGATTGTTGTTGCATTTTGTGTGCAAGCCCACACGATGTGGCAGGTAGTCTAACATTGTCTCTCCTTTGCCTCAAATCTATCTCAGATGCTTCCGGCGCCTTCATTTCTACAATGGCTTTCTTTATCCAAGTCAGTTTTGATTCGTTTCCTTTTTCTCAAGCGACAAAGCAAATTATATTAAAATAGTTCAGGAGTGACCACGGAAATCGGGCGAAACTGGGGCTAGCATATGCAGTTCCACTCGCTTTCCAGTTGGTCGCTTTGGTAATTTATCATTCTGTGTACTAGATAACAAAAACTTCGTAGCTATCAATGCAAGGACTTGTTCCATCAGAAGAACTGCGATCTGAGCTAGCGGCAAGTGTGCAAAGACTATACGGCTCCAACCTAAGTGACTTTCACGTCTTTGGCATTCGAATCAGAGAAGATGTCAGACAAAAAAAGATTAACGATGTGACTTCATTTAATTCAGGACGGTATCGACGCCATCGATATCATGTTGTTTGATATCATGCCTTCTTTCCTTGTGTGCTACACTCTTTTTGCGATCAGCTCATTCAAAGTACACATCGAAGTCGACATTTTCGATGTAGTTGGCCCATCGCAGATTCACTCGAAGCTTTCCGCCATTGGAACCTCAATAAGCGAGAGGACAAAGCAGATGCAACTTCGATTCTTACGTACACAAATAGCTCAGGTTTACAACGAGCGAACCTCATGCCTCATGAACGGGTTATTGTCAGGTGTCGCTTCCCCTGATCCTAAATTTCATTCCACTGGTAGTATTCTTTGTCGCTGCTGTGATGGGACAAGAACTGCACAATTTCCCCTTCCTCGTTGCAATGATGATGTGGTCGATGCCCATGTTTACAGTTAGTCGAACGAGCTGAGCTCTTCTCAAATCATTCTGACACAGGCGCTGCTTTACCTTGGATTCGTTCGAAAAGCATCCATCAAACATTCAGCACGGCAATCCTTCATGTCACTGTCAAAGGTGCAATGTTTTGAAAAGACTAAAGCAATAATAATAAATTCAGAACAGTGTGGATCAACGAAAGACGAGCAATCCCTTGCAACCGTCACGATTAATTTGATCTGCTATCAACATGATGTTTTTCCGTTCCATTTTCAACTATAAAAACAAAAAAACCCGGAGAATATCTGTGGATTAACCAATGGGTTAAGAGGTTGAAAGTGGCGAAAACAATAGTATCCTCAACGACGATCACACAACACAGTTGTATAGCCTTATGCATTGTTCCCAGAATTTTTCGGAACAGGTTGAACGCTGAACTGGCTCAGGTTTTTTTCTTCAGCAAGAGCATGAATATCATAACAAACAACAGAAATTCACACAGGAAGTTGGCAGATTCACACAATGTTAATTAGAAAGTCTTTCAAATTTCATGTGAAACTCTGCAATCATTTTTGCATGAACATCATCATTGAGAAAACTCACTGAAAAAAATGAAAAAATGTAAATTATTGGAAATCTTCTTCTACAGTCTTTCTTTTTTTTCGGATGTCAAATAGATCAATATTGCGATTTGTGTAACTTTTTGAGCAAGTGCACATGATGTGACAAGTATCCCGGAACTTAGATTCTTCTGTATTTTTAAAATTAAACTGTGGTTTGCACTGTCAAACTACATTCCCTGTGAATTTAATATTTGTCTCCCAAAAAAATATGCAAAGATTCGTTAAAAAAAATTGAAATCAACAAGACTAACGGTAAATTTAAATTTTTTATAATCGTCTTTAATTGTCTGACTAAATTCTCCCTGTTTCCGTCTACAACATCATTTTCACGTTGGCCAAAACGGGTGCACGAATTGTTACCTATCGTACATCGCCCCCATTACCGAACAAACGAACATTTTTTACTTTTTTTACTTTTTTTAAAGTCTGCGAATTCGCATCGAATATTCCTAATTTTTGTTTCATATTTTTTGTCCACCCACAATTCCGCGTGATTTTTAAAATTGAACGGTGAAATATTTATTTAAATGGGTGAAAAATTGGAGTCGAAAGTGGCGAAAAGTAAGGCAGCTGGCTTCAAGTAAAGCCTAAACGCCGGCTCTACAGTAATCACCCTTCCGGCATCACTTTTCGCTCATGCGGCTCCAATTTTTCACCCATTTAAATAAATATTTCACCGTTCAATTTTAAAATGCACGCGGAATTGTGGGTGGACAAAAAATATGAAACAATAATTAGGAATATTCGATGCGAATTCGCTGACTTAAAAAAAAGTAAAAAAAAGTAAAAAAATGTTCGTTTGTTCGGTAATGTGGGCAATGTACGATAACAGCAGAAACTACAACGTTGCGCGTCGCTCTTCTTATCGCTTGTTTACTCGCAACGAGTCACAACGAGAGGAGATGCGTTTCCGTGTCTATATAAAAAGTAATATCAACTTCCATTGTGCATACTCTTGCTGCCTTATTATACTGCCTTCACTTTTGGTGACACTCCCTGCAAGAGAATCTTCCATTTTTCGCACCAGCATCCTCTTTGGAATAAAGAATAGAAAGATTCGTCCTTTTCCGTGCAATCTATTCCTTGTATTATAACTTTCTTGTGTCGCTTTACGTGGGTACACCTTTAACTTTACCTTTTATAACTTTCTCATCCTTAAAAATACGTTTTCCGATGGTTATTGGGTTACTCATTGCCTCATCCGTTGTTGCTCTTGCTGCATACTTCGCCTACTACGTGCTTCTCGCTCCCGCTCCCAAGGTAAGCGCACAAAAAACACTACAAAAATGCGCATTATGTGCACATCTCCAGCCCGATTTTCCACGCGATGGATGGTTCGGCAGTGGGACGAAACGTGCTGACGACACTGAGTTGCGCCCCTTCAAGGTCGCCGTGCCAAGCGAAGTGATCGAGGTAGGAAGGGCGATTGCATCAGCTAGAGTGCCCATTTTGATGTATTGATGGTGATATAGTAGAAATGGAGAATGTATAGAAAACAATCAGATATTGCAATGGGCAAAGAAAGACGCCACAAAGTTCGAATAGCGAACATTTTTGCAGGATTTGAACAAGCGGCTGGAAAATTCGCGCATTTCTCATGAAGTTCTAGAAGATGCGAACACGTTCGAGTACGGCTTCAATGTCAACTATTTGAGAGAGGTGAACTTGTCTCTCGTGCGAATTAATCAGAGGATAACTTGTACACAACTCTTCGCAATCATTTGCAAGTCTTCGCGCTCTTTTTCAAAGTCAACTTGTCAGGTTCTAGCGTACTGGCAGCACAAATTCGATTGGCGCAAGCAGGAGGAAATTCTGAACACGTGGCCACAGTTCACCACGGAAATCGAGGGCGTCAAAGTGAGAATTGTACTTCATATTCATAGAAACGAAAATAAAGCAAATGAAACACAGAGCATTTTCAGGTTCACTACTATCACGCGCAACCGGATGCGAGCAAGTACAAGAAGGTAATTTTTCATATTTTTCTGAAATTAACATGATCAACTCAGGTTATTCCGCTACTGATCGTGCACGGATGGCCGGGTAACGTGTTCGAGTTCTACAAAGTGGGCTTCAAAAACTAGCTGATTATCGAAATTGCAATTGAAGATTCTCCCGATGCTGCTGGATCCCGTCGCTCACAACATGGGATCAGACAACGAATTCGCCTTCGAGGTCATCGCTCCAAGCATTCCTGGTTATGGATTCAGTGAGGCACCGAAGAAGAAAGGTGAGTAACTTTCAGCCTGACCGTCTAGAACCATTCAGGATTCTCGCAACTCGCTGCGGCACGCGTCTTCAAGAAGCTAATGGATCGACTCGGACACCAGCGGTGAGAATTACTTTCGGCAGTGAGATTGATTTACTGATATGCGTGCAGGTACTACCTGCAGGGTGGCGACTGGGGATCGATCGTCACGTCTCAGCTGGCTCGTATGTATCCGGAAAAGTGTGCATTGCTTCTATTATCCTCCGTTATTCCGATTTAGTATGATGAATAGAGGCATGACTTGCAGTGTGTACGGCCTGCACGTGAACATGGCCGCATCGCGCCCATCAACACTCAAGGGACTCTTCTACGCCGTCGTTGGATCGCTCTTTCCTCAGGTTCGAAACGGAGCTGTGATCGTTATGAACTGCTTTCATCTCAGTATATCTTCAAGCACAAAAACCATCACACCTACAACGTGCTGCACACGCTAACGGTACAGACTATCGGATAGGTGTTTACCGTAATCTATGTATCGTTCAGAAAGTGTTCTTCCCAGAGTCCGGCTACATGCACATCCAAGCGACCAAACCGGATACCGTCGGTCAGCTATCGATTCATCTACAGTAAATAGATTGTTTTATAGGAACCGGCTTAAACGACTCGCCAATGGGCCTGGCTGCCTACATTCTTGAGAAATTTTCGACATGGACGAATGGCGATTACAGAAAACTTGCTGATGGAGGACTGACAAAGTGATTCATTTTTTTGAACTCTGTTTTTCTTGCACTATTTCAGGAAGTTTACACTCGATGAGCTGCTCACTGTAGTAACGATTTACTGGACGCAGGTTCACAATATTTTTAGACTCCTTTTTCGCTTCTGTAGTTTTTGAACCTCTGGAATGGAAGGAGCGTGGAAACACAAACAGAGGGAATTTCAATATTGTAGGGCAACATCGTGGCTTCGCAGCGTTTCTACAAGGAAGCATTCGGAGACGCGCACAATTCCGCCGTGAGCAAGTAAGGAAGTGAAACAGCAAACAAAAGAAAGGTCTTCTTCCAGACAATTCGTCTCCGTGCCAACAGCCCACGCGCAATTTCCCAATGAATTGTTCGATAACACGCCCGGCGAGGTATTTCATCAAAAAATTCATTTACATAATTTAAATTTTAAACACAATTCACTTCAGCTGCTCGCGTTGGGTGTCAATCTCACTTTTCAGCACGTGATGCCCGACGGAGGTTAGAGAAATGAAGTTAGCCAGCATATTTAGGTACTTTTTTCAGGCCACTGCTGCTTTTGAGCAGCCTGCTTACCTCGCTACAGACATATTCTCCTTCGTTTCTACTGTAGAAAATAAATACAAGAACTGAATTTCCGAATCATAGCAGTAGAATTGTGCATATTAATTTTCAAATAATTAAAAATGTTATTATTATCCTTTCGTCTTATTAGCCTGACTTTTATCTAACCAATGATAGCGATCACGTAAAAGGAATGAATGGTGGAATATTAAGAGTTTTCGAGAAATTCATGGCAGGAGAACATTCGAGCTTGCTGAGCAGTGAAATAGTTAGAGATAAGGACGAATATCGTGTTTCTGCATCCCGATCATTCTACCACATGCGAATCAGTCTGAAATGTCGATATATGCTATACCAAATTTATCAAAGTTATTCACTTTGTCCTCAGATTTTTATCCGTAATAAGCAACATCCACGGATTGACGAATGTTAGTATTACAGCAGGAATCATATACAGTTCTCGGATAATGTTCGCAAATGGTTGCTGAAAGCAAGCTTCAATTTAAAAATAATGTGTGATAAAAGCACACATTATTTAGCGAGCACATGACGATGAGATGGCAAGCGGCCATCGAACACTGAGCAATGAAGTGAATGCATCCGACAAGGCCCAGTTGCACGTCTAAGCGATGCTTACGAATGGATTGGCTGAAAAAACGTTGTTATTACAGAAATTGAACTCACTTTTAATCCGACTAACTCACAGATCTTTCTTGAACATACAAATTTTTCTCAACACAAACGCATTAAAGAGGGCACTGATTATAGCTGCGCCCATTGTGGTTATCACAGATTGCGTGGCGTTTGACTGCAAATATGCTTTGTTTGAAGAAATTACGAGTTGACTTATTTTTTCTAGCTTTCTATGCTATTTTCGTGGTATGGTTGATTATTTTCCTAGCGGTCCTTCATCGGATATCAACAATTCCGTGAAAGTCAATTTCGTTTAGGAAATCGAACGCTCTTTATTTTCACCTTGTTTTGTTTTGCAGAAGTTGCACTTACATGGCTCACGAGAGGTGAATACAAGAGATTGGCATGGCCATCTTGGTCCATGACAAATTGTGGTGCATCTTGGAAGACCTCTCGAAACAGAACAACGAAGGGTACAAGCGTGTTAATGGCTGTCCATGCCAGATCGGTAACAGAGTCCAGCCACTGAAATTACGACCATTTTCACGCCAATGAAGCAAGCTGTTTTGTACCAGTTTCGCGCTCGAATCTGGCGCACAAACCATCAAGAAGCGTGCTAGAGACTGGACGATGACACCCCAGAGCTAAAAAAGTTGCAAATACACTTATATTTCCCGAAGGTTGAACCTGTACGGTGAAAAAGTAGTAGATCGTGCCGTAATAATATAATTTCGGAAAGAATCCACCGTTCGTGGACATTATGAAATCGTCTCCGGCGAGCCTTTCCTTGATTAGGATCTTTACAGCCAGATATGTGGTGAGGAGCACGAGTTCAATAACACCCTGCGAATCACACTGACGATAGAAATCGTAAAAATTGGAAGTCTTCTATTCCTTAACACAAGAAAACGGACACACCTGTGTCACGAACAGTCGGTAAAACAGGCTCTTGTAATATTCCTTGTTGCTTCTGCGCTCTCGTATGGTGAAGAGAATTAGCGTACAATGGGCAAAAAACGAGGGAACAAAAACGACTACTACGATTACCCATAACCAAGTGTGGGCAAGCATTCCACTGGACTTTTCGAGATGCCACTATTAGATCAGATCCTTCTGCGTTAGTCTTCTAGTCATCTAGTAATCAAGAAATCAAAGGCTCGTCATTTTGAGCTTGGATAATCTTAAACATGAGACATCAGATTCACTTTCGCTTGTTTTTCCACGAATGCACGTATCCAAAATTGGAATTACAAATGATGTTCAAAAGATCGTTGAGGAGGATTGTTCATTAGAGATGGAAAATATAAAACCTTAAATATAATTATGTTCAGGATTAGAGATGGGAAAGGAAGAGGGAAGAGTCGCGAATGTATGCAAAGTGAGCCGCGCTCTTCCACAAGAGCGAGAGGGAATGGCCTCTCTTCCACAAGAGTGAGATCTCTTTCATAAGACTGAGAGCGAAAAAGCTTTAAAAATAAAGGAATTTAGGCGGATTTTTGCACCCAAGTGATAAATATGTTGAAAATCATTAAGGTAGGTTAGTTTGTGAAAAAACCCAACAAAATTGCTCCATTTTCAAAGCTTTTTCGCTCTCAGTCTTATGGAAGAGATCTCACTCTTGTCGAAGAGAGGCCATTCCCTCTCGCTCTTGTGGAAGAGCGCAGCTCACTTTGCATACATTCGCGACTCTTCCCTCTTCCTTTCCCATCTCTATTCAGGATCACGAACATTTGAGACCGGATCGGTATTTTACGACTATCTTTGCACATGCCCTCCTCTCTCACGGAATTTAGCGCTACTTACAGCCGTTCTTCGGATTTTCAGCGTGTTTTTGCAGAAATGCTGAATTTTTTTTTTGATTGATGGTGCTATGAAAAGCAAATGGGTGACGGAGCATGGTCTGAATTGAAATTCTGAAAAATTGGCCGAAAGAAGAGGGTAGAGGGCGCGTGTGGCGTGGATTGAGAAGCAAGGGGAAGGAGTGAAGCAAGAATTTGCTTACGAGTTGGCATCGGCATTTCTTACAAATTCTCACCCACTTGTAAGTGTGATCTGCATTTCGAAAAAAGTGACATTTCGAAGTGAAGTGAATGATAATGTTTGCATCACAACTGCGAGATCCTTTTAATTTAGAAAGTCATCGCTATAAACAAGTACGATCGCAGTTGGCACGAATACGATACTGTTTTGAGAACTTTTTCAATTTTTTTTGCGGAAGTTACATAATTCGTAATGACTTATGTTTTTCAGTTTGATACGCCTTGGAATCAAGATCATTAATCAGTTAAACATCAAACAAACCACCTTCTCGGGAATTCCTACGATAATATTTTACGCATTGTGTAATATTTTACGCATAAAATAATAAATCGTTTTCTGAGAAAGAGAATTTTTCAACTAGGTAAGAACTCTCAAGAGTTTCTACAATACATGTTTCGCTTCGAGATCCCCCCCCCACGTTTAGCCATACTTTAGTAATACCACGTAGTGTCCAATATATACCCGCAAGCAGCTGAACAGTGCACAGTGTGTGCTCTTACAGGGTTGAACGTGATAAGTCAGATCGTGATATCAAACAATCGCACAACAAGTATCGAAGGATGATATCACCTCTACTCTATGAAACCAGTTCAACGGCCGCAAAAAGTGTCATAGAGGCAAATTCTTTTTGACCGCGTGTGATTACTAATTAAGGCAGAAGGAATCTCAGCTGAATGTGTTGTTCTATTTACAGAATAGTGAATTGGGTCGGTGTGATATCGGTATATCAACTTGACAATCAACCCACGCGTGTTCAGCGAAAGCAGCTCTACTTGGGCTCTTTATAAGGTGCGATGATATGCGGATATATCAGTAGGCCAAACAAGTATGATCTCTGCAAAGCTTTCCATCATCCTTCTACTATTAACCATTGTTTCGCTATCGGTTGTTGACGCTCAGTGGTGTGAGTTTATCATTCACTGATTTTTTGAATTTGTTTTTATTCTCGATTATTTTAATTAAACATAAAAAACAGATTCACATAAAAAACAGAAATGACATTGCAGGGGGCGGTTGGGGCTGGGGGCGTCCCAGATTATGTGAGTACTGCGTTTATATTTTTCTTCGTAATTGTTGCTCTTCATAATGATGCCCACTGCCTTTCGTGATCATACGCTTATTCCCTTTCAGGGGGCTGGCGAGGCTGGGGATGGGGACATCGTCATCATCACCATCACCATCATCACTATCATGGATGGGGATGGGGCAAATAGTGAACAATTATTAATTCTATACCCCGTTCATATATCCTATTAATAAACACATGTCTTCGATGTGCTCTTTGAAAAGTTCTAATGACAGCGTCAACAAAATCCTCAAAAAATCGAATGGAAAGTGTGGGTACACGTGCAGTGCAATGCAGTCGCGAACAGCTCTCTTACTCATCGAATACACAATAGACAGCGAAACCACACATAGGATTATTTCTTTATTGGGATTGAACAGACAGAGAGGATGAAAATGTTCTGCAGTGTCTACTGTGATGTGATTCACAACCAGGAGAAAGGATCGTTGTATCAACGAGATAATCGCACTATAAATCCATTCATTGAACACTTTTCCAAAATAATACGGTTGAGGATGCAACATTTCAAGTTGCTTGTTTATCTATGCTTTGTTGGAATATCGCAGGCAATCTGGTGTTACGACAGTGTGGAATCGTAAGTTCCTTCTATACCACGTTCATCAGACGCTTGTTCAGGAAACCATGCTGTGGTGACTTCTGTTACACTACTCGCGTGAAATCTGATCTATATTCTAGTGGAATGACTGTTTCGCGGACCGTGAGTAACTTTGACAATAATTTGAACTTTAATTTATGTTTTTGAAAATTCTTCAAGGGTTGTCTACGAGGCGATGCTTTTACCGATCTGAAGAACAATTGTTGGCAGGACAACCATATGTCCCATTGCATTTGCAAGTCGGAAAATCTATATTTCAATTTGTTAAAAATGAAATATTCAGCACCGACATGTGCAACGACAATTATTATAGCGAATATTCTAATGACTTCGATTGGCCGAACGGAAATCTTACGTGTGCCACAGAAAAGCCAGTCGATAAAGTATGTTCTATTGTTTTATGACAAAAACATAGAAATAACGAAAAAAATAGTATATTCTTCAGGATTGCTTAGCATGTGAACAAATTCTAAGCGGTGACAAGGATAAAACCAAGAACAGAGGATGTCGAGATGAAGCGTTCAAATCAATCGATCGGTTAATAATTTTAATACTAAGGCCATCTCAGCGCATTAGAATAAGTGAAAGTAAAGTACTGAGTCGGTTACTAATGCGCAACGCGTCGTCGACTACCCCACGTCTGCACTGCAACTGGGGCCTAACCCGTGAGAACAGTGGCTTGTTGATACAGACTAACCGGCGCGCTGTGTGCACGCTGGCGGGGAATTTGGATCGTGATTACTCGGCACTACCAACATTCCTTGAACATATCTCCAACATTCTGGTTGGGTTATTGTCAGGAATTCTGTGACTTAATGTTTTCTAAGGTGCTGAAGACGATGAGATACATATTTGATACGTTGATCATTATTATCATCAACATCATTTCATAAATTCGTATTATTCAACTTTTCAGTTTGATGCAACCTCAATCGTGTGTGCGTTTCGAAGAAGATCAATTTGGCAGCTACGTTCAATGTTTGTGTGATACGGTATTATATTCTGTTTAAGACGATTTTTAATAGTTATGGCATTCAGGGCAGCCACTGCGACCAGAAACTTACCAGGGAACAAAAGCTCAAGTCTGAAGTGGTGGGATTTCTTGTTGTTCAATAAACTCATTGATAATATTGAAGGTGACATGTATATTAGGGAAATTCAATGGACTGGGCAAGACAAAGACATGCAAGGTGATAACGAAGCAGATGTTTTTGATTCTTTAAACATAAGTTACAGGGCGACTTTTGTTTCATCACCAAACCCGCTGCTTGGTCTGGAGAAGAAAAGGCACAGGGCTGTATCACCAATAACGAGACACTTTATCCTCGATTGTATAAGGTACGCTACACGATCATGACAAGGCGGTTTTTTTTTTTCAGGCTGGATATTTCACCTTCCGGGACAGCGAGTACATAGTGTGCAATACGAGCAAGTGCAATGCAAATTGGAGAAAGGCTATAACGGCAGTTAATATTACCGGTATTGTGGGTTCATTATCCGGGCCATACGTAAATAGGATGCGGAAACTCAGCACCTCACTCAGCATGATTGAACGTGAGAGGGATGAAAGAAAAGAAAAAAAACATGTGAAATCGATTCGTTAACCGCAAACCATACAACGTGTGATAGTTGCAGCAATAGTTGTTGCGTGACATTCGGAGTTTTTGGAATTATTTAGAACCGTTCTGTCATTCGATAACGCCCGCACCGTCCACTACAACCATGGATGCAGTGGAGAGATTCAATATTTATCGTCAAATGGCAGAATTATATAGAGCTGTCCAAATCGAAGTTAATTTCATGCAAGAGTGGGATAATATGATCACAAAAGTCGGAAAATATTTCAACAATATTTTTGATGTATTTTCATAAATCCTTTGAACGCAAATAAAGCAATTGTTGTAATAAGAAATATCTATGTGGAAACGTGAAATGCCCGGATAATCTGCTCCGTTCAAAATATACCGAAAGACGAAATCATATCCCTCATTTCAAATTTAACACCTTACGATTTTCGACAGAATAATGTTGCAGATCCTTTCTGCTCACCGATGACTGTTACTCTAACAACGACTACGATGCGAATCAAGCGGAGCCAAGAATCCTGGCGACAGTTGATCAATGTTACGATGTCGATTATTATGGGTGCCAACTACAGCATGTGGACGAGTATGGTCGATAGTTTGAGCAGGGCTCTCAGTTGGATATTTTACTATAGAGAAAACGGGATTGATGAATAAAGTCGGGTTAAAATTAATAATCGATGTTGGTCCATAAATCCAGGGAAAACAATTTTTTATTGACTGTGCTTTTAAACGATATTTCAGCTTTTATTGCCACAAAGTAGTTTGATGTTCTGCGTGGTGAACAACTCGCTAGCTTATTGAGCACGAATCAAAGTCAAGAGACCTATTCAATCACACAAGTTCGCACAAGCCTGAGTGTGTTCAGATCAAAACTCTGAATCAAGGACAACGCAATCGTCTCTTGATATTGGAAAGATTAGGGAGAAAGCTCCGAATGGTCGAATTTGACAGAAGGAAAATCGTTGCGTGGACGCAATGATTCACGACGGCAGTGATTAGATCCAGAATATTGATGAGATATTCAAACTGAAATTCTGATAGTTTTCCAAGTGTAAATTTTCTTTAACACGCGTCTTCTGAGAGATTGCATGAAAATGACCCCCCTGAGGAACCAGGTGCAAAAGTTTGAGCTATCTTCATGAGATAATTTTGGTAGACTATATTGAAGGTGAGAAAATTTTTGGCGCCGGCCATTTGTCCCAGAACCGGCTTTTAGGCACCTTCCGGCTCTGGGTCCGGCTCCAGCGTATCTCAGCTCCCAGAGCAGATAGGACCTTCGCTCCGGGCTTAAAAAATGCGGAAAAAAATTCTAAGCAACTTTCATGTTGAACACCAAAAAATTTGAGGTCGCCTTCGATTCGAAAAAAATTAAAAACTAGCGACAAAATCAAAAAATATTTTTTCCTGGAAAGGGGACCCCCCTATTTCAACCAAGCGGATAGCATTTTCGGAATCTATGTACTCGATATACTCTAGGAAAAATCCTAACTCGAATCCACACCCGTGCGCTGACGACTTACATGCCCAAGAAGTCGAAAAAATCGCCGTTTTTGGTGATTTTCTGTGACATGCGCCTCACGAAAATTATCATAACTCCGGTCAAAATTAAGATTTTCTCTCGTTCTAAGTTGCGTTGGATAGAGGAAAGCTCGAGCAACATTTCCTAATCAAAAACTCATTTCCGGTTCGTGCGCTCGTGCGGTGCGGTCGGATTTCCGAAAATATGATGCAACTATGGCAATACCGATTTGGCGTACATTCCACTATGATTTTTTCAAAGTACCTATATGTGTCTCAGAAATCACCAAAAATCAGAAATATCGGACAGGGGAAAAAGGAGGGGCGCCGTATAGACTGCAGGTCCATGGACGAGTTTTGCAAACAAAAGTATGAGACATTACTTTTAGTCCCAAATGCGTTCCGAAATGTTGGAAATTAAAATAAACGTGAATAAAAATCAATTGGAATACTTTAATCGGCAAAAATTTGAAGAGAAATACATATTCCACTCTTTATTTTTCTTCATGTTCATGGTGACCAAAGACAAAGCTCATTAAGTTTTCCTGTGAGTTTTCCATTGCGTTTGGGTCATTTTTTTGGAAAAAAAAGGCTCAGATCGTCGAGATCTCTGATAATTACTATAAAATGCATAGACTTATAATCGTTTTCATGAGTTCCCAAAAAACAATATGGCAAAGAGGACTGAGCATAAAGATACGTCTTTCTTAGGTTGATTTTCGAATTCTACACAACAAATTGACCCAAACGCAATGGAAAACTCACAGGAAAACTTAATGAGCTTTGTCTTTGGTCACCATGAACATGAAGAAAAATAAAGACTGAAATATGTATTTCTCTTCAAATTTTTGCCGATTAAAGTATTCCAATTGATTTTTATTCACGTTTATATTAATTTCCAACATTTCGGAACGCATTTGGGACTAAAAGTAATGTCTCATACTTTTGTTTGCAAAACTCGTCCATGGACCTGCAGTCAATACGGCGCCTATCCTTTTTCCCCTGTCCGAATTTTCTGATTTTTGGTGATTTCTGAGACACATATAGGTACTTTGAAAAAATCATTGTGGAATGTACGCCAAATCGGTATTGCCGTAGTTGCATCATACTTTCGGAAATCCGACCGCACCGCACGAGCGCACGAACCAGAAATGAGTTTTTGATTACGAAATGTTGCTCGAGCTTTCCTCTATCCAACGCAACTTAGAACGAGAGAAAATCTTAATTTTGACCGGAGTTATGATAATTTTCGTGAGGCGCATGTCACAGAAAATGACTAAAAACGGCGATTTTTTCGACTTCTTGGGCATCTGGGCACGCACGGGTGTGGAACCGAGTTAGGATTTTTCCTAGAGTATATCGAGTACGTAGATTCCGAAAATGCTATCCGCTTGGTTGAAATAGGGGGGTCCCCTTTCCAGGAAAAATTATTTTTTGATTTTGTCGCTGGTTTTTAATTTTTTTCGAATCGAAGGCGACCTCAAATTTTTTGGTGTTCAACATGAAAGTTGTTTAGAATTTTTTTCCGCATTTTTTAAGCCCGGAGCGAAGGTCCTATCTGCTCTGGGAGCTGAGATACGCTGGAGCCGGACCCAGAGCCGGAAGGTGCCTAAAAGCCGGCTCTGGGACAAATGGCCGGTGCCAAAAAATTTCTCACCTTCAATATAGTCTACCAAAATTATCTCATGATGATAGCTCAAACTTTTGCACCTGGTTCCTCGGGGTCCTGCAATCTCTCAGAAGACGCGTGTTAAAGTTCTCACCCAATCGTTTCCATCATAGCACGCATTGATTAGCCTTGTCACATTGTCGAGCTGAACCAACATTTTTGTTTTGTCCTTATGAGACACTATCTGAGAGAACTGAGCAAATTTACCTATCAACCGCACAAGGAAAAATAATATTTGTCCAAAAAAATGCCCTAGGGGTAACTTTTTACGTAGAATCCGAAAATCCACCTCAGAAAGTCGTATCTCTAAAACCTGATTTGTTACAGTTTACTTCACTGTGCCCGGGGGTACATACAATTTCTTTAACGGAGCTTCAAACCATCCAATGCAGTATAAAATCTTTCAAATAATGAAAAAAGAAACATTTTCACAAAAGAAAGTGAAAGGCTACCTATTCCCAAAATAAAGTTATACACGAAAAAAATCTTAAATAAATTGCCGTGAAAATTTTTTCCACAGTTATGACATTTCTTTTATTTCCATTGAATTCCTCGTGAAAAGTTGCATATATGGTAATTTTTTGAACGGATATTTCATTACAGTATTTAGTTTCCCAAGGCGCCGAAAGAGCGGATACCAGTTTTTTCACAATCTTCAAAAACTACAACATGTGAAAACGGTTGTAAAATATGTCTCGTTTGTTTTGAATGATTAAGTTATATGATAGTGAATGTATCCATGCAGAAATAATAGCAAATTAGAGCATTTGGGGATAAAATTGGCCTCGGTTGCATCTGAAATAATGGAAAAGGTGTTTTCGATATCAAAAGTGTGGTTCCTGATAAGGGGATCCCCATTTCCTTGGTAACCAAACTCAGTATTAGATTTCTCATATCCATATGTGTTCAACAAAAATAAATCGACAATATGGGACCGTAAGGAATTCAGTAACAGCGTGTAGAATTTGAAAAAAGACGTTTTATCGGATAAACTCAAATATTGAGGCCTGAGAACTTTTTATTTAGGACTTCAAAGGTGGCAACATGACCATTAAAAAGTTTTGTTGATGCAGTGCATTGATTTCAGTAAAAATGAAGTGGGTTTCTATAAAAATATTCTCCTGGATTTCTCTTTTTTTGAGAATTTTTTTGTAAAAAAATGTTTTTCTCGCAATGATATCAAACGCTCCAGAATATTTTGTTAGGTAAATTTTAATTACTATTATTTGATTTTCAACCTTTTAAGGTCGAAATTCAGAAGTTCTGAGGCCTCAATATTTGAGTATATCCGATAAAACGTCTTTTTTTTCACATTCTACACGCTGTTACTGAATTCCTTACGGTCCCATATTAACGATTTATTTTTGAAGAACACATATGGATATGAGAAATCTAATACTGAGTTTGGTTACCAAGGAAATGGGGATCCCCTTATCAGGAACCATATTTTTGATATCGAAAACACCTTTTCCATTATTTCAGATGCAACCGAGGCCAATTTTATCCCCAAATGCTCTAATTTGCTATTATTTCTGCATGGACACATTAACTATCATATAACTTAATCATTCAAAACAAACGAGACATATTTTACAAGCGTTTTGACATGTTGCAGTTTTTGAAGATTGTGAAAAAACTGGTATCCGCTCTTTTCTGCGCCTTGGGAAACTAAATACTGTAATGAAATATCCGTTCAAAAAATTACCATATATGCAACTTTTCACGAGGAATTCAATGAAAATAAAAGAAATGTCATAACTGTGGAAAAAATTTTCACGGCAATTTATTTAAGATTTTTTTCGTGTATAACTTTATTTTGGGAATAAGTAGCCTTTCACTTTCTTTTGTGAAAATGTTTCTTTTTTCATTATTTGAAAGATTTTATACTGCATTGGATGGTTTGAAGCTCCGTTAAATAATTTGTATGTACCCCCGGGCACAGTGAAGTAAACTGTAACAAATCAGGTTTTAGAGATACGACTTTCTGAGGTGGATTTTCGGATTCTACGTAAAAAGTTACCCCTAGGGCATTTTTTTGGACAAATATTATTTTTCCATGTGCGGCCGTAAGTGACTTCTCTCAGATTGTGTCTCTTATCGTTCAGCCTACTTGTAGGAAGAAGGTGATAATTACGGCTTGGAAGAGAATCTTTCGATCGTCTGTGCTCTTAGATCTTGCAGCGGAAGAGACAGCCGTGCTACTTGTACTACTGCAATAAGATCACGTGTAAAAACAAAAAAAATAGTTGCTCACCCTACGAGCAACTTTCGCTTCTTTCCGATTACTAAATACACAGCGACGTAAATGGCGACGATTATGAATGGAATGACGTAGTCCGAAATGGTGTTTATCTTGAACAATTCATGATCAATATTTGTCCAATTGATATTTACAAATGACTCACCTCTAAGAGGGTTTGTGAATCGATAATCCCCGGTCCGGCTATCGTATATCTCAGTGTCGTCCGATTGAAATCGTAAACGGGCGTGAGTAACTGAGTGTACACGCTGAGCACTAAGATGAGTCCCCAGCAGACGACGGTTGTCCATCCGACGTAGTCTCTGAAGAGACCATGCACCCTGAAGCAAACCGTGCGTACGGAACGCACACGATTCATCTCTTTTTGATCTTTTCTGCTAAATTTCAAGCTGGCATGCCTCCTGAGTTAGTTTTTCTCACTTGGAGAAGATGGGCGAAATGGGCGTGTCGACAAAGACAGCGAGTCGATTTAGCGCTATGAGAAGGGAGAAGTAGAGGATTCCCTAATTGTGATGTTGAGAATAATTTATTTTTACTTTCGCGAACCTTGGGTGGAATGGACGTCAGTATCGCGAGAAGAAAGTTGTACCAGATCTAGAAGAAAACTATTCTTGTTTATTTTATTTTCTTGAATAATTCATTACCCTCGATTCCAAGACCGCATGAATATCCGTCTGCCCTTCTTTATCCGCCGCCATTTGAGGAAACTTCCAAAAGAGCTGAAATAAATATCGCTGCGACGAGCGTCCTGCGGACGCTCGCGAACCGCTTACTTATGCGCGCGAGGCGAAGAATGAATGGACTCGACTCTCCCCAATTGGATTAGTCTCCTCTCTCCTCTCACTCTCTCGCCTAATCCAATTAATGCGCTCGATTCTGTCCACGAGAAATATCGAGATTCCCCTAGGTATATTAGACTAGCCCCCTTCGGGGGCTAGTTCCTGCGGAAGGCAGTGTCGCTCCGCGACACGTTTGCCACGCGGCAATGCGAATTATCCAAGTGAAAATTTATCAATTCCCAACTCCCCTCCCCAAACATCATGATTGTACATTGTGATTACATACACATAGGTAAACAAAAGTATTTTTATCCAAAAAATGAGTCAAAATAGCTTGATGCGATGCTAAAGGCTTGCCAAAAGAAGTCGAAAATGCGCGTCTCTCTCAATACTCTCACTGCATATCTCTCACTAATTCTCTCTCAATTCTTCTTCATCCTCGTATTGACGTCGTCTCTGGGCAGTGTAATCTGAATATATGTATATTATTAGAGTTCAACTGTTTTAATAATTGTCATTATAATTCTGAAAATAATATTTTGTCTCTTGCTCCTGAAATTCCAATCACTCCAGGCTCCGAAAAGAGCTTGATGTGAGCTCCGATGTGAGCTCTTATTTAAGCTCTGATATGAGCTCGATGTGAGTTCCGATGTGAGCTCCGATGTGAGCTCCGATGTGAGCTCTTATTTAAGCTCTGATATGAGCTCGATGTGAGCTCCGATGTGAGCTCCGATGTGAGCTCTTATTTAAGCTCTGATATGAGCTCGATGTGAGCTCCGATGTGAGCTCTTATTTAAGCTCTGATATGAGCTCGATGTGAGCTCCGATGTGAGCTCCGATGTGAGCTCTTATTTATGCTCTGATATGAGCTCGATGTGAGCTCCGATGTGAGCTCCGATGTGAGCTCTTATTTAAGCTCGATGTGAGCTCCGATGTGAGCTCCGATGTGAGCTCCGATGTGAGCTCCAATGTGAGCTCGATGTGAGCTCCGATGTGAGCTCTTATTTAAGCTCTGATATGAGCTCGATGTGAGCTCCGATGTGAGCTCTTATTTAAGCTCTGATATGAGCTCGAGGTGAGCTCCGATGTGAGCTCCAATGTGAGCTCCGATGTGAGCTCCGATGTGAGCTCCGATGTGAGCTCTTATTTAAGCTCGGATATGAGCTCGATGTGAGCTCCGATGTGAGCTCCGATGTGAGCTCCGATGTGAGCTCCGATGTGAGCTCCAATGTGAGCTCTTATTTAAGCTCTAATTTGAGCTCGATGTGAGCTCGATATGAGCTCTGATTTGAGCTTTGACATGAGCTCTGAAGATAATCATGATACAATAAAATTGAAAAATATATGAAACTTATCTAGATGATGTTGCCGTAGAAGATGCTCTTCATCTCCTTGTTCTTCGTGCAATCGGCTCGAAGTTGTCCTTGAGTTCCTCGTCGTCCTTGAGTTCCTCGTTGTCCTCGTCGCGAATCTGCAATGGAAAATATTAGTCCCCTATTAGCTCTGAGTTCCCAAAAACATTAGGTAGATGATTTACAAAAAATACAATGTAATGGTGGCAACTAAATGTCCATTCCCTCTTCGGTCCTTGGCTCTTTTATGGCCATCTTGAGGACTATGTATTCTCTTTTATCTTCTTCATACAATAATCCTCCTTCGTCCTTGTCCTTGGTTCTTTTATGACCACTTTGAGGACTTAATATTCTCTTTTGTCTTCGACTCGATCACCAACTCATTGGGTGTTTGGTGATAGTTTACCCTCCATCCTCCCCCATCACCACCTTATACAACACAGAGCACTATATCATCACATTTGTGTGCTTGGTGATGGTTTACCCTCCATCCTCCCCCATCACCACATTATACATCACAGGTCACAATATCATCACATTTGTGTTCTTGGTGATGGTTTACCCTCCATCCTCCCCCATCACCACCTTACAAAAACGATTCCACCATGTTAGGTGATCGCTCTTATATAAATTCGAAAATACTTTATTCACGTATTCCCCACATTATATTTCTATTATGAATTCAAATAGTGTGATGGGCCCTCCCGCCTTCCTCACCCCATCACCACCTTATATAAATAATATATAAATAATAAAACAAAAAATGCAAAGAATGCAGTTAAAATATAATTAACGGAAAATTAATATATAAAGGCTTGACTTATCTAGCAAATGTTGTCGTATACGATGTTCTTCATTGCCTTCTTCTTCTTGCCGTCCTCGTCCACTTCCCTCAGAGAGTAGATTCTGAGATCGGAAGGAGAGCGAACTCTAGACAATGCTACGTAAGTCTGTCCGTGGCTGAAGGGTTCACTCTCGAGGATCAATCCCACTTTGGTCAAGGTCTGCCCCTGTGCTTTGTTCACGGTCATGGCAAAAGCTGGCCAGATAGGGAATTGAGTTCGCAAGAATTTCCTTCCTTCGGTTGACGATTCGTATGCACATTTGATGCGTGGAATGGCGTGAATGTGCGTATTCTTGGATGCGTCTGAGATGTTTCTGCACATGATCACGATCACTTTTCCTGCTTTGTTTCTTACGAACTCTTCCACTACCATTCTAGTTCCGTTGCACATGCCAGCAACAATGTTCAAGTTTCGAAGAAGCACAACAGGGGCACCCTTTTTTAGTTTCAAAATGTGGGGAGGCATTCCCGGAGGAGTGAGACCCTGGAGATCCTCGAGAGTATCCAACGGAGCCTCGTTGTCACCACTCAGCTCGTGCTCAGTAATGCCAATCATTTCTACCATCTTTCCAGCGAAACGCTCCATCAAACTGGCGTTCAAGTCAAGCACTTGGTCGTTTCGCATAGAGAGTAGAATCCGACCTGTCATCTCCAATGGGTTGTCAAGAACTTCCTGTGGGAAAACGTGCTCGATCGTCTCTGCCTTTGTGCCTAGTAGCTTTTCTGGAATCTCAATCATTTGGTTGTCTTCGTACTTGTTGGCAGCGCCACTTCCGACCGTCTCTAGCCACTCTTTGAATTCCATTTCTTCGTTGTTCACTCGTAGGTTTTTTGTAAGACGATGAATTCGGAAGAGTGGCCAGAGATCGAAAGCGCCCTTGAGAGTGTACGGGAGAATGGCTTCCCTCTTGACACCCTTCACGACACACAGGGTCTGCTTCCAGTCACCACTAAGTAAAACAGTGACACCACCGAAGGGAAAGTCTCGACGGTCAACGGGGACAATATTCCTCATGGTATCGTGCACGTAGTACATAACGTACTTGTTTTGCATCGGTGCTTCGTCCCAAATAATGAGCTCGGTACCATTGAGGAATTTGCCCACGTTCGACATAATGTCCTTCTGTGGTTCTTCTCGAGTTACCAGATTGAGGGGAACTCCAAACGTTGAGTGCACCGTACGTCCGTTCCTCAGCAGAATAGCAGTGACGCCAGAAGATGCCATCACTACTACTTTCCTTCCTTCAATGATTGCACGGTTGATTATGTAGTTGGTCACCACCGTCTTTCCACAGCCTCCTGATGCTTGCATAAAGTGTAACTGACTCGCTGTCTTGTTTTTCAGTGAGTGGAAAACGGCCTCGGCCACTACTCTCTGTTCTACCGTGAGAATACCGTCAACTTTTTTCATTTCCTCCTCAATCTCTTTTAGCTCCTCGTCCGTGTTTTTCTCGTCCTCGACTTGTGAATCGTCCAGTTCGGGGAGATGGCATTGTCCTAGAGTCAATCCATGATGTCTTAGAATGGCTCGGATGTGAGATAGAGCTACTCTATCTTTCTGTTCATCACTCATCTTATTTTCCTTGTCCCTTGGATGCATGAACTCCTTGTACTTCTGCCAGAGCGCTGGAATGTCTGGAGCGAATCCCTGAATGATAATAGTTGCGAAAAGGGATCTCATTTGGTTCGGGAATGAGAAGTGAGAGACTCTTTCGAGACACTCATCCCATTCAGTGTCGTCCTTCAAAAACCCCTTTTTGCGTGCGGCTTCTGAAAAAGTCAAGTACTTAGTTCCGTTGCTGTCTGTCAAAAGGTCGTCAAAAGAAGTGTATCCCTTCGCACTGAGAACCATCACGTACAGCGCATAAAGTTCGGTCCTTCTCGGGGAAACAGGGTTTAGCCGAGTCACTTTTCGAAGTTTGTACTTGTACTGGACGTACTTGTTTCCCTTCTTGTCTACTCTCATCCTCTCGTCAGCTTCAGCGAAAGTCAGCTCCCGAACCGAAACTTGCTTACCGTCGACTTCGACCATCAAATTTCCCTTACATGCCTCCATGTACATCATAAATTTGCTCTTTGCTCGGGCCGCTTTTTCCTCGATTGTTTCTTCATCGTCTTCTTCTGAGAAAATGAATCGTTGCTCGTCAGGGAGGTGTACACTCAGAACAGAAACAACGTGGCTCATTTCTGCCGGGTCCATAGAAAGAAGTCGGAAACAGGCTTCGGGTGCACTTTTCACTCTACACATCATGTACATCTTGGTTTCGTCGTAATCGTACACCCATTGGCCTTTATCCTTCCTCATTCCAGGGACTTTCGACAGGTCACCGTTTTGGGAGATAAGAGTCTTAATCTCAGCGAGACACTGGTCGAAACCTTTGAAGAAGTACTTGTGTATGTATCGCTGAGAATCCACACTCGCAACTACTTCAACATTAATGTGGCACCCGTACTTAGAAAGTAGCCAACGGTTGTGGGGCACAACATGTTGATTAGTCGCGCGCCTGGTGCTCTTTCCTCCTCCAAAAACTACGCCAGTGCCGTTCTTAGACCGCTTGTAGTTGGCAAACTTCCCGTTTTCTAGTGTAGTCTTCTCTACAAACTTCTTCGGGTAACCTTTCGCACACTGAGGTGCGTCTTTCAATCCAATCCTGCATCCGAATCGAGTGCCGTCATCACCCTCGCACGGTCCATGCACCATGTTGCTCTTCACTATTTTGTTCACTCGTCGCAGCTTGTCCTTTTCTTCGTCTGTCTTTGACTGGAATGAAGGGTCAGATTCGTTCAAGAATTCAGCACTAATAAGCTCATCTATGAGGTCCTCAGTAAGCCCGTTTTCCAGAGTAATCAAAATGTGGGCGTGAGGCATGCCTCTTTTCTGGAATTCCTTTGAGAGAACCCATGCTTTCACTGCACCAAGCACTTGCCTCTCGAACAAGTCTTTCTTCAACTCTTTCAGGACCACGTCAAAAGTTCGAACAATGAGCATGGGGTCGTCAAAAGGCGTGTTGTTTGGCGCCAAGTTGTCAACAATCGGATCCCAGTTTGTGCTGCCCGTGAAAGTGACAAACAGGTGACTGTGCCCGAATCGCCTATTGATAGCCATAGAGTCGTGGTAGCATTTGTCCTTATGCGCTCGCCCACCGAGATACGTATTTTTCATGGTTACGTATGTTCCCAGCTTGATTCCCTGCTTGGCCAGCTCGCTCTCGACGTACTCCCGGTGTGCGCTGACGGTTGTTCCTTTCTGCATTGCTCGATCTAACTGAATTTTTCGCATGTAACTCAGCTTGTCGAATTCATCTCTCGCTTCTAAACTGATCACAAACTCCTGAGTCAACTTCCCAAATCCGAGTACTCGGTGGTTTTCAATCTTGCCAAAGTGTCGCAAAAGAGCGATGGAAATTTCTCGAGCACTCAGATTTTTGTCGTCGGTTTTCAGCTTTCCCTTGGCGTTAATTCGTTGCAGACCCATGTTGAAGGGCTGCTCGCCCAAGAATAAAAAGGGAAACTTCAGTGAATGGAAGTTTGCACTCCAGGGCACGATGTTGAGGCACTTCCGATAGATACTGTGCCGAGGGAAGACGAATGTTCCTCTTGCAATCGCCTCGTAATCGAGTTGCCCATCATCTGTAGTGTAAATGGCAAACACTTGGTCGTCCAGAATAGGTTTAGTCGTTGTCCCAGCGTGAGAGCCATTAGCCAAGTGATGCATCGATTGATCCAACTCTCTCTTTTCTTTCAAACTCATCATAACACGAGGCAATTCTCTGGACTCATTTTCGCACTTCTGGATCAATTCTTTCATAATCTCATGCATCGCCTGGTAGGCTCTCGCGAAGGGATTGTTCTCAAGAATAATGTTTCGGAGAGCAATAAACACTTTCTCAACAGAAGAGGCAATTTTCTTCTGTTTGCCGCCAAAGTACTCAATGAAGTTGTTCACTGCCGTACTCTCCGAACAAAAAGACAACTGCGCAAATCGCATCTGACCGTCAGTCTGTGTACCCAGGTTACAGACACCATTGAGGTATTCTCCTTGCAAGATGACGGGCACTGGTCCTCCTGTTGGCAGATCCTTGGCTGAGAGGAAGTTAGAGCTCGAACCTACAAAAGCGAGGAAAGTATTAATTTGCCGAATTGCACCCATTGCAGTTTTCCCGACAGGACTAATCAGGTACTCTCTCACGGTTTTCATGCATTCAGGAGTGGTCATGAGTTCGTCGGGAATCATAACAGATCCCTCCTTGCAACAGTAACTGGGAGGTTCCTTCGGGAACTTCTTCGCCTTACAGTACGAACACAGAATAAACTCGTCAAACTCGTAGGGGTTGGGAAGGGGGTTTTTATGGAATGCCGCCTCACACTTCACGTACACTCTTCCCTTACCGAGTTTAGTCTTCGCATACTCTTTTTTCTTACTGTCCTTTTCCTTATCGTATGAACCACCAGTATTTTGACGCTGCTTCTGCATGAATTCTGCCTTCTGTTTTTGCCGTGTGGACTGTGAGCGTTCACAGTCAGTAGACTGCTGGACACTGGTCTCATCGAGATTTTGCAACCACGGGATAACAGAGCCGTCCAGAACATTTTCCACAATCTTCTGCGAATCTTCAACATCTTTCTCGAATTTTCCTGTGAGAACGCCCACTAATCTGCTGCAAATGACAATTCCTGAAAAGGAAGATCGTGGTTCTTGTAAATTCTCAGTTGTTTTAGCTGCCATAGTGTGAGTGGCACCCTTTATCCCATACCTCTCCAGCATTTTCTTAGCTCCCTCCCTTATTTCCTTACTTAAAATTTCGTTCTTTGGATCGAACACGGAACCTTTCCACTTGTGAGTCGTAGCGTTCTTGTTTACGATGAGCAATGCGTACGAGGATTCGTTGTCTGTCATGAATGGAATTATTAGTCTGTCCATCGTTCTAAGTGAAATCATCGAGTTTTGAACTTTATCGACAATTCCGTCGAATGACCAAGCGGAAACAGGAAAAACAAAGCATCCACTTTCCTTCGCAGTTTGTTTCTCAAAGAACTCATCGATCAGCTCCGGTTTCATCCACATTTTAGGGACGACACCTTCGATTGTTGCATCTTCCTTGACTGGTCTCTTTTTCGACGTAGCTGAAATAGGCTTAGAATCAACTTTTGCAGAATGCTGTTCAATTTTCTCTGTTTTTACTCTAATCTTCGACTTCACAGAAACGTCAATCATCTCAATGTCGTCTACGACATCTATCTCTGGTTCAATAATCATTTCACTTTCAACTGGGTTTCCAGCTTTTTTCCTTTCTTCTACGTAATTCTCAAACCACTTTTCTGCTACTGGTTTGTCTTCATCTCTGATTTTTCTCATTTCTTGATTTCGTAGAATTCTTCCGTTTTCGTCCTTCACGTCCACATGTGAAGAGTCCAAAATCTGATTCATAATCATTAATCTTTGATACGCTAAATCGATTTCTTTCGGAAGCTCCCAACCCCCGAGAAAGTGAAAAGCGTGAATGCACACGTAGATTCCGCAGTTAAAACTGTCTCCCTGTTTCAAAACACTTCCAGTTGGATTGACTTGGAATGTCAATTCCGGTCGGCTCTTGATGTCCTCTTCATCTCGCAAGTCGTTCCACACTTTACACAGTTGCTTTTTCTCGGTGGCTGTGAATTTCCAGAAAAGTGAATCTAAAATAATCGCTTTCTCGTTCGCAACGTCAAAAATGCACAACTTCCAGTGGTTAGAAGTCATGTAGGGGAAAACAACGAAGTCATAGTCGTAAACGCATTCACGGCTAAGAATTCTACCTTCTCGAGTTCTCGTGTAAAAGTTAGACAAAACAGGTAGAACGGTACGTTTTGTCCAGTTCAGGTTACGCAGGAGAGCGTCACTCATGAACCTTCTGTGGTGTCGGAAGGTACCACACATGAATGCATCTATGACTTCGTCATTTAACCACCTCGTCCCGTTCAAAGTTAACCAAGAACTCAGGTTAATGGTCATAAGTGCTGCTTCTTCTTCCATCGATTCCTCTCTCTTCTGATCTTTGAAGTAGTTTTCCCAGTTGTCTTCCTCGTAGCCCATGTCGATGTAATCAGATGAAAGTGGATCATTAGCAACTGGAGGAAGATCCTCTACAGTATCCATCGGTTCCGGTTTTACCAGTGTGGGGTCAAACTTCGTCACTGGTTTAGCCACCTCACTATCCATAGCCTGTTCATTTTCAGTCGAATCGTTCATAAAAGAAAAGTCCAGATCTAGTTTTTTGTTGAACAGGCTGTGGATAGTATCCGTTCGAACGTTTTCAGACACAATATCCGAAGTCACATCCGTTCGCCTCTTTTTCCTTTCTGTTTTTGCGTCGGGCGATCGAGTAGAAGTGATTCCTGAAACAATGGCCCGAGCCTCGTTCAAACGTGTTCTCTCGAGGGAGATAATCTCCTCGTACTTGGGTGCAACCCATTCGTGGATTTTCTTACGGTACTCTTTGACATTGAATCCATTCACTGGAATCGGCTCGTCCTTCATGATACACTCGAGATGCTTCACAGCGTAGACTCCACATGAGGAATAGTCTGGCTGCTTGTGGCACTTCCCGAAAGTGATTCGATCTGCTCTGAAATTCATGGCAAGCAGAGACATGCTGATCAATCGAATAGTCAACTCGTACATCTCGGAGTTGTTCGAAGGCAAACTATCGAAAATTGTTACCGCACCAGTTTCTTTGACAAAAATGGCAATGTAGAAGTGGGTCCGTTTTTTGTCGTTGATCATGAACACTACACGGTCGGTACGGTTAACTTTTCCGACAGTCAGACCTTCCACGAAAGGCGACATCACAATGTCATGCTGGGCATTAGGATTCAGCTTCGGCGAAGACTCTTCCAATCTGATAGAGAAATTATCCGACTTGGTCAGTCGAATAATGTTCTCAAACACATTGAAGAAGTCTGTCTTGATCAGAATAGTTGATTCCGAATGCCCAGACTCGTCAACAACCTTTTCAGCCGCCATGTCAACAATGTCGTTCACCAATAGACCATTGCCGCGTAGATCGTTCAGTTCCTCCTCCTTTCTAGCAATGGATGAAGTGACGTTCGTGATCGTATCCTTGCTCTTGTTCAATTCATCCGAATTCTTGCCTGAAGGCGAAGGAGGTCTCTGAAAAGAGAATACATCATTCTCTTCATTCTTTCTCTTCTTCTTCTTGTCTCCTCCTGCGACCATAGCGAAAGAAAGAAGTGCCAGAGCAGTGTTAGCTCTCATTATTATGCAATTCACTTATTAATTCAAATCCACTTATTAATTCAAATTCAAATAATAATAGGGTTAAATAGGTAATATAATAAAACGGGTTGATATGATTAAGCCTGGTTAGCCGTTGATCTTATGCTTGATAAGCTGTCGTCAAGATTCGCTTGTAGAGTGCAGTAGAAAGAAGAAGGGCGAGGCAGATCTGAGAACGTTGTCATATTAAAAAACAACAACCTTGACAACCTGAACTTGATAACGGTAAAACTCACGATATCCACTCCGCGAATCTCCTTTCAGCCACACTGCGTCGATGAACAGACGATGAATGAAAGAAGAGTGACCACTCCTCTCACTCGCGCGCGCCCACAATGCGTCGATAATTGAAATACATAATTCAATCAACCTGTCTAATCCTCTTCTTCGCCTCTCTCCCTCTCTCACAAATATAATTAAATAGAAGAACAATTAGAAATTAAACGAAATAGAAATGACGAAATCGTAATTGAATCACGTCGCGGATCAGCCCTCGACTCGACTCTCGATAGTAAAATACCTTTATTACTCTCCTCATTTCTCCCCTCTCTCGTCTAATCCAATTTAACTGCTCGATTCTGTCCACGAGAAAATATCGAAATTCCCCTAGTTGTAATAGACTAGCGCCCTTCGGGCGCTAGACCCTGCGGGTGGCATGCAGCCTTCGGCTGCAGTGAGGCTCGCTACGCTCGCCTAGTGAGCGGCCTACGGCCGCTCGCGATCGCCTCGAATGCGAAGAATGAAGAATGAATTCGACTCTCACTAATTGAATTACTCTCCTCTCTCGTCTAATCCAATTTAACTGCTCGAATCTGTCGCCGAGAAATATCGAGATTGCCCTAGATGTAATAGATGTCTAACAATCAGCCTTTTCTCCCGAAGTTTCAATGGTTGAGATTTTTCAAGAATTCGTTTTCGTTCAGATAGAATCTAAAGTTGGAATCTAAAGTTGTGTGTCTCCTTTTCGGCTAGCGCACACGTTATACACTTCTCAAATTTTCGCAATCAGCGCACGAATTCGACCTCGAACAGTGATGAGAAGCACACCTGAATAGCCAGATAAATTGCATCCATCCAGGTGAGACTCCAGACGATTTTGTAAAAGGGCCACTGAATTGTCAACGTTTCCACCAGATCAAGTAGCGGTTGTATAATAGGTTATAAAATTATGCTATCTGTGATAGGGGGGAGAACTTGGTTGCAAAAGAAAGATATTGCAAAAGACTCACTGTTTCATTGAAATTGTGGAAGGAGTCGTACCTTGGCGAGCACCTTCCTTCCTCTGACGAGAGCAAGTAGAAAAATGAGCGTCATCGTTGTGCCCGCGATTAGAATGAGGAAATATGACCAGAAGAAAACTGTGGCTAGTGTATCTAGCACTGTATCGTTCATGCTGAACAGGTCAGGATATAAATTGAATTTTCGAATACTACTTCTTGAACCAAATAAACCCAGCGCGAGGAATACGGAAGCAAAATATATACGAAAGAGCGATACATGGTAAAGATCGTTGCGATGAATCGAAAGTGGCAATTTGCACTTCTCAAGGTCGAAAACAAATAATTTAGTTCTTACTGACTTGCATTTAAGGAAGATAGTTGATAAATACGATTCTTCAAAATCCGAGACTGAATCAAGCAGAAATTCGATCTTTCGGATGCCGTCAAAGACATTTGCCGGGGAAACGACATTATCGCAGTGGCCATTGCGGGTTCACGCCCAACCCGAGAAACGTCGACTAACATGCTCGAATAAGGAAGTGGAAGGCGAGACTCATAAATATCGCAAATCGAAGGTATTGATTAGAATTTGATTAGAATCTCATCGACGCTTAGGTATGTGAACAGAAGAAAGAAATCGCAACTTATGATACTTCGTAAGCCGCAATTAATGCTACCTTGTAGTTGTTAGCTTCGCCATCTGAAAACGCGAAAGGCGCTCGTGTCTTCTAAGAAAAGGGGAGCCTTCTAAGAAGAGAGGAAGATGTTTGTCATTAGCCTTTGCCAGTTGCGCATACTAATTCTTATGCTTTTGCACACTTTTCGGTAAGATTCAAGTATCTTTATTTGGAACTGGTTATAGGCAACGAAGCCGTCTCTGCAGCTCAGTCATTGATGACCTTGGCAGGAAACCCCGAATGGTGGAATTGGAGAGTAGAAAAATTGTTGCATGTACGGAATGATTGATCACAGTGGTGATCAAATCCAGAATATTAATGAAGTATTCGAACTGAGAATCGGAAAGTATATTTCTTACATTTTTTTATTCCTCACCCAATCGTTGCCGTCGTACACTTCGTTGATGACTCTTGTCACATTATCAAGCTGAAAGTGAATTCAATTCGCACAGGAATAAACTAATGCTAACCTGTAGGAAAAAGGTGATGAGAATGGCTTGGAACAGCAATTTTCGATCGTCGGGTGGTCTTGATCGAGCAGTGGAGAAAGATCCCGAGCTACTTGTGCTTCTGCAAGCTAACATTCTATTTTGCCGTACTGGGAGAAATCACAAAAACGATAAGGATTAATCACCCAACAATCTGCCTTCGCGTCTTGCTAATGATCAAATACACGGCGATGTAAATTCCTACAACGACGAATGGAACTATATAATCCGAGTACGTGTTTATCTGAATTTCATTCAACCTTCAAGACATAATTTCTCGTAAAGAGCGGTTGGCCGCAACTCTTAGTGCGAATAACAACCAACTTGTAGTAGTACATTCGAATCGATAGTTGCCGGTGCGGTCATAACGTATTTCAGCGTGGTCCGATTGAAATTGTATTTGGGCGAAAGAAGTTCTGTGTAGATGCTCAGTGAGATGATGAGTAGCCAGCACGCAATCGTCGTCAGTCCGACGTAGTCTCTGAAGAGACCATGCATCCTAAAGGCGATGTTTCGAGAAAGAACTTTTCGAAAAACAATAATTGCGAGTTATGAACTTTTCCGTTAAAATACTAGAAAAAATGAACTGAATTTTCGAGAAGCCCTTTTTTGTTTAAATCTCACTTGGAGAAAATGGGCGTCACGGGCGATTCGACGAAAACGGCCAGTCGATTGAGCGCCATCAGTAGCGAAAAGTACAGAATTCCCTGCGTTTCGAGATGAATTTATAATAAAAAAGCAAATTCGAAAACCTTGGGCGGAATAAAGTTGAGAACGGAAAGAATGAATTGAACGGCGGGTTGATTGTACCATAGCTGAAATTGAAATCAAAATATCAATGTTCCTAAAGCTAAAATTAAAAATGCTCACTTGCGATTCCTCAATTGTGATATTCGCGTGCGCCGGCCCGTCATCATCGGCTGCCATTACCGGAAACTGCCAACAAAGCTGAAACCTTTTCATTTTTTCTTGCGTGAAAGCTCGATATTTTGGGGGCATTATTGTTTGTTAGAGGGTTCAGGCTGATACAGTTTTGGATGTGATCAATTTTTGTTCATTGCTGATTTATACTTCAACGCATTACTTCAGCTATATTTACAGCCATTGCGTCAACAATTGCCAAATAGGAGCTCAGATGTGATCAACGGTTTCGCCACTCAGAATTCCAACAATTTGCGCTTTCGTCGGGCGCACGTACTACTTATCACGACTTTTCCTGTCTCTAACGACAAGTTTAGCACCTAAAACGTAGTCGAGAAAACGCGCCTGAACCGCCAAATATATGGCATCCATCCATGTCATGCTCCAGACGATCTTGTAGAACGGCCACTGAACATTATGCGAATTTGTAAGTCGATTGAAGTTTTCAAAGCAATAATAATAAGAATTAGATGTTTCTTTCAAAAGAAAAGTGCACCTGAGCAAGTATCCTCCTTCCTCTCACTAAAGCGAACAAAAAGACGTCATGGTTGTGCCCGCGATTAGAATCAGAAAGTATGTCCAGAAGAACACCGTGGACAGCGTATCCATGACGTCATCGTCCATTCAGCTGAAAGATTCTGACAAAAAGTGAAATGATTTGCCGATACGAGATACCTAAAAATCGAGCGGAAACCCGACCACGAATGGAAAGAGGAAGCTAGATGTCACCTACGAAAGATACGGATGTATGGCACGCGAAAAGGGGTATGAATCAGGCCGTTGATTGGGGGTTTTGTCAGGTAGACTAATGGCAACCGTTGATAGAGTCCACACTGGTTTCACGTGTCTTCTTCCTTCATCCTCCTTCGACACACCAGTATCAGTCAATCACTCGGTCACTCGTTGGAAAGAGGGAGCTAGATGTCTGATGATCACTAATAAACTCGTGAACTAGAAAAAAGCGTAGTAAATACTAGGGTATTTTCAAATAATAATAAAGACATTTGAAGTGAGAATAGAATCCGTTCATGCCGCTCCCAGAAATCTGAAATTGCACGCTGTAACCAAGAGACATGAGAATTTAATTGGAGATTTGTGTAATGGACAATGCAAATTATGATCGGTGCTGCCATAACGTTCCCTGGCAATATTGATTTAGAGCAAGCTTCAATTAGTGATGTAACACTTTTGGATCAGTATTTCACGCGAGATGCCTTTATACAAATATATCACTACAAATACGATCATTGTTAATAAAATGTTGAAATACAAAAACAGGAGTGACTGTATCTGACAGCCACGATCGGTATCACAAAGCGTAAAATAGATACGTGGAATAAACAACAGCCTCACAAATTCATATTTATTGTCGCGCACACAGACGAGAGAACACAAATTACCATCATATGTTGTTGTGAAAACACAAGAAAGGATTTCCGGGTAAATTACAGTCAAATATTTGTCTACGAGCAGCGAAGTCGCGACCTGATGTCAGCCAGTGTTGGCCTCGGCAGAAGACTACGAATGGTCGGATTTGAGAGGAGGAAAATTGTCGAGTGGACTGAGTGATTCAGGGCGGAAGTGATCATATCCATGATATTAATCAAATATTCGAGCTGCGATTATTTATTATTATTATGCTGTGTCATCGCCTGCATACCCATCCATTCCCGTCGTATACGTAATTGAGAACCATGGTTATGTTCGATAGCTACAAAGAATCAATTATTTTAACAAAAACTGGTGAGCTTACTTGCAGGAAAAAAGTGATGATGATAGCTTGGAATAAAAGCTTTCGATCATCGGGACTTCGGACGGGAGCACGAGAGGCTGACGATGTTCCCGAAGTGCTCGTGGAGCTTCTGAAAATAGTTTATCCATATTTCGTAAATTTCAGACGTTGCATGTATTTTTTCCACGCAACACCAAATTCTGACCCGGCGACGAGCGTTCGCTTCTTGCCAATAACAATGTACACAACGACGTAGACAATTACAATTACGAAGGGAATCACGAAGTCTGAGATGTTGTTGACCTGAAAAATTCATGAACAAATCAGCATTTTCACACGACAGACCCCATGTAGAAACGGGGAGTCGATAATGGGTAATCCGTCCATTTCGTAACGGAGCGTCGTTCGATTGAATTTGTAGGGCGGTTCGAGTAGTTCCGTATAGACACTAAGTGAGAGGATCAACGCCCAACACGCGATTGTTGTCCATCCGACGTAGTCTCTGAACAGACCATGCACCCTGAAGCGATCGCTTCCACCACAGTCATTTCTTCGAAAATAGAGGCATCGACTTACTTGGCGAAAATGGGCGAAATTGGGGAATTGACAAAAACAGCGAGTCGATTGAGCGCCATGAGTAGAGAAAAGTAGAGAATTCCCTGATTTCAACGATGGAATAAGTTAATAAAAATCAGCAAACCTTGGGAGGAATCAGGTTTAAGGCACTCAGCAAGAACTGTGGTACGGGTTGGTTGTACCAAGCCTGAAATGTGTTGAATTTGAAAATACTTGACGTTTCTTCACCTTGGTTTCCTCTAGAGTTACATCCATTTCGTCATGCTCGAATGCCATTTGAGGAAACTGCCAGATGAGCTGAAAAAAAACTTGCAGAACACTCTAATCCAATTGTATTTGAACCCTTGTCAGGGTGACAGACATCAATGCAATCATACGGGGCTTTGAAGGAACTTCTTTCACTGTTTCCTGTTTCGGTTAATAGGGGGCTAATTGGAGCAGAAAATCTCAACAACTTCGTCATTGAAATTGGTAATCTCGCCAAAAGCGCCTCCGCTTTCGGATTAACAAACATGTTAATTGTTGCACTTTTCGCTATCGGCTGATCTTGGACGCTGATCTTGAACTGAAATAGTCCTTGAAACGATCACCTGATAAGCGAGATAAATCGAGTCCATCCACGTCATGCTCCATACGATCTTGTAGAACGGCCACTGAAACACACGAACTGTAGAATTAAAAAATGGAGTATCCACCATGTGATCGATACCGGGATAAACAAAATCAAATTTTCTCCAATACAGACGACTGTATCGGTTACTGTTGCTCACAAAAAGAATATGGAAACAAGGACAGTATGTATATGCTAATTAGAACTGCATACCTGAGCGAGCATTTTCCTTCCTCGTACAAGGGCAAAGAGGAAGACGAGTGTCATGGCCGTTCCCGTCACGAGAATTATTCCGTAGCCAACAAAGAAGATGTCGATCACAGTCCCGAGAAATTCGTCGCTCATTCGACCTGCAAATAATTTTTCTAACATCAAGGGTTTCTAAAGGAGCATGAGCACTCAAGTCGGGACTAAAAATTGTGAATGATATGCGCAGAAAGTGATGAAGTAGTTATGAAACGGCGAGAAACGCGATCACAAGACGAGAATGAGGAAACGGATTTCGCCGGCCGCGAATTATCACTGATCTCGGGCAGCGCGCCTCGCGAAGTGATGATTCATCTTCTCTTGATTGAGCTTATTCAGCCATGCCATGGAAATAGAGATGGAGTAGATCACCCCCACATCTGTTTCACAACGATTTTTAGTATTCAGGAGAAGTGCGCTCCTAGCATGCCGTCCCGAACACACACACACAGAGGAGCGATAATTTCAAACAAATAACTGCAAAAAACCAAGGATGCAACAATGTGTTCCGTCCCGTAGCGCTTGTGAGACAGAGTTGTTGCGTTGCTGAGCAGATTACCAATTCGGGGAGTTATTTTCGGAAAGAATTCAATAAAATTCGCCGTGTCACGTAACGTAACTACTAAAGGTCGTGCAACTGATAATTATCGTGAAACGATCTAGTTAATGCACTTTATTGAACAGGAAAGGCTTAAAAGAGCATACGGAAGATAAGTTCGTGGCGATGTTAGCAGCTCTAATTGAAACCTTATTCGCACTTAGAATTGATGCGAATGGTAAACCATTAGTTTTGTGATGAGTAATTTTACGCATCATCGTTGAACAAGTTTATCCAGTATTATCATTCGTCCCTTTGTCTAAAGCCGTGTTCGTTGACGGAAGAGTCTTTTTGCAGCAGATTTTTTTCAAAAATGCCGGGCGAGGCAGAAAGCTTCTGATTGTCGAATTTGTGAAAATGAATATAAGACAGCCCGAATACGTGAATTCTTCTTCACAAACTAGATGAGGAGCTAAGCAAAACTTGAAGTACTGCCAGGATAAGGTTTTGGATTTGAAGTTCGCCTTATAGTTGAAACGTGGGTCGGGTTTTTGGCCGCTTAGAGTTGAAGTTATGCCAACTTTTGCAGCCTTGCAATATTTGAAGTTGTTTCAACTTTTGCTCTTATAGTTGAAGTTGCTTCAACTTTTGCAGAACTTAATGCTGGTGTGAAAGTGGAAAAAAGGTAAAAGGGAAAGGTCACCCCGTACTCTAGGCACACGAAGTCCTGCGGGAACCTACTGCTAGGCCAGTGACTAATTTATAATGTCAATTCAGTCCGTAGGGCCCAATCTGGAAGTGGAAGATGGAAGATGATGGAAAAACGGCGTTTATCCTACGATCGAGGAAAAAACAATCAACAAAACATCAACAAAACTACAAGGGCGAAAGAGAAAGGGAGCACTAATGCACTACCGATTCAAATGAATGGTCTATGTGATAAAGGAAATCGTACAAGTGGTTAAATGATAAAGCGCAGCTAAAAATAAACTATGTATAATTGTCGTGTTCAAGAATAGTTACGATAATTACAAGACTAGTGACGATGATTACAAAACTACAATCGATGAGTACAAGACTAAAATCAATAATTACAGTACTACAATCGGTGACTGCAAGACTACACTCGATAATCAGAGAGACTATACTCGACAATAGCAACACAAAAAGAGGCAAATACGATTCTGGAATCGATAATTAGGAGAACTGATTGACAAAGAAAACCCATCTAAAGATGAATGAATTGGGACAGCGGTATTATAAAAAAAGATGAGTTTAATAAAGGGAGCAGGCCGTATGGAAGAGATGAGCCCCTCACCTAATCAACACCTACCGTACCGTCACTACTCTTACCGTCAAAGATGGAACTTAGAGTAACTACAAAAATCACACGATGAATCACTTCAATTTGCCTTCATGGGTTGGGTAGAATCAGAGATACAGCTGGGGTTTACAAGCACCGATTTTCAGAATTAGAAGTTCAGGATCAACCCCGGCGTGTAGTGGCTCATCGGACCAACTGGCAACTGGAATTTCGCGAAAAAAGTATCAAGGAGCACTTGGGACACCCCCGGGCACCTCCCTGCCAACTTTGGTCCCGATCGGAGACCATGAGTTTCAGTGCATTTACTCATGTCAGACCAATCCGTCCATTCCCGGACGACAAGTGGGCGGAGCCTAGGGATAACCGAAAAATTTCAAAGTTGCCCGATCGGCATCAAATTTTGCAGGCGAGTAGGGGGCACCATGGGGAGTTGTGAAAACGCTTTGACGAACCATAAATTCGAATTCCAAGTCGAGATCTGGGGTGCGAAAGGTACCCGGAGCCTCAACTTTGGAGGTACACCCTGGACCCGGGAATCGGAATTTCGCGAAAAAAAGTATCAGGGAGAGCTCGGGGCACCCATGCGCACCACCTATCCACTTTTTGTCCCGATCCGATACCATGAGGTTCATCCCATTTTGGCTCATCGGACCAACTGGCAGTTTCTGTCCAAAAGTGGGCGGAGTCTTGGGGTACCCGGAAAATTTCAAAGTTGTCCGATCGGCATCAAATTTTGCAGGCGAGTAGGGGGCGCCATGGGGAGTTGTGAAAACGCTTTGACGAACCAAAAATTCGAATCAGAAGTGGAGATCTGGGGTGCGAAAGGTACCCGGAGCCCCAACTTTGGAGGTACACCCTGGACCCGGGAATCGGAATTTCGCGAAAAAAAGTATCGGGGGTGCTCGGGACACCCATGCGCACCACCTATCCACTTTTTGTCCCGATCCGATACCATGAGGTTCATCCCATTTTGGCTCATCGGACCAACTGGCAGTTTCTGTCCAAAAGTGGGCGGAGTCTTGGGGTACCCGGAAAATTTCAAAGTTGTCCGATCGGCATCAAATTTTGCAGGCGAGTAGGGGGCGCCATGGGGAGTTGTGAAAACGCTTTGACGAACCAAAAATTCGAATCAGAAGTTGAGATCTGGGGTGCGAAAGGTACCCGGAGCCCCAACTTTGGAGGTACACCCTGGACCCGGGGATCAGAATTTCGCCAAAAAAAAGTATCGGGGGGTGCTCGGGACACCCATGCGCACCACCTATCCACTTTTTGTCCCGATCCGATACCATGAGGTTCATCCCATTTTGGCTCATCGGACCAACTGGCAGTTTCTGTCCAAAAGTGGGCGGAGTCTTGGGGTACCCGGAAAATTTCAAAGTTGTCCGATCGGCATCAAATTTTGCAGGCGAGTAGGGGGCGCCATGGGGAGTTGTGAAAACGCTTTGACGAACAAAAAATTCGAATCAGAAGTGAAGATCCGGGGTACCAAAGGTGCCCGGACCCTCAACTTTAGAGGTGCACCCTGGACCCGGGAATCGGAATTTCGCGAAAAAAAAGTAACAGGGAGAGCTCGGGACACCCATGCGCATCACCTATTCACTTTTGGACCCGATCCCAGACCATGAGTTTCAGGGCATTTCCACATGCCGGGCCATCTGACCATCTCGATCCAAAAAGTGGGCGGAGTCTTGGCTTACCCGGAAAATTTCAAAGTTATCCGATCGGCACCAAATTTTGCAGGCGAGTAGGGGACACTATGGGGAGTTGTGAAAACGCTTTGGTTTTCCCGAAATTCGAATTTGAAGCCGAGATCCGGGCCCCCAAAGGTCCCCGAATCCCCAACTTTGGAGGTGCACCCTGGGCCCCGGGGTTCGAAATTTAAAAAGAAAAGTATCAGGGACCACTTGGGGCACCCCCGGACACCTCCCTGCCAACTTTGGACCCGATCGGAGACCATGAGTTTCAGGGCATTTACTCATGTCTGACCAATCCGTCCATTCCCGGACGACAAGTGGGCGGAGCCTAGGGTTAACCGAAAAATTTCAAAGTTGCCCGATCGGCATCAAATTTTGCAGGCGAGTAGGGGGCGCCATGGGGAGTTGTGAAAACGCTTTGACGAACCAAAAATTCGAATCAGAAGTGGAGATCTGGGGTGCGAAAGGTACCCGGAGCCCCAACTTTGGAGGTACACCCTGGACCCGGGAGTCGGAATTTCGCGAAAAAAAGTATCAGGGAGAGCTCGGGGCACCCATGCGCACCACCTATTCACTTTTTGTCCCGATCCGATACCATGAGGTTCATCCAATTTTGGCTCATCGGACCAACTGGCAGTTTCTGTCCAAAAGTGGGCGGAGTCTCGGGACACTCAAAAAATTTATTTCAAAAAGTTCCGATCGATCCAGAATTTTGCAGGCGTGTTTGGGTGCGTGTTTGGATTGTGAAAACGCATTGCTCAACCCAAAATTCGATTCCTTAGTGGAGGCTCGGGGATCCAAAAGTAAACAATTTCCAACTTTATGGCGATCCCCAGGATCCCGGGATTCGAAATTTCACAAACGAACCTCCGGGGAGTGCTCAGGACACCCGTTGGCATCACCTATTCACTATTGGACCCGATCCTAGCAGCGGGTAGCAGACCATCTGGCCGTTCCTAATCTAAAAAGGGGCGGAGTCACAAAAAATTCGATGTTGTCTGATCGAAATAATAAATTGGATTAGGTACTCTGGGTGCTCTGGGAGTGATTTGCGCGAAATAAAGAGCTTTTGTCCTACGAAAACTTTACTACTTTCACAGATCCCAGGACGCAATGGAATCGAAATAGCGCATATAAACTCTCCAGGGGTGCATACAGGGACATGACCCATTCACTTCTGTTCGCGGTCCGATATGACATCACCCCTTAGGATTGTCCACTCGGAATCGGTGTCGGGATTGCCGACATCTCTTCCCTTCTTCCCCTCTCTCCCTCGTGTGTGCCCACGAAAGGGCGAGAGGGGAGGGTTTGCTGAGGAAGGAGAGATGAGAGGAGAGAGGTCAACAATCCCGTCCCGATGGTAAGGATAAGGGGAGGGAGGGGCACTAGAAGATTGATAAAAACAGTGATTCGTTGATTTCGCATGGAGTAAAACGTAAAAATAAAATGTAAAATGTAAATATAACTATTGGTTACATTGAGAATGGGCTGTTTGAATTGTTGACAGTTGTGAATTGTCGTTTAAGAGCAATTCCCCCCTCAATCGATTCTCCCTCCCCCAATCCTGCTTTATAAAAGGTGACAACCAAATTATGAAAAAAGAACACAATCAATAGACAAGGAAAAGCAAGAACAATCAAAATACAAAACGCGAATGATGTAATCATTGGGCAACTAATAAGCTCCACCTTCGAGGGTTTGCGCTGGCTCCCTCGACGTGCCGGGCATCGTAGTCACTGCGCCGCTCACCTTAAATTAGTTAGTTGACATTTTAATTAACTGTGTTGTGAAAGACCATCCAGTACAATGATCGATTTTTTGAAAAATGCTAATGAGGGTTGTCAAATCGGTTTCGAATTATTCGTTCTTTCGAGGCGCCTGCACCTTCTCACGCAAGCGGGTGCCCCTACTTCTCCCACCAGGGAAAGAAATCCGAATTATTCGCGAGCTTATGAAAATTCGCATCCTTTCCCTGCCCTATCTTCCCTTCTGTTCGGGCCTCTGAGGAACATACTAAAGAGAGCAGAAGAATGGGTTGAGAGAACGGAAGCGATGGAATGGGGAGAATATACGCTGGGATTGCAAAGTACAAGAAAATCGCCCGCTGTCCATTTTGTGTTCGAGATAAGCGACGGGGGAGGACGAAGCCGGGAAAAAACCGAAACCGAACTGACAACCTCAAGTGTCCGAGTGCTTGTTTTTGCAAGGTCGAATATTCAGCCCTGGGTGCCCAAAAAATGAAATTTATAAAGGCAAGAAATGAATGAAATGAGTAATAATAATAATTGTCTTACCAATGAAGGGCGTCGCCGCTGGTGAAATCGCGCAACGGAATCTCTCGTTGAGGGCGCTGCTGCCCTTCGTCGACTACTTCGACAGCGTCAGTGCCCTTCGATGGCGACTATAACACAGGTTCGTTAACAACGACAAAAACGTATGGCTTTTTACAAAAATGCCATCACAATAAACTTCTCACCTCCTTTGGAACGCGCGGTGTGCGGAATCCGGTGATAATGACATCGGTGTTCTTTCAAAGCGCGGCTACCGAACCCGCCGTACTGTTGAACCGCCTCGTATGTGTTCCCTGACATTGTTGTGGTTAGTAAACAAGAAACGGCGTGACAATCACGAAATAAACACGTTCGATAAAATCGAAAAAAAGCAGAGTGTACGCTGATTTCGAAATTTTGGCGCGCACGCGGTGCGCGTCAGTCTATTCGCTTGCGCGCTTCGTGATTCACGCAATTAGTTAGACGCAATTATAAAAAGAGCAAAAACTGAAACTAGCGAGCGCAACAGTCAAAGGAGTAAACGGAAAATACACGTTTCTGGAAGGTTCCATTACTGACGCATTTCATTCTCAACCAAGGCGCACTCCGTTCTAAGCACAAAACGCGTGCTCAGTCTTTAGAATAGCAAATAGCCACCGTAAAACTATGCGTATGAAACCGAGCGCAAGTGAGTGACATCTTCGCTTGGGAGAGAGGACGCGAAGCTAAGGAGAGAAAGTGCAAAAACGAGTTTCTGGAACTTACCGTCTCTCACCATCTTGCTCTCTCGCCTCCCCACACTCTCTCGCCCAATCGATACCTGACCATCTCTCACCGTCTGGCTCGCTCTCTCGTCTCCCCACACTCTCTCGGCGTGTGCGCGCTCAAGCTCCGCCCCTTTTCCTCCTCAGCCTCTCTTCCTCTGGAAACGTGTTTTTACACGATTTATCCTTCGCCTCGCGTCCTCTCCCTAGCGATGAGGTCACTCACTTGCGCTCCTTGTTTCTGTTTAGAACGGAGTGCGCCTTGGTTGAGAATGAAATGCGTCAGTAATGGAACCTTCCAGAAACGTGTATTTTCCGTTTACTCCTTTGACTGTTGCGCTCACTAGTTTCAGTTTTTGCTCTTTTTATAATTGCGTCTAACTAATTGCGTGAATCATGAAGCGCGCAAGCGAATAGACTGACGCGCACCGCGTGCGCGCCAAGATTTCAAAATCAGCGTACACTCTGCTTTTTTTCGATTTTATCGAACGTGTTTATTTCGTGATTGTCACGCCGTTTCTTGTTTACTAACCACAACAATGTCAGGGAACACATACGAGGCGGTTCAACAGTACGGCGGGTTCGGTAGCCGCGCTTTGAAAGAACACCGATGTCATTATCACCGGATTCCGCACACCGCGCGTTCCAAAGGAGGTGAGAAGTTTATTGTGATGGCATTTTTGTAAAAAGCCATACGTTTTTGTCGTTGTTAACGAACCTGTGTTATAGTCGCCATCGAAGGGCACTGACGCTGTCGAAGTAGTCGACGAAGGGCAGCAGCGCCCTCAACGAGAGATTCCGTTGCGCGATTTCACCAGCGGCGACGCCCTTCATTGGTAAGACAATTATTATTATTACTCATTTCATTCATTTCTTGCCTTTATAAATTTCATTTTTTGGGCACCTAGGGCTGAATATTCGACCTTGCAAAAACAAGCACTCGGACACTTGAGGTTGTCAGTTCGGTTTCGGTTTTTGGGAAAGGATGCGAATTTTCATAAGCTCGCGAATAATTCGGATTTCTTTCCCTGGTGGGAGAAGTAGGGGCACCCGCTTGCGTGAGAAGGTGCAGGCGCCTCGAAAGAACGAATAATTCGAAACCGATTTGACAACCCTCATTAGCATTTTTCAAAAAATCGATCATTGTACTGGATGGTCTTTCACAACACAGTTAATTAAAATGTCAACTAACTAATTTAAGGTGAGCGGCGCAGTGACTACGATGCCCGGCACGTCGAGGGAGCCAGCGCAAACCCTCGAAGGTGGAGCTTATTAGTTGCCCAATGATTACATCATTCGCGTTTTGTATTTTGATTGTTCTTGCTTTTCCTTGTCTATTGATTGTGTTCTTTTTTCATAATTTGGTTGTCACCTTTTATAAAGCAGGATTGGGGGAGGGAGAATCGATTGAGGGGGGAATTGCTCTTAAACGACAATTCACAACTGTCAACAATTCAAACAGCCCATTCTCAATGTAACCAATAGTTATATTTACATTTTACATTTTATTTTTACGTTTTACTCCATGCGAAATCAACGAATCACTGTTTTTATCAATCTTCTAGTGCCCCTCCCTCCCCTTATCCTTACCATCGGGACGGGATTGTTGACCTCTCTCCTCTCATCTCTCCTTCCTCAGCAAACCCTCCCCTCTCGCCCTTTCGTGGGCACACACGAGGGAGAGAGGGGAAGAAGGGAAGAGATGTCGGCAATCCCGACACCGATTCCGAGTGGACAATCCTAAGGGGTGATGTCATATCGGACCGCGAACAGAAGTGAATGGGTCATGTCCCTGTATGCACCCCTGGAGAGTTTATATGCGCTATTTCGATTCCATTGCGTCCTGGGATCTGTGAAAGTAGTAAAGTTTTCGTAGGACAAAAGCTCTTTATTTCGCGCAAATCACTCCCAGAGCACCCAGAGTACCTAATCCAATTTATTATTTCGATCAGACAACATCGAATTTTTTGTGACTCCGCCCCTTTTTAGATTAGGAACGGCCAGATGGTCTGCTACCCGCTGCTAGGATCGGGTCCAATAGTGAATAGGTGATGCCAACGGGTGTCCTGAGCACTCCCCGGAGGTTCGTTTGTGAAATTTCGAATCCCGGGATCCTGGGGATCGCCATAAAGTTGGAAATTGTTTACTTTTGGATCCCCGAGCCTCCACTAAGGAATCGAATTTTGGGTTGAGCAATGCGTTTTCACAATCCAAACACGCACCCAAACACGCCTGCAAAATTCTGGATCGATCGGAACTTTTTGAAATAAATTTTTTGAGTGTCCCGAGACTCCGCCCACTTTTGGACAGAAACTGCCAGTTGGTCCGATGTGCCAAAATTGGATGAACCTCATGGTATCGGATCGGGACAAAAAGTGAATAGGTGGTGCGCATGGGTGCCCCGAGCTCTCCCTGATACTTTTTTTCGCGAAATTCCGACTCCCGGGTCCAGGGTGTACCTCCAAAGTTGGGGCTCCGGGTACCTTTCGCACCCCAGATCTCCACTTCTGATTCGAATTTTTGGTTCGCCAAAGCGTTTTCACAACTCCCCATGGCGCCCCCTACTCGCCTGCAAAATTTGATGCCGATCGGACAACTTTGAAATTTTCCGGGTACCCCAAGACTCCGCCCACTTTTGGACAGAAACTGCCAGTTGGTCCGATGAGCCAAAATGGGATGAACCTCATGGTATCGGATCGGGACAAAAAGTGGATAGGTGGTGCGCATGGGTGTCCCGAGCACCCCCCGATACTTTTTTTTGGCGAAATTCTGATCCCCGGGTCCAGGGTGTACCTCCAAAGTTGGGGCTCCGGGTACCTTTCGCACCCCAGATCTCCACTTCTGATTCGAATTTTTGGTTCGTCAAAGCGTTTTCACAACTCCCCATGGCGCCCCCTACTCGCCTGCAAAATTTGATGCCGATCGGACAACTTTGAAATTTTCCGGGTACCCCAAGACTCCGCCCACTTTTGGACAGAAACTGCCAGTTGGTCCGATGAGCCAAAATGGGATGAACCTCATGGTATCGGATCGGGACAAAAAGTGGATAGGTGGTGCGCATGGGTGTCCCGAGCACCCCCGATACTTTTTTTTGGCGAAATTCTGATCCCCGGGTCCAGGGTGTACCTCCAAAGTTGGGGCTCCGGGTACCTTTCGCACCCCAGATCTCCACTTCTGATTCGAATTTTTGGTTCGTCAAAGCGTTTTCACAACTCCCCATGGTGCCCCCTACTCGCCTGCAAAATTTGATGCCGATCGGGCAACTTTGAAATTTTTCGGTTAACCCTAGGCTCCGCCCACTTGTCGTCCGGGAATGGACGGATTGGTCTGACATGAGTAAATGCCCTGAAACTCATGGTCTCCGATCGGGTCCAAAGTTGGCAGGGAGGTGTCTGGGGGTGCCCCAAGTGGTCCCTGATACTTTTCTTTTTAAATTTCGAACCCCGGGGCCCAGGGTGCACCTCCAAAGTTGGGGATTCGGGGACCTTTGGGGGCCCGGATCTCGGCTTCAAATTCGAATTTCGGGAAAACCAAAGCGTTTTCACAACTCCCCATAGTGTCCCCTACTCGCCTGCAAAATTTGGTGCCGATCGGATAACTTTGAAATTTTCCGGGTAAGCCAAGACTCCGCCCACTTTTTGGATCGAGATGGTCAGATGGCCCGGCATGTGGAAATGCCCTGAAACTCATGGTCTGGGATCGGGTCCAAAAGTGAATAGGTGATGCGCATGGGTGTCCCGAGCTCTCCCTGTTACTTTTTTTTCGCGAAATTCCGATTCCCGGGTCCAGGGTGCACCTCTAAAGTTGAGGGTCCGGGCACCTTTGGTACCCCGGATCTTCACTTCTGATTCGAATTTTTTGTTCGTCAAAGCGTTTTCACAACTCCCCATGGCGCCCCCTACTCGCCTGCAAAATTTGATGCCGATCGGACAACTTTGAAATTTTCCGGGTACCCCGAGACTCCGCCAACTTTTGGACAGAAACTGCCAGTTTGTCCTATGAGCCAAAATGGGATGAACCTCATGGTCTCGGATCATGACAAAAAGTGAATAAGTTGTGCGCATGGGTGCCCCGAGCTCTCCCTGATACTTTATTTCGCGAAATTTCCCGGGTCCAGGGTGCACCTCCAAAGTTGAGGATCCGGGTACCTTTGGTACCCCGGATCTCGACTTGAAAATCGAATTTTCGGTTCGCCAAAGCGTTTTCGCAACTCCCCATAGTGCCCCCTAATCGGCTGCAAAATTTGATGCCGATCGGACAACTTTGAAATTTTTCGGTTATCCCTAGGCTCTGCCCACTTGTCGTCCGGGAATGGACGGATTGGTCTGACATGAGTAAATGCACTGAAACTCATGGTCTCCGATCGGGTCCAAAGTTGGCAGGGAGGTGTCTGGGGGTGCCCCAAGTGGTCCCTGATACTTTTCTTTTTAAATTTCGAACCCCGGGGCCCAGGGTGCACCTCCAAAGTTGGGGATTCGGGGACCTTTGGGGGCCCGGATCTCGGCTTCAAATTCGAATTTCGGGAAAACCAAAGCGTTTTCACAACTCCCCATAGTGTCCCCTACTCGCCTGCAAAATTTGGTGCCGATCGGATAACTTTGAAATTTTCCGGGTAAGCCAAGACTCCGCCCACTTTTTGGATCGAGATGGTCAGATGGCCCGGCATGTGGAAATGCCCTGAAACTCATGGTCTGGGATCGGGTCCAAAAGTGAATAGGTGATGCGCATGGGTGTCCCGAGCTCTCCCTGTTACTTTTTTTTCGCGAAATTCCGATTCCCGGGTCCAGGGTGCACCTCTAAAGTTGAGGGTCCGGGCACCTTTGGTACCCCGGATCTTCACTTCTGATTCGAATTTTTTGTTCGTCAAAGCGTTTTCACAACTCCCCATGGCGCCCCCTACTCGCCTGCAAAATTTGATGCCGATCGGACAACTTTGAAATTTTCCGGGTACCCCGAGACTCCGCCAACTTTTGGACAGAAACTGCCAGTTTGTCCTATGAGCCAAAATGGGATGAACCTCATGGTCTCGGATCATGACAAAAAGTGAATAAGTTGTGCGCATGGGTGCCCCGAGCTCTCCCTGATACTTTATTTCGCGAAATTTCCCGGGTCCAGGGTGCACCTCCAAAGTTGAGGATCCGGGTACCTTTGGTACCCCGGATCTCGACTTGAAAATCGAATTTTCGGTTCGCCAAAGCGTTTTCGCAACTCCCCATAGTGCCCCCTAATCGGCTGCAAAATTTGATGCCGATCGGACAACTTTGAAATTTTTCGGTTATCCCTAGGCTCTGCCCACTTGTCGTCCGGGAATGGACGGATTGGTCTGACATGAGTAAATGCACTGAAACTCATGGTCTCCGATCGGGACCAAAGTTGGCAGGGAGGTGCCCGGGGGTGTCCCAAGTGCTCCCTGATACTTTTTTCCCCGAAATTCCAGTTGCCAGTTGGTCCGATGAGCCACTACACGCCGGGGTTGATCCTGAACTTCTGATTCTGAAAATCGGTGCTTGTTAACCCCAGCTGTATCTCTGATTCTACCCAACCCATGAAGGCAAATTGAAGTGATTCATCGTGTGATTTTTGTAGTTACTCTAAGTTCCATCTTTGACGGTAAGAGTAGTGACGGTACGGTAGGTGTTGATTAGGTGAGGGGCTCATCTCTTCCATACGGCCTGCTCCCTTTATTAAACTCATCTTTTTTTATAATACCGCTGTCCCAATTCATTCATCTTTAGATGGGTTTTCTTTGTCAATCAGTTCTCCTAATTATCGATTCCAGTCTCGTATTTGCCTCTTTTTGTGTTGCCATTGTCGAGTATAGTCTCTCTGATTATCGAGTGTAGTCTTGCAGTCACCGATTGTAGTACTGTAATTATTGATTTTAGTCTTGTACTCATCGATTGTAGTTTTGTAATCATCGTCACTAGTCTTGTAATTATCGTAACTAGTCTTGAACACGACAATTATACATAGTTTATTTTTAGCTGCGCTTTATCATTTAACCACTTGTACGATTTCCTTTATCACATAGACCATTCATTTGAGTCGGTATCTAGTGTATTAGTGCTCCCCTTCTCTTTCGCCCTTGTAGTTTTTTTATGTTTTCTTGACTGGTTTTTTTCAGATGATTGATGTATGGATCGCAGCCAGTAAGACCCCATCGTAGTGTGTACAAAGGGTACACCTTTTTCGAGTAGTGGATTAGCAGCGCACTCTTGTAGCTGCCCAATTTCAATTGTTCTTTTTGTATCACAAAAACCCGTTTACTCTGGCTCATAAAGCACATAGTAGAAAAAAAAATGTATGTATCACATCATTCCACCCCTTCTCCCTCCAATCCCATGTTCACTCGTAGAAGGTACGCTATCTATCAATTGTAAGCTATTTATTAGCAGCGTAATAAAAAATAATTTGTGAAATTCCATCGAAGAGGCATGCAAAAACAGTGAATACAAAACGCAAAGTGCAAAAGTTGAAACAACTTCAACTCTAACCCAAAACTTGAGACAACTCCAAGTTTTGCAAAATTTGCAATTATTGAAGTACTCCAATGGCGGAAAAAAAATGCTTATATTTGAAACGTTGCATTTTGATAAAAACTTCGGGGTAAAGAATCCTTGTATTCGGACTGTCTTATATCGTTGAGTGAATTGAGTGATTAGTGGCGATAAAAATCGAGTCCAACATGTTCAGAATGTATCCAATCTGCAATAGATTTCACCATAGGAACAGACACGTTGAGCGATTCTCACAAACTCCTCATCCACCAAATCTGATATGATAGACATCACATTGTACAGCTGCAGAAATACGGCAATGATGATCGCTTGCCAGAGCATTCGCGTGTCGTCCGATGTCTGTTTCGATACGCTAGTCAGTGGTGCGGAGCTGTAAAATTAATAGGTTTTGCATGAACAAATTCAAAAAGATTACCTGACCACGAACCTGATCATCTGCCGCTGTTTCTTCACTGAAAAATAGATAACAATATAGATGGCGAAGATGAGAAACGGAATGAAGTAATCGAGGACGCCGAGTGCCTCGAATATCTATGTTTATTCGTTTCATAGCCAATAAGTTTCACGATTTTGAGTGCGGGCGCATCGATCAAAATCACTCCGCTGTCCTCAAATCGAAGTGAATCTCGATTGAATCGCTGAACCGGGCGAACGAGTACGCTCACAATACAGAACACATCAATTATTGTCCAACAACCGATTAATGTCCAGCCAATCGCGCGCCTGCGAAATAATATCGGTTATAATTAGTATATCATATTTCACACATACCTGTCGAATAGAAATTTCATGCTAGGAACGGTGAACGCTGCGAGCCTATTCAAGGCCATGAGTAGCGAAAGGTACAAGAGTCCCTGCGAATAAATCTTTGAGAACAAGAAGATCAATTATGAATTACTTTTAGTGGAAGATACTCGAGAATGAGCAAACCCACATTCACGACTTTCGAATTGTACCAAGCCTGTGAAAGTTTACAACATGAGAATTCACTGGAAAAGCTCACATTGGCTGATTCGATCGTAGCATTCGGATCAACAGTCGGCCCGATTTCAAGATACTCTTGAATCATCGATGGGTAGATCAAAGTCAACTGCATTTTTTCTCTTTTTTTTCTACTAATTTAACCTAAGCACCTGTACGAGAAGATACACTGCATCGAGGAATAATAAATTTTGTACTATGCGGAAAAATGGCCACTAAAATGGTTCACCTCCATTTCAAAGATTTTTCACTTACCTGATATAAGGTTTTTCTGCCCTTGAAAAATGCATATGTTAGCAGCGAGCACATTATTGCACCGAATACGAGAATGATTCCATAGAAGAATAAGAAAATACTAATGACAGTGTCTTCCAGCACATAACTAGGCGTTTCAGTAGTTGTTAGCATTCCTGACATCCCAAGCGCGCTCAATAACTAGCGAGCGAGAGCAAAATCACGACATGCAACTTCCGGCACTTGTTCAAGTAGCGGGTGATTGCGCTAAAGTAATTGGAAGATGTGAAGCAAATGAAAGGCGATGTAAAAATATTCACAATACATTCCTTTATCCAGTGTTATCGTTCGTGTATTTCTCTTCAGTTCTCGTATTCGGAGGTGCCTTTTTGCAGCTTAATTTATGTACAAATTCTGGTCGCGGTAGAAAACTTCTGATCGTCGAGTTGGTCACAATGAAAATAGTGGAGTGAATAGAGTGATTGCACACGGAAAAGATCAGGTCGAGCATGTTCAGAATGTATCCGATCTGCCAACAACGATTTTAGGACATTTTAATTGCGTCGAAAATACGCACCAATCCCTTTTCGTCTACAAGTTCTGCAGCGATTTGAGTGATGTTGTATAGCTGTAGGAAGATTGCAATCACTATCGCTTGCCAGAGCATTCGAGTGTCGTCCGAACTCTGTGTGGTAGTCGGCGCAGTTGTGCTGGAACCAGGGCTGCGATCATGTATAAATTGGGAAAATCGTACTTGATCATACGCCTCTTCTTCTGGACTGAAAGAAATATTAGCACGTAGACAATAATGATAATAAATGGAATGAGCGAATCGAGCATGTCGATACCCTTTAGAATGAACAGGTCAGGAACGTATAGTGTAGTGTGTTTCTCAACAGTTTTCAGTGCCGGAATTTCTATCAAAATGTCTCCGGAATCCTCGAATTTTAATGTCTCTCGATTGAATCTTTGCATCGGCCGCACAAAAACGCTGATGATGGAGAGCGTGACGATAGTAATCCAACAACCGAGTATAGTCCACCCGATCGAGTCTCTGTGAAATTAATTTTGAAAAGAACTGGACAAGCAACGGAACTTGTCGAAAACTAATTTCAAACACGGAAATGTGAAAACGGCCAATCGATTCAGGGACATGAGTAATGACAAATAGAGTAAGCCCTGCAATGTCTCATATCGATTCATTGAATAGATGATGGTTACTTTGAGAGGCAGAAATTCGAGTATGGAGAGAATAACTTTCACTACTTTCGTATTGTACCATGCCTGAATACAACCGTTGATCCATTCAGTATTTGTTGTATGTCACTTACATCAGACGTCCCAATTTCTCCACGAACATCCATCAACGGTCCCATGCCCACATCTTCCGCGATCATAGAGGGAAACACTAGTGTCAACTGAAAATGATTCACTTTTTAAACTTGAAAAAAATCTACTTGAACTAGAAGAAAAACCGAGTCGATGTAGAGTAGATTTTGAACGATACGGAAGAAGGGCCACTGAAATGAATACGATACCAAACTCGCACGTATACTTCTCACCTGGAATATCGTTTTTCTTCCTCTGAAAAGTGTCATTATTAGCAACGAACACATTAATGCACCGAATATAAGAATGACACCGTAAATAATAAGGAAAATGCTGACGACAGTTTCATCCAATACGTAATTTGGCGTGTCAGTTGTAGTCATGCTCGACATTACTATCGGATAGAGCTCGAGTCAAGAACTAAGACGAAACAGAATTGAAGAAAGCAATCATCGGCAAAAGGTGAAGTGGCGCTTTATTATATTATGAGCTTTGGCTCTACCTTGACTCTGCACGAAAAGTGAAATAGTTGAAAATGTATAGAAAATACGACCTATCTTTGAATAATTCAAGAAAAGAAGTGCAAAAGGATAAAGGACTGTTTATCTTGCAGTAGGCGATTCAAAATTATCTCTTTACATGAGAAGATAAAGGAGAACTCGCTTTGCTATTTGAGCAAAGGCTTTTGAAACAGGCAATACTCGGCAAGAATGCGCGAATGGTCGAATTTGTAGCGATGAATATCGCCGAGTGAATTGAGTGATTAGTAACGGAAAGGACCAGCATCAGCATGTTTAGTATGTAATCGGTCTGTAATGAAAATGAGAGAGAGCGTAACTATCAAGTTGTACTTACAATGCCTCCATCGTCTAAGGCAACAGATACGATGTTGACAACGTTGTACAGTTGGAGAAAGGCGCAGATCACTATTGCTTGCAGTAACATTCGCTTGTCGTCAATATCTCTTGACCGAGGTTGCTCGAATGATAGAGTAGCGCTGCTGAAAGGACAAAAAGGCAATAGAAACGGAATATTATAAAATGAAAAGTGCTACCTTATCCGCTTTTTCCTTATTTCCCAGTAAATAACTGCGTAGATGAACAATGTTATGAAAGGCACAACATTATCGGAATAGTCGATAACCTTGAGAGAATTTATAAATGGGTGCTTTTCAGGAAAAAAGAACGCCAACTCTTCTCAGTAGCGGTGCACTCAATATCGGATCGCCGCTATCCTCAAACTGAAGAATCTCTCGATTGAATTGCTGCGTCGGTCGAACAAGAGCGCATAAAATACAGATACTCAAAATAAGCGCCCAGCATCCCGCGATTGTGAAGTGAATGTTGCGCCTGAATATGATACATAAATTTGTAATTTTAACATCGAAGCAAACTTGATGAATAAAAATCTCATTGATGGAGTAACAAAGACAGCTAGTCGATTTAGTGTCATCAAAAGCGTCAGATAGAGCAATCCCTGAGCACGCGAATATTCCGCGTAAATAGGAATACTGACCTTCGCAGGCATAAAATCGAACGCAGACCGCACGGCGTGGAAAGAAACAGAGTTGTACCAAGCCTGACGAGCTGTTTAGACTTATAAAAATCAACGAAACTAACATCAGCAGCGGTCAGTGTTGCGTTCACATCTACGGAAACGTTTGCAGTGTCGCCGGGAACCATCGAGGGGAAAACAAAAGCTATCTGATAGAATTTGAAAAAAAATACTAATAATCTTAAAAAAAAATAATTAGAAACTACCTGCAAAATCAGAAAGATCGTGTCGAGGTACATTAGACTGTGCACAATGTTGTAGAAGGGCCACTGAATCGAGGTTCGACAAGTGTCTCAACGCATTTACCTACCTGTCCGATCACTTTACGGCCTCTGAACATGGCAACAAAGAATAGCGCACACGCAATACTGCCGAGTACGAGCAGAGTTCCATAGAGAACAATGAATGAACTGACGGCCGCGTCTTTCCACGTGAATGCACTCGTCTCAGAAATATTTGAGGACATTTATCACGTGCGACAAAGTGAGTGATGAGAAAGCGAAGGTTACGTTCAGCAAAGGAACCTGAAGTGTGATTGCGCGCGAATCTGATTAGCAGTGATTCGGTGACTCAGTGGTGTGCTGATTGAGCACACGACAGCACGCGTTTCGCAAATTGGTTGCTACCTCACTTCCCCTTTTGTGATGCACTTTTACTCTGATGGATTCTTGAAAGGACACCAATGATTATGCTGACATATTTTTAGCAAGCATTCAAGTGCATTACATCTTTATTTTAAAAAAATCAATTATTTAATCAATGACAATGGACAACATGTGCGATATGGAAAAAGACCCGCGAACGGTGGGATTGGTGAGGATGAAAATGGTAGAGTGGATGGAATGGTTGGTTACGGAGAAAATCAGAGACAGAATGTTGAGAATGTAGTCAAGCTGAGAAATTAAGCATAAAATGATTTAATATGAGAATTTCAATTGCGTACGGTATTGCGCTCTGTTATGTAGTTGGTCTGTTCTCACTCAAGGAATAAAGAAAGAGAGCTTTATCTACAAGCAACCAGTCACGAAGACTCCACAGACAAGAAGGACGAGCAAGCGCTCGAGAGGGGAGAGAGAGATGGTAATTATGTAAAGTGCGTATGCTAATGAAATTACCAGACAGTTGCTAGACAGGGGAGTGGGGAGACGGCTGAATCGCACGTCGTCGATATGGTAATTGACTAGAGGGGAGAGGGAGCGTCCCTCGATACAACACCTCCCTCCAAGATTCGAACTTGGGGAGAATCTGAGCAATAATACAGTCAATTACTGTGAATCAAATAACAATGGGGCCACGATCGAAGCACTTTGGTCGGGGAATTATTCTTCGTCGTATGTCTTATTCTTGAAGTTGACATTGAGTCGCTTCGGTTGTGCACGCACTCTCGTTGATCTTCTCGGGGCGACGTTGTCATCATTGGCGATGTCGTTGATCGATTGAGTCTCCACGGCAGTAGTCGCATCCATCTCGTCGTCGACGTCGTCGCTCAGCAGATTTGGTTCCTCTTGAACCAACGAATTTCTGTCCTCAGAACCCGTGATCTCAATCACTGGTTCATTCAGATATTCGATTTCCCGATCAGATGTCATTCTCTGTCTCAACTGATTAGCATGAGCTCGCACAGTGCGATCTTCCAACTTCACTTCATACATGGTCTTTCCAATTCGACCATCTACAGTACCCATGGTCCACTTTCTACCATTGGGACCGACTTGCATATCATACAAGACCTGATCTCCTATCTTGAACGATCTTGCCCTCGTTCCGTGTTTCTTATCGAATTGATCTTTCATTCGATTAATTCGATCATCTTTCCCATCGAACACCTTGATCGGAGCCATTAGATCAATCTCAGATCGAATATTCCTTCCGAACATTATCTCACTCGGTGTCTTCCCATCACACTGAGGGTTCGGAGTCTTTCTGTAATTGTACAGAAACAGTTGCAGTGCCTCCTCGAGAGACCGTTCTCCCTTCTGCTTCAGTAGACTTCTCTTCACTGAGTCCACAAATCTTTCCGCTTGCCCATTGCTCTGGGGATGGTAAGTCGGTGTGTTCACATGAGAAATACCTCTTCCCCGACAGTACCGATTGAATGCATCGGAATTGAACTGAGTGCCATTGTCAGTTACAATCATTCTTGGCAGCCCATTTCTGGCAATAGACTCATTCAAAATTCGAATGGTTGCACCTGCCGTCATCGACGGTGTAACAACAATCTCAGGCCACTTCGATAGTGAATCCACAATCACCAGGAGGTACTTTCCTTCCACCGGCCCACAATAATCCATATGGATTCTTTCCCATGGTTCCTCAGCTTTAGGCCATGGTTCGAGCGGAATTTTGATCGGTCTCTTGAGCGCCTGTGCGCACTGATCACAAGTGAGCACCACTTTCTCGATGTCTTGATCCATGCGATACCAGTAGCACGCCTGCCTGGCTATCGACTTCATTCTCACGATACCTGGATGTCCAGAATGAAGCATCCGAAGTACTTTCTCTCTGATTGAGTGGGGAACAACCACTCGATTGTTCACCATAAGACAGTCATCAACGACTGATATCACTTTTCTCATCTGGAAGAACGACTTGATCTTCTCGTAATCACGATCCTTTCGCATTTTGCTCTCATCAGGCCATCTTGTGAGATGGAAATCTCTCACTCTACACAACAGAGGATCTCCCGAAAGAGCCTCTCTGATATCCTTTGCCGTCACTGGCAACTTCTCAATGCTTGCACTGATCATTCTAACAACCATAGTTTCCACTTCCTCAAGCACTTTTTCCTCATCTCGATCATCTCTGGAATCAGAAATCAAACGAGACAACGCATCCGCATACGCGAAACTGTCCGTATTGATATATTCCATCGAGAAATTATATCCGAGTAATATTGTAGCCCAATGAAACAGCCTTCTTGCTGTATGCACAGGAATTCCATCCTTCGATCCGAAAATCGACAACAGTGGTTTGTGATCCGTTTGCATCACGAATCTCCTTCCAAATAGGTATCTATGGAATTTGGTCACTCCAAAAATGAGGGCGAGCCCTTCTTTCTCGATCTGAGCATACTTTATCTCCGCATCCTTGAGCGATCTTGAAGCATGGGCAATCGGCATCAATTTCCCATTAATACGATGCGCAATCACTGCTCCGATGCCCTTCTCACTCGCATCAGCTGCGAGCACCAATTCCTTCTGAGGATCGTAATGAATCAGATTGAGATCAGAGGCCAGAATTGATCTTATTTCCTTGAATGATCTCTCACATTCACTCGACCATATCCACTCAACATCATCTTTCAGGAGGTTATCAAGGGGAGCTCGTATCCTGTGCATTCCGTCAATGAATGGACCATAATAGGACACCATACCCAAGAAACTCCGCAATGATCCTTGATCTTGTGGCTGGGGCATTTCTCTCACAGCCTTCACTTTCGCAGGATCGGGTCTTCTTCCCGCCTGATCAATTACAAATCCAAGATATTTGATCTTGCTCATTCCGAATGAGCACTTCTCAGGACGGATACGAAAACCGTAATCTTTGATTCTTTCCAGTACTTTCTTCAGATTTCTGTCATGAATCTCCTTCGTTTTCCCTCCAATCACCACATCATCCAGGTATGCTTGGGAATTCTCACATCCGGCCAGCATCGTATCCATTGTTTTCTGGAATATTCCGGGAGCTACACTCACTCCGAATGGCAATCTCTTGAATCGGAATAATCCTCGATGAGTGCTCACTCCGAGCAAATTTCTACACTGCTCATCCACCGGAATCTGCAGATACGCGTCACTCAGATCGATCTGGCTGAATAGGGTACACCCTTCCAGTCGAGTGAAAATCTCAGCCATCAGTGGCAACGGATGGTTATTCGGTTCGAGACTAGCATTCAGTCCCGTCGAAAAATCGACACATACTCTCAGCTTTCCGTTCGGCTTGGGAACTACCAAAATGGGTGCTGCCCACTCGAGATAATCCGCTGGCTCGATAGCTTCCATAGCGAGCAATCTATCGATCTCTTCATCGACCTTGGGGAGGAGTGCCAAAGGAACTTCTCTTCTTCTGCAGAATATAGGCTTCGATCCTTCTTTCAAACAGAAAATAGCCTTTGCCTTTTCGCACATTCCCAATCCTTCTCTACAGATTTCACTATATTCTCCTTTGATCCAATTCACATATGAATCATCACTCTTTACCATGTTGACCTTCACAACTTTCGGGATCAATCGGAAGAAAGTCGTAATGAAGTCTCTTCCCATCAGATTTTCTGACTCATCAGATGTGTACACACTGCCTTGAGCTACACTTCCATTCAAAACGAGTGTGAGATGACATTTTCCCGATAGGCTCAGGGGTGTGCCATTTGCACATCTGGGGAACGCATCCTGTTCCTTTCTCTCGGGTGCACCAATTTCTCTCCAAGTGGAATCAGAGATCAGAGTGATATCGGACCCAGTGTCGACGGTCATTCTGATCACTTTGCCATTCATGATCACGTCCGTTTCAAATCTCTCCAGATCTTCCGGTAAATCACCCTGTACGAGGTTCACTCGATTTTCTCTTCTCACAGGGGAACTCTTCGGTTTCTTGCACACAGGTGCAATATGTCCGCCTTCCAGGCAATTGAAACACGTGCTGTTCACATGAGGACATTCTCTACCCCCGTGGTCCCTTCCACATCGGATGCATCCACCCTCTTCTGGTCTTTTCGGAGGGAACTTCTTGTATGAATACTTTCTGTGGTTCTGACCCCGATTACCAGTGATAACATTCACCTGCAGGTCATTCTGCTTTGAAACTGCAAGTGAATCTGAGTACACTTCCTTGTACGTATTCACCACACTGAGAATCGAATCAATAGTAGGAGAATCGTTTCCTTTCATACCATTCATGACATGGAACATCGTCGCAGCGTGTCTGGGCAGATCCATTCCAGCCAGCATCACAATCGCCTTGAACTGATCTATAGGCATCTCATTGATATTTGCCTCTTCTACAACTCTATTCACGATTCCAGAGAATACTTTGATGTCGTCACACTTCAATTTCGACATCTTGAGACTGAACACATCCAGTCTCTTCTCGAATACAGACTTTTTATCTCCAAACAAGTCCTGCATAATCGTGATTATCTCCTCAAAAGTGAGGTCAGATGTCTTCTTCGGTCTGATGTGATCTACTAACTGCTTGTACACTCTGTCATCCACATGACGCAGTAGTAATCTTCCCTTATCACCATCAGCCATATCTTTCAGATCATTCTCGAATATTTCTCTGTGACGATCGATCCACGTGTCAAACGTCACCCCATCCTCTGGGTTATACGAGAAATTCCTGATCTGCTTCTCGAGAGCATCAATACTTGGTCCTCTGTGTCTCAAACTCTCGGACAGCTCCGACCTCGTATCCGATCTCTCTGTTCGCTCAGACAGAAGTGCCTGAATGGCCTCATTCTGCTGTTTCATCGCTTCCTTCTGGCTCTCCATCCTCGCTTCAATCAATTCATTCTGTTTTCTCTGTGCTTCCATCATCTGTGCCATCATTTGCATGAAGCCAGCAGTCTCATTTCCACCAGTCTCAATCATCTTTATGACACGTGTACTTGAGATCGGTCACGAATTTCCAATCTCCAACCGTATTCACCTGTTATCCTGAGTTATTGCCAAACAACTCTTCCCCAGCGGTTCTCAAACTGCTGTCTTCCAGTGCACAAGTTGATTCTCAAACCAACTTGTGACGTGATTCCCAAACCACGATTTCCTCAGACAACACGCGATGGAACACAAAGAAAACACGAGAAAAGGACAGACACTAAACGTGAGTACTGAACGCCACTGTTATGTAGTTGGTCTGTTCTCACTCAAGGAATAAAGAAAGAGAGCTTTATCTACAAGCAACCAGTCACGAAGACTCCACAGACAAGAAGGACGAGCAAGCGCTCGAGAGGGGAGAGAGAGATGGTAATTATGTAAAGTGCGTATGCTAATGAAATTACCAGACAGTTGCTAGACAGGGGAGTGGGGAGACGGCTGAATCGCACGTCGTCGATATGGTAATTGACTAGAGGGGAGAGGGAGCGTCCCTCGATACAACACGCTCTCCCACCAGTGAATCGATAAAGGTAACAATGTAGTAGAGCTGAAGGCAAATGCAGATGAACGTCGATTGAAGCAGTAATCAGTTGTCATCGGAAAACAGCTTTTGATTCTCGAGACATTGATTTCATTATTTATTTTAGAAAGCGTACTTAATTACTCGTCTCTTCTTCTGAATAGAGTAATAAATAAATGATTATGTGAATTACAAACATGAAGATCGGAACAGCATAATGGGAGTAATCAACAACCTACAAATCCATTGTTTTTTCTAATGGTTATTGCCTTTCTGAGCAAAGGCGCGTCCAGTATCGTCTCTCCATTGTAATTCGACTGAATTTCTTGTTGAACATTGCCTACAATGACAGAACTACGAACACTACAAATCTATTTAGTGTCATGAGCAATGTTAGGTAGAGAAGTCCCTGAGAGCCAGTTCCACTTTTGTGTTTTGACTCGAAAACTACCTTTGATGGCAAGAAGTCAAAAATAGATCGCACTGCGAGGGCAAATTTAGTGTTATACCAAGCCTGAATTGAAGGTGTACTTCTGTGAAATTAGAGGTTTTTGTACGCTAGCATCAGCGAGTGTGACGTTGACATCGATAGTGGAATTCGAATGGAGAGCTGTCGATGCCATTGTCGGAAAGACGTTTGTGATCTGAAACAAAGATAAAAACAAGGCAGAAAAAATGACTGATCAACAACCTGAATTAGCAAGTAGATGAATTAGCAAGCTGTAGAATGGCCACTAAATTCGAAATTTTGTTTGAAATTATGAATGAAAACTTGCCTGTCCAAGCACTTTCCTGCCTCGAAACATGGCGCAAATACGAACGCAATGCTGACGAGCGAGCCAAGCACTAGCAGAGCTCCATACACACTGATGAATGCAGTAACGACGACTTGATTGGGAGCAAAAGAATCGTTGGCGAGCTGAGGACTGGCCGACATTCTCAATGAAACTGATGTATCTGACATCCGATCAGGGCTCGCGGACGCGTCAATCAGTTTCCATTGTGCAACGATCGAGTTGAGAAAGCAGAGGAGCGCAAATTGATCCGATTCAAGATTGCCGAGAGCATACGGCTCAAGAGAAATCACAAAATGTTTCAGCTATTGCTGTTAGTGTTTCCCTGTGAAAATCGATGAAAGTTGAGAAGATTTTTCTTTTTTTTTTAGATTTTCTGATTGCATTTTTTTTAAAGATTTTCTGATCGCACATCTTTTTATTTCACTTCTTCCAAGCACAAGACGTTTTTTGAACACACAATAACGTAGGTATTCGAGAATGGTACATTATGCTGAATTCTCGTGAGCGTATTTTTCCGCATTCGGACGTCGACTCTGTCGGTTCGTGCATCCAACTCTTTGCAGCAGAGCAGGTCGAGGCAGAAAGTTTCGTAGTGTGGAATTGGTGAATATGAATATTATCGAGTTCGTCGAATGATTAGTGACGGCGAACATCAAGGCTACTATGTTCACAATGTATCCGATCTGGAAGATAAGGCATTGGTGAAACTTGATGGGGCTGTTTCAGAAACTGACCAATGTCCTATGATCGACCATTTCTGAAGCAAGGCATGCAATATTGCAGAATTGAAGTAAGATTGCAATGATCAGAGCTTGCCAGAGTAATCGTCTGTCTTCAGCAGAATGAACTTCCGACTGGCACTTTGATGTGGTCGAACTGAGACGAAAGATTGGAAAATAAGAAAGACGCACTTATAAAACCTAATCATCCTCCTCTTTCTCTTGATCGAATAATAAATCACAATGTATACCGCAATGACAAATATCGGAATAGCATAGTCGAGAATCGTAATTGCCTCAAAACGAGTTTTTTCTCGATGTTTCATAGTTGTGCACACCAATTTCAAAACGGGAATATTCATAATTATCTCTCCGCTTCTCTCGAATTTCAAGCTTTCTTGATTGAATCGCTGCGTCGGTCGGACTAATGCGCTAAGAGTTGAGAAAGATATAATGAGCGACCAGCATCCAACGATCATCCAACCAATCGATTCCCTGAAATGATATAATTCGCCATCGCCAAAAGATTGACTTACTTGTCAAAAACGGATCTCATTGAGGGAACGGAGAAAACAGCCAATCTATTCATCGCCATAAGCAGCGAGTGGTAGAGAAGGCCCTGCAAATTAAGTTCAAATTCAAGCAAATTCAAGCGAGAAAGTTGAAACACATACTTTCATTGGTAGAAAATCGAAAATCGATAAACACGCACGTACGGCTTTCGAATTGTACCACGCCTGATAGTATGTTTTTTTAATGAATTCAAAGAATCTAACATTGCTTGTATCGCTGCTTGAGCCTGAATGTCCAATGGAACCGATACCCCATTCATCGAAAATCATTGATGGATAGACAACACCGATCTAAAAAGCGTTGATATTGATAATTTTTTTGGTATAAAGTTTTGCGAAAAGAACAATAAAATCTAACTTGCACGAGAAGTGAAATAATGTCGATAAACAAAAGACTTTGAACGATACGAAAGAATGGCCACTGAAATAGAGTTGAGTATGGAAATTTGAGCTCTGAAAACCTGAGAAGTAATTCTCCTTCCCCGGTAGAGAATAACCAACATTAGCGAGCACATAACAGCGCCGAACGCGAGAATTCCGCCGTAGACAACCAAGAAGATATTGATGATTATCTCTTTCGACACATCACTGGGCACAGGAAGCATGACACTCGACTCGTCTACTCGAGAATGAAGTTGAAATGATTGTAGGTGAGAAAATGCACGTGGATAGAGGCCGGAGATCCAATTACCGCCGCTTCATTCTAAGACGCTTGAAGTCGAAAGCACAAGAAACATTTCATCTTAAAGTCGGATAGAGCAGTTGCTGAAACTTTTCAAGTTGTGCAAAAAAAATATTTGTTTTCATCAAAGTAAAGTACTGAGTCGGTTACTAACGCGTAACGCGTCGTCGACGTCGTCGTACGCGGCCGGTGATAGTATTGATAACTATCACTGGCCTAGCAGTGATCTTCCGCAGGACGCAAGTGCCTTGATTAACGGTATGACCTTTACCTTTACATTTACTAGTGCAGTTTTTTTAACGAAGTATGCATCAGAATGGAATCAACGGTGTTGACTACATTGTGAGCCAAGAAGAGCACAGGACAAACGAGGGAACTAAGCAACACCAGCGGAACAACTGGGAAGAGCAGAGCGAAAGATCAATGAAACAAATAATATAGAGTAGAGAATTTCATGTATAGAAGGAACAGTTAAATTGATTGAACATGACGAGAAATCATCAAGTTTCGCGGGATCTGTTAGAATAGCAGCGCTACAACGGAGAGTGTTCACAGTTCTATGAAATTGGATAACTATATTGTTTGATCAGTACATGATCATGTCCGCACGCATCGTAGAATTTTTATTACCCTACAGAACAAACAGGAATCATCGGACGTGCTATGTCCAATCTCAGTCACGAAAGAACCCATCATCTCTCGATCTGCTATTCAATCTGGCTCGTTTTGCTGCTTTTTCGCAAATGCAGAGTGTTGCATGTTCACATTCAGGTGAGCATTCACATTATATTTGCAATTTATCTTCGATTAAAGGGTCCCCTCTGATTCTCAGTTCACTCTCCAGCCTTCTCCATGCTGTTGTGTATTATGTGGTCTTTTCTTTCTGGTATTTTTTTTTCTGTAGGTCCAATCAGATAAATGTTCTCAATTTTTCAGGCACGAATTCCCGGCAAACCAACTGAAATGTCCAGATTTTATATTGGCGAGTACAACAGTGCTCTTCGGTAATGTATTTTTTTTACATAATTACAGAAATGTTCAGGAGCACTTTCTTCTGTGTTCTCGGCATTCTTTATTGCACAAGTTTCTCTGACCACCATCCATTTCGGTGTGAGCACCGTCCCTAGCGAATCCATCTCTGTATCTGCGATAATGTGAGCTCAGCTCATTGTCTCCATTTAAAATTAATTTTTTTCCAAGCACCTCTTGCTCGTCAGCAGTCATTACTGGCACGACTATGGTGACACTTTCGCTGCGCCATTCAGAATCCGTCGAAGCGTGTTCGGAAGTGAGATTTGAAGTCACCTCCACGCTAATTACGGTTTTAGACCATGACGACGCCCATAAACATCATTCTTTCGATTCTGATCATCCTCAATCTGCTCCTGTTTGCTGCTTTCATTCATCATCAGAAAAATCAACCTAGACGCTATGCATCATGGATTTGAATCACGAGTCGTTTGAGGACAAATGAAATTTAATATAATAAAATAATATTTAATCATTTTTTTGTTACATGAGGCAACGACGAACCGTGAATTGTTGAACTCTGAATATATTGGAAAAAGTTACAGTACAAAACAAAGACACTGTGATGATGCAACATGAGAGCCGTAATCCACTGAAAGAATCTCCAGTATCCGTAAGAAATTATTGTGACATGCTGTCGGTTAATTGTACTGTTTATCAGCTGAAGTCGCCACAGACGGATGCCTTTTCTTGGTTGATTTCGAGCACAAATTAGAAGGAACTGGTAGGAATTTGCGAATCGTTGAATTGGTCATGATGAATAGAGTGGCGTGAATTGAATGGTTCAGAACGGAAAGAATCAGCTCGCACATGCCGAATACGCGTTGAGCCTGAAGGAATCCTTTTTATAACTTAAAACAAATTTGCTTACCCATCCAATATTCTGAAAGATCATTGCCAACAAATTAGCAATATTGTAGAGAACGAGAAATCCGCAAATGATCAGTGCTTGGCTCAACATCTTTCGATCTTCCGCAGTTCGCTCCTCGCTTACCCAATCGAGTCTGAATGAAAAAAAACTCACATTGTTTTCATATGAAACCGTAAAATGAAGCGAAATCGAACCCGAGAACCCGTCTACTTCCTCGTATCGCATAGTAAATTCGCATGTACATCGCAGCAATTATGAAGGGCACCAAATAATCGATACCGGAAAGCACCTGAAAACGTCTGGTAGGAGAAATTGAAAACAGTAATGCCTTACATGCATCAGCCACGGAGCAGCGACGAGAGGTTCTCCGCTAGCCTCAAATCGAAGAGTTTCTTTATTAAATATCTGAGTGGGAGTAACTATCGAAGTGAGCGCGCTTAGCGAAAGCACAACGGTCCAGCAAGAAAGGATAGGGTATAGAATAGTTCCTCTGTAAAGCGTTACGGAGACAATAGGAGGAAGCGAAAAGCGAACCTGTCAAAGATACGTCTCCACTTAGGGTACACAAATACAGCTAATCTGTTGAGAGTCATTAGCAGCGAGAGATAAATTAGCCCCTTAATAAAAAATTGATAAACAATGCTAAATTGAATAGATTACTTTATTTGGGACATAGTCGAACAACTCCATTGAGATATTGAGAGGTATAGAGTTCGTCCAAGCCTATTTTATTAAAAATGCATGAAATTCAATTTAATAATAAAAAAATTAAACCTCAGCGCGTGTGAAAGTTTCGTTCAGATCGACGTATGATTGATTGCAACCAATGGAATCTCGAATCATGTCCGGAAATGACTTCAATATCTGAAAAATAACAAGAAATTTTACTTTCATGTTTCCCTCAGTACTTGGGAAATTATGAAGAAACCATCGAGTATTGTCAGATTTTTCACGATTCGAAAAAACGGCCACTAAAAATGCTTTAGTTGGTCCAATATTTGGCGTGAAAACGAACTTGTACCAGCACTTTGCGTCCGCGAAACAGACAAATCGAAAAGGCAGCGCACATAACGGCGCCCCACACCAAAATACCACCGTAAACAATGAGAAATGTGATGAACAGTGCCAGATTTAAACCGCCGTCGTCCATACGCACAACCACTTCCGTCATTATTATTCAATGCTCCAATCGTTATCAGAAAATACAAGAAAACATTAGAAGCTGACTGCCAATGGACATAGAAACTTGGCGAAAATCGCACGCGCTTTTGAGAGGCAACGCTCAATTAGATGACTACAAGATCTGTGATACCCCATGTTTTTATCATAGCGAAATTTGGTTATCTATCTATTCACTGTAAAATCGCGGGAAAAAAAGTATGCTCTCATTCACCGGAAAACTTAATCCAGTTCTGTCACAGTATACCGGCGATCTCTAGTCATTCTCATATTGAAAAGGAATAGCTTCGACAGACGCGGAATATAGGAGCGAATCTTCGAGTTTGTCATTATAAAGATTTTTAGAATGAACAGAGTGATTACATTTTTTTATTCATGCCGAGTCATGCCTGCCTGTGTTGAGCGTTATAGACAACATCAAGGAAACAGAAACGGACGATCCTGTTGTTTTAGAATCGCAGTGTGTTCTTGCTGAACGATTTTATGATATGGTGCTGATTAGCACTCTCAGCACTTTCCTTCCTCGATAGAGCAAAAACAGAGAGCATTACGAACAGTGCATCAATACATACGTGGACAGGCAAAAATACTAGAAGAATTACGAGATTTCCAGTGTTTTCGTCAATTGGCAGATTCATTTCAGACGACATTGTTCAAATAGCATTTTTTTGGTTTGCAAATAGCAAGGTCTGATTTAAAGATTGTTGTGTGGATGTGGTGAAGGTCTCGATATCTCGTGAGAATTTTTCTCAGCTGATACCCGCCAATTCTACTGTCTGTCTCAAAATCAACTTTTCTATGCCAAAACACATTTACTATTTTGATGCTCCGGACCTCATCAAATCATTCGAAAGAAGTGTGAAATAGGTGTCGGCTCGCTCCTTAGGGTTTCTAAATATAAAATGAAAGATTTACAAAATAATGTGACGATCAAACTGTTCAATCTCTGTTGGTGCCGTGACAGGCACGATCCCTTTCCTTTTCAAAGCTAGTTTCAAACGAGGGAAATAGAAGGGAACACAGACGATAATGACAAAGCTTGCACTGCAATTTGTTTTCTTAAATTGCAGATTTTCCATTCAATTCAGATTTAAAAACTTACATCGAAATCCATAATTCGTACATTGATACTGAGAAGAATCGAAGTCCGTCGAAACCAATATTGCGAGGAATGAGGACGAACACAGGAAAGAATATGAACGGCGGTAGACACACAGCTATGATTGGGCGTGCAATTTTAGATGCCGACTAAATTGCAAACTATTCCTTATTTGGTGGTATTCTTGTAACCTTGAGTACGGAAATGTTTTCCTCGATCTGATACGTCCTCGATACTGAGTATTTGTTGATTTGAGCGCCTTGCTTAAGCTCTTGCATCACTATGCGGTTATGTCGAAATACCAGTGCGAAACTCTGTGAAGCGTCACAGTTAAATGGTGGAAAAAAAGAATGAGGATACAATGGAGCCAATGACAATCAGCACTCCAAAGCAGTATGTTGAGTCCATACTGGTCATGTATTCTGAAAATGGAAAACTGAAAATATGTAAGCTGTGTAAGTCACCGAAGACGACTAGATATGCGATGGAAATAGAAATAGAAAATATAATAGTTTCTTGAAGAACAAAGAAATAAAGAGTCGATGCGGAGTCTCGTTCATACCTGAGAGATAGAGAATTTACAAGGGCTTGGCTTCTCCATATTAGCAAATTGAATTTTTTTTTGATAGATTTCCGACTATAGTTGATATTCTTGCACAAATATGTTGATGCATTGAGAATAGAGATGGGAATCCAAGAGGCAAGAGGGGCGAATGTATGCAAAGTGAGCCGCGCTCTTGTACAAGAGTGAGAGGGAATGGCCACTCTTGTACAAGAGTGAGCGCTCTTGCACAAGAGTGAATACTCTTCTTTACAAATTGAGGGTGGGCTAATTTCCTATTAATTTTGGCACTTAGTGACAAAGAGAAAAGTTATAGATCTGAGTTCGCTCTTTCCGATGAACTGGTGTAGAAGTTTGTGTGACGTGGTCTAGCCAAGGAACGTCTGTTTGCGGCAGATTTTAGAACGGAGAATATAACCCTGTGGACGAAATGCTTGGCATTTACCATAAAAGATGATTATCGTTAAATATTTAGTATTTAGGAACGTTCCCAAGCCTTACTGTGAAAGAAAGAGTCACTTTCATATCCAACAAACCTTAATTGCGCGAGTTGACTTTGAGATTAGTCTCTTCTAGCAACATATTTGCCGTATTTTGAACTAATTCAATTAGCACAATCAGCTCTACAGCTATCATGGTGATAACTAAGTGCGAAGACCCGCAGGTAATGCAAAATGTCTCGATTTCCAGACAGGAAGCCGGGCCTGTATGAGAAGAGTATTCTCATGGAAAACATAATCCGATCATTCCAGAATTAGCTTTATGCTGATAATACAGTGAAACCTGAGCTAATTTGCATCAAACCCGGAGAAAAACAGGCAAAAACAGCCCAATTCGGAATCTACTCTTGAACAAGACCTCTCACTCTTGTACAAGAGTTAATCCCTCCTTGCTTTCCATCTCATTCCTCGCCGCGCAGAGCGGCGCCTCTTGCTTTCACTCTTGCTTTCCCATCCCTAATTGAGAAAAGTCAAAAACTCATACCTGGAAATGAAGTGAGCTCGTAAGAAACATCTGCCTAATAATTATTACTCGGAAAATCCGCTTACCAAGCCCACGCATTTGTTGCAATCCACCGATCCAAAGCAATAATCGCAACTCTGATCATAAATAATATGAAAAACCTCGAAACGCTGTTGGATAACTTACAGTGAAGTCATGTAACCGAGAAATATTTCCTTCATCATACTTCCCAATATCAGAGGAAATGTTTCCACTGCGACTGATTGAAACATTTACTACGAACTTGAAGCTCACCGTAACACGATGGTCCATAATATTGATGATGCATCACAGCCAACCGAGATGGGGCATAGAAACAGTATAGAAGAATTGTACACGTTATTCTCAATCCAACCTCGAGCAAAGAGTGTTAATAACTGTTTGGAAGTATTGCTCACTATGCGGTGAATTTTCGATGCTTTATATGCCGCATAGATAACAAGAGATGCTGCGATGTACGTGAGTACTATGAACACGATCTAACAATTACGTTTTTTTTATTGAATAGACACCTCATTTCACCTCCAAACTGTAGATGATCTCGAACATAGGTGTGAATTTATCCGTGTCGTTGCGTGAGAGAAAATTGACGAGAAACATGGTCGGTGTTGTTATTCAAGGTGGAGAATGAAGCTTATGAGAAACGTGGACAGCTGCGAATACTTTTCTGCGATGTTTGGGCTTTCGGCTGAATTAGTTTCTGCTTATCGATAGTTCTCAGTACGGTGGTCAATGTTGCCAATGTACAGTTAAAATGACATAATGTGAACCGTTTATGATAAGTTATGATAACTTATCATAAGATGTCATAAAACCATGATTGCTCAGCAGAGCCTGAATGGATCACGCTGAAATTTTGCATGGTAGCACAGTTCCTGTGCCCCGTCAAACTGACACTCTCGAAAAATCGATATTTCGTAAGCATCGCGGTCGCGCGTTGCGCGCGTGATGACCAAAAGTGGGCGGAGCTTAGCTGAATTTGGACATTTATTAGTCCTACTCGCTAAAATCTCATTTTTTTTGAATATTTCGGTATTCTTCAATTTTGAGAATGAGATTTTCGATTCAACACAAATTCTCGTCCAGACTCCGCCCACTTGGGGTCATCACGCGCGCAACGCGTGACCGCGACGCGTGTGAAATATCGATTTTTCGAGAGTGTCAGTTTGACGGGGCACAGGAACTGTGCTACCGTACACGATTTCAGCGTGATCCATTCAGGCTCCGCTGAGCAATCATGGTTTTATGACATCTTATGATAAGTTATCATAAGTTATCATAAACGGTTCACATTATGTCATTTTGACTGTATATTCTTTTATTGATGATATTGCTCATAGGTTTTGCATGCGACCATTTATGATTTACACAATTTACTTGTTTTTTAGTCACACCGAAATGTTTAAGAATTGCTATGTTCACCACAATCGTCTAGGTAAATCGAGAACATGTGGTTCTTTGCTGTAAGCTACGAGCTTCAAAAGTGCACTGAAATAAATTTGCTTGCTATCAATTTTGAAAAAAAAGATATACACTCGATATGGACAAACAAAGTAACGAGATATGAGTGGATAACTTTTGTGGCTCTTTGAAATGCTATGTATGCGTTCGAAGTTCAAAAAAAATTGCGCAAACCCCTTGGGTACTAGTGCACCACAAAAAATCGTCGCAATCGGAGCATTTTGAAGAATTCATCCCGTTCTTTCAGTTTCCGCGTTATAACAAAGTTATCGCGCAATCGAATGAATGTGCATTCGCGCCACTTCTGACACAGAAACCGCCATCACAAATTGTGAATAGTTTATTGTGACAGAATCGTATTCATAATTTGCTATTACATAAATCAGATAAAAGTCATCCAATTTCAGCACATGCCGAAGAAGAAAGGAGATCAACGTCTTACATTTTTCCAGTACTTGAATTATTTGATAATTTCGACTTGGAAATTTCCTTTAATCGCTATGCAACGAGACGCTTTTTACTTTGACGGGAAGATTTATGCCGAAGTCCGTCCTCTTTTCGAGATAATTCACGCTTCTGAGGTGGCAAAAGCAACTATAACAATGTTCGGATAATTATAATAATTCAGCTAGTGCTCCTTATTGCCTTTCTCTCGCTCGCTCCATTCGTCATTGCTATCACGTGGAGGGCCGCACCGCTTCATAGAAACGTGCGATTGCACCGATATTCGATTATTCGGAAATGGCCATCTTCAGATTCGAATGTTCTTCATCTTGGACATTCTTCACGGCATGACTTCTACTGCTGCGCGAGTAATTTTTCTGGCCTCTCAGTATATTGACGTCGAGTATCAGCGTAAGTGAAACATGCCGATGCGTCAGTTTTTTCAAAAGATTTTTCAGGTGACCTTGTGGTCACTGTCTCACTACTTTTTCGTCGCGAGGCTTTCTCTTTTCTCACCTTATCGTGCGCCATTTAAAAAATTTCGAAAATAGGAAATTGTTTGTAATTCCAGATTCCTGTCACTCGCCGGCGGTCGTGCAACGGCGACGGTTTTCTGGTCGTGGTACACACATTCAATTATTGGCTGAATATATTCACTTTCTCGTATTTGACATTGTTAAGAATGGTCAAACCAGTATGGGCTCGATATCGATATTTTCCGAATAATGAGCATGTGATTGCGGCGCGTTTCAGGTACGAGCGACAGGGCACGAGCACGCTTGTTTCCTTCTATGCCGTCTCATTGTTGGTTGAGTTTCTTTCGATCATAATCTCGCTTATGCTCACATGCCTGAAGGCCGGCGATGAGACAGGTGATTTGTGCAAACAATTTTTTTCTTCGCCTTTGGCAAGTCATATCTATAAATAGACAATCTCAGAGCGATTTGCGGACAAGCTTTTTCTCGCTGGCATTTTGGGTGTCCCAGCTGCAGCAATAATGGTGAATGATGTACACAAAATTATATATGAAAAAAAAGATGATTAAAGATGGAGTAAACTCAATATTTTCGGACATAATCTGACATCAGTGGTCAAAAATTAGTAAAAAATGAGAAGGGAAGATCCGGGAGAGGAGTGAAAAACTATCGCATCTGACACTCTCATCCTCTTCAATTCCCGACGCCTTTCTTTACTGCTTCTTCTAATAATTAATTTCCGATTATCCTCGTAATTTGGCGGTACAACCGTCGAGAAGTGCGCACCGCTCTCGATAGGCACCGCGTGCAGCGATACTCGCTAGCGAGGCTATACCAACTAAAAGAAAATGTCTCGATTATGAGGGTGAGCCTTTTGAATTTACTACGTTCATCAATGGGAACTGCTGTGGTTTTTGGCCCAGGCAACAACGGCGCTGAATGTGGAGTGGGTAGGGAGTGATAATGACAGGGAAGAAGTACACTGAAAGAAATGCCTGAGCCAAGACCATAAATAGTCCATAAATAATAGGGCGTACAAATAATTCAGATGCTATCGAAAGTCGTCGTTTTTGGTTTCCTGCTCAGTTGCCCGGCCAATATTAGCTTTGCCGCCTACCTTCTCATGTCACCTGAATGGATTCTCTCTCGACATCTATGTATTGCATTAGATGATTGGTGGATCGCAGTGTGAGAAATGATGACCTTATTTTTATCCGCTCCTGTTTGAACTTCCAGGGCCGCGCTATGTTTACTCATATTTCTCGCTATATCTGATGTTCGATTTCGGAAAGCTGCGAGAAATACGCCGATAGTTCGACATTTAGTATTGAACGCATGGGCTAGTGGATGGGAGGACAAGTAAAAAAAATTCACAATCGGTCAAAGTCGCATAATTGCAGGTTCTTCAAGAAACATGTCAAACAAAATCATCCCGAAATTGGGAATGCCTACTTCAATTGGTTGGACCGTGACCTGAAGTTAGAAACAAGAGGAAATATCGTGAATATCGAATAAACGAAAAAGCGAAACAACAAATTCAGTGCTGGATTCGTTGCGATAAAAAAATCAGTCCCCGAAACTCCTATATATTTTTCACAAAGTTGCTTTCCACTCACTTCATGACTGCGGACACCGAGATCTATTAATTGCATGTACGGGTTACAACTTTGCCCAATACGAGAGATGTGTCGAATAAATGAACTCATTGCGAAAAAATAATGACTTTTAACATTTTTTGAATTATTTTTCTTTTTTTTTAAATTTAAATCGAAGAATTTTCTAAAACTTTATCGTTCATGAAATGCAAGATTTTATCAAATACAAAGGAATAAATTAAATCGTCAGCTTATGCGCTAGTCGTGGCCTCGGGAAATTCGGTTGAGGCTTCCGGGAATACTGAAGACCCAGCCTCACCAGTCACGAAAGGGCCATCAGTCGATATTTCAGGGAAGACAGATGATCCGGCATCGGTGCTGACTATGGGGAAATCAGTCGAAGTCTCGGGAACAGCGGTGGAACGACGGGGATGGGGTTTCTTGGAGTGACGGTGGGGTCCTCCATGCTCATTAGAGTGAGATCCAGAGTGAGGTCCAGAGTGCTCGTGGGATCCAGATTCGGAATCTGAGTCAGAATCCTCTTCAGATCTAGAATGATGAGGGCGCCCAGTAGGTCTGGGAGGTCCACGGGGAGTCGAGCGACGAGCGGGGCCTGAGGGACTGGGAGGAGATCCGGAGGGTCTTGGGGATCCCGAGGGAAGGGGAGATCCGGATGGTCGAGGGGAGGATCGAACGCGCTGAGAAGCGGCGAAGGCAATGATACACAGAAGGAAGAGAATGGTGAGTCTCATCGTTCCCTTGAGGGTGGCTCCTTCCGGAAAGAGGAGGAATTGGTGTGGAAGAGAGCGGAAGGGAGCTTATATGGAGAGGAACGGACGCAGCTGAGACAACAGAACGAACACGCGGTGTGAACGGGAACAATGGGATCGACACACTCACATCCGTAACGGATGTTGGAAGTGCCAATTGGTGACTCAGCCGAGTTTACGTGAACGAAGATCCCATACATTTTCACAGTCTGCTTGACTAGGTTAAAAGGTGTATCCACGTCAAGCGATTTTACGTCGTATAACAACGCTAGGTGATACTACTTGTAAGGCTAGCTGTCAGATGCACTTCAATACGCTGTGACTCAATGCTGCTAGGTTAGGTTACCAATTTGTCGACATCGGGGATAGCAATGATTGGTTGGCCTCGGCTTAGGATTGAACTCGGTATCCTTCGAATGACCGCTGGCGCTTTTTAAAATTTTAAAAAAAATTTAAAATTAATATTTTTTTTGGGGTAGATTCAAGAGCCGAACGAACAACCATAGTAAACTAAATTCGATTCTCGGTAAATTTTAAATTGGTCTCAATGCCTCCTGCCCGTACCTATAATTGTTGGTGAGTGGATTAGTAGTTCAGACAACATTTCAGGTCCATAATTTGCATTTGACTTACACGCATTTCTTTTTTCTGTCGTGATGGACGAACCTTCTCCAATTTTTCCGCCTGTAAGAAATGTTTGTCTCGGGGCAACGTTGAACTATCCTATGGAAGAGATTCCACAATGGAAGGAGACACTGTATTTTCGAATACTTATTATTATTGGATCATTAACTCTTCCAATCAATGTATTAACCGTTTATCTCCTCATCGCCAAAAGTCCATTTTTCTCCACAGAAATGCGAGTTTTGCTGATTAATCTGCAGGTAACGTGAATGAATAATTCGATACAAATCGTTTTATTGTAGGTCCAAACCTCTATTCAAAGCGCTCATTTCTGTTTTCTGTTTATGCCAGTCCTTTTTCCGGCGATGGGTTGAAATTATTAATATCTTTTAATACATGCAGTTCGTTTCAGGAGGCGGATATTGCGCCGGACTTCTTTGTATTGTTGGACAGGACTTTCATATTGGTCTGGTACGCGAAGTTTTACTTTGTTCGCCTAAATTTTGCCCCGTAACTTAGACTCAATTTCTTTTCTGTCTCTGTTTCGTCGCTGGAGCTTTTTCAATGCTCATTTTCCATAAAAACCAAAGTCTTCTTCCGCCAGCATCCAAAATGCGCATTGGAACACGATTAAAGATGGGTAAGAACAGTTCCCAAATCATGCTTATATATTTTTTACTTTATTGTCAGCTATCTATGTTATTTCCCATATACTACTACTCTCCATGCCAATCATCTTTTCTGTTGCCAATTCACCGTTGGAAGTTCAGCAAAAATTCATCGATCATTGCGTAAGATCTACCATTGCACACAAAGAAAACTCGAAATATTTATAATTCAGAAATTCGGTTTCCTCACTTGGAGAGAGCGTAATCTTACGTGGGGTATCATTGTACTATCTCAAGATTCACTCGCTTTCAACTCACTCATTTTCTCCATGACTGCGAATTTGTCATTTTTCGGAAGTGCAGCGTGCTTTCTACTCATTCATACCATGTGGATCATTCTGAGGTTTGCAAGCAAATTCGAATATTAGAAAGACATTTTTGTGCAGTCATTCTAACAAGAACGCCCACAATACTGTGCGTCAAAGGAGAAAGATCACAAATATGCTGATCGTTTTTAGCCAGGTTGGGTATTATTATTGAATGAGACAAATCAATAAATATTCCCAGCTGATTGTCGCCTTCTTTCTTCTCGTTCTTCCCCTTTCTCTTATTATGATGCAGATATCACAGCAGATCCCGGCTAAAGCTATCAGTCAGACCAGCTTGAAATAATATTCAACAGCTTTCAAAATATGAAGCGGAATGCTTTCATCTCGCATCCAATTTGAGAGAGTGCTTGGACTGATGAGCCGATTCCAAATGCTTTGAAATCGACTGCCCATCACGAAAACTAATTCTCAGAATTACAGGTTTAGTACTCGATCTTCTTTGCATTTTTAGTACTTATTCTCTGTGTAATTCTATGATATTTCTGATTGGAAATAAACAGTGAGCGATGTATTCTTGAATCACACTTAATGGAAACCTTTTCGATATCTTCGAATGCTACGAGTTTTCCTTGGTTCTCACTTCGAAATCTGTGCAATGTCTGACTCCATTCGAGTACGTTTGATAAACGACCGGCAATAATCAGAATCATTCAGAATATCGAAAACATGGAATCTTTTAATGATGGAAAATTTGCTTACATGATTCGATTGGTGAAGAAACGGCAATTGATGAAACGGGTTGCAACTCAGAGCAGAAATACGTGAGATGTGATGTATGAAAACGTATTATGACAAGGTCCAAATGAAGAATTTTTCTTTTTTTCTTTATCGTTCATGAAATGCATCAGACAACGTAATTGCAGCTAATGAATTTATCAAATACAAAGGAATAAATTAAATCGTCAGCTTATGCGCTAGTCGTGGCCTCGGGAAATTCGGTTGAGGCTTCCGGGAATACTGAAGACCCAGCCTCACCAGTCACGAAAGGGCCATCAGTCGATATTTCAGGGAAGACAGATGATCCGGCATCGGTGCTGACTATGGGGAAATCAGTCGAAGTCTCGGGAACAGCGGTGGAACGACGGGGATGGGGTTTCTTGGAGTGACGGTGGGGTCCTCCATGCTCATGAGAGTGAGATCCAGAGTGAGGTCCAGAGTGCTCGTGGGATGCAGATTCGGAATCTGAGTCAGAATCCTCTTCAGATCTAGAATGATGAGGGCGCCCAGTAGGTCTGGGAGGTCCACGGGGAGTCGAGCGACGAGCGGGGCCTGAGGGACTGGGAGGAGATCCGGAGGGTTTTGGGGATCCCGAAGGAAGGGGAGATCCGGATGGTCGAGGGGAGGATCGTACACGCTGAGAAGCGGCGAAGGCAATGATACACATAAGGAAGAGAAGGGTGAGTCTCATAGTTCACTTGTGGGTGGCTCCTTCCGGAAAGAGGAGGAATTGGTGTGGAAGAGAGCGGAAGGAAGCTTATATGGAGAGGAACGGACGCAGCAGCTGTGCACATTGGAAGACACGCAAGCCGATGGAAGGGATGTCGGAATATATATCTTCATTGTCCGCACTCGTTCGTTGTTCTGATCGGAGAGCGAACGGCGAAATGAAGAAACGAAAAGATTCATTGTGTCAGCCCTAGTCGAGGATGCGATTGGATTGCCACCCACATCAAGGACGGAACGACTGATAGAAGATAACAATAAGCATCGAAACGATGAAATGATCGAACAAATTGAAAATATGTTTTTTTTTTGGAATTCTTAGTGGAAAAATATTCCGTATGTGATTTTCATCCGTGATTTTCAATTGACTTCGGTATGCGACTAACACACAGAACATGTTGATTGGTGTTCATCTGTAATAGTTCTAATTTTATGAATGAAAAAAGAGCAAATGTGCTTTATGTCGATTCCGCCGGCGCCCTCCCGACACGGGGGCGGCATGGATGGATGATCCGAACGGCGACAGCTGGGTAAACTCGCCGTTTGCGTCAACAACCGTGACGAGGTAGTGCATGGAAAAGCAAAGGAGAAAGGCATAAGCGAACCAAAGCACATGCACTCTAATTATGTTAGGGTGCTAAATCAGCAAAAAGACGGTCTATTGCCGTACAATTTCAATGTTTACTCGCTGTTTCACGTGAGACATGCCGCCACTGAAGGAGGGGTAGTCTGGCCCTCTTCCTCCGTTTCATGAAGACGAACATGAATTGCTGAGCGACAGCCCCGCTTTGTCCAAAAGCTATGACAAATCGATTCCCTAGAGGCTTCCCTAGAGGCTTCCCTAACTATCACATCTTATTCCCTGAACTACTTGCACAATTCCCCAGCTGACATGCATTTGTGTACAGAACACATTGGAAGATGCAGCACGTCAATCGTTTCAACGAGCCCGATGACAAGCCCAACGTATTCAGCGAGCCGTTTCCCTATTTGTTCTCAAGTGAAAACATTAATTGATGATACAAGCATGAGCTTCACTGAACTGAACGCACATCTTCAGGTACTGTACGGTTAAGTTGACCCTTAAAAATTTCCTCATCTGACGCCAACATAATCTGACGGGCCAACGCAATCGTCCTCTCATCTTCCAGCTTCATTGGCATTTTATGCAAGTCAACGGCACCAGAGGACGTAGGCGTAAAAATAAAAAGCGTATCGATCAGCTCAATGCAGTACAAGGCCTTTAGAAACGGAGTAGAGTGCGCAATTCGGGTCGCCGTCTCTTCATTTCACACACTCTCTCGCCGGTCAGAGAGGCGAGAGAGTGTGAGAAATGAAGAGACGGCGACCCGAATTGCGCACTCTAAAACGGAGTATACTCTCTCCATCGTCAAATTTTGCACAGTTTCTTCGGAAACCATTATTTTTCTAATGTAAGTTCCTTTCGAAAAACACCTCAAACGTCAAATTAAGCGACATCGTCGAAACGTATTTTTCCTTGAAAATGCGACAACACCTACTGCCGGTACTTGACCGTAGTCGATGCGTACAGTGCGTACAGAGCGGTATTTTGTGAATAGTTCATTGCCATGAAGCTCATTATTATCACATAATTGCAGGTACTTGCGCACTTCTCTTCGGATTAATTGCACTCACAGGCGGCTTTTCCATTGGAGGTTGAATTTGTAGTACCTGCTTCTTGGGACAAGAAAGGTCATTGGAAAAGAGGGCGGAAGAACTTATCCAGCACTAGTTTTGCATCTGGTCATTCTTATCCGAAAAAAAAGAAAAAAATATGAACTCATTTACCAGCCCAAAGAAACGCAGTACCAGTCGGGTAAAAGCGAAGAATCTCATTCATCAAATATAATCTATATTCAGCATAACCAATTAGCATCGAAACACATCTCGGTTGTTGTGATAATAAGAATGCCTTTTTTCTGAGCGGGGAATACGCATAATTAATCTTTCCACTCTGCGAGAAATGAGGCAGGTGAATCTATAGCGAGGCCGAGCCAGTCACACTACTCTCCATTATTTGCTGGCTCATGTTCTTCGTCAATTATATTTCACGAAATGACACGGATCGATACTATCCCTTGTTTGAATGTATGTACGGAGTGGAGGTTCATTTTCTTCCTATAAGAATTTCGTTAGTATTTCTGTTCAGCTTATTCTTATTCTTGTCACTTTTCTCGTCGGTCTAATAGTCATATTTCTACATTACAAAGCAACAAAACTTCAGAGACTGGTGAATGATTCCCCTGAAATTTATCATAACTTGCTCATTAGGTTCGACTGCGCAACGGTTTCTCGATTTTCGTCGATATTTTGAACGCCTGCTCACGCATCATAGTATTGCATCATCAATACTTTGGTCCTTCGGAATACGGTATTGTTATTTGTTTTCTAAATTCAACAAGCTTTCAGTTGAAACAACGTCACTGATCGTGGGTAGTATGATGAAAGAGATATTCTTTGGATACATGACCTCATTGTAAGTTTCTGTGAATCGTCATATGAATCGCTTCAATTATTATTTAGGGGCTTCATAGTGGCTCTCGATCGATGTGTGGCAACAAAAGCATGGTCCTGGTGAGTTCATATAACTTGTACTGATTTTATCTCGTTGGGCTATAGGTAATCTGGTCGTTCAGTGGCCAGAGTGTAAACATCACAAAACTTCCTACCTTCTTAGACATTTCAAATCACCTGTATAATTCTGTCGTGAAATCCTATTAGAGAGAGTCGAGCCCATTCATTCTTCGCCTCGCGCGCCTAGCGGAGCAGTCGGCGAGCGCCCGAAGGGCGCGAGACGACCGCGGAGCGACTGGGGCGAGCGTAGCGAGCCCCCCAGCCCCCGGCAGGGGCCTCCGGAGGACTAGCCCCTGGAGGGGGCTAGTCTATTACAACTAGGGCAATTTCGATATTTCCTGTCCACATTTCTCGGAGATTTTATTTAGAGATATATTCGTACAATTATGATTCATTGAATGAAATATTGCGAAACTATTACAAACTGTAAAAATTGATTTATATTTGAGGTACGAAAGCGGAAAGAAATCAACTCTTCTGTTCTTCGCATTTCAAGAAGGACTTCTTTTTCTTGTATCCTTTGCCATCGCTTACCTTCTTGTTTTTGGTTTATTTGCACTAACATCATTTTGCAATAATGCAAAGTCATTTAGACTACATCACATGCATGGATTCTCTAATATATTTCGGGTTACTATTTATATCAGGATCAATCGTTCGTCCTAGTGTGCAATCTATGGAAACTATTTTTAATTCAAGCTTATCGTTTTCGTACTGCGGTACAATATGCGAGTAATGCGCAAGCTAAAGCAAGGAGCTGTCGTCAATCTATACTCTGTCTCTCGAACATTCCAGATCAAAGAGAACATCTCTGTCCTTACGGTATCAACGCAACTATTACATTATCTAAATGTATTTCAGTCATACGCAAATATTGCACTTGTTCAAATATCTATGACTACACCCGCATTTGCATTTTTCTCTGCATTTCTTTTTGTTCCATCAAATATTGGTTTTGACGGTCTCCGCTTCTTCTGCGCCGCAATGTTCGATCTGTGGCTTTCTATGTCGGTTCATTTGCGAATTAATAAAAATAACTCTTTTTAGCACCAGCATAACTGTAGTCTGTTCGTTGCCGTACTATTTTTCTCATCTGAAAAAAATTCTGAGATCTCGAAAAGGATCGAGCGTTGCTGCCATTGGGAATATTGACAAGTGAGGAGGAATAAAGCGAAGATAATGAGGGTTTTTTTCAGAAACACTCAAGAAGCCGGAGACGCCTATTTCAAGATGTTGGCGAATGAGTGGCGTTGATATCGGAACGAAATTTTTCTTGTTTCAGTTCAAAGCAAAATAAATTGTTCTTGAACAATCGTTGTTTTGTTATCACGCGTTTTTTGAGACATCGCATGACCCCTAGAAGCCAGGAGCCCCAAGTTTTTTGGGTGCCTATATAGGATATGACAAAACTTGTATAACGGAACTGTTGTCCCAGAACCGGCTTTTAGGCATATTTTCCGGTTTTGGAGCCGGATGTACTCTCAGATGATTTAGAGTTCTGTCGTTTGACATAAAAATGCAGAAAAAAATTATAAACAGCTTCTGTGTTCACACAACGTCCAGAATTTTCTGATCAACACCATGATACCCATGAAATATTTTATTTTTATTTTTAGTGCATTCAGTGGTAGAAATGAAACTCTCAGAAATGTCCGTCCAGAAACGTTTGAAGATACCTCATAGTAGTGCTATTCATTGTCCTCTGTATCTCTTTCGTAAACTTACCTAGAATACACCTCGCACAACATGACAATTAGTCTCATCGGCGGAGAAAAGTTATCCTTGCAGTACTTTCGAACCAGTCGAGGCCACATAATGCCCGTACTGGGCTGTAGAGTCTTCTTACAGTGAGATTGGGGATTAGTTGTGGATCATTAACATCACGCAGTCATGAAACAGCCATTGCAGACACTTGCGGGCTTATATTCGCTCTGATTATTCTCGTAGTTGGTTCTAAAAATTATCGCTTGCATTTGTACTTCAAGCTGCCGCGCGCACAAGGAAAAAAGGTTAAAAAATAAGGTAAAAGTGTATCCCCTCAAGCGATTTTACATTCGTAAGACAGCGCTAGGTGGGGCCCACTGCTAAGACCAGCTGTTAGACGGACTACATACCCTGCTCACCAATGCTTTTCAGGGTAGCCTTACCTTTCGCAACCGAGGACACTTCCAATTTGCCGACCCCGGGGGGGGGATAGCAAGGCTTGGTTGGCCTCGGCGGGGGATTGAACTCGGTACCCTTAGAATGGCGAGCGGCGCCTTACACCACTCGGCCATTCCGCCATCAAAAAGCACAAGAATGGTTCTGACCAAGAGAAAGAAGAAGAAAGAGAAGAAAGAGAGGCTGATGAATGGTACAGCACGTATTGTTCTCCTCGTAGTTTCCTTAACATATTATAAGCAAATATTATAAACACACTCACAAAATATTATCAGCACACTCACATTCCAGTGAAGAGCGCGGCCCTACTGCAAAAAAGCGCATTCAGCAATATTCTATCAACAGTATTACGCAAAACATTGCAGCTGCTACCGTAACGCACGTCCCGATAACAATAAAAATTACTGCAGAACGGGAATGATAATTAACCGTGAGACTGTGCGGGAAAAGACAGGTGAAATTTATGCGAGCTGAGCCAGTCATATTACTTCCTATTCTTTTACTGCCCATGTATTTCGTCAATTATATTTCACGAAACGACATGGATCCATACTATCCCTTGTTCGAAATATTTTACGTGGTTGAGGTTCCAATGATCTCTTCCGAAAAAAACATGGTCAAAATTTTGTTCAGCTCATCTTTATTGTTGCCACTTTTCACGTTGGCCTATTAGTGATTTTTCTGCACTACAAAGCTACAAAACTGCAGCTACTGGTAAGGGAACTGTTACAAATATTTTGAGGAACTGACTCAGGTTCGACTGCGCAACAGCTTCTCCATTTTTGTTGAAATATTGCACGCTTGCTCTCGCATCATGATAATGCACCATCAATACTTTGGTGTTTCCGAATACGGTATCGTTTTGAATTATGTAGCATGAACTATTTTTTTCAGTTGAAACTACATCTCTGTTCATAGGAAGTATGATGAAAGAGATCTTCTTTGGATACATGACCTTGCTGTAAGTTACGCTTGTTTTTGAACAATATGCGTCAATAAGTATATACAGGGGCTTCATAGTAGCTCTGGATCGATGTGTGGCTACAAAAGCGTGGTCTTGGTGAGTTCAAGTGACGTAAAGCAACAAAATTTGTTCAAAAGGCAACACGTTTGGCTTCAGGCATTTTGATTTCTGAGTGGCTAAACGTTGTTTACTATTTCGTTATCACCTGGACATTTCAATCTGAGGATGTGGCATAGCAAAAAAATATGAAACCGTTTGCCTAAGAATCGAGCAAAGGCCGTTATTTTTTTGGGTAGCTTGGGGTTTTTGAGCATGCTGATGCTAAATGGCCAAAATAAATTCGGTCGTAGAAGTTTCGTAGGCTCCAGACGACGTCACGTCTCTCCAGAACAGTGAAAAATGAAAAGCATTTGAGGTACGAAAGCGGAAAGAAATCAACTCTGTTGTTTTTTGCATTTCAAGAAGGTTTCCTTTTTCTCGTATCCGTTACCATCGCTCACCTTCTTGTTTTTGGTTAGAAAATTCATTAATCCTAATAATAATTCAAAATACGATAATTCAGAATACTTCACGTGCTTGGATTCTTTAATCTGCTTTGGAACACTATTTCTATCGGGATCAACCGTTTGCTTAATTTTTTTAAACAAAATTTTTAATACGAATTACAGCTCATCATTATCGTACTCCGGTACAATATTCGCGTAATGAGCAAGCTGAAACAAGGAGCTGTCATTAATCGATATTCTGTCTCTCAGTCATTTCAGATCAAAGAGAACATCTCAGTGCTAACGGTAATTGACACAAAGGGCGTCTTATTTAAAAAAAACATATTTCAGTCATACGCAAAGATCGCCTTTCTTCAAAATTCTTTGACTACACCTGCATTTGCATTTTTCTCAGCATTTCTTCTTGTTCCATCTAACATTGGATTTGACGGACTCCGTTTCATTTGCGTAGCATTGTTTGACCTGTGGCTCTCGATGTTCGGTACTTTTCTAAATTAATAAAAAAATATCATTTTTAGCGCCAGCCTAACTGTGATTTGCTCTTTGCCGTACTATTTTCCTCATCTTCGAAAGGCGCGCAGATCTGGAAAAGTATCAAGAGTTGCGGCGATCGACAATATTGACAAGTGAGAAGGAACGAAATTGAGATGCGGTCGAGAATATCCACTTCAGAAACGCTCAAGCAGCCGGGGACGCCCATTTCAAGATGTTGGCGAATGAGTGGCGTTAAATTCGCAAATTTCCCTTTGTTTTGCACAGTCATAGCAAGAGGGAGCAATCTTACACAATCATTCTGCTGTGATAATTCAATTATTCCTTGTAATAAAATCACCTGAGTTGGAACTCGGTTCACCTAAGTGCACTTTTCTTCTATCAAATATAATTACACCAGCTGGAATAAGAACTTTAGCAAAAATCGAACTTTGAAGACCGAGTGCACAATGATTTGCGAATTAGATTTTTTTTAAGTATCCTGATAGTGGAATAACGCTGTTTCAAAAGGAAACAAAAGGTGTTTTTCCACACAAGGAGGGCCACATTCCAACGTTCAGTATGTCCTAAGAAGCTGAGCAACCTATGCGAGAGCTATGCCCACTCTGACTCGAAAAACTTATGAGACAGACTTTACCGTACTGTGGAAATGTCAGCGATAAAGAGTGAAAGTATTATATGTGCGAGCAAATAAATATTTCTAAGAGTGCGTCGGCCATATTGCATTTTCACAAGCTTCAACCCATTTATCACAGATTTCGCTAGAGATTTTAGCAAAATCGGCTACTTTGAAAAAAATTTCCAAACATAAGTGCAATCAACCACACTACTATGGTAACATAGTGTAGTGTCAAGAATTCGAGAGTTGCAGCTCTCATGTCTCATTACCGGAGTTTTAGAAAATTCCGGCTAACAATATGTGACCTGCTCGGTGCTCACTCACTCGAGAATTGCCCGAATCTAATACAAACGGGATCTTATCTGTAAAAGAAATAACGTACGATGTTTTTTATTTATTTTTTTCTTGAAAATTGTTTGCCTTTTTCTAAGAACAACAACACCCAAAATAGACTGTCATAAAGACTGTCATAATTTATTTCTCATGAAAAGTTACACGCAAATCGACTTTGGCTCTTCTTTTGAGCCTACTTGATCATTTAATCATTTCCAGTCGTTCGTTAGAAGCGTAAAGTAAGCATCACCTAGTTCCGGGGTGTTTCTGAATGTGAAAAAATAAAAACCGTTATTTTCATCGATCAAACTTTTCAATAAATTGCATATCCGGCACGGATTTAGTGCGCATTGCTCCTGACTTGACTGTTTGCATCAAGCGAGGATAGTAGAGTGGAAGGCAGGCGACAACAACAACTGTCGCCCTGAAAGACATGAAAGACCGTTACTCTCATCTAATTTTCGTTCTTTTTTACCCCGCATTTTCCTCTTTTCTGCTCAGAGTGTCAAAATCGTTCGAAAATATTTGTGAGATTAGGCAGAAAATGAATGGGCATTTCTTACATGGACAGCCAGAGATGGTACATTGATGCACAAAAGAATCGGAGTCCGTCGTATCCGATATTGGGAGGAACGAGATAGAAGACGGGATAAAACGCAAAAGGAGGAATGCACACGCATACGAGTGGACGCGCTACTTTTGTGTATGTCTAAACGCGGTTTACTATCAATGGGAAATATAATTTGCGTGTTACGGTTAGCAAGTCGATGTTTTCCTTGATCTGGAAGGTACGTGCAATCGAATATTTGTTGATCACGGCGCCTTTTTTGAGCTCCCGCATAACTCGCAGATTATGACGAAACACTATGACAAACACCTGCAACAAGCACATCGAAGAAATAAAGAGAGTTCATTAACGACTAATACCGTAGTTCCAATAACAATTATGACTGCGAAGCAATACACTGATGTCATACTGCTAATGTAATCTGAATGATTTTTGATTGAGAGTAGAAAATGTGCCAAAAAGTAAGAACTCAATTACCGTAAACGATTATGTATGCTAATGAAATGGCAATAGTGTACAGAAGAATTTCTTGCAGTGCGAAGAAAAGCAGAGTGGAATTAGCGCTGCTTTCATACCTGCTTTTCAGACTTTGAACTTTTCAACTCTCCGAACTTATCGAATTCATTCAGACTTACCATGCCCACGCTTTCGTAGCAACCAATCTGTCTAGGGCAAGAAAAAAGACTCTGAAGAGTATATTTATCGAAATACATCTCGCTCAAACCGAAACTTACAGTGAAGCCATGTAGCTAATGAATGTCTCCATTACCATGCTGCCAAAAATCAGATCGTTTGTTTCGACTAAACAAATTCTCTGTTTCATAGATCAAAATTTTTTTCACCGTATTTGGAGGGACCGTAATACTGATGGTACATAACGATCACACGTGTTGAAACGAAGATATCGGCTAAAAACATCGAGAAAAATACTCGGAGCTTGATCTGAAGAATTATTCGAATGACTTGAGTGAGGCGATAACTCACCATGCGATGAATACCCGGCGTCATGAGACCGACACAGCAGACCGCGACTGAGAGGATAAGCGCCAAGAGAATGAAGACAAGCTTGAATTCACGGATTAAAGTGCACCGATGGATGGTATACCTCTATACTATAAATGATTTCGAACATGGGTACGAATCGGTCGGTGTCATTCCGAGATATGAAATTCACGAGAAACATAACCATGTCGAGGGGAAGCTAGCTGTGGAGTGTTGTGAGCGATCTACGTCGCTCAATGATCAAACCGCTTTACGACTTTTTACATGGAGTGGTCGCGAATTGTTGACACTTTGAGCCATTGCGTGATTTTTCGACGAAAGCAGGTGATAAATACATCTGTATGAACTTGATGTGTTATATAGAGGTTAATGGATTAATTATTGTTTAATTACCTGGAAAACGAATGAACCGTGTGCTATTCAAACGAAATATCCAAATCTCGAACGAATTTTTTTACACTTTTTTCTCGCATTGCTATGTCGTTATATTGTATTACTCATTAGATGCAAATGGTTTCTTATTGACAAGATGCAATCCATATTGAATAAAGGTAGTAAAGAAGTAAAGAACGCATCTTGTTTATGATATGATATATCCATTACTAAACAAGATAGAGATCAGTTTCAATTGTAATCTCATTAATGTTAAGCTCGTTTTGAACGACTACTGAGAATGAGTCCGTTTAATTATTAATGCGTTAGCTTTTGATTAATTCCAAGTGGCAGGTAATTCGGAGAAAAAGCGAACCACCTGTAATCAATGTGCATTTTTAGCTTGTGTAGCGACAATCAGAATTGGGAAAATTTGAGAACTAGGTTCTGAATTGTGTTTATGTTGTTGAAAGCCCGATCGGCTGACAATGACTGCAGAAATGCGTTTAATAAACTAATATTATAATAAATACATCATTAGGCTTCTCAGAAAGTTAGTTCTGCGTAGTATGAATTTATTTCCAATCGTTTGAAAGCATTATGAAATAAATCGTTTGCATGCTCTGGTCTGTGTCTCACCATCGAGATGTTTGGTGCGGCGGTTCCCTGTTACTGATCAAACAATTTGAATGAATCATGATGCGAAAGATGTAGTCAATTATTGCATGATTTTTTTTCAGGAGAATTCATTATATTTCCTGTTTTTTTTTTCGATTATGATGAAAAAACAGATGAGCATTCGATTTATTAAACAAAAAAATTGAGGACGATTTTGGAAGTTTTTATCAAAAATGTTTTTCGCAATTTCATTTATCAAAAATGGTCAAATAACTGAAATGAAATTTATTTTGTTTCTGACAATCTGTGTTCATCTTCCCTATGTTCCCTTGGTTGGCGCTGGTCTCTCTTTTCAGCTATACAAACTATCGACTCGCGTGATAATATAAACTGTCTATATGCAGAATATTTCCACATACATTTCATTCTGTAAATTTTCATTAACATTCAGCTAAATGCTCAATTTCTTCCTACTTGTTCTTGTTACCCTCACATGCATTGCTTCACTCCAACCAACTGTAGCATTCATTCATGCATTGAAGAGACAGGTGAAACAGTTTCTAATTTTTCTTCAACAGTGATAATTCACAGGCGTATTACATTTGTGGATCCTACCCGAATCAGTACTACTCGGCCACTCGTGAGTTCTTTATTCGTTCGCTCATATTTTTCCTGGTCCGAGACTGCGACTTGCAGTCTGTGATTCATTCGGGAGTGGAAGTCAGTGCACGAATGGCGGCAGTTTTCTCGGTGTCGGCTGCTCCTTTGACTACCAATGCACGCCATATGCAGCAGAAGCAGTGCAGTGAGATATTTTTTTATAAAATAAAAAATACTACTTTCCTTCCAGGTGTGTGGGAGGCAGCTGTTGTACTTTGCCGGACAACTCCGGAGTGGGATTGAGCTCGTTCGGTGGGCAATTTTTGATTGGTTTTACAGCATAATTTTCATATCAGGCTACTGTCCGTCCGGCGAGCAATCGCAGGTAACGTGTGCGACAAATGCCGACTGCAGTAGTGAACAAACTTGCAACAACGGACTTTGCTGTATGACGACGGGAACGGAGTATGCGAGTGGGTATTTGGCAAGCGTGTATGATTGCAAAATTGTGCATATCACGCCTGTCACGAGAGAATCGAGCTGATGATGGGAATAGGGCAAAAATCGTGAAATGAGTTAGCATCAGTTTTGGCCACCTCTAGGCATGTCCTAACATCCCTCAAAGTCCCATTGTTCAGAAATCATTTTGGAGCTCCCTACACCGGGTCGGTATCCTGGAGCCCCAGCTTTGACCGGCAATATCTCGGTTCTGGTGCATTATAGAGAAAAATTCTTCTAAGAGCAACCCCACCTATTTTACCGAGCTCTATCCATCTACACCGGTTAGATGTCATGAAAGTGCTTCTGAACGGTGCTACACTCAATGATGCATAACTCAAAAGTGTAGGAAAAGGCGCAGCTAATTTTTTGATATGTTATGTATCTCGTCGCGATCTTTAGAATGAGTACCTTGTGCAAAAATAGAAATGGTGCGGAGGTGCTCTTTACCCCTTCGAAAGATTTCTAATCATTTGAAGTTTTTTTTCAACTGCGAATTCGAGGAATCATTATTCATTCCTCACCAAACTCAATGAATTGAGCGGTGTCGAATGAAATTCGTTGTTGAAAAAAAACTTCAAATGATTAGAAATCTTTCGAAGGGGTAAAGAGCACCTCCGCACCAATTCTATTTTTGCACAAGGTACTCATTCTATAGATCGCGACGAGATACATAACATATCAAAAAATTAGCTGCGCCTTTTCCTACACTTTTGAGTTATGCATCATTGAGTGTAGCACCGTTCAGAAGCACTTTCATGACATCTAACCGGTGTAGATGGATAGAGCTCGGTAAAATAGGTGGGGTTGCTCTTAGAAGAATTTTTCTCTATAATGCACCAGAACCGAGATATTGCCGGTCAAAGCTGGGGCTCCAGGATACCGACCCGGTGTAGGGAGCTCCAAAATGATCTCTGAACAATGGGACTTTGAGGGATGTTAGAACATGCCTAGAGGTGGCCAAAACTGATGCTAACTCATTTCATGATTTTTGCCCTATTCCCAAAAATTGCCATTCTAGCTTGATTCTCTCGTGACAGGCGTGATATTGTGAAAACAGCTTTACCTTTTCTTCTACTATTTGTTCGCAGACGCGTGCGGCGGCGTCACAGCTCTCTCATCTTGTGGAGACTCGCAAAGCTGCGGTTCATTCGTTTGCGCCACGTCCAATTACTGCTGCGAATGCCAGCACGGAAGCAGCGGTGGCCAGTGCGCAAATGCGAGTCAATAGCCTCCCATATGCGCTAAGCTTAGATTCCCGAGAAATCGGCCTCTGAATCTGAATGAGAATGAATCAAGGCGAAGCTTCTTGGTGGTGAGGATGACATAGCATATTCAGGGTTGCCAGCAGGGATTCTCGTGCTCGCCAAATGGATTCTGTTGCGCCACTTGCCCGAGTGGTAATTTGATCGATTAATCAATAGATCCATATTGAATCTACAGGTCAACCTCCGTACGGCGTGTGCCAAAATGGAATGTGTCCCAACGGATTCTCGTGCAATGCCGGGAATATTTGTTGTTGAATCATTCGCCGTATCCTTGCAACTGTCGGATGATCGATAAAGCCTTTGAGACTCACGCTGAAATATCTTTTACTATTATCTTGCACTCGTTTATTGTGCACAAACGTTCCAATTCCGTTCTCTTATCGCAGTATTATCAGTTTTTCCGGAAAAAGGGTATCTTTCCCCTGACGATATTTTTGTCCAGTCCTCAAACTAATCGGGCTGATTGTGAGGGGCCTTTCGATCTTGCTTCCAAAACAAATGAAGACGTCAACAGTTCTCGTGGATGGTCTCTTAGGATTAATCATCGGCGATTATTAGAGTTCTGATAACGAGAAAATATGAAGGGAAAAGCAAAGTGTTCTGAATGGACAACCAATGATTGGCACGTGCGATTTTATGATCGATTCATGGTCGTTAGCCAAGTGTGCAACTCTCAAGGGATCTGGAGTTCTGTGAGTTCAATTACTAGAATTATTTTAGTCATTGTTTTGCAGAATAATTAAAGCCCGAATCGTCACGGTTTACCATATTATTTTCGATCTACTGCTGTTTTGATGAGAAGCAATCAATGCTGGACAACGTGACTACAAATACTCAATTTCTTCCCATCTGGAAGTGGACCTCATTGCCAGAGTACAACTGCAGGTTGGACGTGACGATTCTAATACTTGCCCTGTCTTCAATGTATTTCCAGCCGAGTAATGCCTGTTGGCGATGAATGGACTGTTGAGCGGGGAGTTCCTCAACCTATCTTCGGCTACTGGTCAATATTCTGGGGCCTTCTCTGCGAGGTTTGCGCTTTTGTCGCAAATTTTTCCAACGTACAATAGATTTAGCCGGCCTGTACGTCCCATCCAGCGTTGTCATTACAACTGTAGAATTACCTTTATCTGATTTTTGTTTGTAAATTCAGATTCTCTACGTACCCTGTGCGTTCGCTATGTACAAGGAGAGGAAGCATCCCTGCTATCGTGTTTGTTTTTGTTGTTGTTGCTGTTGAAGAATCCGACAATGCTCTTCACAGATCATGCTGTGGCTCGCTGTCGTGGACATGATAGCCCTATTTGACAGTTGTATTTGCTTCGGACTGCTAATAATCGAGGGCGCAGTCTTCTGCTCTCGACCGTGGACCGTGTGGATCGTCGGATGCACGTCGATGGGTACGGTAGACACACACGTTATATTGCCCCTCAATGATATCATCTTGTGGTATAGCCTTGTGGTGCGGTGCGTGCGTCGGTTGCCTACTGCTCGTTACGTATCGATTATTCGAGTTGATGAGCATGAGCCGACGTTTCGAGACACACACAAACTCGCTCATACTGCTCGCTACACTGTACGTGCTGTACTTTGCCCTGTTCACTCCGCCGGTTCTCACAAATTCAACTCGAATGGCCTTGTTTTTCGACCCCTTCATCGACGAGCAAATCATGGTGACCAAATATATTTCTGATTGTCAACAACAACTTTTTTTTAGTTTGTCAATTGGGCTCACACTGCCAATAATTTGCTGGTTGTGCTAACTTCTACCACGCTGTACATTCTGTTCTGCATGGTCTTTATTACCAAGCAGGTCAGGAGTTCGTTCAAACGGAATGGAATCGTCCAAGTCGAGGAAAGATGTGGATTAATTTCCGCATTTCACAGGCCGAAGCAATGTCAGAGGTCGGCCGAGCGCGAGTGGCTGCAAATGCACCCGTGAGATTGGGGCTCATGCACTATAAACATGCCGAAAGAAAGAAACCAAGTTATTGAATACTTGCAGATTTTCATCCAGGCTTCGCTAATATGTATCTTCAACGTCACTGCTTCGCTTGAGTAAGTGGTAATATTGTTTGTGGAATCAGTATACAAATGCAGGTACATCTACATGAACTTCTTTCCGACGCCACTCATCATGATCGAGATCGGACACATCAGCTGGCAACTAACGCATGGTCGTCGTGTTGTTCATCTATTTCCGGTTTCTAAGAAAAATTCTTTTGTTCAGGCGCACCACCATTCGTTTATCTGTTCCTAAATAACACTATTAAGAGGCATATCAAGTAAATTTTCAGAGTCATTAAATTGAATTTCCTTTTTTTCAGGGTTATGCTTCGAGGAGAGGAGAAAATAATCCCTGTGAGCATGTTGCCAAATCCGTTCATAGATTGACCGGTGAAGGGGTTCGCTCGAGTGATTAAAATATTTAATTTTCGCTTCGTTCAAAACGCAATTTGACTCACTTTAAAGCTTTTTACTTATTTTTTCCGCTCTATTTGGAATGGTAAACCATAGCCCCCTTTTGACCTTCCCTTGTCATTCCACGAAATTATATATATATATTTTATTCCCCGCATTCGAGAACGTGGAATAAATATAAATTTGGATTACAAAGTTCTGGAACGTGCCCTCCTTATGACTCCGCTCACATCGTCTTTTCGATGCGCTGTGACTCTTTCTTATCGCTGTGTGTTTACTTTTCCCCTTTCGCTTGCGCCATAGGCTGAGTAAGCAATAAATGATACGGCTTTCTCACTTTGGGTTCTCTATCGACCTAGGAGAGTGGAATTCCGATTGTTTTGTGAATTTGACTCAAAATAATCCGTATTTGTTATTTTTAAGTTTGAATTTTGATCTCAGATCAGAAGGCAAACGAGAGTTTGAAGATGAAACGCGAAGCGACACCTGCAAATGAGCTTGGTCTGCAATAATTTCCTTTCTTTTCTTTTTAAATGTCGTGTTCTAGGCACGGATGCACCGGCAGACTATAGCGAGCGACCGAAACCAACGATTGGATCATGTATCGCTACTCTTGCCGTGACCATCGGCAAGTTTTTCGATACTGTTGGAAAATTGAAGATTTTCTCGCTAATTTCGCTATTTTTTGCTCCACAAAGGGCCTTTATGCCGACTTGATGTCATCGTTCTTTCAGGTTGCGTTGCCGTCTGCAACGTCTTCTCCATTCTTCTCATCGTCCTGGGCGCCCTCAACGTTGACAACTGCCCCGTGCAACCGATGATTCCAGTGTAAGAATAGGGCTATTTCGAAATGTGTGAAAGGATGTGAACGGTTCAATTGCAGGTACCTAATCGTGTGTGGGGCTGTGTCCATTGTTGCCTCGATTTTCCGACTGATCTGCGATTTGTTCCTGACTAACATGGGTCGAGAGGCGAGTTTGTGAAACTAAATATGTGAATTTGCAAGTTTTGAATATCCTCAGAAAGCGAAAGACGAGCCCATAGCTATCAGAATCGTCAATGGCGTGTATACGCTGTTCGGATTCTCATGGTAGCTTTTTTGCACTAGACGTACGATGAATAATTGACAACTATAAGGTTGATCTGTGGGATGGTCTGGACGTTCGGTGCTTCTCCCACGTACGAACCTGGCCTAGCTAACTATTGCGACTACCTGACGTATATTGTCGCCTACGGTGAGCTTCAGATGCTCCATCTCTTTATCATGTTGCATTGGTATCTTATGCAAACCTCAATGCATGAACAGCTAAGACTCAATGTTTCAGTGAGTTTCGTCATAATGATCGTTCTGTTGGTGGCCAGCTGCTGCTGTTGTGCGTTCGCCCTTGCAATGGCCTTCTGTACCAAGTACACGCCAGTGCCACAGAGGGACACCGCAACGTGAGATAACGATCCCCCCTCTGAAAGCCCAAATCATTTATTTCTCTTACATATTTCAGAAGAACCGTCTGAATGGCGAAAATAAGTCCCGACAATTACACTATGGATCTGATAGCCACACCAACGCTCATCTTATCAGTGCAGAATACAGCTTGCTAACGATCATAAAATATGTCCAATAATAATAAATTCGAAGCTTTGCAAGATCTTGATTTATTTCGCTTTGGAAGAGTTCGGAGATGATATTTACCCATGCGCATAACCGATCAGATGAACACGATACTTACCTCGAATTGTTCTCTTCCGCCATGAATACAGCTCTGATTGGAACGAATCGTTGCAAAACAGGAACTCACTGACGTATTATTATTCCTCCAGTTGTCTCATCGTCACAATTCCTTTAACTGTTCACACACAAAATCATCACAATTCCCTTAACATTTGTGGCTTCGTTTGGCATATAAAATCGTAGTTCGTGAAGCACTAATGTTTTGATATTCAGATATACTGATACACTAAACCCATAGTGACCTTTCCAGTCCAAACATGATGGCATATAGCCCCTGGGGGCCGGTGGAATTGTGAGATGTGCTCTGGTTCTCATTACAGTAAGCATGGACAGCGATCGAATTGAGCTCGCCTCGATTCTTGTGCATCTTGTAAGTGTTATTTTTATGCAATCAATGCACGCCGAACAACCGATTCAGGCGTCAACATTCGGATGTGTAACAAATTCAATAGCTGTTGCTACTATAAAGAAATGTGTAAACCTACACACATCGTTAGTTCGCTCGCATTCATTGATAAAGTTACGTTAAGCTACGAATTTCAGATTTGGAATTCTCTGTGCTTGCCTGGCTGCTAACAACTGCGTCCTACTTATCCTCAATTCAGTCTGGTGTGAATGTATTACAAGTCGTTGCCAAAGATAACCAATGTAAAGGTACATGCTACCAGACTCTGGGATCTTCAAAACAGGCTCATCGTTGAGTAAAACCATTGGAATGGTTTGCAGTTTTGACTATGTACTTATACGACTTTTCATTCCTTAGGTTGGCACAGTTCTATGGATAACGGGAATTCGATTTCACCTACTCATTTCCTTTAATCGTTTCATCGCAATAGTTTTCCCTTTTCATCGGAAGAAGCTCGTAAATGCTAAAAGCACTTCGATTGGTGTCGCTTTCGTTATAATTGCATCGATTGTGCAATGCGCCCCGCTAATACTCGGTTTGATTTGATTCTTCATTCGATGACTGCATATTTTAGTGGAAAACATTTGGTTCTGCTTCGATCGTTCTTCAATGCAATGGATATTTGCACAGACAAACATCGGAAAATTCTATTGGGTGTCTGTAATTTTTCACAAAAAAAAATAAAATTCAGACTTCAATTACAATATTTTTAGGTATTTCGTAAACCTCTCAAACACCATTGAAATCTTGTCCGTATTTATAATTGACGTGATTACCCTCATACATCTTAGACTGTCTTATTCCAAGGTTACAAAATAGCCGAAGGTCCCAATCGAGGGGAAACAATTTAGCCAGGGAACATGCAGTCAAATACAACGAGCTTCAATTCACGAACTGTGGAAATTCGATTGTACAAGCAGGTAGTCATTTCACGAGGGCGCACTTCATTTCGTGCTTTAGGCATTCAGTCAAAGCCTACCTCTATTGATTACCCTTGTTTGCTTCGCGTTCATTACACCTCAACTTTCCGACGATTTTAGTAAACTACAATTTTTTTACAAATTATAAAAAATAATATTACAGTTAAATTTTTAACGACAACATTTGTATGGCACTTGGCTCACGGCTTTGATGGGTAACCTGCATTCCCCGAAACTGAATACTTTCAGTATTTTAGGCTCATTATCGACCTCTTTCACACTCGAAAAGATTTATTTTTCAAAAGAAATGCTAATATTCGATCCGTGGCCGCTTCTTCTTCATTTGCTCTCACAACGACTATTTAGAACTATCTTTTATACCAAACTTCGAATTTAAAACTGGCCACGATATATTCTTGTGATGTTGACAATCACGAAGCAATGATCGCCAATTTCTCACCCGGCATTTCTTGTTATCTTCGGCCCCGGGAATTTTAAATTGGCGAAAGCTCAGTGGAATATGATTCATATTCACCGACTTTTACGATGGACACCAACCGATTTCAGCTCGCTACTTGAATCGCACAGAGAAAAAATGCTGCTCGATGTTCTCACCTGCTAGTATGAATTCATTTACTTTCATCGCCAATCGACAATTAAATCATGAATAAATTGGTCCCTGGGGTGAGCGAGAGAGTAGGCAGTATTGATAACAAACTAATTGTTCACATTTACAATGGACAGCGAACGAATTCAGCTCGCTTCTACTGTTGTGCATCTGGTAAATTGAATAGTTTTAGCAACGAAAATATAATCTCTATTTAGGCGTCGGCTTTTGGCTTCATAACCAACTCGATTGCTGTAATCACGATAAGAATGAGCGTGGACTTGCATACGTCGTTCGTACACTAAATATATTGCGCGAACCTTTCGCTGAACGACAATTGCAGATTCGGAATACTTTGCGCTTTTCTCGCAGCCAACAACAGTTTGCTAGTCGTATTCAACTCAGTTTGGTCAGTAAAATGTGAAATTATCCTAATCCAACCTCTCGAAGGTATGCTATGCCGAACACGGATATGTTCAAGTCCGGATCCACCCTGAGTAGAGTTATTGGAATGGTCGGCACTATACATTTTTTCATATATACTTTTAATTGATTGTTCTCTCAGATCAGTGGTGTTCTATGGATTGTTGGCATTCGCTATCACCTGCTTATCTCAGTTAATCGGCTCATTGCAATCGTTTTCCCGTTCAAAAGAAAGAAGTACGTGAACGCGCGGACAACGACGGCGACTGTTGCATTCATTATTCTTGCAACTATTCTGCAAAACTCACCGCTCATTCTCGGTTCGTTCTTCTAATAGTCCGGACTAAGTAAGGGGCTAATTGTCAGTAAACGATGTTTGGTTCTGTTTCGATCGTGTGTCAATGCAATGGACATTTTCACAGTCAAACAATGGGAAATTCTTTGAAAAGTTAGTGAACTGCTTTGACAGCCTGTAATCAAATCTGTTTTCAGCTACCACATTAATCTCTCTAATACTGTTGAACTGATTGCACTAATTGTTGTTGATATGGCCACTCTGTTGAACCTCAGATTCTTTCATTCTGAGGTTCAATCAAATGCGTTCAGTTCAAAAACGAAAGCCGTCGAGGTTCGACTGTTCAAGCAGGTATCTAAATAACTTTTTGCAGGTTAATTATTGCAAAAAAAAATAAGAATGTACTTCCAGGCTTTAGGACAGAGCCTTCCTTTAGTTGTCACCTTTATTTGCTTCGCTGTCATAACCCCACAACTATCAAATCAATTCGGTATTTGTAACATCATTCCAAATAATACAATTAAATTTCCAGCTAAATTTCTAAATACGACTTTTGTATGGCATCTGGCACACGGTGTAGATGGGTAATAAAGCGGAATTACATGGGACAAAGGAAGACCGTCGTGATCATTTAAGATTGATTATCGACATCTTCCATACTCGGATGAGTCTGTTCAGGATAATGACAGCTGGCTCGATCGCTCCTACTTCCGCTTTAACGTAGATTGCTTGGATATTCGAATTAGTACTTTTTTCAAGCAGATCTTCTTCCTTCCTTCTAACATTTTTTCTTCTTCAATTTTTCTTGTTTAGTGTAGACTTTGATAAAAGATAAAATATTTCGCGAAAGACTCGATTTTCTCAACCAAAAGTTCCGTTCTCGAGTGAGAACTCTCAGTCAAAAAAATTCCTCTCTCGAGAAGTCGAAACCGGTCGGTACATGATTATGATTATCAACAGAGGCATGGGCTCTCATCCTTTCTATCACACCTCACAGCAAGGGAGTGAAGGGAAGAAAATGAATGAGAACAGCAAGACAAAGGCAAGAGGCAAGGCGAGGACAGTCTCGTTTGAGTAGAAACGAGACGAACGATTATACTCGATTCGTGTTCACATATCATTTAATCGCAATACGCACGAATAAAAAACTTGCCAGAAGCATTAAACAAATTTAAGAAAAATTATATAAATGGGGAGTAGGAAATGTCATTAGGAAGAGTGATCTCCTGAGATGGCATCCATGAGATTGTTCTTGAGGACGGAACCTCCATCGACGACCAAGTGATGACCAATGATGTATTCCGATTGAGAACGATCCGCCAGGAACAGAATCGCCTAATGATCAAAAATTGCATCTTACTTTATGCGATCCTTTCCACATCAAACCAAGAAAGGACTTCGAGTGAATTGAGGAAAATAGCTTTTTTGTAGTTCAGGGAACGTTTGTGGAATACCTTGGCGATATCATCTGCCCTTCCCATTCTGCCGATGGGTATGAGATAAGGAGTTTCCCACGAGGACTTGAGCTGAACGGTTCGACTTTTGAATAGTTGAATCTTGTTGCGGAAACCTGTTGTTTGACCGCGTCACCAACATGTCGAGACATGAAGTCAGTTTCGATGACACCAGGGCTACAATATCTATTTTTATTGAATTCAGTAACGAATCGCACTTGATTCCGTTCACTCTGATTCCTTTCTTGATCAGATTTCCAGCCAAGTGAGTTGTGAATTGATCCACGGCCGCTTTTGCTATGTTGTAATAGAAATCCCAAAAAAAACGATTCGTTCATTACAAATAATATGCGGAGATAAGCTCGCGTGTTAAACAATATCCACGAACCTTTGCCACATGTGGAAAGGCAGCAATTGACGAGATGTTCACTATAGCTCCTTTTGTTTTCTCGAGATGAGGAGTGGCTAATTGAGTAATGGCGACCATGCTAGAATAGGGGGATGAAAAAATTTGCACAACAGCACCGTTTGAAAGAAAGTAGTGATGTGTTATTGCTAAACTATTGCTTGAAATTCTACACAACAAGTTTTTGAACACTTGTGCGCACCTGTCAAGATTGAGATCCATAACCGCCCGTAAATCCTCAACCGGAACGTCTAATCCTCGCTTGCCCTCCGCATTAGGAATAATCGCCCCCGCATTGTTTACCTTTAAAGCATTGTAAGCGATATCAAACCCAAGACCCCCTACCAACACATCGATTTTGCCGAATTTCTTAACTGTTTCATTCACGATGGCTTCTTGAGTTTCCTTCGATCGAATGTCGCCGACAACCTTCAATGATTTCTCTCGCTTGCGGGCCAATAAACTAAAGCTCACAGTGTGTATATCAGCCGCCTTCGCGCCCGAAAACATGCAACTGTTTGCCGTTTCCTATGGACACACATATCTTGATTGTGGGAAGGGTATGAGTTTCTGATACCTGAAGAGCCTTCACGTCTCTCCCCGTTACCGTCAATTTTGCTCCATTTTCAGCGAATCTGCGAGCAGTTTCGCGACCAATTCCAGTGGAAGATCCTGAAAATGTTTACAGTAAATATAATAATTATGAGTAGAGACTGCAAGCTGGGTGACAGAATGTGACCCATTGACTGATTTTCTTGGTCAATGTCTTCCGATTGGTCTGAATAATACTTTCTTATTTGAGGTGAATTATCTCCTGAAAACTTATTCGTGGAAACATGGTGTTCGAGATTGCGATCCCGGGTCAGCCCGGCGAGGAGGCGGAGCTTTCTCCGTACCCCCGGGATTAGCGAACGCGCGCTATTTCTACCGGGATACATAGGGCGACGGAGGGGAGATAGAGGAGGGAGAGCTGCGCCCCATATAACGAGAGGAGAGTCGTGCCCTAGGGCTAAATTCTAAATCCAACTACAATTCGGAGACTTTGTTGAGAATTCGAATTGAAGCAGCTTGGGGAAGTTTTTGAGCGCGTCCTTTAGCGATAAAAATGAGCGCAGCTTGCGGTCTCTAATTATGAGAAAGAGAAACATAGTTACCAGTGACGATAACCACTTTACGATCGAAGAAGCTCATAGTTACAGTTGCCGACAGACTGTTCTACGTGAGTTCTTGTAATTCTCCCGCTCTTTTTTATACTCGGGTTATGTTTTCTCCCATAAGTTCGTTGTTGTTCCCTTTACCATACTACAAAAGGATCACACGAAATGCTTTAGAGCAGACAACTGACCCGAACATTTTCTTGTCAAGAAAGGTCATTCAGGCACTCTAGAAATACATTTCTTTAATCGCTACGTATTTGTATATGCCTGATAAAAATGCAATAAATATTTTTCGATACAATTTATGTTCAATAGGGAAGACGTGATCAGTTTGATTCTCAAAAACCTCTTTCATTCTCGGATGAGTCTGATCACAATGTCAAAGACGGCTCGATATCATTTCATTTGCTTCTATTTCTTAGACCGACGTATTTGTTCATTGTTCACAGCTCTTTTTTCCATTAAACAAGCTATTTACCAGTTTGACGTGAATTGTCTGTTCTGCGTGTACGCGTGACACGCACAAACGAAATACTTCTTATCAGAAATGTTGAATGCAAGAATCAGATTAGAAGGCATCCATGAGATTGTTCTTGAGGACGGAACCTCCATCGACGACCAAGTGATGGCCAATGATGAATTCCGATTGAGAACGATCGGCAAGGAACATAATCGCCTGCGAATAAATATTGTGTACCTAGTTACCAAAGTTATCGCGTATTAAAACAGTGTTGTTTACCTTGGCGATATCATCTGCTCTTCCCATTCTGCCAATGGGAATGCGGTCAGGGGTCGCCCATGTGAACTGGAGCTAAATTATCGAATTGTAAATGATTGATTCTTGTTTCGCCGACCTGTTGTTTGACCGCGTCACCAACATGTCGAGACATGAAGTCAGTTTCGATGGCTCCGGGGCTACAATATCTATTTATTATTGAATTCAGTAACGAATCGCACTTGATTCCGTTCACTCTGATTCCTTTCTTGATCAGATTTCCAGCCAAGTGAGTTGTGAATTGATCCACGGCCGCCTTTGCTATGTTGTAATAGAAATCCTGAAAAAAAACACGTGAACAGCAAATAATACGCCGACATAATTCTAAAAAAATGTTAACTAATTGTCACGAACATTAGAAACGAGTGGAAAGGCAGCAATTGACGAGATGTTCACTATAGCTCCTTTTGTTTTCTCGAGATGGGGAGTGGTCAATTGAGTAATGGCGACCATGCTAGAAACACGAGGCTGATGGCGAGTTTTTTACACTTGTGTGCACCTGTCAAGATTGAGATCCATGACCGCGCGTAAATCCTCAACCGGAACGTCTAATCCTCGCTTCCCTTCTGCATTAGGAATAATCGCCCCCGCATTGTTTACCTGTGAAGCATTGTAAGCGATGTCGAACTCGAGAACCCTACCAGCACATCGATCTTTCCGAATTTCTTAACTGTTTCGTTCACTATTGCTTCCTGCGTTTCCTTCGAGCGAATGTCACCGAAGACCTGAAATGATTTCTTCAACCACATCCACTAAATAAGAACTCACAGTGTGAATATCAGCCGCCTTCGCGCCTGAAAATATGCAGCTCTTCGCAGTTTCCTGCAGAGCACATTGATGTAATATTATAATCATTTGATTCTGGGAACTTCGCGCGTTTCTGATACCTGAAGAGCCTTCACGTTTCTTCCCGTTATCGTCAATTTCGCTCCATTTTCAGCGAATCGGCGAGCAGTTTCGCGACCAATTCCAGCGGAGGATCCTGAAAATTTCAAATATTCTTGAGTATAAAAACACAATTACCAGTAACGATAACCACTTTGCGATCGAAGAAGCTCATCGTGTAGCGCTCGTTATTTTCACTCGTTCACTTTTATACTTGTCATATGTTATTCTCCCTTGCATTGTCATCTTCTCTATCGCGTACTCATTAGCTCGTTGTTGTTCCCTTTGTCATTCTACGAAAATCTCCCTTTAGAGCAGACAGCCTGACTACATCATTCCCTTGTTAAGAAAAGTCATTCAGGCAAATATGAATTTTCTTCAATTTCTGCGCTTTCGTGAGCTACTAACGAGATGACCAGTTTTGATACTGAAAAAAAAGAAAAGTAAAAAAGACCGAAAAAGGAAGCAATATCGACAAAGCATTCCAGTTAGAATCGAAATCTAAGGGAAGTGAAGTTGCCTGTTTGCGACATTTCGACTACTCTCACACACAAAACTTGTTCACGTTTCGGACCCAGATTATAGGTTTCGATGGAATGCTTGTTTTCACGATTCTACGAATGACTTCCTGGTGACAGGTGCAAAGTAAAAAATTGCAAGGTTAATCAGATTTACGATGCATCGTTCGTTCCTACATTGTAATCTCTACAGATTCATTTTCACTTGTTGACCTCTTCCCGGAAACGATGTCATTCAAAACGGTGATGATTTTATGATCTCCATAACGAAAAGATACGAACATTGGCATCAACCGGATACATTGCAGACTCTCAGATATCTCTCTCATTTCTCTCTACTCTCTGCCTATCAGTGGGGTCACACCACGCCCACGAGTCACTGATCAATTCTCTGATACGACCCTATCACTGCGCATCGTCATGCAATCCTGACAAAACCTTGCGAGGGATTAGAGATGGGTCTCGAAAGCGAAATAAAGATATGGCGATATCATGCTCTTCATTCGTCAACCCTATAAGAGGGGTCGACTCTCGAGATCTTCCTCTTAGCCATGCAGTCGCTACTTGCAATTATTCTGCTCAGCGTTTGCGGTTAGTTCCATCCCTATTGATTTTGGTAGTGAGTGATTGCTCTATTCATTGACATCTCAATAGCAAAGATGTCGTTGTACCATTGCTAAAAGTCTCAACTTTAGCAAACACTTTAGTTAATATGTCAACGTTTCTTGATAGCTGTAAAAGATGCAAGCCGTAAAATAATAATATCCATTACTACGTTTTCCATCGCACATATTTTCAATCAAGTCTTCAGCGCTCACCTCGACTGTCGTCTCGTCGACAGTTCGCTTGGAGTCTCGACCGGCCGATGGTAATTATAGCATTCATTCAACTTTATCGCCCACACTTGTTAGTTGTCCTGCACCATTGATATTGGCTCAACTCATCCGTAATCGGATTCAATTTCAGTTTCATCCGGCTGCGATCTCTCCGATGGCGTCGCTTCGTTCGCTTCGGATCTCGACGTAGACATCATCTTCATTGTTGACGTCTCCCAGTCAATGGACAACGATCGTTTAATCCAGGTCTTCTTTTTAGTTTTATTGGGTTTGCTTTTGATACAGCACATCGGCGAACTGCGATTGCAGTATTAGGTTTTTTTTAGTAAATTTCCCTTGAATAGGAAACCCTGTTATCTTTTTGGTTCTGTTGAATAAGGTTGAATAAGGTTGTTACGTTATTCACCACCATCATCGACGAGGAACAAAACAGCTTTCGTTCAATAGGCGAATTGTGTAGTCGATGACTTTTCGACGCGATCTAATCATGTCATTGCAGGCGTCGTCGCTTGTCGATTCGATAGTCGATTCACTTTCGCTGAATCCCGAGTTCAATCGATGGAATTCGTCCGATTCCAACTCGACTTACTGGAACATGGTCGACTTTGCCATCACATGGAATAACACAGACAATTCTACATTCAACCGCGAGTTCTTCGAAATGCTTGGAACCAACCTTGCCTTCGGATGGAACAATACCGACAATAACGGAACTTCGACTCGTGAATTCCTCGAAACCTTTGCATTCAATGCTGTCAATGCGTGGAACAACTATACCGACAACAACTCGACATTCAACCGCGAGTTCTTCGAAACCTTTGCTTTCGGATGGAACAATACCGACAATAACGGAACTTCGACTCGTGAATTCCTCGAAACCTTTGCATTCAATGCTGTCAATGCGTGGAACAACTATACCGACAACAACTCGACATTCAACCGCGAGTTCTTCGAAACCTTTGCTTTCGGATGGAACAATACCGACAATAACGGAACTTCGACTCGTGAATTCCTCGAAACCTTTGCATTCAATGCTGTCAATGCGTGGAACAACTATACCGACAACAACTCGACATTCAACCGCGAGTTCTTCGAAACCTTTGCTTTCGGTTGGAACAATACCGACAATAACGGAACTTCGACTCGTGAATTCCTAGAGACATTCGCATTCAGTGCTTTCAACGCATGGAACAACTATACCGACAATAACTCGACGTTTGGAAGAAACTTCTTCGAGATGTTCACTTTCCCGTCTAGCAACCACACCGGAAATTACTCGCGCGTCGGGCTGATTGCCGTTGGAGACACAGCTGAGGTGAGGAATTATCTGACCATTCACATGAAATCGTCTCGTCTCAGATCATCTTCGACTTCTCGTCTCCGTTCAACAACTCTACTAATCTGACTCGCTCGACCGCATCCCATGCCAATCTTCGAAGGTCAGAGATTTCAAGTTCTAGAAGAAGAAAAAGAGCAACAACAAAACTAATCATTCCAGCTGAAAAGTCATAAACTGAGAATTTCAGTGGAATGGCCGAGGCTCTGGACATGTTCGCTCGAGCACCCGAGAGATCCGCACGACAGATGATCTACGTGATCTCTGCAACGCCCGCGGCTCCCGGTCATCCCCGATTCGGACGGTCTCAACTCCACTCAACCGCCGCCATGTTCAAGAGGAACGGAGGAGTTATCGTCGTTAATGGTAATTACCTAAATAAGAAATATATGACGATTGATGAAGGGGTATATAAATTGGCCCAAGAATAATAACATCGTATTCCATTGCAGATGTTGCTGCCGTTCCCAAGCCGGGTCTCCACAACCTCGCGTCGCCCGGTTTCTACAACGTTGGATTGAAAGATGACGTCAACGTGGAACTGAAGAAAATATGCGAAGGTGAGCAAAGAATAAGTTGGTATTTCAAATGCATAAATTTTTCAGCCAACTCCTCGTAAATCGAAGAAGCCAGGTGCGGGTCTTAGAAGAATTGCCAAAATTCGATAAATATTTCGTCAAATTCCTGCAATTGTTTCCATTTTCGATTCAGAATCGATAAAAACAGATAAATAAAAACACTAAATTCAAAGCTATGAAAACTGTTCTACTTTCAATTTATCGCTTGATTACATCAATCCTGTGCAGATGCCAAGCATAATAACAACAGAATATAAGAAAAAATGAATGGAAGAAGCTGCACGTACCGTCCATAATTGAGGCACTATACTCAATTTTTTGGTTAATAATTCCCGTGAGGGATAATTCCCGGTTGCGAATCGTATTCGCGAGTGAGCAGGTGCTGTTGAGAATCACATCAGAATTATCCAACATTGCATTCCTTCTTCATGTTTCTCACAAATTATATATCGCGAAATGATACCGATCAATACATTCCCCTGTTCGAAATAATCTACGGATTCGAAGTAAACCTATCGTTTTCCGACATTCTCCTTAGCGAGAGCACGTTTCTTGTTTTAGTTATTCTTCAACTTTCTAACAATGATCACGGGAATTATTGTTATTGTAATTACTTTTCGTGCAGCCAAAATGCACCGAGTGGTAAGGAGCGGTATATATTTGTGAATACAAACACTTTTTTCTGGTGCGGCTGCGAATAATTTGCCCAGTTTTGTTGGGTGTCGTCTACATTCCATGTCGTTTGCTTGTTCTTCACCATCAGTACTTCGGACCATCTCACTACGGTGTTTCCCTGTCGAAGAATCAGAAATAATTGTCCATTTAGTGGAGACAACTCGACTTATTATTGGAAGTATGATGAAGGAGCTGTTCCTTGGGTACATGACGTCAATGTGAGTTCTGCTAGACTATAAGGTTTGTGATTGAATCATTGCAGCATCTCTATAGTGGCCATTGATCGATGGGTAGCAACGAAAGCATGGGCATGGTATAACTTCTCCCATATTTTTTCTATTCTATCCTTTACAAATTATGAAATTTCAATAAAATTCTCGCAAAAATATTTGATTTGTATTTTTTCGCCACTTCCAACCTCACAAAATTATAGCATTCTTGCATTTTTCGAAATTTTATATATGTAATTTTACTTGAAAACTGCACGTATTAGATGTAGTCTAACATCTGCAAGATGCAATTATTGAGGTATGAAAGCGGTGCAAATTCTACTTTGGTATTCTTTGTATTTCAAGAGTGTGTGCTCTATTTAATCTCAACGTCTATTGCCTATCTTCTCGTATTTGGTAATACCTTTTCTGCTTTTCCCTGATAATCAACGTGAATCAGATTACATTACATCCATGGAGGCCACTTACTGTTTTGGACTTCTTATTATTATTGGGACAACGGTATGTCTCTTTTTCGATTCCTCCTAAACTGATCATTCAAGCTGATTGTGACTGTATATCGTCGGAACATTTATGAGATAACTGAGATGAGACAAGGAGCCGTTGTCAATCGTTATTCCGTCGCTCGAACTTACCAGATTCGAGAGAACCTCTCAGTTCTATCTGTAACTGCCAATTTTCTTGTGCACCTAACAGGAACAATTTCAGTCGTACAATAAGATATCTCGCCCACTAATCGTTGCTTGTATTCCGCCCTTCGGATTTTATTTGATATTCTACCTTATTCCTCCACGCATTGGATTGGATTGTTTTCGATTCTTCTGTGCTGCGTCATACGATCTCTGGCTGGCTATGTATGCACACACCGACAAGCATTTTCAAAATTTGATATTGTTTGCAGTCTTTGTGTGGTCATTATTTGCTGCGTTCCATACTATTTCCCACGCTTGAGAACATCTTTAAAATTTCGAGCAATTGCATCAATCACTTCTGTTACAAGCATTGAGAAGTAAGTTGACGGAAGATTATACTCGGTTATATAATTTATCAGGAGTACCCAAGAAACATCTGACATTTATTTTAATATGCTCACAATCGATTTGAAGAGGAAATGATGTGTTATTGTACGAGTCCACATCAGATGAAGATACGTTTTGACTAAAATAGCATGAATTTCACCTGCCATGTGACAAAGAAGGAATTGAAAATATGTTTGCTTCAAAAATTATTGTTTATCGACAAAAAGGAGCGAATGGAGAAACTGTTTTGATTGAACTCTAAGATGGAAGTCGAAATTATCAACGATGTAAAGGAAGGATCCAATTATGCTCCACACCAGGTGCAGCAGAGGACAAATTCAGAAAGAAGTTGGCTCAGTTGTAGTCTATATGACGATTTCATTTAACACATTCGATGTTTCTTGACGATTTCAACATTACTCAGAACATGATGTGCTTTTGTAATCACTCGAGTCTCATCGATACGGTCGTCATTCGCGTTTGCCATGCTGTCGACGGTGCCATGGAAGAGGATGGGGGACGATGACAGAAGAGAGAGATGAAACCCTCCCTGAAATGGTTTTTGGCTACTTTGACGAATTACTCTGATTTGCCCGCTGACCTGTAGTCCTTGATGAGCAGCATGACCACAATCGCGTCAAATGCCTATGGTAAACATTGTTAAATCATTACGTGATTTTCAGCGCAAACCGGGAAGAACGACGTGATTGTCATGCAAAGCTCGGATATGCGGATGAGGTCGGGGATTCCGAAGAATGGGAAGAGGATCACGCAACCGAACGGAGTGTACACTAGCAAGACCGGGACTGATGCCTGAAAACTAGTGTACAGGAATAAAAAATGGTATTTTTTAACCTGTGCGAACAACGCTTGCAGAATTTTGATTTGTAGCGCTCGAAAGTTTGAGGTGAACGTTTTGGCCTTTCTTATTTGAGCGAAGGTCTGAGTGGCGAGGAATATTGCAATGGAGAACTGAATGGACATGACGATAACGGCGCCGAGTAGAATGAGCGACGCTCGAACGTTCACTTGGTCATCCTTCTGCAAGATTGAATCTGTTATCACCGCTCGCTCTACAATGCTCACCCAATGATGCATGACCTTGAACCCCGTAACGGTCAAATTATACTTCTCGAAATATCGTTGCTGAACCAAGTGCGAGTCGTCATTGTCAGCGAGAAGCGCGAGAGTCGTCCTGTAAAATATGGCTGTTTTTAACTAGAGTTAAGAAAAAAAGGAAACTGCACCAAGTGGCTCCTTGCGCGAAAGGGTACATGGCGAGAAGAAACGCAAACGATGGCCTCGTGAACAGTGCGAGGTTGATTGGTCTGAACATGCATTTTGTATAGCATAAATTCAATTTCATTACTTTTTGACTGCCCAGTAACGATGTAGGAAGTTCACATTCGTTAGTGCGAAGGGTACTGTGAAACATGCGACGTAGACCACTGTGGGCCACTCAAATGTTGCGAAATCAGTTTTTTATGGAATCGAATGCTTACCGGTAGATTTGTGAATCTCGCTGAATACATTGTGAAAACAGTATCGAAGTTGAAAATTTTCTGATATGCATCGACCGGAATTAGGATTTTTGCAAAAATAAACTAACTGGATCGACGATAACATGAAGAACTGTCAGAAACAGGTCGTAGCAAGCGAAAATAATTAACAGATATTTGTACGATCCCAGATTTGTCTTGCTGAATCGCACACAGAGATATATGAGCATGACATTGGACACTATCCCGATTGCTGAACCGTATAATTTCTGAGAATTCAGCGCAACTTGACTCACTAATATTGAAAGATTCGATTACGTCCTGACCATTCATCTTGATCGCAGGTAATCTCGACTAATAAGTTATCTGTTCAATTCAGAAACGGATGCCCCTGGGAAATTATTGTGGGTGATAATCTCAATAATCTCTGTCTTTCTTCTGTTCTTTTAGGCATTAGATAGTTCATCTGATCGCTATACATTTGGCTCACGAATATGATCAATGATTTAAATTGTATAAACGTATAAAACACTTTATCTTTCATAGGCACGCTCTTTCCTGAATGCAAATGACCACGTGATGTGAATTGACAGTATAAATACACTACACTGGAGATAAGAAGATCGAATGTTCAGGAATTCGTTGATCCCACTGAATCCAAAATATTGCCTGTCCTTTCGTGAAATTCTAGCCTAGCATTCGAAATCTGCCTCTCCCGAGTATGTTTACCGTGTTGCCTCCCTCTTTCGTCCTTTGCCACTCGCATGCTGTTATCATGTGAGTGAGTAGTACATCGAGAGAAAGTGTAAGTTCGAGAGAGTGCGTCTCTCCTGATCAATTTCCCTATATCAATCAGTCGTTAGTCTCGCACTCATTCCACTCCAAGAATCTCTTGCTTCTGCAGTATTCTAGTCTGAACTACTCGTGTCTTGTGATCATTGTAATCAGTCACCCTGTGATGAGACAGCGAGACGAAAAAGGAGTGCGCACACAGTTTGAGCGCAGGGAAAACATCCACTCGCATACTACTATTCTGTACTCTTCGTGCTTCTCCTTTTCCTCTTTTAATCAACGCTTTTCCTTTTCCTGCTGAAGTAGTGCAAAACGGGTTGACGCAGGCGAGAGTGAATGAGAAAGTGAGAGTGCAAGCGAGAGTGAGAGAGCACTTGACCATCCTGTCACTTCTCCATTGCGGTTAATTGCTGTGAGAGACAGTTGAACGATCAATCTTGTTGTACTGTTCCACTCTCGTTTTCTACTAGTTCCATAATTCATGTTTTCGTAACGCATTCATTTTCTGGTAATTGCTAGTTCATTTTCCTAGTTCAGGTATGGCGACATCTGCCTCGCGGGAAAAGTATTCTCTGGAAGAGAAGTTCCAAGCATGCGTGGACATCATTCAAACCATGCCCAAACAAGGTTAGTCGCTTGTCATTAGTAGTTTTGCCGATAAAAAAAGAGAAAGATAATGATAAATGATAAGTCGGCAGGTCCGGTGCCAACAACGTACGTAGAGATGCTTACGATGTACTCTCTGTACAAGCAGGTTAACAACTTGCTCGAATTCACAACGGTACAACAATGTCGTTCAGGCAACATTGGGCCCTTGCCACACGAGCCAACCAGCCTTCTGGAGAATCGAGGAGAGATACAAGTGGTTAGTTACTATTCCATTATTAAAAATATCAAGATAATTCATTTCAGGGATTCGTGGCATAAACTTGGCGACATGGGTCCAGTCGAGGTAAAAACATGCAATTCTCAGTATATCATTTCGATTTCTTTAGGCAATGGAGATCTACGTCGCCGGAGTTCTGGAGAAGATCGATTATTGTGCCGAACAGTGCGCTCTTTTTTTCATTTTATACAGTAAAAAACTAATTTACAGTTGTAATTGGGATGAAATGTTCGTCAAATACAAGAAAGAGTACGAAGAATTCGAGCCTAAGCTCAGGTAACAAATTTTCCAGCGCACCTCCGGAAACGTGCACTCTTTCCAGGAAACAATTTCGAATCATCGATCGTGAGCTTGTTACCGAGGATGGAGTATTTATTGTGAGAACCCGATTATTAAGTTAAGAAATTGGGAACAGTATTGCAGCCTCGAACACATGCCCCTAAAGAACCACTGGCAGAGGGCGAGTATTCTTTAGAGGAAAAGTTTCGAGCTTGTGTTACCATTATTCAGAGTCTTCCCAAGAGCGGTGAGTGGCATCCCTAGATTAATCTTGATTGTATCTACAAAAAGATAAGCAGATATAAAAAAGACGTTTGAATACGAAGATCGTTGATTCAGGTCCGGTGCCGACGAGCTATGCTGAGATGCTAACAATGTACGGACTGTACAAACAGGTAGGCGATTAGAGGATACTTTTGCGAATCATGTACATATTTATAGGCGACTGAGGGCCCCTGCACTGGCAGTCAACCATTCTGGAACATTGTCGAACGGTTCAAGTGGTTTGTCGCAGCTTCACGCCAAATATTTCTCCATTTATCTCGTATAATAGTGTTGATATTTCAAGGGACGCGTGGAATCGAATGGGCGAGTTGGACAAGAGCGGGGTGAGTCATTTATCATTATTTTAATGTTTTATTATTTCATAATTATTTTTTTGGCGTGTTTAGGCGATGGAATTGTACGTGGAAGGCGTTCTCGAGAAGGTCGACTACTGCGCCGAGAAGTTTGTTTCGTATTTCCTTCTTTTTTTCCTATTTTGTTCTTCTGAAATAATGGTTTTTTGTTACAGCTGGGACTGGGACGAAATGATGAGAGAGCACGCGAAAGACTATGATAAATTGCAACCGATTCTGAGGTGGGCCTCTCAGTTATACGCTTTATAAATACTGATTGGGCTACAAAAGACTTTTCCAGGGAAAAGTTTCGCATCATCGATCGCGAACTAATCAAGGAGGACGGAACACAAGAAGTGAGCAATCAGAATAGTCGATAATTATTTCTGAATATGTGATTTAGCGCCGAACTCCGACAAAGCGCCGCACCACTGGTGTCCTCTCATTCAATCCTAATAGAGCAAAGACAAGGGAGATATATCTCGAGGTTCCTGGAGGTAATCACCCAACAAAAACGATAACTATATTATTTCGTGGAATCTCGTAGATCTTATAAAATTGACTTTAGCATCACTTTCTTGCTTCAATTGCGCGTTCATTTGTAGACTCGCTAGTCAACACGACCAATGACACTCCCGATGATCCTTGCTCGGACGCCGAATACGCCGATGCACTCGACCATCGCAGTCTATCGAGGTGAGCGCCATTTGGTTCAGAATTCGGAATTCAATTCGTCCCATTTCTATATCAGTAAAGACAAGAGATCCCTATCATATTTCTACACTAGATCGTCCTCATTCTCAATCGAAGATCCCGAACAGTCTACTATGCGAATCCGATCACTGAAGGCCTACTGCGCCCGAATGGAAGTCGAGCTACGGTGCACCAATTTTATGTTGTTGGATTTTTTAAACAATGCTAGCCGATTCAAGTTAGATACCTAATCATCATTCAGCTCGATCACCTCTACACTAAACGAGCTCAGCTCCGCAAGTGATACGCGGCACAATTCGATCCTCAAGCTGATCACGCACTCGGTGAGCAATCGTAAGCCAACGGGTCACGTGCCATATCGAAAAACCAAAAAAGATCCCATCGCTGAAAACTCTTTAACTAAGATCCCAATCCCCTCCCTGATCAGCAGTTTGTTGCGAGTATGAAACTGTACATATTCTGTATCGCAGGCCACGTTCATCTCCGTTCCTTCTCGTCTCTCGTGGCGCGCCATCTTCTTCTTTCTCATCTGGCCTTTCGTAGTGCACTGGGCGATCAGAAGATACGGAGGAAATGCGGCATTCATTCAGCGAGTCATCTGATTGTTCGCCTTGTTTATAGAACGAAAGATGTCGTAAATATCTGATTAGAATATATTTGTGTGTACATTATTTCCAGCCAATGAAATTTTAACGTTGAATAAAATATTTCATTTTGATGTCTCTTCTTGTGCAATTTTATGATGACAACTCAACTGACGTCGGTACTGCTTCTTCGTACAATCGCAGACTTTCTGATTGTTACTTTAAAACGGAATTGACGGTTACTTCTAACGCAAGAAAAACTGAATGAAACCGCTACTTCCAGTTCACAAAAACCTTTTTAAAGGGATGAAGATCTTATGAAATTGTATGCAATGAACTGCGAAGTATTGAAGACTTCGATATACTCGATGGAAATTGTACTCGGTGATGTATCTATCTCTTCCGACTGCCATTCACTCTCTCGTGTGACTGTGATTTCATTACAATTAGCGACTATCGAACATAAATGTACATAAATGTCATCGTTCAGTGAGCATTCGTGACTCACTGTAAACTTGACCGATTTTATGTAAAGACTACTCTCATCATCATCATCATCATCATCATTTTTATCCAGGTCGAAATAGCACACAAATAGGGGTCATACAAAAAAGAACAAAGAAACGAAAAGGGAATCAATAATCTTCATTTGTAGTCGTCGAATCGCATACTCTTCTCTCCACGCTAGGGGGCGGGGTCTGGATGTGCGGTACGCACATTCCACAGTTCTCGATTAAGAGTATGTCTCTCAGTTAGTCCTTTGGATGCAAAGTCCTGCCTTATGCATCTCATCCAGCTTATCTTTGGCCTTCCCACTGGCCTTCTTCCGGGTGGTTGATACGTGAGCATCTTTTTGCACGGGTGGTTTCGATCACGTCTCTTGATGTGGCCATACCAGCGTAATCGCTTCTCCCTCACTTTCTCCACAATGGACGTAATGCCAAGCATGCCTCTTACTCGTTCATTCCGCACACGATCTTTCATTCTAACTCGACACATCCATCTGGCCATCCTCATCTCAGCTACACTCAATCTTTCCTCCAAAGCCACAGTCAACGCCCAATTCTCACTGCCATACATTAATGCTGGCCGGATAATCGATCTGTAGGCTTTTCCCTTCAGTCGCATTCGAATTCTCTTGTCGTGCAGGATGCCGGAGCACGCATTAAATTTGGCCCATCCACATCGTATCCTGTTGCTCACATCTCTTTCTGATCCACCATGCTCATCTACCACTGATCCGAGATATCTGAACTCATTCACTTGTTCTATCGCATCTCCATTTACATCATTCATGGCTCCATTTCCTCCACCAATCATCATGAACTCCGTCTTACGAGTGTTCAAGGTAAGTCCACTCGCCTGTAGCCGCCTTTGAATCGCGTGCACTTTTTTCTCAAGTTTGGCAACATCTGAATCTATGAGGCACAGATCATCCGCATAGGCCAAACATTGCGGTGCGGCCTCCATGCAATCTCCCAACACTGACTCGAGAACGACAATGAATAACAGGGGGCTCAAAGCACTACCCTGATGCACTCCCACTCTGATCGTAATGTCATCTGTTGGACCGAATGATGTTCGTACGAAAGCAGTGGCACCATTATACATCTCTTGAATTAGTTGCACATACAGTTCCGGGACACCTTTATCTCTCAAACTCCTCCATATCTGTCTTCTCGGCGTTCTGTCATATGCTTTTTCGAGATCAAGAAAAACCGCTGCCATTCCTTGTGCGAACTCAATATTCCTCTCCACTAGTTGACTCAACAAGAACATTGGCTCTGACGTTGACGAACCACGCACAAATCCAAATTGGGAAGGATTGAGATCCATCATATCTCTCAATCTTCTATCGACGCATCTCTCAAGGATTTTCATCGAGTGAGAGATCAGTTTGATTCCACGATAGTTTCCACATTCCCTTACATCTCCTTTCCCTTTGAATAGTGTTACAATTTCGCTTCGTCGCCATTCATCAGGCATTCTCATATCTCTCAATATTCTATTGAATAGTCTCGTCAACCACCAAACTCCGGCTTCTCCTGCTGCCTTCCATAAATCAACAGGTATCTTATCTGGCCCATATGCCTTCCTCCATGGGCATTTTCCAATGGCCCATCTTACTTCCTCCTGAGTCCATTCTGATATCGGTTGATCAACTTGTTCACCCTCCTCAAGCCGTGTCTGTGCCTTCTCTACATTCAACAGTTCGTCAAAGTACTCTTCCCATCTCTTCCTCACTTCTTGCTTCGTTCTCAGCACTGACCCGTCTCTATCATAGACAATCTTGACCTCTTTCAGATCCTTCTTCTGTCTATCTCTCAGCTTTGCGAGACGGTAGATGGCTTTTTCCCCTTCTGGCCGATCCAACAGATCATACAAATCATCGTATGCCTTCATCTTTGCCACATAGATCGCCCGTCTGCATGCCACTTTCTTCCTCACATACTCCTTCTTACTTTCCACGGTCTTTTTTCTGAACCAGTTCCGAAATGCCGCCCTCTTTTCCTTGGTCGCCAGTTTCACATTATCGTCTTTCCAGAACCATGTTTCTCGGTCACTGCTTATCTTTCCACTTGTGGTACCAAGGATTTTCTCTGCGCATTTCAGAACGGCTCCTTTTGTCTCTAGCCACACTTCATCAATATCCATTGCCGTGTTCAAGGGATCGAGTCCAAGTGCTCCCTGTTCAATTATCTCTCTCTCGAGTTGATCTTTGATCTCTCTATCCTTCAACTTCCACCATTTCAGCTTCCTTTCTAGCTTAATCTCTTCAGCCTTCTCCTTCTCGATCTTCCCTCTCAATCTTATATCACATATCACTGGTTTGTGCTGGGGAGCAGTATCCTCTGAAGGGATAACTTTCACATCTCTTACTCTCCATCTATCTGCTTTCCTCATTAAAACGTAGTCGATTTGCGTTCTCGCAGCACCTGAATAGTAGGTTGCCAAATGGCTTTCACGCTTTTCGAACATCGTATTTAATACGGCCAGATGGTGTTGCTGAGCAAAATTAAGCAATCTTAATCCATCCACATTCTGCCTTCCATATCCCTTTCCTCCATGCACACTGTAGTCTCCAAATATTTCGGGTGCTTTGCCAACATGACCATTCCAATCTCCCGCCAACACAACAGTATCCTCTGGCTTCAGTCTTTCCACCATCTCACTCGCCTTTGCATAAAATTCTTCCTTCGTCCTCTTATCTAATCCAGTCTGAGGAGCATATGCTGATATTATGCAAATGGATTCTCCCTCGATGTCCAGCATTACTTTTATCAGTCTTTCATTGACTCTTTCAACTTCTACAAGATAATTGGAAATTCGAGGGGAGAGAACCACAGCTACTCCATTCCTCAATCCATCTCCTTCTCCACACACAATCTGATATCCGTTCACCAATCTACTCTCATTTCCTTTCCATCGGATTTCTTGCAGACATAGTACTTCAATCCTTCTTCTCATCATCATGTCAATGACCTCCATCATCCTTCCAGATAGAGTTCCGATATTCAACGTGGCCAAGCGAGTGCATTCACTTTTCAACAATCTCATTGTTCAAGGTATCACAGTCAAATTGCAACACCGTGCTGATTAGACTGTTCTCTATTTGATCGCAAATCCCTCGGATAATTCAATCAATCACGGACAATGACTAATTTGACTGTCTCGTACGTGCGTCTCTATCGACGGAGTATGCAAATTGTCTCGTTCTGTCTGTGCCGCTCTTTCCCCTCGCGTACTTTGATCTTTGATCTTTGATATCCAGTCAACACGGGTCGCACAATCACACGGACTGATCTTTGATCTCTCTGGCTCAACGGCCTAGCCTCGCAGTACCGATGTGGGTCGCACACGGACTGATCTTTGATCTCTCTGGCTTAACGGCCGGGCCTCGCAGTACCGATGTGGGTCGCACACGGACTAATCTTTGATCTCTCTGGCTCAACGGCCGGGCCTCGCAGTACCGATGTGGGTCGCACCCGGACTGATCTTTGATCTCTCTGGCTCAACGGCCGGGCCTCGCAGTACCGATGTGGGTCGCACACGGACTGATCTTTGATCTCTCTGGCTCAACGACCGGGCCTCGCAGTACCGATGTGGGTCGCACACGGACTGATCTTTGATCTCACTCAGTCTACCTTTCACCTTGTCTCGTCCGATTACGGCCCCGAGGTGGTTACTGTAGCTGGTTTAGCCCTTCCACAGACTACCTTTCACCTTGTCTCGTCCGATTACGGTATCGAGGTGGCTACTGTAGCTGGTCGCGTCCTTCCGAATCGAGGTACGCTCTGCTGCCACTGAGACCGCCTCACTCCTCCGACTACCTCGATCTGCAAGCGAAAGAGAACCGAAAGGGAAGCACAAAGATAGACCGTCAGAGAGACACTACAGTAGTCCTCTGCACACGAGGAAAACAAGGAAACACACCACTTCCTCCGAGAAACTGTAGTCCGAGTACCGCACACGAGTAGTAGCAACAGATGGTCGAGAAGGGCCGTCCCGTTGCATGGACTGTCGCCCTGTCGCTCCTCTCACTCCACTCCGCGAGAGAGTAGACCGAGCCGACCACTCAGGACGAGCGAAGATGAGAAGACTCTCTAAAGCACAAATAGAAAGGTGGCAATTGCGACAAACGTTGCTTCGCTTCTACTTCCGCGCAAAAATTTTCTAAATTGTGGCCACACATGTACGCCGAATTCGACATCTGCTCGGCATTCGCTACGATCGAATTTGTCACTAATTGTTTGGCGCAGGCAGTAATGATGACTGCTATGCATTCAATTGCAGCCGACAAGCTTTTGCACGGCAACTTCAAGTGAGTCGCCTTCTTTTCTTCTTTACGGTAGCTTTTATGTTTCCAGATTTGTACTGTGCATGGCACTGTCGCGAACATTCCTCAATGGTGTCAGGAGAAGTGTAGCGAATTATCTCACTGTCTTTTGGACTGACGAGATTTCGCCGGAATTTATGGTTAATTTAACATTTTTCAATAGATTGATGCTAAATTATGTCCAGAGTTTCTACAAATATCTGAGTATGTTCACTAGCACACTCCTCTCAATCAGCCTGCCCTTCGTTGCGATAGAACGCATTCTCTACACATACAATATTGGCAACTATGAGACAAGGAAGGCATCACCTCTTTCACTAACATGTTGTGCAGCAATAGTGGTAATTAATATCGTTCAATTATTTAATTGCTGTAAAAAGGCCAACACATTTTTCTCAGATTTTTCTCAGATCTATTGGAGTCGCAGTATTCGATAAGTCGGTCATTCCGCTTTCTTTCAAATTCGTCGCACCTGTTTTCACATTATTAGTGAGCAAGAGATTTTCGAAAAAACGAGACACATAATATACAAATATGAGGCCGTTTGCATAAGAATCAAGCAATGGCCGGCACAGCAAAAAATATCGATTCTCTGTAAATTCGGGATTTTATGTTCTCAAAGGTGCTGATGACGATGGACTTATTCATTTTTCATGTCGGGTCACTATTGGCTCCAGATGGCCTCACGTCATAATCCCCGAAAAACGTGTTTTTAATCGATTTCTCGACATCCAAAAATGCGAAAATTCTGAAAAAAATGACTACTGAGCTAATTTTTCATTGCGAACACGACCATGAATTTCATTTTTTGGAATTAACAAAAATAAATTTTATCAGCATGCTAATAAATCGGAGAGGTAAAAGTAATAGGAGAGACTAGGTTTGATAGAAGCCGCTTGATATTTAAAAATTCACTTATTTTTTGCATTAATTAAAAGCGTCACAAATTCGAGTTATGGAATTTAGAACTATGAGAAATCTGCCTGGAAACCGCCAGTCGTCACTTGATCTACCCCTGTCTCTCCCTTGACCTTTCTCTCGCGGAAGAGAGTGAACGGAAAAGCGAGAGGGTGCAGACAGTTAGAGAGGAAGGGGAGGGGAAGGGAATAGGTCAGCTGGAAGAGACAGGGGTAGATCAAGTGACGACTGGCGGTTTCCTGGCAGAATTCTCATAGTTCTAAATTCCATAACTCGAATTTGTGACGCTTTTAATTAATGCAAAAAATAAGTGAATTTTTAAATATCAAGCGGCTTCTATCAAACCTAGTCTCTCCTATTACTTTTACCTCTCCGATTTATTAGCATGCTGATAAAATTTATTTTTGTTAATTCCAAAAAATGAAATTCATGGTCGTGTTCGCAATGAAAAATTAGCTCAGTAGCCATTTTTTCAGAATTTTCCCATTTTTGGATCTCGAGAAATCGATTAAAAACACGTTTTTCGGGAATTTTGACGTGAGGCCATCTGGAGCCAATAGTGACCCGACATGAAAAATGAATAAGTCCATCGTCATCAGCACCTTTGAGAACCTAGAATCCCGAATTTACAGAGAATCGATATTTTTTGCTGTGCTGAACGTTGGCGAATCTGCTCGATTCTTACGCAAACGGCCTCATATCAGATAATGAGTTACGTTTATCGTGAGAATCAGAAAAGACGTCACTCGCAGAAATTCGCATCTCTTGACGAAAAAGCGCTCGCTCGAAGAAATATGAACGTATGCTTTGAAAAAATGCTTTGAAAATCAATTTTTTTCAGTCCGTGATGTTATTTTTACCACCGATGATCTGTACTTCAGTCTTTTCTATCATTACCGGTAAATTATCTCTAGCAGTATATCTACCTTAGCACGCTTACAGGTGTGCTGATGCTGCAAAAATTTGTAGTTCTCGCCGAAGAGTTCGGGTACAGAGAGTCGACATACAACGCTTGTCTTGGACTGGCATGTTTCTCGCTATTCTCCTTCATTATTTTCTTTTGTTTAGACGGTTGCATTCGATAGTCTGTTAACTCCTTCCATAGCGTATGGTTGTCATCGACTGCTGATGGTAACCTTATAAAGATTGCAATAGAAAGACGAAATCGAGATTTTCAGGTTCGAAGCAGTAGACGTATCAGTTGCGAACTTCGTGATTTTAATTCCGAGTCGATTGACTACTTCAAGCAACTCGACAAATCATGGAACATTAGGGTTTCGCAGTGATTCATGAAGTTGCTTTCTTGTTTGTTTCAGATGACGCTGTTTCTCAATTGTATTGGTTCTCGTAAGATGAACAAATACGATAAAACTGACACTGAGCAAATGGTGTAATTTCAAAGTCTGAAATGTACGTGATGTTGAGAAAGTGCGTGAAGTTTGGAAAAACCGCGAGCTTTGAATGTTAGCACCAGTTATTCTTTGATTTAGCGGTAATGAAGACTCGGTGGAAAAGATCAGGAAATGTAGGTTGATAATGTGGCCGAGTATGAGACCAGGAAAGCATCAGTCTGCTCACAGATGTGATGTGATACTGTGGTGATTACCTTTACCGTCACACTATCTCAAAAACCTTTTGCATTCGTGTTTCACTTTTCTAAAAAAAACTGCGAAGAATTTATGAGATCAATAAATGTCTGTCGATTGCCAGTGGTTTTCAAAGCATTAATTTTTTCAGCTGATGGTGAAACTACTATGTTCAAGGCAAATGCAAGTGGCAATTTCGAATGAGCCGCTTGTTTCATATCAGTCTTACTCGGGTTTTTGGTCGAATGTGGGAGCATAATCCCGATGGGTTTGACGTCTGTGCAGTGTTTGCTATCGTTGAATTCATCACAAACTGCTCCGCTCAAGTTGCGCTCACAGTGGCCATTCGTTCCATAGCCGCCGACCCATATCTACATGGCAACTTCAAGTGAATCATTCTCATATGTATAAACCAGCCATATACGGTATTCAGTGTTACGGTAGGTACACGGTAGTCAGGGTTACGGTACTTGAGGTAGGGTGGGGGCTCTCGACTTGTTTACACTTGTTTACACTTGTTTCCTCTGCGTCTCTGCCCCAGAGAGTTTATCTGCCGCTCTCTTCTAGGCGAACAAACGAACAGACGTCGGGAGACATCTCTCCTTTTTTAAGGAGTAATTATTGCTTTGTTTCTTTCAGGTTCGTCCTCTGTATGGCGCTTTCGCGCACGTTTCTCAACGGCGTCAGAAGGAGCATCGCAAATTACGTTACAGTCTTTTGGAAAGGGGAGCTTTCGCTCGACTTTCTGGTGCAAACAGTTTTTTTGTGGTGGAAACGTCCGCCTAATTTCAGGATATATTCCGTTATGTGAGCATTTTTGCTCATATGTTGCTTGCAATCAGCATGATATTCGTTGCACTCGAACGTCTTGTGTACACGTATAACGTCGCAGAGTATGAGACCAGAAAAGCCTCAGTTTGCTCTTTGGCGTGGTGTGCAGCTACTGTGGTGATTGCCCTTACTCTAACATTTTCTCAAAAACCTTTTTGCACTTCAGATTTTCGCATCAATTGGAATAGCAATATTTGATAAATCCGTCATTCCGATCACCTTCAAATTTGCTTCACCTCTGTTCACATTATTTGTAAGTTTAAGTGTTTTCCGATTCTTTGCGCACGTTTTTGAAATGCTCTATTGTATCAATCTGACATTTGAGTTGATGGGACTGGTGTATCGCAAGAATCAAAAGCGAAGAAATGATCAGAATTCCTCTACTCTCGGTGAAAAAGCGCTTGCAAGGTGGAATATGAATGTTAGCAGCCGTCAATAGCAATCGTTGTTATTTAAATTTTGCTTCAGTCTGTTGTGCTATTTATGCCACCGATGATCTGTACTGCATTGTTCTCAGTTATTCATGGTATCAGTTACCGAAATTATAAAATGACTCAGCAATCGTTCAGGAATAATGGAACTCGGAAAGTTTGTTGCTGACGCTGATGAGTTTGAATACAAGGAGTCGGTGCTAAATGGATTTGTTGGATTTGTGAGTTATTGCCGTTATGTGGAAATATGATTTTCCATTGCCCAGACCATCGCATTAGACGATCTGCTCACTCCTCTCATCGCTTATTGTTGTCATCGAATGCTCAAGGTTTGTTAGGTGCTCAAGGCTAAGTCACACTTTTTTACCAAACAAATCACTAAAATCGCTTATATTTTCAGAAGCGAAGCAACAGTCGAATCAAGCGTGAGCTTCGTTCCTTACCGAACGCTCCTCTAGCCTACTTCAAACAATTCGAGAAATCTTGGAAAGTTACTGTTCGAAAATAATCGTTCTAATGCAAACTAAAGATAAAAGATACCGTCGTTACCTGCCTTATTGATCATATCTTGGGAGTAAATTCTAGATTTCGATGAAGATGTCTTTCGTGCATTCGTTTCACACCCCTTAGCTTCTCACCTTTTTGCGCTATGAGAATTCAAGCTGAGCACAGAAGATTCTCGCGGTTTGTATATCCCAGTCATGACTGAATCATGGATTGGTGGATACAAGTACTTCATGAATATGACATTCCCTTTCGACCCACTGGAACCGTATTCAACGATATTCTCACTTGCCGTAGGTGCTCCAACATTCGTTCTATCTATTTTCGTATACGTAATTCTGATTCGGTGAGACCGAGCCCTCAACTAAACATAAAAGCCAAAATTTCTATAGTAATTCCAACTTTCGAGGAAAGGCGTACTTTCAAATTTTCACCGCCCAAGGATTTGTTGTGAGTATCTGTTTAACATTGTTTTCGTAAACTTCTCTTTCAGGACCTGTTAGCCTTCCTTACCAATATGCTCCGATATCGTCTTGCGATGTTTGAACCCTTTTCGAGTTTCTATGCGTCTCTATCCGATACGGTCTGGGCAACCGTGGTATGATCTTTGATCTTTCATATTTCCATTCTTCTCTAAGCTCTGCACCACTGCGATCTCTATGCCACGGGCACAATTAGTCGCCCAATGTCTTCTTTCCGTGAATCGACTTCTGGCAGTATGGAGGCCCCTGCAATATGATACGGGTTGTTTTCACTTCTTGACATCGGTTCTTCTAGTGGCTGATGTTGTGGAATCCCAAAAAAGAAAGTTCACACATTATTTAAAGTCTCATCAACATCGAAATACATGTTTTCTCAAGTTTTTTCCCGTGAGATCGTTTAAAAGTTCATCACATGGTCCTTCGACCTCCGTTCAACTCGTGTTTAAATTGATTATTTCAGTGGCAGAAAACATTTACAATCGCCGCCCTTTTGCTATTGATCTGTGTGCCTCTTCTCGTTGCAATTCCGGATAGTATGATTGGGTGGGGGTAGATTTCCTCGAATATCAAAAACCCATATCACCCTCAGGTTTTACTTTGGGGCGATCTACGGCGTGCGGGGCTCGATAATATTCTTCTCGTCGGCACGACTCGGATGGACGGGCATGATCAAGGCCAGATGAGATCGTTTTCCATTGAAGTTTTGCCATAAGTCGTTGCGGCTCTCTGCTTGACGCATTTATTTGTCAGGGGCATGTCATTATTCGGGTCATTCAGTTTACGGACGGACTCGCGACCGTCTTTCAATTTTCGCTGACAATCTTCGCGTTTCTGTGCAACTGCGTGCTCATTGCGATTGTGGCAACCAAACCGTACCTTTTAATTTTTCATTTGTCCCACAAAATTTTTGCAAAGAGGAGCGATGAAAGTGGTGGGACGGGGACTGTTCATCACTACGCTTACTCAGTTCCTCCTTCATCTCGCCTATGCTCTCATCATGGTATAGTCCATTCTCTCGTTTTCCAATAGGCAGAACGTTCTCAGGTGTGCTATCTCTACCTGCCACCTCCGCTCAGTAACGCCTCAATGTTCACGACGATCGCCCTTGATGCAATCTCAATCCTACCCATTTGGTTACTACTCGCATTCTCCAGTGCCGTCAGGGAAGCGGTGCTAGCGACGATACCCGGAACGAAGAAGGCGAGTCCTTTACCCTCTGATTATCGTAAGAGAGCTGGTGAGACAGACATCTCAAAAATATGGGAAATGTGGGAGATAATAATTTGCTCTCAGACGAAGGTATCGTCGATGGGTGAACGACGTACGGTTACAGTCGTCGCGAATGCTCTGTGAGAGAATGTCGGAAACACATCGGATCACTCTTGTATATTACTTGTATTAATATTTGTTTATACTTATCTTCGTAAACACTAGAACGAAGTTATTTTTATTGATAATTGGAAAAAAGGTGGCGAGGAGTATTGTTCGTTATTCGTCTTGAAATGTTCCGTTCAAATTCGAATGGTAACGTCCGTACAAGAGAAGTTTGCCTCATCGGCACAGCTCATTTGGTTGTTGTCCTAAACGTAGTTTGTAAACTAACTAACTCGTGTTGGGCATAACAAGAAAATAAGTGCTTTACATTCCATGCCATTTCTGGGCGCCACCAATTGGCTGCGATTGTCTCAGAGCATTGTTGCTTGAAGAGCTGCAACTGATTCGTTCAATTTCATTTGGAAAACGGAGTGTAATATGCAAACTCTGTCCATTCGTAGTGACTGTTTGTGCGAGAATTTATTCGTCCAATCCCTCGATCCGCCCTTGCGAACGAATGAATCTTTTCGGAAGCCAATTCCATTCGGGTAAAAGCGCTGCTGATTTGCCTTCATCGAAGAAAAAGATGACGATTCCACGATCTGCAATCACATCTACCTTTAAATATTCAATGTCTATAGCATTTTACCGCATACAGAAAGTGAGATATGAGGCGAACTGACCCTAGTAAGGTGCTCCTCATTTTGTACAAGTGTCGCGGCTTTCCCGCCCAGAAATGATCCAATTTGGACGATGGAAGCGCGGAGGTCAGCAACCATGTCCTCGTACTATAAACATTACAGAATCGAAAGCCAAGTGTGTTGCACGGTAAATTTTCGGTAAGGTCGATCGAAGTCGGAAATATCGTTGTATGTTTGTTGTAACGATTGAGCATGTCACCTTTAGAAGAAGGATGTTTTCGTTGCTTTTCTTAATTGCGCTGAGCCACGATGTGAGATGGTCAAAGTAGTCTCCAGATCCAACCTGTAATGAAAGTGCATTAAATGATTTAAATTTTAGAAAAGTCAAAGGAACTTACGCGGCCACTCACGAACAATTCGAAGAATACATCGAATTCGCCGTGCTCAAAATCCAGAATCTTGTGGTTGGTATAGTGATGATAATAACTGGAAGTGAAGTGATTGAATCAGAGCGAACATTTTTTAATGAACCTATTGAGGCAGTCTTTAGGGTTTCTGCATGCGTAGATGTACTTTGCGCTTCCGCCTTTCGGAATTTCATCGTATGCTAAGTGGCTCTAATAAAGAATTTGTTTTCTCAGGAAGGTAAAATCCTGAAAACCTTGAGTATTCGAGGCGATTGTAACGTCTCCGCGTACTCTGCACCAAACCGCTCTAGCATTGGAGAGACGAAAAACAAGGCTAAACATTACGATTTCGTGAAATATTGAGAAAATCAAAAGAAAATGAAGAAGGATATTACCATCCCCACCGCATTCGTATTCAGCCTTATCTGAAATTCAGGAGTGTATTTCATTTGATTTATCGAGATTTCGAAGGATGTACCGAGTAGTTGATGGACAATGTGCTGTAACCAAGTGGTTCCGCTTTTTGGATACGTGCATATGAAAACGTCGTCAGTGCGCGGTCGCATCTCCCTTGCAGATCTTCAATTTCAGATTTTAAAAAATATTATAAATAAAGTAAAAAAATGCTAATACCCCGCTCACCTGATGCTGTCCACGGTGCACTTTGGTTCCCTATACTTATGATCGATTAGGGACATTCGGGGAAGGAGCAATGACAAGTTCGATTTTTCCTGATCCATCATCACCCTTGCAGATTCTTTTAATATTAAATCTGAATAATAAGCGGAAAAGGAGCGACAAATTATGGCAATGAGAATCGCTGAACTACACATCAACACTTTGAGGAAGTGTTTTTCAATAGTTGTTGTTGTGTTGACGGCGCTGCCGATCTGAGAGCACAAACAAAGCGATTGATTCGAAGATAAGATGCGCATGGGAAATTGTTGTTCCATGCGAGGAAGTATCTCAAATATACCCAGAACGGAAAAATATAGATACAAGTGAACCCCCAATTATATTTAGTAAAAGAACTATCGAGAATGTTAAGCAAAATACAAAGTTGTTGAGTTCATCTTGTAAGGGAAAGCAAAGAAGACAATGAGCACTACAAGTTCAGAGGTGAGCACGGTTTTGTGAATAGTGTGCGTGTTATGTCGCGATAACTAACCTAGACAGGTTCAACGAAAGAACGTTTATAAGTGCTTTTGTAAAAAGACAAATACTAATATTCTGACCATTTTCCACAAAAAAAAGCATCTTGATTCAAGCGAACTGGCACACCATCGTTGCACATTGTAATTTAAAGCGCTGCAACAAATTCTGTTTCTGTGACTAACTTTCAAACCTTGACACTGCTGAGGACGACTGATCATATGTCAATTTTCCGTATCAACGATTCACCTTTACGAGCAGATTTAGAGAAAGTGCAAAAGATAGAGATCCATCGCTGCTGTTTCGTCTTCATAGAAGCAGACTGTAATGAAAACACTCAACTGATTTCAATTGATATTTGTAACGGAGGAATTCCTCCGATTCATTTAACGACCTTCTAAAAAAGACTCATTTAGCAGTGATAACGTAATCTCAAAAAAAATTTATGTTTGATAATTTATTTAAACTTAGTGCAGGTGATGTTGGGAATCTTATTGAATCGCCAAAGCATCATAAGAATGTGTCAATGCGTTTCCAGAGCAACACTACTCTGCGCCGACCCTCATTGTTTAGTTTCTCATATCTTGGGTATTCTCTACACTTTCCTCCTCTCTCGATTTTTACGTTTCCTGAGGCTATCCGTAATCCACATTCTATTTTTCTATATTTTTTATCTATTCTTTCTCTAGCATCCCATCTAACATGGGCATCTGGAATTGGATCGTCTCCGTGTACAATCGTTGCAAGAGAACAACTTCTCCCGCAGGTGATATTTGCAAGCAATTTTGGCTGATACTGTATACAAATTCCTTTAAAAAATGAGTAGATTTGAGCTGTTGTGGATGCACTTTTTCGGAATTTTCAATCAATAATTGTTTGTAGACGCCGTACCTTCTGATGATAATTGGGCCGTGATCTGTCGCCCTCCAACTCGCCACATCCACTCCATTGCTTGAATGAGATGTTTATTGCTCCTAGTACCCATCAACCCACCCCCTATGCCCCCCTCCTCCTTCTCTACTATAAAAATAAGCCTGAAAACTGAATAGAAACGTGCACATCTCCAATCAGCAACAAGATCACAAAACCAAACCTTCTCACATACTCATCCGAAAACATGTTTAACCTTTGATCATCGATCTATCGTAAATGATCTATCATCTCGTAACGGTTACTCATTCACTCTTGCGATTGTTTCCAATGAATAATGATAAACTATTTTATTGCTTTGTCTGGTTGACTACATCGATTATGAAGAACAAAAACAACTTTATGAACGGATATTATAGATAGAAATTACATTATTGCTTGCTGGGATAAAACCTATCCCGGTATCATAGTGATGTGACCATCAATGTTTTCGCGAATTCTTCTTTCCAAAGTATTTCTTGAAATTTGCTCCAAGGAAGGGTTTGTGCATACAACTACACTCCTGTCATCATGTGTTTTGTTTGCGATTGATAAGAGATTGCGTCTATTCTAGCAGGATCGTTGAGAATGTCGGTATTTTATATTCAATGTACTTTATGTTCGCATGTTCTGATAGTCTGCAAGTGGTGAAATACTCGTGAAATTGACTGAAAGTTCGTAGACTTTGAGACTGAAGATTCCTTCTCTTCATTACGTGTACTCCCTCTGACCAGTAAGAGAAAATGCAAGAGAAAGAAAAAGATTGTGTATTGTGGCAAATCAACTGCAGACACCTCACGATGTTTGGTGAAATTTCGCCTTGTCAGTGCATCACATCACTCCACTGAGAGATGTTTTCGATAGTCGCCCTTTCCCTCTCTCTCTCACTCTCACTTTTCTATCATACACTCGTGTTGACCGACGATTCGATTCACTCTGTGCGTGCTACGTTCTGTAATTTCTCCTTACCATCAGTACTTTTCATCCCACCCTAAACGATGAATCGAACATCTTTCCAATGTACAATTCATTCATTTGCCTAACTTTCGTTCATTTCCCAATTTCACGCGCGTTTCAGAACTCGATAATCCATGACTCCGGTGTTGGACCATTTGCAACCAAAGCGTCAGTACACTCTTGAGGAGAAATTCCAGGCATGCGTCGACATCATTCATGCGCTTCCTAAGACTGGTGAGTGAAATGAAAAAAAAATAAATAAACCAATCGACATTCAAATTCGCTCTTTTCGAATTCGGCCATTCAGGTCCGGCCCCGGTGACCTACGTAGCGATGCTCGCCATGTACGGCCTATACAAACAGGTATTTCAACTATCCGAATGCCACTCACGATCGAGTTTTCAAGGTGACCCTCGGCCCGAATCGCACTAGCAAACCCGGTTTTTGGAATCCGGAAGGGCGTGCGAAATGGTAGTCTTCAAGTGAATGAATCCTAAAGAAAGCGCATTTCAGGGACGCATGGACTCGAGTGAGCGATTTCAGCAAAGAAGAGGTGAGAAAAGTTCCAAATTGAAAAAAACTTCGCTCACCAAGCATGCACCAAGTGTGTTGCAATTGAACAAATTCCATTTTTAGGCGATGACTCTATACTTGGCGATTGTGCTGGAAGCAATTGACGTCGGATCTGAGACGTGGGTTGAAATATATTAGTTTATTGTGATCGTTCCTTTTATAGGTTAGACTGGAATGAGATGCTCACCAAGTACAATCACTACTACGAAGATTTAGGATTTCTCAGGTTCAGCTCATTCCATTTGTGAAATCGAAAATATTCTTCAGGGAGAATTTCCGAATAATAGATCGTGAGCTGATTAGAGAGGACGGAACGCAAGTGGTTAGTCTCATTCAGTTTCGTTGACTGGCTACTAACACTCAAACTTGAATAACTAACGCTTCAGGAAATGGAGCGCCGAGCTGCCGAGGTAAGTGAAAGAAGAATGTGTTTGTTTTGCTCGCTCTAGTTGTGCATAATCATGGATGAGAGATGATGTGTGAACTATCGCAGCGTCGCGCTCGCAATGGCCCGACGGATCTAGAGAGACTGTGTGCGGGTCCGTACTCAATCCAGGAGAAGTTTCAAGCATGCGTCGACATCATCAAAAACATGCCAAAGAGTGGTGAGATGATGGCATTTGTCTAGATGATAACGTATTTTTAGCGTATTTGGAAGACATCAAGAGCGTTCTGACAAAAGGAGAGATCTCGCAACTCGGTTGGGGCTTTTTATCGACTATCGCGCTGTTTTTTTCCACTTCTTCTTTATTTTATAGTTTTCATTGTGCACTTGAAGGACCGATGCCGACGAATTTTGCCGAGATGTTCACGATGTATGCCCTATTCAAGCAGGTAATAATATCTCGCAACGACTCTTTTCGAAACCTAATCATTCGAAGGCAACCATCGGTCAGTGCAACACGAACAAACCCTTCTGGAATATCGTCGAGCGATACAAATGGTTGGCAAAAAGTGCTGGAATTCAAAATCATTGTTTTTCTTTAGGGAGGCGTGGTTTCGACTCGGAGAAACGAATAAAGAACAAGTTAGCGTTTTTGAAAATATTGTGTTGTATTTGACAACATCAATTTCCGATTGCAGGCTATGGCGGGCTACGTGGTGGCCGTTCTCGAGAAAATTGATTACTGTGCGAAGAAGTGAGAATTATTCCGCCATTTAGTGATCAATAAGGAAATATCTGGTTAATTGCAGTTTCGACTGGGACGAAATGCTTGAGGAATACGCGGACGACTACGAAACACTAGAGCCCATTCTCAGGTTTCGCAAATTCGTAGACTTCAAATTTTGAATCATCAATATCAGGGAGAAGTTCCGCATTCTCGACCGTGAGCTGATACGATCGGACGGAACGAGAGTGGTATGGTGGCATTAGATGTCACCGATTCCGCACATGATCAAGGCCTTTGGGTACATTTCCCAATTTTAGCAACCCGAGCCGTTTCACAATCGTCTCGTCGGCATTCTCTCCTTCAATTTTGACATTGAAAAGGCAAGAAGATACATTGGCGATGTGCCAAGAGGTATGTTGCATCTTACTCACTCCTTTATCGTCAGTGTATTTCAGAACTAGAGCAGCTAACTCCAAATGACCCCGGATCCGATGCCGACTACTGCGATGTCCACGAGGAATTATCGAGGTCAGTATTCGGAAACTATATTTTTAACGACCCCTAGAAGAATGCTTGAGTCTAGATCCCCGGATGAAACATATCCGGGGATCGTTCTCCATTACCTGTTTGCCCGGTGTTGTGTGACGAATTCTTATTTTCAGGCCTCCCTCGTCTCTTGAAGATCCCGAACCGGGCAGCGTGAGGTCGATGAAGAAGTTCCTGACAAAGATGGACACCGAACTACGGTACTGGTCCGCTAAATTAATTCTCACGAAATTCACAACTTTCAGCACTCTCAAAGCTGCACTATCCACGCTCAGTTCGCTCACAGAGACCAGGCATCAATCACTCATCAAGATAATCAAGAAATCGGTCAGTTAATTTCGCTAATTAAATTTTTTTAAAGTCCGAGTTTTTCAGTCTCGAGTCTCATGGCGGTCGATCTTCTTCTTTCTCATTTGGCCCTTTGTTGCGCATTGGATGATCAAGTATTTCGGAAGATCGGCATTGTTCGTGAGACCTCGTTAATTAATCGATTTCAAGTAACGCAATATTCAGTTTGTTTTTTTATCTGAAATAAACTATCTTTTTAATTGAAACAAGTGTCAGTTAACAATTCAATAACAACATAGTGCAACTTAGTAAGTGAAGATTATCAAACGAAAGGCCATGTGCGTCAATATGAAAGGGAGCCAGGCGATGATCTCTGACAGAATGATGTCAAAATCATATTGCGACAAAATGATGTCAAAATCACATTGATCTTTAGAAAGCTAAAGAGATCGATTTACAGGGCGCCTACTAACAGCTTATCTACATATTTCTGTATTCTCTGCGGGGATTGGACAGAAACGCCTGACGCCGAGGGCACGCTCCGCCCCTTTTTTGGCGGGAAAACGCGCGTCTCTCATTTCTGCTCACGCACTAACGCCATTTTTCAGGCTTAGAGACTATGCCTTCGCCAGTGCAAATGCCACTTTTTCTCGCTAATATCGACGAATAGATTCAGAGTGACCAGGAAAAAAATCATAAAAACAGTGAAATCCATAAATATCCCCGCATCAGACAACAATAAGCTCGTATTTATTCATGAAAACAGATGGATCAACTTGGTTTGGAATAGATTTGTGGCCCTAAAGAGGGCCGTTGGGTTCTGGGTGGTCACTGTCGACGCAAGCTCATCCGTTGCCGGATTTACTTGGAGGAAGTGTACTTGGTGACGGCCTTGGTGCCCTCAGAGACGGCGTGCTTGGCAAGCTCTCCGGGGAGGATGAGGCGGACCGCCGTCTGGATTTCGCGAGAAGAGATGGTCGATCGCTTGTTGTAGTGAGCGAGACGAGAAGCCTCACCGGCGATTCTCTCGAAGACGTCGTTCACGAACGAGTTCATGATCGACATGGCCTTGGAGGAAACTCCGGTGTCGGGGTGAACCTGCTTGAGGACACGGTAGATGTAGACCGAGTAGGACTCCTTTCTCGACTTTCTTCTCTTCTTGTCTCCGGTACGGACGGCCTTCTGGCTCTTGGCGGCCTTCTTGGCTCCCTTGGCGGACGGCTTGGGCGGCATGAGTAAGACGACTTGTCACACGAAGTATGTGGTGAGGAACACGATCTAGCGCCCTCCTTATATGCAGGATCTGGCGAGGGCACGCTCCGCCCCTTTTCTGGCGGGAAAATGCGCGTCTCTCATTTCCGCTTACGCCCTAACACCGATTTTAAGGCGCTCGAGTATGTGCTTACTAGGCGTAAATCGAGGAAAATGGAAGGTTCTGACAAGGGAATTGTACAAAAATGAGAGGAGATGCTTCCACAAAAACGCAATAACAGATCAACTGAGGATGAAACGCCTTTTATTCACGACAATCACACATTTCTTTCCCATTCCCCTGATCAACTTGGTTTGGAATATGATTGTGGCCCTAAAGAGGGCCGTTGGGTTCAGTTTAGCGGCTGTTCAAGCGCAAAGCTTAAGCACGCTCTCCACGGATGCGGCGGGCGAGCTGGATGTCCTTGGGCATGATGGTCACTCGCTTGGCGTGGATGGCGCAAAGGTTGGTGTCCTCGAAGAGTCCGACGAGGTATGCCTCGGCGGCCTCCTGGAGGGCCATCACGGCGGACGACTGGAAGCGGAGGTCGGTCTTGAAGTCCTGGGCGATCTCGCGGACCAGACGCTGGAAGGGGAGCTTGCGGATGAGCAGCTCGGTCGACTTCTGGTAGCGACGGATCTCGCGAAGAGCAACGGTACCGGGACGGTAACGGTGGGGCTTCTTGACTCCTCCCGAGGCGGGTGCCGACTTGCGAGCTGCCTTGGTGGCGAGCTGCTTGCGGGGAGCCTTTCCTCCAGTAGATTTGCGGGCGGTCTGCTTGGTACGTGCCATTGCGGTTGCGAAACAGTGCGTAAGGAGTGAACCGTACTCTCCTCTCTTATATAGTGCAGTGCGGGCTCACGCTCTGACGCAGAGGGCACGCTCCGCCCCTTTTGGCGCGAAAATAAAAATCGCTTTTTCCGAGCTAATCTCTCGACATATTCAATTGCAGTAGGTTTCAGATGGCTCGAAACGTTCTCCTTCGACCACGCTAGATCAGCGTGAACCATACTTCCCACACATTTCAGATGCAATACCGATAAGAGATTGGGAAAACAGTTTTTCGGTGATAGACACAACACTTTATTCACGCATAAATCAGAGAAAGTACCGATCAGAGATCGATCAACTTGGTTTGGAATAGGAATGTGGCCCTAAAGAGGGCCGTTGGGTTCTGGGGTTTTGCACTCGTGGGAGCACTCGCCGGGATCGATGACTTATCCACCGAATCCGTAGAGGGTGCGGCCCTGGCGCTTGAGAGCGTAGACGACGTCCATGGCGGTGACAGTCTTTCTCTTGGCGTGCTCGCAATAGGTGACGGCGTCACGGATCACGTTCTCAAGGAACACCTTGAGGACACCACGGGTCTCCTCATAGATGAGTCCAGAGATACGCTTGACTCCACCACGGCGGGCGAGACGGCGAATAGCGGGCTTGGTGATGCCCTGGATGTTGTCGCGAAGAACCTTGCGATGGCGCTTGGCTCCTCCCTTTCCGAGTCCCTTGCCTCCCTTTCCACGTCCGGACATGACAGCACTTGATAGCTCGAGTGAGATAAAGCGGTTACTACCGCATGGCCTAATATACTGAATCAGTGCGGCCCACGCTCAAACGCGAGGGCACGCTCCGCCCCTTTTTTGGCGGGAAACGATCGAGCGCGTCTCTCCCGGGACTTGTGTTCTACATCAATCAGATCCTAATTTTGGGTTGCTTTCTCGAGGGTTGATAATAAGAAGACTGAGACAGACGTTCGATACATTCAATATCTCTGTTAAATTATCAAAGATGACAGTTTCTCGAGCGAAAAATACCATATTCCTGATCATTACAGATTGGGAAAAAGGCAAATTATCGATTTCTGAGCAATTTCCCATGTATCCTACTAAACAGCCGATACCAAAAGACAAGAAAAACCCCTCTCACTGATGGATTCGCTCAAACACCATGAATTTCCGACATACAAATCACTCAAGCTTTATTCAAATGAGTATCTACGATACTCTAGATCTTTCGATCAGAGGTAATCAACTTGGTTTGGAATAGAATTGTGGCCCTAAAGAGGGCCGTTGGGTTCAGGTTAGCTGTGTTGAGCAGCCAGACAGAGGTTTACTCCTTGTCTCCGGCGGTCTTCTTGGGAAGAAGCACGGAGTTGATGTTGGGCAGGACACCTCCCTGGGCGATGGTCACTCCAGCCATGAGCTTGTTGAGCTCCTCGTCGTTTCTGACGGCGAGCTGGAGATGACGGGGGTTGATTCTGGTCTTCTTGTTGTCACGGGCAGCGTTGCCAGCGAGCTCAAGAACCTCAGCGGCGAGGTACTCGAGGACGGCAGCGAGGTACACCGGGGCTCCGGCTCCTACACGCTGGGCGTAGTTGCCCTTGCGCAGCATGCGATGGAGACGTCCCACGGGGAACTGCAGACCGGCACGAGATGAGCGGGACTTGGCCTTTCCTCCGCTCTTCGCCTTTCCTCCCTTTCCGCGTCCAGACATTGTTGATTCGAAGTTAGCTCACACAAAGTGTAAGGAGGGAGAAGAGGGGTCGGCTTATATTAAGGGGATGCGAGGGCACGCTCCGCCCCTTTTTTGGCGGGAAAACGCGCGTCTCTCATTTCTGCTCACGCACTAACGCCATTTTTCAGGCTTAGAGACTATGCCTTCGCCAGTGCAAATGCCACTTTTTCTCGCTAATATCGACGAATAGATTCAGAGTGACCAGGAAAAAAATCATAAAAACAGTGAAATCCATAAATATCCCCGCATCAGACAACAATAAGCTCGTATTTATTCATGAAAACAGATGGATCAACTTGGTTTGGAATAGATTTGTGGCCCTAAAGAGGGCCGTTGGGTTCTGGGTGGTCACTGTCGACGCAAGCTCATCCGTTGCCGGATTTACTTGGAGGAAGTGTACTTGGTGACGGCCTTGGTGCCCTCAGAGACGGCGTGCTTGGCAAGCTCTCCGGGGAGGATGAGGCGGACCGCCGTCTGGATTTCGCGAGAAGAGATGGTCGATCGCTTGTTGTAGTGAGCGAGACGAGAAGCCTCACCGGCGATTCTCTCGAAGACGTCGTTCACGAACGAGTTCATGATCGACATGGCCTTGGAGGAAACTCCGGTGTCGGGGTGAACCTGCTTGAGGACACGGTAGATGTAGACCGAGTAGGACTCCTTTCTCGACTTTCTTCTCTTCTTGTCTCCGGTACGGACGGCCTTCTGGCTCTTGGCGGCCTTCTTGGCTCCCTTGGCGGACGGCTTGGGCGGCATGAGTAAGACGACTTGTCACACGAAGTATGTGGTGAGGAACACGATCTAGCGCCCTCCTTATATGCAGGATCTGGCGAGGGCACGCTCCGCCCCTTTTCTGGCGGGAAAATGCGCGTCTCTCATTTCCGCTTACGCCCTAACACCGATTTTAAGGCGCTCGAGTATGTGCTTACTAGGCGTAAATCGAGGAAAATGGAAGGTTCTGACAAGGGAATTGTACAAAAATGAGAGGAGATGCTTCCACAAAAACGCAATAACAGATCAACTGAGGATGAAACGCCTTTTATTCACGACAATCACACATTTCTTTCCCATTCCCCTGATCAACTTGGTTTGGAATATGATTGTGGCCCTAAAGAGGGCCGTTGGGTTCAGTTTAGCGGCTGTTCAAGCGCAAAGCTTAAGCACGCTCTCCACGGATGCGGCGGGCGAGCTGGATGTCCTTGGGCATGATGGTCACTCGCTTGGCGTGGATGGCGCAAAGGTTGGTGTCCTCGAAGAGTCCGACGAGGTATGCCTCGGCGGCCTCCTGGAGAGCCATCACGGCGGACGACTGGAAGCGGAGGTCGGTCTTGAAGTCCTGGGCGATCTCGCGGACCAGACGCTGGAAGGGGAGCTTGCGGATGAGCAGCTCGGTCGACTTCTGGTAGCGACGGATCTCGCGAAGAGCAACGGTACCGGGACGGTAACGGTGGGGCTTCTTGACTCCTCCCGAGGCGGGTGCCGACTTGCGAGCTGCCTTGGTGGCGAGCTGCTTGCGGGGAGCCTTTCCTCCAGTAGATTTGCGGGCGGTCTGCTTGGTACGTGCCATTGCGGTTGCGAAACAGTGCGTAAGGAGTGAACCGTACTCTCCTCTCTTATATAGTGCAGTGCGGGCTCACGCTCTGACGCAGAGGGCACGCTCCGCCCCTTTTGGCGCGAAAATAAAAATCGCTTTTTCCGAGCTAATCTCTCGACATATTCAATTGCAGTAGGTTTCAGATGGCTCGAAACGTTCTCCTTCGACCACGCTAGATCAGCGTGAACCATACTTCCCACACATTTCAGATGCAATACCGATAAGAGATTGGGAAAACAGTTTTTCGGTGATAGACACAACACTTTATTCACGCATAAATCAGAGAAAGTACCGATCAGAGATCGATCAACTTGGTTTGGAATAGGAATGTGGCCCTAAAGAGGGCCGTTGGGTTCTGGGGTTTTGCACTCGTGGGAGCACTCGCCGGGATCGATGACTTATCCACCGAATCCGTAGAGGGTGCGGCCCTGGCGCTTGAGAGCGTAGACGACGTCCATGGCGGTGACAGTCTTTCTCTTGGCGTGCTCGCAATAGGTGACGGCGTCACGGATCACGTTCTCAAGGAACACCTTGAGGACACCACGGGTCTCCTCATAGATGAGTCCAGAGATACGCTTGACTCCACCACGGCGGGCGAGACGGCGAATAGCGGGCTTGGTGATGCCCTGGATGTTGTCGCGAAGAACCTTGCGATGGCGCTTGGCTCCTCCCTTTCCGAGTCCCTTGCCTCCCTTTCCACGTCCGGACATGACAGCACTTGATAGCTCGAGTGAGATAAAGCGGTTACTACCGCATGGCCTAATATACTGAATCAGTGCGGCCCACGCTCTAACGCGAGGGCACGCTCCGCCCCTTTTTTGGCGGGAAACGATCGAGCGCGTCTCTCCCGGGACTTGTGTTCTACATCAATCAGATCCTAATTTTGGGTTGCTTTCTCGAGGGTTGATAATAAGAAGACTGAGACAGACGTTCGATACATTCAATATCTCTGTTAAATTATCAAAGATGACAGTTTCTCGAGCGAAAAATACCATATTCCTGATCATTACAGATTGGGAAAAAGGCAAATTATCGATTTCTGAGCAATTTCCCATGTATCCTACTAAACAGCCGATACCAAAAGACAAGAAAAACCCCTCTCACTGATGGATTCGCTCAAACACCATGAATTTCCGACATACAAATCACTCAAGCTTTATTCAAATGAGTATCTACGATACTCTAGATCTTTCGATCAGAGGTAATCAACTTGGTTTGGAATAGAATTGTGGCCCTAAAGAGGGCCGTTGGGTTCAGGTTAGCTGTGTTGAGCAGCCAGACAGAGGTTTACTCCTTGTCTCCGGATTCGTAGTGCACTCGTGCAGGTCAGAGCCACAAGAGAACCAGCGAAATGAGGATGCGCATTCTTCATATTTTCTCTCAACCAGTCTGGCCCCTCTCATTTTTTGTGCAACTTGTTTCATTAAACTTTGTTTTACTGAAATAAAGGGACCAAAGATGAAAATAGGAAGCGCAACTTCATGGATAAATGGCTCATTATTTGAATTAGGGCGTGTGGAAAGGCGTGTGCCCACGCCTATTTACCTTACTCTTCTTCTCCCGTTGGAGCCATTGGCGCATTATTTCCCTTGCCGAGCTTCAGATGAATTCTTCCGTGGATTTCATGGCATCGATTCATAGCTTGAAACAGGAGCTGTTCCACAAATATGATCCTACTATTGCGCCCGTGCACAACGGAGGTTCTCATGAGACCCTATTTCTTCACAAAATGTTACATTTTCAGGAACACTAGAAAATGGTTTCATGGAGAATTTCGCCATGATGATCACGTACGCAAAACTGACCGATGTGGTAAACAAATCTCATCTGTAAATGTGAAAATATTTGAGTCATTTTAGAACGAGCGAAGTAACGAATTCTCCATTGTGATGGGCATGATGCTGGTGAGTTAGTTATAGCTTTGAATTTTCAAGTCTTATCTTGTGAAATTTCCGATGTGGTCCGATCCTCGACTCGCGTGGGATCCACAACTGCACAATAACGTTTCGCATCTGTACATTACGATAGATCAACTCTGGTTTCCCAACTTCCATCCCTGCGAAGCGTCAGTTGCCACGCTGTTAATCTCGGCAGAATTCATGTCATTTCAGTTCGTCGATCACTTTCCTCTCGCGAGATTGGGACCAAGTGGCAAAGGCCCGTATTTTGAGCAATATAATCAATAATTATCTTATTTTAAAGATTTTTTCGAATGGAGACGTCAGAACTATCAGGCAAGCAGAAATAACCTACTCTTGCGCGTACGATGTGAGTTTTCCAAAACATTTATAGTCTAGATACCTCACTCAAATCACTTGTTGCCTCAATCATATTATGATGAGCAACGTAGTGCACACGAGTTTTTTGTCATTTTTGACTCGCAAAACACTTGCAGACATCTCTCTTTCCCTTCGATGTTCAATCTTGCGCTCTCTGCTTCACTCTCAACGGCTATGATGTCGACGATTTCACCTTTAACGCAACGCTGGACAACGGAGCGCTAGCTGAGGTACTATTGAGGTTATGGCGATCGGAACTGGTCTGGCAATGTTCGGCGCTAATTGCCTTCACAGCCTGCGGATGATAACCAGTATATTCTCAGAAACCAAAACGTCGTGTATTCAATGACAAAAGAAAGATTGTGTCCCTAACTGCGCAAACGAGTACCCAATGTTGAGGACATGTCCGAATGGCGAGTGCAAATCAACAACACCACCTCCTCCTTCAACTACTGCGCCAAGGATCTTTGCCAGATAATTGTGAGTCATCTTCATTGTTTCATCGTAGGATTACCTATTTTCCAGCTCAATTACACGATCACTCTCGCGCGAAATCCTCAATTCTGGATCGGACTCGTAATTATTCCCGTTCGTTTCTTTCCAGGTTTGAAAAAAATATCCGATAACATTCAGATATTCATGCTCGGCTTTCTCATTCTCATCGGTCTCTTCTTCAGTGGTCCCGAGAACCTCGTGAACAATGCGGTTAGTTTTACATCGAATTTCTTGTGTCCTATTTTCAAAACTAGTATTTCCCGCACCGTATCTTCCATCTGAAAACGTCAAAAGATGATTCCATTTGAGATCGGATTCGGTCTGACAACGATGATGTCGATGATGGTGGTCGTGGGTATTCTGAACGACTCCCTCAGCAAGATCGAGCACATTCCCTGTTTGGGTGCGTTGGCTTTAAATAGATCCACGACAGAGTATCATTCACGCGGGAATGAAATTGCTTAGGTGCACAGGCAGTGGTAGAACACCTGCCCGGGGAGCGAAAGCCGCATTTTCTTGTTTGCACATTGACCCTTTTTTTTATAAGGAATAATGGTTGACTTTCATCCAGTTCAGCAGAAGTGTTAGCAACTATTCAGGACTCTTCGTGCTCATTCAAATCGCCGTCACTTCCATCGCAGTTATCGTTGTCCTTTTGACGGATAAGCTAAGACGATCTCTTTCCCGCGAATCCAAGATGAAGAGGTCAATCATCTCTTACGGTTGGCTGATCTCGCTGAGAATTGGATCTGAGCCAATTCTCGCTAATTTCTCGGATAGATTCGAGACCAATCGAGAAATTGAGAAGTGTCGAGAAATGAAGGGGAGAAACTCGCTCAATCCGAATCCGACCAATACCCTCGCCCATTTTGACTGAGAATGAACTCTATCCGAGAAATGTTGAGAAGTGAGATCTTATCGAGAATAGGGGTTTCTAAACGGAACGCGGAACTCCCCCATTTTCATTCCTCGATTTCATTTATTCCGCATTGTGGTCGACCCCTCTCATTTCGAATGCGGAATTCCGCATTCGTTGCGGAATTTCGCAATTCTCATTCTTCCTCTTTCATTCGAGCGGGCTCGGTGGTGGAAATGGCAATTAGAATGGTGGATGATTCAATTTGAATGAATAGTTTCATTGTATTCTAATAGTGAATCGCATCATTCGAGAATGCGGAATTCCGCAATCATTGCGGAATTCCGCATTGAGAGGGGACCAGTTTACTCGCAATGCGGAATGAGAAATGATTATGGAAATGATGCGGAAATGCGGAATGAATTCCGCATAGACATCCCTAATCGAGAAGCTTAATGTTCTCGATAAAAGAGAGATAATTGAGTTTTCTCATTCCGAGATCTCGAGATCTCGATTGACAGGCCAACCCTATTTCAGTTGCTTAAAAACCTGTATTTATAGCAAAAAAACATATCAAACTCTGTTCGGAAGACGTTGTTGTTTTCCCAACATCTTCACTATTTCAGACACGATTCATCTCGCGGTTGGCACTGGATCCAATCGATCACTCGAAGTGAAGACATCCTTCGCTATTTCCTCTTCACCATCTTTGCCGTATTGCACATTGCCAACTTGGCGTGGCTATTGTCCAACGCGGTGAATCTTATTCCAAAATTATTCTAAACTTCACAATTATTGCAGGGTAATTCGTCGTTCGTTGTCGTTCAATCATGAAGACCCTCGACCTCCACTTCACATCTCCGACTCTATTCCCTCAGTAATCGAAAGTATTATATGTAACGACCAAACGCAGTCTCATGCTGATGATTCCACCTCACTTTTTTATGCTTTATCGTTATTTCGGATTGCGCGAGAGCAATACAAATGCATTGACAAATATACCAGTTCAGTAGGGTTGGCAGAATGAATCTCAACATTGAATCTGAATTATTCATTCCTCGCCGAATCGTGCGGTGATGAGATTCAAATGAATCGATTCTCACCACTCGGCCATCCCGACAATGGCCGAGTGGTGTAATGTTCGTCAACGGGGAGCAAATATAATGGAAAATATTCTCACGATTTTATTGTATATGATTTTATGTTATTCTCCCGTTCGTTATTTCTGTCTCGTTTAGACGCATGTGGAATTAACTACCGCATTAAATCTTTTATCTTTATTCCTGAATATTTTCCAATGTCTCGTTACATGCTACAACTTCAATTTGTATTTGTGTGGGATATAGCCATTTTCCGGGAACGTCTCCCACAAATTCGAATTACGATAAATATTTTGTGCCACATTCTTGTCGGACTTGTTATGCTTCTCGCAAACTATCTCTCGAGAGAGGATATGGATCGCTTTGTTCCACTCTTCGAGATTATTTGCATCATTGAGGTATTTGAATTACGGATTACAGTATATTCTCATTTGTTCAAGTTTACGCTCATCATGATGACACTCTTATCGTCGTTAGTGGTCATAGCTACCGTATACAAAGCGTCCAAACTAAATCGATTGGTTAGTTTTTTCGATTGGTTATTATTTTCGATTGGTATATTTTATTTTTTATCGATTGGTTATTTAAGGTTCGACTTCACTTAATCTTAGGTATTTTGGTAGCTTGTACTCACGCTTCCTCTCGTATAGGTGTAATGCATCATCAATTTTTTGGACCCTCGCATTATGGCAAGAAGAATCTCTTTAAGGAAAAGCAATCTGACTAGTTTCAGTGGAAACAATACCTTTAATCTTTGGAACTTTGATAAAGGAAATATTCTTAGGATACATGACGATATTGTGAGTGAAATGAAATAGAGCATTCGTGATTACTAAAATCTCCATCCAGAATCTCCATCCTATCACTCGATCGATGGGTTGCAACCATGGGCATGGTATGCTATTTACATGCTTTATGTTGTTTTCATTGAAATTGTCACAGGTACGAAAGCAGTCCACCTTCGACTCTCCTTTTCTTTGCTGTTCAAGAACTGTTAATATTCTCTATTTCGTCACCAATCGCATATCTGGTCATAAGCGGTACTTGTGCAAGTTGCATCCATAAGAAAAATATTGAATGCTCAGAGCGTATGACAGGCATGCAATCTGTGTATTGTTTCGTTGTGATAGTCTCAATTGGAACGACAGTTTGCACAATTTTCATAAACGAGAGTTCATATTGATTTTGCAGTTGTTCGTTCTCGTCTATAAGCTCAATTTACGAGAAATACGAGAGATAAAAAGAGGAGCAGTTATCCATAACTATTCTATCTCGAGAACCTATCAAATCAGAGAGAATATCTCAGTGTTTTCAGTGAGTTTGTTCAAAGATATAGTGAAAATTAGTCAAATTCAGTCATTCGTTAAACTTTCTCGACCTTTGGTAATTGTGAGCATCCCTCCAATGATCTTCTATCCAATGTACGAACTTGTTCCTCGAAATATTGGATATGACGGGCTACGATTCTTCTCAATTGCAATGTACGATCTCTGGCTGGCAATGTAAGGTCTCGAGCTATTTTGAAGCTTAAATACATTCTTTTAAGAGCGAGCTGTGTCATCATAAGTTGTCTGCCTCTTTTCTTTCCTCAACTGAAACAATCACTCAAGAACATTCGATACATGCGTAGAGTTCATAGGGTTCGCGCATGCTCCCCTAAATCGACGTCGATCAACGAGAGACCAGAATTGAATTGTCATTTTAAAAAGTACAGCAACCCTAGGGAAGCCTCCGACATTTACTTTTCCCAATTATCGAATGACCTTTTCGGCCAACAGTAGTCATGATCGTGTTTTTTGTTCCCTTTCTTTCAATCGATATTTCTATTTGTACTGACACTTGGAATGCGCAGTGAAAGGAGGAATATTGTATCCCAGCATTCGTTTTTGTATCGGCAACAAAAAGTTACTTACTACTGCATGTAGATAAACAAATTTCCGGTAATCGAGAACTCAGAAGAAACACAAAAGAAAAAAGTAAATGTAAAAATGAGTAAGATTCAAAGACCAACTTCCCGAATCTTTTTATACAACTACCGATCATCGAAATTAGTGGTCTCAGTGGACGTAATTGCAGCTGATTCTATGTTTTCCAATCGACAAATGACGCATCGGTTTTCTTTCTGCTTTTCTGTGAGATTCATGGTGTCTTATCTTTTTCGTGCCATTGTACTTACTTTTATCTAAACGAAAAAATTGTATTCTATTATCGCCACGAATCGACCGTACCAGATCGCCAATCATGAGGTATCTCAAGTTCGTCGAAGCACTAGAACGCATTAATATTGGTTAGTTTGCGCCTTGCATATCGAATAAAAAGACCATGTTTTTGTATGCGGAGTCTTTTTCAATGTCGTGTTGATTATCCTGATCAACAAATTCTCCCGTTCAAATTTGGGCACTTACAAATATCTGCTCTACGTTTTCGCCATCTACGACATTTTCGTCAGCCTAGTGCACGCAGTTATCGATCATGTTGGTTCTTGCTCATAAAAGCGAATTTAAATTATTTAAATACAACATTTCAGCAAGTCATTCTGGTCGATACAATGTTCATCGCTGTTTCGCGATCGTTTGCCGAGACTCGAGTAGGAAAATCTATCGTATTTATCTAGAAATCAATGACATTGCAGATTCTCACAGCATTCTTTTGTGCATCTTTCACCGTCCCATTTGCCCTTGTAATTGTAAACTTTCTGTATCGATATTGGGCAGTTAAACAGTGATTGTTGCGATAATTACCTCTGAAAAGAGACTATTTCAGTCCGGACAGAATTAGACTATTTTCCAACAAACTATTCACCAGTGTTCTAGTATTTGTCTGTTTTCTCGCTGCAGCAGCATGGTAATTTCGAAAAATACTATAATTCAAATTCAAATTGCTAGGTACTGTGCGGTTTTCTTCGGATGCACCGGCCAAGAGGAGAGCTTGGCCAAGACAACGGCTAGATTGGCATATCAGAGACAGTATGGAGAAACAATCATGGAGGGATATGTACTCATGGAGCATTGGGTATCTTTTTTTTAACACAGAATAAATATTCAAAAAAAAACACAGAAGGACGGCCAATTCAATATGCGACCGGCACTAGTCCTTCTCTATTTTGACACAGTCATAATAAGGTCGGTCAGCACTTTATAGTTCAAACTTATCCGACTATTCCAGTTGCATAGTTATCGCATATTCGATAGCTTATCGTACGATGTTCTGTATTCGAAAGGCAGAGCAAATGTCGGGATACACCCGTGTATTGCAAGGCCGCCTGCTCGTTGCTCTTTGTGCACAGGTGATCAGCGAATGCACCTCGGGCTCTACATCTTTGCTCATTTGGTTTTCACTTCTGTTATTTCTGAATGGGCCACTCCGAGATTCTAGAAGCGTTTCGCTCGCGATCGTTAACCTCACCCAAACTTCACATGTTCTTTGCAGACCGCAGTGCCCGTTCTCTCCGTATACATTCCCTTCTTTTTCGTGCTCTCGTTTCCCTTCTTTGGCGTTTCGGCCTACGCGCTAACTGGTGAGTTTGACATTCTCTTTATTCACCTGACATTCTCTCTTTCTTTAGAGTTTAGAAACTCATAATTTCACAAAAAAATGCAGGCTCGATGGTCATTCTCAACTCTTGCTTTCCTCCTGTTGATGCGGTTGTGATAATTGCGCTGATGGCGGATTATCGGTAGGCAAAATCTTATTTTTTGACAGTATTATTTGGGACCTCTCACAGACGTGGTCTAGCATCGACGTTCGTGAAGGTTATTCGTAGAGGACAAGAAAGACGCTCAATTTCGAGTGTCGCGCCAACACAATCGCTATCTTGGACGCAAGCATTGTAGCAATGACGTCACTGCTGTCGACTGTTGTTTGTTGACGGGTGTCTGTTTTCCGAAGATTTATAATCTTTGCAAATGTGATGAATGGAAATAAATGTTTGTACGTCATCGAAGCATCTTCCGTCACTTTGTAAGATGTATAGTGAGTAAACATCGGAATTACGACACTCCTGCAAATTCCATTAAAGCAAGAAAAAAGAACAAATGTACAATGGAATAATATTTTATCCAATTGCTTATGACACTTTCAACCTGCAGGCACCGGGCAAAAGAATTAAAAGGTCCTTCTCGCTCGAAGGACGATTACGAGTAGCAAGAACAAAATACCCAGAATAATCTGAAAACAATATTCATTCTGTTTTTTGGGAATGTTTTTCTCTCTACCTGTGCGATGCTCAGCCACATTAAAAACGTGGGCATAAACACAAAACCAATGCGAAAATATTGATACGTTGAGTCCGTCAGGAACGCCTAGAGAAGGGAGATTGAAATGATTTGTTTTAAATAGTACGCGTACCTCAGACGATTCATAGAACATGGGCACAATCGCGTCCGGAAGTTGCGCGTTTGTTCTAAATTTCGAGGATATCGCAAAAGATCAAAGATCAAATAGCTTACGGAACGTCAGGATTGGCGAAGATTGGCATGTTAACTTGCACTCGGTAGAGCACGTGTGTGATCATGCCCGAATACTGAAATTTGTTCGTGTAAATTCCATCATCGTTTTCTTGCCACTCACGGGTTCATGGTCGTACGAGAGCGGAGTGTGCTTGTCGTATTCCGGATGCATACCATTCACCGTCTTGACTACATTCTCGGGCGAATACAACATGTGAGGAGCGGACCAGAGAACGGCGAACGGGGACGTCTCCATTCGACCTGACATTGTAATTATATTATTTTATTACTCGTTCAAACATCAGCAAAACTAACCTGGATAGCACGCGAGCGGGAAGAATCCTGGAGGCAGCACGTACGATTTCCCAATCTTTCCCTTGTTGCAGCAATCGTCACAGAGATTCTCCTTGTCATTGCAGTCGATCGGATCGTTCGGCTTAGCCTTGCACGCAGAGGCATTCCATCTGAACAAAATAATCATGAGAAGAATACCGCAAAAATCTTGTGTTATGTCGACATACGCTCCACTTTGAACGAGTCTTTCTTGGAGACTGTGTTCTAAAAACGAAGTAGCTCACTTTGGGCACTGCAACCATCCGGGAAAGTAATCGCGTCCCTCAATGTTCCTGTATCGGAATCCCTTGTTCCGATGCAGGGTCGTATCCCAGTCATCGTATGGAACCGAGTACCTGCAAAATACATACAATATTGGAATGGTGAAGCATATTTCTTAGATCATGTACGCTTCACGTAAACTTATTTATCGAATAGACTTACACCATGGTTTTGATTCCGGCCACTTCGCTTCTCTTGTCGTAGGTAGCGGCGAATGATCGACAGAGATATGAGTGGAACATCGGCAGGACGTCGTCTTCTGTTAACTTTGGCTTCGCGAACGAGCCCGTATCTGTAATGCATTACATTCCTGACAGTATAATCTTATCACTTCGAAATGGGCGTCTGCGGAACCAAAGTCAGAGCAAACAAGTGAAAATACGCACCAGTTCCATTGATCATTCTCGCTTCTTTGGTCGTCCACCAACTCTCCGGGAGTAGATTCGTGCCCGCCCAAGTGACGATCGTTCCGAGATCATCGATGTTCTCCTTTCCCGTCTTGATCCAATACTCCTCATCTCGAGAATTGTTGTACTGAATATTTAATTCATATCCTTTTCTTAGCATGAATAATGCATGTTTTATCGGTCTCATACGAAAGATCACTCTGAAAGAAACGAACTCACCCCGTTGAAATACGCCATGGTCTTCATATCCGGGAAGGGGAAGGGCACAATCGACACTCCCTGCAATTGTATTAATCTCACAATTCGAGAACATTTAGTATTGATAATCTGCAGGATTTTCTACAGACAATAGTAAGCTGACCCCATTGAATGCATTCGAGATGAAGTTGACGAGGTTCGAATGGGCGGCAGTGAGCATCGCGTCGTTGTACCCATCGAAGAGGACGTCACCCACGCGAGGCATACTGAAAGGCAACGTTCCTTCCATAATCAAACCGATTTTGCGATCACGCTTGGTGAAATACTGAATATGACTAATAGTTAAAAATAATTTCTCAGTAAGAAAGGAACAGGAGCAGCACAGTGCATCAAAGAGATCCGATCGAGGTGATTTTGTGAGCGCTCCAAATGAGTCAGGTATAAGACCTCTGCTAGCTTTCATGTTGATTTTTGACATTTGGTCTAAAAAAAGAGGAAAAAGTGTAGCCATCGCATGGAATAATAGTCGAAAGAGCAACACCAGCAAAGAAGAATAACTGACTTGAACGGAATCTCTCCAGTGACCAGCAGGAAGATAGCGATCACTTTCTTCGTCGTGTCACTGATTCCGAATTGAGGATCGAGAGACGAAGCAGAGGCGCCCTGGAAGAGCATCTATCAGGATCGCCAAAGATATACTATCAAGCAATTTTTTTATTCTTTCCGAAACACAAAGACGTGAGAACAGAAGTACTGCTTCATGCTCTAAAGTCGCTCTAAAGTCTAGCATTTTCCGTGCAGATTTAGTGTGAGAGACAGATGATTACAACGCATAAAAAACTCACGATTTGCACAGCATTTGGAATCGTCACCGAGTCGTCGTAACTGCAGTCTGAACATGACTGCTCTGGATGATAAATCCATCTGAATCGATCAATTAGACTAATTGATGATGATTACGTGTTGAGAAAATTCGCTGTGAATCGCTTACTTCTTGTAATTTTGATAGAATACTTCATTTCCATTGTCCCGCCACTTCAGATATCGCTTTTCCTCCGATTCTCTGCAATGATGTTGGCACTCAAAGAGCAATGGTCAGACCATCGTAGGTCAGACAGCGCGAGAGACCGTACGAAATGGAGAGAGTATCAGACCGTTGCGCCTCTCAACCGTGTTTATAGCCGTCGTTGTGCCTCTTCGCATATACTGATAAGCCCGAGCGCCGCTTACATAGTTAACACCGCTGTCCAGATTGGTGTTGATAGCAGCGAATAGCTTGTGCGATTGACGTTTTCGTCATCTCACGATAACGGCGTATGGTTAACATAGAGATCCGTCACACACAATCATGGATCATAGTCTCACAATCGGGTATGTTTTGCACAAAAATTCAACCTAACATACAATTATTTCCACCTAGAATTTGAAACTAAGATGTCAGGATGAATCTCAATGGTGAGAGTGACGAGAGTGCGCATGAGAAATGTAGAGCCGAATTCTTCACCCTGATTTCTCGAATCGTAACTCACATGAAAGTGTATGGTCCGACCTCGACGACTCTCGGCCTCGCTCCCTCGTATACAATCTCGTCGACATTCGTCACATTGAAGAAGTTGAAGGCCATCTGCAAATGCGATGTGTCATCCGATGAATTTTGTGTGAAACTGATCTGCAGTATGGCTTTGTCATAAACGCCCTCAGTGAATCTCCTATTCCCGCATCTATGGCAATAAAACAAGAACGAAATGCTTCCATCGTTTCTCAATCTTCTTCATTCGTCTTCATACACTGCCAACATGCGTCTCAAGCTGCTTCTGTTGCTATCGCTTTGCTGGATTGCGGTGAGTGAATGGTTTGAGAAAATATTACATTTCTTGATCGACCTATTCTGATGGTCACTAACTTGAGCACTCGGCCCCGAGAGATCTCACCGATGAGCAGAAAGCGAAGTTGATCGCCGAAGTGGAGAAGCAAATTGCTCTGGGCAAAACTTCCGGTCTGTTGCAATCCTAGGCGAATCATCTCTAACCTCTCCAGGTTCATTCGAGAAGGTGCACCTCACTGAGGGGCCGATTGCCGTGCAGCCCGCGGCTCCGACCAACCCGTCCGATCCGATCGCCATTTCAGAAGTAGACGCAATTGCTGCGAAGAAGAACGAACAGGTCAGAGATATCTCACTAAGGCAAATGAAGAGTCATAGTTGCAGGATCTCCAAATCATGCGTCTCGTCGAGCAGTTGAAGGTGGAAGTGGCTGAACTGAAGCAGAAGGTTGCCGCCTGTGCAGGAGGTGCTGCGCCCAAGGCAACTGAACCTTCAAAGGAGGCTGCCCCAATGGGCGAGTCTGCTCCTCCTCCAGCACTCAAGAAAGATGAGGAAGAGGATGAGGAGGAGGAGGAAGAAGATGTCGCATCGACCAAGGTGCCCAAGAAGAAAACGACCAAGAAGGCAGGGCTCTGTTACAGTAAAAAGGTCCCATGAAGATAAAAAGGTCCCATGACGATTAAAAGGTCCCATGACGATAAAAAGGTCCCATGAAGATAAAAAGGTCCCATCACGATAAAAAGGTCCCATCACGATAAAAAGGTCCCATGATATTCTAACAGAGCCCATGACGATAAAAAGGCCCCATGACGATAAAAAGGTCCCATGACGATAAAAAGGTCCCATGACGATAAAAAGGTCCCATGACGATTAAAAGGTCCCATGAAGATTGAAAGGTCCCATGAGTCCAGTAGTTGAATGACAATGCTCACGTCCGAAATGAGCGAAACGCCTCGCAACGAGTTTTTCCTAAGCGGCCTAAACAGCCTAAGCTTTTTTCCAAGTGCAAAGCTTGGAAAATGCGCGTGAGGTTTACCAAAGGTTTGAGCAAGGATACTTCGATGCCTAATTACAAGCGCACGTTGCTTTGCTCACGAGCTCCATGCATTTTCTAAGCAAGTTCAAGAGGCTTCGAGCAGCGAGACACGTTGACACCGGACATGCCTACATCAGAGCCCGTCCTGGCGAAAAATTGATCAAGCCGCTTAGGCTTTAAAATAAAACAAATTTCGCACGCCTGGTGATCGCTTTGCGTCTATCGAAAAAAACTTAAGGTACTTAGGCCGCTTAGAAAAAAACTCGTTCATTTCGGACGTGAGCATTAGTGTTGTTAGACCGAGTGACTCGATACACCGGAGTGAAAATGATTTGAGAACTCCGGAGTGAATTCCTTTGTTTGACTCGCGATCAAATTTTGACTCAACTCCGGAGTAGAGATGGGAAAGGAAGAGGGAAGAGTCGCGAATGTATGCAAAGTGAGCGCCGCTCTTCCACAAGAGCGAGAGGGAATGGCCTCTCTTCCACAAGAGTGAGATCTCTTCCACAAGACTGAGAGCAAAAAGCTTTAAAAATAAAGGAATTTAGGCGGATTTTTGCACCCAAGTGATAAATATGTTGAAAATCATTAAGATATGAGAAAAAAAACCAACAAAATTGCTCCATTTTCAAAGCTTTTTCGCTCTCAGTCTTATGGAAGAGATCTCACTCTTGTGGAAGAGAGGCCATACCCTCTCGCTCTTGTGGAAGAGCGGCGCTCACTTTGCATACATTCGCGACTCTTCCCTCTTCCTTTCCCATCTCTACTCCGGAGTAGAGATGAGAGAGGAAGAGGGAAGAGTGCCCGGTGTGACGCGGAATGAAATGAACTCTTCCGGAAGAGAGAGAGGAGGGATTAACTCTTCCGGAAGAGTGGGAAGAGTAGGAAGAGCGGAAGAGTGGAAATGTGGATTTCGATCTTTTGACGTCTAGATACTGGCTCTATGGACTTGACATTTGCATATTTGTAACTGTGATACTAGTTGCGCAGTGTTTCGACCCAAAAACATTCGTATTTGAAGATGTTGCGAGGCCAATTCATACTACTTTCTGTGTTTGACCTTACTCTAGGACATTTTCAAGGTTTGGGATGAGTGCTAAGTCCTAAATCTTCACTTCCATCTCGATTAGCACATGCTAAGTTGCGCTGATCATCGTTCTTTTCACAACGCTCACTGTCAGATCTAAGCTACGGAAAACGGTCTTAAACCACTTCTAAACAATGTTTATGCAAAAGCAACATCCATTGACCGAAAATCCCGACGTCAATCGATCGAAAACACCTCATTCCCACTCTTCCGCTCTTCCTACCCTTCCCACTCTTCCGGAAGAGTTAATCCCCTCTCTCACTCTTCCTTTCCATCTCATTCCTCGCCACACCGAGCGGCAGAGTCTTCCTCTTCCTCTTCCTCTCTCATCTCTACTCCGGAGTCATTTCTCAGCCTCGGCGGCCAAAGGATTGGCCGGAAGAGACCCAGAGTAGGCCGTCGCAAACAAGGAATGATAGGGCGAAATTCACTCCGGAGTGAATTTCGTAATTTCACTCCGAGCTGAGCGGGCCGACAGAGTCGGTGGAAAATGAACTCGAGGAGTGAATTCACTCGTCGAGTGACACTCGGCCATAACAACACTAGTGAGCATTGTCATTCAACTACTGGAATAATGGGACCTTTCAATCGTCATGGGACCTTTCAATCGTCATGGGACCTTTTAATCGTCATGGGACCTTTTTATCGTCATGGGACCTTTTTATCGTCATGGGCTCTGTTAGAATATCATGGGACCTTTTTATCGTGATGGGACCTTTTTATTTTTGGGACCTTTTTATCGTCATGGGACCTTTTAATCGTCATGGGACCTTTTTATCTTCATGGGACCTTTTTACTGTAACAGAGCCGAAGGCAGCAGATGAGGAAGAGGAAGAGGAGGAAGAGCCTGTGGCTACGAAGAAACCTCAAGGGAAAGTGAAGCCGACGAAGGACCCAATGGAAGTTGTGATTCCCTCCGAAAACGAGGATCAACCAACCAAGAAATTGTCAAAGACACCCAAGCCTACCAAGAAACCCGCGGAAGAGGAAGAAGGGGAAGAGGAAGATGTCACGACCAAGAAATCCAAAGCTTCTAAGAAGACAACTAAGGCGCCCTTAGAGGAGGACGAAGAAGAGGAGGGGACTCCCAAGAAATCGACTAGAAAAAGCGCGAAGAAGAGTACAAAGCCGTCAGTTGATAACGATGATGAGGAAGAAGGGGAAGAAGTAACGACCAACAAGCCGAAAACAAACAAGAAGAAGACAACTAAGCCTCCTGTCGATGCAGATGAGGAATAAAAACTGATTTTGAAATTGCAAATCAATCGATAAATCAATATATTCACCGTATTGATCATGGGCGGCTTTGAGAACATTAGCGCCGAGAATCCGAGTGATTCGTCCGATTTTTCCGAGAGAACCGTTGCCTGTAATTGCTCAATAACGTATCGTGCTACAGGAAAACTGAAGAAACAGTAAATTAATAGGTTTTGATTTGATTCAAAAGATAACTCGCCTTGTGCACTATCGTATCGTAGATGCCGGGCAGCCAGACCAGACCGAATATTCCCCAAGCAACGAGGACAACTGCTAGGATGACCAGACAGACATCACATCGCTTTACCCGTTTCATCGCTGCTTCGTCGAAGGGTTAGAGAGGAGGAGACGAATCAATGAAGCTCTCATATAGTTAGCGACTCGCTTTCTCGCCCGATTTTCCCTTATCGCCCTTTTCCAAGCACGCATAACTGAAAGGATGTGTCAGCGACAGATAAGAGCTCCCCAATCCTCACTCTTCTTCGACTCAATTGCCCTGCTTCCATAAAGTCCATTAAGAGCTTTGATTTTGTTCTGTGCGCACTCACTTTCGGCGAATTTTCGGCAAGTTGATCTTTTGCGAGTTTGCCCCTTTACCATCCTTTCAACTTTCTTCGGTCGAACATTTATCGCAGGATCAGTAAACAGTGAGGCAAGGAACGTCGATTGTTGTACAAGTGACAGCTTAGTAATGTCCATGGTGGTGTCCGCTGTAGTGGAGGACGTTGGGCGCCGCGCCTCCTCCGATTCCTCCACTTGCGTGTTGACATGGAGCTGCTCCCTCACCGACGCAGCCAGATGGATGCATCACTTGCTCTTGAGGGTAGAGAGGAGGAGCGGACGGATGCGCCTGGAATTATAGATTAGTTTTGGAATGTATTCGCAAGAAGTGATGTCCTCTTTACGCACACTATCTCACCGGCCAGAGAAGCGGGAGAGTGCGCGAATTTTGAAAAATAGGCATTTATCGTCCAGCATCCAGTGAGTCACGGGGAACAAAGATCACAATCTGTGCACGGGATGTGCAAGAAGAATTGACGCGCGCTGGCAGTCAGCAAACAACATTCGTCCATTTTAGTTTTGCGCCACGGAATATATCAGATAGATATGATCGGAATATCAGACAGATTTGAGACGTGAATCCAATCAACTCACTCCTCCTCCCACGTGCACTCCTCCGCAGGCGTCTTCTCCATGATAGTGCAGTACATTGGGCGCTGCGCCTCCTCCGATTCCACCACCGTGCGGCTGAAGAGCCACGCCGTCGCCAATGCCGCCACACGCGCCAATCGGAGGAGGAGGATGAGCGGCTCCCTGAGGACGATAGCAACCGCCCACGGCGATACCGTGATGCTGCAATGGCGTTGCTTCACATTGAAGATTATGCATTTTTTGTTAAAAAATAAGACAATAAGGATATCAAAGGATTTGTCACGAATTTTCTGCGAAAGATTGTTGAGACTATTGGAAATCCAAATGAGACTATTGGATAATCATGTTCTAATAAGAGAACATATCGAGGATAAAAGATCTGCCGTCTTCTCCTCTATTATCGTGTCTCAACAGCGTCAACTATGATAGTTTTCGTAAACCATTAACATTTCGGGTGCGAGTATTCGAGTAATAAGGAAAATCACCTGAGGAGCTGCTCCGCCTCTGACCTGTACGTATTCACCCGACGGGTACATCTGAAATTACTCTTTTTACTCTTTTATTATTAGTTCCTGGTATGATTTCCTGTTCCAGCGTTTTCATAAATCTAACGACTAAAATAGAGAAATATCAGGTGACTTACTTGATTATCACACAAATGAAATGATAAAAAAGCCCTCTCCAACAATCGAACGGAGAGGGGCGTAAGTGACTTACCACATTGGGCTGCGCTCCTCCGCCGACATTGTGGTAGGGAGAGGCACCACCACCGATTCCACCGCTCATTTCTTCACTAGAATCGTCCAAATGAACCGGACAATCATCGAACAAGAGAGATTGATAACAATCGACGAGAAACAACGATCAATCGGCGTGTGCAAATCGAACTGTTTCGAGTGGTGGTGAAAGAGGGCCGAAAGCAAAAGAGAGAGAGGAGATTGAAAGGAAGTGAGGGGAAGCAATTTCACATAAACGATCCCCCGCTCTCTCGCTCTCTTTATAACAGAGATTGCTTACACAGTGAGTCATCGGTGATCTTGTGATAGAAAAGAAGGCGAAAATGGGTAAACGACGTTCCGAAATGTTAGAAAGCGTTCTATGAGTCATGCATTCTCTTCATGCAAACGATTTTTATTTGAAAAACATTTTATTTGATATTTTTGGATGGTCCAACACTGGTGAATGCAACTGCTAGTGTCGCCGATGATTTCGTTTGTCTTCTGAGCAATTGGCTCATTCTGAAATATTCGCGTTAGTATATAATGTGATATTGAGTAGATACTTTTGTCGATATTCTGAAGTGAGAATGACGTCGGCGATCGGGTTAAAGAGTGTACCGCAGGCCATGAGCGAACTAACGTACGGTGATGCGTGTGACACATTGATCCTTAAATCTGAATTTGATTGGTGATTCTGAATTCACAAGTTTACCGCAAGTACATTGCGGTTGTGCAAATAAGGCCCGGCATGTAAATAAGCAATAGTGAGAAAAGAGCCTGAATTAGAAAATCAGATTTTTTGCAGAAAGAGTGAAAACCTGCAATGTGAGAGTACGCAGAAGTCGCTGGTTCAGCACTCTCAACTTGTTTGATCGCGACTTCGCAGCAATAAATCGATATATTCGCAAGCCAGATATCTGGATGAAATATCAATGTATTCGGAACGTTTTATCGTTGTTTATTTGATTCTTACAAGCATTGTCGCAATGTTCTCAGCTCCGAAATGAAGGAACGACAGATAAGCAAATTCGTTCGCAGTTTCCGTACCAAAGAGTGGTTGCTGGAAATGCGATCCATTATGCTAAAAACATAAAAAAAGTTGCTAACAACATGGGAAATTGCGTGGAAATGATCTTCAGCAAAATCGACCATTAGCGATTTCCCATACACTCCACTCACTATCCTTCTGAAACATTTTAGCTAATATTTTGTTTGCTGTCTCTGAACCTGATCGAATCGTCAGGATACAAAATGACACTAATGGGCACAGTGGTGACAAAGAGTTGCATAGTTTTATAGCTGCAGTAAAGTAGTTTCAGACGCGGGTCCCCAAACCATTTATTGCTGAAAATTCGGAAAGTTTTCATTAAAAAAAGGAGATAAAAACCCACTTGCTGATCAATCCGTACCGCTGCCAGAAGTTGTACGCAATAATGATGAATAGAGCATTGTACGCGAACAGAAACAGGTAGAATACATATTTTCCAGTGCGTCGAATTGAGAGAGACAAGAAGAATGAACCGTCCGAGTAGAATGACTGCAGTACCGCAGCTATGTTGTTGTTTAATCATGTGACAACTAACGAATGCACACAGACAGTGAGCAAGTGCAAAGATGAAGCTTGCGAATGCACCAAGAAAATAGTATTTCTTGTATCGTCCAAGGTTTTTCGGTGGATACAACACAATGAAAATGAAGAAAGATCCATTGAGAATTGTAGACGTTCCTCCTACTACGTTCGACGACATCAGAAGAAATTCCATTGTTGAAGTATATTGTTGAAGCGTATTACAGAAACGACCGCAAGAAGCAAGTGGCTTGATTAACGTGATTTTTTTTATCAGAATGTGTAAATATGTAGGACAAGAAAACTAATTTATTATGCGATTTCGGAAAGAAAAACAATTCATGTCTAACCAGAATCAACACGGTTGAACACTGATTCTTTCTTAGAAGGCATTGAAATAAACAACTTTATCAGCGGCCATCAATAACTGCGATATGATAAACAGCCACATAAACCGTTACAACAATAAAATCACCCAATAAGATGAAATCAGACACAACAAGATTATGTTTGCGAGTTTAGTTTAACGAATATGACTAACATTAACGCTAACACTGATGTTGTGCGTAACAGCACAACTCATATGTGTATTAGTTGCCTCATTTCTATCGCTTTTGAAAATGTGTTGAACTCTGAAAACATGCTTTTGACATAGAGACACACATTCGTTACTCACTTGTTGCGATAGTCAGATGTCAAAATAAAATCTGCGATCGGATTGACTAAAGTGCCAAACGCCATTGTGGAATTGATATACGGAGATGCTGTCGTGAAGTCGACTCTGTAAAATAAAAAAAAACTGAAATTATCTATTTAATTCTCACTTGCTAATCAGGGCATATCGTCGAACAAATTGTATGAGATAACGATGAAAAGTGCGTTATGAACAGTGATAAAAGTGAGAAATATCGCGATCTACGAACCGAAAGAACAGCAGAAGAGTTCAGTTCCGTTCGTGAACAAAGTCTGAATTGTTCACACCAGGATGAAAAAAATTTAAATGCAAACTTTAAAATAAGGAGAATAGATACTAGGCAGAGACTCCCCTCAAATCACATTGTTTGTGATCTCTCAGGTGATCTTTCAGTTCGATCGTGACTCACCGCACAGAGTTAACTCCTGCTTCGCAATAGTCACATCACAGATTTAACCATCCCTTCCACGTTGTCAGAGACCACGTCTTCACTAAGCCGAGTATATATTCTTAGCGAGCGAGGAAACCCCAGTCTCTCGTCTCAACAATGGAGACTTCTCGGTTCTTCTTCTCTGATTCCGATCGAGTGAAATCCATGGATTTTCATCCTACCGAACCTTGGATAGCAATCGGTTTGATGAATGGAGAAGTGAATCTGTGAAATTATAAAGAGGACAAAATCGTCGGGAGCATCAAGGTTAAATATTCTTTTTTTTTGCATTTATTTATCATGTTTCTTCTTTGCTAATTTGTATTTATTATTAAAAAAATAATTGAAAACCCAATCTAGGTGTGTTCCTCCCCCGTTCGTGCCGTAGTGTTCATCGTGCGCATGGGATGGTTGGTGACTGGATCGGACGATAAATTTGTGAGAGTATTCGACATCAACACGGGAAAAATGATCAAGGAGTTCGAAGCGCACGCAGACTTTATAAGGTTAGATTTTTTCAAAAGCCGAGTGGGCTGACATTAAGATTATTTTTCAATAATGTAAGTATTTAGATCGATTGCCGTTCATCCCTCGCAGTCGCTCATTCTCACTGCTGGAGATGATAAATTGGTCAGTGTCTTTCACGAGAACTAAAGTAATGCAAATGTCTGCATTTGATGCGGAAAAAAATAAATCCTTTTTCAAGAGTGCGCTCTATTTTTCATCGATTTTGAAAAGTGCACGTTTTGCAGATCAAGCAATGGAACTGGAACAAGGATTGGACCGCGGAGCAGATTTACGAGGGTCACACCCATTATGTGATGCAGATTGCAATCAATCCTAAAGATGACGTGACTTTCGCATCGGCTTCACTCGATAATACAATTAAGGTGCAGTCAATAGCGAGAAGTCGAACCCAATTATTGCCTTGCAGGTCTGGAAAATCGGCACTGCCTCACCTTCTTTCACTCTCGAGGGACACGCCAAAGGAGTGCGTTTCAACAATTCGCCATGTAAAATTGTTTCTGTCATTTTGGGCGAATTGGTATCAGGTGAACTGCGTTTCCTACTACCCTGGAGCAGGAATGAGAAAATCGATCTTGATCTCTGGAAGTGATGATCATCTAGTGAAAGTGTGGGATTACGAAACCAAGCAGTGAGTGAACGTTCAAATGCAGTGATTAATCTATTGATGATTAGGATACAGTATGCGTTTGTTCAGATGCATTCAATCCCTCGGTGGTCACAACGCCAACGTCACCTCAGTACGCTTCCATTCGTCTCTTCCTATCATTATCTCGTCAGCAGAAACTCAGGGGGAGAAGACTGATGCTGTGAGGATCTGGAATGCCGATACCTACAGGTTGGACTGTTCACGAGATATCGGAACCGGCGATAGATGTCCCGACGTGTTTCAGAAGAAAGATCTTCAATATTCACCAACTTGTTCAGATTGGAGTCGACAATCAACGACGACTTCGGTCGTGCGTGGTGTGTTGATACCCTGGGGGATACTGTCGCCGTCGGATACGATATGGGATGCGTTATGCACACGATCAAGATGAATGCAGTAGAGGTACGGATTCATCGATTCGTTACTGCATCCGACCAGATACTGTCCTCGTTGCCTTTGCAGGAGACGAAGGATTCTTTGGCAAAGAAGATAACGTAAAGGCCCCACCCCCAGGAATCGTTGATGTTCATTTTATCTCGACCCGTTGTTTGAAATATTGAATAAAATTACTGAAAAATTCATAAAAAAATGCATGCTTATCCGTCGCACTTTGTTATACTTTCATTCTACGCTAGAATGGAGCGCTTGTCATCGAAATCTGATATTATCGCAATCATTAAAAAAAATTCAGAAATGATGCTCAGCACTACCTTACCACAGGTATCAGGAGAGTATGTGTAATGATGAATTTCACCTACAAAGATTCCTAGATGAAATATGAGAGAATTCAGCCGGAAAAAAGGTATGTATGACAAGTCGTGAGGTCACTCGTCAACGTTTAAAATGTGAGTTAAATTTACTTCTCATGGACAAATATATTTTGAACAATCATGGAGATACGAAACTGTGCTCAACCATCAAACACATCGAACACATCAAACATCATCATCAAGACCACCACATCAAACCCTTAAAATAAACAATGCAAATGTTATCTGCTACGGTCCGAGTTAGATAATTTGGTGAACGCCAGACTTGTTCTTCGAGATTGCGAGATGACTTCAATACGCGACGACTTTTTTCCTTTTCCTTTGCTACAGAATAATCCTATTCTGAATTGTTCACTAATGAGATTATAACTATGTTGTTCACCTTTGCCGATACTCTGACGTAAGAATGAAATCAACGATCGGATTAAATAGTGTTCCGCATGATATTGCGGAACTCAAGTATGGCGAGTATTCCGAAATGTCTCTTCTGAAACAACAATGTGCAATAATACGTAGGTATGAAACAAACCGTGCAATGAAAGCGCTTGCGCAAATCAGTCCGGGCATGTATACAAATAGCAATGAAAATATTGCCTGAAAAAGTATATTTTTTGCAAACAAAGAAGCGTCAAAGACCTGGAAACTGAGCGTTCGCAGCAGCCGCAAATTCACCTGCCTTAATTTCTCTGATTTTGTTTTTCTCTTTATAAAACGGTAAATTGAAATGCCAGAGATCTGCGGAATTGACATTATTGTGAACAATACTGCAAAATGTCACTCACTATCATCCAAGCGATATTCCATCCTCCAAATGCGATGAAAAGCATACATGACACATCTGTCGCTAATTCCATACCCAAGAGAGGTTTCTAATTGTAAGAGGAACATTGTTTTTTATCTCTTCTACTGGCACCTCGATAGATAGAGCGTAGAAGAAGTTTTCGCAAAAAATCCCGTGTTTTTGGATTACGATTCTCCTTGAATTTGTCTGTTTAGTCTAATTTAACAACCTAGGATTCGAAACCTAATCTGTTCATCCACTTGAAGAATTACTTCAATAGGCGCAACGGCGAGGGCGAAAAACATGATGTTCAGAGTTCTAATTAAATATTTTCGATCGTGCACCCACAGCAACGTTCTGTTGCTGCAAAACACCCTTCATTTCGAATATACGCATCAGTGAGCGTACTTGCTAATCAGTGCGTATCTGTGCACGAAATTGTACGCAATGACGATGAATAATGAGTTGTGCGCTGCCAAGAACAGAAGCAACACAGCATGGCCTGCCCCACGAAGCGAGACGAACAGTAAAAATGTGCCGTCGGAAACGAAAGTCTGTGGTTTGTTGATTGCATAGTAAAGTAATGGAAAAGCTTACAAAAGCGCAGGCGCTTTGGGTGATAGCAAAGCAGAAGCTTGCAAAGGCGCCCGTGAAATAATTGGATTTGTATCGTCCGAGATGATGGGGTGGAGATACAAAAATGAAGACAACGAAGAGCCCATTCAATATAGTTGATGTCCCTCCAATGATAGTTGATGACAACAAGACAACCTCCATTCTCCTGGGAAACTCATTGAAAGCGTAGAATGAACGCGTGTTTTACGAGGAACTAAATGTTGAGAAAATGCAAGAGCAGTTCGATTAAGCAATAAGATGTAATGGCGTTTCAAGAAATCTACTATATTTTACAAGTCTGCTATTTTCATTAAATTTTGTATCAGCCATAACTACAGGAAAAAACACAACCAATTTTGGAATTGAATTTCACAATAAAGACAAATGACACCGAAAAAGTATCTTGATTTAGAAGAGATGCAGCGATTTTCTTTACAGCTTCCCGTGTGATGATTGTTTGATGACAAACTAGCAATCGAGGTGGAGCAGGCTCTACTCTTTGCGTATTGCGGATAAAAAACAAACCACAGATGACAGTAATTTTGGTGAGATTCGTGAGTATAGCTTGTAATTTCATGTAATTTCATAGGAAATCATATGAACACAAAAAAGAGTAGAAAATGTTCAATAAAAATATTTGCTGTACATGTTAATGAATGTCTCTCCTGTCTCTCTTTCACCTTTTTCTGCTGCTTGAGTGAATACCATCTCACGCTTACACAATAAAATAGTCCGTTGCTCATCGCAGTGAATTCCTTTTTGCAAATCGAAATCTAATATATTTGTGATCGCTATTTTTCGATATGGCAGAATTGTCAGTTCTAAAGAAAGATATATCTATCGTACATCGCTCCCATTACAGAACAAACGGCTTTTTTCTACCCTTTCTACCTTTTTTTCCTTTTTGCGAATTCGCGCTAAATATTCTTGTTTTTTGTTTCATATTTTTTGTCCACCCATTTAAAATAATATTTCACCGGCCAATTTTGCCTTAATTTCAAATTTCAATTTTTGCATTTGTCCAGATATCGGAGTGGACAAAAAATATGAAACGAAAAACAAGAATATTCTATAATTCAGTTGCGGAGATTGTCAGAAAAAAAGATAAGAGCAATTCCTTTTTAGATGTCTTCCCTTCCCAGAGCAAGTAATCAAATTCTCCATTTATACGTCTTCGACCCGAAATTCAAAAAAAAACTACAATCAACTACATTCACAAAGAAATTCAACTACATTCACAGCGAATTAAATTACTTTGTATGAACGTAATTATACGAAAATAGCGTGTAAAACATATTTTTTGTAAAGTAAAGCTGAATCTACGCGTGCACAAGACAGATGATTCCGTATTCTTCTTATTGCTATATTTATTATTTCGGTCTTAGCCAGCCGGTTCAATGTTTCCGTACGCACAGAATAGGAACACGCATTTAATATGGGCAGTATTAATCATCTGGACCTCTTTATTATTTTGCATTAATTCCAAAATTTCTATCCAAACTGGAAATGATCAGCCATGGATAATTCTTGGAGATGTTTCAAGTCTAAGTGGGTCAGTTTGGCGAACGTAAGACTTCCCTTCGGAGTTTGAGAAACGACTTCAATGCGCGACAACTTTCTCATTTTTCCTTTGCCGCAGAACAATGCAATTCTGAAATGTTCACGAATGTAATTATTATTATCCTGCTCACTTTTGCCGATACTCCGACGTAAGAATGAATTCAATGATCGGATTAAAGAGTGTTCCGCATGACATTGCAGAACTCAAATACGGCGAGGTTTTGGAAATGTCTCTTCTGGAAATAGTTTGCTCACTAAGTTCACAACACAAAAAGGTGTTTCAGACAAACCGAGCAATAAATGCACCAGCACAAATCAGGCTTGGCATGTAAACAAATAACAGTGAAAATATTGCCTAAAATTCAATATGTTCAACCAAAAAAATGCTTACGAGACCTGAAAACTGAGTGTTCGTAGCAGCCGCAAATTCACTTGCCTTAATTTCTCTGATTTTGTTTTTCTCTTTATAAAACGGTAAATTGAAATTCCAGAGATCTGCGGAAATTATATTATTGTGGCCAACGATGCAAAATGATTCTCACTATCATCCAAGCGATATTCCATCCTCCAAATGCGATGAAAAGCATACACGACACGTCTGTAGCTCCATCCAAACCCCAGAGAGGTTTCTAAACGCAGCGTTGATTTTTGATCTTCTTATAAGATTCGAACCACAATAGAGAGCGCGTAGAAAAAATCCTCATCAAACTCTTCGTATTTTTGAATGACTATTTCCCTTCAATTTTCTCTGTTCAATCAAAATGCATAATACAAAACCTTATTGATTCATTGGCATGAAGAAATACTTCAATGGGTACTACGGCGATGGTGAACCAAATAAAGTTCAAAAATCTTATTAAATATTGTCGGTCATGCACCCAAAGCAGCCGTCTGTTGCTACAAATACACAACAGTATACTATACATTCTTGCATCAAAGCGCGTACTTGCTAATCAGCGCGTATCTGTGCACCAAATTGTATGCAATGACGATAAAAAGCGAGTTGTGTGTGGCCAAGAAGAACAGTAAAACTGCGTGGCCTGAATGGCGAAGCGAAACAAAGATCAGCAATGATCCGTCCGAGATAAACGTCTATATTTTTAAAATTATCTTATGATAATAATTATAAAAATACTTACAAAAGCGCAGATGCTTTGAGTAAGAGCAAAGCAAAAGCTTGTAATAGCGCCGGTATAGTAGTTGGTTTTGTATTGTCCGAGATGATGTGGTGGAGATACAAAAATGAAGATAACGAAGAGACCATTCAAGATTGTTGATATTCCTCCTACTATTGTTGACGTCATCAAGACTACGTCCATTCTTCTGTAATATTCGTTGGAATAGTCAAACGTTCGTGTGCAATTCTGCGAAACGAATACCGAATAGAATTCAAAGGCGATACGAGTAAGCAAGAATTTGCAATGACGATGCAACAGAAATAGTCTGCTAAATGCATAACTTCTTTACCTGAACATGAGCAGCTAAACGCACTTTTACATAAGTATTATATAGATACAGAGACGAAGTGGTGTAGTGGTCTATGGTGCGCCCCCCATTCCATTCTACCTGGGTTCGATTCCCGGTCACCGTCTCCGCCTCACCAAGGCGCCCGAAAGGGGAATTGGGAGTGACTAGATCACGCGAACTTGAATTTATTTTTTTGAAAAGAACTTGAATTTATTTTTCAACTGAGTTCTTGTCTTGATGACTCGCCTACGTGAAGATGCGGACTTTTCCCCTTTAGTGCATGCACATCAAGCATAGAAGTGAACACTGGATTTCACCTGCGAGTGTATCGCTTCTGTCAACATCTTCGATCGGAGAGTAGTAGATGGCTAGCTGACTAGAATGCACAATCTCTCCCTTCATCCACTGTGGTATACGGCCATGCCCGCATACCAACACGTCGTGGGAGTAGTCACTCAAACGATATCCGCAATTGCAGTCTACCTTATGGCAACGAAAACTCCCCAACCTGGTCGACCCTTCGCTCGGTACCTCATTCTATTGCAGGTGGCTTTCGACGAGTTTCGTGGAGCCAAGCTCAATGCTACTATCTTAGGTATCGATCGCTTTGGTTGATTTCAATTTCGGTTTTCTCGCCTGCTTGACGGCTCTTTTCCCACTGCCGGGCGGTCTTTGCAATGGAATTCTGTGCACGCTCTTCGGTTTCTCGGGACATGCAGGAGTTGTGAAATTGAACCTCTGTTATTCTCCTACACTTACTCTTCCACAGGTTCTCATGCAACTCTCAGTAGCATATGTTTCGGTTGCAATCACGTTCTGCTTTCACTTTAAATTCCTCACGATTATGGAAATGACTCGTCATCGAGTAGTTTCGGTCTATTTCTATATTTATGAAAATAGAATGAAACACATTTTCAGTCAGTGCACCGAGTTATTTTCAGAATAACTGTGGTAATTTCTGCAACATTAGTGGGATTGCTCTACGTTCCAATCTATCGGAATCTTGAAAGTGGACCCGAATATGCACGAAAAGTGAATTTTTGTTTTTGATTATTTTCGAACAATTCTTAAGAATTTTCCATCACTTTTCTACCTATTCGAGAGGCCCAGTTATCAGGCATTTGCATACGACCCCTCACTTTTTCCTGATTACACAATTCTTGTCGCTGCAACGACTATTCTCGTAAGAACTAACACTGTGTGAGATAGAGAGCTGAAATATTGATCTTTGACTTTCAGTTCATGATATTGTATGCTGCTGTTAACATCGTTCTTATCACGGGATCTTTCTTTTTGCTCTCAAAACAGGTGTGGTAGATTTAGAATAGTGGAATAATCGATTTGCGAAACCATTCAAAAATAACCGCAGAGAAATAAAATTAGCGATAAAACAAGACGGCTTCAACGGAAGCTAATGCAAATGTTGGTCGTCCAGGTTAGTCATGGGTCAATTATTTGGTAAAGCTACCACAGGCACTTGTGCCAATGAATGTACTTGCCATTCCTCTTGGAGTTGATGCGTATTCAATGATCTCCATTGCGCTTACACCAGGTTCCACTACTGATTCTCTAATGATACAAAAGCATATAATCGATTTTATAATTAGTGAACTCATGTTACTGAAAAATGTCACAAAAAATATCATCCTCGTCATTTTGAATTTCAGATATCACTAACCTATTTTTCTGCATGCAAATGACACATGCTTTTGCACATACTTCCATAGTGCTTTTGACAACTCCCAGTTATCGGGAGGCACTTAAATTGTGAGTTCACCCTTTTCGTTAAATTAGAAACATTTAGCGCTTGATAATTTCATTCAGCTGGAAACCAAAGAAGAAGGTTACTGTCGCATCTTTCTCTTCTGCTCATACTCGTCAATAGCAAGAAAATTGTTTATTATTTCCTATAATTGACTTGTTCTAAACGGCTTACGGCTGACATTAATTCTTAGTGAACACCTGTTGTTTTGTCGATAAATTATGTATCAATTATCTTTGTTATTCTTTTTTATTTATGTAGACATGTGCGTGATCAGCGAAAGAAACAGGACATGAAAGTTGGAACTTTATTTCGATTTTTTTTTCTTTTTTAACATTTCCCTTGGTGTTCAACTTTCAATGATCGTAGTAGCAACCATCCTTCTCGTCCAATTGTAGGCCAACATACCAACATTGAACCTTGTCTATTACTCTGAACGGAACTGATACTGGCCGAACCGGGATGGAATCAGAGCTGCACTTTGGAAGCGATTGCAGTGAAACCGATCCCGAACTTGCATCCAAAATGTGTTCATGAGCGCTGCATATGACATCCATCTACGCGCACGCTCAATCTCATTAGTATATCTTTTTTCCATTCTAACATGGTTCTCAGGGGCCAGGCGTGGACATTTTGTGATATTATAATTTGGAATAATGCTTTCTAGAGTATTAGAGTATAGGCAACGGATTGCGCTGAAATGGTGCACAATCCGAAGGCGGAAACAGTCAGAAATAGAAAGAGCGGAGAGTGAGCACATTCAAAATCACAATCCAGAAAATCGTATTTGTAATGTATTGTGCATTGCAAAATTCTCTCAATCACAACTCGAAAACAATATCTTACTATGATATGCAAAAAAAAGAATGAATTTGCTGTAGCAGGGAAAGGTATAAATGCCAAATCGCCTTTCCTTGCAGAGTTTTTTTTGCAATATAAAACTGCTTTGTAACGAGATGCATGCCTGTCGTGGTTTTTTTAAATCGATTGTAATTTTTAAGATGTGGAAACTTGTTGTTTTTGTGACTATCTCTCTGCTTTCTTTCGTGGCGGCTGAGAATACGAAGGCACAGTGGGGTATTTGATCAAAAAATTAAATTCAAATTGTCGTCCATTTTTTATCGATATTTTCAGAGTTGTGCGCTAAAGAACTGGCTAAGAAGGCGAAATCAGAGAGCGATATTTCGCTCAGAATCGCGGTAATTTCTCTGCTCATACTCGAGGCCGTAAGTTTCTCTCTCAAAAAACACCTGATAAAGAAGTGAGATAAACGAATCTAAAAAAAAGAAATGTACTCATTCTAGAACAAATTGAACAGTGACAAGATCATAAACAGTCTCTCACCGCAGAGACTAGATCGGCTGAGAAACTACTACTTCAGCGGGGAGTGAGTTAATGAACAATATTTGCGAGTCTTCCAGAATCAAAAGATCCAATTAATGAATTCTTTTTAGGTGCCTTCCCTTCCAAGAGAAAGCGAAATCGCAGTAATCTCTCAGTCGTCTTCGATCCGAAATAAGTATAGAACTACAACGAATTCACATCATAAATATAATGACCCAGTAACTTCCGATGGAAAAAAATCAAATCTTATCCGCCTAATTAATAGTAACATAATAAAGAAGTATATGCACATGCACTGGGAATAGAAGATTAGATGTTCGCTGAATCAATTTTGATTTCCTGTTTAAATCGAAAAATTGAATTCCCAATGATCTGAAAAAAAATGCATTTAAAAAATACCTTACAAAATGACACTCGTCGTTCGCCAATGGAGACGAGCTCTCGCAGAGTTCGTTAGGCTGTCGGTGCAAAATGACAAGGGATTGCGAGAGAAACGCGTCTTCTCATTTTCCTCCTCACCTTTGGCATCGATAGGAATCAGCTTTTCCATAGTTTTTCATGCTCGCTTCAACCGCTCAAAGAATTCGAAAAATCGGGAAATGGACCTTCCTTCAGCTTCTCTAGTCGACGCGATATTGCAGGACAATAGATTGATTTTTCAATCGAGCGCAATCAAAACACAAAACACAAATGACTTTAGACTCAAAGTTTAGAGAATATATCGTATTTCAAGAGATACAAAGTAGAAAACTGTATACAGCCATTTGAAAACTGTAATTGATCTTTGATCAATGTTACACCAAACTTTTTTTACTCAAAATCGGATTTCCGATATGGGCGCCCACCACTGATCATAACATCCATTGTTTTGACGCATGATACAGTTTTAAAAGCTGGTTAGAGGTGACATGGTGAATCTCTTTACTTCGTATACTATTCAATGAACAAGTGAAACAAGAGAACGTGTAAAATGAGAAAATCCTATTTCCCACGCCATAAATGATGATTCTACATGTTCCTCCGCTATCCCGGAAGTTAGGCATTGTTTATCGTCAAAAACGAGGATAGGCAGGAACCCTCTTCGATACCACTAATCTCTCATCATCAATCCTAACTTGAGAGCATTCGAAATTGAGATTCGTGTTGACGGCAGTATTTTGACATGGCCGTATATGCAAATTTAGCGTCAGTCACTATAAAACCCGTTGAGTTCACTGAGGGATATCACTATCACTTCCTCCAGTCTCGAAGATGGCATCTTCTCTCTTCTACGGACTTCTCCTCATCTCGGTCATTACAGCCTTCGTTTCCGCGCAAACTATAGGAGACGAGGTACGAAAATTATTTTCCATTCAACTGCTTCAGATTGCATCATCTGCAGTTGAATATCATTAGGTTATTTGGAATAATAGCGAACTAGGAGATATATTCCAGGCTTCGAGCGGTGCGAGAAGCTCCGGCCTCGGCCTTGGAGGACTTCTGGGTCAGTTTTCCGTCGATTTCTAATAATGATCAAGTAGTTTTCGGTGGTTCAGAAGGGGTATTTTTACTGCTAGCCATAGAAAAATAAGCAACGTGATAACAATAAACATTCAGACAACATTCTTAAACCGCTCGCCAAGCTCTGGTCTCTTCTACTGACGTCGCTTTTCGTTCCTGTCTATGATGTCATTGGAAAGATTAGAGTAAGATAATCATAGACTAATGAAACCCAAATATCATATCACGATCAGAAACGTATGTACCCGAAACCCATTGAAACAATTTCAGGGCGCACCAATGGCAAGCGACTAAACTGTCCATCGAATCGGTGTATGCCTCAAGGATCTTCTTGAACCACCGATAAAATGTTTTCTCTGCAAATTGCTTGTGCTGTTCAGGAAGGAATCTACAATGAGAGAAGAGAAACGAACACGTTGTGGTCGCTTCGCGGATGGCAGTCCGGTGGTAGTACACAAAAGTGTTACGAATTGATGACTCATTTATGCGCAAGATGTCAGTCACAATCAGTATCATTTGCTTCGTTTCGATGGTATCAAGCAGAGAGCATTGATCTGATATAGAGTCAACAGAGACAGAAAGACGCAATAGTATCTGGACACACTTATTTCAAGATCTTTCCTTATTATCTCTTTTTTCATACCAAACTTTATATAACAATCTTTTTTAGCATCATAAAAACCCTAAAAACCTAGAAATCTACACGGCACGTGTAACATTTTGATTGCATTGTGCGCGCTGTCAGACGTTTTGCACCAGGTATAGATTAGGAGCGTCAAACTTGCAATGGAAACCTTGAGTTCGGGCATGTTCCCCACATCATTTCAATTCTCGTTGGTAGACTTCGTATATCCAGCTTTTATTGCTGTCTCCTCCAGGTGATGTTATTTTGTAGAGTCCAATCAAATAAATGATTCAGATAATTCCAATCTTCGGCGTGTCGACCGGCAATATCCTCGTAGTTTCCGTAACTTATTCCATAGGATTGTAAGCAACGACTTTCTATTGTTGCGTTCCTTTTGTCCAACTTCTGTCGTAACTAGATAGTTACTGGAACTTATCTCCAGTCATCGATTCTCGCTGTTCTCGACGTTACTTACTAATGTTGTCTGGTGTTTTACAATTCTTCGCTGCCTTCTATGCAATTCTCCTCGTTCTTGGCTGTAGTACGAATGCTTTTATCGTTTTCACTACGATCCGATCGAAGTGAGCCAAAGCTATAAAAAAATTTTATTATCATGAAAAACCTTTAAAAAATAGAAGTCTACACGGCACGTGTAACATTTTGATTGCATTGTGCGCGCTGTCAGACGTTTTGCACCAGGTATAGATTAGGAGCGTCAAACTTGCAATGGAAACCTTGAGTTCGGGCATCTTCCCCACATAATTTCAATTCTCGTTGGCAAACTACGTATATCCAGCTTTTATTGCTGTCTCCTTCAGGTGATGTTATTTTGTAGAGTCCTAAATCAAATAAATGATTCAGATAATTCCAATATTTGGCTTGTCGGCCGGTAATTTCTTCGTAGTATTAATCGCAATCGATCGATGGCTATCGATTAATCGTCCTGCATACTACGCAGCTAAAGACGCACATCGCTATATTATGGTCAGAGAAGTCAAACATCTGTGACGCTTTTATTTTTTGAATGTTTCTTTGCAGTGGCACATCGTGGTGATTGCCATTTATGCTTTCGCTTCATACGTGATCGCGTATTTACACTTCGAAGAAAAGTTTGTAGGGTTCTCTAGAGATGCGTTTATCTTCTCCGCTCCTTCTGCGAGAGGGGTCGGAATGACTGCGCTAGAAGGGTTCGGGGACAATTAGGGTTGAAATCGGCGTTCTAGGGGTGTCTGGGAGGCCGATTTGAGGGTCCTAGTGACGACGATTGAGGTGTCAAAAGCATTTCTCGCCTCGCCTCTCCCACCTCTCTTCCAAATTCCACTCATTCGTTGTCGTCAGTCCTCTCAAATCGGACTATCAGACCCTCCCCCCGTCCTCCCGGAGACGTCGATTTGGCTATTCGTTGTCGACAGACCCCCAAGCGCAGTCATTCTGAGACCTCTCGCAGGAGGAGCGGCACGATAAACGCACCGAAAATGAATCCGTGTTGGAAAACAGCCCCTCGGCCTCTCATTTTCTTAAAGCTAGCGAGAACAATGCGATTTCTTATTAGAAGTCTAATAGCTATTGGAATTCCAAAAAAATACAAATGATTTCCCTCATAATGGCCGATTATTCCTTACTGGTATTTCAATGACTATTGGGAAATCGAGCACGGCGCTCGAGATCCTTATTGGAAACTCATAGGGTCCTTTTTGTTCTTGCTATTGGAATTTCGGAAAATTTTTCAATAAGATAACTAGGAGTTAAGGTATCGAAAAAAATTGCTTCAAATATTTTTAACAGAGACGTGTTTTGCACGCCTCCGTCGATGTATCACGGTCAAGCTGAAATGTTGTGGATATTAATGTCGCTTTTCTTGTGCTTCCTTTCTATTATCGTGTACTATTTGGTATGGCGAAGCTTCAAGAAGGCTGGTTCAGTCCATGTTTTTCTCCAAAATACGATAAATACAACAACAGGCGGCTGGAGTAACGACATACGTATATTTCGGACGATATTCTCAATTATGGGCATGATTATAACCGGATGGCTACTGACGTTTGTTATTAACATATTCATGCAAGCACTTGACTTGCGAGGTGAGCTAATGCTTCCAAAAAATGTATTATTGAAAAATGACAAGGTGACTGGGCTGTTGTCGGCAGGGAGATATGCGGTCTACCTGTAACTATCACTCTCGCCCTAAACTTTGTCGTTCTTCATCGTTCGAGTGAAATGTACCGAACGGCGTTTCTGATTCAATTTCGGACGCTCCCCTGGATCGGATCATTTACACAGATCAAGAAAACAATTGTTACTCCGAAATTGGAAAATAATAACAATTCTTCGACGCAATAGATTTGTACCGTTCAACATGTTCCATGTTTTAATAGCTTATTCAACAGTCACATAAAGATATTTATTTTTAACGATAAGCAAAAAACATTTTCTGAGAATATAGCTTGTCGATACACCCCTGTCAATAACGTTTCTCGAAGAGGCCGAATCTCCTGTATATTAACCGCTGATTTCTGAGTTACCTCACTTTCTAAAATGGAAGTTTACCTTCCTCTCAATATTCAAGAGAAAATATTTCTGTATTTCAATATCATGTGTGTGCTTTCAACTTCGCTCAACCTTGTCGGTCTGATTTTTCTGATCAAACAAACTCCTCCTCAACAAGCGACTATTCGGAAATATCTAATTGGAATTCAGGTTTCAAGTGACATCGATTTTTGAGAAAAATACGAATGACTAGATTATGTTGATTGTGTGCGATTTTCATCTCGAGATTGCCTTTCATCCTATTCCTCTTTTTCCCGTTTACGCTGGTTATGCCGTTGGTTTTCTCGTTCAAATTGGAGTTTCGACTCATGTGGAGCTGGTTCGGCATGAGCACAAATGTGTGTTAAAAAGAATTCGCAGGCAATCGTTATTATACTGTACATTTGGATGGGAGCTTCCATTATGCTATGCGTACTGTTCCGTCATCAATCGATTGTCATTGAAGAAAGTGCTTTTAAATTCAGAAAGGTATTTAGACAAGCCCAATCCAATGATAATCGCAAAAGAATTTTAGTGATTCTGTGTAGAATTCTTCTTGTCTCAGTAAAATTATATCATGATGATTATTTATTATACTTCCATCTATTCCTTTCTGTTATCTTGATGGGGCTATGCTTTATCAGAGAAGAACGATGTTATGGAAGAAAATAATTGTTGTTCAAATTTCGCTTGTAGAGGCTGCCAAGGAATGTAGTCAAAATTCGAATGAAACTTGAATTAGGAAATTTCAAATGATGAGATGAAGAATATGAGGGGGATGAGGGAATGGGATTGCATCATCGTTCAGATGCGGCCGTCGTCGTGGGGGCATAGTACGCGGATACGCCCATCCATGTGGCGGCCACCTGTGTCGGCTTCTGCTTCCTCATGAACAGACTGAACAGACCGACTCTGAAGTGCACCAAAATTTATATTTCTGAACTCTTCTAGTCTTTTGCACTTCTCCAATGAATCATTTATTATTATCGAAAGCGCATTCGAAGCCAAAGAGCAGACCTTTCAATGCCATTTTTCTTTGGAAATATCGCATCCTTTCCATTCGAACTCATAGCACCAGAAAGTGCGCACTCTTTACTTTGCACAATATACGCGTTTGCTTGATTAGGTCATACGCTACCGTAATGCTCCCAATCTTTGCATGATTTTTTTTGCAGGAAAAGAACATTTGATTTTCCCCCCGGAAATATCGCCTTTTTCCCCGTGGGCATACCTGTAATCTTTGATGAGGGCAATAATAATGATTGCATCCCACGTAGGGAAACAGGCGGTCATTCTCATCCATGCATCGTCCACGTAGAAGAGAGGAATTCCGAAGAACGGGAAATTGATAATGCAGAAGTAGGGAATGTACACGAACAAAGTCGGCACGAAGGTCTAAAATATGGAATTTGCTATGAATTCTTTCCGGATTCACATTATCCGACACAGCTGTTTATCAAAAGTGAAGGCGATAGAAACGCTCACCTGTGCACACACAGCGATGAACAACTTCCACTGCATAACGAGTGCTTGTGTCGATATTGTCTGTGCCTGTTTGATGTGGTAGAAGGTGAGGGAACCGAGTACGATCGCAATGATGAATGAGATGATCATGATGATATCGTACGCGATCATTCCGAGGAAGATGCGAAGATTGAAGCCATTCGACTGAAAGAATTGCACTTACAAAAGCTCAATTTCATATTTTTTTCGTTGCTTCATCTTCACAATCGGATTTTGAACTAATAGTAGCCGTTTCTTCATTGTACACAGTGTCGCCTCTCTAACCGATAAGAGAGTTTGCGAAATGAAGAGCCAAAGTTATTATCTTATTCCACAGTCGAATCAGTGCCGCGAGCAGGACGTGAGAACAACCGACTGAGCATGAACAACTCACCCAATAGTTCATGACAATCCATCCATCTCTCAGCAGTCGGCCGTACTTCTTCGCATATTCCGTGCTGAGCAGAATCGTCGCGGGTTCGTCAACGTCGCCAGTGAGACCGAGATAGACGAGAAGAAACCTGTAGATGTCTTCCCTGATCTCTGATGGCAATAGTTCATTTGGATGAATATAACTCGACATTTCATGATTTAGGACACCCTCTATGGATTCGTCTCTACCGTCAGAAGTTCGATCACCCACCACACGATGAATTCCCCGATGGGAAACATAGCGATTATCACTACGAAATTCTTGTTTGAGAATCGCGGAATCAGTAGAGGATAGCGAATGCTCCAGTAGCGATAGAGAAAGTGAATGTTCATGAGGGCGAAGGGAATCGTGAAGCAGGCACAGTAGAAGGACGTGATCGCCTGAGCACGAATCAATAATGATCCATAGATATGATCAAAAGATATTGCCGTCTCGTGAAGACGGCGTTAACCGGTATGACCGGCTACCTAATGATCTAATGAGGAGAAGTATCTAATCAATGTTAGTCGTCTCATTCCTACCCTGCTCTCCAACGGCGTATCCGTCACGCATCCGAACGTCGATCCCACGATTATCGCGCCCTTGAAAATCAATTTTAATGGTACTCGCAGATTTCAAACTACCGGCTTGGCAGCTAAGTGCAGAATGCAGAGAAAGATGTCGAAAGCGGCGAAAATCTGCAGCAGGTACTTGTACGCGCCCACGTACTGTCGGGAGAAACGACGAATGACGTAGAAGAGGAGCGCATTCAGAATGATTCCGGCCCCTCAAATTGGAATCGTATTTAAATCAACAAAAAAAATGTATGGTTCTCCTGCACTTTTCCGAAAAAAAATGGGTGGAGAAGATTTAATTTCGAGGGGAAATAATTTAGAGTTTCACTGACCGAGATGCACATCTGCAATGACATCGGCCACCTGGAGAAATTCCTTGCTCGCCATTCGTAAGGAGATTCAAGATGGAAAGTGACTGCTTCTCTGATGCACACACACTCGGTTTTGACCTTATGATAGAGTAGAGCACGCGATTCTCAACGAACGAAAAGTTCACACTATCGAGACCTTTCCTTTCTCAACAGTCGGCCATAGAGGAAGTGCACACGGTGAATCAGGCTACAAACTCGTATAATTTCAGCCACAATTAGTTCGCTATATCATAAGATGAGACGAAGTCGGCAACCACAGGCAGATGCAAGACTCACAACTACAGCTGACAAGCACAATAGGACTACCGTAGGTGAGCTATCTTCATTCTCCCTACTATCTATCTCACAACTTTGGCCGGCGAAATAGTATTCGAAATGGAGAGAGCGCGATCCGCATCAACTTTAGTGAATAGAATGAGACTCGTCGTACATCGAAACATCACACGACCGGGTTGTTGAAAGAACTATGAGCCTATTTTGTGCCTCGGATTCTCTCTACACAGAGTAACTAGAGAGAGCGTGAAATGAAGAGACGATTTCTTCATGGCCTTATCAAGAGATGAAGATACGTATGACCGCGTGTAGTCCCTACGTATGAACGTGTGTATTCCCTGAAAATAGACTAATGGAAGGAGGAAAGTATTTTCCTAGAATTGATTCTGACACATCTGAAGCGCAGAGTACGACCAGATTGTTGATATTATATATTTAGAATGAATGAATGAAGAAAAAAAAGAATAGGGAAGAAAACGACATCATTACTTACGAATGGCCTAATGATGTCCGATGGTAGGATCAAATTTTTGTTGTCCCGTTTATGCTCTTCGGAATCCTATAAAAAAACTAAAATTAAAATAAAATACCGGTTAATGCAATGAAAATGGCTGTTGATGTCAGATTGTTCAGGCTTTCTTGACCAAATGCGTGGGAACCCTTCTCGATAAGTGATCAAGCAACCAAAAACGCCAACTGTTCATGTTAAAAAAAGATTCGTCTCAATTCCCTGGGGGTCGCAGTAATTCTTTGATTTCGGTGACAGTCGGTATATCTATAGTACCATGGCATTGAATTCGATGGAATTCGCAAATTTTGTTTTCTCTCTCTGCTTGAGCACGTCGTCAATTATTTCGAACTGTATACTCATTATCGCGATCTTATTCGGGTGATGATACATTTTATTATCGATTGAATGCTTCTGTTATTTAGAACGCCTAAGAATTTGCGAAATTACGCCCTTCTTTTGTGTAATTCGGTCGTTGTTGACTTGATTGGCGCGATTTCGTCACTAATGATAATCCCAAGGTGGAGATTAAATCTTGAGACGCAGACGTGTGAGAGTTTCTCTTCCAGACAAGTTCCCGGCGATATTGACCTGCTAATTCTCATGTATGGGCCGTGCAAAGAGTTTGACAAGAAGCTGTGCTACTTTTTCTTTGGTATGCTCTCCACGAATAAAACGCCCACCAAAAACTACAGGAACGATGGACTTCGCACTCACTCAGTCATTCTATCTGTTGTGCTCGACATTTGCATATCGGCTTCTCGTGCTTTGCGGCTGGAAATCGAACAGAATTGTGCTGATTGTTTTATGATTTTTAGCATTTCAACTTATTTCAGTGGATTCTCCCCTTTCTCGTTCTCAATTCGCTCATTTACATTATCGTTGCCCAAAAAATATTGGAAGTTCTCGTCAAATCATCCTCTCGAACTGCATTGGAGATCGCACAAGATCTCACAAATTTCGATATCGACGTTTCACGCAGCGGTTTCGTATTCGGTAATTAATGCATTTTTTTTCTATGTTTTTTCTTTTTATTAAAACATTAGTGGTGGACAATCTATATTTGATCATTCTGTAGGCGTATACGATACCCGTGGGGATTGGACTGCCGACGGGTGCTTGTGTTTTGTACTTGTCTCGGGCCCAGTCGTCTTCTCGATAACATACCTACTTCGAAGACGGATTATCATCGTTATGGAGGCTGGAAAGGTACAAATACACTTTAATTGAGAGCGATATAAAAGTAAACGTCGCAAAAAAACAATCAGGAACACATGAGTAAGGCAACAATAGTAATGCACCGAATGCTCTACGAGGTGCGCATTTTCACTTTCGCCTGAAATCGAAAGAAGATTTGAGGCACTCCGGGCACAACTCTACATTTCCACCCTCCTGCTACTCGCCGCATCCGTGTTCACCCTGAATTTTCTGGGCATCTACCGGGCGGAGATCCTCGATTTCGCGCCTCTTGCGGTAATAAGATAAACGTGAGATCGACAATAATTTATAAATCAGATTACTAACCTCATAACAGTGGTAGCGCCCGCATCGAATATCTACTACGTCCGGCCATATCGATTGTTAGCATTTTCTTGTTTTGATTATGTGCTCAGTATTTTACAGAAGAACAATAATTGGACGAATAAGTGAGAAGCCGTTATTTCAGCTTCATCAAATACCGTCTGTTTGGCATCGTCCGACATTCAATCCACCCTGTCAGAATCGACCCTTCAAATAGCTCTTATTTTCCGTCCAATAATTATATCTATATCTGATTTCAATAAACCATTGTAATTCGGTTTGCTCTAAACCAGCTTCTTCCTATTTCGCGAACAGATGAAAATCTCGTGTGGGAGAAAGTGGCTGGGAGACTCGTAGAGTGACTTTCGCTTGACCTAGAATGAGGATGAAAAGCGAAAGTGAGGGGAAGTTAGTTCCCACTCTCACTCTTCCTCTCAGAGGGACAATGTGCAAATCCTAACACATTGCTACCTGTACTTTTCGTGTTTCCTCTGCACTCTGTGTACTCGAGTGTATTCTCGCACATCATTTTCACTCTTGCCGGATCTCGCGCCCCCTAAGGGAATGTGGTCGGGAGCGGGCGGATTATGAGAGATGATTACCCCCTCGCCCCCCCCTCGTCTCTTCTCCTTTCCTTACAAATAGTACAGACCATTGTTCCGCGTGGTTCTCACTGAACAAACGTTCCCTGGAGAGTACTCATTGTCCCACTGAGTTCGATGCGCCAATTGTGTTCCCCAAAAAGCTCAAAGAAATAGTTCAGATACCCAATATCCATGATGATTGTCCGATGCGCCGTCGCCCTTTCCTTCTTTTCCCTTGTACTCGCTCACATTCGCACTAAGAGGGACTTTATGTACGTTTCCTCCAACAACGAGACCGACCCTAACTGCTTCCAGGTCAGACATTTTCTTTCACCTCTATTTCAAACTGCTACGATGCAAATCTGCACATCTCAAAACATGCAAACCTTATGCACTGATATTAGGCAATATTTTCTAATTTTATATTTTCTTTTATTCTGAAACCGATTCTCTCCGCAGGGCTGCAACACACGATGGCGAGATTCGTTCGAGTACTCGCTGAACATGACACTGGCGGACTTTTACGAGTTTCCCCTCCATCCCATCCTCCTCGATCATTCCACTTATCTGCTCTACTGCACACTCGCAGATCAGAAGACAAAGTGCTACATGAACGAGTGCGGAGACATGGTAAGACATGCATGTTTATTTACTCAAATATAGCTCTGGCCTGTTGAAATCTTCCCCAGTATTGCACGCATCGGAGTAGTTTTGGTAATAATTCATGAAAATATTACTTTACAATCATTTTTCCTCTGCAAAACATTCGAGTTTCTAATTGCACGAAAATCACTTCGTATCGAAAAAAAAAGAAATAGTTTTCAGTCTGCTGACGCGGTCTTTTCGCCCTCGAACTTCATCTGTGACTTCAAGCGAAAATTATTCTCAGAGGTGAGCCATTCCTACTTTCATCTTCATGTTGTCCTCTTTTAGCGTGATCGCCTCGAATTCTCACCTTTTTAACCTTGCAATGTGTTTTTCTTCACACAAAAGGTTCAGGTGCGTCAATGCCTTGCGGAGAGTGAGCCGATCACCTTCCTCAAGTGTGATCAGGCCTGCCACGACAAGGTCTTGGGCAAGGAGGAAACGACTACGTCGAAACCGTTGCATTTGAAGCCGAATAAGCTAGCAAAAGATGACGAAGAGCTTGCGTCGGTACGTTTTGTGTTCTTCTACAAGATTTCTGAGAGATTCGATGTGTAGAATCGTCCACACTGCAGGTGTACTCGTCCAATCAATTGGAAAGTTATGAGAAGGAACTCGAGACGTTGTGTGCCTTCCAACACTGCTACATGCAATGTATGGTGCCCGTCCTCAGAGAGGTTAGCTAGACGCTTATCGAGCCTCTTTTTCCAACGCATACTTGGATTGATTTTCGTGAACACGAACGATTAGATCTTTCAATTCAACATTTTTGAACTTCTATTTCGTTCTGAATGGACTACAGGTCTGCTCTCCGACCCTTGCTGCTCGTGCGATTGACCTTCTCGAGTCTTTCGTTAAATGGCATGCCGTCGACATATACGAATGGCGAGTCGAATCATCGTTGATGTATAACGACTGTTAGTGACTAATCATTGCTATTCTCAGGCACGTCTCTTCCGATCGACTGGCTTTTCTCGCACCATCATGTGGTCTTCTAGCTGAAAAACAAAACACGGGAGATGAGGTAGAATCAAAGCGTGGTAATCACTAAAACCACTATATTTCAAGGTCATCAACCTCATTACGAAAGTTTAATTCGAATTGTGGTGCCAGTATGCGATTTATACACTCAGATAAAGACAGCTTTAGCCTTTGCCATTTTTCGAGATATCACATGCAAATGTTAATCACTTCAAATTCTCGACTTGCGTCGTCGTATGCGCATTATGATTAAATTCTTCCAAATTGAGAATTAATTTTTGAACAAATCTAGGTAGAGCCTTGCGGTAACTGAACAACAAATCTGAGATGAAGGAAAAATAGCGTATGACTCACCCTCTCACGAAGAAGAGCACGAGAAACGGATCCACTAATGGATAAATCTCAGTGGACAATAGCATTACTGTGGCCATTCCATCGAGTGAAACACCTACTGCAGTTGGTCTAAAATAGTGAAATATCACACATTACCGGTCAAAGGAGCGATGAAAATCACTACAAATGGAATGTAGGAAGTGAACGTCGGAATTAGTGTCTTTAAAGCTTTTTTAAAGATAGTTTAAAAGTTTTAATTTTATCAACCTGCCATAATAATGTGCGGAATAATTGTTTTTGCATATGTCGGGTGGTCGATTGTAAATGTACTCTAAAATGTTTTAAAGAATTTTTGAATGACAATTTTCATACCCGGTAGATGTGAGCTCTCTCAGAATACGTATTAGGCAATAAGCAATAACGGTGGCTGATGATGAGAATAACAGACAAACGAGGAAAATAGTTAGCAGTGCACTTTCAATCCATTGTTTCTCACCATCCGCGCCTCTAGTCTGCAATTATATTTGACCGGTTGTCTCTCTTAATTAATGCTACCCAATAGACGATACCAAGGAAACCTGGTCGGTTCGATGATAGTAGATCTATTCCGTAAACATCCTGAACGAAACATTCACAATACTGATTAAATAGACGGTAAACCTTGATGACAGGTGCCATTTCTTGCCTCACAATATCATTGGGATAGAATCCGATCAAGGCTAATGCGAGTGAGCCGAAAAGATAATTGATGCGTGTTGTTAAATGAAACCTTTACCAACCGACATAGAAAATATCAGCAACTATCGCTATTGACAACCAGTTTCTCCAGGGATTCTGTTGCATCCACAATAGCCATGGTGGACTGAAGCATTATAATTTGCAAAATTGTCGATTTCATAAATACTGAAAATTCGAACTTGCACATTACAACGAAGCGATACACATAAAGGAAGCTCATCACAACAAACGTTTGGTAGAAAACAATAACAAATAGCATCACTGCAAATGTCGTTATCGGTTACAAAGTAAACTGTCTCACATCCCCAATATGCTCCTTCCGTAGAAAAGTTTAGCATTCGATAACCCCAGCAGATGTAGCCAGACTCGGTAAGATGACCTGCCTGTAGAACTACTCTATTCAGTCTTTTGTATGTTTAATTCAGCGCAAATTTATGACTACGAAAATCTGTGATTAGAATAAATTCTATTTTCTTTGCAGTTGCAGAAAAGAAATACCGCAAATTTTTTACCGGAAGTAGACCGAAATGCACGAGGGATGTGAGAATATCACAAACGGCAAAAATGAGTAGCATCCAGCGATATGGACCGACCTAAAGGACTCGGACACTTCTAGAATGATGTCATAAAACGCTCACATGATTCACACTCGTGGCAACAAGGATGTAGATCAGTCCGGCGTTAGAAATTACGGAAAACGCAGTCGTAAAGTATACGAAACCCTGGTAAGTAATATTTTTCAAATGAAAATAGAAAAAATTTCACCAGATAAAAGCTGTCGCTCACTACCGGACTGTACATAACAGAAATAAGATGATGGTTATTAGAGATGAGCATATTATGTGATGCATAGGTCAGTGAATTCTGATGCGTATTACGACCACAAAGTCGAATAGCTTCGCTCGAAGAATAAAGAAGAAACGCTCGAAGGACAAAAGAAGAAACGCTCTAAGAAACGCTCGAAGGACAAAATTTTGATGAGACAATTTGTAAATATTTCGCATGCTTTTATTAGATCGTCTTGTATCTACGCTCAGAAATGGGTTTGTCCGAAATTCAAAAAAATACACACAGTCGAATATCGCTGAAGAATCCGTTAACGTCCGGCTACAATATTGTTTGAGAAGCCGTAGGCCGAAGAGAACATCGTTGGATGGAATGCAATTGCTTGCTGGTGTACCGTGTCCACTGCAGTGAGAGAGGCGGTCGGTGCAGCAGAGAATGCTGCTGTCTGGTAGGGATATCCGAACTGGTAAGGCGAGTATAGGGGCACGGGATGGTAAGAAGATGGGAAGGTGGCGAAACCGTAGTGGTAGGGTGCATTGGCGACGCCGAATGGATTCTCGTGGTAGGGAGCGTAGTAGGAGATGTCATGATTCTCCAAGTGCTTTTCCAGATGGCCGAGACCACCTTTGCCGTTGAGCACGAAACCTGGAAGAAGCGGTCGTCGATATCGTTCAAAATTGTCCATTCATTGTCAGATGTGTTCAAAAGATTCATTGAAAATGCCGTATTATTGTAGAGCACTTACCGTTGAACGTGCCTGGCTCATATCCGAATTGCGCGGAAACGAGAGCGATTGAAGAGATTAGAAATATAATAGTAAGAAAGTGCATCTGAATCGGCGGATGTGAATGTGTAAGTGAATAGAGAGCGCGAAATCTTGAGATAAAAAGAGTCACAAATAGAGAAGGAATGAGAGGTGGTGAGCTAAATCGCCGTTAAATACGCAGTTTTAGAGTAGTAAAAACGTTGGACTGGGTGAAACGTGGCCAGATCAGCGAACCATTGCACCTAGAACGAATTAACCATCAAAAGGCACAGCAAAATATCAAATTAGAACTGCGGAAGAATTTTGCGAATGATTGGCTGCCGAATGAGTTCGTCGTTCCCTCTTTTATACTCCAATTTCTCTCAGTTCCCTCACCGCGTCCAGGTAATATCACGTGGAAGCTCTCTTAAAATCTGTCAATCCTTCATTGATCGAGTGCAGTATAGGTTGATGCCCTTATCTCTTCCTATTGTGTTTGCTTCTCAAACCACGCGGTGCGAAGCATCATTCTCATTCCCGGTAGATAAGAACTATGATTCAACTTTACACTGTGTTCACGTGAAAATGCACAATATTTATCTACGACAGCGCTTTGTACAAATATCATACTACCAGTTTGAACATGTTTACTGGATTCGTAAATTATTTATTTAATCAATTATGTACACTTGACTTCTCCTCCCATTTCATCCTTGAGCAGGTTGATAATTGGCTGATAGATGTCACCAGCAGCATTCATTCCCCAGATGAAATCGAGATGATTGTAGCCCGGAAGGTGGTTGTTCTGCTGAAATATTGTATTCATGAGAGAGTGCTCTCATTACTTTCAGACTCTAGTGTGTCGACAAGTATTAGACTACGAATGGATGGAAGAACGAGCCTTGAGATGGTTGGGGTTGAGGGAAGTGAGAAGGTATCCCTTGACGTCATCGGGATCCGCAAGCCAATCGTCATCGGACCTACGAAGATTATAGTTAACCACGAGTCCATTATCCTCAGGTATATGAATGCCAATCAGTAAGACTCACCAGTAGAGGTACATGTCGTTCTTGATCTTGGTGAAGTCGTATGAGGGAGGCTTCGACTGAAATTATGTGCTAATTTTTAGCCCTATTCAGTTGCCATACATGTTGCAAAAAAGGCCATTTTTGTCAAATTCTAGAAAAAAACAAAAAAAGAATATCGTACTTGTCCGTAGTGCTGCTGGTTCGTCTTTGAGCTTCCGTAGTCGAATCGGGCGACGGTGCCCTCTTTCACCTGCGCAGGCCATTAGGAATGTGTGACTATTGAATGTCAGAATGAAGAATCCGTCCGTTCATTTCTCGTGCTCTCCATACAGCGCTGATCGGAGTGAGAGTACGCCAAATGAAGAAGCCGATTCTTTGTTATGACTGCCCAACTATGAATCTCGTACCATCTGTGCCCAATGTTGGATGTTCATAGTGGACGTTCCTGCCGGAGTGTGAGAGATGTACACTTCCGTGCGAGTCTGTACGATTATTTTAATTCTCAGCAATGATTATGATCGATGCAGGGGGGAAATATTGGAGACTCACAGTGTTGAATTGGTCGCTCTCCGGTCCAGCGATAAGGAAGAGCACGTCGTCGCACAGCGCATCTGAGCAAAATGATACTCAAATTATTTAATTTCCTAAATATAAGACAAACCTCCCAGCTTGGAGTCACCGCAGAGCCACTTGGCGATCAGGTCCATGATCTCACTGTTGGGCAGGAACTCCCCGTAGCCAAAGACATCGATCCACAGCTGAAATGTGTTCCTTTTCCTTTACCTTTATCAAGACACTTTATGAAAAACAAGGCGAAGAACTCACATCGAATTCGGGCAGGAACCATTCGGCCAGCACGGCGAGAAGTCCCTTGATGTGCTTGACGGTTCCGACGGGAGCGAGAGCGAAGAACTTGCGAATCTGAATTACCATGTTGATTGAGTCCGAAAGCGTAGGAAATCTTTTCATCTATCCACTACAGGTGCGATGTCTATGCACACACTTTTCATCGCTTCCGTTCGGAAGTGAATCATTTTGTGCATGCATTCCGTTTTCTCAATCAGCTCCTCATCGTATTGGGCGGCTTTGAGGGCGGATGGAAACGCTATCAGAAAGCAATGAAAACTCAAAAAATAATTGAAATATGAAGTAGAAATGTCACCTTAGTAGCAAACTCCTGGTCCATGGACAGTTTCGAGAACATGGTGAGGGTTCCCTGCAAGAAAAGGATCAGTTCACGATACTGGTCTACCGTATACCTGCGAGTGTCCCATGTAGTACAAGTCGGAGTGGCCGGTGGTCTGCAGCACAGTATCGATCATCGCAGGCAGATCCTTCTGTGCCATTTCGTCCCACGAAAACTCCCAGAACTTCTCCTTCTTTGGGTCGAGGGAGATGTGGTTCTGCAAATTGTCATTTTTTGCCAAAAAATAGTTGCGATTTGCTGGACACTGAAAAACTACAAGATCTGAATTGTGCGTACCTTTCCATACGTGTTTCCTCTCATGTTTCCCAGCCACACATCAAAGCCGGCATCGGCGAACATGAAGGCTGCAATATTACGTTACATCACTGTAACTTCATCTCTCAAGTCTTTGTTTCTAACATAACAACGGGAAAGACGGAAAAGAAATACGGCTAACCGGCCGAGTTCTCAGGTAGATTGGCGATCCAATTGGTGGAATCGCACTCGAGTCCGTGCTGCATGAAGATGATCGGCTTGCACGTTCCTTCCGGCCCGGGACCTGAACGCGTTACCTAATTTGTAGAACTCACGTATTTTGCCAGCGGTGATGCTGTGTCCGAAATTTGTGAGTAATATGTGATCATAAAAGCGTACCAGCTCGTCCATAGGGAATCCTGTGCATGGTGAGGACGTATCCGTCGTCGGTCTTCGCTTCAACTTCCTCTGCCGGATATCCCCAGTACCGGATCATCTCCACCTACAATCATCCATCTCTATCCCGTAAAATTAATTGACTCCAAGAATTTTATGCAAAAAAGTGCGTTTTTGCCACGAGAGTAACGAAAAAATGACGAAAAAAATATAATGAAAAGAATGTGCATGACTCACAGCGTTCATGTCAACTTCCGGATCATGGGTGGCCCCTCTCACGACCGAAGCCGTCACAATGCAGCTGACCAGCACAGCTTTCACAAACATTATCGATTGACCCTGAGCTGAGCCAGCGGCTACGGTGGAGGGCACGTCAAACCACGCGGACGAGCCTTATCTTCAACCCCCGGAATAAGCGGCTTTTAACCCGACACAGCATGTGGAGATAAGACGGTGAAGATGGTGAGAGGGAGACGTCTCTCCGGATGCTTTCCACACTGCAGATAAGAGGCCATTAGAGACAAAGGCGCCGATGAGAGTGGACGGTGATCAATGGAAAAGGAATTAACCGAGAATCTTTAGTCGACGCCTCGTGGCCCGACACGTGACAGAGACGGGCTTCACAACGATCGCACACTATTTCGTGTTTCTTACCGCAGAGAGATCATACTGAATGAAGAGACGAATTCAGGTGAAATCAGCCCGTAAATGGGCACAACGTGCAAGTGGAGAGGAGAAAGTTTAGAATGTGGGCTTGCAGGTTCAGAATGTGCAAACAACACATTGCATCATAATGTGAACAAAGTTGTGGTGATTTTGCAGCTTGCGATTCAAAGATTTTCGTGAAGCGAAATCCATTACTTTTCAGCTTTGCCTTTCCTCTATAGTTTCCAATGTCAATTTGAATTCATCTTCTCTTGTTGCATAAAATGTTCGGAATCTTGTTAAAAAAAGCGAACGAGACCATTGACTCTCTCTACCCCTACGTCAACGACTCGATGAGGTGTGTGTCAACGACTCGATGAGGTGTGCTGTTTCTAGAATTAATTTAAAAAAAAACATAACCCTACTAAGCACATAACCCGGCGATATCCAGCCGGGAAGCGCTCCGTAGGCGCGTGTCCACGGCTGGTTACAGAAATATTTAGAAATTAAGCAGCGCTAGAGTATTTCAGTAGCAGCGCTAGAGTATGAGATGCTCGAACCTCAAGTTTTTAGGGACCTTTTTTTCAATGGACAATGCCATGATTTTCTGTCGATAAATTTAAAAAAAAGATAAAGAGCAAATTATTTTGATCCGTAATTCCGGTTTCACCGCGCTACCGGCACTTTTCCCGTCGTATTCAATTTCGATCTCTTGAATTCTGCAAATTGTTTGGTTTTCAAGATTTACGGAGAAATAGCACCGTGACCGCTATCTTGAATTTTCTGCATCGAATACGTTCGAGAAGCCTGTAGGCTTTTCGTCGATAACTGAAATATCGGGGTTGTTGAATTAGCAAGATGCTAGCTCACTATGTTTCGCTCAGGTTAGCGAAGGATGTTTGAAAGAAAGCGGAATTCCGACTTGAAACGATCAAGTTGCGGGATATAGGAACGAAGACTGAAAATGTGGAAGTCCGGTTGGAATTTTTAAATGATACTAGTATTTTTCAATCTATAAGCAGGACAGCAGTGCCACTGCGGCCTTTCTTTATACTCTAGATTTTTTGTTGATTGATAATTCCTCTAAAACGCTAAATACTGGACGCCGTGCTCTGTAATTTCGAGAATATGATCGCAGGTTTATCATTGGCTTGGCTACAATATTACATGACACAGAGAGCGGAAGAACGATCTTGAGAATGAAGAGAGGACAATGATCTCATCCCGAATTGGGTCTGGCGCAGCTGAATTCGAAAGGAGGTTCGAGCATGCGCGCCTCGAATTGTGATTGCGTCTGCTTCCCATATCCATCTGCAACGGATTGTTAAAAAAAAAACTGAAATTTGTTTTTCAAAATCGAAAGAGCATCCAGATTTTCAAAATGCGAAAATAAGCAAAAATGAATGCTGGCTTATAGTGAGATTCTCCCCCTTCCACTTGTAGTTTACCTTGGAGGGAGGAGGGCGGAGATGCCGGAAGGAGGCTAGTGATCTATTCTTGCTCTCCTCGCACCTACCTCCTCCCTTCCTCTCTCACAGACAATCAATGACTCGCTAACGAGCGTATGCGAGTTTGCTGAGCATTTGAAACGCACGATAAGCAATGCGATTTGAAAAAAAGGAACGGAAACGTTTGAGAAGTTCGTCTCCGTGAGCCACGCAAAAGGAGAGAAATGGGAGTGTGAGAGATGCTCACCTTCATCGTAAATCCATCCTCCAGTAGCCGAATCACACGTGATCGAATTGAACAGAGCACTCGTTCTCTACAATAGAAACTATTTGTGCACCACTCAATTGTCCAAATGTTTCAGGGTAAGCTCAACGAAGCCAGAAAATATGGACGAGTAAAGCTCTGATGGAACATATGAAGCCACTCACCCCACTGGATGCAGTCGGCATCGATCCGGACGGACACGTGAACAATTTGGCGCTGTTCTCACTCGGATTTTCGCACGTGTAGGCTGACCAGTTGTTGTCGCAGTCGGCGGCATCCCAGATGGCGGTGATTGGAGCGCAGGCCTTGGGTGGAGAAGGAGGACGAGACACTGAAACAAGGAGCAATGACAGAGACCAGTCTGGGACAGAATTCATCCACGCTCAGTAACTAGACCTTCAATGAATAGAACTGATTGAAATGGGGACCTACCTGGACGCTTGGGTTTGTGCGGAGCGCAGGCGAGCGAAGAAGAGACGAGAAGAGAGACGAGGAAGAGGCAACGGATCATGGCTGGCGATATTTCCATCCTTTCTCCACTGTCCTTTTCTACTCATCGACCGTGCCATTGTCTCCTCCTCATGCGCGGGTAAAACGGATCCTGGTTGATCCGCACTTCCCTGTCTCTAGCCGGACGGAGTAGCGAAAGTTGACGCGATATTGTGAGACGGGAAAGGGAGAGAGAAAAGTGCGCAAAAAGCGGGTTATCACTGTGGTCGGGATGTTTCAAGCTTGAAATGCTGCACTTGTCTCACTTAATTGAGAAGAGAATATTTTCATTTTTTCTGCATTAAATATGCACTAAAATGCATTTATTTAATTATATTTTTGTTTGTTCGCTAGTTTGTAGTGTAATTAGATGGATCAGAAACTGTCCAACAGCTCTTCGGCTGGTTTTCTGGGGAGATGAGGGGAATCTTATCAAACAAAAATCTTCTGAATCTTATTATATTTTGTAGTGTTATTCGCTCGAGCGTTTTTCGCGAGCGTTCGTCGCTCGAGCGACGAATGAGAATTATCGCTCGAACGCTCGTCTCAAAATGAGCGTTCGAGTGATTCTGCGCTCGAGCGAGGAATGAGAGGGACTCGTATTAAATAATAGGTATGGTTCGGATATACGGTAGTTCGGAGTCATGATCAAGTAACACCAGTCATCGGATTGATGAGAATATTTTTCACGTTCAGAATAATGTTGTTCTTAGTGATAGTCATAGCTCTAGTCATAGTCGTTTAGTGGCTCAGGGTGAATGAATAGGTGGCGCGACTATGATAGGAAACGAGATTGAGCCTCACTTTCACTTCTTTCTACTCCTCATCTTTTTAGCTTGCATTTGTCGCGTCTCCTTCCGCACTTTTAACATGAGACAAAGAGCGCGTGAGAGAGAGAGAGAGAGAACCGGGATATCACCAGGAATTTGGCGAAATGTTTCACCCTAGGGCAACCGGGCGGCATATACCTCGTTTATCAATTAGAATTATTTATTTAAAACAGGGCTACAGTGTTAGTAGCAACTGTCGATTTATGAAACGCTTTCCTGAAAAACGAGAGGAAATGCTGGTCTGCAAAATCCGAACAAAAATCTTTTATGGATAACACTGGGAAAACTAATCTCCTGGCAAATGCATTTTTAATTGGACCAACTGTGGAATACGCCTAATATATACCCCGTACGACCAAAATGCTACTTTCACAAACCGACTCTTACGCAAATGGCCTCCTAATGCCTTCCTGACTCCGGACTAATATGGACGTTTGTTGCGATGTTGTGCATACCGTGAAGGTTTGTACTATGAGCAGGATTTTATCGAGATGTATTTTTTATCAATTTCTGCATACTTTATTTGCATCTTGATCAAATAGCAAATCAGCCCCTATATGTGGTCTTGAATTTCAAATTGTGAATGTGTTTCTTGTTCATTGTGTTCAGTTGCACCACATCTTCTAGAGCTCCGATTATCTGAGAAAGAAGGAATTCATCTCGTTGGTGATAAAGATTGGAAAATATCAAATTACCTTATCCAGTTTGACCTTTTCTCTCATTGCTTTCTCATCTGCTGTTAATTTCGGATCCTTCTCCTGTCAACATTTGGTTATAATGTTTGGTGATTTAGCAAGAACTTGCCTCAATCATTGCAATGAACACACTGGTGTAGAAGAGGGCGCAATGCGGGTAGAGAATATTCGAAAGGATCATAAGCTGAAATCGAACAGTAGACAAATAAGCATTTTATTTTTACCGTTTCCAGGGAATAGGGAGCCTCAACACCTCCCAGATTATCAACCATGCTTTTGTACATTTCCTCTACGAGCATGGGCATCGAGGCGCGTCTGGACAAATCTTCATTGACAATGACTGTTATCACGGTTATCACTGTTGACTTCATTGACTTTACTGTTATCACGTTATATTTTGCTGAATCACGATTCAATTTCCAACATTTGTAGTCCACATTTTGTTGATTATCTATTCTGTCATGTAAGATGCCGCGACAAAAAGTGATAGTGATTGAGCAAAATTAAGTGACACAAGACCATACAATTGCCTGTGTTCTCACCTGTCTTCCGTCGTCAGGGCGGAAATGGCGATTCTGTGCAGATCCTCAACGCCCACACCCAAGTGAGTGCACTGCAAATGCACTCATGCAATTACTTTATCTTTCCAGACAGATTTCACGAATCTCGTCCTAATCCCACTCAAAAGAAATGCTTTTCTGGCCACCAATCCAACTAATACGCATATCTTATCCATATATTTCTTAAGTGATCGTAAAGAGAGACAATCTGCATACCTGCCAGTCGATTAGAGCTGCAAGATTCCCAGTGTCCTTGTCAATGAGAACATTGCCAGTGTGCAAATCTGAACGTTTTACCTGATGAACGCGATTTTTCTAACAACTGCTCACCTCCATTCACGATTACGGGTCGGAATTCCATCTGCTCGTGTAGAGTGCACGCGATATTCGCGCCATGAAAGTCGGGCAGAATCGCATCGATTTTCTCCATTAACTCCCTCGTCGACTCACTGTTGTCTATGGCAAGGATGCTCTTGAACGCATCGCGGTACGCCTGAACATTTGGATTCTGCACTCTAATAAACACTAATATTGAGAATATGAAAAGGCTCTACCCTGATCAGAATCAATAACGCTGATCTAAGTTGGATTTTGTACCTCGAGATTCCACGTATGCGACATGTTGCCGAAGAAGTCCTGACGTAGTTCGGAAGCTGTCGGTTCTTTATTGAGCGAGCACGCCTGAATCTTGCCCAGTGCACGGGCGACCTTGAATATTTGCAAATAAATTTGTGGAGTGGGGGGGGGCAACATTCCTAGACTTTCCTTACCTGTCTCACTTGCTCCACCGTATGCTTCTCGTATGAATTCATCATTCGCGAATTTTCCACGTAACCAAGGCAGAGTTGAGCTGACTGAATGGTAACTTTTCATTTTTTGTATCTTTTCGGATGTGCTTACTCCATTCTTGACCGCCTCTCCGAGGTACTTCTTTGGCACGGCCAGACCATCGAACTGCTCGAGGAAGTCGTATGCGGCCACTTCCGTGTTGTGCACCTGTCATGAAAACATGACTAACGCCGCCTGTGCGCGTCTTCTGCGCTATTTCCGGAGTGAAACGCGTTTCGTGCGCGATACTCACATTGAAGAACTTGACGGCCATCTGCTGCCACTTCTCCTCAGTGTACCCGACGAACCACTGCTTTCCCTCGGGAAGAGAATCGTTGAGACGACGCAGTGGCAACAACGACGGAATCTGCAAGAGAATTGATGCAAGATATGAAAAGGGAACAGTGATGACCTTGACGACAACTTCCGTGGGGAGGCGCTCTCCTTCCGCGGCTTCGACCCAGTCACAGCTTACGAGCCCGCAGCAAGAAACGAAACCCTGAATTGCCACATTCGGCTGATTGGTGCACGATATTACACTGTCCAGCTGGCTAGAATGATGAGCGGGACGCGACTTACGTTGCCATCGCCAATGTCAAGTATCGACTTGTTCTTGCCGAGTCTCGCCTTCGTTCCAAGTGCTGACCTGAAAACCCCTGTTGAAGCGGCAATCATTTGCACAAGATAAGGGATCAATATTACACAACCAAAACAGTTTTGCAGAATTATTGCTGACCTTAGATCATTCTCGAAATTGGTCCAAGTGATCGCCGTTCCGAGTATGCAATCGGACGTCACATCGAGGCTCCTCATTCTCTCAAAATGGACGAGCCAACTGGAGAAAATATGATAGAATCTAGTTAAAGAGGAGGCTGAAATCGCGTAGTTTCACGTTAGCATCTGTCGCGCAACAGGCTGAAATACTCTCCTGATAGCATCTTATCAGCTAGCTTCAAATGTCATGTGAAAACAATGAAAGAAGACGCAGGAAAACTCCGACGGTCGACGACGCAGACTTGTCAAAAAAGCATGGAAAATACTGCATTCATCCATAATTAAAAAAATGAATTTGATTGTGGAATTTATGTGCAGTAGTTTTTAACCGGCTTTTGCAAAGTTTTCTGTTAGCCCGTTCAAAAGCTTTTTCAAGGATTGGCTTTTGGACGCAATTTCTTTGTCAAACACAATTCGCGCTTTTCGCGAAATTATGCGTTTCAACCGGCATAGATCTGTTTGCTCACATGCGCGTATCAACTCGTAAGAGAGAATTTCCTGTTAGGCAATGCATTGTTATTCGCGGCTTTTGTTAGCCATAAGCGACGCAGATAGCACTATTGTCAAATGAATACCATTATTACTTCAATTAATTCTTCGAGATTGAATCTGTCGAATATAGGTGGCAAGTGATCTTTGTGCGATTCGATCAAATCATATTGTTTGCGAGACTGAAATGCAAAAAAAGTCATAAATATGAGGCCGTCCGCCTAAGGTTCAACAAGCCTCCACAGTGGTCGGGAACAGGTAAAAAATCAAAAGGTCTGAAAAGTTGCCCCTAGGGGTTATTTTTGACCCTCTACACGATGGTGCACTCGATTTCGCAATATGTCCCCTCCCCGCTCCAGGAGGGGGCACCCCCCATTTCGCCCAAAAACGCGTTTTTCGATGTTATTTCTTTAAAAATTGGCCAAAATGGCACGAAATCTCGCGCACCCGACCAGAATTTCGAGCTCTATCTTGTGGTGATCTTGAAATGTCAGGATTTCTTTTCGTTTTCGAGAAAAAGCCGTTTTTTGATCCAAAGGATAGCGCAAGAAAACCCTTGGCCAGTTGATAGAGCTGATTCTGCTGATCATTTTGGTATATTGGACTATGGGTTTGAGTTTACATATTGATGTTTTGGGGGGTGGAGCGAAAATGGGACACAAAAAAAAGTTCACGAATACCCTCGTGTTTGTGCTCATTTTGTAGAGCTCGTTGAACTGATCATTTTTTGTGTTGGACTTTTTCATGGAAACGTTTCCTCAGGGAGCTACAATCGCTCAAATTTGCCTTTTTCACGAGATGGCAGATAACCATTTTTTCGAAAGCTGTAACTTCCTGAGGAAACGTTTCCATGAAAAAGTCCAACACAAAAAATGATCAGTTCAACGAGCTCTACAAAATGAGCACAAACACGAGGGTATTCGTGAACTTTTTTTTGTGTCCCATTTTCGCTCCACCCCCCAAAACATCAATATGTAAACTCAAACCCATAGTCCAATATACCAAAATGATCAGCAGAATCAGCTCTATCAACTGGCCAAGGGTTTTCTTGCGCTATCCTTTGGGTCAAAAAACGGCTTTTTCTCGAAAACGAAAAGAAATCCTGACATTTCAAGATCACCACAAGATAGAGCTCGAAATTCTGGTCGGGTACGCGAGATTTCGTGCCATTTTGGCCAATTTTTAAAGAAATAACATCGAAAAACGCGTTTTTGGGCGAAATGGGGGGTGCCCCCTCCTGGAGCGGGGAGGGGACATATTGCGAAATCGAGTGCACCATCGTGTAGAGGGTCAAAAATAACCCCTAGGGGCAACTTTTCAGACCTTTTGATTTTTTACCTGTTCCCGACCCTTGTTGATCCTAACCCGGACGGCCTCATATACTAATTTTACCTCGTTTCGCAGTGTCTTGTGAGTTTCACATTCTTAATTTCTACGGTATATATTTAAAGGTATGAATCTGAGTGAGTGGGATTACGATGTATCGTGTTGTCGTGAAGCAGTTATTTGTGTGAGACTCATCGAAGTCGCAAATATAATCTTTGTTGCTGTTCTTACCGTACCATACGTGATGGTTTTGACGAGAGCAAAGGTTTCATCTCACGCAATAAGTCACTTGGAACAACACAACTATAGATTCTACACGCAAATTTGCGTCTTCTTTTCATAGTTACTGCCTTGACCGAACTTTTTCTTATCTCAAATCGGATTTTCGATATTGTAAATTTATCAGGAAAGCATGTACGCAATGCGAAAGTTTTATTTTTCGAGCAGTCTGGTGAGCTCATTATTGTTCATATTTTCAGAAAAAAAATATGTTGAAGGCTGGTTGGTGCAGACAGCATTACTGCCCATTATCGTCTGTGAGCGAATATACGCTGTTTGGGCGTGCAAAAACTATGACGAGGTAATGATGTGTTACGTAATTTCTCCGAATAATCGTTACAACAGACCAGTGAAAAGTTTCCTAGAACTTGTTTGTCAATATTGATAGGGCTTGTCTCACTGTCGACACTAGGCGCTGGACTCGTTTATGCAGGTGCGTCATCAAAATTGTCGAATAAATTTAAGAACCATTCGTGGTTGCATTTGCCCTTGGTTATATTTTTTTAATCATTTTCAAGGTTTTTTGCATGAACAAGTCTTAATGTATATTTGCCAAATAATCTCATTCAACACTGTTCCGGTAATTTGAAAATAGATAAATAAGCGTGCAAAATTATATTATTTGGATATTTTTCTATTATTTGCATTACACTTCGAAGAATGCGAAACGAGTGATGCAAGCTCGATATGTTTTTATGTCCAACAATCTTTCCCGTCGATATCAATTAGTTGAAGCGGAGACAACGAAACGTATGCTGAAGTGGCTAATTCCCTATCAAGTCAGTATTCTCTCTTTTGGTCGTAATCCATCTCATATCCATCTTTTTTTTGTTGTTGGACACAGTAGCAAATGATAGTAGCTCTTGCATGTATAGCTCTTGCAGGTTGCTACTATCGTTTCGCTCAATATCATCGCTATTATTGTGCTAATCAAAGGAGCTTTTCTATGGCCTCGATTTATAACCTTAATGTTTGATGTGCTGTATGCTTTGATCGGGCCTCGGGTGAGTCAAGTAAAAAATGCCGGGGGCACACATTGATATTTGGTTCACTTGAGGTAGTTGTCGGGTACGCCATCGCCATTTTTCGCCATCCTGCACTAATAAATGAAGTGCAACGCGTATTCAAACGTACCAGGTAATCATAAATTCAATTAGTCTATCTACCAAGTGATGAGAAGCCAGATAAGCCCCTTTCACAAATACTATATGCTATGTCGTTGTCCTTGTGACTCTTGTGGTAACACTCTTGATATTGATTTATCGTGGAAGTTTATGTCCAATAAATAACAGAAGAACGACGTGTAGCAATTGGGGGAAGAGAGAGAATCGACTGACAGAAAAGTAGGTCAGCCGAAATGCTTACAAATGAATTACGGTAGGCAAAGGCATATCGTGGTGGGAGCCCGAATTACATGATCGGGTTCGGCGGGTCAGACACATGACTTTACTTACAAATATATTACGTATATTATTAATACTTAATACTATACAACAGTATACATTCAGAATTCAACCAAAGACAACGTTGACCGCTGAGAATCGATCAAGCAGAATACAGTTCCCTGTCACTACTTCCACAGGAAAACAATTGAATTTCGCGCCAGAACGAGAACAGGAAATCTACTTCAAGGTATTCAATAACAATTGGAATTCAAATCCGATCTTAAGCATTTTCAGGGGTACGCGTGGTGAAAGCCTTCTTCTAAACTATGATACATCGTAACTATTTTTTTGGATCTTCATAATAATTTGTTCTTTGTTTCGTGTAAGATTCGTGAGTGAGAGAAAGATAAGCGAGGACACCAATGAAGATCACTTCTCACGTGGCCAACTGATCATAACTCATTTTAATTCAAACGCAAATTGGCAGAATAAGAGTTGAACCTTTTCGGGTAATGCCACCTCGAATAGTCGGTCAACTAAATATATCATATATTCGTGGGAATCCTCCTTTAAAACTGCAACTGCTTCTTTCACAATAATTAATCGCCGCTCTTTGTGGACATCATCTTTATTTCGTTGGCATGTCTTGTATGAGATAAGAACACGAGCTTCCTCTTTCATTATCTGATGAAATCTTTCCATTTCCTCTCTCATTCCTCATTCCTCACTATTTCTCCTTATTCATCCACACCTCTGCAAAGCGTTTTCTGTTTTTTTTTGCGAATTTAAAGTGATATAATGGACACTCCGGCTTACACTATTCTTGATGAGGGCATCAATCTACTCTGGACGCACTCTGGTCAAGGAGGATTGGACAACGGACGATAATACGAGTTAGTTTGGTATTAGGTGAATTGAGAGAGTCTTCCTCCTTCCGAATCACTCATCCGCATGCTGTGTGTTCGCTCACATTAAAACATTAGATTATCACTCACGTTAGCTATTTTTATTAGAAAAAAATGAGAAGTATTGGTAACCGTGTTGATATGGTCTCTCGCTACGCCACAAACGACTCCCCGATAGATGTCTCCAGAATGAGAAAAATCATACTTCCCGTCTCCGAAATGAAAGAGGTCTCCGTTCGTTTTCGTTACAAGTGCGAATTGAATTTTGTAGTTCTGCGGCAAGTATCCTGCATCAGCTGGCTATATCAAACGAACCTCGCAGTTGACAGCACAATTAAAGGAAGACTTGCTCCGATTCGATCGAGATATCACCGGAAAAGAGCATGAATCCTTTGCTAGATATTTCATAACTTCAATTCGTAGATCCGCCATGCTCCTTCCGTTTCTCATCCCCTCATGGAAGGCGCAATGATCACCAACGAAAAGGGCAAGATTATCAACAAGATTCGACATGGATCACCTCTTCAAACTCGGGCCTGTTAGTGCACTTTTAATCATTTTTCGCTCCGAAAAAGGTAAAAAATAGGCAAATGCATGTGTCCGCTTCATCGCTCGCCGAGTTTGCCAAGGTCACTCTTGCAGTGCTTCCATTCTACGAGAAGTGAGATGAGCGCTGTTTTTTCGATTTCAAAGGAGTTTTAGGCCCTTGTGCGAGCCTCGAATTCTCGTGAAGATTCTTACTTGGACAGTGAGCGACAGCGAATTGAAAAAAAAAAACAAAAAAAATGTTCAGGACACCCAAAGGGCGTCGATTTGGTTACGCTCGAAACCGCTCCGATCGAGAACAAATTGAATGCGGACAAGTGCTACATTCCTCACAACCACAACCTACACTTGGACGGAGAACGAAATGATGCAATCGTTTAGGATTAGGGACGGGGGAGGAAGAGTGGCGCGGAATGAAATGAACTCTTCCGGAAGAGTTCGAACTTTTAGGAATATTGAAGTAAGGTACGATTCCAAGCCAGAGAACAAAAAGTGAAAAGTTCTTTTTTATTTCATCACTCGGTGATTTCTGATTTGTATAGTGTTATAGATTATGGGAAGGCATTCATACAATGAGCAAATTCTCCGTTCGACTCTCTAGCCAATTTGTGTTATATAGTTTTCACAAATCTACCCGTCATTTCGTCCCCTGTGTAAAAAATAAATGGTCTCTCGGTAAGAGGGGGTTGATAGCTTGCGTACGTTATTTCCGGTTCGGCTATATTCTCATTGATCAAGCCGCCGCTATTTTCTTCTCTTGATAGGAAAAATTATTGCAATATTGTATCATACTTGCAGAATAATATTCAATTGAGCGAAATGAATTCAAGCAAGCTCAATGTGAAAACCGAGGAAGCGCTGGTTCTCATACAGCACGTTTGCGGTGAGTTAGCTCAATTTGATTGTCTTCTTTGTATACCCTTCTGATATACAATAAATGATTTCCAACTTGTACAGGTGCAATCTCACTCATCTTTAATGGATCCATTCTCCTACTGATTATTACAGATGATGACAAGAAAAACAAGTCCTATCGCAAATATCTCTTCTCCCTTCAAGTATATGCGTTTAGCAAAAAACCAGCTGTAGTCCTCTGAAAACATCAAAATCTGTTCTTAGATATTCTCACTGGCGTATGATATATTCTCCGACGTCTATGCTCCTATTGTAATGTGTCATCGAGGATTATTCTACTCCGATTCTACACTAGCAGAGACCATTCCTGTCACGTACTTTTTCGTACGCTATCTTGAAAAATGAAAGGGCAAAATTAATAATTAACAGGTTATCGACACATATTTTTACATTGAAGTTTTGGCCTCATACTTTGCCTGCGTTTTCTATCGTCGAGGGGTCATTTTGTACAACATTTAATTCTTGCCGTTAACGTCATCTTTCTAGGTAGTTTTGTCGAATCGAAGGCGTTTCAATTTCTTCGGATGGAAGAGAGTTCTACTCTACGCATCTCTTCAAGTGTACATTCTGGTTTCCACAGTCGGCGCTGTATACCTCGCAAGAAGATCAATGTCGAATTCCGAGGTAAACACTTTTCTCACAGGGCGCATAGACTAAATCGCCGTAGCTGCTAATGAAACAAAAGCGAAAACGCTCAGATATCGTTGCCTGAGGACCTCAACTGGGTGAGGCAGAAAGCAAGTCATGTTTACGTGCGAATGGATCAAACTTTTTTATACGCAAGTTTCGGTAAGTTTTTTTTCAATGCGAGGGCAGCATTGAATGACGCGTTTCACGCAATAATTCGCAGTTGCCGATCAGTATGCAACTGTACTCGGAGTTGCTATCTTTGTAATGCTCCGTCAATTAATAGTCGAGGTTAAAAGAGGTCCGAGAAGGGCAAGCATTGCAACTCGAAGGTCTGTTTCTGTTTTTCTCGCTGAGTTAAACGGCATTATCGATGTATTCCTGCGCTTCAGATATCAACAGTTGGCTGTGAGATCGCTTATTCTTCAGGTTGGCACTGATAACAATAAACATTGTAGTTTCGTCGCTTATTATTTATCCCACGCATTCTCTCTTAGATGTCTCATACAAAATGTATTGATATTTGGTGTGTGTCTAATAATACCAACATAGGCGCGATTCCTGATAGCTATACAACTAGAAACTTATTGCTCATAATTTTAAGAAAATTTACAAATTGTAATATTTGAAGGGCGCGGTTCCCGGTTTGGTCTATCTCATTCCTTCCTTTATCAACAGTTGTTTGCAAGCGGCTTCTTCATGTTTTACATTGGATGAACGATTCGATCAAATTGGTAAGTTATTCTCTCTTTGGGAACGATATTTACCTAGGTATTTTTAGCGGCCGTTCTTTCGCCGTCTCTCTGGATCATCATGACTAAGCACACGTTTGTGAATTCGCTGACAATGGTATACTGTTCCTCCTCTCATCGACGGAAGGTCACTGCAACATTGAAATGGATCAAAGACAATTATTGCTCAATGCAAATATCTCCAATGAACAGTCAGCAAGCCTTTGCTTCAGATTCACAATGATGAACAGTGTTTTCGAGAATAAATATTCAGTTCTTAGAGGTTGTTTGTGGCGTTTGTCTAAGATTTTTACTAGGAAGGAAATTAATACAACATGATCACGGTTTATCGCGGTCACCAAGTTTGTTAGCAAATTACATCCGCATTTCCTCCGTGACATCGACGATGGGTCAGAATAAGTTTGGTGCTCGATTCTAATCGTCAATCTAGGAAAACCTTTTGTTTCTAGTGAATAGCAGTAGAGAAAAATATTGCACATTTTGACAGAAGAGCATAAAAAAGCCCTCGCTCCGAATCTGAAATAAAAAAAAAAATAAAAAATAGGGCTGGCGAATGAAGAGACAATTTTCCCCTCCCTCTCATTCTCTCTTCATGAAGAGCAGTTTTCAGAAGACAAGCTGTAGCTTGCGAACGAATGAATATTTTTTCATGATATTTTAGATGCGGGCAATGCAGGGAGCATAGACGTCGGAGAATATATCATACGCCAGTGAGAATATCTAAAAACAGATTTTGATGTTTTCAGAGGACTACAGCTTTTTGTTTTGCTAAACGCAAATACTTGAAGGGAGAAGAGATATTTGCGATAGGCCTTTTTTTCTTGTCATCATCTGTAATAATCAAAAACCTTATCGACTTAAATAAACAATATCAAAAGTGGTTCATAGCTTACTCACTCTGTATTCTGGTAATACTCACTAAAGCAGTTCATCGGCGTCCAAACAAACAATGGAGTTCGCAAGAGAGTTCCTCAAATATTGAAAGAGTTTCTCTCTACTTTCACCACAGGGCCTCCGCGGTCCCTTTCTGTAGTATTTGTCTTCGTGGTTGTGCTTCGGTGCATTCGCAACCCGGTCCCTTTTCGTAGTCATTACTCATTGAGTTCATTCTCACTTGAATTGACTCATCCAAAGCTCTCAGATCAGTGGTCAGTATGAGCAGTTGCATATCCCGCCTTTTTGTTCTCCTGATACTTAAATTCATTTTTTCCGGACATGATTGCTTTCTTATCTCCACACTGTCGCTTTCCATTTGACGATGGACAACTGCTCTAACACATCTTTCGAGGCTACGTCTGAAGTGAGGCCTTTCTTCTATTCGTTAACATTTTTTCTTATTTTCGTCAAAAAAATTTTTCTTTTCACTAGCAATTCATTGTTCTAGAGTGCCCTTCCAGTGAAAACCTTTGGAGAAATGGAGCCGCAATACATTGTGGGTCGCTTATCAGCTTTAGTAGGGATGGGCCGTTTTTTCATTCGATTTCTATTTTTGGACGCTGATTTCAGAATAGAGAATCGTCAATTGCCCTATGGCGTCGAGTGTTCTCAGTGGCCATTCTCTCACTGCTCAGTCTCTTCACGACGTTCGATCGATACGTCACTGCCGGTTGGTAGTGAAGAGACGATTAATAATAATGACAATAAGGTATTCTACCCCGACTCGAGGGCTACTACGGTATCTCGAATGCATGGGGAGGGCTGATTCAGACAGCTTACGTCGTCATCTACGTTGTTTCTCTGATTGTGATAGGAGCGATTGGTGATCGAATGAGCAGGTGGAAGAAAATGAGGGTAAGTAAACGTTGACATTTCAATTATTATCAGAAAGAAGATCATTCTCATTTCAACATTCTCGTGGATCATTTTCATGACCGCTTCTTCATTCATACCATCGGAAGTCAGTTTCATACAAATTCAATTCCATTATCGGCTAATTTAGATGTTCTGGTTATTCCTCATCATTCGATCTCTAACCTCCGTCGGCATATCATCAGTGACTGCTCTCGCTCCTTCACTATTCGCTGATTATTTCACAGGTAGATTCCTCATTCTAAGCAGGGATCAAAGATCACTCTCAGGAGCAGGAAGAGGCTTGTGCTTGATGATTTTCTACATGACTTTGCCTGTAGGCTCGTGAGTTTCATAACTCCATTTCTTCATTGGATCACTCACTCCAGATCCTCATCGATCGCATTCGGTTCTTCCCTCGCACAGACTGAATATTTCCTCTGGGCACTCAGACTTTGCCCCATTATCGCCATGATTTTGCTCATCGTTTCCTTCTTCTTCCTGGAGGTTGACCGCTGCAATCTCACAATCTCAACCTCTACCTCAAGGAACCGCTCAGAGGAGGCCTTGAGGACGTGTCAGAAGAAGATTCTGGTTCTGTATTCAACAATCTTCTCAGCATTATTAAAGTGTCAGTTTACATTTTCAACTAATTTCAACTAAAACTAATTATATCTTTTGATCTCTTCAGCAAGTCATTCTGGCTTTCCTGTCTGCCAACACTTCTCTTCAATTTTTACATGTGCGCATTCTCATGGTGGAGTGCAACACTGATCAATTCTGCAATGAACAGCACCAACTATGATCGGGACGTTTACCATGACATTTCGTTCGGCGGGTACGCTCATCTTTAACTTGTCCATGTTAATCCCATGGAAATTTCAGATGGATGGGTATTTCAAGTGCAGCCGTTTGCATCTCGAGCATCCTCGGTTCCATGATTTGTGTCAATTTTGCTAGAGTGAGACAAATTTCAGACACTTCAAAAATTATATTTTTCCAGATGTGGCGTGAAGGCAGATTATGCTTCACTCAATCAGTGCGGGCGCCAGCACTCACAGTCGGTGAGCGCTCCTTGTTGCACTCCAGTCAGCTCTCTAGAGAGAATGACTAATATATTTTTACCTTGACATCCAAGATTATCAATCTCAAACGAGAATATCACTCTCAAACGCTCCATTTCCACAGGTATCGGATGCGTACTAAGCGCTCCATGCGTATTCGGCTACCTGTTCCTAATCAACAAAGAGATGTTCTCAGCAATTGTATGTGATTTGGCATTTGCAAAGAAAAGATCAATAATCAGGCAATCAGCTCGGTGGGCACTGTACTCGCGGGTGGAATCTACCCACTCGATGTGGACATCGTATTGGTAACAATTTTTCTTATAGTTCACGATGTCAGTGTTCAGCCGAAAAGTGATAAACACAGTGATAAAACTGCCGTCTGAATAAAGCAAAGTTTGTGAAAGCAGTGCGCATAAAAGTGCATCTTCTAGATGGTTATTCCCTCTTCTCGTCGTGCCGCTGCACTGTCCATAATGAACATTCTCATGTGTGTAACTGGAGACGGACCGGCTCCGTTTGTTTCCGGACTAGTGAGTTCACCTTCGAATTAGTTTGCAATCAATCTTTTCAGATTTCTGATTGCTTCCGTGGTGAAAGCACCGCTTCCATCGATCAATTTGAGGCATTGCGAAAGGTGTGAAATCATGAATCACTCTTCCGAAAATCTCCAATCTATTTCAGACTCTGCTAATCTGTCAGGCAATTGCCTCCACTTCCTTCATCTTCGCGTTCATAAATGCGTTGATATTTCCAAAGGGGATTCCCCGAGCAGAAGAGAATACGGAACTGACGGAAAGGAAATGTTAGGCAGATTTTACGATTGGAAGGAATAATAAAGTTATTTTTAACATTTGGATATGCATGCAGGCATCCGGCATCTTGTTTGAGTTCACAAAAACAGAAAAGTATTAGGCGAATGTTTTTGCTTACTTACGCGAGTGAAAAAACTATTGCTTCAGTAAACTTATCCATTTGTTTTAATTGTTCCGATTCACCCGGAACTATCGGCTAAATATCACATCTTCGTTTATGTTCTTCGTAATATTTACCCTAATCGAAGACCTTATCACGAAGCTCCAAGTCATTCCAAAAGAACTTCACTTCATCATGTTCGGCTCTCTGGTCAGCGAACGATTCTATCATGTGACTATTTCGTTTAATTCCAGTATGTAAACTGAATTTAAGGTTTACTCCGTCGTTACGACTATTTTTGCTTGTCTTTCGAACTCCGCTCTGATTTTTGTCATCATCGTCACTAACATTAATCATGTGAGTTTCCCAAACAAAAAAATCTTAAATCAAATGTAATTGTAAGGTTGGCCCGTACCGATGGCTGTTACTTTCCTTCGCTGTCATCGATATTCTCATCTCGCTCGTGCACTTCGCTTTGATGCCGGTACCGAGAACTGCTTGTTTTGATATCTTTTCGATTTGTAGGCCGTGCATCTTACCGAATTTGGCTACATTTTCTGGTCGAATCGAGTGCTGAATCTGCCTACGGATCAGGCTGTTTGGAGTAGTCAGTTCTTCCGCCGACATTACTGTAAACAATTTTTTTTCTCCAGTGATGGTCTGGGTGCTGCTTTTCTATCAAACATTCGTGCTCACCGCCTTTCACTATGTGTACAGATTTGTTAAGCTGTGCAAGTGAGTGCAATCGTATTTTGGAACACAGATGGCCTTGTTACTTGTACTCATTGCGTGTCCGAAAATACCAATCATTATTTTGAGTCCACCATGGCTCTCGTGGATCCAGCAAAATCCGTGGCGAAACTGGGTTGCGATTGCCATTACTGCCGATATATTCTACGTTGGTTAGTCACTGCTCGCTTGATTGTTATCACTTTCAAACAGATACTTTCTCGAGTGATCGGTAAGTACCGTGGTATTCGTTTAGGTGCCATTACAATCGACGCGTTTGAAGGATTCTACCCTTATGATTCATTCAGAGCGCAGTTTGCATCAGTGATGATGGTACAAGTAAATCTCCAATTTGGCACTACATTTTGTTTTCAGGACGAATATCATATAGACCTCTTCGCGGAGAATCGCCCTGGTTTCTTCGGAATAGTTTACTGGGCACTTTTCATACCTTTGCGAACCATTAATTCAATGATTCAGACCAGAACCGAAGAGGGGGCAAAGGAATGGGAGATTTCATCGCTTATCACTATACTTGCTATCACTCTTGTATTTTCCACATCAGGAGCTGTGATCATCTATTGCCTTTATCGAATCATAAAAGAGTTCTCACCTTCTGGGTAAAGTTGGCGCAAACTAATACTCAACCTTTCCCGTTTAATTCAGAGACCATCTCAAGTCAGCCACACGTCATATGCAAAAGCAGCTGTTTCGAGCACTATTGTGGCAGGTAGCTCCATTCTATTCTTGAAATACGGTATCCTTTACTTTTTTCAGACAATAATTCCAACGTTCACTTCTTATATGCCAGTGGCTTTTGTTTTTATTGCTCCTCCTTTGACAGGTAGTAGTAATAATATTACAACTCATAAGCTCAGATAATCATCCAACAATGCAGGAGTTTCGTTCGGCGGTCTCGGAACGATAATGAGCATGTCAACGCAAATATTCCCCATGCTAGACCCCTTCCTTGTTTTCTTTTTCGTGCGAGGGTGAGCGAATGATCATAATATTTCAATATTTTTCATTATTGCAGATACCGCAAAACACTTCCTCTTTTCGTACAAAAAGTCATTGAAAAAACTGCTGAACTTACAGCTAGATCACAGCAATCAAGCTCGGCTGTACAACCATTGCATTGAAAAAAATCATTGATTTTCATATTATAATGTTCTTTGTTAATCTTACACTTGTTCACATTTATTGTATATTCTTCACAACATTTCAAAAAAAATTTCAAAAGCGAAAGCAGAACTGTTCAACAATTTTGAACTTATTCAGGAGGATGAATACGGAAATGTCGGATTCACGGCACGAGAAAAATCAAGGATGACAAAAGGATGAAAATATGATGCTCAGTATACTATTTTGATGAGCACTGCAAGGAGGGTAGACTCAATGCAGAAACTATTTGAGAGGATCAAACGGCGAGTGGGCATTGCAACGACAGTATTCGACATAATTCGAGCCATTACTGACGTGGTCCGAAATATCGTAAGAGCTTGCAGTTCGGAATGTATTTTATAAAAACTTAACAGGTGCTAACAATACTGGGAATTTTCGGAATACACTGAACTCCAAGAGACATTCATTCAACTCCAAGAGACATTTTTTAAATAAATGATAATTCGATTTTTCACTAAGGGGATGCAAAACACGAAGGATACTTCAATGGAGATTTTCTGAATTAGATTTTAGTGTACTCTACTTGAACTTTTTGGAATTCTCAGTTACCATGTTGGATAAGAACAATTATTACTCCAATAAATCTTGCTGATAAGGATTATGCCGAAGTGTGAAGAATTCCATGCATTCCAAGTTCAATATTCTGATATTATTTTGTCTCCGGATGTTTACTCCGAATTCCTCGCTTATCGCACAATATACGAAAATACACTACGTACTCGCAACCAACGGAGATTGCTAGAAGAATGACGATTTGTTACATCCTTATTCTGGTGCTTCTTTCCTACATGCTTTCCTCGCGATGCTGCTTTTTTTAAAAGAGAGGTTTCATGAAAAACAACAAAAAGATGAAAAAATGCATCACAGTTTCAACAATTCGCCTTCTCAGCCACTGCTCTCCAAAAACAAAGTCAGTGAAAGTCAGTTGCATGATCTCGAAAAAGTAAAATCATCTGAATTCCACAAAGTCTGCTAGCAGGTAATGAAATGGGTTTATCTGCTTTTCAGAGGACGAAAATCGAAGAAATACAAGAGAAGTGAGATAATGCTCCCGACTTCCCCCCTAAACGTGGACAGTTTTTTCATTATATGCAAAATAGTTTTGCGTTTTTGAAAATCAATAAATTGCGATAAACGATTTCTCAGCCAAAACATATTGAGAATACGGAAAACCCTCACGGCATCGTAACCATTTTTCAGGTTTTTTTTCCCGATTTTTTTTGCTTTACATCTAATGAATGAAATGTGTCTAATGAATGAATATTCGATTTTTTCATGTGAAATCGGAAATTGGAAGGAATTTTTTTCAATGTTATTTTGGCTGATGTGAGAGAAATGTGTGACTCAATAAGTTTGATCCTTACAGGCACAATCCGTGTTATGACCAAGTCCAGAAGTGAGAACACTGTTGTTTTTGTTTGTTCTCTTCAATTTTTCACTTACCTATAAAACTAAACTTTCCAGGACGATAACATCTATTTTCATTCGGATAATTTCCAACTTGCAATGTACTGCTCTTCAATATTATGCCTTTTTAATATTCGAATGCTACAGAACAATGTTCCCAAAATTACCTCTTCTCCTTCTAATCATTCCTTGCAATGCTGCATCAGTATCGCAAATTAAGGCAAGTTTATTCTCAGATTTAGTCAATTTTTTCAATTCAGGAGAGTGAGGTCGAAATATCATTGAAAGCCAACAAACCAGCAGGTTTTCATTTTTTCACGTTTTTAAGTCGACTACGTTTTGTTGCTTTCATTGAACGATAGATCGTATGGATGCGAATCATTTCTATGAAATAGTCAATATCTCTGCACACGAACTCCTCCGATCATCTCGACATATTCACGGAGCAAGATGTAAAAGAGATTTAGAGGTATCCTATAAGAATAAGAACAGGAAATAACAATATGTGCAGGATCGTCCCGATCATCAACCTCCCGGTATCGCTGAAACTGTCTTCGATGTTATCAGAATAATTATGGATCTCGTTCGCAACACGGTTCTAGGAGGTCTCAGTTGGATTGGAATTCACTAAATCGTCTCAGATTCACAGCTTTTCAAAAAAAATTAATAAATTTTTAATTTTTTAGTTTTAATGTATAAATGCTTTTTATTTGCAAATATTGACGATTTTTTTATTTCTTGAACGCTATTGACGATTTTTTTTATTTCTTGAACGCTATCTAAATAATTACTCCAATGCTGTGCGAAAAGGAATCCAATTGTTGATAATTAGAACGCCTGTAAAGTTCATATTCGGTGTTAGTGGGTTCTCATACGTCAAAAATTAGTCATTCGCTGTAATTTGTTTCTATTGCGCGAGATCCACAAATACGCAACTCAAGTGTAAGCAAGAATCGAAAAAAACTGTCGTTGATCATTCTGGAATAGAGTGGACAAGTGAAGAGTTTTCAAAAACTGTAAAAGGCCAGAGAAATTTTGGGAAGTAGTAAACCGAAGAGTTTGACCGTGGGATGTGTTCAGGTAATGGGTGCCCTCAGATTGAACACTTGAGCAAGAGATTGCTACACCTCATTTGCATATTACTGTTAATGATCGAGAAAAAACTGAAAAACACCCAGTTGGAGGGAAGAGTTTTTGAATAATAAGGAAGAATGTAAACATTTTGACCCATTCTCGATTGGAATGGGCTCCTGAATAGATTTGTCATCGATAGGAATCAACTCTTCCCTGGGTTTCCATACTCATTCGCTCGGTACGACCGCTCAAAGATTTCGAAAAATCGCAAAATCACTCTTCATCTGTCATCTCTATTCTGGAATCCTTGTGCAAGGCTGTGATCAATGAAAAACTGAGAGAACAATTAAAACATCAAATGTAGTCCAACTTCCAATTTCTCAATCGTGCAATACATTCGATTGATATTCTGATTTATTCTTACTGATTTTTCGCCCATCCAGTTGCATGCCACCAATGATTTCCGGGCATTTGCGACCTATACTACGACATAACAACGGCCAATACGTAACTTTTATCGAAACAAAAAGGAGAATGTCTAATTCAGCTGTATCGTGCTCTCTTTCGCAGTGAGATCTCATCACCGATCTCTCTTTGGTGGGAATATTTCGACACTTAGTTGACCGGCGTAGAAAGTGGCAGCAAGAGTGGCAGTTGCAGTGACGAGAGACAACACCATAACTAATCTGAATGGGATGCAGAATTCCAAAAACGAACTATCAAATGTTCAATCCGACAATTGTGGCTATTGAATTAAAGGAGGAGTGACAGGAAAGAATGTTAGAGACTCTCACAACGAAATGCCGGCCATGGGAAGCGACCGTAGTTAGCAGTTGGCACTTTGCCAAGACCCTATTCCTTTCTCCCGTCCTCTGATAGGGAGAGGGAGGAAGGCGATCGATGGGAAGAGACAAGGGGAGACTGGGGTAGATCAGTGCGCAGTCCCTTCCCAGTGAAATCAACAGTTCAAAATCCCCGCCCTTTCCTGCCATGAGGGAAGCTTTGGCACAAGGCCAACTCGCTGTATCTCGGTTCAGAGATGAGATACAAATATGGGGACTTCAGAATTCTGATATGGCTGTCGATAGCTACAGCACTACGTTGTCAACTTAGTGACTCAAACTTTCATGTTACTCCTCCTTTAAAGTGAAGCTCATTGAAATAGCTTTTCAGTTTCAGTATTCATACGAAACGAAATTCAGTATTCATACGAAACAGATAAAGTTGCCGCATTTTGTAACTTAGCGCCGTTTCGTATACAGCAAAACTGTGTACCTGAGTTTTTCCGGATCAACAGCAATCTCAGCCGCCATATTCAACAGTTGAGTTTGAAATGATGGCATCTTGCAATTTCAGAGTTTTGTCCCCGCTTCATGAGTGCGAATGAAGATTCGAGCAAAAGTAAAGAAGAAACAAAATTAAACAAAACGGCGCCGATAAAATAAGAGAACTGGAATAGAAAAGGAGTCGATAAAATTGAGAACATGCAAACTAGAGATCCTACTAGTTGTTTTGAGCATAGCGGCGTGTCACTTCTTATCATTCTATAGAGTGAGTAGAAAGAGAATCACCACATACTCGTCACGAGGTCAGCCGAAAAGAGAACAACACTTTCTCTCACATTGCAATGTCGATTGCATTCACAACTTTCTGAGAAGGGCGACCGTTGATATGGAGGAAACTGGCAGATAAAAGGCATGGATAAGAAACACAATGCGATGAACAAAAAACAAATCACATCCGAAAGCATCAGCTTTTTTTACAGATAAATATGAAAGTATCAGAAAACGCGCGGAAATGTCGATTTCTACTAGTGAATCGGAGCTGTTACAAAGAGGAGGCCGAATAGTGCTTTGGGGGATTTGCCAATCGTAATTGGCAGTAGAAGTATACAAACTGTAAATATATAATACAACTGGTCGCAATCGCTAAATTTGATTTATTTGTTCATTTCAATTCAATCAGTTTATCCACCTCATACGGAAAAAAAGAAAAGAATACTACTGAATACTATTTTAACTGTATTGAAGACTCTCCCTATGTTCATTCTCTCTTTCTCGATAGTGTTCTTGTTTCTGAACATGTCAACTGTTTCGCTGAAGCAAATGATACCCCTGATATCTAATTTTCGACTAGTTCGACAGAAAGTGTGAAAATTCCTTAGTGAAGTCTTCGTTTTGCTGAATGTCAAACATCGACAGTCTAGAGCCGTTCTACCTCGCTGCATCGTTAACCCTTGTTTTTCCCTCTATAATATTCGCAATTTACGTCTATTATCAAATCTTTAAAAGTAAAAAATACAGTAAGAGCAGGTATTTGAGGCTCTACACATACAAAGCTTTAAATGTTAGCGATAATGCATAATCGCTAAATGAATTGTCATAAATTCTAGGAAGTGGTTGCTTTCTTCATGCATCTTTTCTGTCTTCATCTGCCGATTCAAAATTTTATGTTCCCATTACTCAAACAAATAAGTTGGTTTTCATTATTTCTTAGATATCATAGGTCTGTATTCCAGCGCATTCTCTTGTTCTTCCAATCTTTGGTTTCATTCTATTTGTTTCACTTTTAGCATCGCTACTCTACGGAATATTCCTTTCTCTCAATCGATATCTAGCAATAGCAAGAGTGACTCTGTTTAGAAAAGTAAATACAAGTCAACATTGGGGCACGTTTAGTGAGCAAACTTTTCCAGTATAACGATAACTACGTTCCGCTTGCAATCGCACTAATATACCCTCTTCCCATTCTCTTCGGAATGAGGGTTTGTTTGCATCTAATTAAAAAAAAGACAATAATAAATGACAAACAAATTCAGGCGCTCATTTGGCAGCCATATTTCATTGAATACAAAGGCCGAGCGGGGCCAATCTTTCTTTTCTTTACTCCAGATATGAATGGATTGGCGGATGTAAGAGCCCCGTTAAAACCACCTGCGAGTCTTCAGTTCTTCAGACGTACCAATACTGCATTACTGCTTTTTATTTAACGTGCTCTGCGGTAGAGTTCGCTGTCAATGGCATTACATTGGTGGGCAAGCTATGAGTATTATTGATTTTAATTTTCGTGTCAATTCAGTATTTCTTCGCACGCAAGAATGTATTCGAGGGAAGCATCACCAAGAGAAGAGTGGAGCTTGTTCGTGTATTGTTTTGTAGTTATTTTAAAATTATTGTTTCAGGGTTTGTTCATCACAACACTATGCAGCTTTGCACTTACTTTGATGATCACGATTGCGCAGGTTTGTTCGATAATTTCAAAATAAAATTTATTCTTGCTCATTGCCTTTTAGGTGTGCATCCAATTTTTCGCTTTCACATCTGCCTCTATGTACGCCATGTGGGTGAGTTCCGTGTCTTGTGGTTTCCTCTGATTTGTGAGGCGACGAAATTAGGGAGTAGTCTTCTCATTTTGCTTAGTCATTGCCGGTAAGGGCAAGTGCACTAGGAGACGTGAATCAGAGCTCAATCCTCGTATTTGCATCGAAAAATTTGGACATGACACATTTCCGCATCTCTGATCCAAACTGCCATCTGATTTACTCAGGGAGAACAGATAGTCGTTGATGTCATGGCCATGTCCAGTGTATACTTCCTACTTGCCTTTTCGACCGCGTTACGGTTCTAAAGTAGATTTATTTTTTAAGTCTGCTCTGTTTTTTTCAGAAGGGACGTATTGGGTTGCTCGTCGCGTGTGATCAGCGTGGAAGCATACAACAAGCCAACCGGAAGTGCTCACTTATCCCCATGAATTTATTACATAGTGTCTAACGAAATTTCAAATAAATGTTGCAGACTAGAATAAATGTTTGATCTCTAATTTCTCAAACGATCTTTCTTGAGAGACTTTTTCTTAGTTTTTCTATCGCGATTTGCGAAACAATATTTAGGGATCAGGTTTACTGATGGTCGCTAAAATTTGCCTTATCGTAATCGCGTGTGAGTCTTTAACTATAACATGGAACCAACTGTGCTGGCTACGGTTGCGTATCTCTTGAGTCATTTCACAGTGAAATTCATTAGTACACGGAAATCCCTTGCAGCCGGAATATTTTTAAATGAGTACATACATACAAAATCTTGTTTATCATAATCATCATTTCAATAGTGGTACAAATATTTGATCATGCATTGATTCTCAGTCTCAGTAGCTGAGTGCCCTGGCCATTCTGTAGTTGCTGCCCATTCATAACCGTGTTTGAGAAGGATTCATCCGTCATTTCCTGCGCTTTCTTTTCCCATACTTGTCGCTGATATCCGAAAACCTTGTTTGAATCGTCATTTGCGCTCTCGTAAATGTCCATTTGTTTCACTGTTTGAGTAGCCGCGAGGAAGAATGCGCCTGCAAGGAGGATTCGTTCAATTGAGCAAATCGTCAACGGGCTTACGCAATCTCTTGACCTGACAGCGTTTAGTGCACAAAACAATTTGCTCGATCTTGTGTGCTCGAGCCATATTTACGATCACTTCTCTAAATGAGACAAACACCATGTATCATACTTAATTGAAACCGGGGACAAACCTCAAGTGCTGATCACAATAATTATCGTAGATGACCAGATTCTTAATCGGGACATCTTTGAGCGCTATCCGAATGACATCAAGCGTCTCTCTGTTCACTTTGTGCACGTAAAGAGTTTCAATGGAGGAACAGCGAGAGAAAATACGCGCCAGTTTCTTCCGAGTCTCGCCCACGCCAGGCCCGCTCTTTTTGAAAAGATGAACGAATAGGCCAATCGCCACGACGATCATTGCAATTGAGATGGAGAAGTGGAGTCGCCATGCCACTACTCCTGCCTCGACGAGAAAGAAGAGCAGACCAGCGATTAGCGTTGGTCTATCTATCTCGATTACACGAAGTCGCAGCGACGGAGACTCGAGTTCGATCTGCAGTCGATATACACATATTTTACACACAAAGTTCGATAAAGTGAAACTGACGTTACTATGCCCCGTCCAGCCCTTGAAGGACCCCCGGTAGTGCTGGTGTGTGTGGTGCGGCGAGAGGCGCACTTTGACAGTGACATCGGACTCTTGCTCGGGGCCTCCTCTGGTTAGATGGACGGCCTCGAGTGGAGGATTATTGCGACGGTCCGAGTAGTACTCGCACACGAGAGTATTCCATGTTGGTGAGATCTGTTGAGATTTACCTTACATGAGGGTACTGATCGACTGCAAGACCATGCTAGAACTACAAGTAGAGATTATAAGAATAAAAGAGTACCTAACACGCACGTTTTATGTTTTCGCGTGATAACACTCACCAATCGTATCTCCTCGAGTGGCGGATCCGCAGATCGAATGACAAGACGCACAATGTCCGGTGGAAGAATCGATAGATTGACTGGCACTGCAGCATAAGGAATCGACACAGATCGAGACTCCATCTCCATCGATGTCAGTGTTTGAATAAAGGAAATGCTAAGATCGCTCATGCGACGCTAATGAGACTCGAAAATACGCGCTAAATAAGCGTCGCATCCTTTCTCATCTGTCACTAACAAAACCTTTATGGGCAACCAATGAGCATGATGATATATGTCACGGGTACAATTCGTGCTATTACGTTGACTTGAAGATGCTGGTCCCCTTATCTTTCGACGTTTGACATTTTGATCATGGGACGGTTTTGTGCAACCTTTGATTCAACAAAAAAAACAGCAATGATGGAACCCATGCGATCTCTCTCACTATAAGAAATCGGAATGCAATGCATAAAAAATTACAATGGGTTGGGACGCAATTGCTTTGGTGGCTGACCAATACCGCAATTGTGCCTAGCTTGCATATTCTGTTTGATTACACATCGCGAGGGAATAGCTCTCTCATATGGTCGGAAGTAAAGCGGGACGAATGCTTGCCAGTCGTTGCTATTCGAGACGGTCTGAGTCCTCACGTGAACAATACAGCGGAGTCATCGATGAGAACGATCGACGTATCGAAATGAGGAATTTAGGGCTGAAGTAAGGCATGCATTCTTGATTCTTTAGAGAAACTTCATGTTTACATCAATACGTTTTGGAAAGCACAATCGGCTCTGTTACAGTAAAAAGGTCCCATGAAGATAAAAAGGTCCCATGACGATTAAAAGGTCCCATGACAATAAAAAGGTCCCATGAAGATAAAAAGGTCCCATCACGATAAAAAGGTCCCATCACGATTGAAAGGTCCCATGATATTCTAACAGAGCCCATGACGATAAAAAGGTCCCATGACGATAAAAAGGTCCCATGACGATTAAAAGGTCCCATGACGATTGAAAGGTCCCATGACGATTGAAAGGTCCCATGAGTCCAGGAGTTGAATGACAATGCTCACGTCCGAAATATGAGCTAATGAGCGAAACGCCTCGCAACGAGTTTTTCCTAAGCGGCCTAAACAGCCTAAGCTTTTTTCCAAGCGCAAAGCTTGGAAAATGCGCGTAAGGTTTACCAAAGGTTTGAGCAAGGATACTTGGATGCCTAATTACAAGCGCACGTTGCTTTGCTCACGAACTCCATTTTCTATGCAAGTCCAAGAGGCTTAGAGCAGCGAGACATGTTGACACCGGACATGCCTACATCAAAGCCCGTCCTGGCGAAAAATTGATCAAGTCGCTTAGGCTTTAAAATAAAACAATTTTCGCACGCTTGGTGATCACTTTGCGTCTATCGAAAAAAAGCTTAGGGTGCTTAGGCCGCTTAGAATTAACTCGTTGCTTAGGGGGCGCTCATTTCGGACTAGGGTTGGCAGAATGAATCTTCGAGCGAATCCCGAATCATTCCTCGCCGAATCGCGCGGTTGTGGGATTCGACGAGAGGGATTCAATTGAATCCGGGATTCATTTGAATCGCCGTTCTAAAAACAGCTCCGAAATCGCTGTTTTAGGAAAATTTCTGGGGTCACCACCTCACCATACAAACATAAAGAAGAGCCATGTAATTTTTCGACTCTTTTTTGTCATGATTCTACGCTCGAGAATACGGGGATTCAAATGAATCCTAGCTGGGATTCATTTGAATCCTTCATTTTCCCCTCCTCTCATTCTCGGATTCATTCCACTCCCTCTCAGCGCGTGTAGAGCGGTGAAGAGGGATTCATTCCACTCCCTCTCAGCGCGCGTAGAGCGGTGAAGAGGGATTCATTCCACTCCCTCTCAGCGCGCGTAGAGCGGTGAAGAGGGATTCATTCTGCCAACCCTATTTCGGACGTGAGCATTAGTGTTGTTAGACCGAGTGACTCGATACACCGGAGTGAAAATGATTTGAGAACTCCGGAGTAAATTCCTTTGTTTGACTCGCGATCAAATTTTGACTCCGGAGTTCAACTCCGGTGTCATTTCTCAGCCTCGGCGGCCAAAGGTTTGGTCGGAAGAGACCCAGAATAGTCCGTCGCAAACAAGGAATGAGAGGGCGAAATTCACTCCGAGTATTCACTCCGGAGTGGATTTCGTAATTTCACTCCGAGCTGAGCGCGCCGCTGAGCGGTGGAAAATGAACTCGAGGAGTGAATTCACTCGTCGAGTGACACTGGGCCATAACAACACTAGTGAGCATTGTCATTCAACTACTGGACTCATGGGACCTTTCAATCGTCATGGGACCTTTCAATCGTCATGGGACCTTTTAATCGTCATGGGACCTTTTTATCGTCATGGGACCTTTTTATCGTCATGGGACCTTTTTATCGTCATGGGCTCTGTTAGAATATCATGGGACCTTTTTATCGTCATGGGACCTTTTTATTTTTGGGACCTTTTTATCGTCATGGGACCTTTTAATCGTCATGGGACCTTTTTATCTTCATGGGACCTTTTTACTGTAACAGAGCCGCACAATCGTTAATTGAATAATCAATTTGTTCAGAAGTGTGCCCTCTGTGGTCATCCAGTGCAGAAACGGACTGAAGCATCTCAATCTCGACGGAAATTTGCTTACCGAAAACGCATTGAACATGCCCGTCTTTCCTCGTCTCCGGAGTCTCAGTCTGCAGAGAAACAAGGCAAGCATCGCGTACGAATCTTATCAGTAGTGTGTTTGTTCGATGAGTCTTTGTCCGTCTTTATTGGCTTCGCATCATCTGTTTTCGCTCAGATTCGTGACATTTCCCGCTTGTTTGAGTGCTTGAGAGAATGCTGTCCTCGACTCGAATCGATCGTTCTTGTCGGCAATCCGGGATGGCCTCTTGCCCAGAGCGGATTTCTCGATACGCGATACTCAATGTTCAGGTCGACATTTTTTTGTTCATTTATTCAGATTCAATGGGCTCGTTTCCGATGTTGTTATAGTTTCCAAAAAAATAAGAAGGTTGGATAGTAAAGAAATGCAATCTCATAATGACAAAAATTTCGCTGGCACTGACAAATGAAGCCGAAATGTTCAGGATGCAAACTGAGAGCTATCTTCGGAGCCTTCGCTATATTGATTCGATGCCCACCCATCGGGAACTGTGTGAGACAGGTTTGTGGTTCTACATTTATGGATCTCGAAAATGAATTAAAACTGTATTTGCAGGTGTAATTGCCGATTCGAACAGAAACAAACGTCCGTCAATACAAACTGCAAACTCGGAGGATGTGGAAAGCATGTCTTCCTGTTCAAATGGAACTGAAAACGATTATGTACATCAAATCTGAATAAAAATGGAAATCTTTTCAAAAAAATCAGTACTGTGAATCGCTCTTATCCTGTTATCCTGAAGAACCACTTTGCGATCGAGACCTGCGGAGAATCCGTTGTGTGAAACTATTGGCAAATGCTCCTTCCAAGCAAAAAAACGGATAGTGAGAAGGAAGTGAAAGTGCGAACATTTCGGTCCAACATTCTCGGTCGCCTTTACACCTTTACACCCTTTATCGCGCCACACGCTCATCATGCCCTTGTAATTGCTGCGAAAAACGTTGTTCACAGCGCTCAGTCAGTGTTCGCACAGGGACGAATGGCACAATGGCTACTGGGCACTATAAAGGGCGCAGCATGGTCTAGAGCAAGTACCACATCTCAACAATGTTCGCTCGTCTCTTCGTCTTCACTGCCCTTCTCTCCGTCTGCCTCGGTTGCATCGGAGGAGGATCCAAGTGTTGTCCTTCCCCCGCGCCCACATCGTGCGGAGGCGCCCCTCCTTGTGGTGGCGGACCGTGAGTTGCAGTTCACCACTTTCACTTTTCCAGTTCACTACCGCCTCTCGCATGGCCCTTTCAAATAAACACTATGTGCGTTTATAATTGTTGGCTGAAAGGAATTGAATCGGTTGCTGGACGCAGTCTCGCCTCGTTGATCCCCGGCCCCATTTCAGATCGGGATTCATGGGCGCCTCTTCGTACCCTCAGTCGGGCGGATACGCACAGGCTCCCCAACCGCAGTACGCTGCCCCAGCCTATCCATCAGCCGGAGGAGCTTACGCACAGGCCCCCGGCAAATGAGATGCCCGGAAATGTTCCTCACTGTAGTTGTAGCACCGCTAGTTCCAGTATTTATTGTGGCCATTTCAATAAATGTATCCGATTTTGTTTTTCCCCGTGAGAAGCTTCTTGTAAGGGACTATTTTGATTTGTGTACGTTTGGTGACTCCAAAGGCAGGAGGGAGCAAGACAGTGCTAATATTTGCACAGTTCTTGAATATTCTAACTGTTGCTTTGAACGTGTGCGCGGGATTTTCTCGTTGTTTTATTGGTGCATTGGTACCTGCCTCTTCTCAATACATGTGCGCTCCTTGTGTCCCTCCAAAAAGTAACGAACAGCTTTTTCTCTACCGGAATTAGTCGTGCCTGTCTCGTAGCGAGCAAGACAAGTTCTGAGCTCCAATCGCCTATTTATCTGAGAAGTTGCTCATTCTCTCATTCCCCTCTTGACTATGCGATTTCCAGTGATTATCGCGCTCCTTTTCACATGCATTTATTCCTACAAAATACTCGTCTACATTCCGAAATTCGCCATATCGCACATTCACTTCATGGGAAAGATCGCCGATACGCTCGTTGATGCAGGACATGATGTGGTCAGCTGCTGCATTTATTATTTTTAGTATTTGCATTTGTAGACTGCGCTTATCTCGGAAATGGACGCTTCGATGTCTGATGGAACGAAAAAGGCGAAGCTCGTCAGAGTTTCTCCGGCTGAGGGAGCGAATCACATGGTCAATTTAAAATTTACAATGCCTTACTCAAACCCGATTTCAGAACACTCATTTTATGGAAGAGGGTGCGCTCCCCTTTGATATTTTCGACAAAGATGTGTATACTTTATCCGGCATGATCGAAGTAATAGAGTAATTATACATTCGCTACTTCAGGAAAGCGTGTTCGAATACTTAAAATATGTGGGAAATTATTAAAACCCCGTTATAGGCAGCGTACCACAACTCGGTGTCTTTTTGCCGACAGTGCAGAAAGTTGCTGACCACTCCTGGGCTTGTTGAACAACTGAAGAGCGAGAAATACGATGCAATAATCGCCGAAGCTTTCGATAACTGCGGAGTAGGTGAGATTGATTGAAGTCGTCATAGATGTTGGCAGATCAACGTTAACTTTCCAGGTCTATCCCACCTCATCTCTCCTCGCGCTCTTATTCCCGTATCTTCCACAATGTTCTTCGATCCGTGGGAATTCGGTGTCCACCACTCGCTCATAACGGAAGCGTGTGAGTATGAACTACTTTGACCCTCGAAATACGGATTTCTAGCCGCTTTCTCGGATGCTCGGTTCCACACAAATCTCATATCAAGAATCAATTCGATGTACCTCAGAGTGAGAAAATATCTTGCACATGAACAACAAAACCACACCAAATATAATTCAGGTGACTAGTTGGTCGTTTTACTCGACGCAAGAAGTTCCATTGACGAGAGTTTTTGACGAGCTCTACCCCGGCACTCCTTCCATCCCGGTAATTACTCTACTTTTCTTTCCATCTACATCTCCCACTTTCAGTATTTATTATCGAATGCGGCAGTGGCGTTTTCCAACACTGATCCTCTCACTGACTTTGCTCGGCCAACTCTATCAAAGATCGTTCCGATTGGAGGACTAACTGTGGCCAAACCACAACCCCTTGATAAGGTGATCTTGGCCCTTTGGATTCGATGGCAATTTTTGTTGCAGTACTGGAGCAACATCCTCTCTTTGCGCCCTCAAACCGTTCTTGTGTCTTTCGGATCGATCGCCAAGAGCGTCTTCATGAGTCCGGCAAGGAAAGCGGCACTTCTCAACGTATGCAAATCGTCAAAATTAGAAACAAATTAACCAAACGTTTTTCGAGGCATTCGCATCTATGCCTCACACAACTTTCATCTGGAAGTATGAGGACAAATCCGATTATTTCGCTAGTTTCAATGCATCAAAAGTAGAGAACGTCGTGTTGACTGATTGGATGCCGCAATTGGACATTCTCGGTTTATTTGCATCCATTTTTTTCCTCCTGAAAATTGTTTTCCAGCTGATCCTCGTCTAAGTCTCTTCATTTCTCACGCAGGAAAAGCGTCTTGTCACGAAATAACGTACTATGGAGTGCCTTCCCTCCTTATTCCGATATTTGGTAAGTAACATCGTCGAATTACCACTTTTCGAAAATATGTTTTCTTCGAGAATTCGAGATTGTAGCACATCCGTAGACAAAATTCGATAAAAATGAGTGCATATTTTAGGCGATCAGGTTTACAATGCAGCAGCACTAGCACACATCGGCGTCGCGCAAGTATTCAACAAATTAGACATGACTAATTCGGCAAAAGTCCAAGCAGCAATCGAGGAGATGCTTAGAAATTCAAAGTAAGTTTCGATGGAAAAAAAATATTATTATTGCATACATTTTCAGATACAAGGAAACCGCCTTGAGAATCAGAGATCAATTGGAGGCTCGACCCATCTCTCCCGAACAGAATCTAGTGAAAAATGTCGAGTTCGCTGCTAGATTCGGACCCTCGAAATCACTGCGACCACTATCTCTTGAGCTGTCGACCATCCAATTTTTAGGAATTGACATCGCCTTTATTGTAGTATTGGTCATCATTTTTATCTTGCTTTCCATCCGCTTTTTCGTCAGGGTACTGCGATCACTTCTGGCATTGACTAAAAGTGAGAAAACGAATAAAATAGACTAAATTTCGGTGGTCAAGTCTCTCCCTATCAGTAGACGAATCATAATGATCGTCATGATTTATCTTCATCCCGCTGGCCCGTTGAACGACTCAGCCAACATCCGGAAGTATTGCTCTGTCTCATTCATGACCACCCTGAAAAGTAAATCGTTCCAAGCTGAGTTGCAGTATTTTCCACTCACACTTCCTGTATGTTTTGCTTCGATCTTTTCCAGTGTAGCAGCGAGAAAATACGAAATATTGTGCTACCGTAAGACATTCGTTTCAGGGATTTTTCAAATATCTGATCAGATAACGGAAGGTATGTTATGATAAAGACCGGGTATCTGAAAACGCTCTTTGTTTTGGATCATTGTTTTGAGGGGTTTATGTTATGGGAGAACATACACTGAGATGATCAAATCAGTGAGGGCTCTGACGATCATTCGCTCTTTTAGTCCGGTAAGGAGGAGATGACAAAGTGTGAGCACGAAAACGATAATATTCAAAAGCATGATTCGTGCACCAATCGTGGCTAGAGCCTGAATACTTTCCGATCTAATATATCACACATGTGATGTACAATTTAGCCATTTTGATTTGTGAACTACCAAAGCGAATACACTTCCGCATCTAAATTTGCTGTTCACGGTATTGAGAGTACAAGGAATTGAATCTCGTAGAGTGCGCTCACCTTGATAATGACAATATTCTCGCGTATTTGGAAGGTTCTCGCAACGGAATACTCAGAATTAGTACCCGCCCTCAGCTTTCTCGTTGCACGCGAATTTACCGCACTGACGAATAATCCGACCTGAATGCTTCCCGGTGTCTATCAAAATAGGCGATTTGGTTAAATCACCGAACCGCCTACAGTGGCCGACAGTGCGAAACTGCACAGAAATTGCTTCCTGTTAATTATCTCTGAATTCAGTTCACATTCAAGGCAACACAAGGCTCGTTATGTACCAAAATTTACCGAAAACTAGTGCAAACGACCAACACCAAGACCACATCAATGCTCCGGATTCGAGCAGAGCAAATACAATTAAGGTCCCGGATGAAGCTTTTTCGTACCTAAAATTGAAGCAAACTCGCATTCAGTACTATTGAAAGATGCAAACCAAGACCACGCGAAAGTTGCTATTAGTCTTTCGAAAGAGAAGAAAAATATCCTGAATTATCAGAGAGCATTTAACGTGCACTCAATTTGGAACATACACGCCAACAAATGTCTCGAACATTGAGTAACGAAGGAGAGAGGCAATTATAAGTGAGGGTCTCTCTTCTGAAACAATCGAACTGTCGAACAGGCAGAGTTCGTTTGAATTATCGATCGTTATGTTACCGTAAGGTCCGATGTCCGCGTACTGACTGTATATGATAATCAAACGAGCAGTCGTACCTATCAGCCCTTTTATCACGAGATTGCACAATGAGAGACGTGGCTGAAATTAGAGAATAATTTCGAAAATGTCTAGTCACTCACATTTCGATGGAATGGATGAGCGTTCCACAACATGTACAGGCAGATTGGAGTGAGCAAGTAAAAGAGGAAAATGAAGCAAAACTAAAAGTTAATTTTTTCTGGATAGATTCCTTCTCTAACTTACCTCAAAAGAGTAGACGATCTCAAAGAATGGAAAGTAAACGTCGGTGAACGTATAGTTAGTATTCAACAGCGAGCAAACCATGACAATCAGACCAATAACATTGAATGAAACAAGATACAATTAGAGCAGATGTTCGGCACACGTACGATAATCATTGATGACAACAATCACAGAAAGTGAACAATGAATACAAATGGACGCGTACGAATAAGTATGCGATATTTCAGGACTGCTTATCTGTTCTTGAATATTACTTAAAACTACATTTCGATTAATCTGGAACGAGTGCGTTCTACTCAGTGCTATCCCGTTGTGAACGTGTTTTCGTGTTTAGAAGACAAGTGCTCTCTCCCATACTTATCATGACCACAATGACATTGCACCTTATGGGAAATACTTTTTTTTAAATAATTCGTGATGAAAGTCTGTCATGTTTTTATCAGTCAGCGTAGAGAAAAGGGCAAACGAAATTTGGAAAATGTCGAAATCTTTTCAGATTTTCTCGAAGAGTGACTTCAGGTCGCCGCATCTGAAAATCGTTCGTTTTTTTTTTCGTTTTTCATTGAGTACGGTAAGTATGGAAACAACTGACGATCCACTAAAATAATGGTTGACTAGTCGCTCGATTTGGTCGTCGTTCAGTTCCAGCATCACATCCATCGCAAGCTCCTGAAATAGCCCGAAATTTATGAAACATTTCGTGCACTGCTCTTTAGAGCAATACAAGTTCCGCATCAACAACCTCACCGTGACAGTCTCGAGCGTGTCCCCGATGACTTTCTTCAGCTTCTTATCCGTTTCTTTCTCAACGGCGTTGTGCGCCGCAGCGAAGCATGCGACTGCAACATCTTGGTTTGTATAATTTTAATTGAAAATTACGAAAATATACGGGAAAAACAAACTTTTATCCTGACTCGATAGCGGCTGAACTTCATGGGTAAGCAACGAGATGATGATGCACACTGAGAGCAGCAACATTGACGGATGATTACGCCTAGAGAAACTAAATAATTATAAGTGTTGCGAGAGTCCATTGAAAAGACGCAGACCGATGTGAATGATCAATAGCAAATGGCACAAATCCGGACGCATTGTTCCTGTTGTACTCGACGATCGCGATTTTATCCGAGTTGATCACTTCCCCAATCACAAAACACAGAGGATAAAAAGATGTAAATAGGTGACTGTTTTCAGTTTTTCAGTTGAAACATCACGCGGAGATTATTCGATTCCAAAATACTCTGTGATTCCTTTGTCACTTTGTCACTTTGTCACTGTCACTTTGTCACTTTGTCACCTTTGTCACTGTTCTTCATGATCATATTTTCAATCCAATGTATGGTAATTGGTGTATTGAAAGTGTAACTTCTGTGCCTAGCATAAAAAAAGACAATTTTAATTGTGTGTATCTGATATTGAGAGACGCCCGGCACAATCTCACAAATGGAGTGTCTCCCACCCATAGTATTACGAGCTGGAATCTCTCGGCCGAATAAAATTCAGATTTGTGAAATTATGTAGCCTGCGTGCAGACACATTCTCCAGACACACTGATAAACTTTCTCGCGCGCTTATTTTCTCACTTCACTCGACTCTCTATTATCTTCCGAAGAGCTCATTTTCTAAGCTCTTCGTATCTCCGCGATGTCTCCTCCTCTTAAAGTTAGAGACTTCAAAAAGGATGTCGTCTATCTGTTCCAAGTAAAGTGCCCATAGTGTCCGTTAGTCTATTTCGTTTGCAGTTCGCCGGCACTGAAACCGTCTCTTCGCTGTCTCCCTACTGCGTAAAAGTCGAGGCTTTCTGTCGTCTGCACAATCTCAATTTTGAGGTATTTTACTACAAATATCTGAAGAAATTAAATAACACTTTAAATAATGCAGAGACGCATCACATTCTCCGAGCGGGGCTCTAATGGACTTCTGCCATTCATCGAGCTGAATGGAGTGCAAACTTGCGAGTCGCAAGTCATCCTCAATCGGCTCACGGACCATTTTGGGCTGAAGGTAAGCGAAAACCATTCATGGGCTCTAAACCAAACATTATAGAACTATGCGGATGCTCGCGCCGAGGGAATCGGTCACGCTCTTGAGAGAATGATAGAGAATCATACGTTGCAGTGAGTTCCCGAGAGAGTGTACACGTTGATAATTACTTGTAGGCTGCTCCGAATTGACACGAATCGTACGCTGGGCGACTTGTTCAAAGTAATTCTCAAAGAACGAGTGCCGGGGTTCACCGTTGGTGCCGTGTCATCACTAGGAGCCAGCTACATGCGGAGAAAGGTGTGAACTTGCGCAAGTGTGTAGTTTTCATTTTCAATACCAGAACAGTATTGGTTCATTTCTTCAGGCCCGAGGAGGAGTGAAGGACGCCATAGGACAATTCACAGTGGAAGAATACGATGAGATGCTCAGGTATTGATTGATGGATGACTGAATAATAACAGATATTCTCAGAAACGATCTGATACAACTACAGAATGTACTGGGAGACAATCACTTTCTAATGGGCGATGCTCCGAGCAAAGTTTGATAATATATTTTTACCTTTCCAGATATCGATTGTTCATAAATGCTCCTTTTCAGGTTGACTGCCTTGTTCTCGGACATATTGGGCATGCGTACTTCAGGTTGCCACATGCCAGGTCAGTTTGGGATTCTGAGCGGTCTGAATTTGAATTATTGCAGAAGTTATATCCACGAACTTATCGACTCCAGCGAGTTGTCCCCTTTCAAGCTGTACTTGGAACGCGTTGTGAAAACTTTGTTCGGGGATAATTTCAATAACAAAGAATGAACGGTCCTAAATATCTTAAGAGGCCGTTCGCGAAAGAATCGGACAGATCAGAAGATTTTTGGCACAGTCAAAAAAGTTCGATTCTCTGTAACTCTGGCTAGTGAGGTTTTCGAGGGTGCTGATGACGATGGACATATTCATTTTTCATGTGGGGCCGTCGTTGGCTCCAGATGCCGTGCCGTCGAAATCAGTTTATCTCGTTTTTCTTCGCTCCAAAAATTGCTAATTTTAAGCGAGTATGGTAGCCTGGGTGAAATCGCATGCCGAACACACCTGTCTATTTCATTTTTCATAATTTTCATTAATAATTTTACAATAAGGAAGTCTTCGTAGAGTGGAAAATATTGAGGGAGAGTAGGCTAGATCGGACCGGAATACTGAAAGGATTTCAAAAATATTTTTTTCATATTTTTCTTGCGTGCGCCGAAGGTTTTATGCTAATTATAGTGAAACGGCTTGTAAGTAAATTGTGCCATCCTTCCATCTGTTTAGCCCGTGATCTACCCCGTTCGGAGGCTGTAAACAGATCGAGTCTCTCCTTCCGATCGATCCCTTCCCTCCCCCTACTGGCCGCCGTCTGCACTCTCCTCCTTCCCCCTTATCTCTCGCTTTGGAGGGGAAGGGATTTACTTACAAGCCGTTTCACTATAATTAGCATAAAACCTTCGGCGCACGCAAGAAAAATATGAAAAAAATATTTTTGAAATCCTTTCAGTATTCCGGTCCGATCTAGCCTACTCTCCCTCAATATTTTCCACTCTACGAAGACTTCCTTATTGTAAAATTATTAATGAAAATTATGAAAAATGAAATAGACAGGTGTGTTCGGCATGCGATTTCACCCAGGCTACCATACTTGCTAAAAATAAGCAATTTTTGGAGCGAAGAAAAACTAGAAAAACTGATTTCGACGGCACGGCATCTGGAGCCAACGACGGCCCCACATGAAAAATGAATATGCCCATCACCCTCGAAAACCTCATAACCCAGAGTTACAGAGAATCGAACTTTTTTGACTGTGCCAACACTTGTTCGATTCTTCCGCGAACGGCCTCTTAAGTTTCTAGAATTGTGCATTTATCATTACTTCTTTTAAGAATTTCTTCATTCTCTTTATTTATTGACACATTTATTCAGTCTTGTGAACTCGCTGATTCTTTTCAATTGTGATGCAAAAGATCTCTAGACTATTGAAATTCCCAGAAGGAAGCTCGGAGACAGCACCGACATTAACTGGAATATGGCAATCGAAATTATTTTTTAAACACTGAGGGGCTTTTTTCCACCTTTACGTACGCTTCGCTCTCCAGAGATTCTAAGTGGACGGTAGATCTTGAAACGGACTCGATGATGTCGGGAAGCTAAACCGTCAAAATTTCACTAGCATTGTTACTGGCCTAGCAGTGTCTTCTCGCGAGTCTTGTCACGACGTGGGCAAGTGCCTTTATCTATAGCTTTATTGCTACCTATCTTTACCTTGGTCTCGTGGACAAGAGAGAGAGAGAGTGAGTGCACTGCTTGATAGCACTCGCGCAGGCAATCGCAAGTCAATCACGAAGAGGGATCGGCTTACGAGACTGAGACAGCGGTGATGCAGTCAGCTGAAAGAGTACGCTGATGAAGTTTACCAATGGCAAAAGAACAGTATTCTTTGAAAAAAAAGAGGGGATCGCTGCCATAGACTCACGCAAAATCGCATATTTTTCGTCTATGCAATTTATGCTTACATGACAGGGACTGGGCTCATTTCGTAATCTACAGAATCGGTTCATTTCGTCCTGCTACCAACTCGTGATGTTTCCGCGGGAATGCTCGCACAGATCGATGGATATATTATCAAAAATTATTTTCATTTAGTAGCTTGATGACGGGCTGGTTTTGCAAAAATCATTTTTTTTTCGCAGGAAATCCGGATTTATGAAATCCGGAGGAGAGATTTCCGCTGGAAGGAAGATCAACGTTCATTAGATTCCGCTCACTGCCCAGCACGGTTCTGCTTCAACTCAATTTGCGTAAGGTTTCCCGCGACTGTGATTGTTTACATCCGTCACTGATGTTTCAATCCTACTTCCGGTTCTACGGTATCTCTCTCCTATGGAATCCCCATTCCTTGTTCTCTGTCTTGCTCACACATTGCTGATGTCTGGCATTACTATCGTCAACAATTCTGCAAAGCAGTTCCTGTTCATGCGCTTCAATGTATGAAAAAAGTATAAAATACTTTCCAAAATTAGTTCTTACAAATATAATACATGTTACGATGATTGATCATTGATTTAGGAGATTTCAAATCTGTCATAAAATATTTTCAAAATTTTCCCCAACGTGAGACGTCCTTCGCCTTCCGCATGGTGTCTCGAATTCTCTCATTAATTTTATCTATCACTCAGGAAAAATGTTCTTCCGTTTTTTCTCAGTTTCCGAGCATCAAACATTGCGAACCGTATCTGTTTCCGATCCCTCCCTACAACTCTTCGCGATTCTGCATCTAAAAATTTATTCAATTTTATGCTGGTGTAATCTGAATCGTCTTCTCTCTCTCTGTTCCCTGTTTAACATACTTCAAATATTTTCGTTTGATTACCTTTGATGATATTGTTTGCAAACGATTCGGCATGAAATCGTTCTTTGATTGAATATGTGCAAATGAACAAAAATTAGAAAATTACGTAGTATGTGTTGATGCGTATGTTGTTGCGTCTTGATAGTCTATGAATGAGTATTCGCGTGTTTGTTGTGTTTACAACAACTCGTCATATGCGGCTTCCGCATCGTCATGAGATTGGGACAAGACGGAGCAATGATGCTGATGTCAGGGATAGGTCTGCTCAGTTTTGGCCAGAATCGATGTCTAGACAAGTTCACCGTAGATAATTCGTCTAGACGTCGATTCGGTTTGCTGTCCTCTTCTTTGCCTTTTTGCCAACAGTGAAGATCGCTCTATCTAGTGTTTATCCTTTTGCTCAGATTTCGTCGTGCAAGGTTTTTCAATTTCTGTATGGTTTACCTATATCGCTTTTTATATCGCACTATCACATAGCCAAAGTGTTCCTCCATTTGCACAGCATTCTGACCCCCATTGTTCTCTCCAGAAAAGGGTGAACAAGGGGATTAACTTTTGAATTTTCCCGCCACACCGTAATCGGACTGCAAAAATTCAAAATCAGCGGGGAGAGCGGCCGCTCCCTCCGCCCAGGCCTTGTAGTTCGATTCATGCAAAGTGCGAAAGTACATATGTAAAGATCTACCCCTTCTCTGTCGGAGAAGAATGCTGTGTTTGCTTCACTCATCTTTTCTGCTTCAGATCTCTTCCGAAAACATTTATCATCCAGGTTCTTCGACGAGATGTGTCGACTGCTCAACGCACTTTTGCTTCTCGTTGTCATCAACATTGCCCATTGTCGTTTCATACAAAGGTCACTGTTTGTTCTCCAACCTATTCCTTAAACTTGAACCAGACATGAGTTTTGAAGACTATGATCGCTACAATTGCAATGCACTCTGTATTTCCATTGAGTTTATCATTGGTATAGTAGAAAGATTTGGTCCACCATATTTCAAGGGCATATGATAAAATTGCGCAATAACTGTGAATTTTCACACATTTTCCCACATTCTAAATTTTTCCATTTGCTATTTCAGAAAGGTGTCCCGATCGGACAGTGTCGTATCCGTGTACGACCGCAATTGCTTCTTCTCCCCGATGGGATGTCATTTTTTGCATGGACGAAGGGTCAGTCGCCTCTTGAATACTGATAAATATGCGCTGCTCAGTGTAATAATAATAAATAATTTGCAAAAAAATTCAGGCGATGACATTCATTACCCCGAGTGAGGTGAAGGAGAAGGAAAGGCTTCATCGAGTAACACGAAACAGAAATCTGATGCAGTCAATATTCCGGGCCTTTTTCTGGCAACCTTAAATGTACATTTTGATCAATAAAATAGTTGAACCTTCCGATTCTCCTGTCAAATATTTCAGTGAAACTTTGTTTCACGTGCACCTCAGCTGTAATAGAATTTATGCCAAATCTCAATCCACTCCTTTATTTCTGATTTTGCCATCATACCACTTTTGCATATCATTGAAATAAGTCCACTGCAATATCTACAGAGTCTGTAGGATCACATTATGCGAAAGTGTATCTTGACAAAGAAGTTGAGCTCTGTGGTCTGGACAGTGTTTAGAAATCGAAGAGCACAGCAATATTTGTGAGAATCCGTGTTCACTTGGGGAAGAACTTTTGTGAGAAAGTGTGCAAAGTGAGTGAAGAGGTAAAGCCCTCTTGCCAGACAAATGTCGAGATACAACTTGATAGTGAGAGACGCGACTAGAGAGCGCGCGCGGTAAACACACGCTTAGTGTATCCACACTCTGGTCGAGGGTATATAACGAGAGGAAATACAGCGAGGAATATCTCTTCGTTCTTTCGCCGAATAAAATGAGTTTCTTTGCCGGAAAAGTGGTCATCGTTACGGGTGAGTGAAATCTTTCCTCCCTTTAGCAACCTCTCCAATTTCTTTACTTCATAAGTGCAGTGTGACATGGAAAAGTGAGGAAGGGAAATGAAAAATATGCATTTTGTTCTCATCTGCAGGCTCATCCAACGGCATTGGTCGAGGCACGGCTGTTCTATTCGCAAAAGAAGGAGCGAAAGTGACCATAACTGGAAGGAATGCATCCACACTCGAAGTCGTTTTCACAATTCGTGACAGCAAATAGATAATGATTTCAGGAAACAAAACAACTCTGTCTAAACTCTGGTACAAAGGAGTCTGATATTCTAGAGGTAGTGCATTTTTTATTGGAGCAGAAACTAGCCTATATTTTTAGCTAATCGGAGACGTGACTGACGACGAATTCCTTTCTCGATTAGTCTCCGCCACCATTGACAAGTTCGGAAAAATCGACGTCCTGGTCAGTTGTTTGTGTTCTTTTCGAATAACGCATCGGCTATTCACAGGTGAACAACGCTGGAGGAGTATCATTTGCTAATTATGGAAAGATGATTACTGATTATCCGATCGCGGAACTTGATGAGATGTTTGCGATCAACGTCAAATCGTGAGATCTTCATAAAGTTCTGAATTAAACTGGAAATGAAGGGTGCTTCGTCTCTCGCAACTGGCCGTTCCCCATCTAGAGAAGACGAAGGGGGCCATTGTGAATGTATCGGGCGCCCTTCACAAGCAGCTCAGTCCGGTCAGCTATGATGCATCTTCGGATGTTGAAGACGATGATCTAAAAAATCTCTGCAGATGCCGTGCATGGCGGCCGCCAAAGGAGCCCTCGACCAGTTGACGATTCAGATGGCCGGCAGTTTGATCAAGAGGGGCATCAGAGTCAATTCAGTCAAGTAATACAGTTCTTTCTTGTTGTGAACAAGCTAGGTTTCCCCGGCTTGGGGTATCAATCTCCGGATGCACTGTGAAAACCCTCGAACAGGTCACATATCACAGTTTATCCATCAACCAACACCGATTTGGTGAAGGGGCTCGGGGCTTATATAGGGGTCGGTGATTGGATTAGGGGGATGCAAAAGGGGGATTGGGAGGGAAATGAGGGATCTTCTTATATTTAAATATATCTTCTTTCTTCTTCAACAACAGCCGTGTAATCTAATAAACCTGAATATCCTATCTCATACAGTTCGACACATAACGAAAATCGAATTATTGGATGAAAAATTTGCAATGTATTTTAACGTAATAAAATTGGCATCTCGAGGCAATCCTTTTCTACCCCAAAATTTGAAATGAGAAAACTGAATTCAGTCCGGGTGTCGTGGCGACAAACTTTGCAGTGGCCGCCGGTGCTCCGAAGGAGATGATGGAACAGGTGGAAATTATTTCAAAAATCAATAATTTCGAAAATGCAAACGAAATGGTGCAGATGATGGCGGCAATGGAGGCGAATCCCGTGATTCCTCTGGGCAGAGTGGGCGTGCCTGAGGACATCGGAAAGGTTTGAGTGCTCGATTGATCGATTACCTCTTCATGACCTCTCTTCAGATCATTCTCTTCCTCGCCGATCGCTCTCAATCGGAGATTCTCGTCGGCCATAGTGTGATTGCCGATGGAGGAGTGACGCTCAAGAGCGTTATGTTCCCCGATTCGTGATCAGCATTTTTAAGAGAACAAAATAAAGATAATATTGCTATTATATCGTATTATCAGTGTATCGCTACAGTACAGTATCAACAACTATTTTGAAATGAACAGTAGTGAGCAACGATAGTGAACAAAATCACCGGATTAGATTCCAGATTATGTCCCGTGAGATAAAAACGAATTTAGGTAAGCCATTGATAGGACAGGGATCATCGCCGCAACCCTTCAGGGGAAACCCTTCGTCCAGGTGTTTACCATTGAATTCCTAAAAACCGAAATACCATTGAAACAACTTCTACGGGAATGTTCTGCTATACTTCAACATTGCATGGGAGCAGTTCAGCACAGCTAAATTTTTCGGTTTGCTTTGTCTCGGCCGATGATGATTCGGAATTACAGAAAAGTGTAAAAATAGAAATGAACATCATAACTCTGTATGATTGGGCATTTGATCGTTGGGTGCATCCATTGCACTCACTCCTCTCCATCGCATATTTGACCCCTTTCGGCATCGGATCACAAAGGAAAGGAATGAGTTGAGAAGTCGCAAGGCCAAACATGCTAAGCCAAGACAGTAAATATTAAAATTGTTAGTTGGAAGATCAAATGGGTAAGTAGTTAGCAAAGAGATAAAAATTTGAATAGTAACCAAAGTAGACCATCTCATAAGAAACGCCTTTAGACAATCAGGTATGTAAAAAACGTACAAACGTCGTAGATACTCATCTAAATATTGGACATGAAAAAATTTGCGATCTATGATTATTCAATGACCATTTCAACAAATGTGATGAAAACATCTTAAGAAGCCTTCGAAAGATTTAATTCTAATTTGTTTACCGTTAATTCTCACCATCTTGCATCATAAATTATGATGCGCAAGATGACGTTTCATCCATATCCTACCATTCCCTTTTATACTATTGCTTTGGCTACTCAATCACTGGGCGGTCTCCAACAACCAAATCACCGGTGCATCAAATTTCTTCTTATCAACGGCTCGCGCTTATCAAATCGTCCCATCACTCTCTGCTTAATCACCGGAATGGCCGTTCAATTCTCAATCGGTATCAATAATTTTTCATTGTCTCATATCATTGCATATTTTAGACAATGAATCCGAGCACCAAGCAAGGCTTCGAATTGTTCACAATGCGTTCAAGGCGAGTTCTTCGGCCTGACAGAAGATAAAGTCAAAACTTTCAGGAAAGGAACAATTGTATTGTTCTTCGTGTGGATACTTGCGTCAATAGCGAAAAAGGCGTTAATCCATTCGGGTTCCATTTCGAATTTGATCGTTCAAAATACGAAGAGAACAAGGAGAGAAAGAAACGGGAAGGTTAGTTCCTCGTACTGATCCCATTTTTCGGAGCAAGCGTTCGTTCCTTCATCATTTCTCTTCAGCAGTCACTCGTTGGTTAGCCCTCGCTGCATTCGTTCATCACAAACTCGGAATTCGTCATGTTTTGCTCGTTTTCATGATGTCCTTCTATGCGATTCTTGGTGGATTCATGTTTGATGCGCTCGAAGCTGAGAATGAGAGAAATGTGAGCATAAAAATATCTTCTGCTTCCTTTAAAAAATGTATGATGTTCCTGCTGTGTAAAAGCCTCTAATTAGTATAATACTCATTATTTATTACATCAATCATTAATTGTGAAACAGTGTTAATTATCTGCTCTATTTGAACCACTACCGTAACCTAGAATATTCGCTATTTGAATGTTCCCGCCACTGCGTGGCACACCATGTGTTGTAACGCGTGATACTCAGCCAAGTATCGCGCCTCGTTTTCTGTGACGTCTTTTAACGTCATTCTTGTTTCTTCCGTCTTCGTAGCTGGTGCTACTTCGCCTGTCTTCTCTTCCGTTGCTAAAGGATAAAGCCTGTATTATCAAGACCGCGTAACTCGTCCACGCTGAGCAAAGACACAACATTTTGGCGTTCAGGTTCGTTTTCTTACTTGCGTAATTAGTTTTTCTCCCTATTTTTTCCGTTTTTACTTTGAGTTGACTGTTGGGAGAGTGGCCCTCAGTTGATTGAGCGTCGGAAAGTGGCCGAGCTCTAAATAAACGGATAGTGGCCGTGTGAATTAAGGGATATTGGCCCTAAATTCACTGAGTGAGCGGAGAGTGGCCGCGTGAAATTTCATTAGTCACGCCGGAGGCTCTGCCCAAATTTTGAATTTATTTGGTGGCCGAAGACTACTGAATAAATTAATAATTGAGTAGAGGCTGTGGTGGAAGAATGCCTAACGAAGCGACTCCCGATTCGGCTCAGTTGCCAGTGTTCATGACGCAATTCCTCAAGGCTATGAGTGAAATGCAGAAGAGCATGGTGGACATGGCTAAGGGACAGAATGAGAAATACGAAAATCTGCTGGAGAAGTTCACCGAGAGTGTAACTACCAGAGTGGATACGAGTGCGAGTGTGACACCGGTCACGGCTAAGCCAAGTGGACCGTCGATCGATGCGATCGAGGCGAGAATCGTTGATTTCGAATACGATGAGGAGGAATGTACATTCGAAAACTGGTTTGAGCGATACCGAGACGTGTTTGAACACGATATGAAGGAGCTAGATGAGTGTGTCAGGGTGCGAGTACTGTTGAGGCATATTAGTGTGAAGTGCAATACACAGTACAGAGACCACAAGGCACCCGACGATGTCATGAAATCGACATTTGTTGATACAGTGACGACACTCAAGAACCTGTTTGGGAAGAAGGAGTCAGATTTTGAGCTCCGTGTGCGATTTTTCAACCAGAAAATGTCCACGATGGGTAGTAATGATGTGATGAAATTCGCCGGAGAGGTGAATCGACTGTACCAGAAGGGTAATCTGAAGCAGATTACAGAGGATCAGATGAAAATCACGATCTTCTTGGCTGGACTAGACCTACAAAATCAGAAATCAATGAGAACACAGTTGTTCAATACAGTCAGCCAGAAAGCAACATGCACGTTTCAAGAGTTACTAGAGAAGTACTCTGCGCTCAAGGCGCTCGAACGTGATGTGTCTGTGGTACAGAAAAATGCTACCATGTTGGTAAAGTCGTATGATAAGGCTAAGAAGTGGAATAAGAATAAGAATCCCGAGAAATCGAAACACACTGTCAAGTGTCAGTTTTGTGACAAGAAAGGTCACTCTGAAATTGATTGTTGGACTAAACATCCTGAGAAGATACCAAAGAGTTTCAAGAAGAGAAACTACTCTGTTCAAGTGAAGGATTGCAATCACATTGAAGGCAATCGAGTGTACGTAAATATCCTCGTACAGGACACAGAATTCGAGTTCCAACTCGACACTGGATCTGATCTTAGTCTGATATCAGAGAGTGATTGGAAAGCATTGGGATGTCCAAAGCTGGATTCCTCTTCTAGTGTGGTGACATGCGCCAACGGGCAAGGCATGACGATTCTCGGCAGATTCCGCAGCTCGGTGGAGTATTGTGGAAAGAGAAGTGACGAATGGATCCACGTCACTCCAAGACCGATTCGACTAGTCGGTAATGATTTGCTCTTCAAACTGGATTTGAGGAGAGTGTTCTTCGAGGAGTTCGAAGACACGGTAATCGCACACATCAAGTCTATTCCGGGTGAAGACTACACAGGCTGGATTAGAGAGAATTATCCAGAAATCTGTGAGACTGGACTGGGCAAGTACAACAAGTCTGCAGCTAAGTTGTACGTGAAACAGGGCGTGAAGCCGGTGTTCAGAAATAAACGGCCTGTGCCGTATGCCAGCCAGCAGGTGTGTGATGCTGAAATCGATCGATTATGTGAGATGGAGGTGATCAAAAAGGTGGATCACTCGGAATGGGCAGCGCCGTTCTTGCTAGTCGCAAAGAAGAACGGGTCGAAAAGACTGTGCGCAGACTTCAAGACAGGTCTGAATGACTGTCTCGAGGACAGTTCGCACCCGCTCAAGTTGCCGGAGGACATCTTCGCTTCTCTGAATGGAGGAAGAGTCTTTTCCACGATCGATTTCAGTGATGCGTATCTCCAAGTTGAAGTCGACGAGGAAGCAAAGAAGCTTCTCGTGATCAATACGCATCGTGGACTGTATCAGTACCAAAGATTACCGTTCGGAGTGAAGCCCGCTCCGGGTATATTCCAATCAGTAATGGACCAAATGCTGGTGGGTATGCCAAGGACAGTGGCATACTTGGATGATGTCATTGTGAATGGGAGGACGAAGGAAGAGCACGACGAGAATCTGATGAGAGTTCTCGAGAAGATACGCGATTCTGGATTCAGAATTCGCCCAGAGAAGTGTGCGTTCGGACTGAAGGAAGTCCACTTCCTTGGATTCATTGTGAATGAATCTGGACGTCACCCTGATCCGAAGAAGGTGCAAGCACTCAAGGAGATGCCCGTACCTAAGGATATTGCACAAACCAGATCGTTTCTGGGTGGTGCCAATTACTACGGTGCATTCGTCAAGAACATGACGGAAATGAGAATTCCGTTGGATCGATTACTCAAAAAGGATGTCAAATGGAATTGGACTGCGGAATGCGAGAATGCATTCAAGAAGATGAGAGATGCAATCAGTGCAGATACTGTACTCGCTCATTACGATCCTCGAGAAGAGATCGTCGTGGCAGCTGATGCGAGTCAGTACGGTATCGGAGCTGTGATCAGTCATCGCTACAAGGATGGAACTGAGAGACCAGTGATGTATGCGTCAAGGCGTCTGAATGATGCTGAGACAAAGTACGCTCAGATTGAGAAGGAAGCGCTTGCGCTGACTTTCGCTCTCAAGAAGTTCCACAAGTTTGTCTATGGAAGAAAGTTCCTTCTTCAGACTGATCATCGACCTTTGTTGTCGGTTGTCGGTGGAAAGAATGGAATTCCGGTCCATTCAGCGAATCGATTGCAGAGATGGGCATTGTTGATGCTTAACTACAATTTCGAGATCGAGTATGTGAACACGAACAGTTTCGGAAAGGCCGATATGCTGTCTCGGTTGATTAGAGATTACACTCGAGAGGAAGAAGATGTAGTAGTTGCTCATCTCGAGATCGAAGATGATGTCGAAAAGATACTGCATAATGGAGTGAGGGCGACGCCCGTCACTGTGGATGACATCAGAAGATGTACGGAGAAGGATGCGATCCTTCAGTTGATCAAGAAGTATCTGAGAGAAGGCTGGCCGACAAAGCCGCCGAAGGACCAGTTGATACTCCCGTACTACAGTAAACGAGATTCGATCTCGTCTGTGAGTGGATGTCTCATGATGGCAGATCGAGTAATCATCCCTGCAAGACTAAGAGAAGCAGTTTTGAAGGAACTGCACAGAGGACACCCAGGAATGGTGCGCATGAAGTCGCTCGCTCGATCTCATGTATACTGGCCAGGAATTGACCAGTGTGTCGAAAGTCTTGTAAGATGTTGTGATGGATGTGCAAGTGCTGCAAAGAAACCAAGTAAAGTTGAACCTGTGCCGTGGCCAGTGACTGAGAAGCCGTTGGAGCGAATCCACATGGATTTCGCTGGTCCGATGAATGGAAGGCACTACTTGATCATCGTTGATGTTTACAGTAGATGGCCGGAGGTAACGACTATGGAAAGAATCACAGCCGAAGCGACTGTGCGAGCAGTGCGAGACTTCGTATCGAGATACGGAAGTCCAGAGACAATCGTCTCTGACAATGGAACTCAGTTTAAGGCTGAGAAGATGAGAGTATTCTGTACAGAATATGGTATTCACCAAGTGTTTTCCCCTCCGTATCACCCTCAGAGCAATGGACAAGCGGAACGCTTTGTCGATACGTTCAAGAGATCATTGCTGAAGATGAAAGCAGAAGGTCCTGAAGATGAGAACATTCAGAAGTTCCTCATGATGTACAGGTGTACTCCGAATAATCAGCTGAAGGGAAGAACTCCAGCTGAAGTCTTTCTCGGTCGAAAGATGAGATTTCGTCTCACTCTCATGTCTCCTCGGGAGGGAGAGGGGAGACGTAAACGTGATGGAATGGTTGTGACACGAGAGTTCGCCATTGGTGATTCTGTCTACTACCGAGATCGTGAGGGTCCGAATCATGAGAAATGGTCGGCGGCTACAGTACTGAGAAAAATCGGTAGAGTACTGTATGAGATTGCAAGAGAGAACGGAACCAAGGTGGTTGCCCATACGAATCAGATGAAACAACGCTATGTGCGCGAGGATATTGATCCGCTGAGTGTGCTGATCGAGAGTTTCGATATGGATCGAAATCGTTTCGTCCACGTGAGCCCTCCACCGTCGCCGATTCGAGCTCACGACGAGTTCGACAACATCTCCTCGCCTACCGTTCCCAGGATCGTGCCCACGAAAGATGTGGAGAACGACCAGAAGAAAATTGATATCGAGCCCACGGATGTGGTGGAGAACGACAAAGATTCCCTTCCCACTGAGGATCTCAGGCGTTCCCATCGAGTTAGAAAAGCCCCTAGTCGTCTGACTATCACCAACACTAAGGGCCAGTCTTACAAGTAATTCGTTGTCTTTTCCCACTGTAAATTGTCAGATATTCACCGGTTCATATCTTGTCACGGAGGTGCTGTGTAAAAGCCTCTAATTAGTATAATACTCATTATTTATTACATCAATCATTAATTGTGAAACAGTGTTAATTATCTGCTCTATTTGAACCACTACCGTAACCTAGAATATTCGCTATTTGAATGTTCCCGCCACTGCGTGGCACACCATGTGTTGTAACGCGTGATACTCAGCCAAGTATCGCGCCTCGTTTTCTGTGACGTCTTTTAACGTCATTCTTGTTTCTTCCGTCTTCGTAGCTGGTGCTACTTCGCCTGTCTTCTCTTCCGTTGCTAAAGGATAAAGCCTGTATTATCAAGACCGCGTAACTCGTCCACGCTGAGCAAAGACACAACAGTTCCGATAGACGTTCTGATTTTTTGGTGTTGTAGCTTGTTTTTGTGCTGCGCATGCCAATAATTGAGACTGACCTAGGATGAAATAATAGAAGAAAGAGGCCGATGGAGATTTGAACTCTGCTTATCGTTGTCTAGTTAGTTATTTGAGCCGGGGTGAGCCGGGCAGTCTCAAACCATGAGAATTTATTTATAAACAAGGCCCTAGGTACAAAAGCGATGGGCCAGCGAGTGGTACTCATTACTTGTTTTTCAGAACGTGGCATCGGCCATTCACGACATGAATATTGTCATCGACGACTTTGTCGATCTAGTTGTCAATGTCTCTCTTACTCAATCGAATGAGACAATACGAGATGCGACTCTTGCCATGGAAGCTAAGGTATTACAAATTGTACACTTCGTTCACATCAAAACATCCTCAGAAGTTCTACAAGGATATGCTTCTCACGGAGGATCGATATCTCGGATCTGCTTGGCACAAAGCAGAAGATCTCACGCTCAACGTCCAATGGACCTTCTGGAGCGCGCTGTTCTACTCATTCACCGTGTTCTCCACGGTTGGCTACGGTAAGGCATGGATTCTCTGTAATTTACTCTGTTGTTTTCTACTCGGTGATAATTACTTTCTATGTTGCTAATCGATCAATTGAGGTTCGATCGCGTGCAGTACGTACCTCGGTCGGTACGTCTCCATCCTCTATGCCTGCATCGGTATTCCACTCATGCTTCTCACTATCGGAGATCTGGGCAAAGTACTGCAGAGATGGCTGTGTAATCTGCACATGTTGATCAAGGAGAAAATACTGTGAGTCTTCTACTTGTTCATTTCTCATTAGAAGCATCTTCTGCGGATTTTTCTGATGTGAAATGCCTATTTCATCATCTAATTCACTATTTCAGTTGTTGCTGGCGCAAGAATACGGAGAAGGATGTAGAGCAGAATCTGGGAGAAGATGAAGATGACGAAGATGATGAGATGGAGAGTTATCTTCCAGTGTGGATAGCAGTGACGCTCTTCTTCCTCTACGTCCTCATAATCGCAGTATACTTGTACTACGGAGACATGGTCAAACCTCAGAATGCAGGTTCCGATTGTACTTGTCCCTCTCCCTCAGTCCCTCATTTAGACTTTGACTTCGCCACTGCTTTCTATTTCTCGTTTGTTTCGATGAGCACCATCGGATTTGGTGATGTTATGCCCAACTCGATCGAGGTAATACAACATTTTCTCATTTGGCAATCAGCAATCTTCAGTATTTTCCCCTGACGCCACTCGCATTTCTGTTCGGTTTGGTTCTCATTTCCATCATCAACTCCTCAGTGTACTCTCAGCTGTACGAAACATTCTACACGGTAGGTCATCTCTATCTTTCTAAATTCAATCGATATTTGAGGGAGTGATGTCAATGGAAGCAACTCTTGATGCCATCCATGCTGATTCCTACGAGGCGAGCGGACACAAGCTATTCAAGGTCTGGATTACTCGCTTTTGTATCATACTCTTGACGTTCTTTTTTCCAGAAGCTGGCTCCGGCATTCACTATGCTCTCCCTCTCATTTCCCTCTACTGAATTCTCTTCGACCAAGAACAATGCCACTCCTCTTATCACCTTCACTCCCCCTAACTCGGAGCGATCGAGCAGCGGAGATTCAAAGGGATCGCAACCTGTAGAGGAGAGATCACGATCGATAACTCTAGTTGAGGTATGGCAATGTTTTGTTTGTTTTGAAGCAGTTATTTGCAGATTCCCGGAGAAGTGGTGGTTACTCGAAACAAGCGAGCGTTGAGTGAAGAACCCAGGCCGAGGTAGCTCCCTTTCAGTGTTCACTCTTTTTTGCTTACTATTTTGTGTATTTTGCCCAACGCTGGGATAGGTAATAAATGAGGAGGGAGTAGAGAGAGCCCCGGATATATGTCATTCAGTGTTCAAGAGTGATGCATACTATAGATACTAGGGGTGGGTAACGAGCTTGTGGATCACTAAATGATTTTCAGAGCATTGTCATCATCTAAAACGACTCGCGGCACTTTCGGCACTTTCAAATATTTCTCTCGTCTCGCCCATCCGCCGGCTCTCGGTGCACTCGGCGGAGTGGCCATTGCCACAGCGAACAGGAAAAGGATTTTGGCCAGAATTAGCAAGAATTGCGATCAACCTTGCTGATATGAGCGATGCTCATTTCAGTAAGGATAATTATATCCCATGATTCTGATTCCATTTTTAAGTTTGGTGAGAAATGTAGAGATAAACACGCTTGCGCCACTGTTCTAACCAATCTGACGAGAATGAACAACTATTTCCGTGGAAAACACACATCGGCCAAAGTCCGTTGTTTGCTCGCTGACCGGCAAACGTTAGGAGCATTGTGCGCAACGGAATAAATGAGATTATATCGAAAAGGTTTACTTATTTTCTTCTAAATATAAGAGCGTGAACAGCGCGTGGTTCTCCTGAAAAAAAAACCGAAATACCATTGAAACAACTTCTACGGGAATGATCTGCTATACTTCAACATTGCATGGGAGCAGTTCAGCACAAAAATGGTGATCACGAATCGCGTGGTTCTCCTGAAAATGATATAGCGAACTGCTTACAACAGAGGCTTTGGCTGTTTTGCACGGCATACAGAGAACGCGAAAACACACTTGCAAGGAAGGGAGAGACAGAGTTCTCTCGGCGCAACGGCAACAACAACCGAGCACACAAACGGACGAAAACAACCGAGAGAACGCGCAATCGACCAGACCCCGCCCGGCTTTCCTCCTTCTTTTCCTCTTCAGTGAACAGCCATGACTACTATCGTGCGACCTCTCGAGATTTTCACTAAAGCGGGTACATTCAGCCTTCTATCGATTTTCTTGAAGTATTCCGGCCCACATGATATTGCAATTCTGTTTTAGCCTTCCGCAGCTCGTGCGTGTGGCTGGATGCGTACACTTCGCACACTGGCGAACGGCCGTGCTGGCAGTGGATGTGGAATAGAGGTGAGCTAGAGCACTTTTCGTCCTTGTATACTCGACTTGATTTACTCAATATCAATATTGTTGATTCACTTGGTAAAAAATTGGTTGCAGCCGATCATCGGGTAACGAACGAGGATGGCGCAATGGCGATGGTGGATAGAGTGAGGTATACTGTCCCTCATCTCACTCTTCTTTTGACTATCACTTGTCTTAGAGAAAACTAGTCTAGAAGGTATCGTCCGGACAACATTACCGGAAGTCTCTCACTCTCTTTTCCTCATCACAAATTTAAAATTCTCCTAGAAATAGTCTAGAAGCCATGTAGAGTTTTTTTCATAATCTCAATTCAGGATGAAGAAACTGCAAAGTCCCTCGATCATTTGCGGAGACCTCAGCAAGTTTGACATGCAGGCCAAGAAGTATTACAGGTGACATGTAAACGCAATAACTAGATTTGAATGACTCGTTTCAGTGAGCAGCAGTGTCTCTTCGCTCAAGGATCCGACGATTGCCGATCCGCCCTCAGCGTTTGCCTGGATCAGATCGCTAAGGCTGAGCCACTCACTGGATCCGGAATCGGGGTACGCGCTCCGTCCCTTTTCCACCAACAGTGGTCTCATTGCAGCCACCGCCTACTCTGGTGCTGGGCGGTCTTTCGGGTCGACTGGATCGAGCGATGGCGACATTGAACTCGCTCATTCCTGCTCAGACAACCAAATCCTCCTCTGTTTCGGCAGTGAATCCGAGCTATGTCCTGGACGGAAACAATCTCGTCTGCTTTCTGCCGAAGGTACATTCTAATCAAAATAAAGAGGGATGCCTTATAAGAGCATTCTCGTTTTTTTCTCCGTGTTCACAGTGACCATTTACAGGGACAGCATCATTTGGCCCTTACGCCTCGCGCCTTTCTTACAGAGTCCTGTGGAATCATTCCTATTATTCAGGTGAATGCGCAGATTTTCTTTATTACTAATGAATGATGAACGATGTATAATTATGTCTGTCTTGAGTAAACGAAACAAATATTTGAATAAAGTATCTATTTATTATTTAGCTGTCCATGATCATTTCCGTTCTAGAGTGAGACTCGAGTGACGACGCGTGGCTTCCGTTGGAATCTTAGTGAGTACCTTCTTTCTGCAATTTGTTTCGATATATTGCTTGCTACGGCTGCGATTTTGTTTTGATTTAAATGTTGTTGTAAATTGAAAAAAATTCAGAAAACGAGTCGCTCTCCTTCGGAAGAATGATCTCCACTTCGAATGAATTGATCAATGACGAAGTTGAAATAACCACCTCTGCGCCGGTCATTTTCACCCTCGAATTGCTCGGAACCGTGACCAGTCTTGATGAGCCACCCACATAATAGAAAAAAACACTTCGAATTCCCTTTTCGGGAGCCTTGGTAGGGCATACCCACAAAATAAAGAATTATAATTGTACGATTTAGTTTGTATAAATCGAATGACAATTTTGAGCTGCTGATGAAACCATAATAAAATATAAAGTCAAAACAAGATAGAGGCGCTGACATTTCCGTGATCATCTCTTACATTTAGCGTGTACGCCGACCTTTCGTCGATACAGCATATCCATTGTTGTTAGCATGTTTGCTTCCATGAACATTGCCTGGCGACTAGTGATCAGTGAGTGAGCACTACGCATCCTCAATGGCCATTCACTCATTCTTCCTTCTTCGTGATGCTGGTCTTCCTACTCGTCTTCGTAACATTCGTATCACTTACTCAAGGAGTTCGTTATTCATACCACAACTTTAACAAAATCTAATATTTTTAGATAGAAGAAGTGTGTTTCGTGCTCACTTTGCTCACTTTGAATCCAGCAGCGTGAGTTCGAATCTCGAAGGAGACCTTGTTCTTTTGCTAATTTTTATATGATACTTTAGTGTCCCGCAACGATTCACTTCGGTATGCTGAACACCTATGAGGAACCTTGACTGTGACTCGTCCAGTTAAGCGGAGGTCTATCACTCCTTAGTGGTTTTCCTCTAAACCCTCTAAACCGATTGATTAGAAAGTGATACCTATTATCTTCAAGAAGGAATAACAAGATAGGAGATTTTAATTCGTAACGATATATCATTTTGTGATACTACTTTATGGTGCTGCAGAAGTTCCCATGCCCACTACAAACTTACGAATCTCGCTATTTGCATTCCTGCAATGTAGTTGATGTGCGTTCTATACAACGCACACTTGCGCTGATTTACAGAAAACATAAAATAAAAGTTGTGGTACTCGGTGGTTTGAATTTCACATCTGGTAGACTATAATTATCAAACATCAATATTATATCAACTCTAATACGCTCTGATCAAAGATCCTAGACTGCAGTTCGATGTCTCACGACTACTACAATTTTAAAATGCTCGAAAATATCGGCATCTTTCCTTGTCACAATGCCTTTTACCGACCACATCCTCATTATTTATGCTGCCTACATAACTCTCATTTTTATTCTCTACATTTTCGAACTGATTGCAATTTTGAAAAACTGGAGAAATGTATTTAAAACCAGCTTCTACAGAATCTTCAGCGTGCTGGCAGTTGTGGTCAGTTGATGCATTCAAAAAAGTATATTTCTGTAAATTTTGTTCGATCGATTCATTCAGAACATTGCTGCATGTGTTCTCGGAACCTTTACTTTCCGTCTCGGCCTCTATCCATTGTTCTTTGCACTGTACGGTGCAATGGGTGCGAATAACGGCTGTATCACCGCTGCACACTCGTCAGTCGCATTTTGTCTGGAAGAGGCCCTCAAATATAGCAACTAAAACATGTCAGCATGACATTCCAGAGGAGCGTACTATCTCAATTGCCTCTCCGAGTTTCTTGGTGTTCTTCTCGCGTTCAATCGATTTACGGCACTCTACTTTCCATTGCGACACGATCAGGTTCACAGTACTTTTCAACGTTTTTGTACTCCTCTCATCTTCAGTTCTGGAGCAAATTCCTGTATTTCTCCATTCCACTGTGTCTCGGAATTGCAGTGGCGCCGTGTTGGTTTCTTGTCGACGATACAACAAGGTTTAGTGGTCCGGTTGTGGCAGTATTGTTGAATTTCAACTAGATTTCTGGCGTTGGGTGATTCGAACTCATCCTACTACGTTGTCGTTGCGACCTCGGCTACACCAGAGGTTGGAATTCTCAAATATTCGACGGATATCATTTTTGGTATATTGTTCAGCCCTCGATATGGTTCAACATGGTCATTGTCACTCTTGCTTCCAATGGTGTTGCTTCGATATTGTACACGGCATGCATAGCTCGACTATGCTTGAAATCTAATCGGTAATTCCTTTTTTTGTTTTACTTTAGCCAACACGACCACACTTTCAGACACAACACCATTGCCGAACGCAATCTATTCTTGGTTGGTTTCTGTTCGATGCTCTTCAGTCTGCCGTACATGACTGCCATGGTTCCGTTATTTATTTATTATTTTATTTAGCTAATCCTGAAGAGCATCGCTCAGATCTTCCGCATTTCTCAGATAATCTTCTATCGTAATCTGTCCACGGAAAAATCTGTACTTGGCGGAACGTTTGATATCGATCTCATGCGATTCATCACTTATCAAATTCCGTGGCTCTCCGATCTCAAGTGAGCGACTCGAAATTCAACTTATCCATTGGCTAAGTCGATTAAATTCACTCTCATCGATGTGGTCGTGCAGGTATCTCAGTCCTGCACCGATGGTATTCGTAACGAATAATTCCATTCGACGAACGATCAGGAAAATGTTCACGCAATAAATATTTATCGCAGCACAAGATCAATGACAAAAACAGTATCGTCGGGTCATGATTTGAGCATTACAGCAGTCATCTGTTAACGTTGTTCACGTGGAACTTCTTATCAGCGAGTGATCTCTGAAAAAACAATTTTTTTAACTGCTATCGAATTGCTTATCGCCATTCGAAAAATGTCCAAAAACCCCTAGAAGATTCTATCAAATATTAGGGAGCTAATGAATTCATTCTTCCTGAGTGGGTCGAAATGATGATTCTTTTCTATTGAGTCGTCACAGGAAATAGTGAGCGTACACTATTCCATTCTTCCATACCTGGAATTCTTTCCTTTCTTTCTTCAATGCTCCAGAAGGCGATGGAAAAACTCGCGTCGATTGTCCGTCCCGATGTTCAATCTCATCGGTGACAATTTCCAGCTTAGGAGCAACTGCGCATTCAGAAAGAAGATAGGTTGGGATCGACTCCACGGTCATTTTGTCAAAATTGTGGTTGAGCTCGAGGTGATGTTAATAGTGAACGCTGGACTCGGACTTCGCTCTACTTTCACACAGCGAATGCAGAGGGGGCGGGATTCAAGTGTGGGAATACGGAAGCGATAAGGAAATTGAATGTGTTTGGAATGTAGTCTAATACAATTGACATTTACAATTGGCAATAAATAAGTTGCCAGAGGATAAGGAGAACTAGGAGAGAGAGTAATTTCCAGAAGACGTTCAAAATAAATCACTTTTGAGCAGGACTGAGATTCGAGAATCAGAGATGAGTGCTTTGAATGAAACATAATCATGTCAAATAGTACAAATAATTCTCCGGTTCGCTCATCTATTTTTACACATTGATATGTTTTCCGTTTCTCGTGCCCACAAAACCGCCGTGTGTACGACGTATCTCTGAGAATATCCTGAAAACACGTTGTGTGCGGAGCTAAGTGATTGCTCATTTGAGTGGGTGTCTCGTCGGTTCGTGATCTTATTGTTTGCCAGAGAGGCGTCTATAAGAATCGACTCTTCACACGGTGCCAAACATCAATCCGAGATGATGCTCATTCTATTGGCTGTTATCTTTTCATTCTCAACGGCAGCCAAGGACAAATCGGTCGGAGCCCAAGGCCAACTAAAGTGTGGAACGGCTCCCCTACCACTTACGGAAGTCACGCTATGGGCTGAAGGTGGAGGTGAGCACTCTTTTCCGTACAACATTTCTTTCATTTCACATCAGTGACTCAAATTGAGATCGAAAAGTTAGTCGTAGCACTAGAAGATAATGCAATTACTTCTCAGAATCGGATGGCGTCGTGGCAAAGGCGAAAACGGACGAATTCGGTAACTTCCGTCTTTCGGGAAGTGGCAATTCGAGTGGAATGAGCAAACCGGAAGTTCGAGTGAGCCATCAGTGCAGTGAATCGGGCGTCGTCAGTCAAACGGTAAGGGTGTATTTCCTTGCCACAAACTCTGATAAATTCAAATCAGGAATGCCCTCGCAACGTCTCCTTCGCAATCCCCGCCACGTTCGTTTCCGATGGATCGAAGAACTACTACTGGTGACGTTTTCGTTATCTTGGCATAGCGTAAATGTGCGAGTTCAGGTACAAATTGGGCACTCGAAACCTTGCGACGAAGCAGCCTAACGAGCAACAGACGAACTGCACGATAGTCTCAACGACTCCAGCCAATCCCGAAACTCCTGAATCTCCTTGAAAATACAAATTGGCCGAAATATACGGACAACAATGTACGCGTATTATAGCCATTGCATTTTTCAGTGCATAATTACAAGTCCCTTGTGTTCTTCATTGCTTGTCTGAATATGAAATCATTATTTTGATTGAACACACGTCTCTTCACATAAATTTATTCATGACTGATAATATTTTCAATGAATTGAATGGAGGAGACAGTCTTCCACGTCGTTCCGCCCGTTGTAATCTTCTTTTTACGGAACATGCCCAGAAAGCCTTCCCTGAAAGAATAATTCGATATGAGTAGAGAAGTCGAGTGATCAACACAGTATTTTCTATCAGAGTTATTCCGTCCATCTGTTCCTTCCAATAATGCGCACGTTTTTACTTGAAGATTTGCTAGTACGTTCTGGATACCTTCGATGTCGCACGAATGGACCAGTAAAGAGCTCAATAGTCGGAACCTGTAGTCCCGAATGAGCGCAATGATAATGACTGCATCCCAGGCAGGGAAGCACGCGGTCATTCTCATCCACGCAATGTCCACGAAACCGAGATTGATGTTGAAAAAGGCAAAGTTGATGACGCAATAGTAGGGAATGTACACGAACACGAGTGGAACGAACGTCTGCAATAATCATTGTTCAAAAGTAACTATTCTCTCTATTCTACCTGCGCACACACGGCAATGAAGAGGGTTCGCTGCAGATGGTGCGCCTGGGCGGACAGTTTATCCTGCGTAGTAATGTAGTAGAAGGTGAGGGATCCAAGGGTGATTGCTATCGTGAACGAAGCGAAGATAATCACATCGAATGTTACCATCGAAATGAACGGACGGGGTTGGAATTCATCGTTCTCCTGCAAAATACGATTATGAATTTTCAATATTCCTTTTTGTCAGACTACCCAATAGTTCATGACGATCCATCCGTCGTTTAGAACCACTCCATATCTTCTCGCGAACTCATCACGAAGAATGTGAGTGCCGACTTCGTCAACGTCGCCAGTCAAAGCGTAGTAACACAAGAGATACCTCACAAATCAGATCGATCAGACAAGGCGCTGGATAAATTTCTGACCACACGACGAACTCCATGAGTGGCCAGATTGAGATAAATCCGATGAATTTCTTGTTCGAGAAGAGTGCGATGAGATGTGGACAGCGAACGGACCAGAAACGATAGATGAAGTGAATGTTCATGAGAGCAAAGGGAACAGTGAAACACGCACAGTAGATACTCGTCAGTTTCTGTAAATAATTATGGTTCATCCTTTTTCACTCTTTATTGTTTTCCCGTCGCCTAATTTAGTCGTTCACATTATCAATATTCGAAAATACCCCTTCATCTTTCCGTAATATTCGCCCTATTGTTTTTCACGCAGCAATTTTACCCTCGTTGGCATTCGCGGGGATTCCGAGAGGGTTGTCTACCTCATCAGGTAACAATACAATAAGACTAAGTAGTACCCTATCCTCGAAGGAAGTCTCTGTGACCACACCGAACGTCGTTCCAGTGATTACCGCGGCCTGAAATCGATTCTCTGAGTTGAAGTCAGAATTTGACCCTCACCATCCAAGCAAACTGCTCACTCACCGGTCTCGTCAGCAAATGCAAAGTGGAGAGAAAAATGTCGTAAGCTGCGAAGGTTGCGAGCAGATTCTTGTACGTACCGACTGACGATTTTGAAAAGCGACGAACGATGTAGAAGAGAAGCGCATTGAGTAGCACGCCACCACCTGACACGGATTTTTGTTCGTATACAAGTGTAAGCTCTTCTAAATTTAGCTTCCAGTTAAACTAACCCAGATGTGCATCAACGATGAAGTCAACGACCTCGAGAAGGGTCAGCATCGACTAAGAATTGCGATGATGACTGCTGAGCATGATGATTGAAAATACAGTACTCCTTTTCTGATAGTCCAACCGTGAGCACAATCTAACATTTCTCGAAGGATGTCACAGAGTGCTCATCCCACGCCTCGCAAAGGTTGTTATGACGGAGAAGGTCGAGTTGTCTGGTACTGTGGTGTGACGCAATACAGTACTCGTGATTTTGATACATTTTATTGATATTTTTTTTTAGTTTTCGAGGTTGAAATTGAAACTCCTTAAAACGCGTTCTCTGTAAGAACGGGAGGGGGGTGGCACAATGGCTTCAAAATGCTCCGATCGAGCTGAAATTTTTTTTGGGTACTCCCTAGGGGTCAGGTATACTTCTGGCAAAAAATTCATGTTGATCCATGCATTTCATGCATGAAAAATAAATTTCAGCTTTGACCCTCAAGTGATATACCATTCGGTAGAGCATCAAAAATTATGTCTAAAGCTCGGTTTTCAGCCTGTTTGGACAAAATTCGTTTGATTTGCATAACAAAAACTGCATTTTTCGAAGGTTTTTCATTTGAAAGACCCTGAAGATCTCATTTGCCCCGGCTAATTTTGTGCTCATTCGATGCGTCTTGAAATTCTGAATCGACGTGAATTTTTAAAAATATGAATATCGGTCGCGAAAGTTCGATTTTTTAACGTTTTCTATCACGCATTTGCCCATTTTCTATCGCGCAATCGACGTGGGTTCGAATCCGGACCGGTGCATAAATCTTTTGCCGGCATGTTTTCTCATGCAAATGGTGTTTTTCGACACAAAATAAAGTTATATATGCTCGTACTATGTTTTGACATTGTTTATTTTACAGTTTAGACTAATTTTTCGTCATACCTCACTGACGGCTTTAAACTCAAATCACCACAGGGGGGACCCTTGTGTGAAAAAGGTCGGAGAGGTGTGACCAAAATTTCACCTGAAAACTAGGCAAGGCGACTTCTAAACAACCTGAAGGCTTGTGAAAAAAGAATTCGTATCGAAAAACACCATTTGCATGAGAAAACATGCCGACAAAAGATTTATGCACCGGTCCGGATTCGAACCCACGTCGATTGCGCGATAGAAAATGGGCAAATGCGTGATAGAAAACGTTAAAAAATCGAACTTTCGCCACCGATATTCATATTTTTAAAAATTCACGTCGATTCAGAATTTCAAGACGCATCGAATGAGCACAAAATTAGCCGGGGCAAATGAGATCTTCAGGGTCTTTCAAATGAAAAACCTTCGAAAAATGCAGTTTTCGTTATGCAAATCAAACGAATTTTGTCCAAACAGGCTGAAAACCGAGCTTTAGACATAACTTTTGATGCTCTATCGAATGGTATATCACATGAGGGTCAAAGCTGAAATTTATTTTTTATGCATGAAATGCATGGATCAACATGAAATTTTGCCAGAAGTATACCTGACCCCTAGGGAGTACCCAAAATTTTTTTTAGCTCGATCGGAGCATTTTGAAGCATTGTGCCACCCCCTGCTGAGGGCCGTCCCGTTCTTACAGAGAATGCGTTTTAACTATTATTTTTTCCCTTTGTATTGTTATGGTGTGCTTGTAAGTCTCCGATTGAATCACCCACTACGATTGTTCCAAACATTGATAAGACCGAAAGATTGGTGCGATCAGATTTAGGTGTGCGTAGATGATTCATTACCAGATCTTACAAAGTTTTTTTTGCAGAATTATGTTAGTTGACTCTCTGAAACACTTGCAATTTACATGAATAATCGGTTTCACCTTCTTATTGGTTGTTTGAGTGCTCGAATGCATCATTGAGAGACACAATCATAGTTGTGAAATGAGACATTATGATGGAAGGCAACATTGTTCGCACATCCTCACATGGAATCGGACGTAGGAATCGGTATGCTGCAAAGAATGAGAGATATCTGTCCTCTGACTCATCTTCTCAACTGACTAGAATCCTTCTTGCTGTCTTTCTTATTCTGGCTGCTAGTACTTAATACTTTTATCCTGGCATCACGGCGAAGAACAAATCTGCTTTCCTTCTCAAGTTCTTCACTGTAGACGTCGAGGCTGCGAAGAACTTAAACTCTTGACCATCAAGAGATTAGTTCTTTATTTCCTACTCACTGATAAAGCTTTGTTAGCACTACTGACTGGATAAAGTTGCATGTTCAAATGTGAAATGATTGTTTCAATACTGAATTCTGGTGTCACAATCTCTCATGAATGTCCTTCAATCATAATAATGTGTTTCTTATCATCTGTGATCATCATTTTCTGGTCCGATGCAGTCGATTGAAATGATTCATCGTCCGAATAATCTTCTTATCAAATATTATTACGCAACTGTTACCGTGACAGGATTCATCTATAAATTACAGAGGTTTTCTGTCGCGTCTTTCTCGCATGGTAGTATTTTGAAGGGCCTTGTGCCACGATACTGTGCCTTGGCTGTGCATTTCTTGTCGTAGACTAACACACTCGAATGTTCGTTTGATCTTTTGAGTGCGTGCCTTCTGATAAAATTATCACATCACTGGTCATGCTGTCGTTATTCTGCAGTACCACGTTCTTTACTAGCATTTTATCTATTTTTTTATAGATAATGATCTTTCAACCCTTGCCGGTTTTATCCATTATCGTCGTGATTACATATGCCCTAGATGCACGCGTTGCTTGGATGCAAAATGTGTTCAAGCATCGATACTTGACAGAGTTACTTGAAGTGAGACACTTTCTGTTCAGAAAGTATGGATTGCTGATTTATTTCAGAACGAAGCGTTGGAGGTCGCCGAGAGTAAAGAGTTCACAATCAATCACGTATTATCTGTCCTTTCAGCGACCGAACTCGTCGAAATATCAACCGAATGTAAAGAAGTATTTCGTTCACACTTATAGAATAGAAGTTGTTTTAACAGGATCTCGATTTGATTATTGAAGCATTGCATAATCCCACTGCTCATAAGGATTTCGTCCGTTTTGTGTTAGCAAAAAGTGAGTAAAATTAAATGACTATAAGCAGTACTAGAAAATATTCCACGTTTTTTTCAATTCCAGTTCTCGATTCTTCTGGAAAGAAAAGCCCTGCCATTCTGCGAGGTCACTTTCACTTTGCTGGTCATTATTCCGAATGTGCGCAAATTGATTACAAAGTTGATGAAAGGGAACGAACTTTCAAAGGCGCATACTTTCGGTAAGTATTCGCGCTGAGTTACATTCCGAAATTTATGATTTTTTTAGCACAAATCTCGATCCACTCTTGCGGCCAAACAGCGGAAACGACTCTTGCACCCTCGATTTACCGTGTTAGTTAGACAGATTGATAAAACTAAATAATACGAAAGGTGTCTTTTAATTTCAGCTGGAAAGGAATTTGATGTATTCTGGAGAGTAGGCTTCTGTCTGCCTGCATCCTGTTCAAGTGCGGAGCTGATCAGTGTTTTCAGGCCAGGTAAAGATCTCTTCATTCCTAAAATCTCTTCACTTACCAGTTTCATTTAGATTCGGGAACAACGATTGACAATCCTGTTTGTCAGTTCACAAAACCGGGCGATTTGACACCTGAAATCAGTGCTGGTTTCTACATTACTCTGTCAGTTCGGATCGAATTCCATTTACTTTTTAAATTTTAGGAGTAGGTTCGACCTAAAAGACAGATAAATGCATTGATTATAAATTCCAGTTCGATAATGGGATTGATCGTTACAATCTGTATTGTCTCTGGTCTAGTTGAGTTTTATTTTGATGAAAAGCTATCGAAGACAACATTCAACCAAAGTGAGTGTGTTATCTAACTGTATTGGAACGAATTATAATACCACGATTTTTCATTGCCTAATTATTTTCCATTTTTGTTCAATTCAGGTTTGGGTTGGAAATTGTTCATGTCGTTCTCTCTTTACTCCAATATTGCTTCTATTTTCGACGTCTCTCAATCGGCTAAGGTTTATTATTGAACTTTTATTGAAGAGCAACTTTTATTGAATATTCCTGCAATCTCGTCTCTAGGAGGGCCAGATCAGTCCGATCAATTGCATTCGTTTCTTTTCAATGGTTTGGGTGCTTCTGAGTCATCTCTTGATTAACTTCATCAATGTTGTCGGTAAGTTTTTGCTGAACACAACCAAAAGAATATTCGCATTTCAGCAAACCCGATCGACGTATACGAGCTTGCTCGTGATATCACATCTGAAGCCATTTTGAATGCGTATTTCGCCGTTGACTCATTTTTCTTCATATCCGGAGTGCTCCTAACTTTTCTGTGGTAAGCAATTCGAAATGTGATTATATTGATAAGCGGGATAATTGCAGGTTTAAGATCCATGCTCGTCAGCCTAAAGAGACAATGTCGATCTACGGTTGGATAATGTTCTACGTCCATCGCATATTAAGGTCCCAATTATATCACAATCGTTCGAAGCAATTATGGACCTCAGAATCTCTCCTGCTTTCTACATGGTGGTACTCTTCTACTCATTTGTCCTGAAACAGATAATGAGAGACACTCCGTTGAGTTTGGAATCTTCTGTCTCATCGGACTCATGCGGGTGAGATTAATCCATAGATTCACATAACATAGCTATTATTTCAGCACAACTTGGTGGCTGGAACTTCTCTACGTACACAATTGGGTGCATGATGATGTATGAATGATTCTCAGAAAAAGTGTTCTAAATTGTATCTTCAGTGTGTTGGCTACAGTTGGTATCTCGCTTCGGACATGCAGATCTTTCTATTCACTCCTCTAATTATCGTTCCACTCGCGATCAAACCTATTCTCGGGCTTATCGGTGTGTTCCAACTTCCCGTTAATACGCCAATGCCCTTCTTCAGTGGCTGCTGTAATCTTCACAATCAGTACTGCAACAAACATCTTCCTCGTTTACCATTTCCATTGGCCAGTGCGTTTTTTTTATATTCTCGAGAATGTCGATTAAAAATGGTCATTGGATTAAAAATGGTCGTTCAGGCAGAAGCGAATTGGTTCCATCCCAAAGATCCAGAAGAAAATAATATGACGTATGTGAAAATTTTTGACCTTACATAAATCGAATTACAGTAACTACAACATTCTAATGTACGATTCGCCACTAATTCGGTGTCAGGTATTTGCCGATTTTTATTACTATTTTGGTGCAGTATCTTTAGATTTACATCATGGGAATGGTCGTTGGCTGGTTCATGCAGACGAAGAAGAAATTGAAAATTCATCCGGTATTCGACGCATTCTCGATCGATAATTTATTCAAATGTAATATTCAGATCGTCTATCTTTCGTGCTGGATAATCGGAATATCGCTCATGCTTACAGTCTTGCTCGGATTGCACGACCAAACGAATGGAACTGTCTTGAGTCTGTTCTGGAGGTCAGTATTTCACCCTGTACATGAAAAACACACTCTTTCCAGAGCAATGTATTCTGCGTTCTCCCGTCCTGCCTGGGGCATTGGTCTTTCCGCAATCGTCATGTTGTGTTACTACGGATACGGAGGTATCTCCTCCTGCTTTGAGGCTCTATCGACTCTTTCCATCTTACAGGTCCCATAAATTCTTTCATGACCTGGCACATTTGGGTTCCACTTGGTCGGCTCTCATACTGCGCCTACCTTATCCATATTCCAGTAACCACATTGTGCCAGATCACCAATAATCATCTCGTTGTAGGTAATTCAGCTAGTGCTGTCGCTGTCGACCGATGAATTCTACTTCTCTAACTTTATGGAATTTGTAAGAACATAATTTACCGAGGAAATACAAATTTGTAGTTTATCACCCGAGTTGTCTCCATCACTGCCGTCACTTTCTTCTTTGCATCTTTCTGGAGTGCCTGCTTCGAACTGAGTTTCGGACGGGTGAGTTCCATGTTTAGAAGAATTAGATCTGGAAGGAACAGCTTTTTAGATGGAAAAGCTGCTGCTCGGTGGAGTCAGAGCACCGCCGAAGTCGAGCGCGAAAGTAGACGAAACAAAGGATATGGAGCACATACGATTGTGATACCACCTTCGATCGAATAAACTTTTAAATTTCATTCAGTCTAATAATTATTTTCGAGTAGGTTTTCCCTTCTGGAGATTAAAACCCAATATTTATGTTTCATTCATTAGTTATATTGATCAATTGCTAATTGACAATGGCATTTTACGTTCCTCCCAATAATGTAATGATTCGATCATTCACTGAAAGAAAAAAGGACCGCATACGTGTTTCTAACTTGATGGAAGTACTTAACGTTCCCACTCAAAAAAATTGCATGAGAACTTGGGAGTAATTTACTACGGATTCTTCAACTTCCAACCATTCTTCCATTGATTAAACTGGTTAGCGTCATTGACTCAGTTTTCTTCCGTTGCTATCGCTATTGTTTCATTGTCAGTAGAATCGAGTAAAATCGATATAGTCGAATGATTTACTATCAGTGCGCTCACATTTATGTGCACTACTTTCAAACTTTGCTTTTGCAAACATCCAGAATGCTCTTTATTGGGAAACAAACATGTAAAGCATACACACAACCGGAGATATGAATGGAAATAAAAGTCAGAACGGATCGGTGTCTGCATTGACAGGTAATCATCGTATCTGTTCACTTCCTATCCATGAATAACTGAATATTGAAGAGATGTGCCCCGCCATCCACTGGTAGTCTGACACCTTAATTATGTTGAATTTAATATCATTTTTATGGCATTATCATTTGAAAAATACCATTGATGTATTCCGACTGCGAACTGTCGGCTAGGAAGATGATCACCTCAATTGATTCTCACTCCACATACTTTTATTTGTAATCACCTTTGCGATATCAGCAGTGGACGCTAATTTTCCTGCTGGAACACATCCCGGAGTCTCCAAAAATTTTGACGCTAGCTGAACAACTTCATTAAGAAGATGACATTTATTGACGAAGAAACCTCCCCGACAGCCGACTGTACTCCCGAACCAGCCGCGATATTAGTGGAGACAAGTCCCGGTCTGAAGAGCGAATTTTAGGCTATATTTCCATATTTCGACGTGGAAACAGCACTTACTGCACCGAGTTAACTCTGATTCCATTCTTGATAAGATGCCCTGCCATTTGGACAGTGAGATAATCCTGTGCAGCCTTTGCAGCGCCATAGTACGCGTGTACCTGAAATTAATAGGTACAAAGAAGCAGTATTGCGGTCATCACTTGATTCACGAATGGCATGGCTACGATGGAAGATACATTCACAATTACACCTTTAGACTGAATGAGATGAGGTGTCGCAGCTTGAACCATCAGAAGCACACTGGGATTCATCGTTCGATTAAATTTGATGTGATTAATTACGCATTGCAGTGAATGTCAATCATTCTTCCGAAATGTTCAATGTGACATTGAATTCCGATGGCATCCGGATCTGTCGAGACGAATCCGGCACAATTTATCTAACATTAGAAATATTTAATCGGCTTACACAAAAAGGAGAACTTACTAGGATATCAATCTTCGAGAATTTTTTGATAGTTTCGTCAACAATTCTTTTCGGCTCTGTTGGATCGCACAATTCCGCAACAATCTGAATTAACCAGCTTGCGCCAAAATATGTAGCCGAAACCGTATGAATATCTTCCTCATTCGATCCAGCGGAAAGCATCTCGTTCTTCGCATCCTCAAAGTCGAAATCATTTGCAGAGCGGATGAATAGGCAAACCTCAACGGAATCCATTGGGTCTTTCGCATCCGGGCGGCCGATGATTACTATCTTCGCTCCTCTACCCGCTAGCATTTTTGCTGTTTGGCGACCGATTCCAGATGATGAACCTCAACTTACTTGTTAGTTGACAGAAAGATCAAGGAACTAACCAGTTACAACAGCCACTTTTCCATTGAAGTAATTATCAGATGGCATGTCTGTTTCATGCAAAAGAAGCCGATTGCACTTCTCGACGATAAAGAACTACATGATGTGCACCATCAAAACCTCGAGTAAGCTTGGTAAAATAGAATGCGAATAGGGAAAAAGTGAGATGTTATTAAAGAGCATCGATGATATTAATTTACAAATAATAATTATAAATTATTGAATACTTGTTGTGAAGATCGGAAACCATATCACAGCGGAGCAGTTGAAAATAGGAAAAGGATAAGATGATTTCAAATTATCAGTTGCTCAATTACCAGTTGCTCAAGCTATTGATTCAAGTTATTTCATTTGCGCATAAGCCAAAGATCTGACAGATTGATTGATTGTTATCTCATCTTGAAATGGACATCCATGTTTGTTTACAACTGCGAGCTATGTAATGATGGGAAGTATGTCTGCCATTTGTTAGCAACTGTGTGAACGTGCAATGAATGATTCTAATTTCGCTTGGTACATACATTTTATTTGAATGAGAACTTTTACTTTGCAGTTTGAGACTCCACGAAGGCATTCTAGCTAGCTTCAATATGGATTGTTTAGAATGACTAAGGATTTTCTGCTCAAATAAAATTAAACCAAATCAATTGCAAATCATAATCTTCGTATCGAGAACGGCTTTGAGTAAATTTTCAGGGCACGTTAGTACGTTTTTTTTACAAGATTCCGCATTCGTGTTTGAAAAATGAGTTTGTCTATGTCGTATAATAACTGCAAATCAATGGAACATTCAAGCCGAACATGGATATGAAAATTCTTTATCGACGACCGGCCATCCATTTAGCATACACAATTTCGAATAATAACGATATCACTGAAACTCCAAGTCCAATGGCGAGAAAAATGAGTGGGTACGTGAGTGAAGTCAAGGACGTCGCTCTTGTAATTGCAGTATTGAGGGGTGTGATCGAGTCGACGTATTGCATCGATCGACGCAACTCATTGAAGGGGAAGGAGCGAAGTGCGAACAGGGAATTCAGCTGCAGTACCATTTGTTAGATCATCACAAATCTCTAGAAATTATCATTCGTCAGGCTCCAAATTTCAATACGATCTACCTAGCTATCTAATCTTTCGTACAATTCGTCGCAAAAGAATGAGAGACGCATAATAATTAGTGCGATCGGGTTTCTCTAGATTCTGTCGGGTAAAAGACAAACGTGCTCACATTATCGGCAGTGTAGATGGAAAGTAGAGCGAAATTGACTTTCTCGACTATTCGAGACGATACATTCCTACTGAATACGAAATTGTAAGGATCTCCATTGATCATCGTATTGGACAGCCAAGGAACTTTTGCCACTGTCCCATCAAGGGCGATTCTGAAATATTTCGTCGCCAAAATTTTTTCTTAGAAATTATTTTCAACAATGTCTATTTATTTATCGTCTATTTATCGTCTCTTTTTTATGCGAAAAAGTGATAAAAGCGGCGCACTCACCCCGACAGAACGCAGTCCTGTAGCGATGGAGTGATGGAGAGCAACGTTTGATCAACATCAAAGAAGAAACCGACAATCGAATTGTTCTGACAAGTCATTGTGAGACGATCGAGCACGGAATCAAGGTAGATGCCGACGTTCGAACTACCGAACATGTTGAAGAGCTAGAATAAGTTTTCATCAGCAATAAAATGTTCACAAACATCCTCATTGTCGAGCTGCGTGGAGCCGGTTTCGAATAACAAATTTCGCTTGCCACTTGCGACCTGGACAGCTAGAGATGAGAGAAGGCTGAACAATTAACGTCTATTCTCGTCAATGATTTAACTTACGAATTGGTCCTTTCCTCAAAGAAGACGTTGTTGCCGTTGAAGTAGCTCTGATAGACGGCATTCACGAAGTAGAAAGCAACGGTTATGCAGATGTGGGCAGTGTAGTTCACCGTTTGAAGGGGAAAATGAAATGTCCTTTAATTAATTACAAATTGCCTAGTGGTTTACTTACTGGAGTCGGCAATGAGTGCCTCGTGCGGACTGAGTCGATCAACTTGAATAGCAGAGCGGAAACCACCCGAAGAACGAAGAACACGATTAACATCCATATCGGAAACACGGTGTAGAATTCGAGACTTGAAGCTTTTATGAACATTCCCTCTCGGGGAACAGATTCATAGAATCGCATCTGGATGAGAAAAAAATGATGTTGTTTGAAAAGAAGAAAGACTTACTCTCAGCCAGTTGACATTCACAGAATACTTGTAGTCGAATGCATCTTGCGGTAGGAGGAACACGGGAAGAGCGGGAGCGAAGACTTCCTGTCGATGTATGGCACCATCGAAGTACGATGTACACATGCTCCCATTGCAGAATCCTGCAAAACTGAAGACTTTTTCGAGATGAATCCCGTCGTGACCGACTTATTTCATCGTAGTGCTCGATCTCTAATGATTTACACTCGAAAATCTTCGCAATAGTTCGCCAGAATTCCATGTAGACACCTTCGTATTGGGCATTGACGTCCCGTTTGAAGAAGTAAGGGTAGAAGTTGGTCTTGTAAGCAAGACGGAGACTCAAATCACGACATGGAGAAGAGAAGGAAGACATGTCGACGATGTGGCTCGCACCCAGTGAGAAGGGAGAGTACGCAGAAGGAAAGGAGGATGAGAGACTGGAAACCCGGAAGGACTCGCTTTCTTCCTTTATGTTTGCTCGATCCCTTCAGACACGACTTCTGTCTCTGATGACAATTACAACATACATCAAACAGCCAAAAGTCAGTTTGGGACTGCATTTACTATTTGATATAGGAAGGTATGGAACGAAAATTTATGCGTGGCTCCTTCCATGACCTTTCAGGCAGATCATGGAAATCGCAGAATCGCAATTTCCCGAATTTCCCGACTTTGAAACCGGGAAAAATATTTTTTCCGAAAATTCCCGAAAATATTTTCCCTGCTGTGCACAACTTGCACTTGGCTAGATCAAAAGATACATTCAAAAAATTTATTTCATGAATACATGGAAAATAAAGTAAACAGGCGTGATCAGCATCTAGAATTTATTCCTCCTCTTCTTTCTTTCTATCAAACCTATACAAACAAGGGTGTAACTTGAAACCGAAAGAACTATCCTTATCTATTACTTATTGTGTACACTCTAACCTTCAGAGCTTCAATCTTCTTTCGGACGCAGCCACACAATAGCTGAAATGAAATAACTTGTCGGACTCATCGGTCAGAAATATTCACAAAAAAATCCGAAAGAAAAAAATTACCTCCTTTCGAACGATCGGTGATGTGAAGAGCAGAAGTACTGGATCGATGAAAGAAGAAACAGCATTACACGGGAAATACTGTAAAATAAATTGTTATCATCATATTCATTCGTGTGAAATTTGAAGATCTCGTAGTCCCCGAGTAATGGCCCCGAATTTTGAAAGCAGACATATTTTAAGAGGTCTCATTATTCGCCGATACCAATAAAAGCATATGTGGGAACAAGTGGTTTGTGCAACTCAGAATAATGGAAATTGCCACAATTACAAACGCCCACTTAACAACATTCGTCTTTTTACTCACCAAGGCAATCGCGTCAGCTTGGATACTGGTATCGTTTTTAACAATACCTATGAACCACCACAGCTGCAATGAACACTTTTACGATTCATGAGATGAGATGCGGGAACCTGTTGGCCGGCCTTGGCTGAGTGAGCCACTACCGAGGCCATGGAGCACCAGCGATGGGCTCGTTCGATCCGAAGAGAATTGGCAGCCGCTGCCGATGACGCCCATCCTCCTCGTTGAACAGTCTACAACAATCAATTAATTCATAATTTCCTTCTCTCCCAAATATTTGTCGCTGGTTATGGAAAGAATAAGGGAAATAAAGAGGGAGAGTGGGCATGAAAACTTGCAGTCTGTTTCCTGTTTTGGCGAAGCTTCCAACCGATGAGTATAGTCATAACGAGAGTCGAGACAAAAAAAGACAAAGTAAAAATAAATGTTGACAGCTTTGGTCATCTGAAAATATTTTCTAATCATAGCAATAATTTTCCAAGAACAACAAAAGTGGGAATTTTTCCCGTACCGTGAACCAAAACTTTTCGACTCCCAAGAAATGACCATAATTGTTTGTGGTCGGAGCATAGACGGCCTGAATTGCCATTTTTGTTTGATTAAAAACTAGCCGGGCTACGCCCGGCTAGACCCTGCGGGTGGCAAGCAGCCTGCGGCTGCAATGAGGCTCGCTACGCTCGCCAGCGTGTGCGCAACGCCGGGTTGTGATAGTCATCTGCGAGCGCTTCGCAACGCCGGGTTATGTGTTTAGTTTTATCCCAGTCATGTGCCTACGCTTGCAAAAGGCTCGTGAGGACTGAACTACGTTTGGGCTAGTGGACTACATTGTAAGATAAAACATTCACAGTCGCGGACCGAGTTGGCATCGTCCCTCGCGAAAGGCTCGTGGGGCCTCGGGCGATCCGAAAAAAGATGGGATGAGGCCACTGCGTGGCCCCATCCCATCTTTTTTCGGCTCGCCCTCGGCCCCACGAGCCTTCCGCCAGGGACTCGCAAGCTTCGCTCGCTACGCTCGCTCGCCAGATGACGCCGGGTTAAAAACGCGTTAAACACGTTTCCCTATTGCGAAATATTGAAACATTATCAGTAAACATCGATTGGCATCGACTCTGAGCTTACTGTACTCAAAAACGCGAGTACGCACTTAAAAACGCATCAAAACACGTTTCCCTATTGCGAAATATCTAAACATTACCAGTTAACATCGATTCTGAACATTAGAATAAAATTCACGATCGATTCGGTTGAGTTTCAGCTGAAAATGGCTCGAAAAATAGGTTATTGCATCATCATTACGCAATATTGCATAGTGATGACGAAATTGATTAGTGAGTTTTTGAAAATTTTGATTACAAGTAGTTTGGTGCCAAGTACGATCGATTTGGTTGCGTTTCCGGTGAAAACGGTGGAAAAAACGGATTATGACGAAATGATGACGAAATCAATTATCGATTTTTTTTCGAAAATTTTTTTCATGAGAAGTTGTTTGGTAAAGGTCCGAGGGGTGTACGATCGTTTTGAGCCGAGATATGAGCAAAAAATTTCGAGCGTGACAGACAAACATACATACAGACAGACAGACAGACAGACGGACAGACAGACATTAACTTTTTATATTACTTAGTAATGATATCATCCAACCTTTACGAAATCAAACACAATATAACAGTTGCAAATCGTTGGTGAGAAAAATTGAGCGAATATTAGGATGCAGATAAAGCTCTTACTCCAGAGTGGTTTGTACTCTCTTAAAGAACGGCCTAATCATTGCATTTAGCAAGTTTTAGCCATAAACATTAACAAACTGACACGGGATTCCAAATGCCCATGAAGCGAACTCCAAAACAAAAGAGTTTGCCAATTGTCATTGCTTCGGCAAAGATGTGGGTGGAATAAGTTAATGATTTCATTGTCCAATCTGGAATCGAGAAGAGAATCATTTCCATGGAATTTTTTCACCTCTATCGTCGATCCAGAAGCGCACGTCTATTAGACGAATAAACCAATTAGAAAAAATATTCATTGTCGCTGATAATCCTATAATAGAATCTTTCATGGAACTGTGAATTGTTTAATGTCCAAACCTGTCGTGATGATGAATATATAATATGCACCTTGGAGCGCCTTTTGCTTAGTGGAAATGAGCTGGGAAAATTCTTATCAAAGATGAAGTGAAAAAATTAAAACTATTAGCAACTCTTGTAAGAAAAAAAATCAGACTCAGAACAAAGAGAAACAACAACACTCATCAATATATATCATGTTTTGCCCACTTTGAAAATGAGGCCGATGTAAAGAAAACAGCAGAATGGTTCAATTATATCACAATATATATCGCCTACATTCCACGTGCTCGATTGGGTTGAATTAGTTGAATTCATATCTGGAAATCAAAGCAGCAGAATTACTTTTATAAAAAATTAAAATTTTTCATAAATGAAGTGTAATTATGAAATAAATCAAATTTATTTTGTAAATTTATATTCGTTAATTATACTGTCACCGAAGTCCGAGAATGTTGGAAGGGTTCACAATAACATGCCAGTACGAACTAACACTGCTGTGAAATTTGGAAAGGGTGAAAATTGTTCGGGGAAGGCGTAATCAGGAGCTCTGTTCAATTAGGAGTACTTCAACATTCGCTGCTTGTGTATCCCTTTGGACAACGTCAATGTAGGCGTTTTTCAAGTTGGAAGATCTACTGCAAGTTTCGGAGAAAGATGCTATTGATTGCCGAATGACTAGCTCGCAGCTATCGTGATTGATTTTTTTCTTTGGAAGAAAATGATAGAGATCACAAAAATTGAATCACAGTAACGAAGAGATCACTAGCGACTTCATAACCTATTCTAATTCAAACAACCCGTCGATTCTCACTTTCCCTTTGAGAAGGAGAAAATTAGACAAACAAATTGTAACCGGTAACCTTCACGGATATTGTAACTGTTCCTTGGCTCGAACTGGAAGATATGAGAAGAGACTAAGAAGGAGGCAGAGGGGGGGGGCGGCGGCGGCAAGAGACTGAACCGACAACCTTCTGATAAAACTATCTGTGCCCCTACCCCGTGTGAGTTTATGATGTCGCCGATCAACCCATTCACATTGAACGGGAAGTAATTACGCGTCGTGACTTTTAGACACTTTCAGAATTACATCTGGCGAATCTAATGAGCTGCAGAATTCTTTGTGTTTCATGGATGCTGCATTTGATAAATATAATAGAACAAACATGTATGATGCATTAAGTGTCACTGCTCTAGTCGAAAATGAGATCGCAGAATGACTGGAGGAGACGACAAATGAGACGATTTCGTCTTTTCGTCTCCCCTAGTTCATTTGTTGGCCTCTACTAGACGCGATTCGGTCTACCCCAAACAATTCATTTTTCGTCTTCCCCAGTCATTCCGCGCTCTCATTTTCGACTAGAGCCGTGACACCAAATGCACCATCACTGAACGCATTTATGAAATTTCCGGCTTTGAACCTGGTTGAGATTCTGGTGTATCTCGGCTAGAAAGTTGCGCCTGGGTGCAAAAAAATATAAGAAGAGCAAATTATAAGAAAAGGAGCCATATACTCAGTCTCTTCGATCGAGTGCACATCTTACGATTTCACAGGCAAGTCAGTGAGAGTATGAAGAAGAATCAATTCTGGCGTCATTCGTTAGCGGGTTCACATTATCTTCGTATTCATTGGGCGTGTAATGTAATTGTAGTATGGAATGCATTAACGCAATATCGAATTTGTTTTTACTAATTCTTCCACCCCGAATGTTAACAATTGATTGGTATATAAAAACAGTAATACAAATTGAGAATTCTGCGTTTTTCCTTTCGAATCGGCAACTTCAAGGAAAATGAAGTGAATGAATGACAGAATGCTACAAAATAGTTCCAGTCTCACAGACTCATTGTCTTTCCATAGATAGCTGAATATTGAAGAGATGAGCTCCTCCATCGACTGGTAGTCGTGCGCCTGACAGAAATCTAACTAGACTAAACTCTGGTGTGCGTCCCCAACGTGGGCCCAAGTAAAACGGGGTACCCAACTAGGCAACTAGGGCCCAAGCAGTAACCCAACTTGGGTCCACGCAGTTCTTGCCCCGTCGCGTCTAGCACGCACCTAGCCTAAAAGGTCCTTTTTCGCATTATGTTTTGACTGCCTTCGGGCACGAGGGCGATTGACTGTCTACGTTCTTACGATCTGTCTACTGCCTTTGGATGTGACCAGTCCGGCATGTTCTAATCGTACAGGCCTTTGGCCTTTTTTTACTATATGAGATTACTGTATCTCATGCTACTATAAAAAAGAGGGCTGAAAGAGGGTTTCCAACTTGGATCCAAGCAGGAACCCTGCCTGGGCCCAGGCCTGGTCGCAACTTGGAAATTTGTTTGGACGGGGGGGATGCACACCAGAGAAGGCTATTCTAACGATACCGTTGATGTATCCTGACTGGGAACTGTCCGCGAGAAAGATTATGGCCTAAAATGTTTATCTTGGGGAATGTTATCATCAATTTTCGAGAATCACCTTGGCAATGTCTGAAGTTGAAGCTAATCTACCAGCTGGAATGCACCCTGGAGTCTCCAGGAATTTAGAGGCTAACTGTAATTTCAATAAATATCATTACAGTTATTCGCAAACAAACTTCTCCGACAGCCGACTTCATTCCCGTGCCAGCAGCGATATTAGTAGAGACAAGCCCTGGTCTAAAGAGCAACAGTTCTTCCTTAGTTTGTTTCCAAAATACTCACTGCACCGAGTTCACTCGTACTCCTTCCTTGATGAGATGTCCTGCCATTTGGACAGTGAGATAATCCTGTGCTGCCTTAGCTGCTCCATAGTATGCATATACATGAAATGAACTCATAAATATAATTCAAATTATCTTCATTACTTGATTCACGAATGGCATGGCTGCTAGGGAAGATACGTTTACAATGACTCCCTTCGATTGAATTAGATAAGGAGTCACGGCTTGAACGAGTAGAATCACACTAGAGAAACATGGTGTGAATATTATTTAATTGAGTAATTACGCTTTGCAGTGAATGTCCATCATTTTTCCGAAATGTTCAATATGACACTGGATGCCAAGAACAGTCAGATCCGTCGAAACGAATCCGGCACAATTTATCTTGCGTGAAGAAAATTATTCTTATATATCAAATAAATTACCTACGAGGATATCAAGCTTGCTGAATTTTTTTATGGTTTCGTCAACGATTCTTTTTTGTTCTTCTGGATCACACAATTCCGCAACAATCTAAATTAAGTTGATTCAATCAGAATAAATATCCTAATAGAACCGTATGAATATCTTCTTCTTTTGATCCAGCTGATAGAATTTCATTTTTTGCATCCTAAAAGTCAAAATCGCGTTCGAAGCTAATGGCGTATTAATACACCTCAACGGAATCTGTGATTATTTTCGCATCAGGGCGACCGATGATAACTATTTTCGCTCCCCGAACTGCAATCATTTTCGCAGTTTGGCGGCCGATTCCAGAAGATGAACCTTGAATGTTAGGATGAAACAAAGAATGGATCAATGATCGAACCGGTCACTATCGCGACTTTTCCCTTGAAGTAATCATCTGATAACATGATTGCTGCTAGAAAAAAATATGCTAGTTCCATGGACATTCAAAACGATAAAGAACACACAATACAACATGAGTCCAGTGCTCACTCGGTAAACTAGGGGATTGAAAGTGAATTGGCCGTATCTCAGAAATGAAAGACGGATCGAAAGGGAGAATCATAAGATTCTCGTTACGTTAGCTCATTTATATGTGGATCGAAGGTCGAATCGGAGATGTTTATTTAGAAAAAAGTGTGTTACAATGAAAGTGTCATGGGAAAAGCGCGCGTTTTTTTCATTCATAAAGAACTTTTTATCAAGAGTCGCTAATCTATTCTGGCCAGTCGATGGAGAAAGGTGAACTGGCGGAAGAAGAAAAAGAAGAGGGTGACATAAAGAAAGGTCGTTCTCCTTAATTTCCTGTTGAGATTGATTGAAGCTTCGCTTTGATTTTTTGCACGCAGAATCCAAAGATCTGATTAAATTATGTCGGAATACTTACAATTGCCTAAAAAAAGAAACCTCTTTGCGAAGAATCTTAGACGAAACAAGAAGTAGTACGGGTTCGATGAATGACGTAATGGAATTCGCGATCAAATACTGAAAAATAAAGTGTTTAGTATTCTCATCAGAAATATGATTGTTGACAATTTTTCTTGCAAGTAAAATAAAGTACAGATTGGGTCTTCTAACCACATGCTAATGTAAATAACGGGGCGAGGGGAATATTTGTATTATCAAGCTCCAATTTTTTCCTCACGCACATAGCTGATCATGGTTGCCTGAAACTTCGCGTCGTCGAGAATAATTGCGATGAACCAGAGAATCTGTAAATGCCTCAGATCCAGAAACTGCATAAAGTAGAGGGTTGTCAGATCGAATGAAAAATTCGCCACTCGCGTCCATTTTGGTCGCTCTAACTGGTGTGAGAGCACGAAGAATGAAGAAGTGGATTCGAAACTCTGATATTCCTAATCATATAATATATTATAAAATATGATACCTGTTGTGCTGCTTTGAGTGCATGAGCAAAGGCCAAGGCCACGGAACATCCGGCGAGTACTCGCTCGTGACGAATTGCACTTGTACTTCCTGATGCAGTCCAAGCTCCTACTTGAGCTATCGCCTGCGAAAAATCGTTCAAACATCTTCCCGCTCCTTTCTACTGTTAGACTCAACTCTAGAAATCAATAGTTATTCTCACAATTTTCTTCCTCTCCTGAACGAGTTTGTATACTGTGGCGATGCACATCGGTCCTGCCGCAACGAAGAAAAGAATGTACGAAGCCACACTGATAGTCTTTGCAATCTGAATATTGTTTATGATGATCGAATAGACGCTTCTATCCAAAATATCATACCACGTTCTCTCAAAAGTAAATTGATCAAACCTTGAGCCAAAACGCTGTGACGCTCAAATAGTGGCCGTAGCCGTCTGAAGTCGGAGCAAATGCAGCCTGTATAAATCGTTACTTTTTTATTTCGATTTACTCAAATAAACCTGGACAAATGGCATGAAGCAATAAAAGACGAAAGGCGAGAAGAATTGAAGACCCATGTAGATACGTGTGCGATATGGAGACCAAAAATGTTTGAACTTCCTGAATAAATAATATTCTTGTAGATGATCATCCACTATTTTTGGAAAACTCACAGAGGACACCACACTGACGTGAATCGAACGGTCACAGAGAGAATCTTTCCAAAAGTTATCGACGTAGCAAAGACATGCGATAGATATGAGAGAATGTTCATGAACGTGCCTGAAGTAACTGATAAAGTAGATAAAATACCGTCATCTATCTTGTTTGCGTACCTCTATTCTGGAAGATTTTTAGTCGTATGTCGAAAAGACGAATGATGAGATTCATGCACACATTTAAAATGATAGACAAGCCTAGCAATAAGAAATTATCTTGTTTGTTACTGTGAATTTGAATGTTTTCGAACCGGTCACTATTGCGAATTGGAAGTATGGTCCTTTGAGATCTTCCTGCGTAGAGCGCTTGAGCTGAAATTTATATTAATCAGTCTGTTTGCCGAAAATCCCTTGTGAAACAAATTCAAAATGTACGCACTTTGACAATGAAGGTGGCGTAGAGAATACTGAAGATCGGTTCAATGATGTCACTGTACACAGCAGTGGCGTCCATTGAATTGGCTCTTTCAGCACCGGTTTCGTTAGTTGCACTCATCACTACTGGCCAAATATGAAAATTACTTTCGTGAAATGTGAAAACTAATGGAAATGGAGATTGAAGGAAATGGGGATTTAAGAAAAATTTTAAGCAGCAGGCCTCCAGTGATTGAGTATTCAGGGACTAATGCACGATGTTTCACAACAACAGCTTCGAGTGCTCCTCGCTAAAAGAACACTAATTCGAATGGAAAAAGTGCGTCACTTGACACTTGAAATGATTAGCGGTCAAAAAGAAGGAAGGATGATTCTGAATGTAGACATCCAGCGTATCCAAAAACGACTGCTAAACCACGAGTGTGGCTCTCGGAAATTCAGGTTCTTTTTAGAAAGTAGTCCATTAGGGCACTATTGAGTGAGTGTCATTGATTGCGTAAGAAGTATTCCAAAATTTTCAGTGAGACTATAAAATTCAAAATTAATTCTTACATCATGGGCTCTCAGGGTAAAATGTTGTCAGGTTTGAGAATTGGAGTTTTAGCTTTCAATAACGCTAACGGAACAGTGTTTGATTGACGATTGAGGATGGTTATATGCAGTAGGGGTATTTGAGCGATGCCGAGATAATGTCCTCGAATAATTCCACTTGATCCCGAATGCATGAAGTTATTTGAAAAACAATTGAATCAACCATTGCTACTCTTTACGACGTTTTATATCTATTTTTTCCCATTTTTCTTCGCTACTCGAACACGATGGCACATCAGAATGCCATCGAGAAAAGGGTTGAAAAAACGAATAGTCATCGCCTCTCCTAACAAATAATAAGATGGAGGTGCATATTTTGTCAATTTGTAATAATTAAAAATACAATAAAAAATTATTTATCGTTTTCACAAATATTCGTTTCACTGATTTCATTAGAACTTCAATTTCTAAATTCTCGTCATTGTCGTATGAGATGGATTTGCTGAAACTGCGACTGTGGATTTGTTTCCACATCGACACGAGAAGACCTTAAAAAGTGCGTTCGGAAAGATACTTGAATATTTAGATGTATCTCAGGATACCTCATCTCTCAATTTGCTTGACGTCACTAGGAGCAACACCGGTTCCGCGAACGTGCTCACCGTGTTGGGAAGAAGATACTGTACTCTTTGATTATTGATTTGTGTAGCCCAGTTAGACTTACCATGCTAATCGCTGCAGTCTGTAGGTCATTCATTCCCATGATCAATCCGAAGTACCAGACACACTAAATTGCAAACGTCAAGTTGGTTAAAATCAGTGACAAACAAATCAAAAACTTCCCTGTTGAATAGTCTTGAACAGGTGCGAAATCGTGAGAACAACAGCGTAGAATCCGAGGATTTTCTCGAGTCGACCAACTTTCAGGCCGGCCTGTGATGCATTTCGAATTTCCGAGCCCTGTGAATTTGTTTAGACTTTGATTTTATGGATTTTCTTTGCAATTCTGAAAGAACTAGGTGCATAATAATAAATCCATGGGTAAGAATTGGGTGATATTTTATCGAGATTTTACTTCAAGTTTGCTGAAATCTATGTAACGTCAAGAATCGGTGTGAGAATTTTAGCAAAAAAAAAACAATCTGGGAAAATATTCGAGGGAATTCGAAATAAATTTTACACATGAAATTCTCCCGTCACACATAATTTCCCGGAATGCACTCGTTATGTTTCGAAAATAGTTTTTCTTGCAGCTGACAACTTACACTTATGCGTTGAGTGCGCAGTCTGAGGAGAGCCTTTATGCACATTGGGACAGTTGCCACTGGGAAACAAAAGTATCCGAGAGTTCCTATACTTTTGGCGATCTAAAAAATTACTTTGTATATTTTGACAAGATTTTCAAAATAACTGTGAATTGTGTTTGGTTTAAAAGTTACCAAGAATCCGGGATTTGTAATTCCCAGATAGACTCCGTAGCCATTCGGGGTCTGTCCGAAATTGGGAGGGAAGAAGGGGAAGAAGAAAAAGAGGGCGAATGGAATCCCGATCATGGTAGCTACACAGAACGGAACCTTTCGACCTTCCCAGAACTAAAATATGGATTATTATTTCCGCTCTTCCGGTTATTTAGTAACATCTCTCCTATTGATCACACAGATGGAAGTGTACCGAGTCGACACCGAAAGAGTCTTTCCAATATTGATAACGAGTGCACAGAAATGAGATAACCATGAGAGGATATTGCAGAAGAATCCTTGGTTATTTATTAGCGCGCGTCGCTCAAGCGACGAGCGCTCGATCGATAAATGAGAGACTGCGCTCGAGCGCTTGAGTGGATTGGAATGATGTTTCGCACGTGCTCGGAGATTGAATAGAGAGCGATTTGAATGCGATATTTGTTGGATAAAACGATTAGAACGACTTAATTCAATTAGAACGATCGCAAAGATCATTTCAATCCACCCGAGCGCTCGAACGCAGTCTCTCATTCATCGCTCGAGCGCTCGTTTTTAGGAATGGCTCACGAGCGCACGTCGCTCGAGCGATCATTTTGAGAATTGCGCTCGAGCACTCATCGCTCGAGCGATGAATTTAAGAGGTCGCGAGCGAGCGACGAGCGCTCGAAATAACATTACTATTATTTATTATGCTCTTGAATCACAACAAATTTATAGATTTTACCTCGATTAGGAAATATTGTGAATCGAACGTCAATCATTCGTATCGCCCAGTTATACAAAACATTCGCAATTGCTGCGATTCCTGCATTTTGAAGTAAGAAATACAATTAGACAACTATATCTTTACACTTTTTTTATTGAAATAAATTATATACGAAGTCATTCACCGGTTGCAATAGAGAACTTGTAAAAAGCAGAGCGATATTCAGATGATTTCGCAAGCCATATTTTGATGAGAATATAGGCGTAGATAATACAGAAGATCGGTTCGATGACATCAGAGTAAATCAATGTAATGAGCGGAAGAATGTCAACCATTTGTAAGTTACTAGAGTTAACAGGCCATAGGTAATTCTAACTTAGTTTGGTTCTCTCACACTTTTTTGCATGAGAACCTTTACCCTGTGAAGTTTGAAGCACCCGAACGCGTTCTAGATATCATCACTATGTGTTACTTGAAATGTCTAAAAAACGGGAAAGATGTCGGGAAAGATATATATAACTTCAAATTACGTATGTTTCTGTATGATTCGAATATAAAACTTCATTCGACGAATGCAGAATTTGCTCATGCAGCCAGAGATTGCGAATGAAGACCGAATAAGTGTATTGCCACCTTGTTACAGAACTTTATTTACGTTTGCATATACAGACTGCAAATTGTGAGCATAACGTTGGGGCTGTGAAAAATAAGACTACGTAGATAGACGTAGACGTAGAGTAAGAAGACGTAGATAGTAGATCGATTCCGACTTATTTCATCGTAGTGCTCGATCTCTAATGATCCGCACTCGAGAATCTTCGCAATAGTTCGCCAGAATTCCATGTAGACGCCTTCGTATTGGGCATTGACGTCCCGTTTGAAGAAATAAGGGTAGAAGTTGGTCTTGTACGCGAGTCGGAGACTCAAATCACGACATGTTGAGGAGAAGGAAGACATGTCGACGATGTGGCTCGTACCCAGTGAGAAAGGATAGTATCTAAGCAGAAGGAAAGGAGGCTTGAGAGACTGGAAGACTGGTTTGCTCGATCCCTTCAGACACGACGTCTGTCTCTGGTGACAATTACAACATCAAACAGCCAAAAGTCAGTTTGGGACTACATTTACTGTTAGATATAGTAAGGTATGGAACGAAAATTTATACGTGGCTCCTTCCACGACCTTCCATGCAGAACATGGAAATCGCAGATTACAGCTATGCTGGTCAATTTGCTTCTTTCGATAGCCGAGTTGTACATGTTGAGCGGGGTTCATGCTGCTCATTTCTTTCGATATACTCTATCATGTCCCATCCTCATCCCTCTCTCTTTCTCTCTTGAGTCAGAGCCGGCAACAGTTGGCGATAGAAGAGACGAGTGCTCCATTCAATCCGAGGCTGCAGAGGGAAAGAGTGGGGGAAATGGAGAGAGTGGGTAAAGCAGAGAGAAGAAACAGGTAAAAACGAGGGAGAAGAGGCATTGAAATTGAGAAGGTTTCAGACTCGCTCTTCTTTTTCTTCGCTCGTCATCCAATCATCTGTTTTGCACAGGAATTGTCGCATTTTCGAATTCTTACTCTACTTTGAACCAATTCCTGTCAATAATAGAGAGGTGTCACACAATCTCATCAATTTCGTCGAAATCATCTAAAGCTTACTTCTTGAGCACATTCATTCCATTGTTGTCGATCAACATCGATTAACTACAAAGAACATTTTCCCTATTTTTTCAGAATTTCATCTGGAAATATGTTTATTCCAAATTGGTAATATCTTGATCTGAACTTTCAAAATACCCATTACTTGCTAACCGAACTTTTTCCAGAGTTACAAGTTACATTTTTTGCATTCCTCCTAGGTTGATGAAAGGTAGCTTCTTGACGTCGATCGCTTACATTCCATAGAATGAGTGTTATCGATGCTGTCAAACGCCTTCGGATGACACTTTTTCCATTGCGGCTGATCAGCCAAAGATAAGAGGAATCGCGCCCATAATCCTCCTTCTTCTTCCTTTGTCGTATTGTTCTCGATTCTTCGTTTCCATCTGAAGGTTTGAGTGCGGTGATTGTCTCGTTTCCATTCTCATCATGCGCCTCAGGGGTGTTAAAATTTCCGCGTATGGCAAAGCCGATTCCCTCCATCCTCACAATGGAAGGCGGAGTCTTCCTTCTCAGAATCAAATGATAACGTACACAATGTTGACGTAGTGTCGTTTCATTCTTCTGAAGCTTCGAAATTCGTTGATTCGGTTTAGTTCGGCAGATATTTCAGCTGCTCATTTGTCGCATCTCCGTGCTAAATTCACTAGAACGGGATCAAGTTGAGAGTGCGGGGGCATTTCTATCTTTCCTACTGTTTCCTGGGTACAATCATCGGCTCGGATGCCTTTTTTTCTCACTTCGATCTAGCTTCTGTGATTCATTCGAAGGAACGGCGATTCAATCAATACAAGAAAGGAAGGAAGAAAGAGGGGGAAAATGAAAGATGGGATGAATCAGATGCTCTTCACATCTTCCCCTTCTTTTGCCTTCTTCTTTCCTTCTTTCTCCTCCTATTGGGAATGAGCAATCTGGGGAGAAAGAGCCGGGGTGTTCCAAATGCCGCAGTGATTCCGTCCATCTTCCACATTCCTTGCGGGCGATAGAGTGTCATTCATGGGGTTGACTCCATTTATTGTTATTTCTCGCTCGTTTTAGTGCATGAGCGAATGAAGAGAGAGAGAGAGGAGAGGGCCACTCAACGAGTAAGTGAGGCTCCATTCCACTTGTTTTGATCACGTGCGATGTTTAACAGCCGCCCTTCATTGCGGCTAGAATCCATGTCTTACAACCAGCACATCCACCATAGTCTATCTGTCTTGCGCCACTTGTTCTGATGAACTAAATCACAGCCGACGTCTCGATTCGTACCACAAAAACTTCTTTCCGACCTGATGTCCAAATCACTGTGATCTCTATCCTTTCGAATATTGTCGCTGATGTCGAAGTGATTCAGGCTAAATTGCACAAGATCATGAGCAATCAGACTCCGATCTTCCTCTCGGGGCGTGGCGTCGACCCCTTTTCTGCTAGCTTCCCTCGTTGTCACTTAGTCATTCGTCTCTTGTCGATAAGAGTCTGCTGCGGATCTTCCTCCACTGAACCCTCGCAACGGCTCGTAATCTTCTCGCCTACATTTCCGGCCAAAAGACGATAAAGTGGTGAGAATCGCAACGAATCGAGCTGGTTATAAAGCCACTCTCGTCTCTCCTCACGTGTAATTTCCTCCTGCTAGGTCTAGATCAACTGTCTTCATTCGCAATGATCTGTACTTTCTCACTAGACCTTTCTCTCTCTCTCTAGATTCACACTGCTGTTTGACCGATGACTACTTCTCTGCCAGTACTAGAGTGCCCCTCTCTACCAGACCTTGAATAGCCCATCCATCTCTTCCGTCGCACTACTCTCCCTCCTCTACTGAGTAGCGAAAGTTTTGACGAGGGACGGGCAAAAAGTAGGAGAGTGCAGGCGAAAAAGACAGTAGAGATAGCGGATATCGGAGAGAGTCCAGGCAGAAACAACGAGTGAGAGATCATGCGAAAAGGGGAGAGTATTTAGAGGAGAAACGACCCTTGATTTTGGCCATGTTCTCTCTGCACCCCTACTAGCCCGTGTTTTCATACTAACCCGGCGCGAAGTACGTGCTCGCTCTTTGATTTGATGCATGTGCATGCATGCTGGCAAAGTAGCTCACTCAGAGTGAATCATAGTTTTAATTGCTTTTGTTGAATGAAGACTGCGCTTAAATCCGCAATAAAATATTAAAATTTCAAAATTAAAAACAGAAATGACCGTATCAAATTATTACCGTATCAATCAAAATTTGAAGGAAAATTTTCCTCAACGGAATAGCTACCGTAACATGCCTGATATTGACGGAAGTCGTTGTTTGTTTGTTTGTTTATTACGTGGATTGTCGGGGATCATCGCGAACGCTCCCGTTTTCACTTTCTTCCTTTTTGTTCTCATTTGAAATCGATTAGGCTCTTCCCTTGTCAATTAAATGTTCGATCTCGTTCCTAATTAGCATTTTCCGTTGCATGTTCCATCGTTCTTTTCTCAATTCCTTGCGACTTTCCCCGATCTAACTCGAGATTTTCATCTGATTTGGGTCACCACCCGCAGTTCTGACACGTTTCCCTTTCCCTTTCCCCCGTACATGCGGCGTTCTTTGGCGTGCTATTGACTGTAGTGGCTAAAAGAGTAATGACCGCCCTCCTCTTTCCAGCGTGCCATCGACCTCTATCACACGGGTGTCACCTAGTTTAGAGTGAGTCACCGCCGCTCACTTTATTTGTCTACTTTATCAATTGCAGGAATGGTAGATCACGACGACTCGGCATTGGTGCCCGCACTCATGCTGCCGGATGCAGCATGGAAGAGCATCCAACAGAATACCTTCACGCGATGGGTCAACAAGCACCTTCAGAAGGCACAAGAGCACGTCGACAATCTGGTTCGATCCTCACTAATTTTGGCACCTAATTTGATAAGATTGGGAAGCCGAACCCTATATTGAGTGGTTTGATCAGTAGCAAGAAACGAATATTGTTTTTTTTTCTAATCTTTTCGAGGAGCTTTGGCTGCCCAATCGCTGAGAAAATTAAGTTTTAAGCTCTTTTGTTTCGCCGATGACGATACGCTCAGATTAATATGGATGTGCTCTACCTTGTTTGCTCATTGTTTGGCATGTCGCGGAATATTCCGAGGGCTGATAACGGGAAGGAAAAGGAAAGAACTCGTTGATTGCATTGGGGAAGGAGGGTCAAAAGCAATCGAAGCATCCAAAGCACCGCCAAATCATCTCTTTCGCTTTCTTTTGGGGCGCACATGTTATGATTGGCTGAAATAGCGCTGGTGACCTTTTGCGCCGAGCGATTTCAATCAACGAGAGCGCCATGAATCATAACTCTCGCCCCTCGCCCACACCTGGGTTAGGCAAAAAAAGGAAAGTGAGTGGCAATGAATTGCGGATGGAGTATGCACAAATGATATTAAATTCAAACATCAAAAATTAATTATCAATTGCAGGAAACGGACCTCGCTGACGGACTTCGACTGATCAAATTGGCTGAGGTTCTCTCTCACAAGAGCGTCGGCAAGCACAACAAGAAGGTTATTAATTAGTCTATATTAAGTTATTTTTTTATTAAAAACAACTATTTTAAATTGTTCAGGTCTCGTTCCGCTCTCAGAAACTCGAGAATGTCTCGGTTGCACTCAAATTTCTACAAGATATCGAGCGAATCAAGATCGTCAATATCGGTGAGAGATTCAACCAAGCTATCTACTGATTAGTTTCTTTCTAATCCCATCGTGACAACGAGCTCTATTCATTTTTCTAAAAGAATGCATCGATTACGGATCAAAGAATTTCTCTGCTCGCTATGCATGCGATGTTTACTCTAGCGTAAAGTGCCCGCGTAAAGTACGAATGACCTAGCGGAGGTATCTCTAACAATGTTTTCGCTCACTAGAGGGTGCCAGGCCACTGCAAAAACCGCTCCTCACCACCAGATTATTGCCAGAAGAGACGAAGAGAAACAGAGTGAGCTCACTCCTCTCAACAAGGGGAGAGAGAGGGGAGCGTAACCCGTTGGTCAATAGAATCAGAGTGGAGAGTGGAGAGGGGAAGGGGGAGTGCAATCCAGGAGAGGGATGATTCCATTGTTGGCTCAAATGGTCATCGATGCTATTGATCCCTGAAACTCTTCTCCACTATCTTTGCACGGTTTTCCCACGCTTGTTGTGATTGAAGTTTATGGAAAGGGGCCTGTTTCTGTTTGGAGGAGATTCGCAAAAAGTGGTTCTCTATCGGAAAACAATGAGAGACAACGCGGCCAAAGTTTGCTCACCTATAATCCGAGGCGCACTATCTTTCGCCCTGTGTTTCTTCGTCTTCTGTAGCTTTTGCGAGCGCGTACCTAAACGATTTTTTCTTGATTTTCAAAATATTTTGGACAATTCTGAAGTAAATTTGACCTCAAATTCTTACTATTAATGGGGTTTTCATAGCTTCCAATACTAATATTTGCGTATATTGCAGATTCATCGCATATCGTTGACTGCAATCGTAAGCTGATCCTCGGTCTGATCTGGACCCTTATCGTGCACTATTCTATCTCGGCCCACATGTGGGAGGGCACCGATGAGGTACGGTAGATACAGATACGGTAGGAGGAGAGGTTTATCGATTTATTCCTTATTTTTTAAGTATCATTCAGCCATTTCTGTAAAAGCACATTTTGCAGTGCTTTGCCGCTTCTGAATCATTTCTTGTGGTGAGAAGCCGCAGTTGAAACTTATAATTTGCTGTTTATAATAAAGTTGATGATTTGCAGGCGCCGACCAGCTCGGAGCAGACTCCGAAGCAGCGACTTCTCGCGTGGATTCGAAGCAAATTGCCCTCCGATGTGCCCGTCACCAATTTCACATCGGATTGGAATGATGGAGTCGCACTCGGAGCACTCGTACGCTATTTTATTTCATTGATGGATAATCAGACTGTGAAGTGTGAACCATCTAGCTAGTAATGGTGAGAAAGCAACAAACCCCTAATATCGTAGAAGGAAATTTATTAATCGCATAGTTAGATCAAATATTGACTAATTGCTTGCATATTGCACTGTCTGTTGGAGTTGCTGTACGTGAGCTCCCGGTGAAACTAGTAATCACAACGCTGTTTCGTCAATTAATCGCCTACTCTAAAACAAACATGTTCATGTATCGCGGTACTATCGATGCTACAACAAACTAGATATTCACTACACAGGGGGAATTCTGACAATGCAATTCACAAATTTATTTATGATATTTAAAAAAAATTTTTTTACTGAACACATTATTCAGGTTGACGCGCTCGCACCCGGTCCTCTCGCCAACTGGCGCGACTGGGATCCTGATAATGCAGTACAGAACACTAAGAATGCCATGCAGCTCGCCGACGAGGATCTCGGAGTAGCTCAGGTACGGTAGCTAGTCAGTTTGTGATTGCAAGTATCGAACGATACCGTATCCTCACGAGGACAATTGCAGCTGATTACGCCCGAGGAGCTGATCAACCCGAACATTGACGAGAAGTCGGTGATGACCTATCTCGCGCAGTTCCCGCAAGCGAAGAGAGCCATTCCCAAGGTATGAAAAGGTGGAACTGAGGAGGGGGGGGGGGGGGTGGAATGGAATGATATTGTGCACATTTGTTCACAAAAGTGTTTTTACCAATATTCTGAATCACTAATTCTGAATCACCTTCTTCTTCGGACATCAAATCTTTAGACGCTAATGATGTCAATGGGCAGTCTGTAATTGAATTATGAATAAAAGTGTAATTACAGGCTCGTATCTCAGCCCTCGAGGAGCGTCCGACGGTCGGTGTCGCCACTGACTTTATCGTTGCCGTTCCCAATGACCTGATGAAGCCCAAGGTGAGTATTGGGGTTGTGTAACATTGAACCGACGGGCACGTCATTTAATTGACCACTTTTAAAAGGGAACAATTAAATTTGAATCAATGAAAAAACAATTTGTTTGCCAGCTGACGATCCGTGATTCGGACGGCGCTGCCATCCATCACACCCTCACGAAGACGTCGCCCACTGAGTACACGGTGAAGTATACTCCCGAGAGGAGAGGAGAACACGAGGTACGGTAACAGTGTATTGTGTGAAATATTGTGTGAACAACCAACCCACATTTTCACTTTTTCGGGCCCCTATTATTCAAACACACACACTTTGATGGCACTGGGTGCCACTGTGAATAATGCAAGCCTCATTCAAAGGATTCGGATGCACAATTAAAAAAAGCAGCCAACATTAGATGGTTTTTTGAGAGCCTTGATATGCAATCATTCTGGGTTACTGTAGAAATCAATAATCCCTCCAGATCTCACTGTTTGTCGTCAACGTCTCCACTGGAGACGGAAGGGCGACACCCGATGCGACTGCCTTCGTATCGGCGAGACTCCCCGCAAAACTGGTCTACTCTCCGGAGACGAGACTCGGTAAGTGAAGGAGCTATTGTGCTCTGCGGAAGACTGCTCATTAGTATAATGATAATTGTTGCTTCATGCAGGCGAGGGCCCGGTGACCCTGTCGATCGAAGACGCAGAGGGCGCGACGCCAGATGACATCGACATCGTCATCCTTCCCCCGACTGGAGAGGAGGAGAGAATCATTGCTCTCGGTGAGGACACAATTACTGATTTCTACCAGCTCCGTTGTTTGATGTTTCACCGTCCCATCGCTAGAGGTGTAGATGGACAGTGAAACATGAATGGCGCAGGATAGAATGACAGTTGGATGAATTAGTTGTATTGTACATAGTAAGATAACGGTATGATGTCCCCTTCTTCAGGATCGGAGCACGACCCGTCCACTTTCTCTGCCGCGTACACTCCCTCCCTCGTGGGTCTCCACTCTGTCAATGTATTCGAGAAGAGAAAGCCCCTTCCCGGATCACCCTTCCCTCTCAGAGTCAGGGCACAGGGTACGGTTCCTATTGATTTATTTCACTTTTGGGAAAGTACTATTGTAAAGTTGTTGTGTTTCCATGTTCTCGGATATTCATCGATCGACATGTTAAATGACTATCGTGCAGGTGACGACCTCCGTGCATGGGGACGTGGTCTGGCAGCTGCGGGCGTCGTCGCTGGCGAGAGAGTCGAAGTGAACGTTGACCATCTGGAGCAGTATGACGATAGAGGACAACCAATTGAGACGAAGAGAAGCAAGAGAGATCTCAGAGGAGTCCCTGTTGCTGTCAAGATTATCGATAATGGTGAGGGATACCCAGGGGTCGATTACTAAGTAAAAAAGACATATCCAGCCCACATTTGGCCGATTTTTGGGACTGTGGGAGGGGAAAAAAGCCCGGATACCGTACCTTGAATCTAGGTCGTTGATTCTCGAAACGGATTTCTCGTTTTGCAGCAACGGGCGTGGCTCGCGATGCGGATGTGAAAGCATCGGATGCCGATCTGCGCGCCTTTGCCTACGTTCCTCCCACGGCCGGTGACTACATTGTGGAAGTGACGGCTGATGGACACCATGTCGGACTCAGTCCCTACCACGTGAGTACACGAATAGAAGAAGAACAATCGCAGCAGCAAATATACGGAAAAATATTGAATATGTTCGAAACAACAGATTTTCAAAAAAATAAGTTGATTAGTTCAATTTGAGTATAGTTTCAAGTGATGGAACCTCAAACTCGCAGGTTTCCGTGGCCGAGTCGGTCAATTCCCGTGTGCGTGCCTTCGGACCTGGTCTCGAGGGAGGAGTCGCCCAACTTCCTTCTGTCTTCTACGTCGAGAGCAATGGAGAAAGAGCGAGACTCGGTGAGGCGGTGCATCTTTAATTAAAATCGAATGTGAAAAACTAGTCAAATCATTGATTTTTCTAGCCTTCGCCGTGGAGGGTCCGTCGCAGACAGATATTCGCTGCGAGGAGAGAGGTAGTGGCAGCGCCATCGTCGAGTATACGGTAAGGATTACGGTAGATGATCGGCGTACTGTAACGCTGCCAATCGATATTCAGCCCGCTCTGCCCGGTGTCTACTCTGTGTCGATTCTGGCCGGAGACGAGCACATCAAGGACTCACCCTTCGTCCTCCTCGTTGAACCCCACAATGCCCATCTCAGGTACGGTAGGGGTGCTGGAGTACGGTAGATTAGCATCGATGACTGACTTATTTGGCTACGGTAGCTCATGCGATCCCCCTGCAGACCCTCGGCAGTGCGCGTGTCTGGCATCGATGAGCGCGGCATCTACGTGCTCGGACGCCCGATCGAATTCGAGATTGACACCACCCACGCTGGAGGTGCGGTAGTCTGCCAGCCACTCTCAATCGACTAGTTTTTTTAATGTATTCTTTCTGATTCAGATACCCTCCTGATCCCGTCGGTCTCAGTGCTCGACGGCAAGCTTCTTCCCATTGAGACGACCGTCACTCAGCTGGTGAGTAAACGGTGGATTACGGTAGTCGATAGTTATCGAATAATGTATAATGACGATTGCAGATCGCTTCTCACACGAAGGGAGTCGAGTCGCCATCGTCTGCCTCTGGCCTGTTCAGGTACTGTGGCTTGATTACGGTACCTCGGCAGTCGCTAACTAATTTTGATCTCTCGTTGCAGCTGCGTGTCTCTGCCCACGCACGCCGGTCAGCACTACATCAACGTGGCGGTGAAGGGAGTGAGCGTGCCCGGATCTCCCTTCCCGGTGAGTACGGTAACAGAAGGAATACGGTAGTGAAGTGGATGTTTATTGAGTAAAAGGTTTTGAAGCCCATGTTTATACTGTTTCAATTCAAACTTCAAAAGCATTTTTTGATTATTTCTAATACCCCTTTTCATTGGACTATCCATAATGTTTGAGTCTGGTGCCTATTTTCTCAAATAATTTCACGTTTAGGCGGTGCATTACAATGCAAAAAATTTCGCTGCGTTTAGATGATTGATATTGTGGTAATATACATTTCTTTCTGCAGGTGACTGTGGTCGATCCGTCCAAGCTGCGCGTGTACGGCCCTGGAGTCGACGGACCCGTCATCACTAACGAGCCCACCCACTTCACTGTCGATGCCAAGCAAGCCGGTCCCGGCACTCTTGAGGTACGGTAATCAAAGTGGAGAATCGAGAATTAACTTGTTTCCTGAAGCTCGCCCTGAACGACGGCGACGGTCGTGCGGTTGACATTGACGTGCTCGAGAACAATGACGGATCGTTCACTGTTAAGTACACGGCGCCCCGTCCCGGACCCTACCAGGTACACGGCTGACTATTTACCCCTAAAAAATATCAAATTACTGCTCAAATTCTCATAAATTTTCCCTATTTAAACGGGTCACCGCCACCTCAAAATTCCTCAAGGAACCCGGTACTTTGCTATGGGGTTGTGGCTGTTACCTCGGATCCATCGATCGAGGAAGGGCTACAACTTGAAATAAACTATAAAATCATTAGGAAAAGTGCGGAAAAGTATCAATTAAATTTTATTTATGGTGGGAATGTCAACCTAGATAAATAGTTGACACACGGACACAATCCAGCGCAAATGATACTGTAAGAAAAATTGGCAACCTGGTTTCTATTTACTGGCTTTTCTCTCTGGTTCTGCGCACTTTTCTTTTCGCAACTATGCTTCTCCTTGAACATTGAAATACATTCCTTATTTTTATTACATTTTGCGTATTCTGAAAGGGTTTTGCGATCAAACTAACAAGTAATTGTTCGCCATATTTCTAAATTGTGCAAATTTCAGCTCAAGGTAGTGTTCGCGGGAGAGGAACTGCCCAAGATCGAAATCAACGTCAAGCCCAACTTTGACCCCGCCGGAATCCGAGTGGAGGGACTTGAGAATGGTGAGCAAATATTTCTTTATGAATTTCTGTTAATAATAAAAGCATGAGAGGCCATTTTGTTGAGTCATTCGTTTTTGAGTGTATTTGTTCATTTTGAATGTCGGAATGAGAGTGATGTGAGAAATGACAGGAACGATGAGTGATGTGAAGTGATTGGTGTTTTTGACGTGTGCTGGCTAGACGTCGTGAGACAAAAGAAGTGTGAAGTGTCGTCACCAAAGTGCATCTATTCCTGATTTATTTGAAGCGCAAATCGCGCTGTAACCGTTTTTCTTGATTTATCACCGCATGTCATGTTTTTTTTATCTGAATGTGTTCTATCCGATGTATCAGTTAGTCAATTGCATGCTGCTCTGTGATGCAGACTGGTTTAGTTACTGTGTGATCATTTCCTCACTCTGTGTTTCTGTTCAATCCTAATTTGTCCGCCTAACTTTCAATTATTTTTTCAGCTGTCGTTACCGTCAATTGTGAGCAAGAAGTGCACGTGTTCACTTCTAATGGGGAGAAGACGCGAATTACGATCCGCGCGCCTTCGGGGAAACTTCTCGAGGCGATTATTGAGCCATCCGAGAGGGGCCTGAGAGTACGGTAAGTCGTATGTGGTACAGTAGCTTGAGCATACCATCTTCTGTAGGTTCACACCACCAGAGACGGGAAACTACACGATCGATGTGACGTGTGAAGACGCCGAGGAAGATCTGCTTGATCCACTCGAGGATGAGTACGGTGGACCCGGACCATCGACTAGCAAAGGGACGACGAGCACTCGGGGATCGCCTTCCCAACAGGCATCCTTCCATTTTCAAGCCATCGAGGTACGGTAGATTGCTAGCGAAATGGCTGTGTTCAATCATGAAGATTGTAGGAGGCGCTAAACCGCTTGCAAGAAGCCATGGATGATGTGGCTAATGTATCGCCAGGAGCGAGTAGAAGAAGAAGACACAATAGTCATGAGGTAGCGAGAATGGTTTTTGCATTTCATCTCTCGCGTATTAGATAGAAACACGATCACAATCATACTTTTTTAGGCGGAGTACGTCGTTTCGGCGACAGGCCCGCCACGGGCCGAGCTTGTTCGTGTTTTCGGCCCGGGACTTGGAACTGTATCAGCCACTCTAGATGCCCAAGTGTACATCGACGCCAGTCTGGCGGGATTGGGAGATATTGATCTGTATGTGGATGGACCCACGAGGACGCCCATTCACTGCGTAGACAACCACAATGGAACTTGTGTCATGAATTACGTTCCGAGAGTGGCAGGAATGTACTGGTTGAGAGTGCTCTTCGATGGAAGACATGTGACCGGAAGTCCTTTTCAGGTAAATATGGTCTCAAGAATAGTTGTACGTGGAGATTTGATTATTGATCGGCGAAAATAATTTAAATGAAATTCCGTTCAGATTATCGCAGTACCACCCCTGATGACTGGATCTTCGACTTTGTCGGATCTGGACAGTAACTTCAGCATGTCGAGCGGATCGTCTACACCCCACGGAGAACTTCTTGGGCTGAATTGAAATTTGATATCATGTTACATCACATTTTCCTTGTTTATTTGTTACATTCATAATCTGTATAGCATCGGATAGTTTGTGTGATTTTTTGCTTATTCATATAATACCTTAACGTTTACTTTAAGCGCAATAGTTCAAAAAAATGGTGACAAAATATGGAAATAACAAAACTAGTCATATCGCTATGGACCAAATGTTGTTCTTCGTGACCTCGTACAGTGTAATGATGATGTCGATAAAGTTCTTACAACTATATCAATGAAATTTCACATACAATAAATGTGTAGTTTAGGAAAGAGGCAATACACTTGTTTCTGTGAGAGTGAGAGAGAAATAATGAAAATCTATTTCTTTGGTTTTTTCTAATAATTAAAAAGAAGTGTGAATGAAATTATGATATTGTCAGACTCACTCTTCGTCGGTCAGCCTCTTCGTCTTCGTGTGGACCCCCAGGGAACTCCAGCAAGCGCCAAGGTACGTGGGTCACTGATCAGTCAGAAGGAATACAAGGACAATGACTTGTTGTTGTTGTTGTTGTGGTTCTTCAGCGGATCTTGGGTAATTGTACTCATTTATTTCACATTGCAGGGCGCCGAAATCATCCTCGTTGATGAGAATGGCAAACGCGGTCGTCTGTTTGACAGCAAGGACGCCGCGGGAGTGCTGGAGGCCACGTACACACCCGACAAACAGGGAGAACTATTCGTTGAGGTACGGTGGATGGGGATTACGGTGGGCAATGAGAAGTATCGATTGCAGGTCTTCTTTGACGGCATCGAAATCAAGAAGAAGTCGATTCGCGTGAAGGCGGGATGTGATCCGAGCAAGTAGGCATTTATTTTATTTTATTTTTATTTGTAAAATAGGAATATTTATTTGCAATCTTCAGGGTGAAATGCTGGGGCGATGGTCTGCACAAGGCGACCGTCGACACGAAGTCCCAATTCCACATTGATACTAAGGTACGGTAAAGTAACGGTCGGCAAAAAAATCAATCGATAATCGCTTCAGGAAGCCGGCGTCGGCCGACTCCACATTGAGATCACTGGCCCGGATGAGGTCCCGACCAAGATACAGTGAGTGGTCGATCGGTTACTGTAGCCGCGCCATAAATATCGATTGACTACCGTACTCTACCACAATATTGCAGTGACAACGGCGACGGCACTGCCACCGTTGAGTACACGCCGGCCAAGCCCGGGCTGTACACGCTGTCCATCATGTACGGAGACGACAAGGTCCATGTGCCTGGTGAGTTGTGTGGAATCGATATCAGTCAGTGACAAAGTCTAAAAAGTTTGTAGAAAACTACATAAATTACGAAAACATAAAACATGAGGTTTCCGCTACAATGCATGAGTACGATTTGCAAACATATCCGGTTTTCATAGAATTACTCGATTTCGGTTTCTTTTTTTACTCGGTTTTTAGTTTTAAGCATTTGTCACCTATCTTTTTCATGTATGGGGTTACGGTAGCGCACTGTAGCGCTGCGTGGATGACGAAATGGAGAATATTGTTGCAGGTTCGCCCTTCCGTGCCCTCGCTGACCATCCGCACGACACGCGTGCCGTGGTGGTGAGAGGACTGGAGAAGAGCGTGGCGAGAGCCGGAGAAGTCAGAAGATTCGTCATCGACGCGAGCAAATCGGCAGAGGCCGATGTCGCTGCGAGACTCCCCGTGAGTGATTCCATATTTTTGAAACATAAAGTGCCGTTTTTCTTTTAATTAAAAAAGCGGCTTGCTGATTATAATTGTTGTGTTTCGTTCAACGTTTATAAAAATACGTGTATTCAATCCATTGCAGATTGGTCAGCAGCAGCCATTCGTGGTGGAGCGGGCGCACGAGCCGCGCGTCTACGATTGTCACTTCACGCCCGTCGAAGACGTCGGAAATGAGACTGCTGCAGCAACGTCGCCCATCGGAAGGAGACTCCTCCCTCTCGAAGTACTGTATGGAGGAGAACATGTGAATGGAAGGTACGCTTGGATGATAGGGCCAGAAAAACAAAATTAATTAAATATCAGCGTGGTCAAGCAAAAAAAGCAGTTATATTTTATCGGAATTTATTGGCAGAAATTGTTTTCCTGATAAAAACAATAATCGTATTACAGTCCGTTCTCGATGACTCTTCTGCCCGAATCGGACCCTTCGGCCATCCGTCTCGTCACTCCTCAATCGGTAGCCGCCTCTCGCGATGGCGTCATCCTCATCGACAAGACAGAGGCCGGCAAGATTGGCGCCCTCGAGATTGAGGTTACGGTAAGTGGTGGAGATGGAGGGGGAGGGGAGCACGATCGAGAACTGACTTTATTTGCAGGGACCGGATGGTCGCCGTCGTCGCTACGAGATCTCGCCCACGGCCACGGAGAACGTGGACGAACTCAGATTCAGGTACGGTAACTGGGGGAGGGTACGGAAGAATTTTTTTGCTGGATACAGTAGCATTGTTTTTTTTCAGAACTGACCTTCCGGGCGATTACTTTGTGCAAGTCCGTCTAGTGGGAGACGAGAGCAGAACGGTAGTGAAGAAGGCGAGATTGACTGCGGAAGCGAGAGGAATCCTCTCCGATATCGAGATATTGGGTACGGTAGCATTGGTTGGAGTACTGTAGCTTGTCCGGGTTACGGTAGCTCAACGGTTTATCAATTGCTTGCAGAGCTGCAGGCATGGGAGGACGGCTGGCTGATCGGCGCTGACCACAAGATCAGGTGCGCACTTTTATTTATTTATTTGAATTTCTTAATTTATTTTTGCTGTAGACTGAGAAGAAGAGTGGACGATGCGAATGCGCGTCTCGCAGTGATCGAAACGACCGGAAAGGGTATCGAGTATGCTGTGGAAGCGAGGAAAGTGGCAGACGACGAGTCAGTACTTCATTTATTCTATTTGAAGGAAAAGTAATACCGAAGCATGTCGTTAGAATACCTTTACCATAACGTTTCCCTTATCGTAAATATCATTCCTCTTGGCAGATACGAGGACGTGATCATCATGCGTGCTCGCAAGCCCGGTCACCATCACGTCGTCATTCTCTACGGAGGAGTTGTCGTCAAGGAGATCGAGTTTGAGGTGAGAGAATGAGGGGATGGCGAACTGGCCACTGTTGGGCTTTTTTACGCTAGTTGACTGGGGGCTCCGCAAATTTTCTTCTTGGGAGCCCGCACCAAGATGATCAAGCAGGCCCAGTAGTGGAACGGGCACTTTGAATGTAATGCATTTAATATTTAGCCGCATGTGATAAGGCATATTTTATTCCGTTTTTTAAGCGGTTTCAAGCGGTCTTTGCTCTTTAAATTCAACTGATCAGATCATTATTTCAAAGCTTGCAACAAAAGAATCACCTAGTGAGTTTCATGTCACATCCAAGTTGGGTGAAACATCCCCTTTCTCTCTTTTCTCTATAATAAATGCAAATAATGCGCTGGTTTAATTTTCGCATCACTGCTCGATTTGTGTTGTATTGCACACTCGCCTTGTTTTCTCTACCCGATCTCTCTCACTCTCGAAATTCACCCACAACTACCACCACTCTCTCACTTCCCATGGCGGGGGAATTTGTTTGTTGGTAGGAAGGGTGCACCCCCCCCCCTCCCCTTCTCCTTCTCTCTTCCATTCATAGTTTTGCTCCTTCCTTTCATCGCACGTTGCTCCCCTACATGTCTGTGTTTATCCGACGGAGGAGTGTTCTCTTCTCTATCTCAAATTTGATTTGCGGTTTACTTACCGCGGTTTACTCTCCGCCGCAATGCAACCTTGACTGGTAGTGCTACTCGAGTAGTAAGAAGGTTTGCCCCGAGTTTTATGTCTTTGCGGAGATGGCAAATTTCACTGCAATTTCGAGTCCCTTCTCTCCTCATTGCTCCCCCCTCTCGCTTGCCCCGCATGTTGCATTTATTGTGAGAATGCATGCGTGCTCTCGCCTCACAAGTAAAATTGCCGAGCAGTAAACGTGCACATTCAATTAGGTTCATCTCCCTCAAGCAATTCATGCTGTTCTTTGCGAGAAATGAAGCGGAAACTGAACTAGCAAGGTCGAGAAATTGCTCTGATGCTACATTTCTATGATCCAAGTGTAATCAATATTTATCGCGCTATTGTTTACCGCCACATTTTTTCAGGGGGTTGTTTTCGACGTGATTTCGCTCTCTAAAGGGTATCTCACGCACAATGATATATTTTGGATAGAGATGGGCATGGAATTGTACTGTCCCTGTTTGCAAATGAGTCTGGCTTTTGAACTGTAATAAATGGTGATTTTCTTGGAAAAAAATAGAGAAAGGAATTCAACTTACAAGCTAGCGCGAAAAGACACGACAATTTGCCGCACATTGCATTTCCTTTCGCAGTCGGCGCTCTCTTATTGACAACCACTCTCTCTCTCTCTCCCACATTACGACCCTGAGGGGAAGAGATGGCTACTAGCTGCCTACTGAGCATGCAAAATGGAGAGGGGAAAGAGAGGGGAGACGGCCCTCCACAGCGCGCCTCCGTATTGACTCGTCCTTTCGTGACAACAAGAGGCTTCTTTGCCCAATACGTCGCGCCTTTTTGCTCCGTTCCCCGGCTAATTCTCCCTTATTTACGTACTAATTTTTGTATAAAAACAGACACGATGTGCAACTTTTCCTATCAAAAACATGTATATTCGCTGGATCTTACTTTCGAGTTGATTGACCATAGAATTGCATTATTTGGGAAAAAGGCTGCTCATTTTTTTGGAATATTACATTTGCAAGGACGGGTGCTAAAACTCGATGAGCATTGAAAACAATGTGCACTGATTTATTTCTCGATTTGAGGCGTACACTCACGAGGAGCTCGAGGCGATTCGACTGAAGAGATTGACGGTCGTCGAAGAAGTCGTCGAAGTACTCGAGAAGAAGTACGGAATTGATTCTGGGGGATACTGTAGTTTCAGATTATTGATTGATTATTGATTTTGATTACACTATGTCATGCTGCAGATATTACGCTGTGGACGAGTCAGTGCAGCAGCAGACGCCTCCTTCGCCCGTAGAGGCCAACAACAACGAGCTCGATACGGTATGCTGCTCGGTTACGGTGGTTCACCGGGTCAAATGTATTATTATGCTTTATTTTTGTATATTTTTGTTGAAAAAAATCAATAACTGTGCAACGAGTGATAATCGATAGGTAACTGCTATTACGTTTTCAAGACCCCCTTCCCTCCTTTGACTTGTATTACCCGTTACTTTGTCGTGGTTATTGTTGTCACAGATGCTCGGGAGGGTCGAGTGAAATTCCGAGAGTCAATAGGACTGAGTGAGGATTCGCCCTCTCCATTCCACACACACTCTCGCTCTGTCTGACGAGAGAAGGAGTTCGTGTAATTGAGAGAGTAAGACTCGGTTGAGGGAGGGAAGGAAGGTAGAAATGAATGGATCAGATCATACGGAGGAAGGAGAAAAGAGAGAGAAGAAGCCAGTTGGCACTCCAATCACTGGTTTCCTATCGGCCGCTCTCTTGCTGTTTACCACTGAGCCTTCTGTTCCCTCGCCCTCCTCTGACTGTCTGGTCCTCTCAATCTGCCACACTATCGCATCACCTTCTCTTGCGACCCGGCCAGCGCCTACGCCCTCTGCAGCCCCAGTGAGAAGGAGAGGATGGGGATCTAAAGGATGAGGGAAGGGATGATCTCCTCTCTCCTCCCTCCTAACAATTCCCACTGAGACTCGTCGGCTGTCTTTCGACATGCTCGCTTGTTTTCTCGTCGTCACGATTAGTAGTAGTATTGCGCTCGTAGATCGCTGATAGGACGAAAATGATTTTTGATCTCTAAATTGATCTTTGATCTTTGACAGGGACACATCCTCACCGTCTTCGACGAACGCGTCTTCCCCTTCGATTTTGACCCCTCGGAGATCGACGCTTCCAAGCTAACGGTGAGTGATGAGATGATCTTTGATCGATGTAGTTTGTAGTAGTCTGGTCGACAAGGGATGTAGTTTTATCATTGATCTATGATCTCTCCTTTCTAGGCCACAGTCGAAATGCCGGGCGTCTCCACGAAAGATAGTGCGGAGATCATCGATAATCACGATGGTCAGACAATTTATTATCGATTTTTTTATGTGAAAAATATATCGCATTTCCTGATTTTTTTTATTGTGAGGAAGCTTTTCACATGGTGATCTCTGGTAAATAGCAAAGTGGAAAAGTGAGAAGAATGTGTACCGCGTAAAAGCAAGTCTGGTCTTTCTGCCAGCCTCACGAAAGAATGCTCACACGGTGTAAAAAAGATGGAACCCCACTACACCTGCCCCCTGAACAAACAATCGCGTTAATTATTGATTGATTGACTGGTTTGTATGCTGAAAAGTCAGTTCCCGATCACACCTCTCTTCCTTTCAGGTACCGTACTCGTGAAATACACTCCGAAAACGTCGGGCAATCACGTTCTCTCGATAGTCCACGATGGAGTTCTCGTTCAGGTGAGATCCGATCGATGACGGAGACTTCCCTTTCGAAAATATTATCGCGCCATGTAACCGGAAGCCACCGGCTGAGGAGCGTTCTCACATTGTTTTGATGGGCGACAGACGAAACGTGACGAGATCTTTCTCTCACATGACCCCTTCCCTCGGGGTTGCTCAATCGACTGACTGGAAAATAAGAGAATTGATCAGGTGTTTGGGAGACCAGAGATGCAGCTTGAATTAGGGGTGTGAGGTGAAGCGGCGAGAGCAGAGAGCACTCAAGTTGAACGAGGGTAGAAATATGAGAAGCGGTGATGACACGCGCCCACCCTCAGGGAAACACCCACAGGGCACGTTTTGAGGGAAATGTAGTGTGAGAAGATCTCGTGCAATAGGGAATAAGTGTGAATGGGCTAAGGAATACGAACAAAGAAGGTAAAAAGACGCTCTTGTACATCTCCGGCCATCGGTTATTGTCAACATTTAACTTGCAATATCCCGGAAACTCATTTCATTCAATTTCCCAGAGAGGTGCAGGAACGCCAAAAAAATGTTTGCAGGGTACTCCCATCTCCTTCTACGTGGACAAGTACAGTGACGGATTCGCAACCGTCTATGGACCAGGAACACAGGTAGGGCAACGGAAGAGGGCTGAATCGACGGAACCTTATTGATTGAAGCTTTTGCTAGTTTACAGTTCCAATGAGCTGTTTAATCTCTGCTATTGTAGGGCGGTGTGGTCGGAGAGACGGCCCACTTCACGGTGTGTGCCAAGCACGGCCACGCGAAGGAACTCTCCGTGTCCATCGAGGGACCCGCACAGGCTAATATCAAGATTCACGATAACAAGGTGAGTGGTGGAAACAATGAGTATACCATAATGCTATTTTTTTGTCTTACTTGAGACGTTCTGAATCAGAGCACTATGGATGATGCGGCATTTGTTGTGTGTGACATTCGATTCTGTCGTCTGTGTGACCACTGTTACTTCCTGGTCACTCGATCGATCGATAGACATTAGCTGGATTGCCCTGATAGTCGTCCATCTATCTCTATCCCAACCCCCACTTTCCTCCTTGTCACTGGCAGTGGATGCAGTCAGTTGTTCGAGTGACAAGGGAGGGAAATTCCGCCTGCTGCCCTATCGTCGCTCTCTCGATCTGCCACACTCTCTCGTCGGCCTATTGATTGTGTAGACTACGTGAGAAGCATGGAGCGACGAGTGATCCTTGAAAATGAGAGAAGGAATTGGGGCTGATGTTGAGTGTTGAACTCCTGGGGAATAAGATGAGGCATGTAGGGACCATAAACAAAAATAATAGGTCGACCTTTTTGCTGGGGAAGTGTAGTGAGCAAAAGTGCTGAAAATATTTCTTTTACTCTGAAAAAAAGAACAACAGAGATAATAAATTCCAATTTTCAAGCTACATGACATCTCGACATTTTTACACTTGACAATTTTCGTTGTGTAGATAAAAATAACAAGCTGACGAATGTGAGACAATAATTGCGTGTATTTCAGGACGGCACTTGCTCAGTCTCATGGATTCCGCCCATGCCCGGACAGTATCAGCTGCACGTGAAGTTGGCTGGCAAGGAAATTGACCAGTCGCCCTTCAAGGTACGATAGGCTGATCGAGTCAGCGATCGACAACTGACTAAACCTCTTCTTATTCCAGGTTCTCGTCGCCGGCGAGGGATCCAAGCGCGCACATCTCAGCGTCGGATCCACCTCTGAGGTTTGTAGTCTGTAGTTTGATCTCTGATCTCCAATATCTTGCTCAGGTCGCTCTCAACATCTCTGAGAAGGAGCTCAAGGGAATCTCAGCGTCGATCAAATCTCCCTCTGGAATCGAAGAGCCTTGCTTCGTGCGAATCATCGACGGAGGAAGACTCGGTACGGAACGGATACGGTTGTCGCATATTATCGATTGATCGAATTACCGTAATAATCGTTATCGTTGCAGGAGTCTCGTTCACTCCTCGTGAGGCCGGCGAGCATCTGATTACGGTGAAACGAGACGGAAAGCTCGTTCCCAAGGCGCCCTTCAAGATCAAGGTGGACAGAAGTCAGGTGAGCAGTGGTCAACACTAGAGTTAGAGTTGACACTAGGGTTTGTAGTTTGATCCGAGTAGTAGTTTGATGTGAACGATACCCTATCGTAGGTGGGAGACGCGTCGAAGGTGGAAGTGACGGGCGATGGTCGAGCGAAGGCCCTCACTCAACAGTGGAACGAGATCCTCATCGACACGACCAAGGCCGGTGAGTAAAAGTTGGATTTTGGTGTTTGATCCATGTAGTTTGATCTCTCTCCTTACCAATCGATACACTCTCGCAGGCTACGGTGGTCTCTCCGTGTCCGTGCAGGGACCCTCTAAGGCCGAACTGCAGTGCAAGGAGAAGAAGACCGGACTCGTTCAGGTACCGTATCGTGATGATTTATCGATTTATCGGGTTTTGGAGTTTCGAAATACACTATCTAAATGGCCATTGTGCAGGTGCTCTACAAGCCGACCGAGCCCGGAGTGTACGCCATCGCAGTCAAATTCGCCGATCACCACGTGCTCAGTGAGTGGCTTTTTTTTAAAATATTTTTTCCTACTTTGACGTCTTCTGAGACAGTATATGAAATTCCGATCCCCCATTGACAAACTGCTCTAATTTCATGCTAATTTTCGGCGCTTCTTTACTTTACCTGCCCACCTTTTTATTCCCCCCCCCCTCCCCTCCAGTTGAGGGGGGAATTCATTTCCCCTCAACCGGGGGGGGGGGGGGAGCTAATTTTCAATGGTTGGTCTCATTGTCTTTGATCTCATTGTCAGCTTCGTCCTTACAGACTCGCCCCTTACCGTGCACTGCACCGGTCCCTCGGGTGGTGCCGTCAAGCAGGAGATTGAGAAGAGAATCGAGCAGGTGAGTGCAGTTTGTATAGTTTGAGCTCTGAAGAGGGTAGTTTTTCCCCCTTGAACGTGCAACTTACAGGCTGCAATCTCGCTGCCTGGTCAGGAGACGAACCTCTTCCTCAAGCTGCCGAACACCTCGCCCATGGATGTGGTCAGTTGGAGATTGAAGTTTGTAGTCTGATCCACGAAGTGTAGTTTGATATTTGATTTATAATATTGTGTCAGGTGGCCCGCATCATGGACCCGAAGGGCAACACGGAAGACGCGGAGATGAGAGACCAGGGAGAGGCATTCTATGTGGTCAGTGAGGGACTGGCATAGTAATGGGCATCTACATATCCTTGTAGTGCAATGGACTTATTGCTAGAGAACTTTACTTGATACATGGAATAATTTATTTTGTTTCAGGTCAAGTTCAAGCCGAAAGTGGAGGGAGCTCACGCGCTCTCGATCCTGCACAGAGACGCCCACGTCAATGGTGAGTTAGGGGAAGGAAAGGATCGAGGAATACTTATCTTTAATGCAGATTTACAGTATTTTGACATTGTGACGACGTATTCTATCCGCTCACATTCTCACATACAGCCCACTCAATTCTCCATTTCAGGTTCTCCCTTCCAATTCACTGTTGGTTCGTTCGCTGAGGGTGGTGCCCACAAGGTGCGCGCCTCGGGAATGGGAGTGATCAGAGGAGAGACGACCAGCTGGCAATCATTCAATCTCTACTCCAGAGGTACGCTAGTTCTCATTTATCCATCGGGTCTGCTATTTTTGTTTGTTTATTTTTTCTAATAAAATAAAAATTACAGAGGCTGGCGCGGGTAAGCTCGCAGTGGCCATCGAAGGACCCAGCAAGGCGACCCTCAAGTTTGAGGATCACAAGGTGGGAAGTGGTGATTTGGAACTATTTGTTGACTTGGCGGAAATATTTGTTGACCACAAGAGAATGTAATTACAGGACGGCAACTGCCACGTTGACTACAAGGTGACACAGCCGGGAGAGTACATCATCTCCGTCAAGTACAATGACGCCCATATCCCTGATTCACCCTTCAAGGTACGGTAGCGGGATACTGATTAGGATACGGTAGGGAGATCAGTATATGGCTATTGTCAGGTGTTCATCGCACCCGCAACGGGTGAGGTGCGCAAGCTCGAGTTGGCGTCGTTCCACGACTCGGGAATTCCCGTCGGAAAGGCCTTCACCTTCATGGTGCTCACCCATAGAGCGAGAGGCCACCTGGAGGGCAAGGTACGGAAACCACTTTTTATGTTATTTTAAATTTAAAAACAACCTTACATGTGAACATTTCATGCAGAATTTGGAGTCTCATGACCGAGTAGACATGCAAACTGGAATGTAAACTGAATGTAAAGTAGGACAAGTTAAAATGTGAATATCGCAGGTGCTGACTCCCTCAGGCGAGACGGAGCAGATCGACATCGTTCCCATTGAGGACGGCGAAAGTTACGCCATGAGAATCGTCCCCAAGGAGGTATGGTACTCACTATCTAGACCAATCACGAACTGAATTTTGTTGATTGAATGTTCGGCCAATTGCCCGTTGCAGTCTGGCAACCACTACATCCACGTGACGTTGGACGGTGCGCCGATGCGCGATTCTCCCTTCCGACTGAGGGTCGGAGGAAAGGACGAATGCGACCCGACTGCCATCCATGTAAGAACCACGAATATTTTGAATGTCTTTACCGAGTTTTATATTATTTTCAATGCAAAATCTATTGTTCTTTGTGAAGTAAAGTCTTTTGAAACAGTGAATGGCTGGGCATCATTAAAAAAATGATTACAGGCGTCTGGCGAGGGTCTGATCGGATGCACGACCGGTTCGAAGGGCGAGTTCACGGTGGCGACAGCGAATGCAGGAGCAGGCATCCTCACCATCCAGATGGATGGACCGAGCAAGGTCACCCTCGACGCGTATGAGGTATGGTATCAGAGAGGCACATGGTTACGATTCCATACTCTCCTATGATCTTTTTTGACTGGGCCTCAACAGAACGTGCACAATACGTACTTGCTCTGGCAGTTCCCACCTAGCGCTGTCTTGAGACTGTAAAATCGTTTGACATGGCCTTTATCTTTACCTTTACACCTTTTTTGCTTGCAGCTTGACACTGGGTACAAGGCGCGCTACACGGCGCTCGCTCCGGGAGATTACTTCGCCGCAGTGAAGTACAATGGCATCCACGTGCCCGGATCGCCCTACAAGATCCACATCGATGGAAAGGTACGGTGGCTTTCACTTTCGAGCTCTGTTTTTTTCGACCTGTTTACAATATGAAAAATGGGGTTACCATGAAGGAAATGGTTCAAAATCGGTTTTGTATAACTTGATCAATAATTGGGTGTTCAGGTGCTGGGCGGCAACGGGTACAACGAGACGGCGGTCGTGAAGATTGACGCCGTCGCCAAGACGACCAAGGGAACGGTTGCTGTCGCGCCCGTCTACAAGGGAGACGCCAGCAAGGTACGGTAGGAAGGGTCGGAGGGGATACCGTAGCGAGTCTTGATTGACTAATGATTATTATCTCTCAGGTGGTTGCAAAGGGCGCCGGTCTGAACAAGTTCTTCCCCGGTCGTCCCGCCATGTTCACCATCGACACTGCCCTCGCTGGTGAGTATACGGTAGTGACTGATTCCCTGTTACGGTATCCGAATGATGTCAATCAATAACTGAACTGATCAGGCAACAATCTGCTCATGGTGGGCATCGTGACGACGAAGGGACCGTGCGAGGAGGTGGTTGTCAAGCATCAGGGCAACGGCCATTACATCTGCACCTACCGTATCCAGGTACATCATCATGTTTAGTACGGTAGAACTCGATTATTGATTAGTACGGATCCGCAAGGACCAGTGGTGAGCGCAATCCGCTAACTTGGAGTCCTGTGGGGATACAAGAGTGAATTTTTTTCCCGAATACGGGGTGCTATTTTTGCCGGGGTAAGCAATAATGCCAGTAGGATCGTTCAACACTGGATAGGACGAATACAAATAATTGTATATTGGATGAGTAAATAGTCGATTGTGATTGCAGGATCGTCTGAAGGGCTTCGTCTTCATCAAATACGGTGACGTCGAAATTCCCGGCTCGCCCTTCTCCCTTGAATTCTAACCGATCGATATCTCATATATTCTGTACCCAATCGATATTTATACCGTACCCATCTCATGTTTGTTTTGCTCAATGTTTCGATTCTCTCATCGTATCGTTCAAATGTATTCGAGTTCCTGTAAGAAGTGCCTTGTCCCATCGAGTTCCTTTACTGCCTGAGACCCCCGATTGAAGTTACACCAGATAGCTTTACTCCTCATCCTCCTCTCCATCCAATTATCTCTTCCCGATCCCACTTTCGAGATGAACCCATTGGCCCTTGCTCTAACATTAACGTAAACCCAAGGCTTTCCCTCAGAAGAGACTACTATTTTCATAACAAGTATTGCGCCTCTCAACCCTCTCTTCTAATCAATTTCTCATGACACCGTACCCCAATTGGTGAAGTTACCGTACCCCGTGTGTTATATATAATTACTCACCCCCTTTCTCCTCCTTTTCTGTTGCTCTCAAAGAGAAGTGCATTTCATGCTTCATCAATTTGTCTTTTTTTCTGTAGCCTTCCAAATGGTTCCCGTAGAAGTGTACTCCTAATAAGTGACGTCAATAGCAATTGCATCGTCTATCGCTTCATTATGTGTAAAAAGATGTAATAAAAGAAAATGTTGAAGACTTTTTTGGTTCCCTTGGCAACATTTGAGATGTGTACACAATGAGGTTTGATCGTCAGACGATAAGAAAGCATCGTTATCGTTGGGAGGGAAGGATTTTGAGAGGTAACACTTGAGAGCTGACGCTAAAGATAGAAATAACAATCATGCGACCAAATACGCAAAGAAGATTGGAGAAGGGGTGTGTAGAAAAAATATCGGAATGCCTCAGGAATGGGAGCAAAGGTGCAAAGGTGATCAAGGTGCAATCATCCACCGCCCATGATGTGGCCGCATCAGGATCTGGTCGGTTATTCGATTTTTATCTACATTATTCATTCATTCATGTTATTCATTCATTCATTATTATTCATGATCTCTACATTTCCTTTCGCAAGTCATTTTGCCCGCAAAAAACAACGAATCGCCTACTTTTTAAATGAATTTTAACGTAGGCAACATTTTTTTTCGCAGGTGCACACGATCGAATACGTCAAAACGTACGATTTCTTTCACAATCTCACCGAATCTGAGAAGGTTAACCCATTCCGAATCATATTGAATCATCTCACTTTACTGGATTTTTGAAGAGAGATAGTCAATGTAAATACAAGATGAATTCCAGAACTCGCTGGTCAAACACGTTGTCCTTATCGTCTCCTTCCTCACCAATTCCTTCCACTCCCTAGAGATAAACAGTGATGTCACAATGTATCCCGATGGAGCCATTCCTCACTCCGGGCAGATATTACAGTCAGTTCACTGATTGGAAAGGACTTTTCGGTTCTTATCCGAACGGGTTCGACTAAGAACATGCAGTAAAATCAGTCAAATTTAAGCCTCCCGAGTTTTCTTCAGTTTTAAATGTCCACTCATTAGGGGACCTCCCTGTGTTCTGAGATTTTCTGGGATTTGCAACCGTTTGATCGATGCGAGACGGAGATGATGAATATTCCTTTGTAGATGGAGTGAATCGGACGCGCAACACGACAGGGAAGTTCATTACGAGACGATTGAGAGGATGAGAAGACTGGGAATGGACAGTAGAGAATATGCACTGATCAAGGCATTGATCACGTGTGATCACGGTGAGAAGCACCACAATTTCTTACACCTGTCGGTTAGGGATAAAAGAGCGCGACTGTGAGCGAACAGAGTAGAGTCCGGATAAGAGCGTCATTTCGGATCTTCCGTTTCGAACATTCAAGAAAAGAAGCAGGGTGAATAGGTATAGAAAGGCATCTGTTTCACCGGGGAAGTAAAGATAGGAAATGCTCCCTGGAAGAACAATCTTCTTCTTAGTCTTTTTCAAGAGGGAAGGTTATCGAAAAATCTCATCATAATCTCATCAATTCTGCAGCAATCGCCGACCTCTCATCCACCAGTCGAAATCTACTGCAGCTGCAGAGGGAGCGATATGCCAAAGCACTGATGTCGTACGTACTAGCGAGAAGGGGAACGACTGAGGTATGCTGCCTTGAGCAAGGGAAAAATCAGGGTGACAAATCCGTCTATTCACTCCTCTTTCTCGCAAGTTAGAGTGCAGAAAGAGTGCTCCAAATGCCGAGACGAATTGGCCATTCTGACAGCATGAATGGGTACAGAATGAGAAAGAACAGTAGCATAAACAAAGAATAACAAAGTTGCGGCAGATGCGAGACACAATACACTCTGCAGGGTCCCTCGGCCTACGCCTCCATCCTAGCGCATGTCGACTGGCTGACGAGACTCGTGAAGAGAAACAAGGTGAGTCACGTCTGATTTGTAGTAGAGTTCGAAAGACTGGTAATTGTCTCTTCCTTTCACGCGCTCTCTCACCGGTCATAGAGGTGTGAGCGAGTGTGTGAAATGAAGAGACGACGACCACACATTTCGCTTTACAATTCTTTCATCTCACAGCTGCTGATAATTTTGTATATTGAACAAAATGAAGCCTAATTCATCACCCATTTTTTGTGATTGAAGACGATCATGGGAGTTCTCGTCTTTCGGTCTTTCGCTACTCGCGAATGTCAACAATCGTCAACCAGGTATACGGGGCATAACAGTATTGATCAAGCTATCTATGTCCCTTTTTTGCTGGCTCGTAACACACACGCACAGATCGGTACAGTAACCTACAAGGATCGATCGATGCAGTATCCCCATTTTCACATACGGATCGACCGATACAGTACTCCAAATTCCGCACACTTACACCTGTATCTACAGTAACCCACACAGATCAGAATCCCCATTTTCACGTACATGGATCGATCGATACAATCCTCCAGCAACCCACGAAGATCCATCGATTCAGTACTCCAATTTCCAAACAAACATCGGTACAGTAACACACACAGATGGATCGATATAGCATCCTTATTTTCACATACACGGATCGATCGATACATTATCCCCATTTTCACATATACGGATCGATCGATACAGCACTCCAATTTCCACACACACACATCGGTATGTACAGTAAACCACACAAATTGATCGACACAGAATCCCCATTTTCACGCACACGGATCGATCGATACAATCTTCCAGCAACCCACACAGATAAAAACAATACAGTACTGGGGGATCGATCGATACAATATCCACATTTTCACATATACGGATTGATACAATACCCCCATTTTCACACCTTCGGATCCATAAATACCACCATTTTCACACATTCGGATCCATACAATATCCCCATTTTCACACATTCGGAACCATACAATACCACAATTTTCACACATTCGGATCCATACAATATCCCCATTTTCACACATTCGGAACCATACAATACCACAATTTTCACACATTCGGATCCATACAATATCCCCATTTTCACACATTCGGATCCATAATATAAGGCAGATCGATGCAATCAACCACTCCGATCCATGGTAACATTAACTTTTCACTGAACAAGTTATCCACTCATCCACATGGGCCGCTCAATGCCCCAGTACTCCCTCACCAATTACAGTATCCCCATTTTCACATGGATCGATCGACACAGTATCCCCATTTTCACACTCAGATCGATCGATACAGTACCCTCTCCCCACCGGATCAATCAGTACGATAAAAACAAAGGCAACACAAGCAAAAGAAGCAATATACGAGCAGTGGGGAGAGCGGAGAGAGGGTACATCTTCCGACTATCGAGTCTTCGACAAGGAGGGAGGGCGCGACGAAGAAATAATGGAATGACGGACGGCCACATCGAGAAGAAATCAGAGACGGACTGCAAATAATTTAACGTTCATTTCTTAATAGTTGAATATTGAAGTGCCCTTCTGCCGGTCAGTCAGTCAGTGCGTATGTTTGTCGATCGAGTCTCACGTGCGGGAATGGCATAAAATCTAATAAGTAAGCGCATGTTATCTATAACGCCGTGAGACACAAGCAAACATAGTTCGATAGGTGAATTTATAACAAACAACTTTTGATATGATTCCGTTTTAGTAAGAATCGAGCAAGGCCAGGCACAGCTCAAAATTTCTCCAAGGTGTTTGATGGGCTCACCCATTTTGCTCATAGATGATCACTCGTTGGCTTCTTTGGTTTCACTGTTATAGCAAATATAGCAAATATTCCGAAATTTGAACCCTGGGATTGAATTGTATGCTGACCACGACAACCCAACGCCGGTCCGATCTATTCAGCTTGCTAAGACTACCGCGTCGATCCAAAAAAATTATTTGAATTTTCATGAAAAATCAACAAGGCAGGCGCGACCAGCATGAAATTGTGACCCAGTAGCCATACTCACCTAATTTTAGCGATATCTGGGGCAGATAAATTCAACAAAAACTGTTTTCGATGCGACTTCGTCAGGGCCCAACGAACGTTTTTGAGCAAAATCAATATGCCCCGAAATCAAAAGTTTCATGAAATCGATTTTTTACTGCGCAAACCATTGTCCCACTCTTAGGCGATCGGGCTCATATGTAATCATGACCATCCCTCAATAAATCTACGCAATAAAAAGAGCCGAAACGTATATCGGTTCAATAGTAATTTGGAAAGTAAATAGGTTTGGTAATTTGATGGATGCGGCGTTTTGCCAATCATAGTACGAAAATAGTAAAGATATTCAATAATTCAAAAAGCTATCCGGACGACTATTTGAAAATTTATTTATATGAGCTTTCCTAGCAAAAAATCGCAAAATAAATGTTCGGGTCGATTTCCATTATCGGCATGTAATGCCACCAACCTGCTCTGACGTCGAATGGGCGGATCCAATTGCTGGAAGGACGAGTGGCTGCTTGGTGGCCAGAGGCACTCATCAGAGGGAGCGAGATCAGAGGCACGAGACAGCGAGCCTGAAGAAATCGAGATGAAACATGATTTCAACAGGATATGGGCAGAAAATGCAAAAATACATGTACGCAATTTAAAAATTGGCGATAGCCTCCGGCCTCCCTATCGAAAAAACACCAATGAAATAATGCAAATGACCAACCTGCTCTGACGTCGAATGGGCGGATCCAATTGCTGGAAGGACGAGTGGCTGCTTGGTGGCCAGAGGCACTCATCGGAGGGAGCGAGATCAGAGGCACGAGACAGCGAGCCTGAAGAAATCGAGATGAAACATGATTTCAACAGGATATGGACAGAAAATGCAAAAATACATGTACGCAATTTAAAAATTGGCGATAGCCTCCGGCCTCCCTATCGAAAAACACCAATGAAATAATGCAAAAGACTAACCTGCTCTGACGTCGAATGGGCGGATCCAATTGCTGGAAGGACGAGTGGCTGCTTGGTGGCCAGAGGCACTCATCAGAGGGAGCGAGATCAGAGGCACGAGACAGCGAGCCTGAAGAAATCGAGATGAAACATGATTTCAACAGGATATGGGCAGAAAATGCAAAAATACATGTACGCAATTTAAAAATTGGCGATAGCCTCCGGCCTCCCTATCGAAAAAACACCAATGAAATAATGCAAAAGACTAACCTGCTCTGACGTCGAATGGGCGGATCCAATTGCTGGAAGGACGGTTTTCTGCTTGGTGGCCAGAGGCACTCATCGGAGGGAGCGAGATCAGAGGCACGAGACAGCGAGCCTGAAGAAATCGAGATGAAACATGATTTCAACAGGATATGGGCAGAAAATGCAAAAATACATGTACGCAATTTAAAAATTGGCGATAGCCTCCGGCCTCCCTATCGAAAAACACCAATGAAATAATGCAAATGACCAACCTGCTCTGACGTCGAATGGGCGGATCCAATTGCTGGAAGGACGAGTGGCTGCTTGGTGGCCAGAGGCACTCATCAGAGGGAGCGAGATCAGAGGCACGAGACAGCGAGCCTGAAGAAATCGAGATGAAACATGATTTCAACAGGATATGGGCTTCAACAGGAATGCTTAGAATACTCACACTTACCGAGTGGCTTCTCCACAGCCAGATTCCTTCATCGAAGGAATGGAGGGGAAGGAAGAGAGGAGGGAGGGAAGGGCGGGAGAGAGGAAGACGGGCGTCCCTCTCATCCCATCGCATTGAGTGACGACTGGAACAAGACAAAGATATTAAAATCAGTACATTATTTGATGTCTTACCTCTCACTCTTACCAAGTTGCTACTCCACAGCCAGAGTTCCTCATCGAAGGAAAGAAGAAGAGAGAAGGGGGAAGAGGGCGGAGTCGAAGTGCATCGGGAGCAGACTGAAAGACGAATAACCATCAATCACTATCAATATCCACTACCATACCCCTCGTCCCTGACTGAGTAGCAGTGCTCCCTCTCCGAAAGAAGGGGAGGAGTGAAGGAGTGACGAGGAGAGACGTCTGTAATGTATAACTTGATTAACCATCGATTCGCCATTCCAGTACCTTGGCTACCGTAACCTGTTCCTCTGCTTCCCGCCGGGATCAATTGCTCGGACGGTGACGTCGACCCTTGCACTCGCTAGTCGACGCAGCCTCATCTCTCCTCAATGGGTCACATTAGCATCTCCATACAAATAACTCGCCCGTCGGATATTTCGTCATTTATAAACACCTCCTCCCTATGAAACTTCATATAGCACTCTTCACTCCTCTCACACGGCCTAAGTTCCAAACATGAACCACATGAATATTGCAAGAAGCCCTTCCTTTCAACGACACATCTGATTCCGGATCAACGTTTAAAAATCATACAAAAAAAAATGTTCCCAGAAGTGATACTCCCAATTTAATTTTCCATTTCCATTTCCATTATCGATTTTCACTTCATATCTCTTAAAAGACCCATCTCACCCCCCCCCCCCAAATTCCATCTCCCCACATACAGCCGCTGCAGCACCTGCCCGTTAGGGCACTCGCTTTCGGCGAGAGTGCGCGCTTTATCTCGTGAAGACTCACGAGTCCAGCATACCAAGCCCGAAGAGCACCCAAACTAGTTCGGTGCCAGGAGCCAGGCCTATCGGCTACCCGGACAGGGAGAGGAACGCCTGTCCGAGCTTTTCTGCTCGGTATGCTGAGCCGTATGTTCCCTAGTCTTAGCCCCAATTCGATTTCATCTCTCTTCAACCCTTTCATCTCCGCTCCCCATGACCTCTCCCCCCAGTTGGGGGTCACTCATTTAATGAGTGGCACACACCGTGAGCACACTATGATGGCTTCGCGAGGCAACGCACAGTGGCCCCAGAGGGATGCGTGTATATTGCTTATGCTACGCTCGTTCGTCCATCAAGGAGCCCACGGATCGGCAGTGTCATGGATCCACACGATCTCATATCTCTCTCCTACTCTCATGGAGATCCAGACATGCTTGCCAGAGTTGAATAGGTACTCGAAATATTTTCAAAGCATGGAAGACGTGAAATAGTTACGTACCAAATACGATTCAATTTCAACTCTGGCGACAATCGGCTGTCACTCGACTAGTGAGGCGAGCTGGGCGAGGCGCAGCCACATTTAAGACAGCCTTTGGATTGCATACATGTATGTTGAAGCCGAGAGTGCTCCTCTCGACTTCGGCCCCACATCCCGGCATTGTTGATGTAGGGCCATCTGGTCTCTCTTTTCTTTTGCTAACCGTACCGGGCCCAAACACTGCCTCATGGCGACACGGCAACCTCAACAGTTTAGACGCCAGAGTATCATATCCCATATAAAATAGTTCAAATAACACACACATCCCACTAGACTCTGACGCCTAAACTAAAGAAGTGCTCAAGACACACCTCTGTAACAGAGGGGACACCAAGTGTTGACGCCGGCACCCGGCTACGGCGCACGTGCTAGCCACGTATCCCCTTCCTATGCGGTTTAAAATAGGGCCTGTGAAGAGTATTGAGAAGAAAAAGAGAAAATGTTTCAAAAAAAACGAGCAAGAAAGATAACGACTTAAATACTCTTCGCATACCAACCCTATTCTATTCCGCCCACACTGTTACTTACGAGTTAGAAGTCCTTTCACAGTAAACCCCCCCCCCCCCCGAAAAAGTGCTTTAGGGCGCATACATGGCGCCACAGCACAAAAAAGAAAAGGAAACAAAAACATCACCGTATTTGTCGCTGACAAGCGAGTCATCGTCGACGGCTCGCGTTGTTGGGCAGGAGTGGAGGAAGGAGGCAGAAGACGGCATTGGCCCATCCAGAGGAGCCAAAGAGTCTCGAGTTGTCCTGAACAAGGCTGTGGTTAACTAAAATCGATAGCCACAATGGTTATATAATTCGCAAAAGGAGAATAAAGATCAAGACGAAGGGGTCGGACAAGGAAAGGGTGTACATGTGAAACGGAAAAAAATCAAGAATTGTCATCATGGAACATGATGTGATAATTCAAGGAAACTAATTCAAATTCAAGGAAGAAAGGGTCACCACAAAAGGGGAGGCGATAAGGAGTTTACGTGTGAAACGGAAGGAAAAATTTCGAAAACAGTTTGTTCAGCAATTGTCATCACGTGTACACAGAGGGTCTGTTAAAACGAACAATTCTGCGATAATTATTGCGGGCACAGCCCAATGCGTAGGAATACACGATAGTAGTAGGTCAATAGGAAGAGGATGAGGGCCAAACAAGACAAGCGGACCTTGCAAAATGTACGTTCATACGCGTGCTACTGATTGGTTATCACATCGACACCCGTGCATTAGCTAGGCAAACAGTTTTCGAACTCTATGTGCTCGAGGAATCGCGTCATCAAAAGAAAAGACGAAGGGAAATCGAAAAACAGGGAACATTTTCGAAAATAGAATTCAGCTAAAAACAACGTTTCCCAGGAGCAAAACACTCCAAGAAAAGGTCAGTCAACGCAAGAAGCCGCTAGAAAGTGGAAGTGCGAAACGCTCGAGACGGCAAAATCAGCCATCAGGTGCAATAACTGGCAAAATGAGGTGAAAGTACAATGCGCCCCAAAACAGTCAGCAATATACGATTCTGCTTGTTCTCATTCTTGCAAAACGACAGTATGGCGAGATTAGCTCTAGTATGGTGAATAAATGGGGTTTCTAGGAACGGGCTCATAACGCCGGACAAAGGAAACGCGAGAAAGATTCAAAATACAGCGAAAAGGGGGCTCAATCAGCAAAAAGCGAGCTAGAAGCAGCATTTCACTGTGGTTCACCCTCACAACCTCAAGAATCGAGCAGAGAGGACGCATTCGCTCACTCGATTTTCACAAATAAGAAAGCAGACTTAGCGCAGGGAACGTCAATAAGATCTTGCTTGATGAAATGAGCGATGGGCCGGGAAGGGAAGGCAATGACACGCACTAATTATGCTAATTAGCAGAAGAAAATCAATAAAAAAGCGGCGAAAAGGAAGCGTGAACATTAACAAATCACGCGAAGGAATGGTCGAGAATGAGGGAAATGGAGTCGGAGGAAAGAGGAACGATGAGAAATGCGAGTCGGAAGTGCGAAATGAGAGACTGGAGATGGGAAGAGGGGCGGCGAGAGAGCGGTAGATCAGAGAGAGTGCAGAGAGAGAGAGAGACATTCGAGTCGTCTAGACCAGACGATCGATACGCTCTTCCTTGGATGTTTGATCTCTACCAGAATAGAAAGTAGAAGGAAAGGGAAGGATGGATGATTACTAGGCCAATTCAATGAAATTCCAATGGAATACCGTCGCTGATTGGGTATGGGCTCTTGACACCTGTTAAAAGAGGCCTCGCTGACGAGAGGGAGGAGGAGGAGGAGAGGGGACGAGGAGGGTATGGGGAAGGGGTAGGAACCGGGAAAGGGGAAACGGATTGAAAATGCGCGATTATACTAAATAGTCAAATGCCTATCTACCGTACTCCGTCGACTACCGTAATAAACCGTATTCCATGTGTGCTGGGCAGGAGAAACGCAAAGATCAAAGATAAAGTAGAAAAGTATATCTATCTCAGTATATCATCGTCTATCTCAACAAAGGCACGAATATTCCCTCCCCCTTCCTCCTCTTTACTTCCTGTCTCACGCTAACAGTACGTGCCTTTTTCTCATTTTTCCTTACTTGTGTAGATAGATGGTAAGAAGAAACACTAGTGAAGAAACACTGACTTATTATCGATTATATCTTTTTACCGTCTGCAAACACCCTCATTTTTTGTTTTGCGTTTCTATCGATAGCCGAATAAAGATCTAAATCTAAGCAATTTGGTCATGCATGGGAAGAGAAAGAACAGGGGAAAGGGAAATGGGGGGCCATTTCGTCGTGAAGAGTCGCCATTAGACGGTCGATCGATCGATAATGGAGGAAGATGACATCGCGGAAGGAGTATGGATCGAGGAGAGGCCGAGTGTCGAGGATAAGGGTGGGTTACGGTAGGGTTGCGGTAGTTCCTTCAGATGATTAGGCACTGTATCGCTGTACCAGCTGTCGGTACCAATAGGTTACGGTATTCAACAGTGCTTACGGTCGATACATACGGATTACGGTAGATGTCCGGTAGTACGGTAGTTGTCGATTGCAGTCAATTCGCTGCGCAGCAGCAACGAGCCGACGCCCGAGTCATCCTCGTCCTCGTCGACCACCGAAGCGGAGAGGGAGCAGGGGTACGGTAGGACGGGAGATAGGTACGGTAGATTGCTATCGACCACTGACTCTGAAGTGGCCCAGTTGGTACAATGGTCTCAGGAGTACTTACGATAGTCTCGGGGAACTGTGGATAGTTATCGGCAACCGGCTTTTTAGGTCTTCAGTAATCCAAGGATCAAAGGTCAAAGATCAATCTCAGATACTGCGATCGTCCGAGGGACAGAGGCCGGTGTTTGAGATGATAACGCCCAAGAGGCAGAAGAAGAGCCAGTCGAGGAGTGGCGTAAGGCAATCGATAACTACCGTAATCCGGAAACTACCGCAATCTACGGATTACTGTACCCTACAATTACAGTAGGTCTCAAATTGTAGAGCCTGTCAACGGGAGTGGAGCTACTCGGATGTGGGTGGAGTACGGTAGAATGGGATTACGGTAGGCAGTTATCGACAACTGGCAGAAATCATGAGCCGTCATGAAAAAGCGCAGAAAACAAACGGATGTGAAATTGGTTTCGCATGGCATATTTTGCATAATCTGTTTACTGACCAGAGGAGAGAAACAGATCGAGTGAATTTCATGGTTCAGTCGAAGGAGGCGAGTTCTCGTCGAACTGAAGAACAGGAGCAGGAAGAGGAGGTTCTGCGTGTACAACGTTTGTCAACGTTTGTCATGATTCTGCGTGTACAACGTTTGTCAACGTTCTTGTTTTAGTAATAATAACTACCTAAAACCACTCTTGACCACCCCCGAACACGCTGTATGCCCGATTTTAGGTATAAGTAGCATAGGTTGAGCAAAAATAACAAAAAACATTTTAGTAAATGAATGATTAATTCAAAATCTTGTAAAATGTCTGACCCAGGATCTGCTCAAACTCTGTAATAATTAGTACTAAATACGGTAGGAGGAAACTTTTTTTAAAAGTTACTTTTAAAAAAGCTTTTTTTCATTTTTAAAATGACTGTATTTTTGTTGTTTCGCTAATATTTTTATTGGTTTGCTTCAACTAAAGTACTCCCTGTTATCTAGAGCAGTATCCATTCGAGCTTGCAATACTAACAGCCCTCTTGCAGTCGATTCCCACCCCTTCATATGCGATGAATCCGAATCAAGAGAATTCCTCTGGTCCGGCCGAATCTGTAAGTCGATACTTTTGGCTTTAAATATACAATAGAACCAGGAATTATAAGGAAAAATGTTTAGAAATATATTCTTTTAATATAGGAAATATCATTCTTTGAAATTCATTATAATAAGCAAGTGAACAAAGTTATTTCCTTGCACGATAGATTTCAGGTCGCTCGGAAGATCGAGCGAATTCGAGCGGAGATTGCGCAGCAGAAGGTAGCTTGATGAAAGCATTGATTGAAAGTTGAAATATGTGTGAAATTTATGCTGAACGCAACTATAATTCTGAGCGAGAAAGAGTGAAGTGTGTAACCGGATTTTTCCTGTAAAACAACTGATTAATTGTTGTTATAAACTCACAATTAGTCAACTCTGACAATTTTAGATCTAATCTGGGGATCTTAGGGGGCCTAATTAGGAGAGAATCTTGTTAGTCATGGTAGAAATTAAAATTACTCAAATAAGGTTATAAATTTAGTATGATTGGATTCAAACGGAGATGCCTGGGAACGGCCTAGGTTTTGTAGTCAACACTGTCTGTATTTCCAGGTGGAGCTCGATAAGAAGGCTACCTTCAAAACTGCTTCTACTTTCAATAATGAGAGGGTGAGCTTTGAACTTGTTTGTATAAAACAATTATTTATTTTTTAAATAATATATTTACGCAAGGATCCCGAGGCGCAGCTGAAGGAAGTAAAGATGGATGGCATGAGTGAGGGAAAAGAAGACAATTAAAAGGGTGGAGTCTACGATGATGAGGTTTGATAATAAGTATTTTCATTACGGTTGCTTAAAATGAATGCGTAAATACATGCAAAAGGAGCACATTTAGATAAATTTTTTTTAACATTATCAGCAGTTTACTTGATTAAAATTCCGCCTCGGCTAAGGGTAGAGACGAAACAAATATGAAGTGGAAAGTTATGAAATGAAACGAAGCGAAATAGCTGAAACGGAATTCAGGATATATTTGCCTAAAAAAAACGAAAAAAAATTCTAGCGTTATTTTGCAGGTAATGCTGCACTGGCTTCTGGATCCGCCGGGTCTCTTTATGCCTGCTTCGGCCTTCATTGCTGCTGCTGAACGCAATGCACGCAAGTCGTACGCCTTTTACGCCATGATCCTCGTTATGTGGGCGTTGATCTTTATTTGCATCGTGCTTCTCTTGTTGTTCATGTGAATTAGTGTTGCACGTAATCTCTCATTAGTGAAATAATCGTTATTGTAAATATGTACTACCATTTCCTGAAGATAGCCCATTTTTCACAATTAATTTTGATTCTGAAAGAAGTTGACCTAGTCCTGTTCATGCTTTAAATAATCTACTATCATGCTCTGAAGATAACCTAGTTTTTCCTTACTTGATGTATATATTGGAAAATTTACACCTTTTTGCTACATGTTGAATTGTTGTTAGAAGTGCGCTAGAAGTGTTGATATAATAAAGTTATTCCATCAAATTCAGCTATCGTTCATTGAATTCAATGGTTTCGTTGCCAGTACAGTACCGTCTACAAATTTTTCTTCCACGTGATTAGTATTGAATTCCTGCTTCATTTTCTTATCTTCGTTCGTTACCGTTTACCGATCACTCAGAATTAAGAGAATCAACACTTTCTGATTTTTTTATTTCAATTTGCAAAAAAAAACCACGCAATCTAACGGACCTACTCCGCACTGCTTCAAGAGGTACGGTGGTAGTGGTCCTACAATCAATATCGGGCAGGGTTTCAGTCTAAAAACTGTAGTTCCTGACGCGCTTGAATGTCCATCCTTTCTCATCTGCGCACTGCCATTAAAATTAAAATTTCAATTCCACAAAGACAATATCCTCCAGTGATTACCGTATCCCTCATTTGCAGAGCATTCTCGCGATGGGTCGATCGATGGCCTCACTCGAGGCTACGGTAGGAGACGATCCGGCCGCCAAGCTCAAGCCGCTCCTCAAATTTGGTAAGGACGACGATGGACTGGAGACGGTACGGTATTATTACAGTAGTTATCGACGATCGATCGATTTTTGACATTATTACGGTATATAGCGAAAAAGGCGAATTTTGGTCACTTATTTATCGAATATCGCTTGTGGGTGATTTTGATCCATAAAGGGGTTATAGTTGTTGTAATCGACGATCGAGCTCTGATGTCATTAAGGTGCATGGTATACATTTTTCGCAGCTGGAGTGTGCAAAACTGATTCGATGTCTCATTTCGAAATGTTTTTAGATGGAGATCCGAAAGTAGACGAGAAGAATAAAGAGACCGAATCGATCTCGCTTTCTGCTGTAAAAGAAGTCAACGTTCCTCCGATAGATGATGACGTGGCCGAGATTATTGATCCGATCATTGGAGAATCGATGATCCCGGTGAGATACATTATGTACCTTTTTATATGGGTTATACAATAAAATAAAATATTTTATTTTAAAGTTTTTATGGTAGTAATACGGTATTAATTTCAGGTGATCGATCGCCGGTCGATTGTGAGCAGAATGAGTACGATATCGAGGATAGTTATGAGGAGGAAGAGCAAGAAGGAAACGATGAGAGACTTATGCAGAATAGTATGGAATTTGAATCATTATTCTTTATTTATTTACAGTATTATTTATTGTCTTCTAGTAAACAATATTACTCAGGTGCTACTCAATTATCTTTCTTCTGTGATTGAGGTGAGGACTGATCAATTCGTTGTTGAAAGTGAATAGGAAAGACGAAGATCGATAAATGGAAATGAATGAATGAGTGAAGATATGGCCAGAATTGAAGTGTACACCTGAGTAATGAATTCAAATCAGATTCAAATTCTAAAATTTGGTGATGAAGAAGAGGAATTTGGGGATTTCAGTATCGGCTAAATCTGAAATTTTCGATTGAGCAGGTGAGCATGAAAATCTGCCATTGTTCATCGTTCAAATAGGAGAAAAAGAATTAAAGCACGAAATTTGTTTGGTTTACCTGTAACGGTGGTTTTAATTGTAACAATTATGAATTGGTTCCAGGAATCAAGCCGGGGTTTTTTTTCTGTAAATGATGTATTGTGATTATTTTTAAATTTTCAGAAAAACGCTGAATAGATGGCGATAAATAATTTCCCGCTCCGACTGAGAACGCATACCGTCAAGCCGAACAACGATATTCATGTAAATTGTGTATTCAGCCGCAAAAAAGCGTTGATTTCTTGACTGCCACTCCTTGAATGCGAAGGGCAGTGTTGACTGTTAATAGAGGTATTGGTTACTATTTCAGAATCAGTACAACTTTGGCAACTGGATGGCTCAAGGCGTGGGAGCAGGGCAACATTCTACTACTACAATTGAAACAAAACGATTTAATCGGTGAGTGAATGTGTTCTTTTCTGTACCAGATTAAGCATGTCACTTTGCAGTTGATTGACTACAAGAATCGTCTCCGGGCGGACGATTTGACGCTCAATGTATGGAATTTTCTCTGCTCGTTGTAGAAGTACCGCCCCCTAGTTCCGAGCTGGATTTGCTGTATAAATTATGTACCGTTGCAATTGATTGATTGCTAGTCTGTAGAATAATCTTCACTTCGCTCTTACAATATGTCGTGAATTCGATTAGCGGTGTTTCACTTGTTATAATTATTCACACTTTATTATTTCTATTTGCGCATAAATAAGTTTTTTTCGAAAGGGCTTCCTGATTTGGTTTGATTCGAAATCGTTTGTAACGATTGCCATATTTTTCCGACATGAGTGTTTAATAAAATTCTATTTGAAACAGTTAATTGGCGAGATAAATTCAATTGCGTATATTCCTAGTATACAGTATTGATTTAGTTAATTGCGACCTCGCTGTAAATAAATCATAGTGATTCAAATTGTCTGCTCTTTTTCTGATCTGTTTTGATGGCGTTCCCTCACTATTTATTGTAATTCTATTAATTTTTTTTTGGTCACGTTTGTTCACTTCATACTGGAACATACTCGCCTCTTGCAAGTTTCCTAATTCGGTGCAAGCGAAAGCTTAATTAGAACTTGTTCGATGCAGGGTCAGCAATTTCCAATATTTTCCTCTGACCTGTTAGGGAACTGCACAATATCTCAATTGAAATCTGATCTCAATTTATTTCATTTCAGAGACCATTGAATTGTAGATTTCAAATAGAAAAGTCAAAGCAAATACATTTGTATTCGCATTCATTGAGGCTTGCTTCTTAGCACCTTTTTCCATTTGCTTTTACATTGCCGCAACAACCACGTTTCGATGGTTACCTATCTTCCCATCTGCCTTTCTGACCTGCTTTTCATCTTATCATCTTGATACTTCTCTACTTCCTATATCTCATTTTTATCCACCTCATAAATATGTTCAAATATCGTCGCCACGATTTCACTGAGTTAATCGATATTTATAGTATCCCGAATGGCAGCTCATCCCCGGACGATCGACTGTTGCCACTCTTCGTCCAGAATGAATAGAACGACTTCGAAGAGTGAGAGAAATCGAAATGAAGGAGGAAAACGACGGAATGTAAAGGTGAATATCTTTCCGATCGATAGCTCGCGAATACGGGAGCATGAACACTTCATTACTTTATCTGGCTTCCCATAAATTCATTTCTTCCTCATTTGCTGTACTCTTTCATTTCTTTCAACTCAAGATTCATGGGAATTCTAGCACAAAGGGAATAAATTTACCATTTTTTTCTTCTCCTTCTGCTTCAATTCCCCTCGCTTAGTCTTGTGTTTGGTCGAACGAGACGGTGACGGTGAGTTGATGCTTTGAACTGCGAACACGTGAGCACTCTCTCACTTTCGCGTGCTCTCTCGCCTCCCTTCCCTTCTGACCAGACAGTCTCTTATCCCGTCCCCTTTCTGATCTACCCTATCTCCTCTCCTCCGCCCTCTTCCCATCGCACATTCGATCGATCTTCTTTCCTCGTCGGTCGTTTGCTTTGTTCTCTGTTGTTTTTGTCTATTTTGTGTCGCGAAAAGTTCTTCGAGGAGCGCCCTCAGGCGACTCGTATAGGATCCAATAACCTCCTTAGCCTTGCTATTCAAGCAATTACGCACGCTTGCCCCCTTTCAAGGAAGAAACTTTGCCGGATCGATTGTTGCTGTTACTTCATTGCAATTTGCGAATTCTCGTTGCTTGCTGTTATCTTATTCATTGGTTTTCCACCGCTTATTTTGATTCTAATCGATCGATACTTCTTGTTTCGATTAGAATCTGCTTTAGGAGAATTAGGAGAAGCCTTTATTTTTTCTCTTGATCTATCTTGCTCGATGTGCAATTTTGCTCTCGATGACTCTCCTCATTCCGCATTCTCTCTCTCCGGTTAGCCAAAGGAGACAGAACACTCGAAATAATTACGGCCATTTTATTGCCAAGTCTCGCGTGCTTTTCTTCTTTATCAGCCCAGTCTTGAATCACTCATCACACACACACACTTCACATGTCCATAAATATTTTCACTATATTATTGCCCAAATATCATCGATTAATTAGTCAATATTTGCAGTATCCTGAATGGTCACTCACTCACGGATAATCAACGGTCAGAACGATTAAGATGACTTCAACGAATGAGAGGAATCGACATGAAGGAGGAAAACGACGATAATGTAGAGGTGAATATAACGTACCGATCGATAGCTAATGATTACAAAAGTATGAACAATTAATTACTTTGTTTGCCTTCTCAGAAATTCATTTCCTCCCCCTCAATCAAATCTAACTGCAGATTTTTATTTCTTCAAATAGCAAAAAAAGTTCTCACTCTCTTCCATGTTCGATGCTCCGTCTTTCCTTTTTTTTTGTCTTTTCTCTGACTGTGTCGTCTAGATATTAGGAGCTTTCATCGATTTTTTTAATGGGTGCAAGCATGTCGGATTATTTTGATTATTGATTTATATGAAACAAAAACGAGATATTCAATATTTGAGAAGCACTACGACTTGGGCTGCTGACTGAGTGACTCGCGTAGTGAGAGCAGGACGAGCTTCTTCCTCTACATGTAAACAAGACGATCTCTTCACGATCACGATCGATCGATATCCTTTGATTAGGGTAGCTTTGCCACGGACGATAGAAGCACAATCTAGTTACTTTGTCATGTTGTGTGGTGCTTCTTTTCTCTATCAAGAACCATGATTAGACACTGCGCTTCACCGGCCAGTTAACTAGTTCAACATCTAATTTCTTTACACTTCATGTTACCTTGACCAGACGAAACTTTACCTTTTTTGAGTCACTTTGCAAAAAGTTTTAAACTTTTATCACTGATTTCTGTATTTGCAGATGCACGTGAACTAGCTAGCGACACTCCGGCCGAGGAAGGACTATCTCATGCTGGCAAAGGAATTTACAAGCTAAGTTCAGCGCGTTTCTTAGGGGGGCGTAGATCAGTGATCTCGCCAGCGCTTTTCTTAGGGGCGTAGATCAGTGATCTCGCCAGCGCGTTTCTTAGGGGGCGTAGATCAGTGATCTCGCCAGCGCTTTTTTTAGGGGGCGTAGATCAGTGATCTCGTCAGCGCGTTAAGGGGGGGGGGCGTAGATCAGTGATCTCGCCAGCGCTTTTTTTAGGGGGCGTAGATCAGTGATCTCGCCAGCGCGTTAGGGGGGGGGGGCGTAGATCAGTGATCTCGCCAGCGCTAGTACCTCTCATACGAGAGGTATTGTTTTCATTTTTAGGAGCAATACGACTTCGGCGGCTCGTGGATTCACTCAACGAGAGCGAGAAGATGAATGTGCTTCTGTTGCAGAAACAACGCAGTTACTTTGGTGAGTCATCGTTCTCTTTTCAAGCCGATACAAGGCTTTCCCTTTTTTCAGTAAAGTAAAAAGAAACAGTTCGAGAAAATAATTCGAGAAAGGCTCCAATAAAAATGGAAAGATTGATATCTCCTCGATTTTCTCGTAGAGCGGATCGACTATAATATTAGGAGCTTTCATCGATTTTTTTAATGGGTGCAAGCATATCGGATTATTTTGATTATTGATTTATGAAACAAAAACGAGATATTCAATATTTGAGAAGCACTACGACTTGGGCTGCTGACTGAGTGACTCGCGTAGTGAGAGCGGGACGAGCTTCTTCCTCTACATGTAAACAAGACGATCTCTTCAGTGAGTCAATATACCTTTGAAAGATATTATATCATTGTCTCACTGTTGTTCATTAATGAATATATTTACAGCACCTCGAATGGCAGTTCACTTCCCGGCAATCGACCGATTCCCATCTATGGAAAGAATCAGCAAGAAGATCTCAACTAGTGAAGGGAAGGGAAGGAAGACGACGAAAATGGAGAGGTGAATTATTATTCACGATCGATATCCTTTGATTAGGGTAGCTTTGCCACGGACGATAGAAGCACAATCTAGTTACTTTGTCATGTTGTGTGGTGCTTCTTTTCTCTATCAAGAACCATGATTAGACACTGCGCTTCACCGGCCAGTTAACTAGTTCAACATCTAATTTCTTACACTTCATGTTACCTTGACCAGACGAAACTTTACCTTTTTTGAGTCACTTTGCAAAAAGTTTTAAACTTTTATCACTGATTTCTGTATTTGCAGATGCACGTGAACTAGCTAGCGACACTCCGGCCGAGGAAGGACTATCTCATGCTGGCAAAGGAATTTACAAGCTAAGTTCAGCGCGTTTCTTAGGGGGGCGTAGATCAGTGATCTCGCCAGCGCTTTTCTTAGGGGGCGTAGATCAGTGATCTCGCCAGCGCGTTTCTTAGGGGGCGTAGATCAGTGATCTCGCCAGCGCGTTAGGGGGGGGGGCGTAGATCAGTGATCTCGCCAGCGCGTTAGGGGGGGCGTAGATCAGTGATCTCGCCAGCGCTTTTTTTAGGGGGCGTAGATCAGTGATCTCGCCAGCGCGTTAGGGGGGGGGGCGTAGATCAGTGATCTCGCCAGCGCTAGTACCTCTCATACGAGAGGTATTGTTTTCATTTTTAGGAGCAATACGACTTCGGCGGCTCGTGGATTCACTCAACGAGAGCGAGAAGATGAATGTGCTTCTGTTGCAGAAACGACGCAGTTACTTTGGTGAGTCATCGTTCTCTTTTCAAGCCGATACAAGGCTTTCCCTTTTTTCAGTAAAGTAAAAAGAAACAGTTCGAGAAAATAATTCGAGAAAGGCTCCAATAAAAATGGAAAGATTGATATCTCCTCGATTTTCTCGTAGAGCGGATCGACTATAATATTAGGAGCTTTCATCGATTTTTTTAATGGGTGCAAGCATGTCGGATTATTTTGATTATTGATTTATGAAACAAAAACGAGATATTCAATATTTGAGAAGCACTACGACTTGGGCTGCTGACTGAGTGACTCGCGTAGTGAGAGCAGGACGAGCTTCTCCCTCTACATGTAAACAAGACGATCTCTTCAGTGAGTCAATATACCTTTGAAAGATATTATATCATTGTCTCACTGTTGTTCATTAATGAATATATTTACAGCACCTCGAATGGCAGTTCACTTCCCGGCAATCGACCGATTCCCATCTATGGAAAGAATCAGCAAGAAGTTCTCAACTAGTGAGGGGGGGAAGGAAGACGACGAAAATGGAGAGGTGAATTATTATTCACGATCGATATCCTTTGATTAGGGTAGCTTTGCCACGGACGATAGAAGTACAATCTAGTTACTTTGTCATGTTGTGTGGTGCTTCTTTTCTCTATCAAGAACCATGATTAGACACTGCGCTTCACCGGCCAGTTAACTAGTTCAACATCTAATTTCTTTACACTTCATGTTACCTTGACCAGACGAAACTTTACCTTTTTTGAGTCACTTTGCAAAAAGTTTTAAACTTTTATCACTGATTTCTGTATTTGCAGATGCACGTGAACTAGCTAGCGACACTCCGGCCGAGGAAGGACTATCTCATGCTGGCAAAGGAATTTACAAGCTAAGTTCAGCGCGTTTCTTAGGGGGGGCGTAGATCAGTGATCTCGCCAGCGCTTTTCTTAGGGGGCGTAGATCAGTGATCTCGCCAGCGCGTTTCTTAGGGGGCGTAGATCAGTGATCTCGCCAGCGCGTTAGGGGGGGGGGCGTAGATCAGTGATCTCGCCAGCGCTTTTTTTAGGGGGTGTAGATCAGTGATCTCGCCAGCGCGTTAGGGGGGGGGGCGTAGATCAGTGATCTCGCCAGCGCGTTTCTTAGGGGGCGTAGATCAGTGATCTCGCCAGCGCGTTAGGGGGGGGGGCGTAGATCAGTGATCTCGCCAGCGCTTTTTTTAGGGGGCGTAGATCAGTGATCTCGCCAGCGCTTTTTTTAGGGGGCGTAGATCAGTGATCTCGCCAGCGCGTTAGGGGGGGGGCGTAGATCAGTGATCTCGCCAGCGCGTTAGGGGGGGGCGTAGATCAGTGATCTCGCCAGCGCGTTAGGGGGGCGTAGATCAGTGATCTCGCCAGCGCTTTTTTTAGGGGGCGTAGATCAGTGATCTCGCCAGCGCGTTAGGGGGGGGGGGCGTAGATCAGTGATCTCGCCAGCGCTAGTACCTCTCATACGAGAGGTATTGTTTTCATTTTTAGGAGCAATACGACTTCGGCGGCTCGTGGATTCACTCAACGAGAGCGAGAAGATGAATGTGCTTCTGTTGCAGAAACGACGCAGTTACTTTGGTGAGTCATCGTTCTCTTTTCAAGCCGATACAAGGCTTTCCCTTTTTCAGTAAAGTAAAAAGAAACAGTTCGAGAAAATAATTCGAGAAAGGCTCCAATAAAAATGGAAAGATTGATATCTCCTCGATTTTCTCGTAGAGCGGATCGACTATAATATTAGGAGCTTTCATCGATTTTTTTAATGGGTGCAAGCATGTCGGATTATTTTGATTATTGATTTATGAAACAAAAACGAGATATTCAATATTTGAGAAGCACTACGACTTGGGCTGCTGACTGAGTGACTCGCGTAGTGAGAGCAGGACGAGCTTCTCCCTCTACATGTAAACAAGACGATCTCTTCAGTGAGTCAATATACCTTTGAAAGATATTATATCATTGTCTCACTGTTGTTCATTAATGAATATATTTACAGCACCTCGAATGGCAGTTCACTTCCCGGCAATCGACCGATTCCCATCTATGGAAAGAATCAGCAAGAAGTTCTCAACTAGTGAGGGGAAGGGAAGGAAGACGACGAAAATGGAGAGGTGAATTATTATTCACGATCGATATCCTTTGATTAGGGTAGCTTTGCCACGGACGATAGAAGTACAATCTAGTTACTTTGTCATGTTGTGTGGTGCTTCTTTTCTCTATCAAGAACCATGATTAGACACTGCGCTTCACCGGCCAGTTAACTAGTTCAACATCTAATTTCTTTACACTTCATGTTACCTTGACCAGACGAAACTTTACCTTTTTTGAGTCACTTTGCAAAAAGTTTTAAACTTTTATCACTGATTTCTGTATTTGCAGATGCACGTGAACTAGCTAGCGACACTCCGGCCGAGGAAGGACTATCTCATGCTGGCAAAGGAATTTACAAGCTAAGTTCAGCGCGTTTCTTAGGGGGGGCGTAGATCAGTGATCTCGCCAGCGCTTTTCTTAGGGGGCGTAGATCAGTGATCTCGCCAGCGCGTTTCTTAGGGGGCGTAGATCAGTGATCTCGCCAGCGCGTTAGGGGGGGGGGGGCGTAGATCAGTGATCTCGCCAGCGCTTTTTTAGGGGGTGTAGATCAGTGATCTCGCCAGCGCGTTAGGGGGGGGGGCGTAGATCAGTGATCTCGCCAGCGCTTTTTTTAGGGGGTGTAGATCAGTGATCTCGCCAGCGCGTTAGGGGGGGGGCGTAGATCAGTGATCTCGCCAGCGCTTTTTTTAGGGGGCGTAGATCAGTGATCTCGCCAGCGCGTTAGGGGGGGGGGCGTAGATCAGTGATCTCGCCAGCGCGTTAGGGGGGGTTAGATAGCGTTCAGTGATCTCGCCAGCGCTAGTACCTCTCATACGAGAGGTATTGTTTTCATTTTTAGGAGCAATACGACTTCGGCGGCTCGTGGATTCACTCAACGAGAGCGAGAAGATGAATGTGCTTCTGTTGCAGAAACGACGCAGTTACTTTGGTGAGTCATCGTTCTCTTTTCAAGCCGATACAAGGCTTTCCCTTTTTTCAGTAAAGTAAAAAGAAACAGTTCGAGAAAATAATTCGAGAAAGGCTCCAATAAAAATGGAAAGATTGATATCTCCTCGATTTTCTCGTAGAGCGGATCGACTATAATATTAGGAGCTTTCATCGATTTTTTTAATGGGTGCAAGCATGTCGGATTATTTTGATTATTGATTTATGAAACAAAAACGAGATATTCAATATTTGAGAAGCACTACGACTTGGGCTGCTGACTGAGTGACTCGCGTAGTGAGAGCAGGACGAGCTTCTCCCTCTACATGTAAACAAGACGATCTCTTCAGTGAGTCAATATACCTTTGAAAGATATTATATCATTGTCTCACTGTTGTTCATTAATGAATATATTTACAGCACCTCGAATGGCAGTTCACTTCCGGCAATCGACCGATTCCCATCTATGGAAAGAATCAGCAAGAAGTTCTCAACTAGTGAGGGGAAGGGAAGGAAGACGACGAAAATGGAGAGGTGAATTATTATTCACGATCGATATCCTTTGATTAGGGTAGCTTTGCCACGGACGATAGAAGTACAATCTAGTTACTTTGTCATGTTGTGTGGTGCTTCTTTTCTCTATCAAGAACCATGATTAGACACTGCGCTTCACGGCCAGTTAACTAGTTCAACATCTAATTTCTTTACACTTCATGTTACCTTGACCAGACGAAACTTTACCTTTTTTGAGTCACTTTGCAAAAAGTTTTAAACTTTTATCACTGATTTCTGTATTTGCAGATGCACGTGAACTAGCTAGCGACACTCCGGCCGAGGAAGGACTATCTCATGCTGGCAAAGGAATTTACAAGCTAAGTTCAGCGCGTTTCTTAGGGGGGGGCGTAGATCAGTGATCTCGCCAGCGCTTTTCTTAGGGGGCGTAGATCAGTGATCTCGCCAGCGCGTTTCTTAGGGGGCGTAGATCAGTGATCTCGCCAGCGCGTTAGGGGGGGGGCGTAGATCAGTGATCTCGCCAGCGCTTTTTTTTAGGGGTGTAGATCAGTGATCTCGCCAGCGCGTTAGGGGGGGGGGCGTAGATCAGTGATCTCGCCAGCGCGTTAGGGGGGGGGCGTAGATCAGTGATCTCGCCAGCGCTAGTACCTCTCATACGAGAGGTATTGTTTTCATTTTTAGGAGCAATACGACTTCTGCGGCTCGTGGATTCACTCAACGAGAGCGAGAAGATGAATGTGCTTCTGTTGCAGAAACGACGCAGTTACTTTGGTGAGTCATCGTTCTCTTTTCAAGCCGATACAAGGCTTTCCCTTTTTTCAGTAAAGTAAAAAGAAACAGTTCGAGAAAATAATTCGAGAAAGGCTCCAATAAAAATGGAAAGATTGATATCTCCTCGATTTTCTCGTAGAGCGGATCGACTATAATATTAGGAGCTTCATCGATTTTTTTAATGGGTGCAAGCAGTCGGATTATTTTGATTATTGATTTATGAAACAAAAACGAGATATTCAATATTTGAGAAGCACTACGACTTGGGCTGCTGACTGAGTGACTCGCGTAGTGAGAGCAGGACGAGCTTCTCCCTCTACATGTAAACAAGACGATCTCTTCAGTGAGTCAATATACCTTTGAAAGATATTATATCATTGTCTCACTGTTGTTCATTAATGAATATATTTACAGCACCTCGAATGGCAGTTCACTTCCCGGCAATCGACCGATTCCCATCTATGGAAAGAATCAGCAAGAAGTTCTCAACTAGTGAGGGGAAGGGAAGGAAGACGACGAAAATGGAGAGGTGAATTATTATTCACGATCGATATCCTTTGATTAGGGTAGCTTTGCCACGGACGATAGAAGTACAATCTAGTTACTTTGTCATGTTGTGTGGTGCTTCTTTTCTCTATCAAGAACCATGATTAGACACTGCGCTTCACCGCCAGTTAACTAGTTCAACATCTAATTTCTTTACACTTCATGTTACCTTGACCAGACGAAACTTTACCTTTTTTGAGTCACTTTGCAAAAAGTTTTAAACTTTTATCACTGATTTCTGTATTTGCAGATGCACGTGAACTAGCTAGCGACACTCCGGCCGAGGAAGGACTATCTCATGCTGGCAAAGGAATTTACAAGCTAAGTTCAGCGCGTTTCTTAGGGGGGGCGTAGATCAGTGATCTCGCCAGCGCTTTTCTTAGGGGGCGTAGATCAGTGATCTCGCCAGCGCGTTTCTTAGGGGGCGTAGATCAGTGATCTCGCCAGCGCGTTAGGGGGGGGCGTAGATCAGTGATCTCGCCAGCGCGTTAGGGGGGGGGGGCGTAGATCAGTGATCTCGCCAGCGCTTTTTTTTAGGGGTGTAGATCAGTGATCTCGCCAGCGCGTTAGGGGGGGGGGGCGTAGATCAGTGATCTCGCCAGCGCGTTAGGGGGGGGGGCGTAGATCAGTGATCTCGCCAGCGCTAGTACCTCTCATACGAGAGGTATTGTTTTCATTTTTAGGAGCAATACGACTTCGGCGGCTCGTGGATTCACTCAACGAGAGCGAGAAGATGAATGTGCTTCTGTTGCAGAAACGACGCAGTTACTTTGGTGAGTCATCGTTCTCTTTTCAAGCCGATACAAGGCTTTCCCTTTTTTCAGTAATGTAAAAAGAAACAGTTCGAGAAAATAATTCGAGAAAGGCTCCAATAAAAATGGAAAGATTGATATCTCCTCGATTTTCTCGTAGAGCGGATCGACTATAATATTAGGAGCTTTCATCGATTTTTTTAATGGGTGCAAGCATGTCGGATTATTTTGATTATTGATTTATGAAACAAAAACGAGATATTCAATATTTGAGAAGCACTACGACTTGGGCTGCTGACTGAGTGACTCGCGTAGTGAGAGCAGGACGAGCTTCTCCCTCTACATGTAAACAAGACGATCTCTTCAGTGAGTCAATATACCTTTGAAAGATATTATATCATTGTCTCACTGTTGTTCATTAATGAATATATTTACAGCACCTCGAATGGCAGTTCACTTCCCGGCAATCGACCGATTCCCATCTATGGAAAGAATCAGCAAGAAGTTCTCAACTAGTGAGGGGAAGGGAAGGAAGACGACGAAAATGGAGAGGTGAATTATTATTCACGATCGATATCCTTTGATTAGGGTAGCTTTGCCACGGACGATAGAAGTACAATCTAGTTACTTTGTCATGTTGTGTGGTGCTTCTTTTCTCTATCAAGAACCATGATTAGACACTGCGCTTCACCGGCCAGTTAACTAGTTCAACATCTAATTTCTTTACACTTCATGTTACCTTGACCAGACGAAACTTTACCTTTTTTGAGTCACTTTGCAAAAAGTTTTAAACTTTTATCACTGATTTCTGTATTTGCAGATGCACGTGAACTAGCTAGCGACACTCCGGCCGAGGAAGGACTATCTCATGCTGGCAAGGAATTTACAAGCTAAGTTCAGCGCGTTTCTTAGGGGGGCGTAGATCAGTGATCTCGCCAGCGCTTTTCTTAGGGGGCGTAGATCAGTGATCTCGCCAGCGCGTTTCTTAGGGGGCGTATATCAGTGATCTCGCCAGCGCGTTAGGGGGGGCGTAGATCAGTGATCTCGCCAGCGCTTTTTTTAGGGGGTGTAGATCAGTGATCTCGCCAGCGCGTTAGGGGGGGGGGGCGTAGATCAGTGATCTCGCCAGCGCTAGTACCTCTCATACGAGAGGTATTGTTTTCATTTTTAGGAGCAATACGACTTCGGCGGCTCGTGGATTCACTCAACGAGAGCGAGAAGATGAATGTGCTTCTGTTGCAGAAACGACGCAGTTACTTTGGTGAGTCATCGTTCTCTTTTCAAGCCGATACAAGGCTTTCCCTTTTTTCAGTAAAGTAAAAAGAAACAGTTCGAGAAAATAATTCGAGAAAGGCTCCAATAAAAATGGAAAGATTGATATCTCCTCGATTTTCTCGTAGAGCGGATCGACTATAATATTAGGAGCTTTCATCGATTTTTTTAATGGGTGCAAGCATGTCGGATTATTTTGATTATTGATTTATGAAACAAAAACGAGATATTCAATATTTGAGAAGCACTACGACTTGGGCTGCTGACTGAGTGACTCGCGTAGTGAGAGCAGGACGAGCTTCTTCCTCTACATGTAAACAAGACGATCTTCAGTGAGTCAATATACCTTTGAAAGATATTATATCATTGTCTCACTGTTGTTCATTAATGAATATATTACAGCACCTCGAATGGCAGTTCACTTCCCGGCAATCGACGATTCCCATCTATGGAAAGAATCAGCAAGAAGATCTCAACTAGTGAAGGGAAGGAAGGAAGACGACGAAAATGGAGAGGTGAATTATTATTCACGATCGATATCCTTTGATTAGGGTAGCTTTGCCACGGACGATAGAAGCACAATCTAGTTACTTTGTCATGTTGTGTGGTGCTTCTTTTCTCTATCAAGAACCATGATTAGACACTGCGCTTCACCGGCCAGTTAACTAGTTCAACATCTAATTTCTTTACACTTCATGTTACCTTGACCAGACGAAACTTTACCTTTTTTGAGTCACTTTGCAAAAAGTTTTAAACTTTTATCACTGATTTCTGTATTTGCAGATGCACGTGAACTAGCTAGCGACACTCCGGCCGAGGAAGGACTATCTCATGCTGGCAAAGGAATTTACAAGCTAAGTTCAGCGCGTTTCTTAGGGGGGCGTAGATCAGTGATCTCGCCAGCGCTTTTCTTAGGGGGCGTAGATCAGTGATCTCGCCAGCGCGTTAGGGGGGGGGGGGGGCGTAGATCAGTGATCTCGCCAGCGCGTTAGGGAGGGGGGGCGTAGATCAGTGATCTCGCCAGCGCGTTAGGGGGGCGTAGATCAGTGATCTCGCCAGCGCGTTAGGGGGGGGGGCGTAGATCAGTGATCTCGCCAGCGCGTTAGGGGGGGGGGGGGCGTAGATCAGTGATCTAGCGCCAGCGCTTTTTTTAGGGGGCGTAGATCAGTGATCTCGCCAGCGCGTTAGGGGGGGGGGGGCGTAGATCAGTGATCTCGCCAGCGCTAGTACCTCTCATACGAGAGGTATGTTTTCATTTTTAGGAGCAATACGACTTCGGCGGCTCGTGGATTCACTCAACGAGAGCGAGAAGATGAATGTGCTTCTGTTGCAGAAACGACGCAGTTACTTTGGTGAGTCATCGTTCTCTTTTCAAGCCGATACAAGGTTTTCCCTTTTTTCAGTAAAGTAAAAGAAACAGTTCGAGAAAATAATTCGAGAAAGGCTCCAATAAAAATGGAAAGATTGATATCTCCTCGATTTTCTCGTAGAGCGGATCGACTATAATATTAGGAGCTTTCATCGATTTTTTTAATGGGTGCAAGCATGTCGGATTATTTTGATTATTGATTTATGAAACAAAAAACGAGATATTCAATATTTGAGAAGCACTACGACTTGGGCTGCTGACTGAGTGACTCGCGCAGTGAGAGCAGGACGAGCTTCTCCCTCTACATGTAAACAAGACGATCTCTTCAGTGAGTCAATATACCTTTGAAAGATATTATATCATTGTCTCACTGTTGTTCATTAATGAATATATTTACAGCACCTCGAATGGCAGTTCACTTCCGGCAATCGACCGATTCCCATCTATGGAAGAATCAGCAAGAAGATCTCAACTAGTGAAGGGAAGGGAAGGAAGACGACGAAAATGGAGAGGTGAATTATTATTCACGATCGATATCCTTTGATTAGGGTAGCTTTGCCACGGACGATAGAAGTACAATCTAGTTACTTTGTCATGTTGTGTGGTGCTTCTTTTCTCTATCAAGAACCATGATTAGACACTGCGCTTCACCGGCCAGTTAACTAGTTCAACATCTAATTTCTTTACACTTCATGTTACCTTGACCAGACGAAACTTTACCTTTTTGAGTCACTTTGCAAAAAGTTTTAAACTTTTATCACTGATTTCTGTATTTGCAGATGCACGTGAACTAGCTAGCGACACTCCGGCCGAGGAAGGACTATCTCATGCTGGCAAAGGAATTTACAAGCTAAGTTCAGCGCGTTTCTTAGGGGGGCGTAGATCAGTGATCTCGCCAGCGCTTTTTTAGGGGGCGTAGATCAGTGATCTCGTCAGCGCGTTAAGGGGGGGGGCGTAGATCAGTGATCTCGCCAGCGCTTTTTTTAGGGGGCGTAGATCAGTGATCTCGCCAGCGCGTTAGGGGGGGGGGCGTAGATCAGTGATCTCGCCAGCGCTAGTACCTCTCATACGAGAGGTATTGTTTTCATTTTTAGGAGCAATACGACTTCGGCGGCTCGGATTCACTCAACGAGAGCGAGAAGATGAATGTGCTTCTGTTGCAGAAACAACGCAGTTACTTTGGTGAGTCATCGTTCTCTTTTCAAGCCGATACAAGGCTTTCCCTTTTTTCAGTAAAGTAAAAAGAAACAGTTCGAGAAAATAATTCGAGAAAGGCTCCAAAAAATGGAAAGATTGATATCTCCTCGATTTTCTCGTAGGCGGATCGACTATAATATTAGGAGCTTTCATCGATTTTTTTAATGGGTGCAAGCATATCGGATTATTTTGATTATTGATTTATGAAACAAAACGAGATATTCAAGCCGATAAGGCTTTCCCTTTTTTCAGTAAAGTAAAAAGAAACAGTTCGAGAAAATAATTCGAGAAAGGCTCCAATAAAATGGAAAGATTGATATCTCCTCGATTTTCTCGTAGAGCGGATCGACTATAATATTAGGAGCTTTCATCGATTTTTTTAATGGGTGCAAGCATATCGGATTATTTTGATTATTGATTTATGAAACAAAAACGAGATATTCAATATTTGAGAAGCACTACGACTTGGGCTGCTGACTGAGTGACTCGCGTAGTGAGAGCGGGACGAGCTTCTTCCTCTACATGTAAACAAGACGATCTCTTCAGTGAGTCAATACCTTTGAAAGATATTATATCATTGTCTCACTGTTGTTCATTAATGAATATATTTACAGCACCTCGAATGGCAGTTCACTTCCCGGCAATCGACCGATTCCCATCTATGGAAAGAATCAGCAAGAAGATCTCAACTAGTGAAGGGAAGGGAAGGAAGACGACGAAAATGGAGAGGTGAATTATATTCACGATCGATATCCTTTGATTAGGTAGCTTTGCCACGGACGATAGAAGTACAATCTAGTTACTTTGTCATGTTGTGTGGTGCTTCTTTTCTCTATCAAGAACCATGATTAGACACTGCGCTTCACCGGCCAGTTTAACTAGTTCAACATCTATTTCTTTACACTTCATGTTACCTTGACCAGACGAAACTTTACCTTTTTGAGTCACTTTGCAAAAAGTTTTAAACTTTTATCACTGATTTCTGTATTTGCAGATGCACGTGAACTAACTAGCTAGCGACACTCCGGCCGAGGAAGGACTATCTCATGCTGGCAAAGGAATTTACAAGCTAAGTTCAGCGCGTTTCTTAGGGGGGCGTAGATCAGTGATCTCGCCAGCGCTTTTCTTAGGGGGCGTAGATCAGTGATCTCGCCAGCTATCGATGAATGACTTTTCGCCTCGGACAAATCGATAATCGATTGACGTTCAGGTGCAGCGAATTCCGAAGCTGACCGCGGACAGGAAGCCGCAGCTGAACAAGCAGGGCAGCTACACGGTGAGTACGATAGTGATACGGTAGTCAGTTATCGATGATTGATTTTTCAATGCAAAACTGGATACTGTAATCGGAATAGTATTGATTTTTGGTATTGCAGACCAGCGGCGGTTCGACGGTGATGGCCTTCTAAGAAGGGAGGGTCTCGCAACGACGAAGATGGATCGATAATCACGTCCTACACTGATCTCATCGGCCCCGCCCCCCTACCGTACTCCCTATCGTATTCTGTTCATCCATCGATTTTTGATTTTTTTATCCCCTTTGCGCGCGAATTCGACATATCGACACGCTCTTATTACTCTGTTGTTTTTTTCGCTTTTTTTGCTTTTCTATTGTAACCCTAAAGATTTTCGAAGATTACACCCCCTCTGTTATAGCGCCCTGTTTTTCTGTAAGTGCTGCTCTCCCATCCCCCTCTTCCCGTAGCTGCTCTCTTTTTGGTTATCTATTATATACACAGTGTTGTATTGCTGGTTGATAATTTTATATTGCCAATATGATTCCCGTTCTTTGCTGCTTGCGCATGTATTCTGCTGTGTGTATTGATCGTAAAGCCTACTGTACACTTACCGTATACTAGAGCCCCTCTATGACCCTACCGTACACCGAATGCCACTCAACCAAGATCGATAATGCTCCTCCTAGCCCACCTCAACAAACCATCAGTTCCGGGGGTACTCGGTACGCTGATTGGTTGTGATGACGTTACAACAGCGTAATTGCTCTATACCAGCGCCGATACCCCCCCCCCTAGTCTCTCCTCCATGGTCCAAGGTTGCATTGTGTATTTCGAACATGTCACAGATCAATGTCCCCTCACCCCTTCCTTCCTCTTTACTTCCTATCTCACGCTAACAGTACATGCCTCTTTCTCACTCTTCCTTATTTGGGTAGATAGACGATACCACAGTAGATCACCTAGTGAAGAAACACTGACTTATTATCGATTATTTCTTTTTACCCCCTACAACCAATCGTATTTTGTTTTGCGTTTCTATCGATAGCTGAATAAAGATCTAAATCTAAAGAGAGATTTGGTTATGCATTTGCAACTGCATCTTCGGAGGGTTCTTGCAATTCCCTGCCCGACTGATTATGACGTTCGATTTTAAATCAACGAAGCGTCAAAAAGGAGTTGTTTGTAAACAAGAGACACCACTAGCATGGAAAAAATACTGAAATACTGAAGTGTGAATCGAATCCCCACCACGGACGGTAGGCACAATACGAAGACAGACGACCGAAATCACACCATGTGATAATAGGGACAACAGTAGGCACCCACAATGGAAGGCAGAACAGGACTGCTCTGGTCACACCTACAGTAGCCCATCAATCGATCGCCTCACAACAGTAACCAGTCAATCAATTGTCTCACTACAGTAACCCGTCAACCGATCGTCTCACTACAGTAACCCGTCAATCGATTGTCTCACTACAGTAACCCGTCAATCGATCATCTCACACACTGCACACATCCGCCCGGCAGTCACTGGTGATATTTTGCAGTGGTGCCAGGCGGGTGAAACATATGAGAAAACAAGTAAAAAAGACAGAAAACAAGCAAAAATGACAGAAAAACGAGACGAGTAAAATGAAACAATTCCACATTTCTTCTTCGTACCTTGAAACGTCTCTACAGGACGCATCTCCAGACGATTTCACAGACGACAGGGGGGGGGGGGGGAGGGGGGGGGGTTGAAGGAATGAGCGGGAGAAGATGGGTAGGAACGGGGGAAAGGAGGGAGGAGAGATAGGCAAGGTATATGACGAACTGCCAGTGACGAGCGAAGAGCAGCCTGAAATGCGTATACTGTAAACGCATTATTGATAAATTTTTTCTTGGAAAAGTCATCTCGGAAATTTTTTTCTCGGAAATTTTGAATCGGATTTCACTGCATTTCACGCGACTCAAATAAAAATTGGCGATAGCCTCCGGCCACCCTATAGAAAATCGGCACAAAAATCAAGCAAAATTCAAAGCGAAGAGCTCACGGTTTTTGAATTGCGCAATTTAAAAATTGGCGATAGCCTCCGGCCTCCCTATCGAAAACACCAATGAAATAATGCAAAAGACCAACCACCTGCTCTGACGTCGAATGGGCGGACGGTTTTCTGCTTGGTGGCCAGAGGCACTCATCAGAGGGAGCGAGATCAGAGGCACGAGACAGCGAGCTTGAAGAAATCGAGATGAAACATGATTTCAACAGGATATGGCAGAAAAATGCAAAATACATGTACGCAATTTAAAAATTGGCGATAGCCTCCGGCCTCCCTATCGAAAAACACCAATGAATAATGCAAATGACCAACCTGCTCTGACGTCGAATGGGCGGATCCAATTGCTGGAAGGACGAGTGGCTGCTTGGTGGCCAGAGGCACTCATCAGAGGGAGCGAGATCAGAGGCACGAGACAGCGAGCTTGAAGAAATCGAGATGAAACATGATTTCAACAGGATATGGGAGAAAATGCAAAAATACATGTACGCAATTTAAAAATTGGCGATAGCCTCCGGCTCCCTATCGAAAAACCAATGAAATAATGCAAATGACCAACCTGCTCTGACGTCGAATGGGCGGATCCAATTGCTGGAAGGACGAGTGGCTGCTTGGTGGCCAGAGGCACTCATCGGAGGGAGCGAGATCAGAGGCACGAGACAGCGAGCCTGAAGAAATCGAGATGAAACATGATTTCAACAGGATATGGACAGAAAATGCAAAAATACATGTACGCAATTTAAAAATTGGCGATAGCCTCCGGCCTCCCTATCGAAAAACACCAATGAAATAATGCAAAAGACTAACCTGCTCTGACGTCGAATGGGCGGATCCAATTGCTGGAAGGACGAGTGGCTGCTTGGTGGCCAGAGGCACTCATCAGAGGGAGCGAGATCAGAGGCACGAGACAGCGAGCCTGAAGAAATCGAGATGAAACATGATTTCAACAGGATATGGGCAGAAAATGCAAAATACATGTACGCAATTTAAAAATTGGCGATAGCCTCCGGCCTCCCTATCGAAAAACACCAATGAAATAATGCAAAAGACTAACCTGCTCTGACGTCGAATGGGCGGATCCAATTGCTGGAAGGACGGTTTTCTGCTTGGTGGCCAGAGGCACTCATCGGAGGGAGCGAGATCAGAGGCACGAGACAGCGAGCCTGAAGAAATCGAGATGAAACATGATTTCAAACAGGATATGGGCAGAAATGCAAAAATACATGTACGCAATTTAAAAATTGGCGATAGCCTCCGGCCTCCCTATCGAAAAACACCAATGAAATAATGCAAATGACCACCTGCTCTGACGTCGAATGGGCGGATCCAATTGCTGGAAGGACGAGTGGCTGCTTGGTGGCCAGAGGCACTCATCAGAGGGAGCGAGATCAGAGGCACGAGACAGCGAGCCTGAAGAAATCGAGATGAAACATGATTTCAACAGGATATGGGCTTCAACAGGAATGCTTAGAATACTCACACTTACCGAGTGGCTTCTCCACAGCCAGATTCCTTCATCGAAGGAATGGAGGGGAAGGAAGAGAGAGGGAGGGAAGGGCGGGAGAGAGGAAGACGGGCGTCCCTCTCATCCCATCGCATTGAGTGACGACTGGAACAAGACAAAGATATTAAAATCAGTACATTATTTGATGTCTTACCTCTCACTCTTACCAAGTTGCTACTCCACAGCCAGAGTTCCTCATCGAAGGAAAGAAGAAGAGAGAAGGGGGAAGAGGGCGGAGTCGAAGTGCATCGGGAGCAGACTGAAAGACGAATAACCATCAATCACTATCAATATCCACTACCATACCCCTCGTCCCTGACTGAGTAGCAGTGCTCCCTCTCCGAAAGAAGGGGAGGAGTGAAGGAGTGACGAGGAGAGACGTCTGTAATGTATAACTTGATTAACCATCGATTCGCCATTCCAGTACCTTGGCTACCGTAACCTGTTCCTCTGCTTCCCGCCGGGATCAATTGCTCGGACGGTGACGTCGACCCTTGCACTCGCTAGTCGACGCAGCCTCATCTCTCCTCAATGGGTCACATTAGCATCTCCATACAAATAACTCGCCCGTCGGATATTTCGTCATTTATAAACACCTCCTCCCTATGAAACTTCATATAGCACTCTTCACTCCTCTCACACGGCCTAAGTTCCAAACATGAACCACATGATATTGCAAGAAGCCCTTCCTTTCAACGACACATCTGATTCCGGATCAACGTTTAAAAATCATACAAAAAAAATGTTCCCAGAAGTGATACTCCCAATTTAATTTTCCATTTCCATTTCCATTATCGATTTTCACTTCATATCTCTTAAAAGACCCATCTCACCCCCCCCCCCCCAAATTCCATCTCCCCACATACAGCCGCTGCAGCACCTGCCCGTTAGGGCACTCGCTTTCGGCGAGAGTGCGCGCTTTATCTCGTGAAGACTCACGAGTCCAGCATACCAAGCCCGAAGAGCACCCAAACTAGTTCGGTGCCAGGAGCCAGGCCTATCGGCTACCCGGACAGGGAGAGGAACGCCTGTCCGAGCTTTTCTGCTCGGTATGCTGAGCCGTATGTTCCCTAGTCTTAGCCCCAATTCGATTTCATCTCTCTTCAACCCTTTCATCTCCGCTCCCCATGACCTCTCCCCCCAGTTGGGGGTCACTCATTTAATGAGTGGCACACACCGTGAGCACACTATGATGGCTTCGCGAGGCAACGCACAGTGGCCCCAGAGGGATGCGTGTATATTGCTTATGCTACGCTCGTTCGTCCATCAAGGAGCCCACGGATCGGCAGTGTCATGGATCCACACGATCTCATATCTCTCTCCTACTCTCATGGAGATCCAGACATGCTTGCCAGAGTTGAATAGGTACTCGAAATATTTTCAAAGCATGGAAGACGTGAAATAGTTACGTACCAAATACGATTCAATTTCAACTCTGGCGACAATCGGCTGTCACTCGACTAGTGAGGCGAGCTGGGCGAGGCGCAGCCACATTTAAGACAGCCTTTGGATTGCATACATGTATGTTGAAGCCGAGAGTGCTCCTCTCGACTTCGGCCCCACATCCCGGCATTGTTGATGTAGGGCCATCTGGTCTCTCTTTTCTTTTGCTAACCGTACCGGGCCCAAACACTGCCTCATGGCGACACGGCAACCTCAACAGTTTAGACGCCAGAGTATCATATCCCATATAAAATAGTTCAAATAACACACACATCCCACTAGACTCTGACGCCTAAACTAAAGAAGTGCTCAAGACACACCTCTGTAACAGAGGGGACACCAAGTGTTGACGCCGGCACCCGGCTACGGCGCACGTGCTAGCCACGTATCCCCTTCCTATGCGGTTTAAAATAGGGCCTGTGAAGAGTATTGAGAAAAAAGAGAAAATGTTTCAAAAAAAACGAGCAAGAAAGATAACGACTTAAATACTCTTCGCATACCAACCCTATTCTATTCCGCCCACACTGTTACTTACGAGTTAGAAGTCCTTTCACAGTAAACCCCCCCCCCCCCCGAAAAAGTGCTTTAGGGCGCATACATGGCGCCACAGCACAAAAAAAGAAAAGGAAACAAAAACATCACCGTATTTGTCGCTGACAAGCGAGTCATCGTCGACGGCTCGCGTTGTTGGGCAGGAGTGGAGGAAGGAGGCAGAAGACGGCATTGGCCCATCCAGAGGAGCGAAGGAGTCTCGAGTTGTCCTGAACAAGGCTGTGGTTAACTAAAATCGATAGCCACAATGGTTATATAATTCGCAAAAGGAGAATAAAGATCAAGACGAAGGGGTCGGACAAGGAAAGGGTGTACATGTGAAACGGAAAAAAATCAAGAATTGTCATCATGGAACATGATGTGATAATTCAAGGAAACTAATTCAATTCAAGGAAGAAAGGGTCACCACAAAAGGGGAGGCGATAAGGAGTTTACGTGTGAAACGGAAGGAAAATTTCGAAAACAGTTTGTTCAGCAATTGTCATCACGTGTACACAGAGGGTCTGTTAAAACGAACAATTCTGCGATAATTATTGCGGGCACAGCCCAATGCGTAGGAATACACGATAGTAGTAGGTCAATAGGAAGAGATGAGGGCCAAACAAGACAAGCGGACCTTGCAAAATGTACGTTCATACGCGTGCTACTGATTGGTTATCACATCGACACCCGTGCATTAGCTAGGCAAACAGTTTTCGAACTCTATGTGCTCGAGGAATCGCGTCATCAAAAGAAAAGACGAAGGGAAATCGAAAAACAGGGAACATTTTCGAAATAGAATTCAGCTAAAAACAACGTTTCCCAGGAGCAAAACACTCCAAGAAAAGGTCAGTCAACGCAAGAAGCCGCTAGAAAGTGGAAGTGCGAAACGCTCGAGACGGCAAAATCAGCCATCAGGTGCAATAACTGGCAAAATGAGGTGAAAGTACAATGCGCCCCAAAACAGTCAGCAATGTACGATTCTGCTTGTTCTCATTCTTGCAAAACGACAGTATGGCGAGATTAGCTCTAGTATGGTGAATAAATGGGGTTTCTAGGAACGGGCTCATAACGCCGGACAAAGGAAACGCGAGAAAGATTCAAATACAGCGAAAAGGGGGCTCAATCAGCAAAAAAGCGAGCTAGAAGCAGCATTTCACTGTGGTTCACCCTCACAACCTCAAGAATCGAGCAGAGAGGACGCATTCGCTCACTCGATTTTCACAAATAAGAAAGCAGACTTAGCGCAGGGAACGTCAATAAGATCTTGCTTGATGAAATGAGCGATGGGCCGGGAAGGGAAGGCAATGACACGCACTAATTATGCTAATTAGCAGAAGAAAATCAATAAAAAAGCGGCGAAAAGGAAGCGTGAACATTAACAAATCACGCGAAGGAATGGTCGAGAATGAGGGAAATGGAGTCGGAGGAAAGAGGAACGATGAGAAATGCGAGTCGGAAGTGCGAAATGAGAGACTGGAGATGGGAAGAGGGGCGGCGAGAGAGCGGTAGATCAGAGAGAGTGCAGAGAGAGAGAGAGACATTCGAGTCGTCTAGACCAGACGATCGATACGCTCTTCCTTGGATGTTTGATCTCTACCAGAATAGAAAGTAGAAGGAAAGGGAAGGATGGATGATTACTAGGCCAATTCAATGAAATTCCAATGGAATACCGTCGCTGATTGGGTATGGGCTCTTGACACCTGTTAAAAGAGGCCTCGCTGACGAGAGGGAGGAGGAGGAGGAGAGGGGACGAGGAGGGAATGGGGAAGGGGTAGGAACCGGGAAAGGGGAAACGGATTGAAAATGCGCGATTATACTAAATAGTCAAATGCCTATCTACCGTACTCCGTCGACTACCGTAATAAACCGTATTCCATGTGTACTGGGCAGGAGAAACGCAAAGATCAAAGATAAAGTAGAAAGTATATCTATCTCAGTATATCATCGTCTATCTCAACAAAGGCACGAATATTCCCTCCCCCTTCCTCCTCTTTACTTCCTGTCTCACGCTAACAGTACGTGCCTTTTTCTCATTTTTCCTTACTTGTGTAGATAGATGGTAAGAAGAAACACTAGTGAAGAAACACTGACTTATTATCGATTATATCTTTTTACCGTCTGCAAACACCCTCATTTTTTGTTTTGCGTTTCTATCGATAGCCGAATAAAGATCTAAATCTAAGCAATTTGGTCATGCATGGGAAGAGAAAGAACAGGGAAAGGGAAATGGGGGGCCATTTCGTCGTGAAGAGTCGCCATTAGACGGTCGATCGATCGATAATGGAGGAAGATGACATCGCGGAAGGAGTATGGATCGAGGAGAGGCCGAGTGTCGAGGATAAGGGTGGGTTACGGTAGGGTTGCGGTAGTTCCTTCAGATGATTAGGCACTGTATCGCTGTACCAGCTGTCGGTACCAATAGGTTACGGTATTCAACAGTGCTTACGGTCGATACATACGGATTACGGTAGATGTCCGGTAGTACGGTAGTTGTCGATTGCAGTCAATTCGCTGCGCAGCAGCAACGAGCCGACGCCCGAGTCATCCTCGTCCTCGTCGACCACCGAAGCGGAGAGGGAGCAGGGTACGGTAGGACGGGAGATAGGTACGGTAGATTGCTATCGACCACTGACTCTGAAGTGGCCCAGTTGGTACAGGAGTACTTACGATAGTCTCGGGGAACTGTGGATAGTTATCGGCAACCGGCTTTTTAGGTCTTCAGTAATCCAAGGATCAAAGGTCAAAGATCAATCTCAGATACTGCGATCGTCCGAGGGACAGAGGCCGGTGTTTGAGATGACAACGCCCAAGAGGCAGAAGAAGAGCCAGTCGAGGAGTGGCGTAAGGCAATCGATAACTACCGTAATCCGGAAACTACCGCAATCTACGGATTACTGTACCCTACAATTACAGTAGGTCTCAAATTGTAGAGCCTGTCAACGGCGAGATCGATCACGAAGACATCGGAAGCGGAGGAGTGGAGCTACTCGGATGTGGGTGGAGTACGGTAGAATGGGATTATGGTAGGCAGTTATCGACAACTGGCAGAAATCATGAGCCGTCATGAAAAAGCGCAGAAAACAAACGGATGTGAAATTGGTTTCGCATGGCATATTTTGCATAATCTGTTTACTGACCAGAGGAGAGAAACAGATCGAGTGAATTTCATGGTTCAGTCGAAGGAGGCGAGTTCTCGTCGAACTGAAGAACAGGAGCAGGAAGAGGAGGTTCTGCGTGTACAACGTTTGTCAACGTTTGTCATGATTCTGCGTGTACAACGTTTGTCAACGTTCTTGTTTTAGTAATAATAACTACCTAAAACCACTCTTGACCACCCCCGAACACGCTGTATGCCCGATTTTAGGTATAAGTAGCATAGGTTGAGCAAAAATAACAAAAAACATTTTAGTAAATGAATGATTTTAATTAAAATTCAAAATCTTGTAAAATGTCTGACCCAGGATCTGCTCAAACTCTGTAATAATTAGTACTAAATACGGTAGGAGGAAACTTTTTTTAAAAGTTACTTTTAAAAAAGCTTTTTTCATTTTTAAAATGACTGTATTTTTGTTGTTTCGCTAATATTTTTATTGGTTTGCTTCAACTAAAGTACTCCCTGTTATCTAGAGCAGTATCCATTCGAGCTTGCAATACTAACAGCCCTCTTGCAGTCGATTCCCACCCCTTCATATGCGATGAATCCGAATCAAGAGAATTCCTCTGGTCCGGCCGAATCTGTAAGTCGATACTTTTGGCTTTAAATATACAATAGAACCAGGAATTATAAGGAAAAATGTTTAGAAATATATTCTTTTAATATAGGAAATATCATTCTTTGAAATTCATTATAATAAGCAAGTGAACAAAGTTATTTCCTTGCACGATAGATTTCAGGTCGCTCGGAAGATCGAGCGAATTCGAGCGGAGATTGCGCAGCAGAAGGTAGCTTGATGAAAGCATTGATTGAAAGTTGAAATATGTGTGAAATTTATGCTGAACGCAACTATAATTCTGAGCGAGAAAGAGTGAAGTGTGTAACCGGATTTTTCCTGTAAAACAACTGATTAATTGTTGTTATAAACTCACAATTAGTCAACTCTGACAATTTTAGATCTAATCTGGGATCTTAGGGGGCCTAATTAGGAGAGAATCTTGTTAGTCATGGTAGAAATTAAAATTACTCAAATAAGGTTATAAATTTAGTATGATTGGATTCAAACGGAGATGCCTGGGAACGGCCTAGGTTTTGTAGTCAACACTGTTTGTATTTCCAGGTGGAGCTCGATAAGAAGGCTACCTTCAAAACTGCTTCTACTTTCAATAATGAGAGGGTGAGCTTTGAACTTGTTTGTATAAAACAATTATTTATTTTTTAAATAATATATTTACGCAAGGATCCCGAGGCGCAGCTGAAGGAAGTAAAGATGGATGGCATGAGTGAGGGAAAAGAAGACAATTAAAAGGGTGGAGTCTACGATGATGAGGTTTGATAATAAGTATTTTCATTACGGTATCGGGCAGGGTTTCAGTCTAAAAACTGTAGTTCCTGACGCGCTTGAATGTCCATCCTTTCTCATCTGCGCACTGCCATTAAAATTAAAATTTCAATTCCACAAAGACAATATCCTCCAGTGATTACCGTATCCCTCATTTGCAGAGCATTCTCGCGATGGGTCGATCGATGGCCTCACTCGAGGCTACGGTAGGAGACGATCCGGCCGCCAAGCTCAAGCCGCTCCTCAAATTTGGTAAGGACGACGATGGACTGGAGACGGTACGGTATTATTACAGTAGTTATCGACGATCGATCGATTTTTGACATTATTACGGTATATAGCGAAAAAGGCGAATTTTGGTCACTTATTTATCGAATATCGCTTGTGGGTGCTTTTGATCCATAAAGGGGTTATAGTTGTTGTAATCGACGATCGAGCTCTGATGTCATTAAGGTGCATGGTATACATTTTTCGCAGCTGGAGTGTGCAAAACTGATTCGATGTCTCATTTCGAAATGTTTTTAGATGGAGATCCGAAAGTAGACGAGAAGAATAAAGAGACCGAATCGATCTCGCTTTCTGCTGTAAAAGAAGTCAACGTTCCTCCGATAGATGATGACGTGGCCGAGATTATTGATCCGATCATTGGAGAATCGATGATCCCGGTGAGATACATTATGTACCTTTTATATGGGTTATACAATAAAATAAAATATTTTATTTTAAAGTTTTTATGGTAGTAATACGGTATTAGTTTCAGGTGATCGATCGCCGGTCGATTGTGAGCAGAATGAGTACGATATCGAGGATAGTTATGAGGAGGAAGAGCAAGAAGGAAACGAGACTGCCTCTCCTTGAATGCGAAGGGCAGTGTTGACTGATAATAGATGTATTCGTTACTATTTCAGAATCAGTACAACTTCGGCAACTGGATGGCTCAAGGCGTGGGAGCAGGGCAACATTCTACTACTACAATTGAAACAAAACGATTTAATCGGTGAGTGAATGTGTTCTTTTCTGTACCAGATTAAGCATGTCACTGCAGTTGATTGACTACAAGAATCGTCTCCGGGCGAACGATTTGATGCCCAAAGTCTGGAAGTTGCTCCGCTCGTTGTAGAAGTACCGCCCCCTAGTTCCGAGTTGGATTTGCTGTATAAATTATGTACCGTTGCAATTGATGATTGTTAGTCTGTAGAATAATCTTCACTTCGCTCTTACAATATGTCGTGAATTCGATTAGCGGTGTTTCACTTGTTATAATTATTCTCACTTTATTATTTCTGTTTGCGCATAAATAAGTTGTTTTCGAAAGGGCTTCCTGATTTGGTTTGATTCGAAATCGTTTGTAACGATTGCCATATTTTTCCGACATGAGTGTTTAATAAAATTCTATTTGAAACAGTTAATTGGCGAGATAAATTCAATTGCGTATATTCCTAGTATACAGTATTGATTTAGTTAATTGCGACCTCGCTGTAAATAAATCATAGTGATTCAAATTGTCTGCTCTTTTTCTGATCTGTTTTGATGGCGTTCCCTCACTATTATTGTAATTCTATTAATTTTTTTTGGTCACGTTTGTTCACTTCATACTGGAACATACTCGCCTCTTGCAAGTTTCCTAATTCGGTTAGGGACCTGTTAGGGAACTGCACGTCTGATCTCAATTTAATTCATTTCAGAGACCATTGAATTGTAGATTTCAAATAGAATAGTCAAAGCAAATACATTTGTATTCGCATTCATTGAGGCTTGCTTCTTAGCACCTTTTTCCATTTGCTTTTACATTGCCGCAACAACCACGTTTCGATGGTTACCTATCTTCCCATCTGCCTTTCTGACCTGCTTTTCATCTTATCATCTTGATACTTCTCTACTTCCTATATCTCATTTTTATCCACCTCATAAATATGTTCAAATATCGTCGCCACGATTTCACTGAGTTAATTAATCGATATTTATAGTATCCCGAATGGCGGCTCATCCCGGACGATCGACTGTTGCCACACTTCGTCCAGAATGAATAGAACGACTTCGAAGAGTGAGAGGAGTCGAAATGAAGGAGGAAAACGACGGAATGTAAAGGTGAATATCTTTCCGATCGATAGCTCGCGAATACGGGAGCATGAACACTTCATTACTTTATCTGGCTTCCCATAAATTCATTTCTTCCTCATTTGCTGTACTCTTTCATTTCTTTCAACTCAAGATTCATGGGAATTCTAGCACAAAGGGAATAAATTTACCATTTTTTTCTTCTCCTTCTGCTTCAATTTCGCTCCTTCGCACAGTCTTTTCTGTGACTGACTCTAGTTGAGAAGATCACACGCGTGATTCGGCCCGGACATTTTTCCGGACATTTTTCGTCCAGCCCAGCAGCGCGGGGGGCGGCCATCACACGCGTGATTCGGCCCGGACATTTTCGTCCAGCCCAGCAGCGCGGGGGGGCGGCCATCACACGCGTGATTCGACCCGGACATTTTTCGTCCAGCCCAGCAGCGCGGGGGGGGGGGGGGCGGCCATCACACGCGTGATTCGGCCCGGACATTTTCGTCCAGCCCAGCAGCGCGGGGGGCGGCCATCACACGCGTGATTCGACCCGGACATTTTCGTCCAGCCCAGCAGCGCGGGGGGGGGCGGCCATCACACGCGTGATTCGGCCCGGACATTTTCGTCCAGCCCAGCAGCGCGGGGCGGCCATCACACGCGTGATTCGACCCGGACATTTTTCGTCCAGCCCAGCAGGCGGGGGGGCGGCCATCACACGCGTGATTCGGCCCGGACATTTTCGTCCAGCCCAGCAGCGCGGGGGGCGGCCATCACACGCGTGATTCGACCCGGACATTTTTCGTCCAGCCCAGCAGCGCGGGGGGCGGCCATCACACGCGTGATTCGGCCCGGACATTTTTCGTCCAGCCCAGCAGCGCGGGGGCGGCCATCACACGCGTGATTCGGCCCGGACATTTTTCGTCCAGCCCAGCAGCGCGGGGGGGGGGCGGCCATCACACGCGTGATTCGGCCCGGACATTTTTCGTCCAGCCCAGCAGCGCGGGGGGGGGGGCGGCCATCACACGCGTGATTCGGCCCGGACATTTTCGTCCAGCCCAGCAGCGCGGGGGGCGGCCATCACACGCGTGATTCGGCCCGGACATTTTTCGTCCAGCCCAGCAGCGCGGGGGGGGGGGCGGCCATCACACGCGTGATTCGGCCCGGACATTTTCGTCCAGCCCAGCAGCGCGGGGGGGGGGGCGGCCATCACACGCGTGATTCGGCCCGGACATTTTCGTCCAGCCCAGCAGCGCGGGGGGGGGGGACGGCCATCACACGCGTGATTCGGCCCGGACATTTTCGTCCAGCCCAGCAGCGCGGGGGGGCGGCCATCACACGCGTGATTCGGCCCGGACATTTTCGTCCAGCCCAGCAGCGCGGGGGGGGGGGGGGCGGCCATCACACGCGTGATTCGGCCCGGACATTTTCGTCCAGCCCAGCAGCGCGGGGGGGCGGCCATCACACGCGTGATTCGGCCCGGACATTTTCGTCCAGCCCAGCAGCGCGGGGGGGGGGGGGACGGCCATCACACGCGTGATTCGACCCGGACATTTTTCGTCCAGCCCAGCAGCGCGGGGGGGGGGCGGCCATCACACGCGTGATTCGGCCCGGACATTTTCGTCCAGCCCAGCAGCGCGGGGGGGCGGCCATCACACGCGTGATTCGGCCCGGACTTGCGTCCAGCCCCTGAAATAGTAACCAATACCTCTTTTATATTTATGAAAGATATTAGTTACTATTTCAGAACCTGTTCGACTTCGACAGCTGGATGGCCCAAGCAGGACGAGGTTCTATGCCGGACGGGAGAAGATGATTTCGTCGGTGAGTCAATGTTTCGTATCAATCGAAAACGTTCCACACTTTTCAGTTCGATTACTACAAGTGCCGATTCCGACCGGTTGATTAAATTGGAATTATTGAATAAATTGGAATTTTGCAACCCTGATTTCTCAAGAACATCGAGCTGTAGCCAGGATATCTTTGCTTATGGTTTTTCGAGAGATATAGGTTACTTTTTCAGAATCCGTTCGACTTCGGCAGCTGGATGGATAAGGGAGAACAGGGCGAAATTCGTCTACTACACATGAGATAAACGGAATTTACCGGTGAGCCAACGCAGTACCTACTACTAGGTGTAACTAGTAAATGAGTGATGGGTGTATTCATTGTTTTTTTTTGTTTTAAGAAAAAAATCCGTAGAAAATATTTGAAATGCGAGTATGTTTCTGTGTCGTAACTTCATGCTTCGTGAGAAGAACTAAACCTCAGAATCCGCATATGAGTTAACACGTGTCTTCTGAGAGATTGCATGAAAACAGAACCCCGAGGAACTAGGAGCCCCAAGTTTGAGCAATCTCGATGAAATTTTTTTATCAGCCTATACTGGTGACGAGAAAATTTTCATAACACAACTTTTGTCTCAGAACCGGCTTTTAGGCATTTTCCGGCTCTAGGACCGGCTATGTCATATCTCAGCGTCCAGAGTAGCTAGAGACCTGTTCTTTGGCCCGAAAAATCCGCAAAAATTTTCTGAACATTTAATTTTTCAGAAAAACTAAAATTGAAAATTTCTTCGATACGAAAAAAAATAAAATGCGATATCAAAATCGAAAATTAATTTTTCCTCACTCGGGGACCCCCTTTGGGCAGGTTCTGACTTCATATTTAGAATCTACGTACTCGATATAGTATAGGGCCGTTCAGAGCTAAAGGCCATAGGTGTTAGAATAGGTCCAATAAGCCATTTTATCCGAAAAACAGCAAAATTTTGAATATATCGATTGTTTCCAATCATCAAAAGTTCAATTTTATGGCCTCTACTTCTTCCTGTAATTGTATATCATTGATTTTGAAGTGTTAGAAACATTATTTGAGAGTAAAAATATTTGCCTTGTACAAATGTCTGAGATAAGAGACACTTTCTGAGACAATCGAGCTTTTTACTCTATCGGCAGTACAAGGAGAAATACAATATGATCAAAAAATGTTACTAGGAGTAACTTTTCACGTAGAACTCGAAAATCGAGCTTAGAGTGCCGTATCTCTAACGCCCGATTTAGTATAGGACGCTTCATCCTGCCAGGGGCAATATCTATGTTTCGAATACGCTTCCAAACCCTGTCAGATGAGAGTATTTCTTGTAGATTTCGACGAGATGAGCATTTTATTAGAGAAAGCGAAAGGCTAGCTCAATGAGAAAAAAATTATATCATCCGAAAAAATGAAACTCTTTTTTTTAATTTTGGCTTTTCCTGTCGTATTCTCGACCATTCCAATCGATTCCCCGTTGGATTTTACCGGTAGAGTGATTTTCAGAGAATATTCGACGACTAAGTAAATCTTCATTTATCGCCCGGAACGCGCCTAGAGCTTGGTGGCGCTCCATTTGTTCGTGGGATCCATATCCGTGGAATGAACTGTCTCATTGGATAAAGACAAGCTCTTTTAGAAGTAACCGCTTCGAATAGCAGATTTTCGTGTTTTATGGCTGTTGTGTACGTGTCTTCTGTGCGGAAAGACCCTCACGAGTGGTGGCAGCGGTTTATCGAAGCGATGGGATAACAGAAGAAATAAGGCGAAACTCCTGGGAAGAACTAGAAACGAGAAGCGAGAGAAGCGCGAGTCAATTTAGGCCAGGACAATAATTGCACAACACGGGATTACGGTATATTGCTAATCAGGGAATTCCGTGCGGGACTCTATGCATTTGAAATAACGTTAGAGTTGTGTCATACTCATTACTCGAGTATTCTATTCTAGTATACAACAATGGCGACCGTGATTTCCAAAAGCGCTGTTTCAGCAATTCTTGCAATTCTCTCTATTTCCGACTGTTATTTATTGTTCCGGGCGATAAATGAAGATTTATCGATTGTTTCCAATCCATCAAAAGTTCAATTTTATGGCCTCTATTTCTTCTGTAATTGTATATTATTGATTTTGAAGTGTTAGAAACATTATTTGAGAGTAAAAATATTTGCCTTGTACGCAGGATGAAGCGTCCTATACTAAATCGGGCGTTAGAGATACGGCACTCTAAGCTCGATTTTCGAGTTCTACGTGAAAAGTTACTCCTAGTAACATTTTTTGATCATATTGTATTTCTCCTTGTACTGCCGATAGAGTAAAAAGCTCGATTGTCTCAGAAAGTGTCTCTTATCTCAGACATTTGTACAAGGCAAATATTTTTACTCTCAAATAATGTTTCTAACACTTCAAAATCAATGATATACAATTACAGGAAGAAGTAGAGGCCATAAAATTGAACTTTTGATGGATTGGAAACAATCGATATATTCAAAATTTTGCTGTTTTTCGGATAAAATGGCTTATTGAGACCTATTCTAACACCTATGGCCTTTAGCTCTGAACGGCCCTATACTATATCGAGTACGTAGATTCTAAATATGAAGTCAGAACCTGCCCAAAGGGGGGTCCCCGAGTGAGGAAAAATTAATTTTCGATTTTGATATCGCATTTTATTTTTTTTCGTATCGAAGAAATTTTCAATTTTAGTTTTTCTGAAAAATTATATGTTCAGAAAATTTTGCGGATTTTTTGGGCCAAAGAACAGGTCTCTAGCTACTCTGGACGCTGAGATATGACATAGCCGGCCCTAGAGCCGGAAAATGCCTAAAAGCCGGTTCTGGGACAAAAGTTGTGTTATGAAAATTTTCTCGTCACCAGTATAGACTGGTTAAAAAATTTCATCGAGATTGCTCAAACTTGGGGCTCCTAGTTCCTCAGGGTCATGCAATCTCTCAGAAGACGTGTGATAAGGTGTTAGGTAGTAATCGAAGACTTTTTCCTCATGTCGTTCTTTTCTCTCTATGATTGTTGCATCATCTTGTTTTTCCTTTCAAATCGACTGTGCATCACCTTCAGTTTAAAAGTATTCCTTACATTCGATTATAAGCTTGAACAAGCAGGACAGTAAAAAAATCAGGTTATTGATATTTATTAAGAGACCTTTCACGAGAAATCGCACCTATCCCACGCACGACATTTTTGCAACCCGTCCCAATATTTCATGGGTGATGTTCCCAAACCAAGTGCTGATATTTGGCCCAATATGAAGGGTTCTAGTGCGCATTCCAAAAAACGCCAGGCCCAGCCCAAAAATAATCGAATTTTTCAAAATTCAGAAATTTATGTTCTTTTAATTTTTTCCGAAGTATTTTTGCATGGAGATTCCAAAAAAACATAGTTTGGAAGTGACCCGATAACGATAAAATGTCGAAAACCATAATTTTCGTTGAATTTCTCTTCTCTTGTAAAATTTTTCTCCTTGTGACAATTTTACCTACGATTTTCGGAAACTACGTGAAAAACTGGTTAAACTGTTATTTTTCGCCAAATTTTACCGATGTCCTAGGATTTTATAATTCCGGAAGATGGTCAACCTCACCTGTTTGCACAAAATGGTCCATACCGAGAGGGCTCAGAATGTTTGGCGACACTTGCTCATGCCTCTAGTGATGTTTTTCCTTCATTATGAACCTAATGACGATTTTTGGTCAACATTTTGACCTTATTTGATGACATGACTCGCCTCGATTTTTTCACATAAGGGTCCCCCCTTATGTGAAAAATCAGGTTAGGAGTCATGTCGAAATAGACCACAATAACATGTATGATTTCACTAAAAGTAACTTAAAACTAATTTTTAAGCATCTTAAAATGTTTTATCATGGGTTCGAAGTCCTATTTCGACATGACCCTAACCTGATTTTTCACATAAGGGGGGACCCTTATGTGAAAAAAGTCGGGGTAAGTCATGTCCATAAATACGGTCAAAATGTTGACCAAATTTCGTAAAAAGGTTCATAATGACGAAAAAAACATCATTGGAGGCATAAACAACTGTTGGTAAAAGAATCTGAGCCCTCTCGGTATGGACCATTTTGTGCAAACAGGTGTGGTTGACCATCTTCCGGGAATTATAAAATCCTAGGACATCGGTAAAATTTGGCGAAAAAATAACAGCTTAACCAGTTTTTCACGTAGATTCCGAAAATCGAAGGTAGAATTTGTCACAAGGAGAAAAATTTTACAAGAGAAGAGAAATTCAGCGAAAATTATGGTTTTCGACATTTTATCGTTATCCGATCTCTTCCAAACTAAGTTTTTTGGAATCTACATGCAAAAATACGCCGGAAAACTTAAAAGAACATATAATTTAATTTTTTGAAAAATTCGGATTTTTTTGGGTGGGGTATGGCGTTTTTCGGAGAGTGCACCAGAACCCTTCATATTGGGCCAAATATCAGCACATGATATGGGGACATCACCCACAAAATATTGGGATGGGTTGCAAAAATGTCGTACGTCAACCCTCCACCAAAGCTACGTTTTCTCGTGAAACGTCTCTTAAACAAACATTTCAGATGCACGTGGGCAAGTTTACGAGCACTCTGGCCAAGGAAGGAAATTATCATGCTGATCAAGGAGTTCAAAAGTTAAGTTCCCCTCTCCGATCGGCTGGTTTCGGAATAGAGTGCCCCGGGTAGCTCGCTTATATCCGAACACTAGCCGGTGGCTTGGTTCGGTGTAAGGGGGCTGCCCGGGTAGCACTCTATTTCCGAACACCAGCTGGGAGCTGGTTCGGGAATAGAGTGCTCCCCGGGTAGCTCGCTTATATCCGAACACTAGCCGGTGGCTTGGTTCGGTTCGGTGTAAGGGGGCTGTCCGGGTAGCACTCTATTTCCGAACACCAGCTGGGAGCTGGTTTCGGGAATAGAGTGCTCCCCGGGTAGCTCGCTTATATCCGAACACTAGCCGGTGGCTTGGTTCGGTTGTAAGGGGGCTGTCCGGGTAGCACTCTATTTCCGAACACCAGCTGGGAGCTGGTTTCGGGAATAGAGTGCTCCCCGGGTAGCTTGCTTATATCCGAACACTAGCCGGTGGCTTGGTTCGGTGTAAGGGGGCTCCCCGGGTAGCTCCCTATTCCCGAACACCAGCTGGGAGCTGATCGGAGAGGTGGAGAGGTCAGGTGCCCCGTCGTGCTTCCCCCCCCCCCCCCCCTTAGGTTACGGCGTGGGTCAGGTGCCCCGTCGTGCGTGCTCCCCTTAGGTTACGGCGTGGGTCAGGTGCCCCGTCGTGCGTGCTCCCCTTAGGGTACGGCGTGGGTCAGGTGCCCCGTGTGCGTGCTCCCCTTAGGTTACGGCGTGGGTCAGGTGCCCCGTCGTGCGTGCTCCCTTAGGTTACGGCGTGGGTCAGGTGCCCCGTCGTGCTTCCCCCCCCCCTTAGGTTACGGCGTGGGTCAGGTGCCCCGTCGTGCGTGCTCCCCTTAGGTTACGGCGTGGGTCAGGTGCCCCGTCGTGCGTGCTCCCCTTAGGTTACGGCGTGGGTCAGGTGCCCCGTCGTGCGTGCTCCCTTAGGTTACGGCGTGGGTCAGGTGCCCCGTCGTGCGTGCTCCCCTTAGGTTACGGCGTGGGTCAGGTGCCCCGTCGTGCGTGCTCCCCTTAGGTTACGGCGTGGGTCAGGTGCCCCGTCGTGCGTGCTCCCCTTAGGGTACGGCGTGGGTCAGGTGCCCCGTCGTGCGTGCTCCCCTTAGGGTACGGCGTGGGTCAGGTGCCCCGTCGTGCGTGCTCCCCTTAGGTTACGGCGTGGGTCAGGTGCCCCGTCGTGCGTGCTCCCTTAGGTTACGGCGTGGGTCAGGTTCCCCGCCCCGACCCGAGCACTAGGCCACTGCCTAGTGTCTCTTTAGTGCCTCTCATACGAGAGGTATTGACGTTTTTTCAGAACCAGTGCGACTTCGGCAGCTGGATGACTCAAGCAGGACGAGGTTCAATTGCGGACGACACGTCACGATTTCGTCGGTGAGTCCATGATTTCGAATTCCTAAATGTATCACTTATATTCCATTTTGCAGTTGGATGTCTACCCCCACTTGGACACGTACTCTAGCGGAGCGACACATCACTGCTTCAAGAGGTACGGTAGATTACGGTAGAAGTGCTGCAATTTAGGAAATATTCAGTTCTTCCAATGTGTTTTGCCTGTGTTTGCCAATATTTTTTAAAGTTTAATTATTTGATAGTAAAACCATGGGTGAATCGTACGTCAATTTTGAATAAACTAATGCAGCGTATTTGGTCTTATTGATATATTGATATAATATATTGCGTTGCTCGAAGATTTCAATCTATTTTGCGAGACTGTAAAAGTAGCCAGTATCTCGCAGACAAAGGATTCTGGTTACTTTTCAGAATCAGTTCAACTTCGGCAGCTGGATGGCTCAAGGCGAGCGAGATCTTCGTGTATGTTGTTTGCCTTTCCCCGTAGTAGATTCAAAAAGCCCGCCCTATCTCCATCTCAACTCTGTTTCATCACAACAAATTTGCGGACATCTGTAACATTTTAATATTCCCCCATTCGATGTATTCGCATTCCCTCATGGGTTTTTCGTGTATGTTGTTAGTCTTTCTACCACAAAACCTTCTCATGTTCGAAATTTACGTTATTTCCCAATTAATCGATCTCCATTCGATGTTACCGTGTGTCCAAGGTAATGTTACATCATTGTTGTTTGTTTACGATTCTATGCCTGTCCTGTTAAGTTTGAATGTTGATCTTTGTCTGTCCACTGTTCATAAAGAATGTTTTTCCATTTTCGTCTCTCGACTCGGCATGCCGTTGTGAATCGGCTTGTAATCTATCTCTTTTCGGATGCCCTTATCAATTACATTTTGTGATTTGTACATAGGTTGATATCAGGCAAGAGAAATGTTTTGCTTTTAATTTAATTTAAATGGAATCGGGAACTTTTCATTAGATTGTCAACAACATTTTAAAAGCATTCGCAAAAGCCAAATCCAAAACAAACCAGCCTTGATTCATCATTACTTCCCATTTTTAATTTTCGTCAACCCCATAAACATTTTCGTTATTTCATTGCCGCGACATCACTGATTTATTAATCAATATTTACAGTACCCCTAATGGCCGCTCACTCCCGGATGACCAACTGTTGCCCTTCTACGGCAAGAATTCGCAAGGCAACTTCGACTAGTGGGATGAATTAGAATGCAGGAGGAAAAGGAGGAGAATGTAAAGGTGAATTACTACAGATCGATAGCTTACGAATAAGAAAGCGTGAACGCTCGTACTATTGCTTTAGTTAGAGTTATCTTGTTAATCCTGAATAGTTGCACATGGGACTTCGGTTTTACAAATGATTTTAGTCAATTTCGGCATAGCGTTGAATAATTGCCGCTCGATGTAGACACGAATATATCAATAAGCACTTTTATGAGCTTCAAACTGGCCCACTAACAGTCTCTTTCGAATTGCGAATTATCGATTGTCTGCTCAGGACATCCTTCTCCATCGACCGCCAGATCTTCGTCATCTTCGAGATCACAACACTCCCGTTGAGCGACGGTAACCAGAAGACAAGAAGGATAGATAGTCGATCGACGATGTCAAAGCTAAGTTGCGCTCCCCTTAGGTTACGGCGTGGGTCAGGTGCCCCGTCGTGCGTGCTCCCCTTAGGGTACGGCGTGGGTCAGGTGCCCCGTCGTGCGTGCTCCCTTAGGTTACGGCGTGGGTCAGGTGCCCCGTCGTGCGTGCTCCCCTTAGGTTACGGCGTGGGTCAGGTTCCCCGCCCCGACCCGAGCACTAGGCCACTGCCTAGTGTCTCTTTAGTGCCTTCATACGAGAGGTATTGACTGTTTTTCAGAACCAGTGCGACTTCGGCAGCTGGATGACTCAAGCAGGACGAGGTTCAATTGCGGACGACACGTCACGATTTCGTCGGTGAGTCCATGATTTCGAATTCCTAAATGTATCACTTATATTCCATTTTGCAGTTGGATGTCTACCCCCACTTGGACACGTACTCTAGCGGAGCGACACATCACTGCTTCAAGAGGTACGGTAGATTACGGTAGAAGTGCTGCAATTTAGGAAATATTCAGTTCTTCCAATGTGTTTTGCCTGTGTTTTGCCAATATTTTTTAAAGTTTAATTATTTGATAGTAAAACCATGGGTGAATCGTACGTCAATTTTGAATAAACTAATGCAGCGTATTTGGTCTTATTGATATATTGATATAATATATTGCGTTGCTCGAAGATTTCAATCTATTTTGCGAGACTGTAAAAGTAGCCAGTATCTCGCAGACAAAGGATTCTGGTTACTTTTCAGAATCAGTTCAACTTCGGCAGCTGGATGGCTCAAGGCGAGCGAGATCTTCGTGTATGTTGTTGCCTTTCCCCGTAGTAGATTCAAAAAGCCCGCCCTATCTCCATCTCAACTCTGTTTCATCACAACAAATTTGCGGACATCTGTAACATTTTAATATTCCCCATTCGATGTATTCGCATTCCCTCATGGGTTTTTTCGTGTATGTTGTTAGTCTTTCTACCACAAAACCTTCTCATGTTCGAAATTTACGTTATTTCCCAATTAATCGATCTCCATTCGATGTTACCGTGTGTCCAAGGTAATGTTACATCATTGTTGTTTGTTTACGATTCTATGCCTGTCCTGTTAAGTTTGAATGTTGATCTTTGTCTGTCCACTGTTCATAAAGAATGTTTTTCCATTTTCGTCTCTCGACTCGGCATGCCGTTGTGAATCGGCTTGTAATCTATCTCTTTTCGGATATGCCCTTATCAATTACATTTTGTGATTTGTACATAGGTTGATATCAGGCAAGAGAAATGTTTTGCTTTTAATTTAATTTAAATGGAATCGGGAACTTTTCATTAGATTGTCAACAACATTTTAAAAGCATTCGCAAAAGCCAAATCCAAAACAAACCAGCCTTGATTCATCATTACTTCCCATTTTTAATTTTCGTCAACCCCATAAACATTTTCGTTATTTCATTGCCGCAACATCACTGATTATTAATCAATATTTACAGTACCCCTAATGGCCGCTCACTCCCGGATGACCAACTGTTGCCCTTCTACGGCAAGAATTCGCAAGGCAACTTCGACTAGTGGGATGAATTAGAATGCAGGAGGAAAAGGAGGAGAATGTAAAGGTGAATTACTACAGATCGATAGCTTACGAATAAGAAAGCGTGAACGCTCGTACTATTTGCTTTAGTTAGAGTTTATCTTTGTTAATCCTGAATAGTTGCACATGGGACTTCGGTTTTACAAATGATTTTAGTCAATTTCGGCATAGCGTTGAATAATTGCCGCTCGATGTAGACACGAATATATCAATAAGCACTTTTATGAGCTTCAAACTGGCCCACTAACAGTCTCTTTCGAATTGCGAATTATCTATTGTCTGCTCAGGACATCCTTCTCCATCGACCGCCAGATCTTCGTCATCTTCGAGATCACAACACTCCCGTTGAGCGACGGTAACCAGAAGACAAGAAGGATAGATAGTCGATCGACGATGTCAAAGCTAAGTTGCGCTCCCTTAGGTTACGGCGTGGGTCAGGTGCCCCGTCGTGCGTGCTCCCCTTAGGATACGGCGTGGGTCAGGTGCCCCGTCGTGCGTGCTCCCCTTAGGTTACGGCGTGGGTCAGGTGCCCCGTCGTGCGTGCCCCTTAGGGTACGGCGTGGGTCAGGTGCCCCGTCGTGCGTGCTCCCCTTAGGTTACGGCGTGGGTCAGGTGCCCCGTCGTGCGTGCTCCCCTTAGGTTACGGCGTGGGTCAGGTGCCCGTCGTGCGTGCTCCCCTTAGGGTACGGCGTGGGTCAGGTGCCCCGTCGTGCGTGCTCCCCTTAGGGTACGGCGTGGGTCAGGTGCCCCGTCGTGCTTCCCCCCCCCTTAGGTTACGGCGTGGGTCAGGTGCCCCGTCGTGCGTGCTCCCCTTAGGGTACGGCGTGGGTCAGGTGCCCCGTCGTGCGTGCTCCCCTTAGGTTACGGCGTGGGTCAGGTGCCCCGTCGTGCGTGCTCCCCTTAGGTTACGGCGTGGGTCAGGTGCCCCGTCGTGCGTGCTCCCCTTAGGGTACGGCGTGGGTCAGGTGCCCCGTCGTGCGTGCTCCCCTTAGGTTACGGCGTGGGTCAGGTGCCCCGTCGTGCGTGCTCCCTTAGGGTACGGCGTGGGTCAGGTGCCCCGTCGTGCGTGCTCCCCTTAGGGTACGGCGTGGGTCAGGTGCCCCGTCGTGCGTGCTCCCCTTAGGTTACGGCGTGGGTCAGGTGCCCCGTCGTGCGTGCTCCCCTTAGGGTACGGCGTGGGTCAGGTGCCCCGTCGTGCGTGCTCCCTTAGGTTACGGCGTGGGTCAGGTGCCCCGTCGTGCGTGCTCCCCTTAGGTTACGGCGTGGGTCAGGTGCCCCGTCGTGCGTGCTCCCCTTAGGGTACGGCGTGGGTCAGGTGCCCGTCGTGCGTGCCCCTTAGGTTACGGCGTGGGTCAGGTGCCCCGTCGTGCGTGCTCCCTTAGGGTACGGCGTGGGTCAGGTGCCCCGTCGTGCGTGCTCCCTTAGGTTACGGCGTGGGTCAGGTGCCCCGTCGTGCGTGCCCCCCCCCTTAGGTTACGGCGTGGGTCAGGTGCCCCGTCGTGCGTGCTCCCTTAGGTTACGGCGTGGGTCAGGTGCCCCGTCGTGCGTGCTCCCCTTAGGGTACGGCGTGGGTCAGGTGCCCCGTCGTGCGTGCTCCCCTTAGGTTACGGCGTGGGTCAGGTGCCCCGTCGTGCGTGCTCCCCTTAGGGTACGGCGTGGGTCAGGTGCCCCGTCGTGCGTGCTCCCCTTAGGTTACGGCGTGGGTCAGGTGCCCGTCGTGCGTGCTCCCCTTAGGTTACGGCGTGGGTCAGGTGCCCCGTCGTGCGTGCTCCCCTTAGGGTACGGCGTGGGTCAGGTGCCCCGTCGTGCGTGCTCCCCTTAGGTTACGGCGTGGGTCAGGTGCCCCGTCGTGCGTGCTCCCCTTAGGTTACGGCGTGGGTCAGGTTCCCCGCCCCGACCCGAGCACTAGGCCACTGCCTAGTGTCTCTTTAGTGCCTCTCATACGAGAGGTATTGACTATTTTTTCAGAACCAGTGCAACTTCGGCAGCTGGATGACTCAAGTAGGACGAGGTTCAATTGCGGACGACACGTCACGATTTCGTCGGTGAGTCCATGATTTCGAATTCCTAAATGTATCACTTATATTCCATTTTGCAGTTGGATGTCTACCCCCACTTGGACACGTACTCTAGCGGAGCGACACATCACTGCTTCAAGAGGTACGGTAGATTACGGTAGAAGTGCTGCAATTTAGGAAATATTCAGTTCTTCCAATGTGTTTTGCCTGTGTTTTGCCAATATTTTTTAAAGTTTAATTATTTGATAGTAAAACCATGGGTGAATCGTACGTCAATTTTGAATAAACTAATGCAGCGTATTTGGTCTTATTGATATTGATATATTATTGCGTTGCTCGAAGATTTCAATCTATTTTGCGAGACTGTAAAAGTAGCCAGTATCTCGCAGACAAAGGATTCTGGTTACTTTTCAGAATCAGTTCAACTTCGGCAGCTGGATGGCTCAAGGCGAGCGAGATCTTCGTGTATGTTGTTTGCCTTTCCCGTAGTAGATTCAAAAAGCCCGCCCTATCTCCATCTCAACTCTGTTTCATCACAACAAATTTGCGGACATCTGTAACATTTTAATATTCCCCCATTCGATGTATTCGCATTCCCTCATGGGTTTTTTCGTGTATGTTGTTAGTCTTTCTACCACAAAACCTTCTCATGTTCGAAATTTACGTTATTTCCCAATTAATCGATCTCCATTCGATGTTACCGTGTGTCCAAGGTAATGTTACATCATTGTTGTTTGTTTACGATTCTATGCCTGTCCTGTTAAGTTTGAATGTTGATCTTTGTCTGTCCACTGTTCATAAAGAATGTTTTTCCATTTTCGTCTCTCGACTCGGCATGCCGTTGTGAATCGGCTTGTAATCTATCTCTTTTCGGATGCCCTTATCAATTACATTTTGTGATTTGTACATAGGTTGATATCAGGCAAGAGAAATGTTTTGCTTTTAATTTAATTTAAATGGAATCGGGAACTTTTCATTAGATTGTCAACAACATTTTAAAAGCATTCGCAAAAGCCAAATCCAAAACAAACCAGCCTTGATTCATCATTACTTCCCATTTTTAATTTTCGTCAACCCCATAAACATTTTCGTTATTTCATTGCCGCGACATCACTGATTTATTAATCAATATTTACAGTACCCCTAATGGCCGCTCACTCCGGATGACCAACTGTTGCCCTTCTACGGCAAGAATTCGCAAGGCAACTTCGACTAGTGGGATGAATTAGAATGCAGGAGGAAAAGGAGGAGAATGTAAAGGTGAATTACTACAGATCGATAGCTTACGAATAAGAAAGCGTGAACGCTCGTACTATTTGCTTTAGTTAGAGTTTATCTTTGTTAATCCTGAATAGTTGCACATGGGACTTCGGTTTTACAAATGATATTAGTCAATTTCGGCATAGCGTTGAATAATTGCCGCTCGATGTAGACACGAATATATCAATAAGCACTTTTATGAGCTTCAAACTGGCCCACTAACAGTCTCTTTCGAATTGCGAATTATCGATTGTCTGCTCAGGACATCCTTCTCCATCGACCGCCAGATCTTCGTCATCTTCGAGATCACAACACTCCCGTTGAGCGACGGTAACCAGAAGACAAGAAGGATAGATAGTCGATCGACGATGTCAAAGCTAAGTTGCGCTCCCCTTAGGTTACGGCGTGGGTCAGGTGCCCCGTCGTGCGTGCTCCCCTTAGGGTACGGCGTGGGTCAGGTGCCCCGTCGTGCGTGCTCCCCTTAGGTTACGGCGTGGGTCAGGTGCCCCGTCGTGCGTGCTCCCCTTAGGGTACGGCGTGGGTCAGGTGCCCCGTCGTGCTTCCCCCCCCCCCTTAGGTTACGGCGTGGGTCAGGTGCCCCGTCGTGCGTGCTCACCTTAGGGTACGGCGTGGGTCAGGTGCCCCGTCGTGCGTGCTCCCCTTAGGTTACGGCGTGGGTCAGGTGCCCCGTCGTGCGTGCTCCCCTTAGGTTACGGCGTGGGTCAGGTGCCCCGTCGTGCGTGCTCCCCTTAGGGTACGGCGTGGGTCAGGTGCCCCGTCGTGCGTGCTCCCCTTAGGGTACGGCGTGGGTCAGGTGCCCCGTCGTGCGTGCTCCCCTTAGGGTACGGCGTGGGTCAGGTGCCCCGTCGTGCGTGCTCCCCTTAGGGTACGGCGTGGGTCAGGTGCCCCGTCGTGCGTGCTCCCCTTAGGTTACGGCGTGGGTCAGGTGCCCCGTCGTGCGTGCTCCCTTAGGGTACGGCGTGGGTCAGGTGCCCCGTCGTGCGTGCTCCCCTTAGGTTACGGCGTGGGTCAGGTGCCCCGTCGTGCGTGCTCCCCTTAGGTTACGGCGTGGGTCAGGTGCCCCGTCGTGCGTGCTCCCCTTAGGGTACGGCGTGGGTCAGGTGCCCCGTCGTGCGTGCTCCCCTTAGGTTACGGCGTGGGTCAGGTGCCCCGTCGTGCGTGCTCCCCTTAGGGTACGGCGTGGGTCAGGTGCCCCGTCGTGCGTGCTCCCCTTAGGTTACGGCGTGGGTCAGGTGCCCCGTCGTGCGTGCCCCCCCCTTAGGTTACGGCGTGGGTCAGGTGCCCCGTCGTGCGTGCTCCCCTTAGGTTACGGCGTGGGTCAGGTGCCCCGTCGTGCGTGCTCCCCTTAGGGTACGGCGTGGGTCAGGTGCCCCGTCGTGCGTGCTCCCCTTAGGTTACGGCGTGGGTCAGGTGCCCCGTCGTGCGTGCTCCCCTTAGGGTACGGCGTGGGTCAGGTGCCCCGTCGTGCGTGCTCCCCTTAGGTTACGGCGTGGGTCAGGTGCCCCGTCGTGCGTGCTCCCCTTAGGTTACGGCGTGGGTCAGGTGCCCCGTCGTGCGTGCTCCCCTTAGGGTACGGCGTGGGTCAGGTGCCCCGTCGTGCGTGCTCCCCTTAGGTTACGGCGTGGGTCAGGTGCCCCGTCTTGCGTGTCCCCTTAGGTTACGGCGTGGGTCAGGTTCCCCGCCCCGACCCGAGCACTAGGCCACTGCCTAGTGTCTCTTTAGTGCCTCTCATACGAGAGGTATTGACTATTTTTTCAGAACCAGTGCAACTTCGGCAGCTGGATGACTCAAGCAGGACGAGGTTCAATTGCGGACGACACGTCACGATTTCGTCGGTGAGTCCATGATTTCGAATTCCTAAATGTATCACTTATATTCCATTTTGCAGTTGGATGTCTACCCCCACTTGGACACGTACTCTAGCGGAGCGACACATCACTGCTTCAAGAGGTACGGTAGATTACGGTAGAAGTGCTGCAATTTAGGAAATATTCAGTTCTTCCAATGTGTTTTGCCTGTGTTTTGCCAATATTTTTTAAAGTTTAATTATTTGATAGTAAAACCATGGGTGAATCGTACGTCAATTTTGAATAAACTAATGCAGCGTATTTGGTCTTATTGATATATTGATATAATATATTGCGTTGCTCGAAGATTTCAATCTATTTTGCGAGACTGTAAAAGTAGCCAGTATCTCGCAGACAAAGGATTCTGGTTACTTTTCAGAATCAGTTCAACTTCGGCAGCTGGATGGCTCAAGGCGAGCGAGATCTTCGTGTATGTTGTTTGCCTTTCCCGTAGTAGATTCAAAAAGCCCGCCCTATCTCCATCTCAACTCTGTTTCATCACAACAAATTTGCGGACATCTGTAACATTTTAATATTCCCCCATTCGATGTATTCGCATTCCCTCATGGGTTTTTTCGTGTATGTTGTTAGTCTTTCTACCACAAAACCTTCTCATGTTCGAAATTTACGTTATTTCCCAATTAATCGATCTCCATTCGATGTTACCGTGTGTCCAAGGTAATGTTACATCATTGTTGTTTGTTTACGATTCTATGCCTGTCCTGTTAAGTTTGAATGTTGATCTTTGTCTGTCCACTGTTCATAAAGAATGTTTTTCCATTTTCGTCTCTCGACTCGGCATGCCGTTGTGAATCGGCTTGTAATCTATCTCTTTTCGGATGCCCTTATCAATTACATTTTGTGATTTGTACATAGGTTGATATCAGGCAAGAGAAATGTTTTGCTTTTAATTTAATTTAAATGGAATCGGGAACTTTTCATTAGATTGTCAACAACATTTTAAAAGCATTCGCAAAAGCCAAATCCAAAACAAACCAGCCTTGATTCATCATTACTTCCCATTTTTAATTTTCGTCAACCCCATAAACATTTTCGTTATTTCATTGCCGCGACATCACTGATTTATTAATCAATATTTACAGTACCCCTAATGGCCGCTCACCCGGATGACCAACTGTTGCCCTTCTACGGCAAGAATTCGCAAGGCAACTTCGACTAGTGGGATGACTTAGAATGCAGGAGGAAAAGGAGGAGAATGTAAAGGTGAATTACTACAGATCGATAGCTTACGAATAAGAAAGCGTGAACGCTCGTACTATTTGCTTTAGTTAGAGTTTATCTTTGTTAATCCTGAATAGTTGCACATGGGACTTCGGTTTTACAAATGATTTTAGTCAATTTCGGCATAGCGTTGAATAATTGCCGCTCGATGTAGACACGAATATATCAATAAGCACTTTTATGAGCTTCAAACTGGCCCACTAACAGTCTCTTTCGAATTGCGAATTATCGATTGTCTGCTCAGGACATCCTTCTCCATCGACCGCCAGATCTTCGTCATCTTCGAGATCACAACACTCCCGTTGAGCGACGGTAACCAGAAGACAAGAAGGATAGATAGTCGATCGACGATGTCAAAGCTAAGTTGCGCTCCCCTTAGGTTACGGCGTGGGTCAGGTGCCCCGTCGTGCGTGCTCCCCTTAGGGTACGGCGTGGGTCAGGTGCCCGTCGTGCGTGCTCCCCTTAGGTTACGGCGTGGGTCAGGTGCCCCGTCGTGCGTGCTCCCCTTAGGGTACGGCGTGGGTCAGGTGCCCCGTCGTGCTTCCCCCCCCCCTTAGGTTACGGCGTGGGTCAGGTGCCCCGTCGTGCGTGCTCCCCTTAGGGTACGGCGTGGGTCAGGTGCCCCGTCGTGCGTGCTCCCCTTAGGTTACGGCGTGGGTCAGGTGCCCCGTCGTGCGTGCTCCCCTTAGGTTACGGCGTGGGTCAGGTGCCCCGTCGTGCGTGCTCCCTTAGGTTACGGCGTGGGTCAGGTGCCCCGTCGTGCGTGCTCCCCTTAGGTTACGGCGTGGGTCAGGTGCCCGTCGTGCGTGCTCCCCTTAGGGTACGGCGTGGGTCAGGTGCCCCGTCGTGCGTGCTCCCCTTAGGGTACGGCGTGGGTCAGGTGCCCCGTCGTGCGTGCTCCCCTTAGGTTACGGCGTGGGTCAGGTGCCCCGTCGTGCGTGCTCCCTTAGGGTACGGCGTGGGTCAGGTGCCCCGTCGTGCGTGCTCCCCTTAGGTTACGGCGTGGGTCAGGTGCCCCGTCGTGCGTGCTCCCCTTAGGGTACGGCGTGGGTCAGGTGCCCCGTCGTGCGTGCTCCCCTTAGGTTACGGCGTGGGTCAGGTTCCCCGCCCCGACCCGAGCACTAGGCCACTGCCTAGTGTCTCTTTAGTGCCTCTCATACGAGAGGTATTGACTATTTTTCAGAACCAGTGCAACTTCGGCAGCTGGATGACTCAAGCAGGACGAGGTTCAATTGCGGACGACACGTCACGATTTCGTCGGTGAGTCCATGATTTCGAATTCCTAAATGTATCACTTATATTCCATTTTGCAGTTGGATGTCTACCCCCACTTGGACACGTACTCTAGCGGAGCGACACATCACTGCTTCAAGAGGTACGGTAGATTACGGTAGAAGTGCTGCAATTTAGGAAATATTCAGTTCTTCCAATGTGTTTTGCCTGTGTTTGCCAATATTTTTTAAAGTTTAATTATTTGATAGTAAAACCATGGGTGAATCGTACGTCAATTTTGAATAAACTAATGCAGCGTATTTGGTCTTATTGATATATTGATATAATATATTGCGTTGCTCGAAGATTTCAATATATTTTGCGAGACTGTAAAAGTAGCCAGTATCTCGCAGACAAAGGATTCTGGTTACTTTTCAGAATCAGTTCAACTTCGGCAGCTGGATGGCTCAAGGCGAGCGAGATCTTCGTGTATGTTGTTTGCCTTTCCCGTAGTAGATTCAAAAAGCCCGCCCTATCTCCATCTCAACTCTGTTTCATCACAACAAATTTGCGGACATCTGTAACATTTTAATATTCCCCCATTCGATGTATTCGCATTCCCTCATGGGTTTTTCGTGTATGTTGTTAGTCTTTCTACCACAAAACCTTCTCATGTTCGAAATTTACGTTATTTCCCAATTAATCGATCTCCATTCGATGTTACCGTGTGTCCAAGGTAATGTTACATCATTGTTGTTTGTTTACGATTCTATGCCTGTCCTGTTAAGTTTGAATGTTGATCTTTGTCTGTCCACTGTTCATAAAGAATGTTTTTCCATTTTCGTCTCTCGACTCGGCATGCCGTTGTGAATCGGCTTGTAATCTATCTCTTTTCGGATGCCCTTATCAATTACATTTTGTGATTTGTACATAGGTTGATATCAGGCAAGAGAAATGTTTTGCTTTTAATTTAATTTAAATGGAATCGGGAACTTTTCATTAGATTGTCAACAACATTTTAAAAGCATTCGCAAAAGCCAAATCCAAAACAAACCAGCCTTGATTCATCATTACTTCCCATTTTTAATTTTCGTCAACCCCATAAACATTTTCGTTATTTCATTGCCGCGACATCACTGATTTATTAATCAATATTTACAGTACCCCTAATGGCCGCTCACTCCCGGATGACCAACTGTTGCCCTTCTACGGCAAGAATTCGCAAGGCAACTTCGACTAGTGGATGAATTAGAATGCAGGAGGAAAAGGAGGAGAATGTAAAGGTGAATTACTACAGATCGATAGCTTACGATAAGAAGCGTGAACGCTCGTACTATTTGCTTTAGTTAGAGTTTATCTTTGTTAATCCTGAATAGTTGCACATGGGACTTCGGTTTTACAAATGATATTAGTCAATTTCGGCGATAGCGTTGAATAATTGCCGCTCGATGTAGACACGAATATATCAATAAGCACTTTTATGAGCTTCAAACTGGCCCACTAACAGTCTCTTTCGAATTGCGAATTATCGATTGTCTGCTTAGGACATCCTTCTCCATCGACCGCCAGATCTTCGTCATCTTCGAGATCACAACACTCCCGTTGAGCGACGGTAACCAGAAGACAGAAGGATAGATAGTCGATCGACGATGTCAAAGCTAAGTTGCGCTCCCCTTAGGTTACGGCGTGGGTCAGGTGCCCCGTCGTGCGTGCTCCCTTAGGGTACGGCGTGGGTCAGGTGCCCCGTCGTGCGTGCTCCCCTTAGGTTACGGCGTGGGTCAGGTGCCCCGTCGTGCGTGCTCCCCTTAGGTTACGGCGTGGGTCAGGTGCCCCGTCGTGCGTGCTCCCCTTAGGGTACGCTGGGTCAGGTGCCCCGTCGTGCGTGCTCCCCTAGGTTACGGCGTGGTCAGTGCCCCGTCGTGCGTGCTCCCCTTAGGGTACGGCGTGGGTCAGGTGCCCCGTCGTGCGTGCTCCCCTTAGGTTACGGCGTGGGTCAGGTGCCCCGTCGTGCGTGCTCCCCTTAGGTTACGGCGTGGGTCAGGTGCCCCGTCGTGCGTTGCTCCCTTAGGTTACGGCGTGGGTCAGGTGCCCCGTCGTGCGTGCTCCCCTTAGGTTACGGCGTGGGTCAGGTGCCCCGTCGTGCGTGCTCCCCTTAGGGTACGGCGTGGGCCAGGTGCCCCGTCGTGCGTGCTCCCCTTAGGGTACGGCGTGGGTCAGGTGCCCCGTCGTGCGTGCTCCCCTAGGTTACGGCGTGGGTCAGGTGCCCCGTCGTGCGTGCTCCCCTTAGGGTACGGCGTGGGTCAGGTGCCCCGTCGTGCGTGCTCCCCTTAGGTTACGGCGTGGGTCAGGTGCCCCGTCGTGCGTGCTCCCCTTAGGTTACGGCGTGGGTCAGTGCCCCGTCGTGCGTGCTCCCCTTAGGTACGGCGTGGGTCAGGTGCCCCGTCGTGCGTGCTCCCCTTAGGTTACGGCGTGGGTCAGGTGCCCCCGTCGTGCGTGCTCCCCTTAGGGTACGGCGTGGGTCAGGTGCCCCGTCGTGCGTGCTCCCCTTAGGGTACGGCGTGGGTCAGGTGCCCCGTCGTGCGTGCTCCCCTTAGGTTACGGCGTGGGTCAGGTGCTCCGTCGTGCATGCCCCCCCCCCCCTTAGTTACGGCGTGGGTCAGGTGCCCCGTCGTGCGTGCTCCCCTTAGGTTACGGCGTGGGTCAGGTGCCCCGTCGTGCGTGCTCCCCTTAGGGTACGGCGTGGGTCAGGTGCCCCGTCGTGCGTGCTCCCTTAGGTTACGGCGTGGGTCAGGTGCCCCGTCGTGCGTGCTCCCCTTAGGGTACGGCGTGGGTCAGGTGCCCCGTCGTGCGTGCTCCCCTTAGGTTACGGCGTGGGGTCAGGTGCCCCGTCGTGCGTGCTCCCCTTAGGTTACGGCTGGGTCAGGTGCCCCGTCGTGCGTGCTCCCCTTAGGGTACGGCGTGGGTCAGGTGCCCCGTCGTGCGTGCTCCCCTTAGGTTACGGCGTGGGTCAGGTGCCCCGTCGTGCGTGCTCCCCTTAGGTTACGGCGTGGGTCAGGTTCCCCGCCCGACCCGAGCACTAGGCCACTGCCTAGTGTCTCTTTAGTGCCTCTCATACGAGAGGTTATGACTATTTTTCAGAACCAGTGCAACTTCGGCAGCTGGATGACTCAAGCAGGACGAGGTTCAATTGCGGACGACACGTCACGATTTCGTCGGTGAGTCCATGATTTCGAATTCCTAAATGTATCACTTATATTCCATTTTGCAGTTGGATGTTCTACCCCCACTTGGACACGTACTCTAGCGGAGCGACACATCACTGCTTTAAGAGGTACGGTAGATTACGGTAGAAGTGCTGCAATTTAGGAAATATCAGTCTTCCAATGTGTTTTGCCTGTGTTTTGCCAATATTTTTTAAAGTTTAATTATTTGATAGTAAAACCATGGGTGAATCGTACGTCAATTTTGAATAAACTAATGCAGCGTATTTGGTCTTATTGATATATTGATATAATATATTGCGTTGCTCGAAGATTTCAATCTTTTGCGAGACTGTAAAAGTAGCCAGTATCTCGCAGACAAAGGATTCTGGTTACTTTTCAGAATCAGTTCAACTTCGGCAGCTGGATGGCTCAAGGCGAGCGAGATCTTCGTGTATGTTGTTTGCCTTTCCCCGTAGTAGATTCAAAAAGCCCGCCCTATCTCCATCTCAACTCTGTTTCATCACAACAAATTTGCGGACATCTGTAACATTTTAATATTCCCCCATTCGATGTATTCGCATTCCCTCATGGGTTTTTTCGTGTATGTTGTTAGTCTTTCTACCACAAAACCTTCTCATGTTCGAAATTTACGTTATTTCCCAATTAATCGATCTCCATTCGATGTTACCGTGTGTCCAAGGTAATGTTACATCATTGTTGTTTGTTTACGATTCTATGCCTGTCCTGTTAAGTTTGAATGTTGATCTTTGTCTGTCCACTGTTCATAAAGAATGTTTTCCATTTTCGTCTCTCGACTCGGCATGCCGTTGTGAATCGGCTTGTAATCTATCTCTTTTCGGATGCCCTTATCAATTACATTTTGTGATTTGTACATAGGTTGATATCAGGCAAGAGAAATGTTTTGCTTTTAATTTAATTTAAATGGAATCGGGAACTTTTCATTAGATTGTCAACAACATTTTAAAAGCATTCGCAAAAGCCAAATCCAAAACAAACCAGCCTTGATTCATCATTACTTCCCATTTTTAATTTTCGTCAACCCCATAAACATTTTCGTTATTTCATTGCCGCGACATCACTGATTTATTAATCAATATTTACAGTACCCCTAATGGCCGCTCACTCCCGGATGACCAACTGTTGCCCTTCTACGGCAAGAATTCGCAAGGCAACTTCGACTAGTGGGATGAATTAGAATGCAGGAGGAAAAGGAGGAGAATGTAAAGGTGAATTACTACAGATCGATAGCTTACGAATAAGAAAGCGTGAACGCTCGTACTATTTGCTTTAGTTAGAGTTTATCTTTGTTAATCCTGAATAGTTGCACATGGGACTTCGGTTTTACAAATGATATTAGTCAATTTCGGCATAGCGTTGAATAATTGCCGCTCGATGTAGACACGAATATATCAATAAGCACTTTTATGAGCTTCAAACTGGCCCACTAACAGTCTCTTTCGAATTGCGAATTATCGATTGTCTGCTTAGGACATCCTTCTCCATCGACCGCCAGATCTTCGTCATCTTCGAGATCACAACACTCCCGTTGAGCGACGGTAACCAGAAGACAAGAAGGATAGATAGTCGATCGACGATGTCAAAGCTAAGTTGCGCTCCCCTTAGGTTACGGCGTGGGTCAGGTGCCCCGTCGTGCGTGCTCCCCTTAGGGTACGGCGTGGGTCAGGTGCCCCGTCGTGCGTGCTCCCCTTAGGTTACGGCGTGGGTCAGGTGCCCCGTCGTGCGTGCTCCCCTTAGGGTACGGCGTGGGTCAGGTGCCCCGTCGTGCGTGCTCCCCTTAGGTTACGGCGTGGGTCAGGTGCCCCGTCGTGCGTGCTCCCCTTAGGGTACGGCGTGGGTCAGGTGCCCCGTCGTGCGTGCTCCCCTTAGGTTACGGCGTGGGTCAGGTGCCCCGTCGTGCGTGCTCCCCTTAGGTTACGGCGTGGGTCAGGTGCCCGTCGTGCGTGCTCCCCTTAGGTTACGGCGTGGGTCAGGTGCCCCGTCGTGCGTGCTCCCCTTAGGTTACGGTGTGGGTCAGGTGCCCCGTCGTGCGTGCTCCCTTAGGGTACGGCGTGGGTCAGGTGCCCTGTCGTGCGTGCTCCCCTTAGGTTACGGCGTGGGTCAGGTGCCCCGTCGTGCGTGCTCCCCTTAGGTTACGGCGTGGGTCAGGTGCCCCGTCGTGCGTGCCCCCCCCCCCCTTAGGTTACGGCGTGGGTCAGGTGCCCCGTCGTGCGTGCTCTCCTTAGGTTACGGCGTGGGTCAGGTGCCCCGTCGTGCGTGCTCCCCTTAGGGTACGGCGTGGGTCAGGTGCCCCGTCGTGCGTGCTCCCCTTAGGTTACGGCGTGGGTCAGGTGCCCCGTCGTGCGTGCTCCCCTTAGGGTACGGCGTGGGTCAGGTGCCCCGTCGTGCGTGCCCCTTAGGTTACGGCGGGTCAGGTGCCCCGTCGTGCGTGCTCCCCTTAGGTTACGGCGTGGGTCAGGTGCCCCGTCGTGCGTGCTCCCCTTAGGGTACGGCGTGGGTCAGGTGCCCCGTCGTGCGTGCTCCCCTTAGGTTACGGCGTGGGTCAGGTGCCCCGTCGTGCGTGCTCCCCTTAGGTTACGGCGTGGGTCAGGTTCCCCGCCCCGACCCGAGCACTAGGCCACTGCCTAGTGTCTCTTTAGTGCCTCTCATACGAGAGGTATTGACTATTTTTTCAGAACCAGTGCGACTTCGGCAGCTGGATGGCTCAAGCAGGACGAGGTTCAATTGCGGACGACACGTCACGATTTCGTCGGTGAGTCCATGATTTCGAATTCCTAAATGTATCACTTATATTCCATTTTGCAGTTGGATGTCTACCCCCACTTGGACACGTACTCTAGCGGAGCGACACATCACTGCTTCAAGAGGTACGGTAGATTACGGTAGAAGTGCTGCAATTTAGGAAATATTCAGTTCTTCCAATGTGTTTTGCCTGTGTTTTGCCAATATTTTTTAAAGTTTAATTATTTGATAGTAAAACCATGGGTGAATCGTACGTCAATTTTGAATAAACTAATGCAGCGTATTTGGTCTTATTGATATATTGATATAATATATTGCGTTGCTCGAAGATTTCAATCTATTTTGCGAGACTGTAAAAGTAGCCAGTATCTCGCAGACAAAGGATTCTGGTTACTTTTCAGAATCAGTTCAACTTCGGCAGCTGGATGGCTCAAGGCGAGCGAGATCTTCGTGTATGTTGTTTGCCTTTCCCCGTAGTAGATTCAAAAAGCCCGCCCTATCTCCATCTCAACTCTGTTTCATCACAACAAATTTGCGGACATCTGTAACATTTTAATATTCCCCCATTCGATGTATTCGCATTCCCTCATGGGTTTTTTCGTGTATGTTGTTAGTCTTTCTACCACAAAACCTTCTCATGTTCGAAATTTACGTTATTTCCCAATTAATCGATCTCCATTCGATGTTACCGTGTGTCCAAGGTAATGTTACATCATTGTTGTTTGTTTACGATTCTATGCCTGTCCTGTTAAGTTTGAATGTTGATCTTTGTCTGTCCACTGTTCATAAAGAATTTTTCCATTTTCGTCTCTCGACTCGGCATGCCGTTGTGAATCGGCTTGTAATCTATCTCTTTTCGGATGCCCTTATCAATTACATTTTGTGATTTGTACATAGGTTGATATCAGGCAAGAGAAATGTTTTGCTTTTAATTTAATTTAAATGGAATCGGGAACTTTTCATTAGATTGTCAACAACATTTTAAAAGCATTCGCAAAAGCCAAATCCAAAACAAACCAGCCTTGATTCATCATTACTTCCCATTTTTAATTTTCGTCAACCCCATAAACATTTTCGTTATTTCATTGCCGCGACATCACTGATTTATTAATCAATATTTACAGTACCCCTAATGGCCGCTCACTCCCGGATGACCAACTGTTGCCCTTCTACGGCAAGAATTCGCAAGGCAACTTCGACTAGTGGGATGAATTAGAATGCAGGAGGAAAAGGAGGAGAATGTAAAGGTGAATTACTACAGATCGATAGCTTACGAATAAGAAAGCGTGAACGCTCGTACTATTTGCTTTAGTTAGAGTTTATTTTTGTTAATCTTGAATAGTTGCACATGGGACTTCGGTTTTACAAATGATATTAGTCAATTTCGGCATAGCGTTGAATAATTGCCGCTCGATGTAGACACGAATATATCAATAAGCACTTTTATGAGCTTCAAACTGGCCCACTAACAGTCTCTTTCGAATTGCGAATTATCGATTGTCTGCTCAGGACATCCTTCTCCATCGACCGCCAGATCTTCGTCATCTTCGAGATCACAACACTCCCGTTGAGCGACGGTAACCAGAAGACAAGAAGGATAGATAGTCGATCGACGATGTCAAAGCTAAGTTGCGCTCCCCTTAGGTTACGGCGTGGGTCAGGTGCCCCGTCGTGCGTGCTCCCCTTAGGGTACGGCGTGGGTCAGGTGCCCCGTCGTGCGTGCTCCCCTTAGGTTACGGCGTGGGTCAGGTGCCCCGTCGTGCGTGCTCCCCTTAGGGTACGGCGTGGGTCAGGTGCCCCGTCGTGCTTCCCCCCCCCCCCCCTTAGGTTACGGCGTGGGTCAGGTGCCCCGTCGTGCGTGCTCCCCTTAGGGTACGGCGTGGGTCAGGTGCCCCGTCGTGCGTGCTCCCCTTAGGTTACGGCGTGGGTCAGGTGCCCCGTCGTGCGTGCTCCCCTTAGGTTACGGCGTGGGTCAGGTGCCCCGTCGTGCTTCCCCCCCCCCCTTAGGTTACGGCGTGGGTCAGATGCCCCGTCGTGCGTGCTCCCCTTAGGTTACGGCGTGGGTCAGGTGCCCCGTCGTGCGTGCTCCCCTTAGGTTACGGCGTGGGTCAGGTGCCCCGTCGTGCGTGCTCCCCTTAGGGTACGGCGTGGGTCAGGTGCCCCGTCGTGCGTGCTCCCCTTAGGTTACGGCGTGGGTCAGGTGCCCCGTCGTGCGTGCTCCCCTTAGGTTACGGCGTGGGTCAGGTGCCCCGTCGTGCGTGCCCCCCCCCCTTAGGTTACGGCGTGGGTCAGGTGCCCCGTCGTGCGTGCTCCCCATAGGTTACGGCGTGGGTTAGGTGCCCCGTCGTGCGTGCTCCCCTTAGGTTACGGCGTGGGTCAGGTGCCCCGTCGTGCGTGCTTCCCTTTGGGTACGGCGTGGGTCAGGTGCCCCGTCGTGCGTGCTCCCCTTAGGTTACGGCGTGGGTCAGGTGCCCCGTCGTGCGTGCTCCCCTTAGGGTACGGCGTGGGTCAGGTGCCCCGTCGTGCGTGCTCCCCTTAGGTTACGGCGTGGGTCAGGTGCCCCGTCGTGCGTGCTCCCCTTAGGTTACGGCGTGGGTCAGGTGCCCCGTCGTGCGTGCTCCCCTTAGGGTACGGCGTGGGTCAGGTGCCCCGTCGTGCGTGCTCCCCTTAGGTTACGGCGTGGGTCAGGTGCCCCGTCGTGCGTGCTCCCCTTAGGGTACGGCGTGGGTCAGGTGCCCCGTCGTGCGTGCTCCCCTTAGGTTACGGCGTGGGTCAGGTGCCCCGTCGTGCGTGCTCCCCTTAGGTTACGGCGTGGGTCAGGTTCCCCGCCCCGACCCGAGCACTAGGCCACTGCCTAGTGTCTCTATAGTGCCTCTCATACGAGAGGTATTGACTGTTTTTTCAGAACCAGTGCGACTTCGGCAGCTGGATGGCTCAAGCAGGACGAGGTTCAATTGCGGACGACACGTCACGATTTCGTCGGTGAGTCCATGATTTCGAATTCCTAAATGTATCACTTATATTCCATTTTGCAGTTGGATGTCTACCCCCACTTGGACACGTACTCTAGCGGAGCGACACATCACTGCTTCAAGAGGTACGGTAGATTACGGTAGAAGTGCTGCAATTTAGGAAATATTCAGTTCTTCCAATGTGTTTTGCCTGTGTTTTGCCAATATTTTTTAAAGTTTAATTATTTGATAGTAAAACCATGGGTGAATCGTACGTCAATTTTGAATAAACTAATGCAGCGTATTTGGTCTTATTGATATATTGATATAATATATTGCGTTGCTCGAAGATTTCAATCTATTTTGCGAGACTGTAAAAGTAGCCAGTATCTCGCAGACAAAGGATTCTGGTTACTTTTCAGAATCAGTTCAACTTCGGCAGCTGGATGGCTCAAGGCGAGCGAGATCTTCGTGTATGTTGTTTGCCTTTCCCCGTAGTAGATTCAAAAAGCCCGCCCTATCTCCATCTCAACTCTGTTTCATCACAACAAATTTGCGGACATCTGTAACATTTTAATATTCCCCCATTCGATGTATTCGCATTCCCTCATGGGTTTTTTCGTGTATGTTGTTAGTCTTTCTACCACAAAACCTTCTCATGTTCGAAATTTACGTTATTTCCCAATTAATCGATCTCCATTCGATGTTACCGTGTGTCCAAGGTAATGTTACATCATTGTTGTTTGTTTACGATTCTATGCCTGTCCTGTTAAGTTTGAATGTTGATCTTTGTCTGTCCACTGTTCATAAAGAATGTTTTTCCATTTTCGTCTCTCGACTCGGCATGCCGTGTGAATCGGCTTGTAATCTATCTCTTTTCGGATGCCCTTATCAATTACATTTTGTGATTTGTACATAGGTTGATATCAGGCAAGAGAAATGTTTTGCTTTTAATTTAATTTAAATGGAATCGGGAACTTTTCATTAGATTGTCAACAACATTTTAAAAGCATTCGCAAAAGCCAAATCCAAAACAAACCAGCCTTGATTCATCATTACTTCCCATTTTAATTTTCGTCAACCCCATAAACATTTTCGTTATTTCATTGCCGCGACATCACTGATTTATTAATCAATATTTACAGTACCCCTAATGGCCGCTCACTCCCGGATGACCAACTGTTGCCCTTCTACGGCAAGAATTCGCAAGGCAACTTCGACTAGTGGGATGAATTAGAATGCAGGAGGAAAAGGAGGAGAATGTAAAGGTGAATTACTACAGATCGATAGCTTACGAATAAGAAAGCGTGAACGCTCGTACTATTTGCTTTAGTTAGAGTTTATCTTTGTTAATCTTGAATAGTTGCACATGGGACTTCGGTTTTACAAATGATATTAGTCAATTTCGGCATAGCGTTGAATAATTGCCGCTCGATGTAGACACGAATATATCAATAAGCACTTTTATGAGCTTCAAACTGGCCCACTAACAGTCTCTTTCGAATTGCGAATTATCGATTGTCTGCTCAGGACATCCTTCTCCATCGACCGCCAGATCTTCGTCATCTTCGAGATCACAACACTCCCGTTGAGCGACGGTAACCAGAAGACAAGAAGGATAGATAGTCGATCGACGATGTCAAAGCTAAGTTGCGCTCCCCTTAGGTTACGGCGTGGGTCAGGTGCCCCGTCGTGCGTGCTCCCCTTAGGGTACGGCGTGGGTCAGGTGCCCCGTCGTGCGTGCTCCCCTTAGGTTACGGCGTGGGTCAGGTGCCCCGTCGTGCGTGCTCCCCTTAGGGTACGGCGTGGGTCAGGTGCCCCGTCGTGCGTGCTCCCCTTAGGGTACGGCGTGGGTCAGGTGCCCCGTCGTGCGTGCTCCCCTTAGGTTACGGCGTGGGTCAGGTGCCCCGTCGTGCGTGCTCCCCTTAGGTTACGGCGTGGGTCAGGTGCCCCGTCGTGCTTCCCCCCCTTAGGTTACGGCGTGGGTCAGGTGCCCCGTCGTGCGTGCTCCCCTTAGGTTACGGCGTGGGTCAGGTGCTCCGTCGTGCGTGCTCCCCTTAGGTTACGGCGTGGGTCAGGTGCCCCGTCGTGCGTGCTCCCTTAGGGTACGGCGTGGGTCAGGTGCCCCGTAGTGCTCCCCTTAGGTTGTGGCGTGGGTCAGGTGCCCCGTCGTGCTCCCCTTAGGTTACGGCGTGGGTCAGGTGCCCCGTAGTGCTCCCCTTAGGGTACGGCGTGGGTCAGGTGCCCCGTCGTGCTCCCCTTAGGTTACGGCGTGGGTCAGGTGCCCCGTCGTGCGTGCTCCCCTTAGGTTACGGCGTGGGTCAGGTGCCCCGTCGTGCGTGCTCCCCTTAGGGTACGGCGTGGGTCAGGTGCCCCGTCGTGCGTGCTCCCCTTAGGTTACGGCGTGGGTCAGGTGCCCCGTCGTGCGTGCTCCCCTTAGGTTACGGCGTGGGTCAGGTGCCCCGTCGTGCTTGCTCCCCTTAGGTTACGGCGTGGGTCAGGTTCCCCGCCCCGACCCGAGCACTAGGCCACTGCCTAGTGTCTCTTTAGTGCCTCTCATACGAGAGGTATTGACTGTTTTTTTCAGAACCAGTGCGACTTCGGCAGCTGGATGGCTCAAGCAGGACGAGGTTCAATTGCGGACGACACGTCACGATTTCGTCGGTGAGTCCATGATTTCGAATTCCTAAATGTATCACTTATATTCCATTTTGCAGTTGGATGTCTACCCCCACTTGGACACGTACTCTAGCGGAGCGACACATCACTGCTTCAAGAGGTACGGTAGATTACGGTAGAAGTGCTGCAATTTAGGAAATATTCAGTTCTTCCAATGTGTTTTGCCTGTGTTTTGCCAATATTTTTTAAAGTTTAATTATTTGATAGTAAAACCATGGGTGAATCGTACGTCAATTTTGAATAAACTAATGCAGCGTATTTGGTCTTATTGATATATTGATATAATATATTGCGTTGCTCGAAGATTTCAATCTATTTTGCGAGACTGTAAAAGTAGCCAGTATCTCGCAGACAAAGGATTCTGGTTACTTTTCAGAATCAGTTCAACTTCGGCAGCTGGATGGCTCAAGGCGAGCGAGATCTTCGTGTATGTTGTTTGCCTTTCCCCGTAGTAGATTCAAAAAGCCCGCCCTATCTCCATCTCAACTCTGTTTCATCACAACAAATTTGCGGACATCTGTAACATTTTAATATTCCCCCATTCGATGTATTCGCATTCCCTCATGGGTTTTTTCGTGTATGTTGTTAGTCTTTCTACCACAAAACCTTCTCATGTTCGAAATTTACGTTATTTCCCAATTAATCGATCTCCATTCGATGTTACCGTGTGTCCAAGGTAATGTTACATCATTGTTGTTTGTTTACGATTCTATGCCTGTCCTGTTAAGTTTGAATGTTGATCTTTGTCTGTCCACTGTTCATAAAGAATGTTTTTCCATTTTCGTCTCTCGACTCGGCATGCCGTTGTGAATCGGCTTGTAATCTATCTCTTTTCGGATGCCCTTATCAATTACATTTTGTGATTTGTACATAGGTTGATATCAGGCAAGAGAAATGTTTTGCTTTTAATTTAATTTAAATGGAATCGGGAACTTTTCATTAGATTGTCAACAACATTTTAAAAGCATTCGCAAAAGCCAAATCCAAAACAAACCAGCCTTGATTCATCATTACTTCCCATTTTTAATTTTCGTCAACCCCATAAACATTTTCGTTATTTCATTGCCGCGACATCACTGATTTATTAATCAATATTTACAGTACCCCTAATGGCCGCTCACTCCCGGATGACCAACTGTTGCCCTTCTACGGCAAGAATTCGCAAGGCAACTTCGACTAGTGGGATGAATTAGAATGCAGGAGGAAAAGGAGGAGAATGTAAAGGTGAATTACTACAGATCGATAGCTTACGAATAAGAAAGCGTGAACGCTCGTACTATTTGCTTTAGTTAGAGTTTATCTTTGTTAATCCTGAATAGTTGCACATGGGACTTCGGTTTTACAAATGATATTAGTCAATTTCGGCATAGCGTTGAATAATTGCCGCTCGATGTAGACACGAATATATCAATAAGCACTTTTATGAGCTTCAAACTGGCCCACTAACAGTCTCTTTCGAATTGCGAATTATCGATTGTCTGCTCAGGACATCCTTCTCCATCGACCGCCAGATCTTCGTCATCTTCGAGATCACAACACTCCCGTTGAGCGACGGTAACCAGAAGACAAGAAGGATAGATAGTCGATCGACGATGTCAAAGCTAAGTTGCGCTCCCCTTAGGTTACGACGTGGGTCAGGTGCCCCGTCGTGCGTGCTCCCCTTAGGGTACGGCGTGGGTCAGGTGCCCCGTCGTGCGTGCTCCCCTTAGGTTACGGCGTGGGTCAGGTGCCCCGTCGTGCGTGCTCCCCTTAGGGTACGGCGTGGGTCAGGTGCCCCGTCGTGCTTCCCCCCCCCCCCTTAGGTTACGGCGTGGGTCAGGTGCCCCGTCGTGCGTGCTCCCCTTAGGGTACGGCGTGGGTCAGGTGCCCCGTCGTGCGTGCTCCCCTTAGGTTACGGCGTGGGTCAGGTGCCCCGTCGTGCGTGCTCCCCTTAGGTTACGGCGTGGGTCAGGTGCCCCGTCGTGCTTCCCCCCCCCCCTTAGGTTACGGCGTGGGTCAGGTGCCCCGTCGTGCGTGCTCCCCTTAGGTTACGGCGTGGGTCAGGTGCTCCGTCGTGCGTGCTCCCCTTAGGTTACGGCGTGGGTCAGGTGCCCCGTCGTGCGTGCTCCCCTTAGGGTACGGCGTGGGTCAGGTGCCCCGTAGTGCTCCCCTTAGGTTGTGGCGTGGGTCAGGTGCCCCGTCGTGCTCCCCTTAGGTTACGGCGTGGGTCAGGTGCCCCGTAGTGCTCCCCTTAGGGTACGGCGTGGGTCAGGTGCCCCGTCGTGCTCCCCTTAGGTTGTGGCGTGGGTCAGGTGCCCCGTCGTGCTCCCCTTAGGTTACGGCGTGGGTCAGGTGCCCCGTAGTGCTCCCCTTAGGTTACGGCGTGGGTCAGGTGCCCCGTAGTGCTCCCCTTAGGTTACGGCGTGGGTCAGGTGTCCCGTCGTGCTCCCCTTAGGTTACGGCGTGGGTCAGGTGCCCCGTAGTGCTCCCCTTAGGTTACGGCGTGGGTCAGGTGCCCCGTAGTGCTCCCCTTAGGTTACGGCGTGGGTCAGGTGCCCCGTAGTGCTCCCCTTAGGTTACGGCGTGGGTCAGGTGTCCCGTCGTGCTCCCCTTAGGTTACGGCGTGGGTCAGGTGCCCCGTCGTGCTCCCCTTAGGTTACGGCGTGGGTCAGGTGCCCCGTAGTGCTCCCCTTAGGCTACGGCGTGGGTCAGGTGCCCCGTAGTGCTCCCCTTAGGTTACGGCGTGGGTCAGGTGTCCCGTCGTGCTCCCCTTAGGTTACGGCGTGGGTCAGGTGCCCCGTCGTGCTCCCCTTAGGTTACGGCGTGGGTCAGGTGTCCCGTCGTGCTCCCCTTAGGTTACGGCGTGGGTCAGGTGCCCCGTAGTGCTCCCCTTAGGTTACGGCGTGGGTCAGGTGCCCCGTAGTGCTCCCCTTAGGTTACGGCGTGGGTCAGGTGTCCCGTCGTGCTCCCCTTAGGTTACGGCGTGGGTCAGGTGCCCCGTCGTGCTCCCCTTAGGTTACGGCGTGGGTCAGGTGCCCCGTCGTGCTCCCCTTAGGTTACGGCGTGGGTCAGGTGCCCCGTCGTGCTCCCCTTAGGTTACGGCGTGGGTCAGGTGCCCCGTCGTGCTCCCCTTAGGTTACGGCGTGGGTCAGGTGCCCCGTCGTGCTCCCCTTAGGTTACGGCGTGGGTCAGGTGCCCCGTAGTGCTCCCCTTAGGTTACGGCGTGGGTCAGGTGTCCCGTCGTGCTCCCCTTAGGTTACGGCGTGGGTCAGGTGCCCCGTCGTGCTCCCCTTAGGTTACGGCGTGGGTCAGGTGCCCCGTAGTGCTCCCCTTAGGTTACGGCGTGGGTCAGGTGTCCCGTCGTGCTCCCCTTAGGTTACGGCGTGGGTCAGGTGCCCCGTAGTGCTCCCCTTAGGTTACGGCGTGGGTCAGGTGCCCCGTAGTGCTCCCCTTAGGTTACGGCGTTGGTCAGGTGCCCCGTAGTGCTCCCCTTAGGTTACGGCGTGGGTCAGGTGCCCCGTCGTGCTCCCCTTAGGTTACGGCGTGGGTCAGGTGTCCCGTCGTGCTCCCCTTAGGTTACGGCGTGGGTCAGGTGCCCCGTAGTGCTCCCCTTAGGTTACGGCGTGGGTCAGGTGCCCCGTAGTGCTCCCCTTAGGTTACGGCGTGGGTCAGGTGTCCCGTCGTGCTCCCCTTAGGTTACGGCGTGGGTCAGGTGCCCCGTCGTGCTCCCCTTAGGTTACGGCGTGGGTCAGGTGCCCCGTCGTGCTCCCCTTAGGTTACGGCGTGGGTCAGGTGCCCCGTCGTGCTCCCCTTAGGTTACGGCGTGGGTCAGGTGCCCCGTCGTGCTCCCCTTAGGTTACGGCGTGGGTCAGGTGCCCCGTCGTGCTCCCCTTAGGTTACGGCGTGGGTCAGGTGCCCGTAGTGCTCCCCTTAGGTTACGGCGTGGGTCAGGTGTCCCGTCGTGCTCCCCTTAGGTTACGGCGTGGGTCAGGTGCCCCGTCGTGCTCCCCTTAGGTTACGGCGTGGGTCAGGTGCCCCGTAGTGCTCCCCTTAGGTTACGGCGTGGGTCAGGTGTCCCGTCGTGCTCCCCTTAGGTTACGGCGTGGGTCAGGTGCCCCGTAGTGCTCCCCTTAGGTTACGGCGTGGGTCAGGTGCCCCGTAGTGCTCCCCTTAGGTTACGGCGTGGGTCAGGTGCCCCGTAGTGCTCCCCTTAGGTTACGGCGTGGGTCAGGTGCCCCGTCGTGCTCCCCTTAGGTTACGGCGTGGGTCAGGTGCCCCGTAGTGCTCCCCTTAGGTTACGGTTTAGTGCCTCTCATACGAGAGGTATTGACTGTTTTTCAGAACCAGTTCAACTTCGGCGGCTGGATGGCACAATCAGGACGAAGTTCGATTACGGACGAAACGTGACGATTTCGTCGGTAAGTCAATGTCGTCAATTTCTTATGTATATCCTATGTCAATTCATTCCATTTTGCAGTTGGATGTCTGCCCCCACTTGGACACGTACTTGCCTTTCTACGGCCAGAATGTGCAATACTACTTCGACGAGTGAGAGGAATCGACATGAAGGAGGAACACGATGTGAATGTTAAGGTGAATCACCACTACTCATCGATATCTATCGATTTTCAAAGTTTTAACACATCATTTTTTATTCTGTGTAAGGGTGAATACAAATTACTAATAGATTGGTTACGATTACGGAAGCTTGAACGTTATCTAAAATTGTTATCTGTCTTCCTAGAAAGTTATCTGTCTTCCTAGAAATTCATTTCCTCCTCATTCGATGTGCTCTATCATTGGATCTCTTCAAATTAATTTAAGGCTCTTGTAAAATTAATTTAATTTTTTTTGAATTTGTTGAACATCATTAACTTTGCAGATGCACATGGATGAGAAGCGGCGCACATATGGGGAACTCCGACTGAAGAAGGATAGCAGAAGGATGTCAAAGCTAAGTTGCGCTCCCCTTAGGTAACGGCGTGGGTCAGGTGTCCCGTCGTGCTCCCCTTAGGTTACGGCGTGGGTCAGGTGTCCCGTCGTGCTCCCCTTAGGTTACGGCGTGGGTCAGGTGCCCCGTAGTACTCCCCTTAGGTTACGGCGTGGGTCAGATGCCCCGTAGTGCCCCTTAGGTTACGGCGTGGGTCAGGTGCCCCGTAGTGCTCCCCTTAGGTTACGGAGTGGGTCAGGTGCCCCGTCGTGCTCCCCTTAGGTTACGGCGTGGGTCAGGTGCCCCGTAGTGCTCCCCTTAGGTTACGGCGTGGGTCAGGTGCCCCGTAGTGCTCCCCTTAGGTTACGGCGTGGGTCAGGTGTCCCGTCGTGCTCCCCTTAGGTTACGGCGTGGGTCAGGTGCCCCGTAGTGCTCCCCTTAGGTTACGGCGTGGGTCAGGTGTCCCGTCGTGCTCCCCTTAGGTTACGGCGTGGGTCAGGTGCCCCGTAGTGCTCCCCTTAGGTTACGGCGTGGGTCAGGTGCCCCGTAGTGCTCCCCTTAGGTTACGGCGTGGGTCAGGTGTCCCGTCGTGCTCCCCTTAGGTTACGGTGTGGGTCAGGTGCCCCGTCGTGCTCCCCTTAGGTTACGGCGTGGGTCAGGTGTCCCGTCGTGCTCCCCTTAGGTTACGGTGTGGGTCAGGTGCCCCGTCGTGCTCCCCTTAGGTTACGGTTTAGTGCCCACTGCTGGGCTATATCCCCGCTTGATCATCTGAGTGCGGAGCTCCCAAGAAGAAATTTTCGAAAATTAGCGGAGCCTAATCGTTGTCCGAAACGTTTTTCGCGGAGCCCCCTAACAGAAAATTTTCGAAAATTGCGGAGCCCCCGACCAACTAGCGGGACTTAGCTCATCAGTGCTTCCGAATCTTTGTGCTCCCCTTTTCAATGTAATATTTTTGTAGGTAACAACATCCGCTACATCATCCTGCCCGACTCGTGACCTCTGGACACGCTACTTGTGGATGAGGAACCTCGCAAGAAAACTGCCAAGCGAGCGGCCGGAAGTGGCGACAGAGGAGGCATGCGAGGAGGTACGCACGCTTTCGAGTTTATTTGTCTATTTTCCTGTCATTCAAAGTACCTTTAGCAAATGATTCACACTCGCTTGGGTAATTCACCAACCTTTCACTCGCTTTTTTATTCACCAACAAAAAAAACTTCAAACTAATAGTGCTCTTAATACTAATAGTAATATCGTGTACCATTCACCATAATTCTCTATCAGTTTCTGATTTAATCATCAGATTAGGTGTAAATTTATCGAAAATTAATCTATTTTTAACGCAATCGTTGCAGGCATGCGTGACCGTGTAGGTCGTGGTGGACTTCGCGGCGGTGGACGTGGAGGATCCCTAGATGCTAAGATGCTTACTGTGAGCTTTTTTCACTTCAACATAAGTTAGAGAAATTATATAGTTTATAACCTGTTCAATGCTCTTATCAGGGATACAACCTACAGTTGTGCCAGATTTCCAGTATTTCGAAACAATGCAGTATTTTGACATTGTGACGACGTATTCTATCCGCTCACATTCTCACCTACAGCCGACTCAATTCTCCATTTCAGGTTCTCCCTTCCAATTCACTGTTGGTTCGTTCGCTGAGGGTGGTGCCCACAAGGTGCGCGCCTCGGGAATGGGAGTGATCAGAGGAGAGACGACCAGCTGGCAATCATTCAATCTCTACTCCAGAGGTACGCTAGTTCTTATTTATCCATCGGGTCTGCTATTTTTGTTTGTTTATTTTTTCTAATAAAATAAAAATTACAGAGGCTGGCGCGGGTAAGCTCGCAGTGGCCATCGAAGGACCCAGCAAGGCGACCCTCAAGTTTGAGGATCACAAGGTGGGAAGTGGTGATTTGGAACTATTTGTTGACTTGGCGGAAATATTTGTTGACCACAAGAGAATGTAATTACAGGACGGCAACTGCCACGTTGACTACAAGGTGACACAGCCGGGAGAGTACATCATCTCCGTCAAGTACAATGACGCCCATATCCCTGATTCACCCTTCAAGGTACGGTAGCGGGATACTGATTAGGATACGGTAGGGAGATCAGTATATGGCTATTGTCAGGTGTTCATCGCACCCGCAACGGGTGAGGTGCGCAAGCTCGAGTTGGCGTCGTTCCACGACTCGGGAATTCCCGTCGGAAAGGCCTTCACCTTCATGGTGCTCACCCATAGAGCGAGAGGCCACCTGGAGGGCAAGGTACGGAAACCACTTTTTATGTTATTTTAAATTTAAAAACAACCTTACATGTGAACATTTCATGCAGAATTTGGAGTCTCATGACCGAGTAGACATGCAAACTGGAATGTAAACTGAATGTAAAGTAGGACAAGTTAAAATGTGAATATCGCAGGTGCTGACTCCCTCAGGCGAGACGGAGCAGATCGACATCGTTCCCATTGAGGACGGCGAAAGTTACGCCATGAGAATCGTCCCCAAGGAGGTATGGTACTCACTATCTAGACCAATCACGAACTGAATTTTGTTGATTGAATGTTCGGCCAATTGCCCGTTGCAGTCTGGCAACCACTACATCCACGTGACGTTGGACGGTGCGCCGATGCGCGATTCTCCCTTCCGACTGAGGGTCGGAGGAAAGGACGAATGCGACCCGACTGCCATCCATGTAAGAACCACGAATATTTTGAATGTCTTTACCGAGTTTTATATTATTTTCAATGCAAAATCTATTGTTCTTTGTGAAGTAAAGTCTTTTGAAACAGTGAATGGCTGGGCATCATTAAAAAAATGATTACAGGCGTCTGGCGAGGGTCTGATCGGATGCACGACCGGTTCGAAGGGCGAGTTCACGGTGGCGACAGCGAATGCAGGAGCAGGCATCCTCACCATCCAGATGGATGGACCGAGCAAGGTCACCCTCGACGCGTATGAGGTATGGTATCAGAGAGGCACATGGTTACGATTCCATACTCTCCTATGATCTTTTTTGACTGGGCCTCAACAGAACGTGCACAATACGTACTTGCTCTGGCAGTTCCCACCTAGCGCTGTCTTGAGACTGTAAAATCGTTTGACATGGCCTTTATCTTTACCTTTACACCTTTTTTGCTTGCAGCTTGACACTGGGTACAAGGCGCGCTACACGGCGCTCGCTCCGGGAGATTACTTCGCCGCAGTGAAGTACAATGGCATCCACGTGCCCGGATCGCCCTACAAGATCCACATCGATGGAAAGGTACGGTGGCTTTCACTTTCGAGCTCTGTTTTTTTCGACCTGTTTACAATATGAAAAAATGGGGTTACCATGAAGGAAATGGTTCAAAATCGGTTTTGTATAACTTGATCAATAATTGGGTGTTCAGGTGCTGGGCGGCAACGGGTACAACGAGACGGCGGTCGTGAAGATTGACGCCGTCGCCAAGACGACCAAGGGAACGGTTGCTGTCGCGCCCGTCTACAAGGGAGACGCCAGCAAGGTACGGTAGGAAGGGTCGGAGGGGATACCGTAGCGAGTCTTGATTGACTAATGATTATTATCTCTCAGGTGGTTGCAAAGGGCGCCGGTCTGAACAAGTTCTTCCCCGGTCGTCCCGCCATGTTCACCATCGACACTGCCCTCGCTGGTGAGTATACGGTAGTGACTGATTCCCTGTTACGGTATCCGAATGATGTCAATCAATAACTGAACTGATCAGGCAACAATCTGCTCATGGTGGGCATCGTGACGACGAAGGGACCGTGCGAGGAGGTGGTTGTCAAGCATCAGGGCAACGGCCATTACATCTGCACCTACCGTATCCAGGTACATCATCATGTTTAGTACGGTAGAACTCGATTATTGATTAGTACGGATCCGCAAGGACCAGTGGTGAGCGCAATCCGCTAACTTGGAGTCCTGTGGGGATACAAGAGTGAATTTTTTCCCGAATACGGGGTGCTATTTTTGCCGGGGTAAGCAATAATGCCAGTAGGATCGTTCAACACTGGATAGGACGAATACAAATAATTGTATATTGAATGAGTAAATAGTCGATTGTGATTGCAGGATCGTCTGAAGGGCTTCGTCTTCATCAAATATGGTGACGTCGAAATTCCCGGCTCGCCCTTCTCCCTTGAATTCTAATCGATCGATATCTCATATATTCTGTACCCAATCGTTATTTATACCGTACCCATCTCATGTTTGTTTTGCTCAATGTTTCGATTCTCTCATCGTATCGTTCAAATGTATTCGAGTTCCTGTAAGAAGTGCCTTGTCCCATCGAGTTCCTTTACTGCCTGAGACCCCCGATTGAAGTTACACCAGATAGCTTTACTCCTCATCCTCCTCTCCATCCAATTATCTCTTCCCGATCCCACTTTCGAGATGAACCCATTGGCCCTTGCTCTAACGTAAACCCAAGGCTTTCCCTCAGAAGAGACTACTATTTTCATAACAAGTATTGCGCCTCTCAACCCTCTCTTCTAATCAATTTCTCATGACACCGTACCCCAATTGGTGAAGTTACCGTACCCCGTGTGTTATATATAATTACTCACCCCCTTTCTCCTCCTTTTCTGTTGCTCTCAAAGAGAAGTGCATTTCATGCTTCATCAATTTGTCTTTTTTTCTGTAGCCTTCCAAATGGTTCCCGTAGAAGTGTACTCCTAATAAGTGACGTCAATAGCAATTGCATCGTCTATCGCTTCATTATGTGTAAAAAGATGTAATAAAAGAAAATGTTGAAGACTTTTTTGGTTCCCTTGGCAACATTTGAGATGTGTACACAATGAGGTTTGATCGTCAGACGATAAGAAAGCATCGTTATCGTTGGGAGGGAAGGATTTTGAGAGGTAACACTTGAGAGCTGACGCTAAAGATAGAAATAACAATCATGCGACCAAATACGCAAAGAAGATTGGAGAAGGGAAGAAGTACTGTGGATCAGAACTTTTATCGTATGATTGGAAAAAATGAGCAAACTCCTGTTGAGTTCTTGTGAGGTTATGTGAGGTTCGGGAACAGGACAAAATTGTAGAGAACACAATATAATTCTTAGGCTATATGAACTGAAGGTTCTATTTGATAAGCCGACCCGTGACGCAACAGTTGAAACATATACTTGATTTTGCGTACGACGACCTGTCGAATCATTCCCGGAATCAGAAGAGTGAATCTAGAAAAGATTGATTTTCTCTCATGAATTTGCTCTGTACGTTTTCAAAAGGTTCGAAAACGTAAGGGAATTTTGTAATTGCTCTTACATGGCTGGTCCGAGAGAGAAGAGATCCGAACAGTAGAGCACCATATCGTTTATAAGAGGAGTATATCTTAGTCCCTCGGTGTTTGTCGATGAATTCACCGTAATCATTGTCTAATATTATATCGATGAGGTAGATCAATCTGCATAAAATGACGTACGACAACAATGAGACTGAGCGTCTGAGTGAGGAAGCAGAGACAACCGAGCAGGAATAAACTCCATTGCTAAAACAAATTTATTCATTATCATTTTCTCTTTACAAATGCTACTTACAGCACTTTTAGATGCCGAACTTTTCCATTTTCGCAAGATTATGAACATTCGAATCTGCAATTTCAGTGGATAAATGGAAGTATAATTTCTCCAAACATTAAGGATTAGACAGATTATGAAAGTGACGAATCCAAATCCGAGTTGAAAAAATGAAGAAAAGGTGCTGTTCTGAAAATTGTGATCAGGCTATTGATCGTTGTGGTAGCACTTGCATAGTTCAAAGTTTTGTCGGATGTTGCTTTGTAACTACTGGTCAATACATCATAAGATAATGTAGAGGAAATAGGCAATCTAGAAAGATCGACACATATTTCTTGTTAGTTATCACAAAAGTATGCGAACCTGACAAGGAGCTGGATAGGAATTAATGAAAAATGGGCCAAGGCGATTATCCAAGGATAATGCTTCCTCCACCACTGAGAAATCGTTTACTTGCGACATACAGTATTTTCTTACTTTGATGCTGCCGAGTCCAGCTGACACGTTTTCGTATCGTTCGAACGTTAACAAGACCTGGTCTAGGTTTTGTATGTAATTGAAATGTGAGAGTAGAAATCCGAAGTGGATGTTCCTCAATTTTACATTACAACTGTTCGTAAATGTTCTACTTACACGATAAGTGGCTTATCTTTGATCCATTCGTAATAGAAGAAGAAGAATGGTTCATTCATGAATTTGACACACATGAGAGTGTGCGTCCATGTGGCAATGTTCTAAGAACATTGAGCGCTTGATCATTATTTGGGTATACAAAAAAACTCACAGAAACGGCCATGAGTACGTAGATAGTGATGAAGCTCCCACTGAGTCTTTTCCGTTTGAGAAAGAGGGCGTAGAAAACAATAAAGTAGCAGAATATAGCGAAAAGTCCATACGCAAGTTCGAGAGCGTTCTTCAGCCACATTCTCAAGTTGAAGAAGCGGAGAAGTGAGCAAGTGAGAGGTGAGAGAGCGTAGAAATCATTGACGTACAACTTTCGCTTCTCCAATAAGGATGCCTACTTGACATTAACGAACTGACTCAGTCCACTTGTAAGATCCTTTGCTGCGCAGTCTTTGGTGTGGGGGCGTTGTTTCGATAATCCACACGAGTACGAATCACCCATTGATTCTCATCACAACATTTTTATCGACATCCGGTAGCTTTCCCTTATAAACTTGGAGGAAAATGGATCGATAGACATGAAGATTCTTGTTGCCAAAGAGAGAACATTGCTAAATCAGCCCAAATACCTATCATACATTTTTTTTGTCTTTTCTCTCATTATTTACTGGTTCCAGAGCGATGCGGTCAATATTTTACTGTGGTTTCCATTCGTCTGTTGTACAATTTTCCAGCACCTGATTTTCAAGCCAATCTTCAAGCAACCGGCAATATCGCATAAAAAAACAATTATGAGAGAAAAAAATTGAGTTTGTTCTGAAACTTGCAACTTGGAACTTGCTCGAAATATTTTCCTTGCTATTTTTTCAATTTTTCTTGCGAATTTGCACGATGAGAACAGCCAGAAGATATCGAAATGAACCAAGACTTGATGATTTTGTAGAAGAGATTATGAACAAAAGAAGACCATTAGAGAGAGTTGAGATGATCATTTTTTTGTATAAGCAAGAAATGTGGGGTGGAAGGGCTCGTCGTATCTCCACGTGAATGAAAGTTGGGTTATCTAAATTATTTGACAAATTTCTTATATTATTTAATGGTCAGCCGTTTTGAATATGTTTCATCTTATCTAAACTGTCTGATGAAAAAAGATCAGGAATCGCGATAGCTATTGATATTTAACTTGAATCGCTCTGTAAAGATTGATAGATCAGAAAGTGCCTGGGACAATTTATCATATCGAGCAATTTTTTCTCATGATATAACTAGAACTCATGTGATATCAACAAGCTTCAGATGGTGTTCTGTTCTGACTAATTGCGAGAATTCTGCGATATTCTCCATAATTCTCCATTCATTCTCATTCATTCTCCATACAATCATTCTCCATTCTCATTCTCCATACACTCACTTCAAATATTATACATAAACATGACAATATTACAATTTCGAAAAAAATGATGCTATCTAACGGACGAAATTACCGATCGGATTGTCGTTGCTCTACGGTGGATCCGATGTGTGCAGTGAAAGAGCAACAAAAGAGTCGAATCACAGCCATTCGGAATCGACCGATGAAGAAAAGCACGAAAAGTGCATCGATGCATGGGAAGATTGCTGTTGTTGAGAAGAGAACATTACCGAAGGCACCAAGAGATATTCCTGAAAATAAAATCAATTAAAAACACTTATAATTGTTCACCTGTTATGGGAGGGAAAATGAGAATGATGGCAAGCGGAAGATAGGAGAAGAGCATCGGAACTGCTGACTGAACTTTTTTATTTCATTCAAATGAACAACAATGGTTTTTATTCTGGATTGAGCACCTGAATAAGCAAAGCTCGGAACAAATCCAGTTGAAGTTTCTTCGTTTTTGCAGTCAAGTTGTATTCGGAGGACATAGAAGCAAGAACGAGTTACTCTATTTTTTTAGAGATGTATTTGTCTACTTAAAAACGCTGCTAATGCGCCAGATGCAATAGAGAATAACGCTGGCTGTAGTACCGAACATTCCAACAAACACTATTAAACCAGCAATCGACGGTACATGCCATGTCATCAGACCCGTTATAGGGTCAGGTCGCTGTAAATCTATAATTTCACTTTCCATTTTGTCGAATTAGACTAACCACTGGAACAGAAAGTACACATCCTCGATCCAGATTTCGAAGGTCAACCCCGTAAATGTCTCTGATCTCCGATGGTGCGAGGGCTCTGACATGCGTATTATTAGCGTTATTAATTAGCCGAGAATTTGAAACCGAGTGAGATCGTCAGGTGTAAAGACTGAAGCGCACGTTGCCATGTATCCAGTAATGTAGAGGACATTGACAACAACTCCGAGTACAATCCAGTGCGAAAGCCTCCACGTATCAGTGAAAGAGCGAGTGAGTCCGCTGACAATTACAGTGATCCGATTCCACTTTGAAGAAAGGTGTTCCACAGTGGTCCACTGTGGAACATTTTTTCCACTTTTTTTCCACTTTTTTTCCACTTTGCTAATTTTTCATTGAAATAAGCAATTAAACTGGGTCAACTTGTGCTCATTCTCTTCCTTTTGTATTCTTTAAACGATTTGTGAAAAAAATTACTTAAAAATATCCATTTTCATAGTTTATTTACGTTTCCACTCGAATGCGATTTTCGGAGAGTGGAAAGGTGGTATTTGGCATAACCCGGCTACCGTAATCCGGTCGGCAGCTGCTTTTTATATGTTGTTCAGCTTTCCTGGAGCTTCAATGCCCAAATTCACTAAATAGATAAAATTCACAACTAATCATTACAGATTTCTTGAATAAAAGCTCCAGGAAAGGTGAACAACACACAAAGCAGCTGCCGACCGGATTACGGTAGCCGGGTTATGCCAAAAACCACCTTTCCACTCTCCGAAAATCGCATTCGAGTGGAAACGTAAATAAACTATGAAAATGGATATTTTTAAGTAATTTTTTTCACAAATCGTTTAAAGAATACAAAAGGAAGAGAATGAGCACAAGTTGACCCAGTTTAATTGCTTATTTCAATGAAAAATTAGCAAAGTGGAAAAAAAGTGGAAAAAAAGTGGAAAAAATGTTCCATAGTGGACCACTGTGGAACACCTTTCTTCAAAGTGGAATCGGATCACTGTATTTTATTATCTTGATGGCGACAAAATAGGCAATCATCGCCATCTTACCCAATCACTGTGTTCAATCTGTAAACGAAGTGATAAGCAAGAATCAGAAATGTTTGGTAGTAAATAGCAACGAAAATCACACAGCAAACGGTGTCGTACGATTCTGAGAGAGTGAATATTCAACGTATCACAACGGACCCGTGCAATGACAGTACCTCCGCTGATGATTATCGACTTTCTTGGGAAAAAGTAGAGTCCGTTACTCGTCAGATGCATTATCTACAAATAAAAATCCATTTTTCCGCATCGAATATTTGTCTATTCATTTTCAAACTGGTCCCAATTTCGAATTTCTCATCTTCGTTCATTGTCACGCCTAAGAAGATGCGTGAAGAAGCTCACTGCTCAACAACAACAAGGGGAAGAATAGCGAATGATCTCACTGGATGGACAAACACGTGAGCGAAACTCGTGATGACGTCACAGACAGCGAATACAGCCAGAAGATATCGATAGGAGCCGATGGTGGCGGAATTAGTGGTGACAATAATAAAGAGAAGGAGACCATTGGATAGTAGAGACAATGTCATGGTCGATGCAAGGAAAGAGGATCGGAATGGATCCTCGTGAACCCATGAATACCAAGACGAATGCATCTTCAAAGTGGGAAATTGAGAGAGAATATGCCAATTTTAGGTTGCTTGGTATAAATTCTGATTCGTTCAGGTCCTAGGAATGACTCTGACCAGATTTAATCAGATAGTTTGCACCAAGATATGAGAACAATTGACAAGTATCGAGAGACGATATGGCGACCAAAGGGTTGTAGAGAGATACCCGTTGCCTATACGATATTTCTGACAGTAGTCAAACAGCACGCTTCGATGAGCGGGAAGGCACATTAACAATAATGAAGGCATCATTAACGAAATCGAAATCGGACTTTCTCAAACCACAGACTGTGAGCAATTGAGGCACATGACTCGAGAAAAGTCCTTGCTAAGAGAGAGTGAATATTATCCCACATCGTAAATTCTTGAGTGCGCGAGATTATTCTCATGCTCTCTTAGATTGTAAAGGATTTGTTAGGACTTCAACTTCGACGAAGCATTCGATGATTCACAGTATTCACAGTATTTTCGAGTATGATAACACTGTGTCTGAAATATGTCTAAAATATACATTCCATCACACCACCTTCAGAGAATCCACGACGGATTCTGAAGATTCCTGAATAAACGCATCGGCGTCTCTAGAATAACTGAAAGTCGAGTTTGCACCTCAATATCCATCTTTTCTCTTTTTTAAAAGTTATGATCAGTACTTTTCTGATCACTTTGGCGTTCTGAGCATGAAATCGATGAAACGTAGTGGTCTGTGTTATTTTCTGTACTCACAAAACATTCGACTCTCTTTCTCTCTCCGTCATTTTCACCCACTCCTATAATGGACTTATGTCGCTTGTTCTCGTTTTATCTTTGCAGGAGAGAGACTCTGCAACACAAAAGTTTTTTTCTGAATATTCCTTGATAAGTCACATATCTTAGTGTCTGTCTGTCTGTCTGTCTGTCTGTCTGTAACGTGTGTCACGCTTTCGTTTTTTGCCCATAACTCGGCTCAAACTGATCGTACACGTCTATCTCCGGTACCATTGGACTCCTCATGGACAGGCAAACTTTTTGCAAAAAAAATTTCATCATCATTACGTAATATGACGAAATTCACTTCTACACCGTTTTTCGCGCCTTTTTCGCTGGGAACTCAACCGAATCAGGCATGCAACATTCCAAACGACTCGTCATGAAGTGGACTTTCACTTTTCACACAAATTTCGTCATCATTACGTAATATGACGCAATCCTTAGGCAATAACTCGCTATTTCGCGCGTAACTCAGCGCAAACTCGACCAATCGAGACGTGCTTAGGCTCAATCGAACCGGTAAGTGTAGCGCCACTAATTTTTGAATTAATTTCATCATCCTTACGAAATATGACGTAATCCCTAGGCAATAACTCATTTTTCGCGCTTAACTCAGCCCAAAATCGATCAATCGAGAAGTGAATAGGCTCATACGAACCGGTAAGTGTAGTGCCACTAAATTTTGAATGAATTTCATCATCCTTACGAAATATGACGTAATCCTTAGGCAATAACTCATTTTTCGTGCTTAACTCAGCCCAAAATCGACCAATCGAGAAGTGCATAGGCTCATACGAACCGGTAAGTGTAGCGCCACTAAATTTGGAATGAATTTCATCATCCTTACGAAATATGACGTAATCCTTAGGCAATAACTCGTTTTCGCGTGTAACTCAGCGCAAAAGCGTCCAATCGAGGCGAACTTAGGCTCAAACGAACCAGCAAGTGTAGCGCCACTAAATTTAGAATGAATTTCATCATCCTTACGAAATATGACGTAATCCTTAGGCAATAATTCGTTTTTTCGCGTGTTTTTCAGAATGATGTTTTCCTTGATAGTTTTTTTTGTTTTTCAGAATATTCTATACTATTCTATATCAATGTTTTAAATACATAACCCGGCGAAGCGAAGCACTCGCAGACGACTATCACAACCCGGCGACGCACTTTTCTGCGAGCGAAGCGAGCCTGCGAGTCCCTGGCGGAAGGCTCGTGGGGCCGAGGGCGATCCGACAAAAAGATGGGATGGGGCGGAGCCCCATCCCATCTTTTTTCGGATCGCCCGAGGCCCCACGAGCCTTTCGCGAGGGACGATGCCAACTGGGTCAGACCCGGCGACACCTAGCCAGCGAGCGAGCGAAGCGAGCGTAGCTGGCTATTTGAGAATTGTAGGCGAGAGATGGCAAGTTGTCGGTGTACTTCAACATATCGGACAAGCAGGAGCTCACTGGTCGAGCGGGCATTATGTAACATACACAAGAGAAGAATCGGATGGGCAATGGTGGCTACACGACGATGACCAATCCCCTCAACAATATGATCCTCCTAATCGACACATAATTGAAAAATAAATTAATTTTTCATTTTAAAATGTGTTGACCGATGTCCTAAATACATAACCCGGCGACGCGAAGCACTCCCGTCTTTTTTTCGGCTCGCCCGAGGCCCCACTAGCGTTTCGCGAGGAACGATGCCAACTGGGTCCGCGACTTTGAACATTCTATACTTTCATGCATTGGCCAATGTTTTAAATACACAACTCGGCGTGCGCGAAGCACTCGCAAAAGACTATCACAACCCGGCGACACACGCTCCTACGAGCGAAGCGAGTCTGCGAGTCGCTGTCGGAAGGCTCGTGGGGCCGAGGGCAAGCCGAAAAAAGATGGGATGGGGCGGAGCCCCATCCCATCTTTTTTCGGATTGCTCTCGGCCTCACGAGCCTTCCGACAGCGACGATGCCAACTGGGTCGGACCCGGCGACACCTAGCCAGCGTAGCTGGCTATTTGTTGAACAGCAACAAATAGAGCGGATCTTCATGGGAGTCGTATCCCCTTTTGTGTGTATCCTCATATCTGGTTACACATTGGCTCTGAATCTGTGATGTCGTGTAGTGCGTGCGCACAAAATGTTCCGTAGTCGGGGAGAAAGATGAAGTAATACGCCGCTAGATCTTCTCTAGTTGTCCCATCTTTCGGTTTAGTCATTTTATCGCGTAATCCTCTTACCTCTCAACGGCTTCTTCATGATCTTATCGAGAATTTCCCAGTTTCTGTCACGTGATTCTCCTTCGACCTCACCGAGTTCAGACAATCTTTATCCATCAGAAGAGAGCACATTCAATTGTCCCTCGAGTGAAGAACCATCCGTGAGCAATTCTCATCTTTTTTACACCGGATATATCAAATTTTAGCTGATATCTGTCGTCTCCGAATATTTCAATAATCCGAGGAGAAACAGCGAAGGTATATTTTTTTTGCAATTTGTATCTTTTAGGAATGTAAAAATTCAGCGCGCATGCGATCTCGAAGTGTTGGAGGTAGCGCGACCTCTACTATTTCAACACGAGATGATGAGGACAGAAGGGGAAATCGGCAAGTATCGCGAAGCGAATGGAGCATACACGAAGATACGAAAGAAGAGTGATTTTTGTCTATTGTACAGCGCCACTAAATTCATTTTCAGAGGAGAATCGTTTTCATTCGCCACTTGTCTCTATGCTATTTTCATGATAGTATTTCTGCTGGTCGAAGAGACTAGTTTGGAAGCCCCTCCAGAGAAAGCTAATGATTTTGTGAGCTAATGATTTTGTGTTTTTCTCAAAGTCATCCTCCTTTTTTTCCAGAAAATTAGCTCAGTATTCGCATACTACATGTACACACTCGGAATCGGGTTCTTTGTTTACTTGTATTTATTCGTCATTTATCCCTACCTGCCAAATCGAATGCTGCACTGGATGTCAAAGAGGGGAACTTGGAGCAATGCTAAAGTACGTATTTTGCTTTTTATGGAACGCAATTTATTTACATAATTTTAGAAGCACTCAATTACGCCATCCTCACACGGCTCAGAAGCTGTGAATTCATTTTATTTACGAGTTGGGATAGTTTGTATGTGATCATACGTGGATTACTCAATCAATCATCTTTAGTTTTCGGCATAATGGGAGTTGTTCTATTCGGAATGCTGATGTATCTTCTGTTCTCTGTTTGATTTGAATCTGCAGGCAGATTCTAAACTTCTATTTTAGAACGAAATTCATGACGTTAACGTTCCGTCATCTGTGGTTGAGTCAATATTGGGAGTAATATTTATATTCTTGCAGATGGTTTTCATGACTGTGAACTACAAGGTAGGCCGAAATCTTCAAACATCACACTCAGATCACATTTAGGTCACGATAAAGTCATCGAAAAATATCTGTCGATTTGGATTCATGCACAACTTCGCCGTGAACATTTGGACATGGCATCGATTTGCAATAGCGAAATTCAATGAGTCCATTGCGAAGGTTTGCCAGAGTTCAGCCACTGATTTGATCATTACAACTCTAGCATATTCATCGATTGGAAGAACGGGAATCCCTTCTCTCAACAGTCTCGACCACTCTTGCACCCGTGATTTATTTGGCTGAAGCTGTCCATGACAATGAGAAGAGTGAAGAAGCACATTCATCCGTCAAGGCCGGCCGTGAGATCCTCGCACTACTAGAGTGAGTGAATATTAAAATTTCATAAAGTTTCAAAATGCATAATTTAGGCACTTTGGCGAACTTGCCATCTTCCTCTCATCCTGCCTTATCGAATATTCTCTAATTGGAGCCGCAGTGATGTTCGTATTCTGGAAACATGTAAGTGATGAAATAGCGTAGAAAATAAATTTATTCCAAATTATAGATTGACAATCCAAAGAAAGCCGTTCATGAGGAAAAACTGAAGCTGACCAGCAGGTTTCCAATTTCACGAATTAGCGGATATCTAATCTTACTTTTAGTTACTCCAAGAGGGGTTTCTTCTTGGGAGTGATTATCGCCATTCTCGCGTGTGTCGTAGCTGCTGTTTATGGAGGTTGGTAACTAAACGAACGGTATCAACATTTGAAATTATCAGGCCTGGCGGACAACAAATGGGCGTATCGTTCGCTCTTGTTCGGCGGATTCGACGTTCTATGCTATGCGTTGTGCCTTAGTGCGGTCATTGTGGTGGCTAGATTGTGAGTTGTTGTCATAGGGGTTTCGTGATCCGAACAACTCGTGGCTGTTTCCAGAATGCAATCGATGGTGCGCACATCGTCCCATTATGGTGAGAACGTCGACGACATCCTCCTGTACATTGCATTCGTCGGAGAGATCGTCTGGTGTAGCGCCGAGATCACCAATTTCATGTCGGGACGGGGTGAGGCAGCTGAGATTTACAGTGTTTACTGAGATTTACTTTCTGAAATTCATATTTTCCAGTAGACAACAAGATCGGCGTTCACATTCTCAACGTGACGATCGTGCGATTGGTTCACGTCTTCACGCAGACTTGGTTCATTCTCAGTGCTAGTAGGTCAGACATTTATTAGCCTTGATTGGGAAAGCAACTACCAAATGTATACATTGAAGACTGCACATGGCCTCGTCAACGGAAGAATCATCGATGAGAGGCAGAGAGTGTGTCACGTTCCTGCTCATGGTCAACATAACCATGTTCTTCTTCGGCATTTACGAATCGCAGAATGATCGGTATTTTAATCGCTCTAACGCACTAGAATCACAATTTGATTCAGATTTGGCTTCTTGGACGAGCTTTCATCTACTCAACTGTACATGAAGTTGTACGCCGCACCGATCACCGTCTTTTACAGGTATTATATCAAAAACAATAACTTTTTGAAAAGAACTGACTTTCAGGTTCCACAGTTCAGTATGCCTGGCTGAAATATGGCAGAAGAGCTTTGCTCGCCCCAAAACCGAATTTACCCGAGTGAATCCAATTCCTATCTCTCCACAGCCATTCTTCACTATCGTTACTATCGACTGAAGTCGCTCCTACGTTTGTCGAATTATGCAGCTGATAGAAAGTGTCATTTTTACGTTAATCAAACAATTTGTCGTTGAGTCATGAAATGTAATTATTATGATAACCAACAATAAAATATTTTTCTAGAGTACAAATATTTATCGGAAAATATATTATTGTTACAATTGAAGTTTCACGGAAGATTATCTTGCTCACAATTGAGCGTGTCATGTGGTGTCAATGCTCACAGACTCTCGGAAAAGTAGCCAGAAGTGGTCGTAAGAGTGTGCGAGAACAAAGAAGTGTGATAAGGGTACTTTTACAAGAAATGCACAGCCCATTATTCTCCTGATGAACTGTTGTTCGCGTCGAATGGCAGACGAAACAGGCGAATTACAGCCATTCGAAAACGACCAATGAAAAAGAGAACGAAGAATGCGTCAATCGAGGGGAAAATGGCGGTTATGGAGAAGAAAACGTTGCCGAACGCACCCAAAGAGATGCCTATAAAATAGTAAAAAAATGATTGTGCAAAAATTATCAAATAGAAACCTGAAACAGCAGGGAAAACGAGAATCATTGCCAATGGAAAGTATGAGAAGAGCATGGGAACCGCACTCTGAATATGGAATGTGTTCGTAAATAACAATCACTTGTATCACTTCATAAAATAAAAAAAAAAGAAACTTGAATGAGAAGGGCGTGGAACAAATCCAGCTGCATCTTTCTCGTTTTTGTGGTCAAATGATTGCCAGGAGATCTTCAATGAAGAAAAACTATAAAAATACTGCGTTTTGTCAACCTGATAATTCCGTCGATTTTCCAGATGCAGTACAGAATAACACAACCGGTTCCACCGAATAGACAGACGAGCAAAATTAGCCCGACCGTCGTTTTTGCGTGTATCGATTCATGTCCAGTCAGTGGATCCGGTCGCTGTAAAATGCTATAATTTTTAGAAGATTAGGAATGATTCCGACCCGAACTGCGATGACTAAAAAACCTCTGTTCAGTTCATCTTGAAAATTGTAGCCATAGATTTCATTGATTTCAGAGGGCGCGATGGATCTGACGAAAATTCGAACATCTTTCTTATTGTCTGATGATTGATTTTTGGGAAACATACCTGGTTTCGTAATCCGGTGCGAATGCAACTGCACATGTTCCCACAAAGAGTGCAATGTAAATAATATCTACGACCACTCCAAGGCAAGTCCAGTTCGAGCTTGTCCAGTAATCAGTGAATGAACGAGAGAGTCCACTGAGAAATAATAACAATGAAAGATCAAAAATTCTACATAACTATAAAAAAAATTAATCAGCTTCTCACCTGGTCACTGTTTTCAGTCTGTAGACGTAGTGATAGGCGAGAATGAGAAATGTCTGGTAGTACGTAGCAACAAAGACGAGGATAATGAAGAAGTCGTACGATTCTGTAGGACATCTACAAATAAAAAACATAAAAGAGTAGCTCACGTCCGCCAATCATAATTGGTCCATGCCGAGGAAAGACGTAAATTCCCATGGTGGTCATATGGACATACTAGAAAATTTATTACATTTCACAGATATTTTTGTGAAATTACCGGTTGAATCGATGCATGGGCGAGACTCGTGACAATGTCACAGGCTGCGAATATCACGAGCAAGTATCGATATGAGCCGATACTCGAGGACGACGTAGTCATGATGATATAGAGAAGAAGACTGTTCGACAGAACGGAGATTACTGTGGTTACTCCGAAGAATATTGAGTGAAAGGGATCTTCGTAGACCCAGGCGTAGAATGTGTTACTCATTCCTGCAAGAATCACGAATACACCGGAAATTGAACATGATAGTATCAAGGAAATAGAGACGGAATTGCGAAGAGAGAGGATTGACAAGATCTCACTCATAATCGCACACAGGCTAATGTCACATGATTGAAAAAGAGGATTAGGAATTCATCTCACAGGATCGTAAAGGCCCATGACAGCCAATCAAGAGTTTATATTCGAATCAGCTATAGATTGGTGAATAATGAATAATAAAAATTCTGCAAAAGAGCTAATATATCTAACGACTTCAAAGATAATTTCGCTATCTCTTCAGGTGCATTTATACGTGAACAGAACGTGCGAACCTGCGTGGGTTATTCCATCGCTTTTTGCGAATATTGAGCATGATCAATGAGATTGCTGTTCAATCTGCTAGTTACGCAACGAAATCCCATGGAATTGCATATTCAATCGTACAATTCTCCCACAGACGATTGAGATTCCGTTCTCATCCAAGTTCCTTGCAGATGAGAGCTCATTAGGGTTCATTATCATAAATGAATTACTATGCATTGAATATGCAGACTTGTTATGAATTATGTTTCAAGATCATCGAGCTCAATTGATGTGGTGCAAACTTTATCTCTTATTCAAAATCGTATCAATAATCGAGTTTATATTGGTAAAAAAAACCAATATTCTCACAAGCTAAGTGATCGACCATATAGACGCCAATGGACGTCTAGACGATTGCGAATAAAGTAATAGTTCATTCCGCTCCAAGGAACGGCTCACTTTCCGCATTTTATGCTTGGAGTTTCAGTTTTGTTTGTCGTTTCACTTTATGTCCAAGGAATCATCGGATGATATGATGTCAAAGCTAGAAATTTGTGAATGCAGAAATTTTGTCGACGGCGCTAACGAAGCACTTTATCCTATTCTGTCCTCGTTCATCACTCTCACAATCGCACGTGTTTACATTGAATGGACGATTGCTCTCGAATGATTCACTCTCAGTTGTATTCACGTTGGCTCAATGAATAATCCTGTCGATACTGTTCACATAAACACACAGAAAGTGGCCAACACACGATAAACTAGCAGCAGTGTTAAATTCCCTCACTCGTTCCTTCTCTCTGAACTGAGTGATGGTGTGTGCCACTGCTCTTCTCTCTTCGTCCCTCGCTCTTTCGCTCCTTCGCCAGTCCACTCCTCCCTCCCAATCATTCGTCATCTCTCCATATTCACTGGACACGGCACTGTCTGTGATTCACGATGGTGCGGTCGGACCAACGCAGCAAGAGCTTACCAATCTGTTGCTCAATGGTGAATAAATCATAAATCACAAATTTTTCAAGAATTTGAAAAAAATCAAGAATTTTCCAAATTGTGATTGCAGGCTGCACTTCCGCCGAGGTCACTGCGCATTACTCATTGCTCGCCTTATCACTCCTAGCCAATAATGCGTCCGGAGTCACGTTCAAATCGGCCAACAGATTCTACGTCAACGAATCGGTAAGAATATTGCCGGTTTTCAGAGTGGATCCAGTATTTTTTCAGGCTTCGCTCAAGAAAGAATATGAGGCGGAAGTTGTTTCCAACTATCAGGTTAAGGTTAGTGAAAGTTTCACTTCGCCAAACTCATAGGCGAATTTCAGGTTGAAAAGGTGAACTTCAGAGAAAAGGCCGCAGTTGCAAGTAAAATTAACAGTTTTGTTAATGACGCAACGGAAGGAATGATCAAAAAAGTTGTCGATAGCCAGTCAATGGACGATGATGTCAGTTTAATTTTTTTGTCATTTTTATTGGCTTATTATTTCGTTCAGACTGTGGCGATGTTTGTCAACGCAATCTACTTCCTTGGCAAATGGAAATTCACACTGAGCAAACCCTACAACTATACATTCAAAGGCATTGCTGGTAACAGAACGGTATGCAAATCTGTAACTACTGTAGCATCAAAAATGCACATATTTGAGCGCATTACTCGTGGTAAAAATGTGATTATTGATTCAGATGGATTTCATGAAGAGGGAAGAGGTATTTCGAGTGAATCTCAACAGCGAATTTGGGTCTGCTCTCATCCTTCCATACAAGGTACAAAATATCGGAAATGGAAAATCACTAACAGAAAACATCCATTTTACTGCTAATGAATAATGTGCAGGACGAATCATACAAGTTCTTCTTCCTTATGCCAAATGAGACTTCGAACATCAACGTGCTTCGTGATTCTTTGACTGGGAAAGCATTGCTGGACACTCTCGGAAATGCTATCGAAACAAAGATCGATGTTAGTCTCAATAAAGTGAAATGAAATTACTCACTCACAAATATTTGCAGGTCAGAGTACCCAAGTTCAAGGTGGAATCAAAGATGGATGCAGTCGATGTACTGCAGAAATTGGGTGTATCGAGAATCTTCAGCAATTCCGCAGACTTGTCAAAGGTGCATCTAATTTGGCAGAGAAAATTCCAGCATTTTCCTTCAGATCTCCTCCACGCCCCTCAAAGTGTCCTCCATCAAACATTTCGCCGTCATCGAGGTCGGTTATTGTTTTTTTAAAATAAAAATATCATAATTGTCGAAATGTTTGAGGTAACTGAGGAGGGCACGAAGGCAGCGGCGGCGACTGTGATAGGCATGGTGCGAATGAGCGCATCGGTCGAACGACCCAAACCCCTCCTCGTGATCGACAGACCATTCCTCTACGGAATCATGAGAAACGACGACATTTTATTCATCGGTCAATACGTTTGAGATGCATGTTATTGGCAATTAAACATATTTATTATATATCAAATGACATGATCGATGATCGTTTGATCGAAAGATAGACCAACGATACATTGGAAAATTGCAGTAATGGAGAAGGGAAACGTTACCCCGAGCGCCCATTGAGATTCCTTGAATGGGGATTTTTTGAATTATGAAAAAGTGAAATGTGAGAATAATTATTTGCAGTATGGAATAAATAATCATTAGCTATTTTCCGTTGGGACATGAAAAGATAATTTCTCAAGGATTGAGTTGAGATCAAGGATTGAGTTGAGGATTGAGTTGGAGGTGTTCATTCACTAAGTTAATGAGTGTTATGTCCTTGTCCTTGTTCCAATAAGCCTCTTGTTGTAACACACTTGATACGTGTTTATCGTGGAAGTTGAAGTCCAATAAATAACAGAAGAACGACGTGTAGCAAATCGCGAGAGAGAGAGAATCGACTGGTAAAAAGTAGGCCAGTCGAAATGATGAGAAATAGATTACGGTAGGTAAAGGCAAATCGTGGTGGGAGCCAAACTATATTTGAATAGATACGATAGTAGTAGTTCGGCAGGTCACACTAATAACTTGTGTGATTATTAATTATTTACATATTGTGTATATCATAAATATGACTATACAACACCTCCCCTTCAAGATTGGCATTGCCGATCTTAAAATACAGAATTGGGAAAGAGGTGAGGTGAGGACGTAGCAAAGGGGACGGGATTACTGCTTCGTCTCCGCAGTGTACGTTTTCTTGGATGGATCGGGATCGAGTCTGACGATGGGCTTGGGCTCGCGCCTTGGTCTCGTGTTGGCGGTCTGCTTGGCGGGGCTCGCGGTAGGAGTCTGCTTGACGGGGCTCGCGTTCGACTGCTTGACGGGGCTCATCAGTGGCGACGATTGGGCAGAGGCGAATCGCGAAGAGGCAGTAGAGACAGAAACTCTGTCACTCTCATCGTTCAGATTGAGCTCGACTTGGAACTCGTCCACAGGATCAACCATTAGAGGGATGTTCTCTCTTGGTTCATTCAGATTCTCGATGAGTTCGTTCATGACCTCATCTCTCTGATTCACAGGATCCTCGTCCTTTCGAACGAGTCTTTCCAGATCGAAGGTATCGAGCAGAAGTTGCAGAGGTACCGTAGTATCACTCTCTTCAGATTGAGCAGCCCATCCTGCATTCTTTCGAAGCTGGTTGGCATGGGCTCTCTGTTTCTTCCCATTGATCTCAATTTCGTACATGACCTTTCCCTTCTTTGCAGTTATTATTGCGGGAAGCCATTGAGTTCGATTCGGACCGTCTGGTGCTCGATAGTACACATGGTCGCCCACAGAGTACCATCTGTCTTTGGCGCCATTTCTTTTGTCAAATTGATTCTTCATTTTCTCGTCCACCTTGTCAGATCTCGTGGTGGGACGGATGAGGTCAATCTTTGATCGAATTGATCTTCCGATGAAGACTTGAGCGGGGCTCTTGCCTCCGGGCACATTCGGGTTCGGGATTCTTCGGTATGTCATCAGGAAATCACGGATTATCTCTTTGTTTGGAGCGTCTCCATTCATCTTCTTCAGACTTCTCTTCAGAGTGTCAACGAATCTCTCTGCTTGTCCATTGGACTGCGGATGGTACGGTGCGATTGTGATGTGTTTGATGCCGTATGAGGCACACATCTGACTGAACAGCTCGGATGTGAATTGAGTGCCGTTGTCCGACACAATCACTTCGGGTATTCCGTATCTCGAGATGGCATCTTTCATGAAATCAACAGTGACGGATGCTGTGATCTTCTGAGTGCAATAAACCTCTGGCCACTTGCTATGAGCGTCGACGATGACGAAGTAGTACTCGCCTCGGACGGGACCAGCGTAGTCGACATGGACACGCTCCCATGATTTCTCAGTAGTGGGCCAGGGTTGCAGAGGCACCTTGACAGGCGCTTTCGCAGCTTTGGAGCAACGATCACACTTCAGCACAGTATTCTCAACTTCCTGGTCGATTCCTGGCCAGAAACAGATAGTAAGACACAGATGTTGCTAGTGTCCCCTAATTCTGTTCGAGAAGAGTCTTAGATGCCCAAATGATCCCTTTCCACATATGCAAGTTAGACGAAAGACCAAAGATCACCGATTAAGATACCTTTATCACAGCAACGAAGAGAAAGACGAGTGTCGACAACGACCACTCCACTAGACAGAAACGGCACGTGTGTGCGTGGGGAAAGGAAAACGAGGGAGAGAAACAGTTATGTAAAAGCAACACTAGACATGTAAATAGAAAGGGGGAGACATGAGACACGAAGACTACAGACAAGACATGTAAATTGCACATAAAAGATCAACATCAAAAGACAAAAGAGAAGACTACCGTAATCCTAGATAAAATACAATTAATAGTCGATACCTAATAAAAGATAATACTGTATTACTACTATCCCCCGGTCGAATAGCCGGACCTTCCACTGGTACGCATTACTTCCAGTTCTTCTTATTATTATACTTGTTCTTGTTGTTGTTATGATGGGGATTGTGGGTATGGTTGTTGTTATTATTCTGATGAGCACGGAACCCTCCCCTTCCTCCGCGATAGGGGTTATTTCCTTGCTTATTGACCCGCCCTCCGTGAGAATAGTGCAGACTACTCTTGGATTTTCCTCCTTTGGAATTCTTATCCATCCATCTCTCACTCTTGTTATTCTTAGAGTGTGATTCCTCCTCCGGGCCATTATCTCCGTCCTGAACTTCTTCTTCCTCAGTTTGTTTGGCTCCAAACCAATCAAATATAGCACTCCAATCATGTGCGGCCGCCAATGACAAATGCCAGTAGTCCTTGTATAAATGGGTCTCCTTTGTAGCAATATGGACTCTTGACTTGATTTCCTCTCCCATGCATTGTAATTCATTCTCCATCACCGATAGTTGTGATTCTACTCGTTCAAAGTGGGTTCGAGAGGAGGTAAGGGAGGGAGGGGATTGGACTACGAACAAAGTCCAACCTCTGCATGCGAGATATAAGAGAATTGACTTGACGTGAGCCCAGTCAGCCGTTTCTAGTTTTCTGGGAATACACACTAGTGCTCGACCCGGGACTATTCCTCGAAGAGAATTCAATTGGTCCGCCAGAGGGAAGTCTTGAGATGGGACCTCAAGGAGGTAATCGGCAGCCGTCTCCTTTCCTGCCGTGGGAATCAAAGCATAATCCTTCGTCAATCTTGCAGTCGCTTCCACTACTATCTCCCTAATGATAGTGCCTGCCAAGATCGATTCTGGTAGTCCTCCCATCTCGCCCTCATAGACAATGTCCGGTGTAGCCTCTGCCAGTGCAATCGCACGATGTGCACAGAGGCGGTTGTATCCTCTGAGCATTTCCTCTTTCGTATATGGGATTCGAGCCAATTGAGCTTTCTGCAGGATTCCGTCGAATACTCCGGCCGCCTTGTTACTCTGTTTCGATCTTGAGGCCAGTATTGCCTGACGAATAGACACATTGTAAGGCGCCTTGCACTGTGGACACTTGAAGTCCAGGTGTAACGGATGCGATGGCAGGATCCTGTAATGAGGGTCAATTATGACTTCAATCGATGATACTCTCATTTCTTTCCTGTTTCTCATTGTATCTATTACAGGATTAATTACATCATCGGATACCCTCTTAAGGAACTGATATTGTACACATTTCTCTTCCTTCTCATTATTCACATTCACTATTGTCGCTGAAGACTTTCCACATTTGATAATTCGAAATGGGCCCTTCCATTCGTTTATCAATTTCGGGTTCTTTCTTCCTCTTTTCTCGGTCGGAATGCGCATATAAACTAATTCTCCCGTGGTAGGTAGTTTATTCCGCGCAACCGCCTTTTTATCGAACATTGCTTTGTTCCGATCGCCTTCCTTCTTAATTTCCTCGCGTACTTCGTTATATATATCTCGTAACCCTTCTTTCAGTATCTCTCCATAATCATCACTCAGGCAATAGAGACTCTTTGGATACACCTTAGATATATGTTTCGGCTCCCTGTTATTCATGAGGAAATAAGGAGAGAAACCAGTTGTCGTGTGAGGAGTGGAGTTATAAGCGTAAACTGCAAATGGCAATAGGTCATCCCATGATCCTTTGCTCCTTCCATCCATTACCAACTTCTTTATTACTGTTGTAATGGTTCGATTCATCCTTTCAGTCACACCATTTCTCCTTGAATCGTATCCCAAGGTGAAAATTCTCTCGATTCCGAGTAACTCTGATACTGTGCTCATAATGCCATTATCGAATTCCCTTCCTTGGTCAGAAAGTAACTGTTCCATAGCTCTTCCTTCTCGAAGCATCCACTCTGATACTAAGGTACGAGCTACTGCTTCTGCTGTTTTATCGCGTAATGCGTAAGCAGACGTGTATTTGGTGAAGTGATCAATTACTGTGAGAATATATCGATTCCCATTGATCGATCTACCCATATCACACAAATCAATACCAACTATTTCGAGTGGACGTGTGGGAGTGTATGGAGTGAGAGGTGGGGTAAGAATAGTCTTAGCATTAACGATTGAGCACGTTTTGCATGACCGAATGTACTTCGGTACATCCCTCCTTAGGCAACCCCAGTAATAACGAGACTCAATTTTTGGGACGATTTTAAGTGTGCCAAAGTGACCGCCTCCGAGTCCTTCATGCTCATCCTTCATCACTATTTCCCTCATTCCTTCTGGTACATATACTCTCCATCTATGCTTCTCATCTTGTATCAATAGATAACCATCCTCAATCCTGATATCATTGAAGTTGATTACTTTCCTTGAATCAGGGATGATTATTTCCTTCTTGGATCTCTGATCCATATTCATTCCATTCCAATCATCCATAATATTCTTGCACCACTGATCATTATTGTACTCATTCTCCCATGTGCTCGATTCTTCATTCGCCGCCCTTGTTCGTACTGTATTTACGATACTCTCCCATGGTGCACCGTCCCTGTGTTTAGTGTCACTCTCTAGTGCACTTCTACTCAGAGCATCGGCTACATTATTCGAAACACCTTGTATATATTCCATTTGAATATTATACGATTGCAGCAACTGTGCCCATCTCATTACTCTCGGCGACAAATTGAGACGGCGAAACATTGAAATTAATGGCTGATGATCCGTCCTCACTATACATCTTGTACCAAAGATATAGTGACGGAATTTATTAACTCCCTCATAGACAGCCAATCCTTCTAAATCAGTAATACCATAATTTCGCTCTGCTGTTGTAAGGGTACGTGAAAAATATTGGAGAGGTCTCTCTTCTCCATCAGATCCCTTTTGCGCGAGCACTGCACCAATTCCTTCCATACATGCGTCAGTGGTAATTATGAAAGGAGCTTCTCCCGACACTGCCGTCTCATGATTCGGTTGTGCCAGAACAGGCGCTGAACACATTTTCTCCTTGAGTAGGTTGAAACTATGCTCTTCAGCCGCCGCCCATGACCATACTCGTTTTGTGGAAGTTAATGCATATAACGGACTAGTTATTGCAGCATAATTCTCGATGAATTTGCGATTGTATCCCGTCATACCCAAGAATTTCCGGAGCTTCTCCAGATTATCTGGGCGAGGGAACTCAGCCACTGCTTTCACCTTTTCCTTCTGTATAGATACACCACTTCCATCTATTGTGTGTCCCAAGTAGTGTACTTGGCTCTTCTCCATCAAACACTTTTTGACATTCAACCTCATATTCCCTTCTCTCAGCAGGGTAAATACTCTTTCCATTGCTCGCAAATGACCTTCCTGATCTGCTGTTGCGATAAGAATATCGTCAATATAGCAAAAGACATCTCTCTGACCCATTGGTTTCTGTAATTCTGATTTGAGGATGATATTCATCGTCCTTTGGAATACAGCTGGGCTGGTACAAAGGCCAAAAGGAAGTTTAATGAACTCGTAATGAGTATCAAGAGTTGAGAAAGCAGTTTTCTCAATTGAATCTTCCTCTAAACCGATTTGCCAGAATCCACTCTTAAGATCTAACGTAGAGAATAGGCTCTTTCCTCTCAGCTCTTGTACACAGTCATTAATTCGAGGCAGAGGGTATGCATCTGTCTTGATTACCTCGTTCAATTTACGATAATCTATACACAATCTAATAGATCCGTCCTTCTTCTTAACGAGAACGACTGGGCTTGACCATGGACTAGTAGAGGGACGAATGATACCAGTCTCCTCCATACTATTCAGTAATTTTTGTAACGGTTCTCGGAGGGTATAGGGTACTGGTCGGGGTCTCTGTTTGATGGGTTTATTATCCCCCGTATCGATAGAGTGCTCCACCACCGTTGATTTACCCAATTCATTGTCATTAAGAGCGAATATATCCTCATATTTGGATACGAGTCTCGTCATTTGAATGGAAAGTTTCTCTCCTTTCTCCTCCTCCAGATGCTTGAGAATATCTCTTATTCGTTCATCTTTTGTTCTCTGTTCACTCTCCATTGAGACATATTCCACTCTTCCCTCGATTATTCCATTTGAATCTTCTCTGATTCGATCGGTACTCCATAGACCGATTACATCTCCTTTTTTGAATTTGCACACTTCTTCTGTGATATTAACTACTGGAATGGCAGTGTGCCCACTGTTATCCAAACTGCACAATCCACTATCAATCTCTTTCCGTTCCGACCATAGAATACGCTCTGTGGCCTCTGGTCCACTCACTACGAGAGTAGATACCTCTCCTGGCGATATGGAAAGAGGATCAATCACTACTGCATGCACCTTCTCCCTATTGGTTCCTTCCTCGTTTCTATCCACTGTATCACTTCCCAATGTGATCTTTACATTCAGTGTCTTGAACGCATTCACTCCGAGCAAAATCTCATCTTGCTCACAATCCGTGATGTAAAAACCCACTGTCTTACAGTCACTCTCTCCATTTACTTGTACCTGGAGAACCGTTTTTCCGCACAATTTCATCACTGTTTTGGAAGCTCCCATTACTCTCAGATTGGTCTCTGCCATCTGTATTCTTGTATTAATGAAATCATTCCAGTTCATTCCATTCAGTATTAATATCGATATCAGGATTCTTTTGGGAATGAGCGATACTTGTGCACCTGAGTCAACTAGCACCTCTTGTGCAACTCCTTCTATTTTCATCGTAGTGTGCAGTCGACTCCCGACAAAAGTCACATTCTCGATCTCCTCCCGGGGAGCATCTTTGACCCGTATCCCGTCCTGATCACTCTTTTCAGCTGATTCCTCTTTCAGAATCTGGACTTCATTCGCTCGAGCATCGCTCGGCGTAGAAGACTTGTTTTGAGAATTCTCGTTATAACGAGCATTTCTCTGGTTGAACTGACGAGAATTGTTATTGCTCTGATTATTCTGATATCCTTCACCTCCACTGTACTTATTAGTACTATTGTTAGTGGTTCCATTCTCATTGTACTTCCTGTACTGGCCACCATTTGAATTGTCAATTACCTTTGGACCATTATGACTCTGATGATCTCTTTTCTTTGATCGACATTCTTTAGCCATGTGTCCCAGCTTTCTACAATTGTGACATTCCATCTCACTAATATGCTTAGGCTTGCCCTTTTCCTTCTCTTTCTCTCTTCTCCTCGTCTGTTCGATATACTCAGCTCTCATAGCAGTATTTCGAAGATCCGCGAAGGTAGATTCATCCGAGTAAGAGACTTCGATAATCTTATCGTATTCGGGGCGACCTCTCATTATATTTACGAATCGTGCCTTCATGAATTCATCCTTGACACTACCAGTCATGTACGGCATTCCAATTCCCACAAGTGTCTCTATCTCTCGACAGATGTACATTACATCTCCTCTGCCCGTCATCTCTTCCAATTTCTGCTGAGCTTTCTGCTTAGTCAGTTCCGAGTTCTTATCGAGTGCTCTTTTCATTTCCCGTACAACTCCTTCTATGTCATTTCCTCTTCTCACTTCCTCGGGGAGACTACGGAACACTTTATTAGGGAATGAATCACTCTCTCCCAGTGCCGAACCAATCATGATTACTTTGTCTCTATCCGAGTGACCTCTGTATTTGATATTGAACCGTTCCATGAATTCATCAAACTTTTCAGTCTTATGATCGAATGGTTTCAGCTGAATAAAGGCGCCACCGATCGCTTGGAGAAGTGCGACATTTTCATTTGGCTTCTGAGGATATTGTTCCCTGTGCCCTCTCTCCTCGTTCCCATTTATGTCATATTCTTCTCCTCTAACAGATGACGAGAAGCTCAACTCACTTATCGCACGCGGGTGTGGCCATTCCATTTGATCCGGTACTGGAATCGAGGGGAACGAGTGCGTGATCGAGCGGCTTGGTAGAGCTGTCATTCGCGACGAGAGTGCGTGAGGCGGTACCTGTGAGAGATTACCATTCCTTCTATTCTCCTCTGTCTCATTCCTTCTGAATAGGAGTTCTCTCTCGTATCTCTGTTTCTCACTTTGTAACTGGGCCATCATGCTCTTCTGAGCTTCCTCAAAGTGTTTCTTTTGTATCTCCAGCTGAGCCTGCATCTCCTGCTGCATTCTTCCCATTTGGAGCATCATCGTCTGTGTGAGCTCTTTGTACTTGACTGCTTCTTCCTGAATATGGGTGATCTGTTTGTGTGCTTCCTTCACATTAGATTTCACTCCCAATCTATTCATTATATCAGTCAGTTCCTTGAGCCATTGCTCCTTAGTGCTCTTCTCAATTGACCGTTGCTTGAGAAGATCCTCTCTCTCTCTCGTCAAATCGAGTACAATTTGCTCGTTATTGCGTGACAATATCTCTCGTTCACTCGCCATTCTTTGTGAAAGTACATCTCTCTCTTCGTCACATATCTCTTTGATGTCACTAATCACTGTTTCTTTCAGGCCCTCTTCAACATTGAGGATCGATAGACAATTGGCGAATCGGGCGCTCAACCTCATCATTCTCCTTTTAATCCACTCATCCCAATATACCTCGCCCGTCGTATCCATAAGAATCTGCTCTTCGAGATTCATTTCATAGGTCTTCTCCGTGAGAGTCATGATTGGCGTGGTTACGGTAGGAGGCGGATCGATAAGTGGAGACCTTCCGTCCTCACTGGGAGAATCCTGTTGGGAGAGGCTCATCTGGAATTGATTCATTGATGGAGAGAAAGACATCATTAATCTCTGGAGTTCCCTCTCAGTTTCTTCCCTTTTCTGTACTTCCATCTGCCTTATCTCTTCCTCATTTACACTCTTTACGGACCCAGTCCCATTGAAAGTGGTTACAACCCTGTTCTTTCTACGAGTAACATTTGGGTGTTGAAATGAGGCAGGGGTATCTCCCATCTGACTGAAACATCCGGGCATTTGACTAGGCTGTCCTTTCGACTTGGCACTAGCACCCGATGTTCTTCCGTCATGCAACTGCATAGGATCTATTGAACCATTACAGAGCTCAGTCGCCCATCGATCTACCTCGTCAGGGATACGATCCTGATGGTATTCTCTCTTGCGATTCCAATGATCTGCTTTCAGAGAGTTACGACTGTCTGAGGACACGTCACCATAGACGTCCTCTCCTCCTCGTACAAAGGGAAATCCCTGACAGTCTTCTGTCTGTACTGAGGGGAAACTACTGTCCTTCCAGTCTACTTTTCGCCCTGCCGCTGCCATGTTCAACAGACCGGTGGCTACTGTATCTGGTGCAGTAGAGTAACTCACTTTTCCCCTTGTCTCTCTCGAGGTGGGTACTGTGGTCACCTGGCTAGTCTCTTCTACCTTTCCCCTTGTTCCGGCCGCGTACGACATTGGAGTGGGTACTGTAGATGACGATGCCTGCTCATTCACGTTTCGCCTTGTCCCATTCTCCGGGGTGGCTACTGTGACGGCAATAGGATGAGAACCTCCGCTCATCCGAGCGATCGCGTCTCCCGGCAGATCCTCGTGCAAATCCATGATCTACGACTCTCGCTACCTGCTTTCAGAGGTGGAACGACTCTCTCGAAACCGGTTATTCGGCCCCCAAGTAAGACACAGATGTTGCTAGTGTCCCCTAATTCTGTTCGAGAAGAGTCTTAGATGCCCAATTGATCCCTTTCCACATATGCAAGTTAAACGAAAGACCAAAGATCAACGATTAAGATACCTTTATCACAGCAACGAAGAGAAAGACGAGTGTCGACTACGACCACTCCACTAGACAGAAACGGCACGTGTGTCCGTGGGGAAAGCAAAACGAGGGAGAGAAACAGTTATGTAAAAGCAACACTAGACATGTAAATAGAAAGGGGGAGACATGAGACACGAAGACTACAGACAAGACATGTAAATTGCACATAAAAGATCAACATCAAAAGACAAAAGAGAAGACTACCGTAATCCTAGATAAAATACAATTAATAGTCGATACCTAATAAAAGATAATACTGTATTACTACTAGATGCTTCTTGCGAGCGACTTCATTCGGACGATGCCTGGATGTTCGGCATGAAGATCCTTGATAAGCCTCTCACGAAGAGTCTTTGGCACTATCACTCGATTCCCGTAGAGCAGACAGCCCTTCACGAGGATCAGATCGAGTCTTCTGGTGTAGAATGGGAGAAGGGACGGCACTTTCGCGTCCTTCTTTGCCCATCCTCGGAGATGCTTCTGGATCACTTCTTGAAGAAGAGTGTCCTTCTCAGTCTCTGATTGAATGTCTTTAGCCGTGACAGGCATTCGACGGATGGCAGTACTGAAGGTGTCCTGGACATCCATTTCAGTCTGTACGAGTGAGATGTTCACTTCCTGCTCCGATTGACATTCACTTATCAATCTGGAGAGGGCATCTGCATAGAAAAATGAATCGGTATTGATGTATTCAATCCGGAAATCGTACATCAGCAGTGTTTCGGCCCATCTGTAAATCCTCTTTGCAGTATAGGCTGGCACTCCTTTAGGTGAGCCAAAGATGGATAACAATGGTTTGTGATCGGTTTGCAGTGTGAACCGACGTCCGAATACATACTTGTGGAACTTGCCCACAGCGAATATCAGAGCGAGTGCTTCTTTCTCGATCTGTCCATAGTTTCGCTCTGCTGGTTTGAGTTTCCTTGAAGCGTGACTGATTGCACGCAGACTTCCGTCTGGAAATCTGTGCAGAATGACAGCACCAATGCCGTCCTCGCATGCATCAGCTGCAACCACGATCTCCTTCTGTGGATCGTAGTGTACGAGAGTGAGCTGATTGTCCAGAGTCTCCTTGATGTCAGCGAATGCTTTCGAGCATTCTCTGGTCCACTTCCACTTCACATTATCTTTCAGTAAGTGATCGAGTGGGGATCGCAGCTTGTGCATTCCATTGATGAATTGACCGTAGTAGTTGGCCATTCCGAGGAAACTGCGGAGCATCACTGTATTCTCCGGTTCCGGCATTGTTCGGATAGCTTCAGTCTTCTTCGGATCGGTGTGACGACCGTCCTTGTTGATGATGAAGCCAAGGAAACTGACTTCTTTCATTCCGAATGAGCATTTTTCAGCTCGAGTTCTCAGTCCGAACTTCTTCAGCTTGAGCATGACTTGGATCAGTGTCTCATCGTGCTCTTTCTTCGTTCGACCTCCGATGATGATATCATCCAGATAGGGAACTGCGTGCTTGATCCCGCTCAGCATTGTGTCCATGAGTCGTTGGAAAATGCCGGGGCAGCTTTGACACCGAAGGGTAGTCTCTTGTATCGGAACAGACCCTTGTGAGTGTTGATGACCAGCAGCTTCTGAGCTTCCTCGTCGAGAGGGACTTGTAGATAAGCCTCTGCGAGATCGATCTGTGTGAAGATCGAGGCACCATTCAGTGTTGCGAAGATATCTTCCGGAACAGGAAGAGGATGAGCTGGCAGATCGATTGCTGCATTCAGTCCTGTACTGAAATCTGCACACATTCGAATCGATCCATTCGGCTTGCTCACAGTCAGAATGGGGGCTGCCCATGCACTGTATTCCACCTTCTCAATCACTCCACTCTTCTCCAGTCGATCGAGTTCAGTTTCGACTCGTTCTGTGAGAGCATATGGTACTGGTCTGGCCTTGACGAAGACGGGCTTGACGTCAGGCTTCAGCTGGAGAGATGCCGACATCTCTGTGCAGCGTCCGAGTTCACTGGCGGTCACTTCGGGGAATGCCGATTTCACCCACTCAGTGTACTTCGTACTGGTCGACGGAAGTGCCGTGACTTCATGGATGGTCGTACCAGGCTCTCGAATTACAACGAGATTCAGCAGTTGGATGAAGTTCTTTCCAAGGAGATTGATGGGCTTGCGAGTGACGTAGATATAATCCTCTGCAAGTTCACCACCGTATTCAGCTATTGCCTTGAACTTTCCCTGCAGGTCGAGTGTGTTTCCATTAGCACACTTAGCCGTGCAGTCTGCACTTGAGCACTTGGGCTCACCGATCACTTTCCACGTCATCTCGGAGATGATGGTTATGTCAGCACCGGTGTCGATCTTCATGGATGCTCTTTGTCCATTGATCTTGAGAGGGATGTGGTAGTCAGTTGTAGCTACCGTATCCACACTTACGCAGTGAGCATTCTTGCTCTTCGAACGGCATGCTTCTGCTACGTGGCCTTTCTTGCCACAATTAGTGCACACAGAAAATCTGTGGTCGCACTTCTGTCGTAAGTGTCCCTTCTTTCCACAACTAGCACATGTCTGGTTGTTTCCTTGCGAGGGTCTCGTATTCTCAGATTTCTTCTGATGATTGTTCTTTCTTCTCTCGTTCACATAATTCACTTCTCGACGAGAATCAGTGATATTTCGTGAATCCTTCTTGAGCTGTGACAGATCATTGTAGTCAGATAACAGATCGTCCAGAGTACACTCTTTGCCTTTGTGTTTGGCAGTCTGCATCATCTTCATGTGAATGTCCGAGTATCGGGAGAGATCCAATGAGTGAAGGAACGTCAGGACCTTCCACTCATCGATCGATGCTTCGCTCACTTGAGCGTTCTCCACGGTCAGATTCACTCTTGCCGCGAGTACTCGTACATCATCGATGTTTTCCCTGCTCATTTTCAGATCCAACATCTTCCTTCTTCTATCAAAGATGGATGTATTGTCTCCGAATAGAGTCAACATCTTTTTCTTGACTTGATCGAGTGTCATGTCAGCCCATTTGGTCGGAGCGATAGCTTCAGTGAACGTTCTCTCTACTGCAGTGGAGACGTGTCTGATTAGGAGTCTGATTTTCTTCAGATCGTCCCATTGTTTCAGATCGATGAGGAATATGTCCTCATGTCTGCCCCACCATCTCTCAAAAGTACTTCCTTCTTCTGGACAGTACACGAATTCGTACATGCGCGTTTCGATAGCGCTGAGAGAGAGGCTCGACATTTCCGTCGAGTTTTCGGGTTTCTGATTCTGCAGTTGAGACTGGATAAGCCGCTCAATGAGAGCCTGGTTCTGCAGTTGGGCATTGACCAGTTGCTCCATTAGAGTCTGGTTACTTCCGATTGCCGATGGTGTTTCATCCTTATTCACCATTCTGACTCAGTGATTTGATTTCAAAATCAAAATTCGGGCAGCACCTTCGGTGCAACTGATGAAATTCACGAGTTCAGATTCAGATTTAACCAAGCGCGACTCTAGTGAGAAGCGTTCTGAGTGGTTACAGACAGAGCAGACAAGGAAAATACGTGAGAAAGGGAGAAATAAACCTCCAAAAAGTAATCCTGGTATTTAACCCGAGACTTTAATCCGATGGAAAATAGTCAAAGGAAAAAAACTTTTCGAAAATTCACTCACCTTTTAAATTCGAAATTCCTGAACGCCAAGTTGTTATGTCCTTGTCCTTGTTCCAATAAGCCTCTTGTTGTAACACACTTGATACGTGTTTATCGTGGAAGTTGAAGTCCAATAAATAACAGAAGAACGACGTGTAGCAAATCGCGAGAGAGAGAGAATCGACTGGTAAAAAGTAGGCCAGTCGAAATGATGAGAAATAGATTACGGTAGGTAAAGGCAAATCGTGGTGGGAGCCAAACTATATTTGAATAGATACGATAGTAGTAGTTCGGCAGGTCACACTAATAACTTGTGTGATTATTAATTATTTACATATTGTGTATATCATAAATATGACTATACAACAATGAGAATCGAAAGTATGGGAAAATTAATCAGTGAACAACGTCTCCCACGAATTCCCGCCTAAGAAATCTCTGTTCTATGCAATTTCTTCATCGGGACAATGAAATACAAATGTGTATGCGCTCTGAATAATCAGAATCGGCTCGATCGTTCTTGTCTCTTCAGCTCTGTTGTGTGCGTATCCACTGATGATCCGGTGTGAGCGTCGAAGGGGAGACGGAACAATCGAATTACTGCGATTCGGAATCGACCAATGAAGAAGAGAACGAAGAAGGCGTCCACTGAGGGGAAAATTGACGTGATGGAGAAGAGAACGTTGCCGAGAGGTCCGAGAGAGATTCCTGAAATGGAAAAAATGAATCAGTATCGATTCTATGCGTTAACAAAGCCGAGGTCAGCTTGACGGTGTAATTGACGTTGAGATTCAAATTGAAATCGCTCAAACGACCAACCGGATGCGACGGGGAAAACCAGAATCGTCGCTAGTGGAAGATACGAGAAGAGCACGGGGATGGCTGTCTGAAGAGAACAGATACTTGCTATTCATGATTTTCGATTCGAATCTCCCTTTTCCCTTTTCAATAGTATGAAACTTTTGATACTTTTGAATACCTGAATGAGTAGTGCGTGGAAGAGATCCAATTGCATCTTTCTCGTTTTTCCAGTGAAATGATTGTCAGTGGCCCTGCAGTTGATAATCTTGTCTATCTTTCAGCTGAGGAGTATTTTCTTTAGTTTTTCCATTTTTTTCTTTGATAGCACTTTCTATAATTTTCTTTCACCTGCACCCAATACTTAGATTCAATTACATGATCACTCCATTGATTCGCCAGATGCAGTATACAATGACGATGGCCGTGCCACCGAACAGGGACAGCAACATGAAAAGAGCGATGAGCGATGGAACATGAAGAACCATCTCTCCGTTCGTTGTTGGCCTCTGCAAATAGCAATAATTAATTCCAATGGATCTAATGAATAAGTCTCACCCAAACGGAGATAACAGCGAAGCCACTGTTTACGTCTTGTAGGTCTGCTCCGTAGAGTTCGAAGATCTCCGGTGGGACGAGAGCGCTGAAGCGGATTTGATGAAATCCGTATGGAAAAAAGAAAAGAGAATGGAAAAGAAGCAAAATGTACCGGGTTTCGTCGCTTGGAATGAAGGCGAAGATGCAAACTCCCATGAATCCGGCAATGTAGAGAATGTTGACGACTACTCCGAGGATGATCCAGTGTTTCGGCGACCAGTAGTCAGTGAAGGACCGCTTTATGCCACTGTAAATAATTACTGATTCGAGGGGAGAGAAGCTCCATAAATGGCTGACAATGAGACAGTTGTCGCTCTGTACACGTAGTGGTAGGCGAGAATCAGAAACGTCTGATAGTACGTGGCGATGAAGATGAGGCAGAAGATGGTGTCGAATGACTCTGAAGTGTTTCATAAAAGCCATTTCACAAGTTTCGAGTAACTCACGTCCGCCGATGACGATGCCTACATGGCGCGGGAAGAAGTACAGACCGCTCACCGTCAGATGACAAAGCTGAAAACTTGCGCTTCGTTTGTGCTAATGAAGGGAAACGTATACCGGTTGAAGAGCCGCATGGGCGAAGCTCGTGATGACGTCACAGACGGCGAAAACGGCCAGCAGATATCGATAGGGACCGACGGAGGTGGAGGGCGTCGTGAAGATGATGAATAGGAGAAGGGTGTTGGAGATGACGGACAACGTCGTCGTTGAGGCGACGGAGATGGAGTGGAAGGGCTCCTCGTACACCCATGCGTACAATGGAGTGACCATCGCACTGCTGACAAATGCTCTCGATGTCTAACAATTCAGAGGAGCTGTGAACATGAATAGTTTGCGTGGAACGACAGTGCACAGCGAAATAGAAATGGATCTGCCAGATTTTCTCCCTTCACAGTCGGAATAAATGACAAATGCACTCTCGAAGTCACGCCAATATTTCTCTCTCTTCACTAATCTTCAGATGGACTTTCTCAGATGATAAATGTAAGATCAACAAGGATTAAACGAGAAAACATCTCTACTTCTCTACATCAGATTCCTTCCGGTGCCCATAAAGATCAAACAACGCGGTCATTGCGAATGTGAAGCAAACTCAAAATATAGACAATGTGCGCTTTCAGTAAATGTGGTAGTGTATACTATCTAACGGCAAGTTGCTCTCGTGAGATTCCACCTACTCTCTTTATCTCTCTTGAAATGGTGTTCACTCACAAGGTGTGTGTGGGATGCATTATGGCCGCGCGAGATTCTCACATGAACTTGAGCTCGCATCATCATAATGCCGACTGTACACTTCGATGTCTTCGATTGGGACCATTTATATTTCACTTCAGCGGAAGAAAACATTGCAGGAGGTGTGTAGGAGGCAGATAGTATATGTGAATGAAAAATATTTTGAAGAGCAGCGTAATTCCGTTAAATTATACAGGAACAATAAGCTGCAAATGAAGTTGACGCCGCAACGAGGAGCATTCACAGCCATCGAGCTCTATTCAATAATGTTATGGTAAGTTGAAAATGATGCCAGCGTCGAATAATCAAAGATTTCACTGCAAGAGCTTCCAAGAACATGCTCCTTCATGGCAAGGAATGGATGGGATTTGAAATGCGGAAGTGATTTGTGAGAGAGTGCGACCTGATAGTCCCCTGTCTCCCCTCGTCTAGGGGACTTTGACAAAGTGCCGACTGAAAGACGGTATCTTGCTGTGAGAGTCACCAACATTCTTTCCTGTTGCTCCTTTTTAAACTTAAAAGTTCAACACATTTTAAAGAGAGATGTATCGCAATGTTTCACCAATTTCTAATTTTTGCCCTGTGCAGGATCCTTCCGAATCTGTTTGATTCTTACACAAACGACCTCATATATTGTGAGGAGACAGACACATTCTTCTACTTGGATGTCGCTTCAACTTCCTCCTCCATACAATTGAGTAGCCAGCTTACACGATGATACGACTCCTCGTGATCTGAATGGTGAATCTCTCTCATCTCCTTTCTCCAGGCTCACTAAGATCTTACGATTGAGGCACATCCCTACTAGATTGAATTTATAACAAAAATAAAGAAGGTTCCGAAGGTTGGCTGAGATTGTTAACCAATATCCTTAGTATGACCATTCAGACACACGATGAGACTAAGAATCCATTGAAGACAATAGATAGAACTGAGAGAAGCGCAGAACAAAAAATCGCGTGAGAAAATCTGCGCTCCCTACACTTTCTCACAAACGAGAAAGAGTAGATAAACACGCGCCGAACTTCCTCTCTAGTTGAGTGCGCTCGTGTCTTTTTCTTTCTCTTTCCCTCGCGTTTTGTCCATCTTTCCTTCGACATTTGGCTTGCGTTCAAACTCATATTATCAATTTCATAAATTTATTATGGTGCGTTAAATCTTTAATTTCAGCGATGACTCTCGTTCTTCTCATTGTCGGCGGTCTCACTGCGGCTCTTTGGTGGTATTTCTCTCTCGTTAGGAAGTATCCTCCCGGACCGCGACCACTTCCCTTCATTGGCAACATGCATCAGGTTCCTACTTGGATTTGTCTGCAAAATATCATGATTTATTCAAAATGTCGCGGCAAAAGGTAGGCCGTATACTATGCCGTGAACTATACTAGACGTCCGCAGAACTCTTTTATCATGGTGGTAAGGAAAGCCGAAGAGGGAGAACGCTCCCTCCTTTTATACACGTTCGGTGACTCAGACTCGTACAGTTGGGAGATGAGAAGAGATGGATGATTGTATACATGGTGGAATCACCACACTCCCGAGGACAGAAAGTGAGAATGTGGGGTGGAATGAGATGAACAAGTTCCTAGAGACAATTGAACGAACCTAGAATTCTTCCAAAAACGATTGATCAGTTTTGCGAGTGAAACTTGGAATCAAATCGAGAGTAAATAGGGACCTGAGCCGGGACTATGAACCTGGACGGACGCTGAGGTTGGGACCTATTCGAATGACGTGCGTGGAAGTGGCATTCCACCGTCGAGTCGCCTGCAGTGGGCGAGAAGCTGCCGTGACGTTGGCAGGATTAGAAGATAGGTTGTTCGGAGCATCTTCGATGCCTGGTCGCGTATGAGGGACACAGGGGAGTTCGAAGGGAAGGGGACGGCAAGGTTCTGATGTATCTTTCCGTAAAGGGATGGGAACTGTTCAGGGATGGGATCGGACGTTCAATGGGTGCGGAACAGGGGACGGAGGGGGCGTATCTGTCTCTAGTCGGATGGAGACAGACCTCCGGGCGGAAAAGCCGTTGCTGGAAACGGGTGGAAGAGCAAAAACCGCCGAGACTGCAGACGAACTAGGGGGGTTGGCTCGAATGGAGTGAGCCGCAGGAGAGCCTCGCCGGTTGGAAGAATGGAGCCGGTCGAGGGGAAGGGGAGACTCGAAAGGAGTGAGTCTTACTAACTGCGCGATGGACTAACGCAGGTTCGGTCCCTACCATGGTCGCCATGTCGCGGCAAAATAGGCCGTATACTTATGCCGTGAACTATACTAGACGTCCGCAGAACTCTTTTATCATGGTGGTAAGGAAAGCCAAAGAGGGAGAACGCTCCCTCCTTTTATACACGTTCGGTGACTCAGACTCGTACAGTTGGGAGATGAGAAGAGATGGATGATTGTATACATGGTGGAATCACCACACAAAAATTACAACTCGTATTGTTTGGTCAGGTGAATTTCGGGACGAAACCCTTCTGGAGGTTCGCAAAGCAGTTCGATGGCATCTACACTCTCTTTGCTCCCTTCCCACTCATTGAGCTGACTGATTACAATCTGATCAAGGAAGCGTACATCGAGAAAGGTACTTGGTCAAACCGTAATTGGTAGGAACTGGGAGCGCGTTCTGACATGATCGATCTGAGATGAGAGGCAATGCCATAATTGCAGGAGAAGACTTCGTCGATCGTCTCTCAGCGCCCGGAGCGGACGATGTCTTCAATTACATTGCGAATGGAGGAGTCATCCAATCGAGTGGAGCGGAATGGAGAGAGAACAGAAGAGCCGCACTTCACATACTCAGAGACTTCGGAATGGGCAAGAATGTGATGGAGGAACTGGCGAGTTTTTATTATTATGAAATATGCGTCTTGTAGTTTTCCGCATCAGAAAACGCAGGTGAGGATTGAAATCGAATTGACACTGACACATTCAATGCGCACTTTCTAAGCTTTCAATGCTTAGATTGCAGGTGAAGAACTCGATCACAGAGTATCTACAGTGCTTGAAGAACATTGAAAACAAGGAGAGTGTCAATATGCGATGGCCGCTACTGGTAAGCACAAATGTGACTACCCACTAAACTTGAAATTTTCAGCTGATGATCGCGAATATAATCAACGAGGTTCTCTTCGGCTATCGATACAAGTACGATGACTGTGAGAAATTGAAGAACTATGTCAACGATTTCTGCACGGTTTGAAATCTAACCAATTTATCTAGTTCATTCTGAAAATTATGTTTTAAAAAATACAGTTTAATATAGAAATAAAACAAATGAATTTGAGGTATTGAATGAGATCTCGAAAGCGAAGCTTCTCCCTCTCGGTCTCGCATTTCCCGCAATCCAACGAGTGCCCTTCCTCGGATATTATGCACTCACTATACACAAGGAGAGATGGCACAAGGTTTTATTCTCTCTTTAAATATGGTGAACATCTATCATGAATGTCTTATTTGAATGTCACACCCAAATTCCTGAAAGTACAGGAACAATGAATTCAGAATGAGTGGTGAGAAAGAAAACTGTTGTTCATTGACTTGTGAAAAAAGCAGAACATAATAGTCGCATAGAATTTTGCTTTTTGCAGACGTACGAATACGTGAAGGAAAACGATGAAATCGTACGATCCCGACAGTCCTCCGACGACTTTCGTCCATTCCTACGTTGAGAAGATGAAGACCAACGAGATTCTCACGTGAGCGACGAATCCCATTAGCGATTATGTGCTCCGAACGATGGCGATGTGTAGACGATGAGAAGAGTCCTCTCATTACCCTTTCGAATCGTCGCAAAACGGTTAACAATGAGAGGAGTCTGCCGCAATTTCATTACAATATGAGAGGAATCGCCAGAGAATTGACCACTCCGCGGCGGTAGAAATTTGTATCGCCAATCTTGCTGAAAAATTTAAGAAGGGTACTTTTTATGATGCTCTATCGAACTGCGTCGGCCGTTTTTGCATATCTCAACTCATTCTCGGATGGCGGTTGATCGGAGCGGTCGCACTAAGGGATTTCGCATGAAATCAGGCTCACAAGAATGGTCATAACTTTCTTCAAAATGAAGATTTTTACAATTCCAAAAGAGGGATAGATAGAAGAGAGCTCGATCAACATTTCATATACTGACGACATCATTCCTAGTGCACCGGCTGATGCGGGGCGGTCACTTTTCCGATAAAATGGCATAACTATCCAAAACGGAAGTATCCCAACAAGCGACTATGCGGCTTTTGTAGCACGTATATGTAGGTAGAAGATCTGAAAAAATCGTAGAGATCGAGAGGGGGAGAAAAAAAAAGCGCTGGTTTTAGTGCTGCCGACTGAGGTCTCACAGCCCAAAATACCCCATCCCAACGTGATATTTGCGGCTCACGAAGCCTAAATCTGTCAGAAATCATTAAAAAATGTTTTTTGATAAATTCGTTACGAAATTTCATCATTTTATTTCCCATTGTTCGTTATCTTGCATTGTTATTGTCGAAACAACAATAAGAGTTATCTTTGTGATTAATGCATTGTACCTGAGCCTGAATGCATTCCAAAATGATCCCAGAGTGAAATGAGAAGACTAAATAGCATGCATGATGATTATTCGGCTTCTCTGTTTCTCTTTTGCGCTGTGCAGATCAAAGAATACCGCGTGAATCATTGACCAGCGCGCGCGTTGCTTCGCACTGTCTTACCTCCGCACGCCATCTCCCCCTCCTCATTACACACACTCGTTTTGTAATTCGAGCCATCACCTTTCTGTCGTAAATATTTCAAAGAAAAGTTAACGCTGACACACAGAGTAATCATTTACTTCACCAAATCTGGCACACATTGCGGCACACATAGTTGAAAGAATACAATAGGGAAGAAAATTCAACAGAATTCAATTTCGCGGAATAATGGGAACTACACTGAATACAATGAGTAGGAATTGTTGAAACGAAAAGGAGGAAGTAATGATGAGTATTTCGGAAAAAAAGAGGACAGTCTTTCGGAAGGTCGATTATTAGTGGAAGAAGAAGACGGGAGAGTTAGAGAGTATCGAATCTCACTGTCTCTCAATGAAACTGTCACGATGTGACGATTTGTTGTATCTAACGGAACAATCGAATTTCCTAGCAACGAGAATGCCAATTACTATTACTACCACTACCACAATTCCTCCTCCAAGTAAGTTGAGTCGGTAATTGAAGATTTCACCATTGCTTGAAATGCGCTGTGCGGCGTGATATTTCAAGCCGAACGGTATCCAATGAGTAAGTTGACCCTGAAGATGAGAGAGGGGTCACTCTGGACGCAACGTTCTCACTAACCACATCTATTTTTATTACGGCTGTCTTTTTGGAAAGTCCGTGATAAGTTGTTCCTCCAATTGTGAATCGTTCTCCATGTGAGAGCATCAGCTTTGTAATTCCATCAAGATTCAGGTCGATATCCTTTGACACTCCATTCTCATTGAGCGTCGTAATCTTCTAAACGAAACAATAATTATTTTTTGTCTTAAAGAAATTGACGTACAAAGATATCGACCGTGACGATTATGAAATAATGGCCGATTGGTCGGACGATCGGCTTTCCCGGAACAACGGGAACAATTATCCTCTCACAGTTCGTTTTGTAATTATAGATGGAACATGCATCAGTAGAAACTGCATCCATTTTCTCGCAAATTCGACCGCCTCCATACTGTAAAAAATTATGATTACTATTCTCAAATCACTGAGATTTGATCGAAGACTATTGGAAAACTGAGCGTTCGTGGACTAGTAATTGAAATTGATTATCAGGAAACACAACAAAAAATCGAAGAACATTAATGAAACAATCTCAAAAACTCTTACTGCGTCTTGGCAATTTTCCACGTTGACTTCGGACATATCTTCCTTTAGGAAGACTTTTCGAGGGAGATGATGGTAGACGTAAGCAGTCCTATCGTTGACGAAACTTCCAGAGTCAGCGATCTGTAGAGAGAACGAGTTAAAATATTACTAGATAGATATGCATACTAGAAATATGTTTCCTCGTGTATGTCCATTCGGGTCAGCGTAAGTTGCTGACGTGATTATCGAAGTACCATTGCATTCTTGGGCATGAAAGCTCACTCGATCTCTGACCTCATAAAGATCTTATCTTATCGTGAAAGAATTTCTTCTGGAACTGAAGCAGATGGGCATCAATCGAGTAATGGTCCGCTCGGACTGTGCCGGCAAGTTTTCGGAATAAATATGAAAACTCGGAACATTAAGTTTACAGGCTGTTACCGGAATGCACCACTGATCTGCTCACTGATGAATCTACAGAATGAAACGGGAGTGGATATTGATGGATTATTATTTTGTGAAGCACAGGCAGGGAAGGGGCCCTGTGATAGAGGTATTTTCAGTGTTGAATTGAATGTCAATGAAGTTTGTATTCAAAGGATCCGCGCTTGTTAAACGTCAAGCACGCGATCATGTGACTACAACTAGAGGGAAGATCGAGACAAAGGAACAGTTCTTTAACGCTCTCGTGACTGGCAAATTGCTCAATGCTGTGAGTGTTCATCTATGCTCCATCTCGGATGTGAAAGAAGTGAAGTCAAGCATACTGAACATCACTTCCTATTCTTCCTTCGAATTCGAGGTAACTAACGCATTCGAATTTTGCCTTTTTGATATCCTATCGATGTAGCAAATGAGAAAGAAAAACCATATTAGTCGTTCAAACAATTACCCAAAAGAAAACTATTTTATCAGGCTAATGGAATCCGTCTTCGAAGACATCGTTCGATCGGAGAAGGTCTGCTTTTCGACCATACTCGACTAACTCCTTGCGAAGGACGATTGGAGATTAATCGATCGGGTGGACATACTGTGGATACTGATGATCTCTTCTGGTTCACAAAAACCTCTCATCGTTCTCGAGAACCTGCCAAACCCACCACAGTTTCCCCAGTTGTTTCATCCGGTATCCTCTGTTGTCCGGAGGAGAATTGCAGTTCCGAGTTTCGTTCTTTCCATATGCTCCAGAGGCATATCTTCACTGATAAGCATAAGTACGAGCTTGAACGGAAGACAATGCATGACCTCGTCACGGAAATGGCATCGAGATCTCTCGATACAACATTGACCTCAGTCTCACTGACACATGCCATCTCAAGTTCTGTTCATTCTCATCTTTCCGATCTCAAGAAGGGATGGGCACTCCGAGAAACGAAGAAGCGAAATTCCTTGGACAAGCCAGCAAGAGATCTAATTCGTCAGTTCTTCGCAGAGAAACGGGATGCCAAGCTAAAGGTCAATCCTCATGAGGCCGAGAGGTTCATGAAGAATGCGAGGGGAAATGGAGGAGAGCTGTTGATTTCTCCGAGAAACAGACTCTCTATCACTCAAATCAAGTCTCTCATAAGGGGATTGTTGAAAAATGAAGGTTCATCTGCATCGGCGAAGAAGGAAAAGAAAAAAGCCATTCCCATTGCCATGAATGAATCATCGGATGAGTCGACTGATGAAGAAGAGAGTGACGACGAAGAAGCAGTGAGAACCCTCATTCTCAGCCATAAGAAGGATATTTTCTTGAATGATGACAGCTCTGCTGATGAAGATGAGCCGTGTAAGAAGAGAGGCCGTTGCGCAAAATGAAAGCGTATTTGTGCGATTCTATCCAATTGTATTGTGTCGTGTAATCTGTTTTTGCGAAGTAAATAATTTCTTTTTGTGTGCATTATCGTCCGCTCATCTGAGAATCTTCTATCTTCTCATCTTCTCATCTTTGAAATATGCAAAAAGTACTACAATGACTGTATATTGAGAGAAGGTGCGATAGTGCTGGAGGGATAGTGCGGAAATGAGATAGAAAAGAGGAATGAGGAATACATGATTCACGCGGTATTCTTTGATCTGCACAGCGCAAAAGAGAGACAGAGAAGCCGAATAATCATCATGCATGCTATTTAGTCTTCTCATTTCACTCTGGGATCATTTTGGAATGCATTCAGGCTCAGGTACAATGCATTAATCACAAAGATAACTCTTATTGTTGTTTCGACAATAACAATGCAAGATAACGAACAATGGGAAATAAAATGATGAAATTTCGTAACGAATTTATCAAAAAAACATTTTTTAATGATTTCTGACAGATTTAGGCTTCGTGAGCCGCAAATATCACGTTGGGATGGGGTATTTTGGGCTGTGAGACCTCAGTCGGCAGCACTAAAACCAGCGCTTTTTTTTTCCCCCCTCTCGATCTCTACGATTTTTTCAGATCTTCTACCTACATATACGTGCTACAAAAGCCGCATAGTCGCTTGTTGGGATACTTCCGTTTTGGATAGTTATGCCATTTTATCGGAAAAGTGACCGCCCCGCATCAGCCGGTGCACTAGGAATGATGTCGTCAGTATATGAAATGTTGATCGAGCTCTCCTCTATCGATCGCTTCTTTGGAAATGTGAATATCTTCATTTTGAACAAAGTTATGACCATTCTTGTGAGCCTGATTACATGTAAAATCCCTTAGTGCGACCGCTCCGATCAACCGCCATCCGAGAATGAGTTGAGATATGCAAAAACGGCCGACGCAGTTCGATAGAGCATCATAAAAAGTACTTCCTCTGAACTTTTCAGCTAGGCAAAATTTTCTACCGCCGCCGACCCCCCTTGAATGGTCGATTTTCTGGCGATTCCTCTCATATAGTCTTTCAGCGAGGACCAATTGATCGCAACGAGTGCCGATTTCTACTTTGCCGGTATGGAAACGACGTCGAACACGTTGCGATGGGCAGTGCTCTATCTGGCCAAGCACCAGCATGTTCAGGTCCTTTCCTGGCTCGAATTGAATGCATGAAAATCGGTTAATTCAGGACAAACTTCGTAATGAAATTTTCAATGTGATTGGCACGGATAGATTACCGTCACTGGCCGACAAACCCAAGGTTTCGACCATGTCCACTAGCGTTGCATGTTCGGTGTCCGAGAATATCGTTATCTCTTTTCTCTAGACTCACTCACTCGCGCGCGGTGCTATCTAAATTTAACCGAGAGGGGTAACCACGATACCGAGCGCGCAACCCTAATTTCCGATATTTTCATAGTGTGTATGTTGCAGATGGTGTACGCACAGGCGTGCATTCACGAGTTGCAACGATGCGCCAACGTACTGCGCATTAATCTGCTGCGGTGCACGAAAAGAGATGTGACCATTGGAGTGAGTCTTCTGTAGTATTCCGTAAGCCTTGCCCTTCTTCTCCCATCAACTTTCCCTTCCTTGAAAATGAAGGAATCTCACGAAACCACAACAAATACTCTAAGAAGAAGATTTTAATGGTTGTGCAAAATATCGTGAGTTTGAAATGCTCAGCAAACCCAATACACTGGTTAGCGAGCTATCGATTCCTCAAGAGAAGGGAAGAGGGCAGGAGGGCAAGGTCGAAGACTAGCCTCCTTGCGGCCTCTTACTCTCTCCTCTAGCGCAAACGTTCGTCAAACGAGAGATACGTGCCGATTGGATAATAATCTCTCGATAAGTTCTACTAATGGTCAATATTGTGTTGAGGGACACGCGATCCCAGCGGGGGCGGCCATTCACGCGGATATTCACTATGTGCTCGCGAACGATCCTCTCTTTGTCAATCCAGAAGAGTTCAATCCGGAGAGATACATTACCGAGGACGGAAAGAGTATCAGAAAGGTCAACAATTGATTGCTGCTAGTCGTTCACGATTACTAAATTAGTTATACTGAACGTTACTGAACGTTTAAGTTTTAGGAGGTACTTGATCGCACGCTTGTCTTCTCCCTCGGAAAGAGAGCTTGCGCCGGCGAGGGTGAGGAATCTAACAATTCCATTTTAATTCTAGCTTATGTTCTTCATTCCAGCAACAATAAAGCGATAGTATACTCACAGGTCTCGCGCGCGTCGAACTCTTCCTCTGTCTGCTCGCGACAATTCAGCACTATCGCATCTATCCAACGGACGAACCAATCGACCTGGTTCCTATCCCACAAAACTTCTCCGTTCCGAGAGAGCAGAATGTCCGACTTGTTCCAGTTTGAGCAATGTGCAATGTGCAATAAACAGCTTTATTTCTTCCATTGTGGTTTATACCATTCGGCCAGCTGTTGGAAGGGCATGCACCTGAAAGAAAAAAAGATATTTTTTTATGAATCATAGATTGAAAACCCACTCGTTGTCCATGTAGAAGTTCTTGAGACGGGATTTCTGGGTGGTCGAGAGACCTCCAATCACCTTGTCGCCAGTCTGACAATTGTTTCCTTTATTGAGACTATTTGTAAACTCACCGATTCGAGATAGAGAGCAGAATTAATTGCGATGGAAAGTATGAAATCGCTCTCGTTGCTCACTCTCTGTCGCATCTGCGCCGTGCACTCAGCTGTAAGAATACCATTATTGCACTTTTTTTTATTAATATCATACTCAAAATAGAGATGCAATAAGAAAGTGATTGATAATACCCATCATCTGTCTGGTGATCTGTGTGTCTGCAGCTAAAAGATGAAGAAAATACGCGAAGAGGGACACCTTTCCGAGCATTCTATACAATTTTATTGAAAGCGAACAACCATAAATCGAACTAACTTCGTTTGCTTTACTTCTCTGTATATTTTATACGCTCAGCGTGAAATGCAAAACAAGTGAGCAAAGTTTGTATCGTAAAATAGCAGTGAGTTATGCGAAGCCATCAGTATGCATTTTTTTTGCAAAACGATCAGATAAAAAATGTTTGTGCAAGTAAATGTTTTTTTACTAGAGCAGAGATTTCAAGGATGATTCTTTGTTTCGAAGGAGCGCAAAGAACGACTTTCGAGAAGTGTTAAATATTACTGGATAAAACAATACAATTTATTATTATTAGTTTATCCTTGAATCAACAAAAAAACGAATCAGCTGATCTATTTACGGATTCCACTGGGCCAGCTCTTGGAAGGGCAGACACCTGCAAAACACACTTTTTTACCGATGACCCGATTCATTAACTGTTTGGATACGCAAGATTCTAGTCTAGAGTGACACACTCATCGTTCATGTAGAAGTTCTTGAGGCGGGATTTTTCACTGGTCGAGAGGCTGCCGATGACGGCATCACCAGTCTAAAATATGATGATAAATGATGAATAACGTTTTTTTAAAGATGTTTCTACTTACGGATTCAAAAAATAGTGCAGAGTTAATTGCAAAATTGAGTATGAAATCGCTCTCGTTGCTCACTCTCTGTCGCATCTGCGCAGTGCACTCAGCTGTAAGAACAATGGAAATTGTTAACAACACAATTTAAGAGTCATTTGTGATCTGGATCATTCAAACAATGATCTCGTCTCTTCATTTTGCTTCATCTCTGGTCAATCAAACAAGAGAGAGTTGCGGAATGAGAGAGACAAATCATCATTTGTTCATTCGAGTTCATTCATTCTGACTTGAGCTCGAGTGTGTTCTATATGCGAAGAATGCTACTGTTCTGAATCGTACAACGAGAAAAAAAGGCGATAAATATAGTACCCATCTGTTTCCTGGTGATTTGAGTGGCAGCATCTATCAGAAACAGAATGCAGGCTCCGATTACGAATTTCACAAGCATTTGAAAATATTGCAAATTTCTGGAAACGGAAACAGCAAACATATTTTCCTTTTTATTATTTTTCTACTGGGAGATCTGCACAAAATAATCCAACAGGTGAGCAAAATAAGCGAGAAAAAGAGATTATTATAATTCTTTCATGCAGAAAAATAGTGGTAAATGGAATGATGCTCATGCAATGACGATTCCACTTTTGCAAATAATCACTGTGAAGTAGAGGTAGCATTGTATTCTGACAATCATTGCTGTGTTTATCCAATGTTTGAGGTTTCACAGATGAAATTATTTATTCTTTGCACTATTTTTTATTACTTTGCATTTGATGAACTTTATTCGACAAGCGCTTGGAATGGTACGCATCTGAAAAATTGCGACGTTTTTTCTTGAAATAAAGTACCGATTCTCGAGGTATTCACGGCACCCACTCATCGTTCATGTAGAAGTTCTTCAGACGATATTTTTGATTCGGAGAGAGGCTGCCAATGACTGTCGCGCCAGTCTAAAAGAATTCCAAGGGAAGATATGCACATAACAATATTTTGAGACTTACAAAGTGAAGGAACAGTGCCGCATATATTGCGAGACTAAGTGGCAAATCGGTCTCGTTGCCTATTCTCACTCTCATCTGCTGCACACACTGACCTGTAATATCAGCCTTAATGGAAGAAAAACTTGATAGTCTAACCTTCCTGTTCCCTAGTGATTGGGCTGGAAGGCACGAAAAGATGAAGAAGACACGTAACGAAAAGGATTTTCCTTACCATTTTTTCCTTGCTGCTGGAATTTTTTAAGAGGCGAAAGCAAACCAACAAAGAGTGAAATAATTTGGATAATTCCATTTTATACGAGTTGACAGCAGAACGATGCAAGTGAGCAAAACAAGGATGAACTGATTACCATAAATGTAGTACGAATTTTTAGGCAATCGTGCGTGCGTGGCATTGCTTGCTATTATAATAATAGCAGTGATGAGAGAACTAATCAATCAATCCAATTCCAAAGAGTTTTTCCAATTATTCCAAGCATTATTCCAAAACTGATCCTCAGACTGTCTGACAATGTTGAATAAGACTTTCACTCTCTCATTATCGAATAAAATAATAATAAATTTTTATTCTATTTCTTTTTATTTGTACAAGTTGCTACACAAGGTTTGTACAAGGTTCTTTTAGTTTCGAACATATATTATTCTTTATTCCCAGACTAGCATTCCCCTATGGCGTTCAGTAGAGTTGCTGTTGAAATGGCAGACATCTGCAATTGATATACGCATTGGCTGTAATCGATGAACTCGGCCCTGTGAGCTAAAGTAATGAAACGATACGCATGATGTGTCTTACGCGTCCGTGAAATAGTAATTCTTGAGGCGATCTTTTCTTGCTTGTGAGAGATTGTCGACCACAGCCTCGCCAGTCTGGAATATGTATTTTAAAATAGAATCTGATATCATGATATTAATCAAATCTGGTCTAATGGTAAGAACCGTTTTTTGAAAACAATTGCATAAACGAAAATAGCCACCGATAGAAGAGTGAGTCCAGTCATAACTCCGAATCGCAGTGTGAGATCGGTCTCCGATTGAACTCTCGTTGTCATTTGCTGCTTACACTTGTCTGCAATCATCGAAACCGAGAATAAATAAACACAAATTCAAAATATTGCAGGAATAGTTATATTTGCTTACCCATTTGTTGTCTGGTGTTCTGAGCGTATGCGATGACAAGTAGGAGAGATATTAAGGCTACTTCTTTTGCGAACATTCCAGTTTTTTTTGTTGGAAAATGAAGAACTATCAGAGGTGCACATCATTTTATTCAAGTTACCAACTGCAGTCTGCACAGTTTATGCTAATTTCAGGCTCGGTATCAACAACATCGTGCAGAAAAATTCGCACCCTTGTTCACACATTGCAAAGATTTTTTGATGAGGGGTAAACAAAATGTGCAAATATGTGCAAGTGCTTTTGCGTATACGTTTGCCTCTATCTACAGCATTAGAATTACAGTTGATTGTTTGATTCCAACTCGAGGAGTTGTAGAAAAGGATCTATTCCTTTGTCGCTCCATTTGACTTCCGAAGAACAGTGTGCGCATTATTCTGAAAACAATCACATTTTTATGAGCAATGCAAATATCTTTCTTGCTGTATGAACCACTGTATTGCTTGCGCCGACGCATGACGCAATAAGTCCATTAATGTTCAGCATATTGATAGCAAACCTCCGTTGATAGTCAGGTGTCAAAGTGATGTCAACAAAAGGATTGAATAGCGTTCCAAATGCCATTAAACAGCTAAGAATAGGCGAGATAATTGAGGCGTCCACTCTAACTGAACCCAATCGACAATAAAATGCAAAGATAGTAATATTTACACAGTATCGTTGTGTTGATTACCAGTGCGGGCATGAACAAGAATATGAATGAAAAACATGCCTGACAGTGATATTTACATCATGGAAAATAGGACAATAAAAAAGGTACTTGAAAGCTTCTCGCTCGAAGCAGTCGATTGTTCATCTCCCTAAGTCTCCTTGATACAGTGTGCCTTGAAATGTGAAAATATGTAGCCACTCCGCAGGCCTAAACATCTTTCATTGAAGCAGCGCAGATGGGTAAATTTACCAGCATTATTAATAGCTGGGAGCTTTGAAATCCAATTACCAGCAGAAACATTGATTGATGAACGAAAAGGCTTTCAAAAATTAAATGCTGAAAAAACAGTGTTTCTTTTGTCTGTTGGTGTAAGTGTTGTAAGACATACTTCGTAAGTACTAATGAAATAATAATCATTGAAGAAGTCAATGTCGTACATTGAGGAACAAGCCGCGTAGGCGATAGTTCTGACGAGTTGCTTTATTCTCGAAGTTTCAAGTGCCGAAGCTGGAATCGGCTAACTACACACCTGGTATCATCTGTTGGAGATAGAAGTAGAATCGGTGGGAGATATCCACTCATAACACCAGTCAGTATAACAGAGTAGATCAAGATGTGGTTCGTCAAGTAGTTTCTAATCCAGCCTCTGAAATTCAACTTTATTAGTGCTAGAAAACGGTTGGTCGAAAGAATTAACCGATAGAAAATGGCAACTGACCCTCGAACAGCAGCGTATCGCGCTCCAAAATTGGAGCTGAGCATCATAAATTGTAAGTTGATAGCTGCAGCGAACGAAAGAAATGCGGTGGTACCAGAGGACCGAGCGGAGAATAGCACAAATGTCGTTCCATTCACGTAGTAAACCTTAATGGGCCAACTTCGTCTATTTCCAGTAAAATTTGAAAATACATTTGCTGACCACAGTTGAGTTGCGGCAAAGAAAAGGCTTGCGAACGCGCCAACGTAATATTGTGATCGGAAGATGCCGAGATTGTCAGGCGGACAAATGATGATTAGAATGACGAAGAGACCGTTGACGAGCGTGGAAAGACTGCCGACGTAGTTGGTTATTGTAAGATGAATATCCATTAATCTCTGAATGTGCTAGAGGAGGCTGATTCCGTTTCAGAAGCGAATATAACAAGATTTGAAATCGAATTATCCCTTTGAACTGTTGATCATTATGCGCGCCCTTAACGGGAAAACACGTATATTGTATAGAAAGGGCTCTGTATGCGCACTCAGAATGTGGTGGTTAGCGAAAGCAAGTGCGCTCGCGTTAATTACAGGAAACAAGAACTCGTCCAAGTTCAATTGCTAGGAAATAACACGAAATGTTACGCCTACTTTGTCTCAGGGAAATCGGGAGAGCACGAATAATAATAAGCTGAGAAATGGAGTCTCGAAAAACGAATACGATACTTTGTGATTGGGATAAAACAAATAAAGTCACAGTTTACCTTGACACCAGTTTACCCAGTTTACTTTGATGGAATCAATATTTATCGTTAGGAGTGTTAGAGAGATAGATTAGAAAGACATGTAATTTGTTGGGGCTCAATAATTTAGTGGTGACGGAAGAATGCCTTGGCCTTGGACTTGATGGTGGAGTGGAAGCACTGCTTCATCTCGTCGAATTTGCCGAAGCAAGGAGCGTAAGTGTAGTCGATGGGAGTGAACTTGTCGGGAACTTGATCGCAGAACACGAGACACTTGTCGCCAGCAGTCGTATCGGTGACGCCCTGAACGAGTCAAGTCAAGGATTGGAGTTTTGATGGCATCGCAATCTTGAAGGCAAGGGGAAGGATAAGAAGGAGAAGGAGGGTGTAAAGTGGAGAACGAGGGTTGCCCCTTCTCTCATCGGAACAGCGATGCTATCGTCTTCGCCATATAGATGGCATCCCTATTGGATACGATAGGATGCAATAGTGGTTCTCGCTCTCGGACTCACTCTGGCCTGACAGCAAGTGGAGTGATCTCTTCCTTGGGCGGCGCAGAAATGCATCTCTGACAGCGAATCAAGAGGGCACGCATCGACTCCGATGAGCATCTTCTGGAGAAGATCCTGATTGTACGACTCGAAGTTGCAGTGGGCCTGTAATACGATAGAGTTACTTTAGATCGCGGCAACATCCAAATTTGATATAACCCCTATACCTGGCAAGCAGCGGACAGTCCACGGCCGGCGCAGCATCTCTGGAAGTGGGTGTTGGGGTCCTGCGCCTCCTTGAGGGAAATGTCTGCGGGCGGCTTGGGGTTGGCCCACAGGGAGAGTCCCTCGACGTATCCGAAGTCCTCGTCGACCGGATTGTCGCCGTCCAACTTCAGTACACCACGTGCCTGAGAACAGTTTTGAGAGTGAATATCTACGAAAGTAAGCGAAAGTGACTGACCTTAGCCTTGCATCCGCAGCCTCCACCGGAAGGCTTACTGCTGCATCCGAAGACTGCGGCGACTCCAACGAGTGCGATGAGAAGGATGGAACGGTTCATGATGAACTGATTGTTGGTTTCTTCCCCCAGAGGGGCTGTCTTTTATACCAGATCAACGACAGTCAGTACCACGACGAGCCAAGTGAGATAATGGGCCGAAACAGTAATTACCTGACTAGGCAGTCTAGTTAGTCCGCAATCACCTAATTGCTGGAGGGCCCAAACCGCGGTGTAATTAGTGAGGTGTTCTTCGCAGATAGAAAGATGTGACACAAATATCGATTTTTATGCAGAAATCAACAATATTTACAATTTCATCACGCAGTCATTCACTCTTGATTTCCTCCTCAATAGGGCAAACGAAGTTGGCGAAAACTCGAATTCCTTCAGGATTCTCTACTGCGACGTGTCCGTTTTTGTAGACGAACAGACCCATGACGTGTTTCACCTGAAATGAATAATGAATTGCGTTCGCTACTTTTAATCCGCCTCTTTTTATTCACGCTTTCATTTTCTTATGGATTGTGTAATAGATATCTTAATTTTAATAGATATCTTAAGTTTTATTATAAAGACCGTCCGATTTTTTTTCGTTTAAATTGAGTTTTTGCACCTAATCGTTTCATGCTAGATACTCACCGTCAGATATCCCATGAGAATGCCGTATACGATACCGACGAGAATGTCACTCGGATGATGGAAGTTATCCACCAATCTCGTATACGACACCGCCAGACCAACGATCACCAGCGCAATCTGAGTCACAAATTGTTGTGGTTGTCAACATGTTGTATTCCGCAGACAGGTTCTTGAACTTTTGATGTCTGCGTTTGATGTGTTAGTGCGATAGTGAAAGAATCAATAGGAACCTGCAGCTTGGGCAGCCATCGCGGGTGAATGTTACGTGTGGCGAGCCGCGATTTCAGGTACGTCTGAGTGAGCGATTCATGATGATTTTCCGAATATTCGTACCGAGAGGAAGACAGCAAAGTAGAATGAAGAAGCGGAATGGCCAGAGAAGAAGGACATTCTCGATTCCAGGATATAATGATCGTGCTTGTATTCGGTGTAGTTCGTAATGTATCTCGATCGTGTTTGCAATGGGTGTAGTTCGTAAGGTGTACAGGTGAAGTTCGTAATGTATCTGAAAATGTATGTTTACACGTTTCCCCCGTTTTAGTTAGGTCTTCGTGTGCCTTGGATACTGGGTTGACCTTTATCTTTGCCCCAGTTTTGGACGTGAACTCACTGGTTCGGCGTCGTGCAGACATATCCCGGAGTTGGCTGGCAAACATCCATGAAATGCGGTCGAAGTCGACCCACAAAGTACTTGGGAATCTGCAAATGCACATTCTCAATGACCTTTTCAATGAATGACTCACCTGAGTGAAAATGATCTGCAGAACAAAGCCAAAGTGGTAAAATCCTACAATTTCATTGAATATAGGATTTATACCGTAATGAGATGTTACCATAAAATTTAGCAATGTTCACGACGAAAGAGGGAACGTGGAATCTGTACCATCGATAGTGCATCATCGACTCGGCAGTGCTGCCAAGGTACAAGTATGATTCGCAGATGTAAATCTTAAAAATTGAATCATCATTGTAAAAGTAGGAAAACGAGAGGAACGAACAGTTAGGAAGCTAAGCGATATTGTAAACCAGAATAGATCTTTTGCGAGGACGGAATTCGGTTTTGTCTCCATCCGCAGCGATTCATCGTCGCAATAGAATCCACGCTGGTATGGACCGATCTTTTCCGGAATAATGAAGCATAACAATCCTGGAAATCCTTTGTCTTTGAAATAATGATAATTCTTGACTTACCAATTGAGTAAAGCGCGACAAAGTTGATGAGTGCACCGAGGACACTGATCTGACGCGCTTTCTGCATGCTTTTTTGCAATAGCGAATGGTCCTGTCCCCTTGCGTCTATATCTCTTCGAATTTGGTTGCCGTAGTTTGTATCTAGACACCTCAGGAATTCTGGACAACACCCCGATCACAGATCGGTCTTTCTTCCTTTTTCGGTCGCTCTTATCTGAACCCTTCCCCGTTGATTCGATGGCACTTTGATTACTCACAAGATCGCGATCGAATGAGCCTAAGAGAGATCAAAAGTGTAGCTGACACGGTCAATCTGTGGGAATGTGCGTGAGGAATGCATGATACGAATTATACAATTATGACGCCGCTTCATGCCAAATGATTGAATGCAAATGGAATGTAAAACTCCACAACAGAAAATCACTAAAATAAAGTAAATTAATTGTGCGATAAAATAACAACATACAACACTTACCATAATGATACAGTACAATCCAGCGGATAATTTCAATTTCAAATTGATCTGTAGAATTTTGATTACAGCTTTACCTTGTTTCTGAAATTAAACTGATTTGATTTGCGATTAATTCTAACAATAGGCGAGTCACGTCGCTGTAGGAATAGGAAGTTCCTACACACGCGTATTTTGAAATGCCACTAACACACGTTCCGAGTCAAAATAGATTGCAATCGGAGTATCTAACCGAACAATCGCCGAATATACGGCGCAAAACACGTAAGTGTTCCTAGACACTGACGTATTCAAAAGATGTTGTTTCAGTTGTGACACTTCCCTTTTTCCGATGCTCTCGCTTGCTGGGTTTGTCATTCTGCTGGTCAGCGCGAGAGCTGAGTTGCAGCAGCGTCAGTGTCTCTGCACGGAGGTCGATCGATGCAGGGCCACCGCTGAGCAGGCCATCGAACACTGCGCCGATAAGTACGTGGATCGGAATCGTTCATGGCTCTTGCATCTGAAATTGAATGCGACGAGAGATCTTACAATCTCTCATCGCATTTAATTTCAGATGCAAGAGCCACGCTCTCAAGCTGGGAGTCTCCGTACCTGCAGCACGTCAGTGTGTTCTCGATCAACGCCCTCGAATCGAGAAAGCAGTTGCGTGTGTGAAGGAAAGCTTCGGCCAAGTGTGCGTCCGCCGTTCCCAATGTCCACAAAACGGAACGTGTGTGTTTAGATGTGCTCCTACAGCTGGTGCGATGGTCACTCGCCGATACCCGGAGACGATGCAGCTTGCGGCGTTTCGTGAAGTGACCAGCATGCTCAACAAGGCAGGCCTACTCACCCAAGCTACGTCCCTCATTTCGGTACTGTCTGACTGTTTTTTTGCGAAAAAATGTTCTCAGGCAGCGAGGGGCGCGGCAGCGTGCGCGATGAAGTGTGGAAAGGAGCATCCTTGCTACAAACTCGCCTGCAGCCTCGCACTTCCCTCTGATAACGATGTATGATTTGCGCTACTCAGTTTAAAAAAGTCTAACAAGGCAAATGGACAAAATTTTTGCACAGATTGTGTCGACCGTCAAACGGTGTGCCATCCAGTCCGGATTCACCACTCCCGTGGCCAAGGAGATTTGCGCGTGTCTCGTGGGCGCCGGATTGAAGCAGATATCCACGTTCTGCCCGAAACTCGACATTTCATGAAATGAACATTTCAAATTAATTTTCCTATCAATTTTCATTACTTCATAAATACATTCTTTTTTTTACATTTTCGACCGTTATCATCTTTTATTTTTTAAGTACACATAATTATTAAAAATGAAATGTAGACTATTGATATTTGATTTGGTAAATATTTGATAGAAACCGGAATCAGCAAACGTATCATGGACATTCTGTATCATGGAGGCACGAACGCACAGCGGAACAGTGAATTTTTTAATTTTGCGACTTTCCGCTGACGTATAACTAGTGACACAAATGAATCGCTAAATATTTTTTTATGAAATCTCTTCGGCGCCTGTCTCAGTGCCGTTTCTGTTCTTCTACCCTCGCTGACTTGATATCTGTTCTGCTCAGTAATGTACGAGGCCAACACATTTTACAACAATTATTTATCACATTTCGGATCAAGAATCTTGTTTAGCGTCTATGACAAACGCTTTTGCTTTCTCAGGATGCCGATCACATATCGCCGTTCATCCGTGTGTGTTGGAGATGCGGGCTCGGAAGGAATCTTCTGGCTCGCACTAATGTCTATGTGCCTCACCAGGTTAGAATCTCGCAGTCTTTGCAATAGTAAAGGGATTCCTTCAGATGGATCTGCAATTATATGAATTTACTAAAAAAATTGCATACAGTTTAAGAAATTTAAAAAAAATTGCAAGTTTGTGGGAGACTGATAACATACATTTTTGTTTCGATTCCTTTGTTCGCATATTGCCAGAATATTATCGAGTTTCTCTCGTTATGGAGCTGATGTATGCAGCTGCAATCACGAATTGAATAATTAATTTCGTTTAAAAACGTAAAAAATAACGAATTCGCGAGTATTCAAGAGATAACCAAACTGGCACAAACAGCGCCTGAGTAACAGATACAATTCGCGTTATGATTAATGGGATACTATTCGGTATGAGTAAGATGGAATGAGAAATACTGGAGAACGCGCAGTATAAAATTGAATAGAGAGAGAAAGCAGTTCCACCCTTCTAGCGAGTGGACAGTCACATGTTATTCCCATCTGTCACTCGCTCTCTTTCTCTCCCGTCTCTTAGCAAGCACACACTCTCATCTCTAGACTAACTGGATCTCGATTACCAGATCTCTACTCAATACTAATGACCAGATGACTAGATGGTGATCGATTGTTGGAAAAGTTTCATCACTTGTTATCGCTCTTTCCGATTTGTGCAACAAAGCCAATATTCTTTGGTCAGATAGCACTGTAACTTTTTGATCGCTAATCCGCCTTTTTTTCGTGAGATTTTCGTCTTGAATCACATTACCGAACACACTTAAACCACTATTAAAACACCTCTTATGTTAGAAAGCATGTGCGATCTATTTATTGCAAACAGCGCCAATGTGACTATGAGTAAGAGCAGGAGTAGACAGCTGTTTCGGATGTTTTTATGGCAAGAATCGCTTTTCATGGAAATTAATTGCAAAGAAATATTCCGCAAAAGGGAACAGACATACACTGTACTCTAGTGCTAATAAGTGAAAAGAGAGAGGATGTGATTCTGCTATAGCAAAAGTGACCCGTAGCGGACACTCTCTTTTTCTCTGCTGGTCTCTCCGTTCACTTCGTCAATCTCTCGTCTTCTCTAACCGCCTCCTACTACAGACGAGGAATCTTCGAAATTGTCCGAAAATTGACTTGGACGAGGAAAAAAAGACAACAGTTGCCGTAGATAACTGTGATAACTCGATCATCAATACAATAATATCATCCGTTGATTTCCCTCGAGGGCGCGTGATCTTTACTATCCCAATAAAATCATAATGATCGGTCGTCTGATCTTATCATCGACCAAGATGAAGTGTGCGAAAGTGTGACGTGAGCACTGAATAGTGATTCTTTGATCGCAATGTTAGAGTGCGTGACTAAGTCGGAAGTTAGAGAGGCCAATAGGTGAAGAGGATGAGAGATAGAGACGGAACCATCGGCGACACATTGATCCCATCGGAGATGGAGGAAAAGATTTGTCTCGTATGTTCCGTTCCAATCACATTCACGCGTCTGGGCCTCGAAGTTTGCCGGTATGCTTCTGTTTTCATTTATTTATTATACGATTCTTCTCGATTAGTCCCTCAAATACTATTGAGCACAGCAATGAGATATCATTCGAACCCCCCTGCTTTGCTTGATTCCTTCGTTCAATCTAATTTGTATCAGAGCTTGCGCGTCATTCTTCATACGAACAACTCTCGCTGGTCGATCGTACACTTGCAGAAAGGACGATGGAAAGTGCACTTTCAGGAAACGTGAGTTCATGCTCAGGATTTCTGTCCTGTATGTCCATTTGTCACGATTTTGTGACTTTTTATGACTTTTTTAAAGACACATAAGTTCGAGCAAAAAAAAAAATTGTCAGTGTATCTCTGACAATTCTGATTATTTTACGCAATAGATCGAACGCTGACGTTCCTTTCCAGATGAGGAGTTCATGTGTCAGAGTTGTCGCCACGATCGATGTCTCCAGTTGGGTATGGTATACGTGGAACCGCGCAAGAGAAGACCAAGGAGAAAGAAGGCAGTCGAGGAAGACACTTTGCCCAGTTTGTCTCCTATCATTCCCATTGGACATTCGATAATCGACCGGATGGCAGATGCGTACCGGTGAGGGAGTCATATTATTTGATGCGCTTATCCAAAGAATATTAGTTATTCTTGAATTATTCTTCATTTCGGGTCAGCTCGCGATCGACGATTAGTGCGAGAGCGAGAGTATGCAACAGTCAATGATCTCCAGTTGATGGACCATCCTTCCGCGGTAACTTTCATTCTGTCAATTTTTCAGTTAACTAAACCATCTTATCCTCGAAAGCTACAATTCCAGGAAATTTACGTCATGTATTTCACGGACTTTTATGAAATTTTGCGAATAACTGTAAGCGAGTCAAGAAGAATAGTAGAAGAAGCCTTCGATGAGTACGGATGCCTTTCTACCCATGATAAGGTGTGTGTTTTATACCTTTTTTTGCTGTGCCAGTTATAAAAAAGTACTCATCAGGCGACTGTGTTCAAGAACTTTTTCGGCAAATTCCGATTTCTAGAAATATTCTATCTTTCTTCACAATATTTCGGTGAAGATTCGAAGTGAGTATGCTCATTTGGACTGGTTAGTTCTGAAATTACCGTATTTTCAGTTACATGACATCACTGATAACTTGTGTAGATACGAATAATGTTGAAGGATGGGTGACAATTAAAGATGCAGTGGAGAGAAAAGACGAATTACGATCGTATGTTGTAGCGAGGGTATTGTTCATTCTCCATCAAATATATTCCTGATCGCAGATCTCTGCAAGGCTTTGCGGAAGAATATCTTATCCTTATCAATCAGATGTTGAGAATGGACAAATTAACCGAAAGGGAATTTCACGCTTTGCTCGTTTTCGCATTCCTTGACAATGGTCAGCTGAGGCTATCGTCAGACTAGCAATTACAATGAATTTGCATTCCAGTTATCGATCTGCCTCTGTCAGAGGAAACGTTCGACAATTTCGAGAAAAGCCGATTGAAAGTGTTGGAAGAAATGCGAGACTACTATGTGAACGAAATGGGATTGTTGGATTTTTCTGAACGATTGGGAAATTTATTTATCGTCGCACATGGCGCAGGCGTAAGTTTCACATTTTTTGAAAAATATCGTTGTTGATATTCGGAGAACTCGTGTCAAGAGAAATAGAGAGGATATCTGCAAATGAATCATTCGAGCAATTTTGTTTCTCGAGAGAATCTGTATTTTATATTAGTTCTGTCTTTTGATGTCTCATTTGCAGGAGGCCGGAATTATATTTTACAAGGAAATGCGGATCTATAATACAATTTTCGAGTTCTACTCGGATGATCAGTTAATTCGTGAAGCACTTCTCGATTGATTGAATAGAATAAACAAAATATGAATACTTGCGTTGGCATCTAGTCGCAAAGAATTTTCTGGGTGCATTATAAACTACATACATTGATAAGTACCCACTAGTCGGCATTCGTGATCTTTGACAATAGGAAATTCACAGCTCAAGCTATCAAGATCTTCACCAATCCACGTGAAGCAAAGGAGTCTCTAAAAAGGGTGTGTACAGAGAAAGAAAGAAATTGAAGAAATGATCTCACCATTATATGGGCACTGTCACCAATCGCAGAATAGAGAATAGACCATTTGTCGATTTCATTCTGAAAGCTCCGAGGTCAATTCGTGACATCAGAATGCTGACTCACCTCTTCAACTCAACACTGAGGACTTTGGATCCTCTTCATAATGCTTACACTAGGCACAGCTTCAGCGCATTTATCACTCTTGCCCAATTAATTTCTTGTCGTCTGCACAAAATCCCCCTATTTCGTAGGAGTATGTAGCCTGGTTGTTTGGCATCTTCCGTAGCTGTGCGTCTTTCATTGGTGTGTATCATTGGTGTCATCACTCCGCCCTCTAATCCTGCTTCACGGCCCTATAATAATCATCATCTCTAGTCCACTCGCAACTGCCGCCATGAGGCTACTCATCCTGCTAGCAGCAGTCATCGGTACGTGCCAGAGACTTTTATTTTCGTAAAAAAACAATCCTTATAGATCGTCTACAGTATTAGTCATAGTTCATTTGCTCAGGAGCCTCCTTGGCCACCGATTGTCTGAAATGCATCTGCAATAAGGAATCGGGATGCAAGCCGATTGGCTGCAACATGGATGTCGGATCTCTCTCGTGTGGTTATTACCAGATCAAATCGGCGTACTATCAGGACTGCGGACAACCGGGAAAGAAGGTGAGCATTGTGATACCACAGAGCTTACTATCGCCCAATTCTTCGGTGTGCAACTTCACCTAATTAAATAATTTGTTCAGTCGGGCGACACAACTGACACTGCGTGGAAGCGATGCGCGGACGATTACAACTGCTCCACCGGTTGCGTGCAGGTACCATTATTTGATTCTACGCATGTGTTTCACGCTCTATAGTATCTCCATTGATAATAATTTGGTTGCAGGCGTACGTCAATCGTTACAAGAGCAAGTGCCCGAACAAGGGAACATGTGAGCAGATGAGCAGAATTCACAATGGAGGCAAGTGCTTTTTGCGAGCTATTTTGAGTTGAATATTTCAACAAAAAGAAACGCTCGGATGCCCTATGGAACATAAAAAATGTAGTTTTCTTGCAGGTCCGAACGGATGCAATGTATCGGGCACGAACTCCTACTGGACTTCCATCAAATCATGCTGCGGCTGCTCGTAATTCATCCATTTCAATGAGGCAATAATGATTATTGATGTCACTATACATCGTACATCAGTGTGCACATAAAACCATTATTAAGCGCACTAACACAAAGCAATCAATCAGATATCAGAGAACAGGCTAGGTAAATGGGAGGTTCATCATCACTAACTGGGAGGGTGACGTGATCAGCGCACTGTTGATCCAGAATCTATTTATCGATGTGCGTACAGTAGAAGCTAGATTTAGATACTAGAATTTAGTCATGGGTCTCATATCAATCCATTCCTTCACTTTCGGATGAGTGGTCGTTTTCCTTCTAATGTCATGCACCAGAGGAAAGGCGTCGACTGCATTGGGAACAATGGTCTCAAGGATTCCGATGTGATCAGATACGACAAGGTCGATCCAAGTAAGGGAATCCCCTACGAAGTGACCGTTCGATCCATTGTCCTCAAGAATATAATATTTCAACCCCCATGCTTCTAATGAACTCGCGTACCTTGGCTCTCTTTTCTAGAATGGTGAATAGTTTGTTGATGGCTGGCAGGGCGACGTCTTTCTTTGATTGTTCTTTGTCTCCATTTCCGAATCCGAAGACAAGCATCATGAAAGGCCTTATCTCATTCAGATAGTCCTTGAACTGATCGGCCAGTGCATCGATCCATGCCGCCTCGAAGGGAGTTTTGCCCGCGTAGCCTGCAATCAATAGGTCCTGTATTTACAGCAATGGTCAGTATCATTGCATACTATGATGCATAGGCAAAAATGCCCTTATCTTTTTACGCGAAAAAGAAATAAACATGAATACTGCTAACCGAACTCCTTTGCCAAATATCGAGCGATGGCGAACGATTGAGGAAGAGGATTCCCATCCACATAGAGAACAGGAAGTTGACCGAATGGAGTCGCTGTAATGACCATCATTACATCCTGTTCATTTTAGTTATTGTATTCGCTCATTTATTTTGATCCAGAGGGACGATATCATTAGGGATCACAAATGAGATGAAAGTTTCGCAACTGACATCCTTTGTGGTTGTCCCACTCCTCTGAAGAGATGCGTTCATCCTCAAATGGAGTACCAGAGAGATGGAAGAGCTGACGAGAAACCTGGAGAGAAGTGAGTAAACAACGAAGATGAGAAGCGCTTGCACCTCTGCAAGAGCTCGCCCTTGGAAGTAGGAGAGTTTGTAGGAAGGCATGGTTGTTATCAGGCAGAACCTGGCTACGAGATTATTGCGAACCCGTGTTTAAATACTCAGCATTGCGAGGAAACATGGTTAGACAAGATTGAACACGTTTCGAGATTTAGCGACGAGTGAAGAGCGCGGAGTAAACGGGAGAGATTGTTGGCTTGGTTTGTTAGTCTTTAAGGTTTGAGCTCGGTTTGAAGCTCATTGAAACGATTATTGCTAAAAAATATAAAGTTTTTCTCCATTGTTCATCGTAGATCAGTCACAGTTCTACAAAAATTAATTCATCTTAGAGATTTGAAGCAAAAAAGTTGGATGTTGGAGTATTCGAACATGGAGCTATTTGAGCTCCGATTTTGGAATACACTAATAAAAAAAAGAATCAGTCTGATTCCCTTGACGAAATTCAGCTCCTCTCATTAACAGATTAATATCAATGTAGAAGGAATCGGAAATTTCTTGTTTTGAGAAAAAATAGGAATTACCATCGGATACCTTGACTTCACCTCACTTGCCGTTACTGCCTTCGCGCGCTTGAGATGAATGGTGAAACTTTAAGAATGTGAGAACATCACTATTTAAAGAATCAGTCCTAATATAGAGAAATTGACTTCGGTCGGAGGCATCTGTTTCAAACATCTGGTTCCACCCCAATCTTCGCTCCGGCAGGTGGGCTTTCCAAACTTTGAATGGTGATGAAGTTCGGTGTTGATTCACTCTCTCCATTTCCCGTTGTCTCTAGCCCATCACTCAAGCACTTTCGCACTCAGATCATCATCATGTTGCCACTTTATAAGTAGCTGATTCCGGATGGAAGACATGCTTGGTGTCTTCCCTCGTTTCCAGTATGCACGTCTTCCTCGCTACCGTATCAATGCTCGCTCTGATCACAGGAGTCGCTGCTCAGTGCACCGGCAACGACGATCCCGTGTATGCCCCTTTTCATCTTCCTTCTTCTAGCTCGTCTTTAGTTGAAACACTTGCGGTAATTCAGTAAATGTTAAAGGTGCGCATCGTGGAATGCGAATGGATTCTGCACGAACACTGGCTACACGATGGACATGAGGAAGAAGTACTGCGGAGTGAGGTGAGTGATCAACTGAGAGCCCAGAAGGATCAGAGTTTGATGCTGAGAACAGTGTCACAGCCAAGTCTCAGTCTCTAGATAGACTTCGGTCTAATCGAGAATGAGGGGGAGTCCAACCGTCCGTTTGTTGTTCTCATCACAATGATTCGGTCGTTTCAGCTGTGGTTACTGCAATCTGGACGGTTCTCAGACGGCGGCTGGAGGAGGGGCGACGCTCACTTCGTGCGTTGACGCCAACGCCAAGTGAGCACTATCTAACGTTTCCTGTTTTCGAAATACGACGCATCAACTTCAGCTGCGCGTCGTGGGTTGCGACGAACAATTTCTGTGCGCGCACGGACTACTCGAACGCCATGAAACTGCTCGTGAGCGATCGTTCATCTTTTCCTATTCTTGCATCAACTTTGTACTCTCCTACAAGACGTTTTCAACATTAACTCTCTATGCTCGGGCATTATGGGCAACGCGAGTGTGATAGAACATCCTTATTGGGAATAGCAGACCAGTGACCAGAAGCCCCCCGTTCAGTACTGCTGCAACACGTGTCGTCCGGTCGTGTTCGCGACGACGACGACAACGACAGCCGCGGCGACCGATGCGACCACCGTCGCCACGACCTCTGCTTAATCTATAGAGTGTAAAGAAACGGCTAATCATATCTTCGTTTCAAACGCTGTATCATCGGTTAGAGATGAACAGATCCGTTATTCGAACTCTAATACTCTGTCTTGGATGTCTATCGTATCGATAAAAGTCTATATTGCACGAATTCAACTGTGTTGAACATTGAGCGGACTGTAATGGGTACGATCCCGGTTTAGATTGAATATTCAGCTTTCAATGTATGCAAGCGTAATGGACAGTGTATCCCGCTATTTCTATTATTGAACAGAATATTCAAATATTCGTACATCCTTCTTTTTATGATACTTAGTTACTGACTGTTATTTTTTCTGGTATTTTTTCGGATCTAAGAATATGACTGTATTTCATGCACGAATCAATCAAACTTTATTAAATTATTCATTTATTCTCTAATAGGGAAGCGAAGTGGAGCAGACGATGTGATAATAACCTGAAAATATATCGGAGTAAAGACTAAAATCGGGAATTTGGTTGACTGGCCAGCATTGTCGCTTCAGCAACGAATCATAACGATGAAGAGCCATTCTGAAATGTCAAAATGCAATGAATAGCTATAGTAAAGACAGTACTTGGATAGTATTCCTCATCAGAAATCGGTCTTGAAGTAGAGACGTGCCAACTGATAAAAGAAATGTCAATGATGTCAATGATGTCCTCTTACCTCATGCCGGTTTTGCCGAAATACATCTTCTGTGATTCTCTAACCTGCAATGGTTATTCTTCTATTATTTTGTGCGCGAACGAACCTTGCATCTTTGACTTTGAATAATGTAGTTTTATTCAGTTGCTCCTTGGGAACGAATTCGAGCTGGAGTAGACAGCTGAAATGAGGAAGTTTTGTCTATTTGCACGAAAGTTTTTATCAACACCGTGAATAAAAACAGAGTCGGAGGTTACGCGAAAACGCAGCTAAATAACGGAAGCGGAGGAAAGATTACGAATGAAAAAATTCGAACACGAACGAAGAGATAATGCAAGCAGTACAAAAACTGGAAATGATATAATAGTGAATCGTGGACAAATAATAGGAGAGAAAACTCGTTGACTAGCTCATAGTGAACCAGCTGGCGAATAGTGGTCACTCTCCATCTCTCTACCTCTATCGCTCTCATCGTAAACAATACTCTCTCATAAGTCTCCTACTTCCTCGCCTCTCTTCTCTCTCACCAATCAATCCTGTTGTGCGGTGTGTACCCATTCAGTTCCAGTTTTGCCTCATCCTTCTCCCCTTCACTCACATGTTATGGCTGTTTTCAAGTTGATTTCGCAAGCAATACAATAAAAATATTTATCATTGCAAGGTACACAAGCACAACAAGAAATCTTCTTAGATCGTGATGACTCGGTGGGTCGCTCTTCCTATTGTAGTCACGGACTCTCCGTTTGACCTGTGATATGCACCTGAAAGGGAACAATAGAATAAAGATCGAAGGTGAAAAAAGATGGAATACGAAAATAACTCACTGGCGTTATCTGCTCTTATACCGAGATCTGGTGATTCGTGAAAGCTGAAAGAAGCTAACTCATCCATGAATTTACGCATAAATATTTCTATCGCAAGAATTGAATGCAGCGCTTTGAAACTAATAAAATATAGACAAAACTATAGCAAACGTACTAGCTAAAGCCCTTTTCCAAGGTATTCCGATTACGCGAGAAGAATTCTGAACGAGGAGAATTAAATTCAGAACCACAAAAGGAAGAAACATCTATTGACTAATCGACTCGCTTCTCTCCTCGATATTTCACTAGAACTTACTTGATCTTATTTTCTGACGGTGGGTAACGAGAGCGATGAGAGATCTCCGAATGGGCTGATGTATGCAGCTGCAATGAATGATTACCATGAACAAAACTGGACAGATACAATAAAATCGCGAAAGGAGGGATAAACTTGTTTGAGTGTCGTAGTGCTTCAAAAAGAGCTAATTCGGATAGTTGGAAATAAAATACAACCGAGAAAGCGGATTATCTGCCTCAGAGAAAGGAAGGCAGAGAGAGAGAGACGCTCTCGTTATCCCTCGCACTCTCTCAACAATAGTGTACTCAACACGTATCTCTCGGCTCACCCCTTCTTCCCCTCCTCCTACAAAGTGTTTTGGGCGAGAGACTGACGCTGGTCACTTTAAACCATCTTTTCCCAAAGGATTTATCCATCTCTAAGTGAGAACCAAACAGGGCCAAGAGGATCTGTCTCATCTGGTCATCTGGCTGTTGTTGTGCTCTACTAGATCTATGCGTGTCTCTTGGGCTAGAGCACAGTCTCTCTAGGTCTCACACACATATATCAGTAGGCAGCTGGAAGGAATAAATATGTATACTGAACGCATCATATTGGGCAACGTGGTTGCGAAAAGAAAGGAAAAGAAATTAGAATTAACTAATTTAATTAATGAGAAACAATGAATCCGAAGAGCGGGCCCGTTGCTAGCCCACAAAGATTTATTTGGCCACACGAGTCCGTTTACTCACAATGACCACTCTTTTTTTCGAGTGCTCTCCGCAGTGAAAATTGTCTCTCGTTTCCGTCTTTAGCTCCCTCGATTCTCTTCACTTTCACTGTACTCACAACAAGTGAATTCCAGAATTTTTTCATCCTTCTCGCTTTCTATTTTTCTCTGCTACTGCATGTTGAAATATGCAAATAGTCTTCAATACAATATTTTTATCACGAAATAGATAGATACTCCTGGCATTAGATCGAACTGCACTGAAGTCGGGCTTTCTTTCTTTGATGGCAGTCGTAATTTCTTCGATTTACCCGTGATATGGACCTGAAATGAGAACATCAGAGCGAAGAAAACAATTCATGCTAAGGAGCCCGAATCAATGAAACTTGGATATTTCAGTATCGTCAACTCAACTGACCCGCGTTATCTGATCTTCGTGCACGTGCGATATGTGGAATCTGAAAATTAGGGAATATGTATTAAAAATTTGCCGGTTATTATCAAAGAATTGTAATGCATTTAACGTACGACAGCCTGATTTTCCGTAGTACTCAGATTACGCAAGATGAATCCTAAGCGATATTGACTGATGAAAGGGAAGAACAAAGAATACCCTTATTTGAACTTTGTACATGTCGAATCGCTTTGTGTGGAGAATGAGAATTTCGGAATGAACTGGTGTATGCAGCTGTAAAAAAATGATCATATAAATAACAGGGAATAAAACAGTTTGACTGGCTGTTCCCGAATCTTAAAGAAAAACACGAATTTGTGGAAGGAAAAGTAGCCCAGTGAGAGGAATGCAAAAGAGTAAACGAAAGAAAGGGATGGATAGGAGGAAGAAGAAGGAAGGGAATGCGTACACGCTCTCCTTCTCTCTCATAGTGTACGTCTCTCCGTTTCCCATTGTCTCTATACCAAGACTCTCCTCTTCTTCTCTCTATCTCTTCATCACAGTGTTGGGCCGAGTGAATATTGCGCGAAGATTTGTACCATGCGGTGGAATCTGTGGAATCTGACAAATGTCTTCGTATGGGTGACAATCCACAACATCCTGTCCGTGATATCAGTAATCTCTAGCGGTATTGAAAAAATCATCTAGACCTATCCATCTCACCGCAATTCATGCAGCGAAAGGGGTGTAAGAAAACCAGGTTAGAAAATGGTCTAATCACGAAGGATTGAGATAAACAACCGAGCTGGAAACATGAGAAATGCAAAAAAAATGCGCTTGGTCGGTCCTGCTTGTCTCTTCATTTCCTGTGCTCTCTCGCTCTCCATCTTTCTAACACTCTCTAATTCTTAGTTTTCGCTCGAATTATATCGACTTTGAAATATTGAATGTTGTGATGTGTTAACAATTGTGAATTGTGGCAGACCGATCGGCAGAAAAACGAAATGGCTGAATGAAATGCATTTTAGTTTTCCTTTTTCGACTAATTGTAATGAGCTGCTTTCCCTACACGATTCACTTGCCTATCGAACGAATATACTAAATTCTGTTAGATTTTTCGGTTGTATGCAAATATGAAAATAGAAATATTCCGTTAACCAAGGCACTTTCGTCCCGCGGAAGATCAATATAACACCAATTCAGTCCTGAGGGCTCTTCTTCGGACTTACTTTACAGCAAGCGTGGTCTAGTCACTACCAATTTCCATGTCAGACCCTTGATGGCGCGTGAGCGGTTCCACGGTCAGGAATTCATTTGCCGACCTCAATGGGGAACAGGGTCTGTCAATGCTTGATCTTCACGATGCAGAGCAGATTCTGCTCGGAACGACATGGAGATTTGTTGTTGGAAGGAAATAATTTTCGATCTTTCTCGAGGAAAATACTGCGATCAATCTTGCATATGTCAGAATGGTGCGATGATAGTGGAGGAAAATCTGATAGCTCCAGTGAGCCTACTTACAGGAAATAAAAAAATATTCTTGTAATTTAGTTCCCATAATTTTTTCTTTTTTTCTGATTTTTCTTTTTTTTTCATATTATCGGGCCTGTCAATTTGCATTCGTTAATGTAAGATGCGTCATTTATTCATCGGGAGTACACTGAATTGCAGGTGATGGGGATAGATTACAGGTTGATGACTGATGTAGAGAAGTGAAGTAGTCACACGATGTAGCAATTGTAGTCCTGCAATGGTCAATTAAACCAGCAAACTTTTTTTTGTTAAAACCCACGATGAAGTGTTCCGTGCTGCAGCCGATTTTGCAGCAAAACTCCCTGAAGTCGATCTTGGATTCTGCAAAGAATATTTTTAAGGAAGTACCACGACTGTGTGTTGAACTAGAAGTCACAGCCTAGATGCGTTACAGAGATGACAGGGAATCGTCTTTTTAGATATGAACAGTACTTACTGGGCGGCCACTGTCCGTACCACTCTGCGGTCGGCCACGAATTCGTCACGCATGCGCTCCTGCAAATGGGCTGAATGAAGATACATCATTCTCTACAAGACAGCATACATTTTCATGTGCTTGACAATGTGCGTCGACTTGTCGAGAAATGCGTGATCGCAGTACTGAAATGAGGGTTTGAATCAATTGAGAGGAGTGCCACTAGCTAACGCTGTACTAAACCCTGTACTAAAACTAACGCGATGGGGCTCCTCGATCGCTCTCTTGTGGAAACTCGCTGCTGCTGCAGAGAAATTGATAGCCACCATGAAGATGATGAGAGATGAGAAGAGGAAGCGAGCCATGTCTCTTCGGATATCTGGGAATGAACAGTTTGCGACTCGGAGAAACGACGCTCCGATTGGGCGGAGCATGGGCGGAGTCAGGCCGGTCGATGATCGAGATACAGGAAAGATCGGGATACAGGGAAGGGATTGAATCGACTACGGTAGCCGATTATGCCAAGGAGAGATCTACTGGCACATAAGAAGAATGCGTGTGTGTTTGGCATTATGCGCCGTGACATTCGATTATGAATGCTCTACGTCAGTGCTCAGAATATCATAGGAATAGAGCGGGGGGGGGATTAATTTCCGGAATTCGAAGAAACAGATTGCACCGATGAAGAATTCTCTTCCAAACTAGGGCCTACGTCAAGCAAGTGCTGAAAACTGTATGAGGAAGTAAGAAGCAGTCGTGTAAACCAAGCAAACACGAGAGCGGCCGCACCGTACAACTATCGTAGATTGGATTTGCATATAATGATTGTGAACTGTGAATACGATGAGGTTTGTTTGTAGCGATAGTCAGTCGTTGTGCTCTTTCCCTCAGAAATGCCGTCCAATCAGAGGAATAATTATGGAAAAAAATGTCTGTGGCAGTGACGATAGCGCTGCTATTCACGATGAACATAATAAAATGTGAAAGTGTTAGCTCAGCGGAAGCATTGGTAGTGGTTGTATACTGATTAGGCCGATGATTAACTACAGTAGTGGGTATATGTGGTGAATATAAATCGAGACATTTCGAAATTTCGTCAACTCTCGAATCATTGGTGCACTTGGAAAAGGAGATTGACATGACGACGATTTTAAATGGGGCAATGATGCCAAACCAACTGTATCATACATCAAGTAACGAATGTCTTTCACTAAATTTTTCTCAGAAATTTTCAGTACCGTTGTCTTGTGGATTTCACCACTTTGTAATAGTTGGCGAGGAGTTTCTGAGAAATCATTCCTTCTTCCTATCAGAATGTAGTCATGAGGAAGCTAAAACGGTGGAAAATTGCTAGTCCCTAACAATTTATTCGAAATTATATATAATTCTAGTAATGGAAACAGTTTAGAGTCAGGGTGTTTACATGTTAGGAGAAGGTTAGATAATTTGAAAACCGACTAGCGGAGAAAAATATAGTGGAATATTTGGGAGCCACTCAAGTGGCAAAAAAAGCTATTCTCATGCCTCTATACTGAGGTTGTAAAACAAATGGCAACTGAAATGAGATGGAAGGAGCAAATCTGCACTTTCTATAATCTGAATCAGATAATCATGAAATCATTCAAATAACGTTGACCCCAAGCTCAATCAAAATGAAATCCCGCGTGCTTGTTTATGAGAGACGGATGACATGAGAAGGATCAAGGAAACTCGGGAATAGAAGAATGACCATTCTGTTTTCAGAGCTCGATGCGCTTCTTAGGATCGCTAAGACTACACCTCTACAATACGTCAGATTAACAACTGAATCGTCTCGGGACGAGGCTCGCTCGTGATCACTATCTCGGCAAGAATTCGCCCCTTATGATCAATGATTTTTCTGCGAAATTGCGCATCTTTAGCAATCGTAGAAAATCTTAACATGCATTTTTTCACGAAATTGATACATTGGTCAATCAGAAATCGCGGTTAAAGTTTAATCATGAATTACATTTTGATTGATGGAAGTGCGTGTCAAACAGAGCGATCGTTTTGCGCCTTATCTCGAGTTATTTTGGACTCGCCCTCTCATGACAGTACTCTACAGTTGATTCGTAAAGGTTTTCTGATTTCTCACGCGAGATAAGAATGCGGAAACCATTTTTTGTGCAACTTCTGCAGTCTAAGTAGTAATCTGGCGCCGTCATTTCCTTTCGCTTCATGGACAGAAACGCGAAATATTCAGCACATTGAACGAGATCAAAATGTTGATGATTCTCTCAACCCTCAACACAGAATGTGCCTGGCAAGCATGAAACTGTCTTATCACATACTTTCATTCAGAAGTTGAATCTGTTCATTAACCATGCGCTTGAAAGCAGTCTCTCTACTTATTTCGCACGATCAAAATAGACGTAAATAAAATTTTGCTTTATTTGCAGTTAAAAAAAGCAAATCCGTACGAAAAGTGTAGGACATTCAATTGTTGTTCTGACTAGATAGTCGTGGGATAGCGATTAGTCCATAGCTGTTCTCGTCGAGCGAGTACTCTTCTTTTGTCATCGTCTACAGTAATACTCCTGTAATCGCCACGAATCATTCTTGGAAATCAATCAAGCGGCTCACAATTAAGTTCAATGACGCACAATGTATTTTACAACAGAAAAATGACATCTCGCCCTCGGTTTCTGCAATAAAGAGTTATTTACGCTAACACTGATTACTGTAATCATATATTATCACTCACTCGGCATTCGTTGTCCGTACCATTCTGCCTGCCACAGCTCACTTTCTTCACAGAGATTTTCTCTGAAATCATTCAATGTAATAGCAGTTCATGAGAATGAAGCACACCGATCGATCATTTCCTTCACCAGCGACGATTTCTCCAGGAATCGGGTTCCGCAGTGCTAAAAAAGCATTGAATAACTATTCTTTGGAAATATATCTTCTGTGAAATGAAGAAAACGACACACCCGCTCATGCGCATCATGCCTGTATTGCCTTGAAGATGTTGAGATGTTGAGAATCAGCAAGACGAAAATGATGGTTCGTAGTATATTGCGGGCCATTGCTCGATTGTCTATCTGAATAATCTAAATTAGAGGACATTCGACGACGGTAAACGATTATGGTAGAAATCGCATGGGAATGTCAAGCTCGAATGGTTACATAAGGCAACAAGGCGTGACATCTCAACAAATATTATAGTTGACGCCTACGTCAATGCTAAGAATAGTGCTGATGCGGAAGAGGAATATCCGGGATTCAGAGAAACAGATTTCAATAACAGATGTGCCCGGAATATCTTCCAAACTACATGAAGGAAGTGACGAAATTGATTGAGTGAGGAGTTGAGGTGGGGTCTACGATAGTTCATGGGGACATTGCAGAGTGGCATTACACTTTCCCTTTTTCAGATATTAGTGCTCGGGATGAATTTCATAATCCAAACGATCACTATTGTTTGTTCCTCTGTGCCCCCCCCCCCCTGAGAATCTACACGGTGTGAATGAAGAAGTTTCTGATAAGTTATTTTCGCACTCGCATACAATTGCAAATTAGTGTCTTGAGGGAAATTAAATGGTAAAAAACTGGATAGATCCAGAAAACATTGCGAACTACTGGAATGAAGATGTTGAGATCAGGGAAACGCGGGACTAACGTGACTAAGTCTTGGCATCATTTCCGAATGATTGTGTGATTGAGGGGTCGCAGTGGCTACAACTCTACGGTAATAATGAGGCAGATTGATATCCAGATTGACTCGAGGTGGGGTTTATCAGTAAGAAAGTAGCACCATGAGGAAAATCGACGTCTCTCTTCATTCTGCATGATCTCTGAAAATTCTGCTCTGTCAGATATCGCACGAAACGAGTAGAATCCATTTCTCATTCCAAACTCTAATCGCTACCCCTCGTGATCGTTATCTCTACACGAATTCGTCCATGGTGATCAATGATGGGCTCATCACTTTTTATCGCTTAATTTGCACATTTTGAACACTCGAATAGGCCGCACAGCGCATACCAGCATCACCAACCGTATAATTGTTTATCTAGGGTCATTTCGGATAGATATCTCTGATTAAAGACTGTTTGATTGATAGAAAAGCGGAATCTTTAAAATAGGTGGACTATCTATCCACACGCTCAGTTGTCCCCAACACTAACACTTCTGTTCTGTTATTTTTGATCGTAGAGATCACTAATTCTTTTCTTTCGCAAATATTAAAGCAGCAACAGATTTTGTGCGATTTCTGCAGTTTTATGAATCTATATTATGCACTGTAAGTAATATCACTGACAATTCCTCGTTGTCATCGTTTTGTGCCATTTCATGGACGAACAAAATCCTAGATCAGCAAATATGAGAGGAAGAGAGCTTCTAATATGTGACGAAGAGTGGAAACACCGAGAAGTAGAGAAATGCTGAACCGTATAAAAAAAGTTTCGGGAACATATTTGAAGATATTTTAAGAGGCATCCGAGAAGAGGAAGAAGCACATTGCATACCAAATATCGTTCGCAGCTTTATTTGCGAAAAAATTGTCACTGTCTCAAGGTCGCTGCTGTTAGAATCTGACAAATGTCTTCGTATGGGTGACAATCCACAACATCCTGTCCGTGACATCAGTAATCTCTAGCGGTATTGAAAAAATCATTGACCACATCTCTTCGTTATCGTCACTCAGTTTCATCGACAGATAGAAACCACACTCTGCAGATCAAAGATAATTTCACCGTGAGCTACGAAATATTATAGCTATAAAATAAACTTTGGAAATATTGTTTCTTTTGTTAGATGATATTGATCAAAAACAAAAGTGTTCTTTTGCGAAATTATTCAACTCGTAAGAAGTCGGAATCCAGCATTGATTCTCAACCAGTAATTCATTCTCGAACTCTCAGCGCTGTCACAAGGGCGCTCTGATAACAGCAGATAACTCCCTGCGTAAGCTTCACGTAAACTTGCGTAAACTTCAACATCATGAGAGCGGTAAATTTCTGAGCACACACCCTGACAACTCTCGCTCTTTTCATATGTAGATAAGGAACGATCTCACGAGACCGAATAACTGCAAAGTGAAATTGGTTGGGCGTGATAATGAGGAAATGGTTTGATGATGGGCGATCACGATTGGAATAACGATGCGTACAACGCCCTCATTAATGACCGGAAATTCTGTAGGTACAGATGATCAGTGAAATATTATTAGAATTGGGCAAATAAAGTAGCGCTGTGCGAGGTTCGTAGTCTGACTGGCTTTCAACAAGTAAGAACTAATTTCTGGCAATTGTACGTTCAAATATCGTTGATTTGAGAGAGGGAGGGAATCGAGGCACTGGTAATGATGAGGCATATTCAAATTCCCCCGGGAAGAATATATTTTCGATGAAATGCGTCTGATTACCATCGAACTTGCGTCCTCAGTACTGAAGACAGTCCGACCTTCAATGAGTGGAATCGATACGTTCAATATCGGTAAGTGGATGCCATTTATTTGCGTGATCGTCAAAAATAAATGACTCAGTACTCGGCGTAATTCTCAATTTGCTTCTTCTTTATCTGATGTCCGACCTTCAATGAGTGGAATCGATACGTTCAATATCGGTAAGTGGATGCCATTTATTTGCGTGATCGTCAAAAATAAATGACTCAGTACTCGGCGTAATTCTCAATTTGCTTCTTCTTTATCTGATTACTCGCTTTGGAAAATCGAACCTTGGAAATTATCGAAATTTGCTCAAGATATTCGCATGCAACGATATACTAATGTTGGCTCTTCATGCAAACGTTCAACCGGTCTTTTTGAATGATACTGTTACAATAATTTATTAATGATCAGGCATCGGTTACATCTGGATCTGCGATAGGCGTGTTCTCTCAACGATTTCCTGAAAATAAAGTAATTCGGGACATGTTTTCGATTTCCTTTGCCGTTTCAGCACATAATAGCCTTCTCCTGCTCTTTCTTCACAGTCCCATTCACTTTGATGAACATTAATTTCCTCCACAGATATTGGTCGGTTAAGAGGTAAGCGACTTTTTTTTGTTTTTTACAATTCATTACAAATGTTTAGTCCACATAAAGTTTTACGTTTCTCAAGCCCACGTTCAATTCTGAAAATTACACTTTATCCAATCTTTATGGCTGGGTTATGGTATATCTTGATATATATTGCGGAACTCGTTTTTCTTTTTTTAAAGGTACATTGGATCGGTTGCGACGATGGACAATTCGTCAGGAATGTCGATTCTGCAACAGTCATTGTCCGTTTTCACTGACATTACAGTAGAAGAAGGATGGTTAGTTTTGCACTACTGGGTGAGAACGCTTTAATTTCAAATACGCTTTCACATCAAAAAAGAGACGACTTCTAAAACTCTTCGCAGGAGAATAATCAGCTGTCCATTCGTGGCGCTGCGATTCTGTTACTGGCTGCCGCTAATATTTTCACTAATATTTTATTCGCCGGAGTGCTCTGCCTGTTGACTTTGCGGCAATTGAAATCAGCAAATATTTTTTCAGTCACTCACAAAACATTTCATTTCAAGATTCTGCGAGCGCTTTTTGCCCAGGTTTCCTCTGAACCTTTGAAACCTCGTTCAAGTGCAATATTCAGAGTGTTATCCCCATAGTATTCGTGTACATTCCATTCAGTGTTGCTGTGTCGCTTCCTCTATTTGTATCGTTTAAACCAGCGAGCAGACTGGACCACTGGTTCACATGTCTCGCTAGTTTCCCTGTTCTGGACGCGATTGTGATAATGGTGCTCATGAAAGACTACAGGGAGGGACTACTTTCGATGATAACGGGAAGATACCGTATCGAAGGAATGAACTCGAATTGGATGACAACTCAAGCCAACTGAATTTATTTTCCTCGTTTTCTTTCAGTTTATTTATTGCCATAATAATTTTTTCTCGAGATGCGATATAGAGAAGTCAAATAGATAATGTTGTGAGAGGCTACTGAATTTTTCATTTCAGCTTTCATTCTGAGTTTTGAAGGCCCTGAATAGAAAAAAGGAAAAAAAGCACGTCGACCGGAAATGATAGCAGCCGATAAAAACGACCGGAAATTTATGCGATACCATACAAGTTGTAATACACAATATCAAGTGCTGCATGCAACACAAATATCCAAATAGTTTGTGATGCTGGCTTAGTGACCTGGGTCGTTCCGCAATGAAGAGAGCAGAGTTCGGCTGTGTGGAATAATAAAGTCGAGGTGAAAACTTACTACCTTACTTGTTTTCATTTAAAAAAATCGTGAAGTGCAGCAGAACATTCAAACGATTGGAATCCCGCGAGAAGCTCTTTAGAGAGGCAATGACACTGCCCTAGTCTTCTTCTCTTCTACGCTGACAGTGTCATATGTTCACATTTCGGGCCAATTCAGCAATTGCGGGGTCGGCCAAACCTTTATTTGAAAAAGTCATCTGACAACAAGTTTTCTGCGCGCTACAATCGTTCCAAAATCAAGACCCTCCGAGCGCTTCTTGCACAAGTTGCCGTTATCCATCTTTTTTTTTTAATATATAATGAATATAATTCATACAGAGTACAATCCCTATCCAATATAATTCATACAGAGTGCAATCCCTATCGTTCTTCAAGTGCAGGAGGACTGGACAACCTTTTCACGATATTCTCGAGCTTTCCCGCTTGAGACAAGACCCGCCTACACTGCTCATGAAAGACTGTTGAAATGGAGTTCTCATTAAATTTAGAGCGAATATTGCGCGCCCAGTTGAGTTGTATACAAACGGCCAGGCTGCTCGGAATGAAATCGTATTGCGGTGTGCATTCGTATTAAATATTCCAATTACTTTGATTTGCAAAGTCAAAATTGTGAATTCCAGTCGTTGTTCAATCCCAATCAAAAAAATGAAGAATAGACTTTCGAGTGGGAAAAGAAGGAAGGATAATTAAGGAAGGAAGAATAATTTCCACTAAAAGAAGAAGCATTCAGAATAGAGATAAAGACGAGGAGACTCTCTGGGAATTTTGTTGTGAGCGACTGGCAAAGTGTCTCTATCTCTCTCCGTCTCGTTGTTGTACTCCCTCTCTCGCCCTCCTTTCTCCTCGGCCTTCTTTACTCTCTGTTCCACTCTCCTTCCTAGCTCTCCCTTATATACACACTCAAGTGACCTAATTATTGTCGTATGTCGCTCACTTTCTCCTTGTTGAATCCTAATCTTACTTATTCCGATTTATGAGTATTGGTCACTGTTTGCTCTGTTCAATAGACGATACAACTGAAAATTGCAGCTGCCTACATCAGCTCGCACTCAGTTGGTTATTGAAATCGTGTAACTGCAGAATAGTAAATGGAATGAGTCTTGTGAAGGTGAGTGTTTGAAGGGTTTGAAAAAATCGCTCATTAACTTGACTCAAGTTAGAATGAGAGGATTCTATAATATAAAAAAGATAGTAGTGCATCACATCAGATAAAATATAAAAAATAGCATTCCGTAAACAGCATTTAGAAGCTTCATTTCCGATAATATTTTTTTCAGAATGCGTTTGGAGGCCGAAGATGAGATAAAACCGTTCAATAAGTCGACTTTTCAAAATTCAAGTTATACAAGCGATGCTTGGAAGACCGCTGTTTGACTAGGCATAGAGCATTGTTGAGAAAGTGAGCATTGAACAAATTAAACGGTACAATATATTGTATATTGAATGAGAACGCAATAAATATTTTAAATCTCGCTGTGTGTTCATGATTATAATAAATGACAAACAATGTTGAGAAAATCAAGAATTTGAAGAGAATGTCTTTATTCATTCACTATTATTACAATATGGTGGCGAAGAGGGCGTAGCTCCGTGATAGTTACCTGTAAGCGATAAATTAGATAGGAAAAGGATTGAAATCGCAGTTAGCAGTTAACAAAGATTACCTGCGTTATCTGATCCGCAGGTGATGAAGAAGTACTACAAGTGCCAACTGAATTAATAAATTATTGGGGAACTTGAATATGCGTCCATACCTTATTCCCGCTTTTCCGATGGCGCGTGTCTGTCGACCCCTCACACTTTTGGGCCAAATCGAGTGTGAAGAAGCCTGAATTAACGCTAACGTAGACGATTAAATCGATTTAAAACTAACCTTGCACATTTGCTGTTCGATGAAGAATAACAAATTCATTCCGGGGCCATTCCCTGATAGAGCTGGAGTAGGCAGCTGAAAGGAATATGAGTAATAACGCGTCAATTTCTTCAACGAATTATTGAAAGGCGATTGCGACAAATATGCGGAGAAGTTAAGTAATATTGACAACATGCAAGTAATGATGGTAGAATGGGCTGTTGAATGAGGGTGCTTCCTCTTTCGCTGGTTGTAAAGCAGCGTGGCTAACCCAGTGGGTAAATATGAGAAAGACGTGGCGTGGCCCACTCTCCATCTCTCACCACTCTCTTCGCTTACCCCACTTTCTCATCTGCCTCCCCCCCTCACGCTCTCTCGTACCACTCTACTATCTACGCCAATCAATCTCGCCCAGTGGGGGAACAATGGCCACGTGTCCTCTGTCACTTTGGACTCGCCAATCCGTTAAATAAGGAAGGAAAAAACAGGGAGAAGGAAGAAGTACGAACAACCAAGTAGGACGCTTTTCAAAAGGTTGCTGATTCAACTGAAAGTGTGTAGAATGGACCACGTTCCCTGTCTGACGCTCTCTTGACAGACCAGACTACTTCTCCGTCGTAGTCTCTTACCACTCTCTCTGTCTCTCTCTATCTCATTCTACAATTTCCCTCTCGCTGTTGACCACTCCACTCTTCTTCTATGTGGAAGAAAGAATGAACAAGCGAGGAAAATAACGTACTATCGTAATCCTAATTGTATTGAGCTCTGATAAAATGCAAGAATGACCGTGGAGGCAATGTTTGTCTGTGCGAATCAACAAATCCACCGGAGAATGCACTTTATTTCATTTAACACAATTTGATGACGATTACGTTCCATTAGAGTGATAGTATGCTGAAATCAATAATATTGAATCGATGACAGATGAAATTAGTAAAGACAAGCAAGGTGATCTCACCTGCGTTATCGCTACAGTAAATCATCACGTAGTAGAATCTGAATCAACAATTATTGTTGGTGATTAGCAGTCAAAACGTCAAAACGTCATTTCATAATCTCGATCTCATTGGATGTGGATAGAAGAGGACACTTCCTCTTGTCCTCTTCATAGATCACATTATTTACATCGTTCTATAGTACCCCGCCATCTTTCCCACAAGATCTAGTCTCACGAAGCAAATATAATGAAAGCAGGCTCACCGTAAGTTTATCTTGAACGAGTGAATCTTAAAGTAGAATTTCGCCAACTAAAAGACGAGTAAGAGCTGGAGTAGGCAGCTGAAAAAACAATCAATTAACGATGCAATGGATACATTGCAAATAAAATGCGAACATCATTTTTATAGAATGTATAGATTATAGTAAGACACGATTGCAGGAGAGAGTAATGACAAAGAGAGGTGACCACGCAAAGTTGTGTGTGGAAAGAGTCTCTTTCTCTCTCTAGCGCACTCTTCTTTCACAACGCTCTCTCATCAATCGAATTATCTTCCCGATCTCTTCACTCGCTCTGCAGTCTCTCTTGGTCGAGACAACATATTGCGAAATTGCTCACATCCGAAATGGGGCCGGTTTATTGCCTATTTCTCGGCGCTGTCTGGATTTTGTCTGCTTGTTTCCTAGAGAAAATCATGAACTGGGATGTTACAGGACGTACTAATTCCACCGAGACGCATTCACCCTCATCAGGAATTTTCCGACACTTCCCGACATTTCCTGATTTTCCCGAACTGTTTCGTGGCAGTTTATTTCCCTACTTCCATTTCAGGAAACATTTAGGAAAAAATTTCAAATTTCATGTATAATTTTTTTATACAATTGACCGAACAGTTGCATGATGCTGTGACACTACGCCAAGGGGTTAGCTGAGATATAGGAGAATCAGGACGCGAGAGAGAAAAGTGACACATGGCCCCGACCCTCAGTCTATCCCCCTCTCCACTATGTAATTCGTACGTAATCTCTACAATAGATAAAGTCTCTCCCTTAAAATATCACGAGTAAGGTGCACCTTCCATAGTAGACAAGAGCTGGTAGTGGGGTCCACCCAGTGACTTGTTTCAATGCAAAGAGCGTTTCATGTTTATTTATTATATAGTTTCCAGAAGAATATACGTTCTGTTTCCGACATTTGGACAGCGTACCATGACTCATTTTTTTAAAAGTGGGTAACAGAAATTGCGTTGGGCCGAACAAACTATCTACGATCGGTGTATCAAAACCGGCGTTGGGCCGGTTTTGATACACCGATCGTAGATGTATTCTAACAGGAAACAGAGAAAAAGGCGAAGCACAATAAGCGAACTCGATGTAAGCAGAATGAACAGGCATGTTGGTGTGCGTCGAATAATTATCAGAATGGCTCAGCGTTTTGGACAAAATGTTTTGGATCCCATTTCAACGATGCTTTCAACATTTGTGAAGTCAACTATCACAGCAATGAAGTACATGATGTATTCGTGGGGTTAAAAATATAGAAATCTTTTCTTTTAGGGACGCAGCTGTTCTTTCTTATCTTGTTCGTAGAGAAGAACATTGATCCCTCTGAGAACATTTCTGATTAGCTCGACCAAGATCTCTCTATTCTAAATATGCAACAGCGGAGTCTAACCAAGTATATATAACGATAAGATCCGTCCAATTATCGCGCGTACGATCATGCAATCATGATGATTCAGAATGTCAATTAGTGAACTCCCTTGGGATTCGGACGTTGACGATGACACTCATTCAAGAGAAATCTGCATCACTATCACTCGTTATTTCGAGATTGTTAGCCAATCGCCTGCAAATGAATGCTAGAACGGAAAGAGCTTTTTGTTACATTATTATTCGTAAGTTTCCACACTGAATGTTCGTGGAACCGTTGTTTCCAGTGCTCGAAATATCTTTAAACTCCCTTCTGATCTACCTTATTGATCGGTGCAGCAAACCAAACCTCGGAAACTATCGTTCCCTGTTGAATTTGGTGTCGGATTAGTCGTCGTACACACGGGACCTTGGAGCGAATATTTATTTTTCAAATTCCTCAAATTTGAATTGGCGGGCAGTTGTTAAGCGTGTTGACTGTCAGTCTGAGTGGATACTCAGCTGACCGGGGCCGGTGTTTTGATCGGGGCTGCTACGAAGTAATTACGGTGGTTGATCCATATTGATTGGTGGGCGCTACGCAGCAGCCAATCAGCAAAAAGTGGGCGGAGTCTTGCTTTTGCGTGGACCCCAAATGCCGTGGGAGATCGATAATCAAAATAGCCAGCTTCCGATTAATCAGACGATGCTAAATTACGGTAAGAGAAAATGTCAAACTTTTTCTATCTTCTGGCACCGTATCCGGCTCTGAACACGTTTCCGGCTCTTGTGTTCTATCGAAATTTCGGCCTTATTGATGTTGATTCTAACCGTTTTCCTTTGCTTATTCACTGCGCTTTTAGAATTAAAGTTTCTAAAAAACCTTCTCCTACTCTGCTTGTCATGCAATTTGGCAAAATGCACGCAGCTCGCTGCGCAGCTCTGATCCCTTTCCTGTCTCGTTAATCGATCGGTTGTGACGCCAAGACTGTCTCGCTCCCTTGATCTACCCTCTCTTCCTCCTTCCGTAGACAACACAATTGTCATCGTTCGCCAGTTGTTGCTGTTTTCTTTGTTCTTTTGCGCTTTCAAGCATTTATTTGTGATTTTGCTTAACCCTATTATATTATTTCTTTGTATTTCAGCGGAACGTTCTAACTGATCGCGTCTCATGTCAGTATCAGGATTTTGGCGCCAAGCATTGCTCCTGGATCGGGTGAGTACTCTACTTTTCTTATGATTTCTCATCACAAATCGTTAATTAGTTTCTAGTTTAGTTACAGAGAGCAACTTGCTGAGCGTTCCCTGTTCTTGCACATGATTAGGTATATGTTGCGTTCTTTGTCATCATCATGTATCGTTCATCTGTGTTTGAGGGGACCCCAACTCCTCACAGTTTGTTACACATCACGTTGCTCATTTCTGAATAACTTATTTTGACACCACGTTAGTGCCCAAATGTAGATATCTATTGTCTTCTACGCTCATTCGATCGCTCACTGTATCATTGCTCACTACCTAGTTAGAGTGCGGCGTTTGGGCACTTAAGTAAAGAAGTGCTTATATTTTTAGAACGATGTCGAGCCGGCGGCCGATTCGAACCAGGCGGACACATCGGAGACGGTGTACATCTCGTCGCTCGCCCTGCTCAAGATGCTCAAGCACGGCCGCGCCGGAGTGCCCATGGAGGTGCGTACTAGCAGCGCCGGGTTGGAAACCTTGTGGGGAGGCTGTAGTGACTCATATAGCATTAATTTCATTAGTTTACAGTGGATATTCTTTGCAAAACATGACACAACATGCCGCCACTTGGAGCCGGGGCTATTTTCTTTGTAAATTAATTTAAATATCTTTATAATTATTGCAGGTGATGGGCCTGATGCTGGGCGAGTTCACCGACGAGTACACGATCAACGTCGTCGACGTCTTCGCCATGCCGCAGTCGGGCACGGTGAGGGCGACGTTTCCCAATACACCAGTCCTACGGTTACCCCTGATCCTTCCTCAGTCATGTTACTGTCAACTTTCTACTTACCAGTGGGAACCGAGTTTCACAGTGGGAGCAAGTACGAGCATTACTTTTGGTTATAATATTGCCCACCCATCGAATTCTGAATACAGTAATAATGTTAAAATATATATATTTTTTAAAACGATTCAAATTTACAGGGAGTCTCCGTTGAGGCGGTCGATCCGGTGTTCCAGACCAAGATGTTGGACATGCTCAAGCAGACGGGCCGACCGGAGATGGTCGTGGGATGGTGAGCGGGAGTTGAATATTCTGCTGCAAGTGAACTATCTTCCTCGTTATTTCGATGTCTTGAACTGCACCAACCCTACAAAACCCTTCGATATTGTGTGATCACGTGGCGAAAACAATGTTTGCGCAAACTAAGCCACAACAATATTCTCACATACATCACGAGATTTTTTTGGAGATTTTAAATAAAAATTAATGATGTATGCTTAGGTACCACTCGCACCCGGGCTTCGGTTGTTGGCTGTCCGGCGTGGACGTGAACACGCAGAAGTCGTTCGAGGCGCTGAACGAGCGCGCCGTCGCCATCGTCGTCGACCCGATTCAGTCAGTCAAGGGAAAGGTACGATTGAAGGGGAAGGGATGTGATCGAGCTGCGCCGGGTTTGAAACACTGGTGGGCTAAGTTCCGCTAGTCCTGGGGCTCCGCAATTTTCGAAAATTTGCAGTTAGGGGGCCCCGTGAAAAACCTTTCAGACAACGAGGGATCCGCAAATTTTCGATAATTTCTCCTTGGGAGCCCCGCACTCAGATGATCAAGCGGGGATACAGCCCAGCACTGGTTTGAAATAAGGGAAGCAGCTGTGAGATAAGAGGGCGATGGGTCAAGGCAAAGGTACTAGTGGCGTACTAGAGATGCGCAGGGCTTGAATGAGAGTAGGGGCTGAGTTACTCGACTCTGTCCGTCTCTGTACATTTTTTTTTCAAATAAATGCTAATCACCTTCTTTAATTGAACTAAATTAAAAATTCAATTTTATTAATGAAATCCAGGTGGTGATGGACGTGTTTCGCACGATGGACAGGAATCCGCTGAAAGAGCCGCGCCAGACGACCTCCAACCTCGGTCATCTGCAGAAAGCGAATGTTATGGTACGTGATATCGTAACATTCAAATGCTTAGCGGAGACGCCACTGCGGTGTTTAGCACATAATACGGAACGTTTTATTCGCTAGCTCATTATTGATTATTTTCTGAGTAAGTGCTACCAATGCCTCTAGGAACCGATTAGGAACATAAACTAGGGCCAGAGACCCTCCAGTATAATTTTGGAATGAACGATAGGAATCAGAAAACGCGGAACGGTTTAATATTTTACGACAATTCGTATTTTTTTCTTGATCAAGATGCTGTCGTAAAACTTAACTGCCTTGAAAAGCTTGATCTGCTTTTTTTTGAAAATCGCAAACGAACAGAATCGAGTGTCGTATCAACGTTGCAATTCAGCTTTTTTAGAACTTTTTTTTCATATGTGAACGGCTTTCGTTGAATCAATGATTGAAATTGGACGAAGTGCTCCAGCCCTAGGTAAAGATCGATTCTGTCTGTTTGTTAGGGAAATAAATAAATATTAATATACAAAATATTAATAATACGATTAATTATTACAATATCAGGCGATTGTGCACGGCCTCAACTACTACTACTACTCGCTCGCGATCGCCTGCAAGCCCCAGGAAAACGAGCAGAAGGTATACGGTAGTGCGGGGATACGGTAGTTCGAAAATTGATTATCGATTGAAAAAAATATGATCTCGGCCATTATCTCAATGATAGCCTTCGCATCTTGACGCTCATTGTCAGAAGCGGATGCTGTGTTTGTTTTGAATTACGGTAGTTTGACTATGTGTGTACAGATGGTACGATAGAATAGGGATACGAGGCCTGACTCTAGCATTGTTATTCGTCAGCTGTTTTCCAGGGATTTCGGTAGTTTTGCGTTACGTTAGTTATCGATTTTTATTTCAGATTACCCGCAATTGCCGCCACATACCGCTGTGTGGTTGGACGACATCGTGGAGGAGGAGCAACTTCATGGCCGGCCGGCCCGCAATTGCCGCCACATACCGCTGTGTGGTTGGACGACATCGTGGAGGAGGAGCAACTTCATGGCCGGCCGGCCCGCAATTGCCGCCACATACCGCTGTGTGGTTGGACGACATCGTGGAGGGGGAACAACTTCATGGCCGGCCGGCCCGCAATTGCCGCCACATGCCGCTGTGTGGTTGGACGACATCGTGGAGGAGGAGCAACTTCATGGCCGGCCGGCCCGCAATTGCCGCCACATGCCGCTGTGTGGTTGGACGACATCGTGGAGGAGGAGCAACTTCATGGCCGGCCGGCCCGCAATTGCCGCCACATACCGCTGTGTGGTTGGACGACATCGTGGAGGAGGAGCAACTTCATGGCCGGCCGGCCCGCAATTGCCGCCACATACCGCTGTGTGGTTGGACGACATCGTGGAGGAGGAACAACTTCATGGCCGGCCGGCCCGCAATTGCCGCCACATACCGCTGTGTGGTTGGACGACATCGTGGAGGAGGAACAACTTCATGGCCGGCCGGCCCGCAATTGCCGCCACATACCGCTGTGTGGTTGGACGACATCGTGGAGGAGGAACAACTTCATGGCCGGCCGGCTCGCAATTGCCGCCACATACCGCTGTGTGGTTGGACGACATCGTGGAGGGGGAACAACTTCATGGCCGGCCGGCCCGCAATTGCCGCCACATACCGCTGTGTGGTTGGACGACATCGTGGAGGAGGAGCAACTTCATGGCCGGCCGGCCCGCAATTGCCGCCACATACCGCTGTGTGGTTGGACGACATCGTGGAGGAGGAACAACTTCATGGCCGGCCGGCCCGCAATTGCCGCCACATACCGCTGTGTGGTTGGACGACATCGTGGAGGAGGAGCAATCTTCGGCCGGTGGTGATGGGGGTGGTCGGTGGGAGGGCCTCATCACAAACAATTGCCGCCACATACCGCTGTGTGGTTGGACGACATCGTGGAGGAGGAACAACTTCATGGCCGGCCGGCCCGCAATTGCCGCCACATACCGCTGTGTGGTTGGACGACATCGTGGAGGAGGAGCAACTTCATGGCCGGCCGGCCCGCAATTGCCGCCACATACCGCTGTGTGGTTGGACGACATCGTGGAGGAGGAATTGATAGAACAAGCGATTGTGTGAAAGAGAGTTAGGTGAAATCCTCTGCCATCTCTCCATTTCAGTCCTCTCTCTCACAGTGGTCTTCCTTCTTCGTTTCCTCGCTCCTGTCGCCGTCTACTTCGTGTACGTCCTGGTGGTCATCGTATTCGGAGGTGAGTTGTTGTTGTTGTTGTTGTTGTTGTTGTTGTTGTGTTGATGACATCTAAAGGATTCAAGAGTCTAGATAATCAGAAAACGCGGAACGGTTTAATATTTTACGACAATTCGTATTTTTTTCTTGATCAAGATGCTGTCGTAAAACTTAACTGCCTTGAAAAGCTTGATCTCCTTTTTTTTTGAAAATCGCAAACGAACATAATCGAGTGTCGTATCAACGTTGCAATTCAGCTTTTTTAGAACTTTTTTTTTTCATATGTGAACGGCTTTCGTTGAATCAATGATTGAAATTGGACGAAGTGCTCCAGCCCTAGGTAAAGATCGATTCTGTCTGTTTGTTAGGGAAATAAATAAATATTGATATACAAAATATTAATAATACGATTAATTATTACAATATCAGGCGATTGTGCACGGCCTCAACTACTACTACTACTCGCTCGCGATCGCCTGCAATCCCCAGGAAAACGAGCAGAAGGTATACGGTAGTGCGGGGATACGGTAGTTCGAAAATAGATTATCGATTGAAAAAAATATGATCTCGGCGATTATCTCAATGATAGCCTTCGCATCTTGACGCTCATTGTCAGAAGCGGATGCTGTTTTTGTTTTGAATTACGGTAGTTTGACTATGTGTGTACAGATGGTACGATAGAATAGGGATACGAGGCCTGACTCTAGCATTGTTATTCGTCAGCTGTTTTCCAGGGATTTCGGTAGTTTTGCGTTACGGTAGTTATCGATTTTTATTCAGATGACCCGCAATTGCCGCCACATACCGCTGTGTGGTTGGACGACATCGTGGAGGAGGAGCAACTTCATGGCCGGCCGGCCCGCAATTGCCGCCACATACCGCTGTGTGGTTGGACGACATCGTGGAGGAGGAACAACTTCATGGCCGGCCGGCCCGCAATTGCCGCCACATACCGCTGTGTGGTTGGACGACATCGTGGAGGAGGAGCAATCTTCGGCCGGTGGTGATGGGGGTGGTCGGTGGGAGGGCCTCATCACAAACAATTGCCGCCACATACCGCTGTGTGGTTGGACGACATCGTGGAGGAGGAACAACTTCATGGCCGGCCGGCCCGCAATTGCCGCCACATACCGCTGTGTGGTTGGACGACATCGTGGAGGAGGAATTGATAGAACAAGCGATTGTGTGAAAGAGAGTTAGGTGAAATCCTCTGCCATCTCTCCATTTCAGTCCTCTCTCTCACAGTGGTCTTCCTTCTTCGTTTCCTCGCTCCTGTCGCCGTCTACTTCGTGTACGTCCTGGTGGTCATCGTATTCGGAGGTGAGTTGTTGTTGTTGTTGTTGTTGTTGTTGTTGTTGTGTTGATGACATCTAAAGGATTCAAGAGTCTAGATAATCAGAAAACGCGGAACGGTTTAATATTTTACGACAATTCGTATTTTTTTCTTGATCAAGATGCTGTCGTAAAACTTAACTGCCTTGAAAAGCTTGATCTCCTTTTTTTTTGAAAATCGCAAACGAACATAATCGAGTGTCGTATCAACGTTGCAATTCAGCTTTTTTAGAACTTTTTTTTTCATATGTGAACGGCTTTCGTTGAATCAATGATTGAAATTGGACGAAGTGCTCCAGCCCTAGGTAAAGATCGATTCTGTCTGTTTGTTAGGGAAATAAATAAATATTGATATACAAAATATTAATAATACGATTAATTATTACAATATCAGGCGATTGTGCACGGCCTCAACTACTACTACTACTCGCTCGCGATCGCCTGCAATCCCCAGGAAAACGAGCAGAAGGTATACGGTAGTGCGGGGATACGGTAGTTCGAAAATAGATTATCGATTGAAAAAAATATGATCTCGGCGATTATCTCAATGATAGCCTTCGCATCTTGACGCTCATTGTCAGAAGCGGATGCTGTTTTTGTTTTGAATTACGGTAGTTTGACTATGTGTGTACAGATGGTACGATAGAATAGGGATACGAGGCCTGACTCTAGCATTGTTATTCGTCAGCTGTTTTCCAGGGATTTCGGTAGTTTTGCGTTACGGTAGTTATCGATTTTTATTTCAGATGACCCGCAATTGCCGCCACATACCGCTGTGTGGTTGGACGACATCGTGGAGGGGGAACAACTTCATGGCCGGCCGGCCCGCAATTGCCGCCACATACCGCTGTGTGGTTGGACGACATCGTGGAGGAGGAGCAACTTCATGGCCGGCCGGCCCGCAATTGCCGCCACATACCGCTGTGTGGTTGGACGACATCGTGGAGGGGGAACAACTTCATGGCCGGCCGGCCCGCAATTGCCGCCACATACCGCTGTGTGGTTGGACGACATCGTGGAGGGGGAACAACTTCATGGCCGGCCGGCCCGCAATTGCCGCCACATACCGCTGTGTGGTTGGACGACATCGTGGAGGAGGAGCAATCTTCGGCCGGTGGTGATGGGGGTGGTCGGTGGGAGGGCCTCATCACAAACAATTGCCGCCACATACCGCTGTGTGGTTGGACGACATCGTGGAGGAGGAGCAACTTCATGGCCGGCCGGCCCGCAATTGCCGCCACATGCCGCTGTGTGGTTGGACGACATCGTGGAGGGGGAACAACTTCATGGCCGGCCGGCCCGCAATTGCCGCCACATGCCGCTGTGTGGTTGGACGACATCGTGGAGGAGGAGCAACTTCATGGCCGGCCGGCCCGCAATTGCCGCCACATACCGCTGTGTGGTTGGACGACATCGTGGAGGAGGAACAACTTCATGGCCGGCCGGCCCTCAATTGCCGCCACATACCGCTGTGTGGTTGGACGACATCGTGGAGGAGGAGCAACTTCATGGCCGGCCGGCCCGCAATTGCCGCCACATACCGCTGTGTGGTTGGACGACATCGTGGAGGAGGAGCAACTTCATGGCCGGCCGGCCCGCAATTGCCGCCACATACCGCTGTGTGGTTGGACGACATCGTGGAGGAGGAGCAACTTCATGGCCGGCTGGCCCGCAATTGCCGCCACATACCGCTGTGTGGTTGGACGACATCGTGGAGGAGGAACAACTTCATGGCCGGCCGGCCCGCAATTGCCGCCACATACCGCTGTGTGGTTGGACGACATCGTGGAGGAGGAATTGATAGAACAAGCGATTGTGTGAAAGAGAGTTAGGTGAAATCCTCTGCCATCTCTCCATTTCAGTCCTCTCTCTCACAGTGGTCTTCCTTCTTCGTTTCCTCGCTCCTGTCGCCGTCTACTTCGTGTACGTCCTGGTGGTCATCGTATTCGGAGGTGAGTTGTTGTTGTTGTTGTTGTTGTTGTGTTGATGACATCTAAAGGATTCAAGAGTCTAGATAATCAGAAAACGCGGAACGGTTTAATATTTTACGACAATTCGTATTTTTTTCTTGATCAAGATGCTGTCGTAAAACTTAACTGCCTTGAAAAGCTTGATCTGCTTTTTTTTGAAAATCGCAAACGAACAGAATCGAGTGTCGTATCAACGTTGCAATTCAGCTTTTTTAGAACTTTTTTTTTTCATATGTGAACGGCTTTCGTTGAATCAATGATTGAAATTGGACGAAGTGCTCCAGCCCTAGGTAAAGATCGATTCTGTCTGTTTGTTAGGGAAATAAATAAATATTGATATACAAAATATTAATAATACGATTAATTATTACAATATCAGGCGATTGTGCACGGCCTCAACTACTACTACTACTCGCTCGCGATCGCCTGCAATCCCCAGGAAAACGAGCAGAAGGTATACGGTAGTGCGGGGATACGGTAGTTCGAAAATAGATTATCGATTGAAAAAAATATGATCTCGGCGATTATCTCAATGATAGCCTTCGCATCTTGACGCTCATTGTCAGAAGCGGATGCTGTTTTTGTTTTGAATTACGGTAGTTTGACTATGTGTGTACAGATGGTACGATAGAATAGGGATACGAGGCCTGACTCTAGCATTGTTATTCGTCAGCTGTTTTCCAGGGATTTCGGTAGTTTTGCGTTACGGTAGTTATCGATTTTTATTCAGATGACCCGCAATTGCCGCCACATACCGCTGTGTGGTTGGACGACATCGTGGAGGAGGAGCAACTTCATGGCCGGCCGGCCCGCAATTGCCGCCACATACCGCTGTGTGGTTGGACGACATCGTGGAGGAGGAACAACTTCATGGCCGGCCGGCCCGCAATTGCCGCCACATACCGCTGTGTGGTTGGACGACATCGTGGAGGAGGAGCAATCTTCGGCCGGTGGTGATGGGGGTGGTCGGTGGGAGGGCCTCATCACAAACAATTGCCGCCACATACCGCTGTGTGGTTGGACGACATCGTGGAGGAGGAGCAACTTCATGGCCGGCCGGCCCGCAATTGCCGCCACATACCGCTGTGTGGTTGGACGACATCGTGGAGGAGGAGCAACTTCATGGCCGGCCGGCCCGCAATTGCCGCCACATACCGCTGTGTGGTTGGACGACATCGTGGAGGAGGAGAAACTTCATGGCCGGCTGGCCCGCAATTGCCGCCACATACCGCTGTGTGGTTGGACGACATCGTGGAGGAGGAACAACTTCATGGCCGGCCGGCCCGCAATTGCCGCCACATACCGCTGTGTGGTTGGACGACATCGTGGAGGAGGAATTGATAGAACAAGCGATTGTGTGAAAGAGAGTTAGGTGAAATCCTCTGCCATCTCTCCATTTCAGTCCTCTCTCTCACAGTGGTCTTCCTTCTTCGTTTCCTCGCTCCTGTCGCCGTCTACTTCGTGTACGTCCTGGTGGTCATCGTATTCGGAGGTGAGTTGTTGTTGTTGTTGTTGTTGTTGTTGTTGTTGTTGTTGTTGTTGTGTTGATGACATCTAAAGGATTCAAGAGTCTAGATAATCAGAAAACGCGGAACGGTTTAATATTTTACGACAATTCGTATTTTTTTCTTGATCAAGATGCTGTCGTAAAACTTAACTGCCTTGAAAAGCTTTATCTGCTTTTTTTTTGAAAATCGCAAACGAACAGAATCGAGTGTCGTATCAACGTTGCAATTCAGCTTTTTTAGAACTTTTTTTTCATATGTGAACGGCTTTCGTTGAATCAATGATTGAAATTGGACGAAGTGCTCCAGCCCTAGGTAAAGATCGATTCTGTCTGTTTGTTAGGGAAATAAATAAATATTGATATACAAAATATTAATAATACGATTAATTATTACAATATCAGGCGATTGTGCACGGCCTCAACTACTACTACTACTCGCTCGCGATCGCCTGCAATCCCCAGGAAAACGAGCAGAAGGTATACGGTAGTGCGGGGATACGGTAGTTCGAAAATAGATTATCGATTGAAAATATATGATCTCGGCGATTATCTCAATGATAGCCTTCGCATCTTGACGCTCATTGTCAGAAGCGGATGCTGTTTTTGTTTTGAATTACGGTAGTTTGACTATGTGTGTACAGATGGTACGATAGAATAGGGATACGAGGCCTGACTCTAGCATTGTTATTCGTCAGCTGTTTTCCAGGGATTTCGGTAGTTTTGCGTTACGGTAGTTATCGATTTTTATTTCAGATGACCCGCAATTGCCGCCACATACCGCTGTGTGGTTGGACGACATCGTGGAGGGGGAACAACTTCATGGCCGGCCGGCCCGCAATTGCCGCCACATACCGCTGTGTGGTTGGACGACATCGTGGAGGAGGAGCAACTTCATGGCCGGCCGGCCCGCAATTGCCGCCACATACCGCTGTGTGGTTGGACGACATCGTGGAGGAGGAACAACTTCATGGCCGGCCGGCCCGCAATTGCCGCCACATACCGCTGTGTGGTTGGACGACATCGTGGAGGAGGAGCAATCTTCGGCCGGTGGTGATGGGGGTGGTCGGTGGGAGGGCCTCATCACAAACAATTGCCGCCACATACCGCTGTGTGGTTGGACGACATCGTGGAGGAGGAACAACTTCATGGCCGGCCGGCCCGCAATTGCCGCCACATACCGCTGTGTGGTTGGACGACATCGTGGAGGAGGAGCAACTTCATGGCCGGCCGGCCCGCAATTGCCGCCACATACCGCTGTGTGGTTGGACGACATCGTGGAGGAGGAATTGATAGAACAAGCGATTGTGTGAATGAGAGTTAGGTGAAATCCTCTGCCATCTCTCCATTTCAGTCCTCTCTCTCACAGTGGTCTTCCTTCTTCGTTTCCTCGCTCCTGTCGCCGTCTACTTCGTGTACGTCCTGGTGGTCATCGTATTCGGAGGTGAGTTGTTGTTGTTGTTGTTGTTGTTGTTGTGTTGATGACATCTAAAGGATTCAAGAGTCTAGATAATCAGAAAACGCGGAACGGTTTAATATTTTACGACAATTCGTATTTTTTTCTTGATCAAGATGCTGTCGTAAAACTTAACTGCCTTGAAAAGCTTGATCTGCTTTATTTTGAAAATCGCAAACGAACAGAATCGAGTGTCGTATCAACGTTGCAATTCAGCTTTTTTAGAACTTTTTTTTTCATATGTGAACGGCTTTCGTTGAATCAATGATTGAAATTGGACGAAGTGCTCCAGCCCTAGGTAAAGATCGATTCTGTCTGTTTGTTAGGGAAATAAATAAATATTGATATACAAAATATTAATAATACGATTAATTATTACAATATCAGGCGATTGTGTACGGCCTCAACTACTACTACTACTCGCTCGCGATCGCCTGCAATCCACAGGAAAACGAGCAGAAGGTATACGGTAGTGCGGGGATACGGTAGTTCGATAATAGATTATCGATTGAAAAAAATATGATCTCGGCGATTATCTCAATGATAGCCTTCGCATCTTGACGCTCATTGTCAGAAGCGGATGCTGTTTTTGTTTTGAATTACGGTAGTTTGACTATGTGTGTACAGATGGTACGATAGAATAGGGATACGAGGCCTGACTCTAGCATTGTTATTCGTCAGCTGTTTTCCAGGGATTTCGGTAGTTTTGCGTTACGGTAGTTATCGATTTTTATTTCAGATGACCCGCAATTGCCGCCACATACCGCTGTGTGGTTGGACGACATCGTGGAGGGGGAACAACTTCATGGTCGGCCGGCCCGCAATTGCCGCCACATACCGCTGTGTGGTTGGACGACATCGTGGAGGAGGAGCAACTTCATGGCCGGCCGGCCCGCAATTGCCGCCACATACCGCTGTGTGGTTGGACTACATCGTGGAGGAGGAGCAACTTCATGGCCGGCCGGCCCGCAATTGCCGCCACATGCCGCTGTGTGGTTGGACGACATCGTGGAGGGGGAACAACTTCATGGCCGGCCGGCCCGCAATTGCCGCCACATACCGCTGTGTGGTTGGACGACATCGTGGAGGGGGAACAACTTCATGGCCGGCCGGCCCGCAATTGCCGCCACATGCCGCTGTGTGGTTGGACGACATCGTGGAGGGGGAACAACTTCATGGCCGGCCGGCCCGCAATTGCCGCCACATGCCGCTGTGTGGTTGGACGACATCGTGGAGGAGGAGCAACTTCATGGCCGGCCGGCCCGCAATTGCCGCCACATACCGGTGTGTGGTTGGACGACATCGTGGAGGAGGAGCAATCTTCGGCCGGTAGTGATGGGGGGGGGGTCGGTGGGAGGGCCTCATCACAAACAATTGCCGCCACATGCCGCTGTGTGGTTGGACGACATCGTGGAGGAGGAACAACTTCATGGCCGGCCGGCCCGCAATTGCCGCCACATACCGCTGTGTGGTTGGACGACATCGTGGAGGAGGAACAACTTCATGGCCGGCCGGCCCGCAATTGCCGCCACATACCGCTGTGTGGTTGGACGACATCGTGGAGGGGGAACAACTTCATGGCCGGCCGGCCCGCAATTGCCGCCACATACCGCTGTGTGGTTGGACGACATCGTGGAGGAGGAGCAATCTTCGGCCGGTGGTGATGGGGGGGGGGGGTCGGTGGGAGGGCCTCATCACAAACAATTGCCGACTCATGCCGCTGTGTGGTTGGACGACATCGTGGAGGAGGAACAACTTCATGGCCGGCCGGCCCGCAATTGCCGCCACATACCGCTGTGTGGTTGGACGACATCGTGGAGGAGGAACAACTTCATGGCCGGCCGGCCCGCAATTGCCGCCACATACCGCTGTGTGGTTGGACGACATCGTGGAGGGGGAACAACTTCATGGCCGGCCGGCCCGCAATTGCCGCCACATACCGCTGTGTGGTTGGACGACATCGTGGAGGAGGAGCAACTTCATGGCCGGCCGGCCCGCAATTGCCGCCACATACCGCTGTGTGGTTGGACGACATCGTGGAGGAGGAGCAATCTTCGGCCGGTGGTGATGGGGGTGGTCGGTGGGAGGGCCTCATCACAAACAATTGCCGCCACATACCGCTGTGTGGTTGGACAACATCGTGGAGGAGGAACAACTTCATGGCCGGCAGGCCCGCAATTGCCGCCACATACCGCTGTGTGGTTGGACGACATCGTGGAGGAGGAATCGATAGAACAAGCGATTGTGTGAAAGAGAGTTAGGTGAAATTCTCTGCCATCTCTCCATTTCAGTCCTCTCTCTCACAGTGATCTTCCTTCTTCGTTTCCTCGCTCCTGTCGCCGTCTACTTCGTGTACGTCCTGGTGGTCATCGTATTCGGAGGTGAGTTGTTGTTGTTGTTGTTGTTGTTGTTGTTGTTGTTGTGTTGATGACATCTAAAGGATTCAAGAGTCTAGATAATAATTTATTTTCATAATCTAATTTAATAATGAAAATAAATTATTTTTTAATTTAATTCTTCGAAATAGCATAAATATTATTATTATTATTAATCGTTTATTTCAGTTCGGTAATTCTCAATCGTTGCCTGCCGAATGATCTGCTCAGTGTGGGAATGGGACTGGCGACGGAAGTGATCAATGTAGTCAAGGTACGGTAATATTGGATAACGGTATAGTAAATACGGTAGTGTTTCGAGCAGGTGCAGTAGATACGATAGGCGATAAATACGTTAATGTATGAGAAGATGTCATGGAAGAAATATCTGAATTTATTCGTAGCGAACGAAGTTGATATCGTAACCAACGAAATCATTGTAGTAATAGTGTACGGACGAAACACGAAAGTGGCAAAGGGAAACAATCTTGAAATTTTCCTAAAAGTTTAACATAAGAACTTATCTAATTATTCCCAGGACTGACTGGGTGCGTACGTGCGTGTCCGCAGTGATGGCCAGCTCGTGTGCGATCATCCAATCGATCGGATTGGCTGTTGGTGAGTACGGTAGGACACGAATACGGTAGTAATGAGGATGGATATGCTACGGTAGACGATAAGCGCGAGTGGGGCAAACGACGGGATCATATTGTTCACAAGAAGGATTTGATTATGAGGGCGTTCGGAGCTGTTATTGGTAGGGAACGAAGAAATGCCAGATTTCTGTATTTGACGAGGCACGCGATCGCATGGCGCGCCTGAATCGCGATAGGTGGGAATTGATTCGGTTGTTTATTGGCTACGGCGCTTCAAGAATTACACGAAAATGTAACGCGTGGTAGATCTAGTTTTGATAGAGCGCCTGATCACCTAGTTGTTATGATACATTAGCATTGCTTGCTTTTTCCCAATCTGACTTTTGATTTCTCTCCATTACAGTGCACTCCCTCTCACAATGATATTCCTTCTTCGCTTCCTCGCTCCTGTCAGCGTCCTGGTGGCATTCGTATTCGGAGGTGAGTTGTTGTTGTTGTTGTTTTCGTGTTTTATTAGTTTTCAAGGGTTCAAAGTAGTGCAGTGTATTGTGAGAGGAGGGGCTCCTGGTGATTTCGGTATTCATCGATTAGTGATCTTATTGCGTTACCACACATGTTCGATTTGATATCGGGGCGTGTTGGAGGAAAAAAACCATAAAATAAAGTACGCTTCTGGTGAATCCTGTTCACCTAATAATTTTAGAGTTTTAATTTGGAGGAATGAATCCTGTAGAAGTCACGCGCTCATTTGTGAGTAATAATGCTATGAAAATGTCATGCAATACCGGTGAACTGCCAATTGGAGGCATCACTTGACGTTTGTGTTTCATGAGTTTTACTTGGTCTGAGAAATCGGGTTTCGACGGTTGTTCATACTATGTGTTTTCACATTTGTATCCTCAAAACCCCACTCTTGTGTGCTCACAAAAGCTGGGGTTGATGGTTGATGATGAATAATGATGATGGGTGTACTGAGTAAGTCGCCCTTTCAATAGAAACTTTCCATTTGGGAAGTAATATTGCTAGAATGATAGAATTCAAGACCGATACATTGGCCTCGAAGTGAATCACATGACGTTTGTGTTTCACTACTCGTACATAGTTCGAGATACCGGGTGTCCACGATCCGTGAGCTTTTGCGAATAGCCTAAAATAAATTACGATATGTCCGGCCATCCAAGGTACGGTAGGGAGCATGAGTACGGTAGCTGCATGCGAGGAGTACTGTAGAAGTATCCATTGAGATTCAGGTTCGCCAAGTGATCGAGTGTTTCATCATCTCTGGAGAGTAGTTAGTAAGTGCGGCTGCCAGTTTTGTGCTGCATTCGCTCTTAAAAACAGAAATATTGAAAAAGAACTGATCCCATTTCATATCCCATTTCTTCTTTATACAAAAATTTAAACCAGCCTGGTTATCGTGTGCTGCAAGTAGCTCATATAGTATTTAGAAGTGTTGAGTTGCCGATATCTCGTAGATTCCATTAGGTCAAATAATATAACAACGATAACTAAACAGAATATTCTATTCCAGCCACTTCCTCTTCCTTCCTCTCCACTCCTCGCACGACTCGACTGGCGGAGTATTACGTGGATGAGAAGGGAGAAGTACAGAAGAGGGGAGGTGAGGACACTCTTGGGAATATGGGATGATGTAGGTAGTTGTAATGTTTCGGTGCATGCCATCCTTACATTGGCAAGAGCCAGTAAGCTAGGTGAAGTAGAGTGCGTGAAACAAGAAACCGAATTGAGGATGGTGAGTTGAATGCGCGTGGAGTAGTTGTTGAATTCGTGAGTTTGTGAGAAATTAGAGAAAATGGGAAAATGCGGTGTGGGTGGAATCCATGGGGTGAATTAGAAATACGTTGATTCCCTGCAATATAAAGTGAACGAGAAAGTGTACACAAAAGGAAGCGATGTTTTTGAGACAACGGCCAACGTAGAGCAGGCGTTGCCTGAAACCACTGGTGAGCTATTATCCGCTAGATGGCAGGGTGCTCCGCAATTTCAGAAAAAAGTTATGTTAGGGGGCTCCACAAAAATTTATTGCGTTCTATTAGGGGACTCTTCTCAAAAAGTTTCCGATTTCCCTCACGGGGCTCCGCACCCCCACCTCCTAGCGGAGACGCAACCCAATAGTGCCTGAAATTGAATTGTGTAGTGGATTGATGATTCGACGCCTATTGTGTGTGTGTGTTTTTGTCGTTGATGTTCCGTCACCCAATTGATGATTGCAAGTAGGCGAGGTGAAGTAGAATAGACGTAGCGTGAAACCGAATGGCGAATTCAGACAGTGTGATGCGCACTCCTAGGAACGAGTGCTAGTGAGTTGGAGGTGATTTTCTTATTTTTTTTTAGGCACACGCGTTCGTCTCATTGGTAACTCGTAGTATACGGGATGAAGGCGAGTAGGTGCAGCCACAACCGGATGGTGATTTGAGACGGTGTGATGGGTGACCTGCGTGTGGGCATTTCGGCTGACAATGAGAGTGGGTTGGGTAATGAAGAGTAGGTGCAGCTTGAAAGTGAATCTACTGACATGAGAGTGGGTTGGGTAATAAAGAGTAGGTGCAGCTTGAAAGTGAATCTACTGACATGAGAGTGGGTTGGGTAATGAAGAGTAGGTGCAGCTTGAAAGTGAATCTACTGACATGAGAGTGGGTTTGGTAATGAAGAGTAGGTGCAGCTTGAAAGTGAATCTACTGACATGAGAGTGGGTTGGGTAATGAAGAGTAGGTGCAGCTTGAAAGTGAATCTACTGACATGAGAGTGGGTTGGGTAATAAAGAGTAGGTGCAGCTTGAAAGTGAATCTACTGACATGAGAGTGGGTTGGGTAATGAAGAGTAGGTGCAGCTTGAAAGTGAATCTACTGACATGAGAGTGGGTTGGGTAATGAAGAGTAGGTGCAGCTTGAAAGTGAATCTACTGACATGAGAGTGGGTTTGGTAATGAAGAGTAGGTGCAGCTTGAAAGTGAATCTACTGACATGAGAGTGGGTTGGGTAATGAAGAGTAGGTGCAGCTTGAAAGTGAATCTACTGACATGAGAGTGGGTTGGGTAATGAAGAGTAGGTGCAGCTTGAAAGTGAATCTACTGACATGAGAGTGGGTTTGGTAATGAAGAGTAGGTGCAGCTTGAAAGTGAATCTACTGACATGAGAATGGGTTGGGTAATGAAGAGTAGGTGCAGCTTGAAAGTGAATCTACTGACATGAGCGAAGTACGGGCCACAGTTGTAGTTGTTTTTTACATGAAAAACCAAGATATCATTACGGGATCAAATTCGACGAGATTAAGGAGTGTGCTCGCAGCATGAATCCGGCTGGTGATTGACATAGAGAGATTGCGATTAAATGAAAACTGTGTTGAACTTATGGTCAATCTGAAATTGCGGAAATGGGTTTCTCGAGAATAAACAGATTGAGCGCAGCATGAAATCGACTGGTAGCTTTACAATTAGTAGATCAGGAATCTTTTTTGATGGATGGGACAACAGTCCAGAAAATTTCTGGTTATAATTGTGCTTTTTGAAGGATCACCCCGTTCGAAATTGTTGTGCTTCCGTTTACGAGGATATGTAGAGTGGGTGCAGCCTGAATCCGACTTGTTGCTGAGAGAGGGAAACTACGAATATGATGGATGGGGCTAAACAGTATGTCTCGGGCATAATTGAGAATGTGATGATCGCAGTTCCGGTGATATTGTGGAATGTGTGAATAAAGCGAGAACTCTCTGCAGGCGATTCCCTCCCAGTGTCCGCCCTTACGATCAGCTCGATTCTCGGCCAGGAGGCTACCGTATCCGAGCAGGCCCTGATCGGACTCGCCCTGGGAGCCAGTGTGATTACGATAAGTTAAAATCTTTTTATTGATTTTTATTTGAATGTATTGGCGTGATCACGGTAGGCATAGATTCTTGATAAGTAGACCCCGACCAGCGATATTCCACTATGTGCCGGTCAATGCTATGCTAGGCGTGTTTCTAACGCATTGATTCTCTCTTGGCGATTTTGAGAGTCATGAAGATCATTAGAGTCAAACGTTCGTTAGATTCGCAATACCATCATGTCTACAGGTTCTAAAATTTTGAGCGTTAATCAATCTTCAGTTAGTATCCTAGCTATTCATGGTTCTCCGCATGTGGTGACTTTGGGTCTCATGAGTAGATCGAGTACCGACAATGCTAGGCATATCTAATAGTAGCGTGATCTTACACTGTACTCTCATCTTACACTGTTACTAGGATGCTTTTCTCTAACAATAAGATAAATAATATTAATTTTATCTCAGTTGTTCTTCATTCTGCTCATGTGGTGACTACTGCCGTGCGGCAAACTGCACGTTCAAGTGAGAGATTATAGTCATTTGTTTTTATTTTGGTTATCTTGTTATCTAGCTACTCTATTTTTATATAAGAATCAGCTACTGACCATTGGTCATTTTTCGAAACTTTCTGACTTTGTACCAAGAATGAAACACCAACAAAGTCGCAAAATTTAACCAGTGGGTTTGGTGCGTCACTAGATTGGGATAAGCAGCGGGAGAAAGGAATATCAATTCACAGGCGTTCGCTGTTTCACAAATCAAAAATTTATGATCTGTTCAGAAAAAATCCTAGCGTATTGTTTGGCACTTGTGAGATTGGGGCCTCGTCAAGTTCAGATAAGATGGAACTCGCGAGGGCTCTAGTACAGACTTTCCAGTTCCTGTAAAAGAAATCACAAAAAATAGTAAAATATCTGGTGAATCGTTGAAGATCACTTGACAAGACCCACGCATTTTTCCAATAGACAAAGGACAAGAGGGCATCAGGAATTTAACCAGCGGATTTTGTGCGCCACTAGCATAAAATATGCTGCTGAAGAAGACGAGGGCAATTCCAAACCATTTCTGTTTGGAGATATTGATAAAGGGTAATACAAAGATAATACAGTAGGACCGGGTAAGGAAACGTCGACTGCAATGGCGGTTTTGGTTTTTTGAAAGAATAGGACTTTCCACCAGTGGATTCGACGCACCACTGAGTGGCCATTAGGAATGGATCTGAATCAAGTCCAATTATAATCACTTGTTGAGTTGCTTATCCCAATCTTTTGGATACGGTACGCTACCCCGAATCGATTACCGTAATCTCTCTTCCACTCAGGACGACGCGTCGATCACGAACTGGTGGCCGCAGCTCATCGTCGGATTGGCGGCGTATCAGGTGGGTGGTCCCGAGGGGGAAGAGAAGGGGGTACGGTAGATGGGGTTATTGGTCGACTGCGTAAACTGTATCAATAATATGTTCGGCAACAGAAAATGGAATTACGGTGGATATACTATCGATCGGACGGCTATGTATGTAGGTATATATTTTTCAGCAGCCGGATTTGTGTTGCGTAGGTAGTAGAAGACCAAGGGGATCTTTGAGATGCAGTTGTCTCTTGATATAGAATGGAAAACAATTTCGATCTCTTTTCCGGTGGCGTCATCGATGAATGAGATTGAGAATAGCGAAAAAAGGAAGGTTCTCAAGGTGGATTGAGGTTGCAGAGCTAAATCAAGAGCGGAGAGAGTCTTTTCATCGCAATTTCGACAGGGATTCATTCTATCTAAAGATACAATGAAAAGCCATTAGAGGGGGTTGGGATGGGTTACGGTAGATAAAAGGTTGCACTATGGTAGCTATAGATATCTAGTCATGGTAGTAGGATGGTTACGGTAGGGCTACGGTATTCCGTTTATCGAATTCATTATTCCTTCTCAGGACTACTTTGGAGCGTACGATCGTACACGAGGAATCAATGCGGTCGTCGAGAGGATCGAAGAGAAGAGAAGGAAGAGGAACGAGAGATGAGAAGGAAGCATTTGAGATGTATTGAGTCTCGAGGGGAAGGTGGGGATTACGGTAGTCTTATCGATTGAGTAGATTCCCCTCACAACGAAACTATACTGATTACTGTAAGTAATTGACTGACCGCTAGAGATACTCCTATTTACTATGGCAAATGCATCGATTGATTGCTAGAGATTCCCCGAATACTGGTATCTTTCACTGATTTTAGTGTCCGTTTCACTTGATTAATTTCACAAATGCGAGGTGTCCGAGAATTCTTATTCTTACATTAGTAATGTATCATGAACTTTTATGATTAATGATTATGTCATATGTTATTTGGTGTTTCAAAAACGCTCTCACTGCATTACATTTTGCATATTTCCATCTTCCCTTTTCTCCGAGCTTTTTATTCGGTAGAGAATCTCTTCTGATTACGTACAATAAAGGAAGCAAAGTAAGGGCAAGGACTGAGGGAAATTACGAGTCAATCGAGCTCTACTATAGCCTCCCTATTGCACGCTATGGTTGAAGGAAGAAAATAACACAAAAAAATAAACGAAGGGAAATGGGGTAGGATCGGCAAATAAAGACAATACTCTCTTCAGTTCGAGTTATCTCACACAGGTCTTACTCGGAGAGAGAGCGCGCAGAATGAAGAGAGTGTTTCTCTATTTGCTAGCCCTAAAATGGATACTATAGGAATAGTCTAAAACGGAGTGGAAACAACAATGCTTCGAGGAACGGGGGAAAACGACAGAAAAGAGTTTCCCAATTCACTAGCATCAACTGCGAATTCAACAGGAGTCAATTTATCTGCACGTAGCACGGCTTGCCCTATTAACGGGAAGGGCGCCTCTGATAGAACAGTAGCATATAAAGTGACTGGATTACTCGGTGTCTAGAATCGAAACTGCTTCAATTGTAAGACGGCCGCATCGCTCGGCCGCATCGCCGGCTTGGCGAAGGGGAGGGGGCGATGCGGCCGTCTTACAATTGAAGCAGTTTCGATTCTAGACACCGAGTAATCCAGTCGCCTTATATGCTAGGTCCAAGGTGGGATTAGGCAGTTATCTTCTTCAGACATTTTTTATCAATCCAGATATATATAAGAAGTTCAAGTTGCACTAAATTGCCAGTTATTCATTACATTTCACGGCACGTTCCTGCTGAATCTCAAAAGCACGCGACCCAGCCGCGACGCTTTACTCGCTGACTCCGCCCCTTTTCACTTTCACCGAATTTCATCCAACATTCAGTTCATATACAAAGTCTATCAGTTCAAGATACTGAGAGCACTGTTCGCCCATGTTTACAATGGCTGCTATTTCTAAACATTTATAATGGCTATTGCAGAGTGCGATACCGATATTCTTCTACTTTCCCTTCGGATTCGCCCTTTCGCTCCCCCTATTTTATCAAACCGAATCGAAATGCGAATTGGACCAATGGTTCACACTGATTTCTTCCTTCCCTGCCCTAGACGCAGTTGTGATCATTATCCTTATGAAGGACTACCGTGACGGACTCATTGCAATGTTCTACCGAGCGCATAACTCGGAGATGTCAGTCTCCTACTGAAGGTCAACACAAACGCATTGATAAAGTTCAGTGTATGGCCAACAAAGTATTCACAAGCACTAAACGATGTGTAGAAATATACAAGAATGTTGTTAAAGTAACAAAAACGGCCAAGCAAACGATGCAGAACACGACTGTAAAATATCGGAATGAGGATTCAATTCAATTATTTTATTCACCAAGGTAAGAGGGGAAAGAAGTTTACTCGGATCTTCGTAAGTTTTTTTGCGGAAGTGAGTCGTCGTGAAGGTCCGACTCAATTCACAATGTATACCAGGTCAACGAAAATATTCCAAGGAGAAAAATGGAGTTGGAAAACCAACTAATATAGTATTGTCATAGTTGTATTCTTAACTGTCTACTGTAATTTATGTGTCGACTCTTTTAAAGTCTTGGGTGTGTGTATTGCGAAGCATCGTGCTTTTCGAAATATTTCCCTAGTTATCACCTGCTTTTTCACTTAATCGTGAAGAACAGCACCTGTCTCTTTCTTTGCCCAATGGCACACACACCTATCCCCCTCTCAAACCATCCTCCATGTCTGACTACTTCGTCTCCATCGAGATGGAACGCGCCTTTTCTACAACGTTTCATGTTAAATTTGTCATCTGTGCAATACTTCACTGCACTTGTTTCTACTGTTTCTGTGAAACGCCCCCGAATCAGCGAGAAGTTAGATTCTTTCTCATTTTCATTCAAGTGAGTGTTTCATGTTCTGAACGATCATTTATTTTGGAATTTAGATTGAAAAAAAATATGTGTAACCCCTATTGCTGGAAATTGTGTGCTGATATTGGGGTAAATCAAATGAACTGCAGATCGTAGTGGCAGTTCAAGACGCCGTCAACGATATCATGCTCGAGCCAATACCATTGTTGCCCCTTCCGGCCGCATATTTTGTCGGCATTGGCGTTCGCGTAGGAGTCCCACTCAACCTTGTACTGGTATGGACAAATTGTAACAAGTAGGCAGAATCCTCCCTGAATAGGCACTGGAAACGGCATCGAGTGCAACCATGGCCGTATCCATCATTCTCTGTTTTCTGCACAAACACCAAACGATACTCGACGAACTGAGCCGCTTCAAGATGAGAAAGGTATTAATATTTGCGAGAATTTTCAGGATATTAGTGATTAAAAATAAAAGGGGGAATGCAATATTGTAGAGGGTGTACCACGCGATATGTGGATGCTGCGGATGCATGTGTACTGCCATTTTCATCGCTGTTCTTACTAGTCCAACTGATTTTGCCTCCTCCGATCGGGCAATATTGACGGTTTGCTTGACAGAGATTGGCGTTTCGAGTTCGAAATTCGAATTGTTTCTTTATCTATTTCACATTCTCTATGTTAACTGGCATACCCCTATTTCGAACTCTTATACATACGTACGTGACGCATCTCGCTCAAGAGACAGATTCGTATTTACCTCTACAATCACCGTTGCACTCAAAGATCGTTCAGTATAAAATAAACATTACTTGGATTCGTCAGCGCGGTCCGTATATGGTAATGGAGAAAAATTTGTACACGCGAGCTGCGGCGCTTCTATTCCTCGTGGTTAATTTTCTATAAATCACAAGCCAAAAAGTCGACTTGATCTATGCGAGAATTATTCCAGAATGCTACTATTTCTGTGATATCAACAAACGCGATGTATTGGCACATTTTATACTTTCTCAACAACGTGGTACGCGTAAATTATTAATATTATTTAGCATTTACTTTATCCGCTTTGAAGACATCGAGTGGGAGTGCGGCCACAAAAAATATGGTTAAACGATCTGTGCTCGCCCTTTACATACAAGTACATATACAGCCCCCTTTACATTTAGCGTCGATTTACACGTTTATCTATTTTTTCAAAGTTGTTCGCTCCATCATTCTTCTTGGGAGCTCCGATGTTCGTGTGCTTTTTCTTTCTTTTTACGAGCACAGGCAATTTCAGTAAGTGTTTAAGCTAATAACTTATGCCAAGCTTTAGGATGGTTCTCAAAATTATTATTTTCATACGATTGCAGAACATCCCACTGGCAAATGACACACGTTTTGCTACAGATTCATACACAACGACGATCATGTTCTATTCATTGTAGTGACTTGCTACGTGCTTTGCTACGTGCTTCAACTGCATTCGCCCGCCCATTCCCTCATTCTTCTCTTCATTACTCCTGCTTATCGTCGATTCATTCTCTCTTTCCTCACACGATCCTCGCGAGTTGCACAGGTGCAGACGCATTTCGGTTGAGGCGAGCGATAGGGGCAAAGAATACGTGAAAACGTGATATACCAAAACGCTCAAAATGCTAAATGGGAACCTTGCCATATCGCCTTCGCTTATTTATGTACTGAAAAAGTATATTTCAGTCAGTACCCGTATCTTCCTCGTCTGCCCCGTCAAATATGTCACGAGTTCCATCGCAACGGATCCGCTCGCAAGGAAGTGTGCGTGCAGGGCATTCGTAGGGATATAAAGTATTATTTATTCGAAATTTGTAGCTAGTGTCTAGCATTTGCTGTTTTTTTGTATTTAAGAGCAACAAATAAAGTCGAATATCGTTGACTACTTCTTATCCATCGACTAAATATTAGACTCGGGAAAGGGTCTGCATGCGGACTCGCGTCAACATGAAAATCATACATTCCGGTGGTTCAAGCTGATTGTCAAGTCTTGGAGTTTTTCGAATCAATGTTGACGTCCCCAATTGTTCTTTCAAAATTTGATTAGGAGGGCGATACACCAGACTGCTCCTCCCCCCACATCCTGTGCGTAGAAATTTATTATTACTATTATTATTAGTATTATGTGTAGTACATTGTGTAATACCAGGATTGCACAATCGAAGAAATAAATATATTTCATTACGTATATATTTCATTCCATGCGTAGCTGACTTTTGACAAACGTTTGCGCGAGAGGAGCGAGGATGAGTGAGGATTCATTTACAGATTGCCCGCAGGCCGTGTAACATCCGATGTCGCGGATACAACAGCGGTTATCTTCGGCCAACTTTTCCAGCTCAAAGTATTGACTATTGTTTATTATGTTATTCAGTCTTCCAACTCACAAAAGTAGAGGCTCCCGATAGCTTGGTGTGGTGAGAATAACAATTGCTGTGTGTACGAAAGCGTGTGTCATTTGGAAACAGAATAATGCATTGTTGATGTCTGGAATGTCTCGCTCATTTTAGTTGTTGTTTTTAGTTCTTCTTTTTAAATTCGTTTTACACGATATTTTCGAGCGAGAGTGTGAGCACATCGCGAATTTTATCCGACCCCATCAACTCACCGGGTGTTAATGCCACAGTAATCATAGAGTACGCGTACGCAAATAACGGGGATAGTTGAATCGTTAACGGGACCAGAGTCTGCAATCTAATTCAAACTTTTGAACTAGCGTCCTTTACCACCTGCACAAGCATGAGCCACATCAATTTTTGCTGCATTTTCCTCGTCTTCTCACTCATATTTGAATTCTGTGAAGTGAGCATTTTCAATTAGTTTCTAATCCAGTTTCACCTGTCGAAGTAGATAGAAAGAGCCAAATACAAGTAAGCTTCCGATTATGACAGCTAGTATCATTATCGGAAAGTATTTTATTTATTTATATTTTTTTACACGATGCGATACCGATATTGTGCTTGTTGCCAAGAGAATCGTGTTTGCAGGATAAAGAGTTAGGTCATACACAAATGTCCGATAGTTTGGGTTTTCAAACAGATAGTTCAACGAAGGATAGTACTGAAGAAGAACACTCAAATTGTTATCTTGGAAAATAGCACACTTTTTGGATGAATTCCGGCCCGCCTTCAATGTTTCTACGTATGGTCATGTGGACAAAACAGGGAAATGAATAGATCATTAGAATGAATACTCTGAAGAATAGGCGATATTTCATCTGAAAAGCGATTACTGTTTTCGTGATTCAAATTACAAGAAGAAGGTTACCGATACTGTCTGACTTTTTGACATCGTTAATATAATAATAAACTTGAAATGAAAACAGAAGAGTATGGAGACAGCAACAAAGGCTACCGTAAAGAACATTAGAGTCTGGAAAGCATTCTCGGCAATTACAAATTTCCAATGCTTGTGAAAATAATGTGACTTCAAAGAATGTTGCAAAAACAGTCTGAATGAAGAACCCGTCTCTTTACTCCGCATGAACTATCGTCACCGCGACTGCGGAAAGGATAGGAAGGTTGACGAAACGGATTCTTCAGTCTAACAGCCCTACTCACAATTAGACTGGATAAAGAAAGAGGGAAGAGTAAGAAAAAAGGTATCATTTCTTGTGTAAGAGTGAGATCTCAAACCGGTTGAAAAGGTCTCATTATCGTATCTATTCTTCCGGAAGCGTTCTTCTCTTCTCCCTCACTCTTCCTTTATCCCAATATACTCACGATGCCATAGTGCCCGTTCATTCCGAATACCGTGCATAGCACCCCATTGCATAATCCGCCGGGGATCGGATACAGGCCTATTGGTGAGGCGAGAAAACCAAAGTTCAAATCGACCAGAGTTATCGCAACCTGTACTCTTAGAAATGTTATTTATAAGATGAAGTTGAAGAATCAACTCGCCTGCAGAATCAAGAGGTATCGGGCGAATGGTCTTCCAGGTTTAGGCGTTTTAGTGATCATTAAATAGAAAGCGAGAGCAGAAAGAGTGTGAGTGCCTACACCCACAGCGTGCTGGTACGCAGGCATGAGTGTGTGCCATATAGGATGGAGGGAGAGAGTAGGCATGTTATCTCGCTATAACCTGAACGAAGTATAAGAGTGGGTGGGTTTTGCGAGACTGGACTTTTCAATTGTAAATCAACGCAAAAATCATCAAGTGGAGGTTGAGAATAGACAACAAAGAATGGGCGAGCAGACGATTAGTCTTCTTTCATCTCGAATGACAGATTGCAGAAATAGAGTAATCAATCAGCATGGAATGCCCACACGAGGCGACCAGGTGAAACGGCGCAAGCTGGCGTTTCCATATCATTGCAGTTTACGTGAGAATTAGTTGTGAGTATCGGGTACTTTTTGAAAAAAATATTCGATGAACAATAACAAATACGCTTGAGATATGTGTGATTTTTCTATGTACGGCCAATATGCAAAAATTCTTACGTGACACGCTTGATGTACCCTCAAGTCGGCATATTTTGGAGACTTTTTTTCAGGAAGAACAAAAAACGTCGACTTTTCGACTTTTCAGAAGTATCGTATAGTTTTTTGAGCATGTTTTTTCGTAATCTACATGCAAAAATACTTCGGAAAAAGGTTCAGAGCACTATATTTTGAGCAGTGAATAAAATCTATTTTTTTTGGGCCGGGGCTAGCATTTTTCGGGGAGTGCACCACAAGAGCTCATTTTGGACCAGGTATCAGCCCTTGGTATGAGAACATCACCCACGGATTATTGGGATTGGTTGCAAGAAAGTCGTAAACAGACCTACCTCAGAAGCAACGTTTTCTCATGGAAGGTCTCTTAAAGAAGGAGAGGCACGAATCGCGCCGATATGCAAAGTGAGGCGGAGCGCTCTCCTCATTTTGCATGCTCTCTAGCTCGTTGCCTGCGCTTCAGGGTGACTTGGCAATCAGCCAATCGAGTATATCTCGGCTTAGACGAAAATTGAAAACATGGGAGTTTCGAAAGCGTTATGGGGTGCTTATGCCACACCGTCTGACATAGAGAACTTAGTTAGCCAGATATTCGTGCCACCCCTTCTTTAAAGAAGGCGTCCCACGAATCGCGCGGGCGATTATGCAAAGTGAGGAGTGAGAGGGCGCGCTCTCCTCATTTCGCACGCTCTCTCGCTCGTTGCCTGCGCGCACAGGGTCACTTGGAACGCAGCCAATTGCTCATATCTCAGTTCAAACGAAAATTTAAAACATGGGAGTTTCGAAAGTGTTATCGGGTAGCCACGACCCACCATCTCACATCAAGAACTCAGTTAGTCAGAGATTCGTGGGACACCTCCTTTAAGCATATTTCGACGCATAATGGCTTGCATGTCCTAAGTGCGCCCACTCTCCTTTAGAGTTCTCTTTTGGATACGAAATTGAAGGAATGAGGTCCGTTGGAAGATTTCTTTCGTGGGTGGGGAAAACGTCAAAGAGGACGAGCAGGAGGAATTTCGAAAAAATTCTCTTCCTCTTCTTTCTCGCCATGCCGTACACTTTTCATTTATCCACTTCAGCCGTAATCAACATTCTTTTTTAGGGAATGCTCCACTCGTACAGAGAACGCCTTTTCGGTAGTTGTTCCATTCAGTTACTCCTCATATCAACTCTCCATCATTGCGTAATCAGTGCTCATATGGCCAGTTCTGTAGTGCACTACAGAAGTGACACACTCCCGATTCGGTTCTGTGTGTGCGGACTACAGAAAAGACGCGCAATGCCACGAGAGGACGAGGGAGAGCGAAAGGAGAAGAGTGAGATGGGAAGGGAGAAGAGAGAGAAGAAAAGGGGAGATACCCCCTTCGCTCCCCCTTTGCACACACACACTCGCAACGCAACAAAGTCATCGCGAGCCCTTTCTGCATTTCTGATTTTCTTCATCATTGTTTTACCTTCGTCGTTGGCAATATTATGCTGCATACTTGAATTTTTCGAATGTTTAATGTTTATTTAGACATGATGCAACACCATCATCTACCCGATACGCCGCCTTCCAGCATGGAAGCGGCCAGTTCATTGTCGAGGGTGAGCATTTCGACCGTCTTGCAGGATCGAGAGATAATCATTGTCTACTGAGTGTGAGCAGATTGAATGATTAGGTTGTGCGTTTCGTGCCTCAATTTTCCTAGTGGCGCACAAACGTTTTGTAGCGGAATGGGCTTTCACAATAGATCTGCAAAAACATATCCCAGATAATCTTCTCTGAGGAGTTTTTCAATTAGATATTTGTGGTTTAAAAAAAATCTCTACTTTCATTAGATTCATTTTTATTTTCAATTTCCTCCAGTTTCGCCACTGTCTCATCTGCGGCGTGCAAACGGCGAATTCGCACATGGGCATCGACTCGTGTAGAGCGTGCGCCGTTTTCTACAAGTGAGTTGCTAAACGTCGTTCGATATTTCCCCGATCTCACCTTGTGCTAATGCGAATGGACACTGTATTCCGTTCTTGTTTGTGCCCTCTCGACTGCGAACCACTACAAAACACACACCAAGCTCGCACAATGCGCTCAGTCTGTGCTTCAGTGCTCTCGATACTGTAACCCCTCAAATACATTGGCTGAATGTACATAAACAATTTCGATAAAAAAATGCCAATTCAGAAGGACGCTCACAGGCACGCGACCGCTAAAGTGCAAGCTAGGAGGAGGAAACTGCATTCTTACGGGTATCTTTTTAACTTTTTTACTGTTATTTTCCTGCAAGAATCTCAATTACATAGGTGAAAAATCTCAATTATATAGGCGTTTGCATTGGTCAATTACATAGGTGTTACATAGGTGATTATTCATGACTTTTCAGACCCCACCACCTCCTGCCGAAAGTGTCGATTCGAACGATTCGCGAGTATCATCGGACGAGCGTATGGAACTGCACAAAGGCCTCGAGTGAGCAAAGGTTTCGTTAAAAAATTGACAATTCTAGTAAACAGAGTCACATTGTGATTCTCCGAGGTTGGTCCGACTGTTTATCCAACCGTGAGCATCCGGTGTGATGAAAACCGTGATATATGTGAAAAAGTACTACCCTAGGTAAACAGGCGATTACCACGTAGGAGTAAGAGAGTGGGACAAATAGTCCGTAGTGGGTGAATTTTGAATTCAGAGTAAAGTGCACAAAAAAGGCAAAATTTCATCTTTTTTAACTTTAGAGAAGATATACGTTAGATGATAAAAACTTTTAACAGAGTATAATATCCAACGAAGAGTATAATAGTTCCTGATAAAAGCAGCAGAATTTTAATCTGGATTTCTTAAAAGGAATGTCCAAGAATAGCTGTGTAATATAAATCGACTACTGACAAATTCCGTTCCATCCCTATCGTCTTCCTTGATAACGAGGGAATAAATGAGGGAGAAAAGGAAGGGCGGTTTTCTTGGAACTGTTTTTTCACAATGTACGGTTCTTAGGCAAACGGTCTCTTATCAAAATAGGGCTCTTTGTTCGAAAGAATACGATTCAGAAGCGATTCGTCAGCTTGCTGCCAATCCACTTCGAATTCGCTCTAATGCGATCGATTTTCAGATGGAAATGATGACGCAAGAAGAGGATTACCCGATGTCCGAGGAGCCTGAAGAACCGCATCACGATGAGGTCGAACAGGAAGAATACGAAGATGTGAAGAACGTCAAACTGATCATCATGCCCTCAACGTCGTTCATCGACCACACAAAGTATGTGAATCACAACTCGAAACAGTAGACATCATCTGAAACATTGCAATTGACTGTCGATTCGATGCTGACCTCTTCCGCATTCATACTTCAACGAATGCTCTGGATAGGTGTGATGCGAATGAACAAATTGTAATATTTCAGGTATTTCGAGCTTGAATCCGCCAGCGGGGCTCCGCTATTGGATCGAATCAGGAGAGGATACAGGTATTTCCGATTTCTGAATTTTCCGTTCAAATTTTTTGTGCAGCATGTTTTGCATGATGCGAAAGATGGGTGAGGCGAGCCAGCAGCCAATAAATTTCTGCAAGAAAACAGGCTTTACTCGACAAAATATGGTGAGTTCAGTCGGGATTCAGCTGAGTTATTGTACACTGGGCAAGCTTCACTGACATCTGTTCCAGACCTTTATGCCTGCGACGTACTCAAATACCCTCAAGTACGGTCGTGTTTATATTGAATCGCTACTTGACTTTGCCCACTCTGCATTCGACGATTACAGAACACTTTCGGTAGAGGAAAAGGTGAATTTTTTTTTGCAATATTAGACATTGAAAAATTCAAACAGAAATTAAGGCTGATGTTTTCAGAAAATCTTTTTCAAGAATAACTTTGGTCTCGTAGGAGCGATCACAGGAGCGTATCGATCACTGCACCATTTTCCGTACGATGAAACGATGTAAGCTCTTCAAAGCAAATGCGATAAATTTTATAATGTTTCATTTCAATGTTTTCAGATATTTGAAAAACAATTAAGGTTCGTCAGCTACACAACGACGTTGGACCACGAGTCGGCTGCATTCTTCTTTGACGATTCACCACCCGATACTACTGAAACGAATAAGGAAGATGCGATACGGTACCTCTTTACTCAACAATCTGTTTAAGTTAATTTTTTAAAACTTTTTTTTTGTTAATTTCAGAACTCTTCGCGAGAATCATCACTTGGGCAACCGACTGAAGAAGGATCCGTTCCGTCGAGTGATGCCCACTGAAGATGAATACATTGCCCTGCTCGGACTCGCCTTCTGGAACACAGGTACGTCTCCGTTTTCATTCTCCTCGTCCACGTCCTTTCCTCTAAGTGTTACAACCAGACAGCGGCTTACACACCTAAGATGTACAGTTTCAGAACTGGACGTGCCATGCGAGAATTTGACTCGATTGTCGGTGATTAATCGAGAAAGGATAATGAGAGAGATGCATCAATCATATTGGAGAGCCGGGAGGACCGATTATGCCTCGAGGATTGGAGAACTATTCTGTCTTCTAGTGTCCATTCAGGTAAGCTTTTTATTATCTCTTTTGAAATACGGGCGATTAAGAAATACTAGTAGTATCAACTAGGCATTTCTTTTTCAGAAGTCAGTTTCAATGCTTGGCGAGGAAATTCAGCTCTATCGATTACTCAATGTCTTCGATGAGACCGTATTCAAGAAGAAATGCGGTTGTGACGAGGAACATAAATGAAGCATTTCCTCTTCACTCGATAGCCTTGACAAACAGACACAACGAAGACCTCGCGAGGCACAAACGGAATGTGATAATGTGTGCAATAGTAAGCGCTACAAACTGTGACAATGTGAAAGAGAGCGAGATCTATCAAAGATTATAGAGGTAGCAAGCATACTCGGGGGTTTTCAGTACGAATTCGTAGCTTCGAAGTTTATCGATCAATTGAACTCTTCACTCTTTAACAAATTTCAATCTCTTTATCTAAACATTTGTTTCGCGTTAGAGCGTGAAGCAAACATTGTCCAAGGAATCGAAGGAACAATGATTTTTTTTCAAAATATGAGCGATATTAGAGCGGTGGTCGTCATTCTGAAGCGCGAGAGAAAGTTCCCCCGTCAACTTTTAACTGCCGACTAGGGTTGCAGAGTCGGTATCGGTAATACCGACCATTCTCGCGCCAGACGGTTAGAGACAAGAAATAGCGTGCGCGAGCGAGAGAGTCTAGAGAAAAATAGGGCATTTGTATTCCCGACCTATATCGGTAATGCCGATATTCTCGGTATTACCTATCCCGTGCGTGCAATCCTACTGTAGACTGAGTTCGTTCAAATCCTTATCTGCACTACGGCTTCCTCCTCTACTCGTTTTCGCTTAAACTCCTGCGTCATCTCTGTGGCAGTTCACCCAAAATAACCGTGACTGTGACGGGGACGCCACCGGTATAAAGACCGTCCAAATCCATGATAGGAATCAGTCTACGGGCCCTCACGACCGCGCCGCTTCCTCTCTTCCCTGAACGATAGCAGTTGTTCATATTACCGCGGATTGGTCCGGCCAAACTCTCGAGATCTCCACTTCGTATACTGTCTAGAAGGCCTTCGTGGTAGATAAGTATGCGATGTGAAGACCCTGAGATTGGCACGAAGCCCAACAATTCGCAATTCCCTTGGACAGGTGCTAAAACGACACCCCTTCATCATCAGTTAACCAGCCACTAAAATCTTAAAGAGGGGAAAGGCAACAACCGCACGAAATAGGAAAGGCAGGTTACGCTCTCCACATTTCGCACGCTCTCTCGTTCGTTGCCAGAAGCGCAAGGGAACTTGGCAAACAGTAGAGTTCGAAATACGGGTAATCATCTCTTCATTTCGCGTACTCTTTCATCGGTAGGAGTGGCGAGAGAGTGTGTGAAATGAAGAGACGATAACCCGTATTTCGAACTCTAGCAAGCAGGCAATTGACTATGTCTCTGTTCAAACAAAAAATGAACACATGTGAGTTTCGAAAATGTGATCGGGTAACAGTGATATATCATCGCACATCGAGATCTCATCTAGTCAGATATTTATGCCTATCCCCCTTTACCTAAAAAGGTGATATATTTTAGAAGTTCTTGAAAACTCAAGAAATGAAAATCAGTGTACCACAAATTTGTTCTCGCGATGAGCTCTATTCCCCTAAAAATAGTAGTTTAATACCTGCCTAACTTGAATGACTCGTCTATTTCTAGATAAGGGCTTCCCGGCTCCTGACAAAAAAATTGTACACGATCAATTCACTTTACTCAAATTGGTAGGATTACCTCGCACCTGCGTCAAATTAACGTCAACGACCAAAATATGCGTGACTGTGACCAGCGGGGGGATTCCCCCTTACACAGTATATAAATGCGATATTGTGGACCAACGCCAGTACTCCAGTCCTCACTTCTCCGATCTAAATCAGTGCACAAGTCGACAATTATCTCTGTTCGACCTCTATACCTTCCCATGTGAACGGCCTTCTTCTCGCAATCTTCATTCCTCTTACTGTCTGAATACCATAGTCAGATAGTATGCGGTATGAAGACATCGAGTCTGGCTTTAATATTCTAACCCATACCTATCAAACTAAAAAAAAGTTAAAATTAGGGTGTTTTATTCGGCATGCAATACGTTTTTTCGTACAATTTTTAAACTTTTATTGAGATCAGCGAATAATTGAGATGTGGATTTTAAAATCGGAACCTATCATTGGGTCTCCGTGAGAGCTTGCATTTCAACCTCTGCATCCTTCTGAGTCTTTTGCATGGCTAAACTCGTTTTACTTCGTGCCCATGGCGCTTGATCACCTGAGAAGAGAAATATATATGTCTTGTAATCACAATTATTTGTACCTGATCCCGCAATCATGAATACAACTCCCGACAGAAACTGCAAAGATGCACCGAAAAGCAGGATTATTTGCCAATTGTGATTCCATTCCTGCGAATGAATTAGCTGTCTGTGAAAGAGCTGCCATGTGCACCATACTCACCATGTACGTGATGAAACTGACAGTGTTCGCTGAAAGGGCGCTGCCTATCTGGCCGAATATCATGGCCAGCGATGTGATCGTTCCTGCAGAGCAATTTATGAACAATACTCTAGCAAAATAACTTATGGTAAAAGATAAACTATCCTCTCAATATCAAATATAATTGGTTCTCACCGGCATACGCGGGGGCGATCGTCATTATGCACGTGAAGAATCCGCAAACTCCGCTGGAGAAGGACATTCCTGTGATTGCGATTAGGAAAACGACCAACACAAGAGCATTACCGAATACGAATCCACAGACGAGTGCGATCCACGTACGGTCGCACGTCGGAAGGAAGGCCAGACAGATATACGAAATGGCAGATCCGAATGAACCTGAGAGGAGATGGAATAGCAGATGCAGATGGATGGGAGCACTTGCCTAGTGCCTGAAATGCTTTCACCGTCTGCGTCGGTGTCAATCTGCGAGATCTCTTTGCGTAATCGGCAGCGTACGCGAATATATTCTTGAAGAAGAGTTGAGAGAAGAACGGAACCATCGTGTAGAGACCATTGGAGGAGAGAGGAAGAGCCAGTTCTTCCTGAGAGAATACACTTTGAAGATTATAGGGCAACTTACTTTGACTTACTTTGAAGAAGGATGGAAGGAAATTGGAATTCATAGAAGACACGAATGAAAATGTGAAATTGCAGAATACGCATGCGTAGACAACAGGAGACGTGAGAATAGACTTCCAGGGAATGGAAGAGAATTTCTGAAGATTTCGAAATGAAAAAAGCGATCAATTTCTCACAACCTTTTTCCGTTCAGCATCCTCATGAGTGCTCTCGAGGAATATCAACTCCTCTTTGCTCAGCCATTTGTTGTCCGATGGATGATCAGTAATGGCAAAGTAGAAACAGACCAGAAAGATAACTCCCAATGAACCTGACATGCCAAGATATTGCTCAGATACCTTCCACTCAACTTACCGTAGAGATAGAATATGAGAGGCCATCCTCCCATGAACTCGACCTCACACAATCGAGATCCGATAAGTGAAGAAGATCCGGCCGCGAGCTAACAACTTAGGATGAATGGGTACAAGATAGAAGTGGAACCTGTACGCCGGATGTGTAAAGGGCAGCCATAGAAGACTTCTCCGTAGCCGGAAACCACCACCCTCCGAGCGAATTGATGCATGGAACGAGAAAGCCCTGCGCATGTCTGTTTTAAAGCACTTTACATGATCACTCACATCTCCCATTCCGATTATGAATCTGGCAACGAAGTAAGCCCAGTAGTCAAACTGAGCCAATAGTGGAGCAGCAAAGGTGAGCATTGTGGATATTGTAAAGCTGACTGAGAGATCGGATTAGTTTTGAATCTTTGAGCTTACTTACTCAGTAAAAGCCTCTTTGGTCCATATCTGTCGGCCAATATTCCTGATACGAAAACCGTGCATATTGCTCCGTAGTAATTGGCCGAGAACAAATACGATTTCTTTGCTGGTTCCCATTCGAGAGTTCCCTGATAGAAGAGACCATTGAGATCAGTGTGGAAAAGGTCTAGTTTGTGTGGGAAGTAGTGATGATAAGGGGATTAATCGAGAGAATGTGCCAGATGTAGTGAAAGTTATGGATTGCATGCCTGATATTCCCGTCGGTCACCATTTTCTTCAACTGGAAGAACGCATTGTGATGAAGAAGATGAAGCGTTCTATAATAAACCAAACCTCGTTCATCCGCGAAAATGTTCGGTAACGGAAATGTAAATGAACTCACAAGCAACGTCGAGTCGCTTTTTGTTTCGTATGATGTAGAATTCACCATGCAGATTATCGCCATTCCTGTAATTTTTTGCGGGAAATTTGAAAGCCCTCAATTTTTCGAAATATCATAATTACATAGATTAACTGACCTAAACTTGAGCTATTACTAATCATCAAATACATTGCGAACATGAGAGTGAGAGCAACCTGAAATTCACGGTGCACTGAGGAAAGATAAGCTGCGCAAGCGGCAGTCTTACTCTGAATCGATGAGATCTGAAGGACCATAGTGGAGGATGAGTAGCTGCCATGGAAAATGTTCGCCTTTATCTCTGAAAATAAGTTATTTGAAATCGTATGTGTTTGATAATGACAAGCAGTAGCAACGAATGTGTCCAAGAAAAGCGATGGGAATCGAGAAAATCAGAGTGGAAAAAGCGAAACGTTTCAGGAAAACGTCCAAGGAGATTTTCAATTAAGAAACGTCTGTGCACTTCTCAGAGAGAGAAAAAAGGAAGTGAGAAAACGAAGATAAATCACAATGGACTCTTATCACCTGCAAATTGGAATCTTCGAAGGAGCCAAGAATGTGATCTATGATAGAGTGACATCACTAACGAAAGAATCGTCGCTTTCTGTAGTTTGAGGTTGTTTTCAAAGATAGAGGCTGTTGTGTTATTTTGATGTTCTTTGTCTTTTAGACTCTATTCTCATATGTTAGAAAGGAGGGCTATCATGATTTGATGGCGATCTTTACAGGATCGTTGATCGAAAGAGCAGCATGATCCGATATTGATACATTGGGCTTTTGTGAAGCATCGAACCAAGATGGATGTTGGGGTGAGCTGCACAAACCGTGTTACTGCTTCTTCCCCTTCCGAAATAAACAGAGATAGCGTTCATTCGTAAGAGAATCGAACACGCGAACGACACAGACCAACGGAAAACAGGTGAATAAACATAAATAGACCGGGATGGAATATCCACATTTAAAAGGGATCGATGAGAGAGGAGAGCAATTCTTTCCCTCTTTAATACTGAAGCCCTTCAAAACAAACTTTTTTTCAGATGCACTCTCTCTATCTTCTCTCTCTTCTTCCCTTTCTCATCGTCTCCGATGATTCTCTTCCCGATGTCTCATCGGAAGAGATCACTTCCGATCTCATTCCAATCACTCATCCCGAGAACACTTCGGTTGCTGTTGCATTCCCGATCAGTCGTAGGGGAAGACAGGTAGATACATCCGTTCCTCTTCCCACCCAATTACCAGCAAGAAATCATGCTTCAGGTCATGTACCAGTGTCGCATTGGCTCCTACACCGTCCTTTCGCGCATACGTGGGTCATTTATTCCGTTACCTAGCACATTTGAGGTTTTTGGACCAGATTTCAGCCCTGTTCCGTGCTCATTTCAATGCTATTCTCAGCCTGCAACGCCCTTCAATCGTGTGCTGCCGGAGACGCGAACGTGAAGCTGGGCGTGGGCTGTGCAAACGCGCAGCAGTGCACGCCCTTCTTCCAGGGACCCGTCAAGTCAGTCGCCGATCGCCCGATATTCCGTAATCCCCTTCCCCATTCAGATGCGTTAACAGCTGCTGCTGCACCGCCGTCGCTGGCACGACGCCCACGCAGCCGACGCCCGCTAATTCGGGTGAGTGAGGGCATTGGTCAGTTGACGGAGAGCTGAGAGCACCTCATTGCCGCACACACGGGGATGACATTAGAGGAAGGAGGGGGGGATCCTCCGAGACGTTTCATCCAGTGAGTGAAGAGTCAAGATAGAAGAGAAGAGAACAATCCCATTCAGGCGTGTGCTATCACGGTCAGCTGTCACAGGTTGGCTGTTCGGCTCGTGGACAGTGCGCCGCGGGCCAGACCTGCATGAACGGACTGTGCTGCTCGACCACCGGCCAAGAGTTCACCGGTACGCCTTGAACACTATAGATGTCCATTCAGCGAGTTAGAAAAGCCCAGTGGTCCAGTGTTATTGTGGCCTATAGTAATAGAGCAAGGTCGCGTCAATATACTCGATTCCAGCGGCGTGCGGGGTCTGGCGGCCGTCTCATCGTGCACTAACGGAGGCTGCGGCGGCGGACTCACGTGCACACCGTCCAATTACTGCTGCGAATGCCCCGTCGGAAGGACCGCCGGTCGATGCACCAATGTGAGTGTGGCCTACTCCGGTCGTCAAGGCTCTACGCCAGATGAGAACCATTGTTCCCTGGCAGTTGTCTCTCACCAAGTCCACCGTAATCAAAATTGAGGGCGCGTGCGCTGCCGGCTTCCGATGCATGCCCAATGGATACTGCTGCGCGTCGTGTCCCAACAACGCGACGCCGTTTGGCGCGTGCAGAAACGGCGTCTGCGGCAATGGAAAAAGATGCAGCGCCGGCAATATTTGCTGCTGATTGCGCGCAAATTATCGATAAATGCATTCTTCGAAGCAAAATTTGAGCAAGACAAACCACTGAGATCAATGCAATAAAAGAAAACAAATATTGAGTTAGGATTACTCACGATAAAAGAGTTCGGGATTCGAGAGTGGAAACGAAAACAATTGACTCATGGATGATGATGATGAATTCAATCGAGTGGGATCCTGATAGGGAGAACATCTGGCCAAATAAATCCCCGCACGTCAGAGCTCGTGTCCAGCTATAACGTGGCCTCTCACTTTACCATTTTATTTATTCCACTTCAAACGATCCGAATTATAAAGAAGGAATACTAATGGGATTCTCAATTAGATAGTGAACGCAGCACGGGAAACTAGAGAAACTAGGAAAATATGGACAGCCGGAAGAAAATATCTCTCCCGAATGAATAACTTGTTGGTTCGACAGCCAATGGCTAATCACCGTGGCAACCAGAGTGCAGACAGCCAACATCGGTTGTACGATCACACGAGTTTTATTTTGTTGTGTAATACTTGTGAGAACTCATTTCAGGTTGCACTATACAAAGTGACGATATTTACGCCATTTGATTTCAAATAATTGTTTTCACAAAATAATTTACCTCAACAATCCCAAAAATATTATCCAGGTATCTTTTTTTGGCAAGTGTGTTTTGCAATAAGTCGAAATTTTTAGTTAAATTCACGACAAATGATGACAAATATTTATAATTCTCCCGATTCTCAGTGATGATCATGGTGGCCATGATGATGATGATGATAGTCGTGATGATCATGATGATTATGGTGATGATGATGATGATGATGATGACCCCATCCTCGTCCGCCGTATCCCCAGTTACCCCCTGAAATAAGACATATTGTACGGAGTTCAGCGCTACCTCGCTCAATAATTGCAAAAAAATTAAGAAACATGGTTTATGAGACGAAAAGGTTGCACTCACATCGTCTTCTTCCGCCCCATCCGCCCCATTGACCGGCCCCTGATATATTCTTTTACTAGAACCGTTACAAAAAAAAATAACAAATACGCCTTTCATCAGCTGAACAGAGCGGATTAGTAAAAGAATATGCAGACAACTCACACCACTGGGCTTCGACCACTGAAAGATAGACGGACGCCAATAGAATAAGAACAAGAGTGGTCTTTAATGAAAGCATTTCCTACTCTCTGAGCAGTATCTCTTGTCTTCGCGCCTTATAAAGAGCTTGAGGGTGTTGCGTTCGAGTAATAAAAGGCGTGGTTGAGCTTTCCTACTGTTATCAAGTTTTCAACAAATTCCAGCTTGTGATCCAAAGTATTCAGTATTTGGTTAGCCAGAATCTTGATAAATCAGTGTTTCGTATACATTTTCGGATATGATATAAGCGATTTCTGGCTCGCATGATGTCATGCAACTCGTTCATTCGAAAAAGATAGTGGACACCATCGTCAATACGTGTTTACTGATCGTTTGTACACACAACCTCAGTGATCTTGTTTTATCAACCCTATCTAGGCACACTCTAAGACGTCTGATCTTGTGATTTCTTTTCAGCTGCATGAAAGGATGGTTACAATAAGAGATCGGGTGTAGAATGAATGTATTGCCGGAAGAGTACTGGTTGTAGACACTAGAGTACGAATTATGATGAAACAAGTTTAAATGGACGCAACGGATAGTTGTTGAAAACAGAGATGACCGAAAAAAAATTACTCGAGTGCTCTCCTGTCCAGTAGTCCAGTAGGGATTCCGAAGTATGGCGGCGCGATAATTTGACTAAGCGTCACGGAGTACAAGCGTCACGGAGTGGAATGCAGCAAAAAGCAGAGAAATTTACCGGAGAGGCATTAACAGACAGGCCCTTGCCTTAATGTTCGATAATTGATATAACCTTTCACTTTGCCCGCCCTTTCATCAACACGGCGAGAGGGTAGATGGAAGCATCCCTAGTTGCGTCACGATGACTGAAAAAAGTGTTGAACAAATCTGTCCATTCGTAATTTTGTATTCTACGCATCGCTCAATATATCCAACAAGTGCTGACAAAGTGTAATCACTAACGACCCAGGAGATTTGAGATGCGAAAAAGTGAGTATTCTTCATTCTCACTCTGACAAAATGAGAAGCCGTGACGACATCATCCACATTGGTGTGGTCTCATTTATCAATATTTCTGCGATTTTTTCCAATATTGTTTTTATTTTCGTCATTTATAAAAGGTACATATCGGGTAATGTGCCAAAGCACTTATGAAATGGTTCATTTAGAACGCCGCGGGATCTTTCAGCGTACGCAATTCTCTTGGTTAATATTGCCTGCGTTGATTTCTGCACAGCATTCACAAGTTTCATGTGCATTATGAGGCAATTTGTTACCCTTTTTGAGTTGCGAGACTTATTTTAGGGTAATTAACGTCGATGGCTTCATAATTTTCCTGCATCTTGGACCCTGCACATATTTTCATCAGCATCTGTGTCATTTCTTTCTTGGTTCGATCATCACTGTGAAATTTGTCGCATAAAAACGTTGATTTCAGCAGCACACAGCGAGTTTGTCGGTCAGTCGATCTATCTGCTGCTTATTTCGTTCGTCTGTCGGCTTTGGTCTCTGCATGCGGACTCGCACATTCATTTGCCCGTTATGGCTCGTCGACTGTGGATCGCCGTCAGCGTAGTGATGCTGATAACAGCGCTAAATATGGTTACGCACAATGTCATCTCTGCGAAAATATTCCATTACTGTCAGTTCATCTTCTTCCTCGCGATAACGGACGAAGCTCCTGGTGATCACAAAAATCGCACCATTAGCGTGCTCAATCTTTCTGGAGGCCCAACAGAAAATCTGCTTCCTCGATCCGTCGTTTTCATCATCATCACAACAGTTTCTGCAGGATTCTGTGCCATCTTTGTCATGCAGCGAAAGCTGTACGCTGGACTCGCGAGAATGGTTTGATTTCATTGTATTTTATGAAGCAGGTAGGGATAATCCTCTCGATGTGTTCCAGAACGCAGTGGACAGGCACAGTCACCAGCAAATTTACCGCTCCCTTATGGCCCAGATGCTGCTACCACTGGCGCACAATTTCGCCGCCTCTGTGTGGTTGTTGGACGCGGCGGGTATCGTGCGATCGCCACTGCTACAGCGATCCGTGTACACGGTTGGTATTGCCGATTTGACATGAGCCTTGCTTTTAGGTTTTTTTCTCTCGTCTCTGGCTCAGAGAGCATTCGTGATGAGAGTGTGTCCATTGGCAACAACATTTCCGTTTATAAGTTCTCGTAACTCATCAAAGTCTGACAGACCTGGCAAAAACTAGCATGAAAATACGATTTTTTTTACAGTTGACGAGTATCTTCGCGCTCATTTCACCCCTTATCAACATGACCTTCATTGCGCCCTACAGAATGTAAGCAGCTTGAAAATGAATTCTGTTTTTTTTCAAGATCCGGAAAATTGTCCAGTGTAGCGATCGACGTTCCAGGGAGCTTTCCTGAAAAGTCTTGAAGCAGGAATTGACGTCACTACAAAGTTTGCATTTCAGATACATCCACTCTTGGTTTTCAGCCAAAATTTTGGTTACGGAAGTGACTCCTCAATCGAATTCACAAATTTGAAAAAAGATTATTATTTTCACGGGACAGTATTTATCACGATGTTATTCAAAGGAGATTCTAGGTCTAGCCTTGCCTCATTTTTGATAAATGATATTGATATTGAATGTTATTTGTTCAAAGAGTTCACCACCGTACACATTGCTAGTTGTATACGAGTACAGGATTTTTATTTACGAGTTTTATTCATTGTCAAATGGAAAATAAGTAAGGGTTATTAATTGAACGAATTGTGATGATTAGTGAGCTGTTTTGGGGCGTCGTTCTATCCATCGAGCGATCTGCGGAATTGCCTGGATTCGGTCTGCGTGAGCTTTCGTCTGAAATTAGCACGGTGAACACTCTACAATTTCGAACTATCGACTGGCGAGAAAATCTGCATGCCCCGTGCACAGCCCTTAGTAAACAGTTTTCTTGATCTCTTGACGAAACATATCCGAAGCCCCTCCACCCCACCCCTTTTACTTATTTGTCCTTTGTTTGGCCTTGTGTGACAGAGAGAGAGAGAGACCGTAGCCAGCCTAAGATCATACCTCGGGATACTCATCGAGGAATCCGGGCACAACTCGCTTGATGACAGAAACGTGTTCAGATATGAGCAGATCAGCCCAGGTTACCGAGTCGCCGACGAGGAAGCCAGTGCCTGTCTCCTGACAAAAATCACCTTTATAAAAATAACGTGGTCACACAGATATTTCAATATTTGAATGAAAATCTGACCTTCAGCTTTTTCTCAATGATTGGGAAGAATTTGTCGCGCTCGGGAATTCCAAATTTGATAGTGAGCTCTTCCTGCAAAGGTCGGTCAATCACTTGATACTGGGGGAGATGCAGCAGCAAGCGCGCGTGTGTGAGAGCATATCATCAGATAAACAAAGACAAAAGTGGTGCATAGACTGAAAGATAAGAATGAAGTCCATACCAGATCTCCCTCCGCCGCATCAAGTGCTCGCCACCAGAACTTCTTGAAGTCTCCCCAGTAGAAATCCTTGTGCTGATCAGCGATCGCATCCACCCACGCCGCCTCGAAAGGCGTCTTCCCGGCAAATCCTGTGTACAGAATTTGTGAATTAAGAAGTGCCATTTCCCCCAACCGAACCCAACCGTTTTCGAGCTTCTCACATGCTATGTGTCTACATGGTTGGAATCAAAGATGCTGTTTCAAGAGGGGTCAATTTCTCGTCTCAATGTTGTGTGTCTGAGTACTAACCATACTCAGTGGCGAGCATTCTGCAGTGGGCATACAGCTGTGGGATAAACTGTCCATCGACTTCAAGCACGGGAAGTTGACCGAACGGAGTCTCTGTACATTGTGTTCATCTAAGCGTTCGGAGAGAACATAGCTTACGTGACTTGAATGCGGGCCATTCCTTTTCCATCTCGTATCGTTTATCCTCGAATTCGACCTCGGCGAGGGCGAAAATTTGCCGGCAGAGCTGCAAAAGATTAATTTCAGAAGTTCTACGGAGAGAGAATGTCATAAAATGACAAAATGAAGTAAAGTGGCAAAACGAACCTCTCCGAGGCCGCGCATCTGGAAGTAGTGAAGCGTGTACTTGGGCATCGTTGAGTTTCTCAAAAGATAATAGTGCAAAATCAGGAGAAGGCCGGGGTAGGTCAGTTACGCCTTCTACTCCTGGCTTTATAGCAGCTGGTGGTCTGCAGGCAGAGAGCGTTGCAGGGTGAGAAGGCGCAGACGGAAAAGAGGAGAGCAGAAACTAGAGGGAGCACAGCACAAAACAGTGTGGAGAGAGGACACAAACATTCACACACTTAGAGCCCATGCGCTGGTCGAAATGAAATGATCAATTCAGAAAGATTAACTGAACTTGATACGGAATATTATTGAATGTTTGTAGTGAATTCATGTTCTTGTCCCATTTTGCAAGGTCAACAATGACAAGAAGTGCAATTATCTTCGCTCCGCGGTGAAAAACAAGGACAGGGCGTAATCAAACACGCGCGTGCCATTGTTACCCTCAATCATTCCCCTGATAACACCGCCTCTGTTATTCTGGTAGCCATTGGTTCGTTCGATGACCTACCCCGCAGGAGTGTGCTTATAGTATCTTCTTTTTTTCAGGCGTGCCCTAATTGTAGTGGCGCGTGAGCAGAGATCGCACTCGTACATACGAAGTAGACCGCTTTCGCTGTCTGCGCTCTCTCCATTCCTCGCTGAATAACACGCGCGCTTGAACTGATCGCGTGCGCGCACAGAAACTTACAATCATCATTGCCTCAAATATAAGTAGCGCCCCTTCCAAGTTCAGGGTATCCCATGTGATCTAGTTTTCCATTATTGCATTGATGTTTTCATCTATTTTTACGAGTTCCGTTTTGTGATTTTAAAACAACGAATTTTCAGAGTTCAGCAATGGTTCACTACAAACTCTACTACTTCCCTTCTCGTTCCGTGGCCGAGGTACGATCATCATCCTTTAAACTGCCCTACTTTCATTTTTTTCTCATTGCAGCCCGTCCGTCAAATGTTTGCGTATGCGGGAGTTGAGTACGAGGACATACGCATCACGAAGGAAGAGTGGCTGGCCGAGTGGAAGAATAGTAAGTTACTCCCATTCACCCTTGATGAGTTCTCAATAGGCTCCCATCTTCATCCTCCTTTGAAACATTCATCGCTCTCCCGTCTCATTTGCTATGCGTGCGCTCGCCCGTGTACTTTGTAATCTGAATAATGGATGAATTGTGCAGAGATGGCGTTCGATCAAGTGCCCGTTCTCGAGGTCGACGGACAACAAATTCCCCAATCCCTAGCCATTGGAAGATTTGTCGCGAAGCAGTATGGTGAGATACACTGCACCACAACAACTTGAGGAAATTATCATAGTAAGTCGTCAATAATTACAGGTTTCTACGGGAAGACGCCCTTCGAGGCCGCTTGGATCGATGCGATCGCTGATCAGTTCAAGGTAAGACCGTCTCGTCCATCCTTCAAATCTCATCCTGTCATTCAGGACTACTGGGTGGCGCTTGCTCCCTGGTTCTACGTGCACATGGGCTACGCCGAAGGAGATGTCGTGAGTTATTTACCAGCCATATATTCGCCTGTTCGCCCCCGAATCGTGCCTCGAAATAGGAATTCACGTGTGATTCGAAGCCAATTTCAGGAGGCGGCACGGGCAAAACACGCGGCGCCCGCCCGCGAGATGCTCTTCCCCCATCTGCAGAAGCTACTCAAGGTCAACCATTTTAGCACCTTCTTGCTTTTTGTGGCCCAAACAACAACCGCTTCGAATGTGGGGAACTAAATGATAGGGTGGGAATGTTCTGAGAAAAGAAGCAGTAAAACAGATGCCGCCCTTTCCTTCTAAGTAGGATGCTCGTTTCTAAAAAAAGGGTAGCAATATAGAGACAGGACTGTTCAGGAGAGCAAGTCGGGCTTCCTCATCGGCGATCAGGTCAGTTGGATCGACTTTATGATTCAAGAGCACGTAACCGTCCTGGAGGAGGAGTTCCCCGGATATCTCAAGGACTATCCCGAGGTATGCAATTTTCTCTCAACCGGCCAATATTTTCAACGAAATTATTTGCATTCCTATTTCAGGTGTTCGTTCACGCTGCAAAGATTCGTGCTCTGCCGGCCGTCAAGACGTGGATCGAGAAGCGACCCGTATCACGTGGATAAACAATGATTTCTATTGATAGTATCATGTATATTCCGATAAAGTGATCAAACAAATCTCTCATCTTTATTCATTGTTCCGAACGAGTCCTATTGAGTAGTCCGCATAACAGCTTTCGTAGAATCTCCGCTCCCCCTCGTCTCGACTGTTCCACTTGTTTGCTGTCCGTCTCGTCAATCTTTGGTTGTTCAGTGATCATCGGCCTTCTCTCTTCCTCCCTCAGTGCCGCCAACACCGCGGCCTCCGCTTCCACGTGCATTCGCCACTGAAAACAACGAGATCGTACGAGATGTATCCGCCATTCCCTCGACATCATAATTGGCTTCGTGCGGACGCTCCGCAGACTGCGATGTAATTTCACTGCGGTTGACAGTTTGAGCGCCAATTGAACGCAATATTGAAGCCAGACAACAACGAAACTCGTTTAATTAACGAACCTCTCTACCACGATCGAAGAAGGTTGCGCTCATTGCGCGTGCCACCGTGTAGGACATTGGACCCTGCAAAGGGTGCAGTTTATTCAAAACCAGGGAAACAGTTTTTTTGATTCAGTATGATCTGACTAATTATTTGCAGGGCGCGCAGCCTCTACGTAACAAGACACTCGGATAATATTGTATTCAAGATGTCCAAACAAAACAGCACGAGACGAAAGTAGCTAACAAGTCTGCCCTCGAATTCCCTTTCTCTGTCGCTTTCGATGGGTGCGCTCTTCATCATCATTGATGCCCAAACTTTGATTCCGACTAACCCTGATTGCGAACGGGTCCTGCGGAGGCTCGTTGCCCATAGCCTGGTCGAACGTTGGAGGGGCATCGGGAGAGGGAGGTGCCGCAAGGAGCGATGATTTATTCATCGAGGAACCTGAGCATAACGATATCGTCACATTTACCCACTTTGCACAATGAAAAGATGAAAGGTTGAACGAAGAGGTAATTTATATTATTATATAACGCTAATTGATAGGAGGGAGAGGAAAGTAGATGCGTTCGATTCGGGATTGCAGAAGGTAGATAAATCCTAAAAAAATCGGGGGTACCCTGAGATTGGCCCCGAACGTACAATAGCAATCGCTGTATAAACTAAAAGCACAACGTGACGTCAACCAGGAGGGGAATACAAAAAAATATATCCCAGAGGAAGGTTTGTATTTCTGTCTGGGAAAACCTAACCTGTCAAAGGCACGCAAGTAGAGAGGAAGAGTCTGAACAAGAAATATGAAAGGGGGAGAAACATGACTGGCATTCTCGATACTTTCTCTCTCTCTACTTCTTCCTTTCCTTTTTTTACTGCCTGAGGGGTGCAAACGTGACGCAATCGCACAGACAAATTAATGTTGGAAGAGAGTAGAATGTGTACCAAGAACGAAGAGCGACGATGTCTCGTTTGCCGTGGAATAACGAATGCGCAATCTCGAAACTGGAAGACTTGTTTGTGCACAATATTTCTTGTTTAATCACTGTAGATCTCTGGTGATCAGTTGTTTTGCCTCATCATATATCGAGCACACATGGGACACAATCAAGACGCCTTACCGTACGCCGATCCTGCGTAGTCTGCCGTATAGCTTGCATAATCAAGCGGAGCAAAGCTAACGAAGCGACGGCTTCAGTTAGCAAACAGCGGCTGTTTAGCATATTTTTTTCCGGAGTATTCAGCTTTCATCAGACCCGATTCTTGTGCCAGCTCGTAGTCAAGTTGCTATTTTGAGGAAAGGCCGGGTATAAAAGCATCGTTAGTCTCTGATTTGCACGACGTGCCACTGTATCGTGGGGGTATTTTCCCTGTGGTCTAGACGTCACGCGTTGCTTATAATATAGGGGCGAATTCCGTACACGACAATCTAAACAATTGAGCAGAGGATGCCGATAGTTCCGAACACCTTTCTCCTCCTGATCCTTGCGCCGTAAGACATACTTTATGTATTTCATATAATTATGCCTTCCGATTCAGAGTTGTATACGCAGCGACGACATTATCACCGCTAACTCTGCAGCTGCTGTGAGTTATTTAATCGCACCGATAATTCCAACTTGCATACTTTTGCAGTGAGGAAGAGCTTCTTGAGATGTCGACTGCTGGTCAACCCCTCGTTTCATGCATCGAAACCGATGGCAAGGGAGCCGTACACACCCAGGAATGCGCCATCGTTTCGGGGGTTAATTTATTTCCAGATATAAATGATGGTGAAGAACATTAAAGATCGGCGCTCGCTCTGTGGGTTGCATGGCTTTGTGGAAGGGATCGGCGATCGTGAAGCAAGGCTGTTTCAGCGCCCAAGATGTTTGTTATTCAAGCATATTTTTCAATACAATGAAACAAAACCTAATTACAGCTGAGCCTGAAACATCAGTGCCGGAGGAAATCGTGCGTTTCCTCATTCTCAAGCAAATCTGTTGGATTCTGCTGCTGTTTCGGACACCTATGCAATCAGAAGTACAACAAGACCGACTGATTTATTTATTCTACAGCTACTTACCCCACATCTTCAGTTTCCAACATTAAATTGATGATTATATAAAAAAAAATCGCTCATAATTTTCCTATAAAATATTGAAATTCCGAGTGTTAAATGAAGGTTGACTGGCGAAACATAAGTTCTACTAAGTATGCAAGTGTTATCAGAGGCTCAAAATAATTTTTAGATTCGGCATTCATTAAGCAAATTTGATCAGTGATAGGCAGTCATGAGAGCAGCCACCCCTCTTCAAGCATCTTTTGAGAGAGCAGAGAGGGTGAACAATCCTGTTCGCCCCGTATACTGGAAGAGGTGTACAATTCACTTCACTCCACACCATGTTACCCGAATTTCCCCCTTGCTTCCACGTATTCCTTCGATTAGAGTAACTGGCGATCGTTGCAAGTACGACATTCCTTACATAATCAAGTCTGCGAACCGTATCGTTGTATACTTTGACAATGAATGAATATTTTTCCATTTCTGTTCCTCATCGTTTGCTCGCATGACACAAAATTTCGGAGATTGAAGAGATACACGAAGGCCGTACAAGATTGCGAATGGGTTTGGCGCGAAGATGAAATTAGCGATAAGGAATAGCGGAGAGTTATTCAAGTTGTTTCCCAACTTTGCTGTTCTACCCTTACGATCACATTCTACCTTTCTTTAACTGTTCTTTCTACTGAGTTATGCTTGTACTGTGGAAGAAATCGATGATTGATTGTGAATCGAATACAATAATTTATTTATACACCAAACAAAGTAAAAAAAAGAGAAACGAGAAATGAAAAAGAAGAGTATGTGTGTGTGTGTGTCTCAGAGATAGAAGGAGTCTGTAGGAGAGAGGTGATGGGATGCGAGAGGTAGGGGGGGGGGGTGAGATAGAGGATACGGGAGAGAGGTAGAGAGAACGGAGAGAGAGGGAAGGGAGATAGAGACATATTGAATGGAGAGAGAGAAGTTATACTCTATGGAAGGTTTCAACTGTCATACAACACGACGATAATGCCTCAACTCCCCTTCCCAACATTCCCAAATGGTATGCAAGAGGAAGCGGCGGAGTGACACTTCCATCATCTCCTACTTTTCTGGAGAGTCTGAAGGGACCCGCCGCTCCCTCTCCAATGATGACCGTCAGATATACTTTGACATAATACACAGCCTAGTTTTACGACAGTCTTAAAGCTGACCTTAACCTCTCTAAGTCCTATTCCCCTAGTCTCAACATCCACTGCTTGTGACGCTACATCTGAGACCGCCACTGACATGAGGGCCTCTCTATCGGGTCTACCTACGTTGAGCATAGCGATGATTGAGAAGTCCCTTCCATCCTTGGACCATTCCTCCAATTGTAACTAACTCTCCGGTAGAACAATCTCGCTTGATCATCGTGACAACTTCGTCCTGAAATGATATTTTTAAATCTCCGTAGAAGTTAAAATGAATGGTTCAATTTCTTAAATCTAATCTCAATCTCAATGTAAAAGAAAAAAATCTAAATCTCAATCTCAATGAATCTCAAAATCTCTAAAAATCTCAATGAAAAATGATTAAATCTCAATGTAAAAGAGGAGAGATCAAAAGTAGAGATAAAACTAACCCTCATTAGCTGAATGGGGAGTGCCATAACCGCAGGAGCTGCAGGCTGTAGAGGGGCTTGAACTGTTCCCTGTGGTGGAGAAGATCCATTGATGACAGGTCCGTTCACGGCGATGTCATGTCGATTGGTGTGGGCGATGAATTTATGCGTGCCGTCTCCAAGAAGAGGATGATTCTTGTTTGACAGTTGCACCGGATGATCTTGATTGTTGATTGAGACGGGTTCGGTGGCGACGATTGGCTGTTCGCCATCTTCTCCCAATAGCAGCTTCGCAAGTGCTCCTTTTTCCATCCCTGTAAAATAGAAATTAGAGAGAAACTATAGGAAGGAGGGGGGGGGGGTAGAGAAATAGAGGGCTAATATGAGACCGTATTGACTTTTAAGGAGGACCTCTCTTCCTACCTCCGGTTGGAAATCTTACTTTCGCATTCTCGCACCTCTTCGGTTCCAATAGTCCGTTACCCTTGAAATGAGAACACCATAATGCTTTGTGACAGGTTGCTGGTCGGTCAAATTAGCACATCCAAGGTTGTAAATGGAGAGGACAAATGAACCAGAAAGCTCGACCGCCGTGAAGATTGACCTACATTTTGGAAATAAAATATGTTTCAAAGCATACAAATAAACTATTACAAAGATTAGATAATGAATTATAATTTTATTATCACGATATAAAGAGAGACGAAAATTGAAAAGAAAATTACATTTATCCGAATATGTTGTTATGAAAAATTATTTAATTAGTTATGATTGTGAACAACTAAACGACTGTAAATGAAATATTCATTGCGTGAATAATTTGCAAATTGAAGAAATGCTGGCAATGAAAAGTTGGCAATGGGGCCAGAAAAGTGGTATGGAAAACTTTTTTTGCGAATTGAAGAAATATTGGCAATGAGGTCTGAAAAAGTGATAGTACCTAATAGAGCCTGTAGGCTCTATTGAATACTACTATAACTACTCATAATTTTCTTTTTTTTATTAATTTTTTTCTCTTCTTTCTCTTCTCACACTGCGAAAATGTGCCTGCTATAGCTCTTGCTCAATCTACTATTATAAATTACTTTACTAAATGTGAACAGGTGATTGTGACACAGCTTTACACTTTGACACAGTTTTTGATATTTAAGTTTCTTTTTTCCCCGGTAGACCACTATCCTGCCGAGTTTTCCGTTCTGCGATATTTTCTAGTTTCAGGTGACGATCAAGTTGCATTTGGATACTCAAGAACGTAGACATTTCCCATTTTCCATAAATTCCCTAAATGTTCCATAAAAATAAAAATTCCATAAATGGGAGATCTTGGACGCAACAAGATTCTCGAAATGTTTACCTCTTGCGGTCTTGATTTCAAAGGCTTGGTTTCCGCGTCAAGAGACATGCATTACTTGTAATTTCGAGTGCTCTCAGCCAGCAATAAACAAGTGTTTTTCAACTGGAGAAAATATGTATCTACGCTACCATTTAAATTTTCTCGTAGATTTTAATTTTCCTTGTTTTCTTCATCTTCGAATGCGGAAATATTTGTTTGTTTACCACCAGTGGGCCAGTCAAAATAAAACTGATCGTTTTTTTACCTTACCACTAGGGTACATTGTAGCTGGTCTCGACAAGATGAAATTTCGATCAAACATAACGATCGCAAAGTGGTCACAGTTCGATCATCGGAACATTTTGACCGTAGTATCTGTGAAGATCCGCATCACATATCGTACCACTATTGTTTTCTCGTTCACTCCATTGACAGAACCATTGCATGATTAATGATTTTATATATGAATGAGTGTAATAGGGAGATACGAACAGGATCATGCATACTATGAGAAGGAACTTCGGAAGACAGAATTCTTCCGATTTCCTCTCTAGTCATCCAAGGAATCCAAACAATCCGTAACTAGCGGGAGCGTATCCGTAAGTGCCGAATCCGTTTCCGTTAGGGTAGTACGAGGTAGCATCATGGTGCTCGAGATGGCGAATGTATCGACCGAGTCCTCCTCGACCATTGGAGATGGCACCTGTTATGGAAGAACTGTGAAATGCAGAAAGTAATGGCACTCAATGCATGGCAACTATGAAACCTACTCCGTGGGCTGCCCGGAGGCGTTGGTTTTTTTCCGGGTGATTACTCTAGTCATTGTCAAGCACAATTTTTTCACAATAAAATCCACTAACCAGTGTAACTGCCGGGCAGAATGTGCTGTGCTGCAATTGCAGCAACAAAGAAGAAGAGAACGATGAGGGAACGAGTGCTCATTTCTGGAGGTCAAGTTGAGAATGGATCAACTTTCGACTTGGAGCCGCGCTGAGGCCCTTTTGTACACCTAACACCACACATGGAAGTGATCATTCTACGTCACAAGCTCTCTTTCTGATCGGTTCATTTTATTGCGCACCCGCTTGCGAGTAATGAAACAGGGTCACGCGAGTACGATTCGCATGATGCTCAACAACAAAGATCCTCGGCCAACCTCGTATTCACTTTTATTCATTTACAATATGTTACATCCATACGAGCGCACCAGTAACGGATAGAATAACGAAAACAAGGAAAGCGACGTAGATGACTACCAGACAAATACCGTAGATTCGCTTGAGATTCGCTTTGAAGATTATGAGATTGAGTGTAGTGAAAATTATGGAAATGAAGAGGAAAGTGATCATTATTACGTTCACTCCGTCCAGTGAAATCTGAAAATAATGCAAATGAGAAATGAAGAACGGGTTGTCAACCAACCGGAACTGTGTCTCCTTTCAGCTTAGCGATTGTGAATGGAGCTCCGAATCCAATGAGCAGATCTAAAGTACACAATATTTTCAGAGAAACGCTTGGTCAGCCCAAAACATGCAAGCTTGCTCACTAAAGAGGGGTCCGCCAATGGATGCGGCCATGGCCATACGAGGAAATCCCTGTCGGGCCACCGATATATCCGCCACCAGATCCCCGACGCTATTCGCCCATGCGAGAAGCGTGATTCCGAGGATCTGAATTGTTCATGCAGATGTCAATGGAAGGATCGATGGACACTCACGGCCTGCGGAATGCCCGACACGACACCGAGCATGTCCACGACGTCGACGACTTCAGCGAGAATGCAGTATATCCAGAAGATGGACATGGCGAACCCCGCCAGTGCGTACGTCATCTACGATTACTCAATCTCAGAAGACGCAACGACGACAACGACGTCACCTCGTAGAACCTCGGCTCTTTGTCCATGGAGGTAGCGAAGACAATGAAGGCAATCAGAATGACGGAAATCACGGGAACATAAGCCCACATGCCCGGACCACCCTCGAACGGAACGAAGAACATCACTGAAAGGGATGTGTCGGTCGAAGAATCCTGCAAAGCGGGTAACTCACGCTGAGTGTTGAACAGGATGACTTGAGGGCAGAGAATGGCGTGGATAATGGACAAGGGCTTGGACCAATCGGCTTCCGCCTTCGGAATGGTCAACTTGAAGAGGGTGACGATCGGCCACTAAATATGAAGTATAGGTACACCATCTGAGTATGAAGATGACTCTCACGAGAAGATAAGCCTTAATTCGGCTGAATGACATCGTATCATCGTCTCCATATTCGGGTGCGAAGAAGGATAGGAATTCGGGCAAGCATCCGCTCGATGGTTTCGCTGACTCGCCAGCTAGAGTGCCTGAACGTTCGACCATTTTTTAGAACTCAAACAATTATGGAAATAAGCTCACCCCTCCTTGTGCCGTGCGCAGTAATTGATCGAATCGTTCCCGTCCTGCTTCTCAAGTGTTCGCCATGATACACTCTATTGTGCATTACAATGAAGTCATCCGTATCATTCTCGGGGTCTTCCACGAACATTTCTATAATGTAACCATTGACTATTAATTGTTGGCGCTGCTTACCATTATCGTGTCCCGTTCCGAGGACTGTTGAAACAGCAATGGAAAGTCGTTTGAACGCACTGCCTCTTTTCAGATTACCCTCTACTTGGGCCGTATTTGCAGCGACTTCAGCAACCGTTAATAGAGCGTTCGGAATGACTGAAGATAAAAATTGGTTGCATGAGGTGAAACGAACGGCCCAACCCGAATTCCTCTTGGACATGTCTCTGGTCTCCACGATTCTCTTCCTTTTGAAGTATTCAGTGGTCAATACAATGACAACGTAGATCACATAGAGGCCGAGGAATGCTGAAATATCCATATCCATTTCATCCCCGTTGAGTGAAGTTTACTAAGTGGCTGCCACAGTTGAATCTCATCGAAGAAGACGAAGAAAGACAGCGTAAGCGATGCAGTAATGAGAAGGAAGACGAGATCACGGAGAGTGGACCAGTATGCAGCCTGCGCGAAATATGTTTCAGACGAGCAACCATTTTCAAGGACAAATTCTCTAAAAATCACCTTGAATGGCCTGGTAACAACGATGGCAGCGGTCACACTGAGTGTAATGAAGATTGTTCCTCCTAAATCATCTAGATTCACGATCGGACTCAACGTTCACCAACCGATGAGTTCGCCCAGCGCAAGATCGGCCTTCGGTTGCGGTGAACTCAACACTGAAGCGACGGAAGTGAAGACGTCCGTCACTCCATTTCCAAACGCGAGAAATGTCACGCCCTGAAGTTGATGTTATTTCAAGCCACATTATTTCTTTTCATCAAAATAATAAGATCACGTCCTGCAATCGTAAAAATAAAGAAAATGCGCACAGCGACATTCTCCGATATCTTAAGATGAGCGACGATGGTGGAGACATTGGGAGAGAAGAATTCATCGGCTGAGGTGGACAACATAAGGATGAGTAGAACGAGAAAGACGACTGCTCCGGCTACGATGAACCACTGCAAATGGCAAGTGTAATCTGTTGCTCATTGCAAAATTGAATCGAAAGAGAGTTTTTTCTTCCCGAACAGTTTCCATTAGAATTTTGCAAAAAAAACGTTGTTTGGCAATTTCATACCCATTGCATCCCCTGTTGTCCTTCCTCTTTTTGACTGATTTTTTTCAGCGCACTATTCTAACATGCATACGTCATGATGACTAACTATGGAGCCGTTGCAACTTAACTATATCGAAGGATCAGACAATGCAGCCTTAAGATATTCTGCACGTTTTTTTTCTGTCTCCGCCAGGTAGCATTTGGGTGTCTCTGCTTCTTTAAAGCTGAGACTAATCCAACAGCTGCGTCACAGTGAGTAAGCGTCACTCAGCGATCAGAGAGAGATAAGAATGCCACACTCAGTTCAGAATAAGTCGAGTGCACAGCTTGACGAACAACGGGATACACCGCGATATTGACGTCACGAAGGGATCATCGACTGACTTTTTGATTTCGTGATTTTGACTTTATCAAAAAAGTGATCAAGATCGCATTGTGTTGCTGATGAGCAATATGATACAGAAAAGTCGTAATATAGTTGAAATCGAACGAAATCAGAGCCTTGAAAATTCCCCATTTTTGGCTTCATAATATGCTCATGTTCCACTGTTTAGGGGCTATTAAAGTGCAAGTGAATGGCTTAACGCTCTTTTTTTTATCTTAGTGCTCCCAATATTCATTGGAAGTGTTCGATAAAAAAATGAGAATGTCAAAGCTTACTTTTGCCACTGGGTCCTCACAGCAAAATACGAACGTTGTCCATTCGAGATATCCTCCTCCGAGGCACGCATCCACTGTCTGCACGTAGTCACAGGTTTCTGCAAACCATACAACTCATTTTTTGAACTACTTCGCAAAAATATAACTTATAAATTGCATGGAGCTCATTTTGAACCCAACCTGTAAAGTTCCATGACGATTCGGGTTTGCAGTATAAATCGTCGTCTTTCGAGACCGCAGTTTCGTTCGCAACAAAACTGGAGAAGAAGGATCTCATCTAGAGAGAGAGGAGAGGAGCTCTTCTGATTCCTAAGGAGAAAGGACGAGACGATTGAAATGACTGGTGATCAAGTGGCACCCTTCCGCTCTTATCGGGAGCTTAGAAAGGTGTTGATGATTCCCACCCCACTTTTGCCGTGTTATGTCGAGATTCAAATGCGATGGTGTATAAAATGCGAACGGATTCATTATCAGAGTCGGAATAGAGATCGAAGAAATCAGTACTCGTGAGTAAAGTTGTGTACAATATAGTGAAAGATTGTGGGATTCAACCGAAGAATGAGAATGTTCCGTAGTTGGGAGCGAATCCATAACTGCTGAAACCATTGTAATTACATCCCGTAGTAATTACAGAAAGCCAATTTATTTAGAACTTTTATGGAGAATAAATCACGAGATCAATCAAAGAGTACGCGTAGAGAATGAAAGAGTTACAATATGTACATGAATGAGCTGATGACTGCTCTCAATCAACCGAAGAAACCGAATGTTCCGTAATTGGGAGCGAATCCAAAGGTTCCGAATCCATTGCTTCCGTTTGCGTAGTAAGAAGTAGCATCATGGTGCTCGAGATGGCGAATGTATCGACCGAGTCCGCCACGACCATTGGCGATGGCACCTTCAATGATAATCATGAAGAAAGATTGCTGATGAGAGACAGGATCGAATGTGAGATTGAATGCCAGTTTGTGATGATTGAAGCGTACCACTGTAGCTGCCGGGCATGGTGTGCTGGGCTGCGATGGCACAGATGAAGAAGAATAGGGCGAGAAGGACACGAGTGTTCATGTTGAGAAGGAGGAAGTTGAGGACGGTTCAACTGTTGATTAGAGTAAGGACGATTTCTCTTTTATACTCCTCTCTTCTCTTAGGGAAAAAGGCCGACTACGTCACACGCTCCCTTTCTGATCGGTTCATTTTATCACACCGACTCACGAGTAATGGAACAGAGGTCGCATGAGCTCGAGAACGTCACAGCTCGAAATGGTTTGAGTAATGGAACGGAGTTCACATGGGTACGAGTACGTCACGGATCAAAATGGTTCAGTATGAATCCGAAATGGTTTATCAGACTACTACTCGTAGAAGAGTGAAAGAACTCGAAGTCAAATACGAGTACGCTATGTCAGAAAAAATTGTTTATATTTTGGTTGTCGCTTCAACTCGATCCAATGTTGACCTCCCCCCACCATTCCAATTTTCTTTTGTACATTTGTTTGTACTAGTTTTGTTCTGTATTTACCAATGAAATCAGATTTTTGCAATTCAAAATTCCAGCAGAACACTAGATTGCATGGAACTTATGAGCATTGCCTTCAAGGTGAGGAGCCATAAACAAGGAAAACGCAAACCAAACGAAACATGTATTGGAAATGGTTTTGCCGCAGAAAAATAAAGTGGTTTAAATCTGGCAAAAAAAGTCCGGCGTAGACCACGTGCAAACTTGCAATCACAAACTTGCAATCAAACTTGCAATCACGGATCACGTGCAAACTATTTTGACCAACCACAGACAAAATCGCCAACATTAGCGGGTTTTGAAAATTGAAATCAGATCCCCTATTCACGCTCTTTCGAATGGTATATAGCTCATACTCCAATCTCGATGTGAGAATTTGATGTGTCCCTTGTGAGACTGTTTGTCTCCCTTTCATCCTCCCACGCATTCGCACCCGTTTCACATGTCGCATCTAGTCCTTGATTCGAACTCAAAAGCCATAAATGACTCACGGGATGCGTTCATTCCTAATGATCTCTCAACGTCACACACTTCGCTCAACCGTCAACATTTTGATCGGCTCCTCCTCTTTCCCCATCTCATGCCACTTCTTGATGATGAGACTTTGTTTGTGTGGATGTTTCGCTAAACCTCGAATGATACGGTAAAAAGTGTTTATGAAGTACAATGACCCGTCAGAAAGAATATGAGATCGAAGCACGCATGATATCACTGTGAAGATAGGTAAGCATAGAAGACAAGAGGCTGTTATGATCCTCGTTAGTCATCCGAAGAATCCGAACATTCCATAGTTGGCAGGAGCGTATCCATAGTTGCCGAATCCGTTTCCATTTCCATAGTATGAAGTAGCATCATGGTGCTCGAGATGGCGAATGTATCGACCGAGACCGCCTCGACCATTGGAGATGGCACCTGGAGTTGGGAATCGGTACACTGTGCTTCGAAAAGAACTTGGTCCGTAGAAGCGTCCTAGTGTGCGTCCTATAGAAATCCTAGTGTGTGCTATGCAATCTAAATGAAAGACGTCGTACCACTGTAGCTGCCGGGCATGATGTGTTGTGCGGCAACGGCAATGATAATGAAGAAGAGAGCGACGAATGCACGAGTGTTCATCTCAAAATGGAGAGATCAGCGGAGAGTAACTGATTGGTCTCAGGCCAATCGTTTCTCCTTCTTATACCCGTCATTTACTCTCTGAGAGATCAAAAGCGTCATGAGCTCGTCTCTCTCTTCATTTTTATTACCAAATGAGTGAGGAAGAGCCGACCAATAAGATGCTCCCATACATTCGTGTGTTCATTTACGTCTGACGTGGAAAACGCAGTGTGTATTTGTATCCGTTTGAGAGCATTCTCAGAAATAATTCAATATCGGTTATTTGAATGAATATTGAATAATCTCGAACAAAGGTTTAGCGTTCGAGGCCTAGCAACTTTCAGGCGCATAGAAAAAATGAGAACCAAGGTTAAGCAGGCAAAAACAAACATAAGACTATTAAATAAATCTCTAAATATGGTCTCGAATGATTTCAATTGTAAAAAAATTGAGATTCAGCTCTCTAAAAATGGTTTTAGGCATGACAAATGATCGGATTTTAGAGGAATAAGAAATCGTGCCAAGAAACGACAATAACCAACTGTTCCAACTGTCATCAATCGGCATCTGAATATGAAGAAATGAAAAAAATCGGCTTAATTTGTTACTTTTAAAATTTATATTCTTTTATTTATTTTATCTATAGAAAGTGGATTCCTCCATTTCCTCCATAGAATTCCCATTTATTACCGAACTAAATGACTGTGTTACATAGTGAAAAAAATCAATGACAAGAAACTACGAAAAATCACGTTAATGTCCAGACACTAAATGGTTGGAGAAGCCGAAGGCAGAATTGAACATGGATGGGTGGAATGCGACAGCTTGTTGGCGCACCGTATCAACAGTCGCGGGAGTGGCGCTCACGGCTGCAGATGAGATCGATGCTGCGGGCGCTGCCCGAGCTACTGTGCCAAACTGATAGGGACTCGCCAAGACTTGGTAGGGATTATAGGGTGAGGCAAACTGGTACGGTGAGAAGGTCTGCACTGGATGATAGGGCGAGTAAACAGGAGCGATGGCTGCAGGGTGGTACGGGGACTGGTAAGTGGCGAAACCGTAATGGTAAGGTGCATTTAGGACACCGAAGGGATTCTCGTGGTAGGGTGCGTAGTAGGAAATGTCGTGATTCTGCTGGTGCTTCTGCAGATGGCCGAGACCGCCACGGCCATTGGATACGATTCCTGCAAGGCACAATACTTTCTCATAATATCGTAAAAAGCACGAAAAATACACGCTGAATTTGTGAACTCACCATCGAAAGTGCCGGGTTCGAATGAGAATTGTGCAGAAACGATGCCAATTGTTGAGAACGTCACGAAAATAAGGCAAGAATGCATCTGAATCGTGCCGATGAAACAAGAATGGACACTTGGCAGTTGGTAAAGAGGAAACTTGGAATCTAGAGCATGGAGTCGCAAAGCGGGTAAGAATGAGCGGTATCGAGCGAGGTCGCTGTTAAATACGCAGTTCAGAAGTAATTAAAATGGTTGAAATGGGTGCAACGCAGGGAGAGCAGCGAACCACTGCACCCAAAGCGTCCGAAAGATTAGGAATCGAACCGCAATATCTGACTTCAAAGTTATGGCGAGTGTAAGAAGCAGAGGCGACACGAGCTCGAAGTGATGCAAAAGCCGAAAATAGTCCATGTCATAAACTTGTTTACCATGTCACAGTAGAGATCAACAAGTCAGTGCGTGATCAATTGTCAATATGCGTTCGTGATCTCCGCTTTCATACTCAGACCTCCAGCAGATACTTCTATTACCGAACGCTGCTTTCTATTCATACCTTGCGGTGTAATTAAAGAGAGTCGCGATTGCGATGAAGAAGAATTAACGGCACCACCTATGAGAATTTTAGACTTTGATTCGGGACGATTGCAGAGAAGCTCTACTGAACATGAATCACCTGCTACTCCAAGACAACAAACTAAGCTGGAAACAAAATAGTAGATAATCGCTCCCTGGACCTCGGATTTTTTCGCACGCACCCTTGACGACCATTGTCACAATATCCCGTCCAGTCTAGAATTTCCCCTTCGATTATCCATCCGTCACCCAAAAGTTGGATCCCGTAAAATCGATTTCTTTCTTGTAATCAGTTTTCTGCTCGTTCTCTCTCTCTCATTCTCAGTTCGCCACAATTGGCCAACTTCTCATGTTCAGTAGAACCGCGCACGTCTCTCTTCCATTCCCTCGTTCTCTCACCCTCTTTCATAAGGACACATTGCGATCTCTATCCAACTGCTCCTTATAGAGATAACCGCTCTTTATCGCTGTAAACAGACGGGAGGAAAAGAAAGTGAAGGACGGCCGACACATTTTGAACCCGCGGAACAAGAGAAGCGCAAAAGTGAACGATAGAAAGACGATAATGAGAACGAGAAGAGATCGAAAGTTGGATGAATGGTTAACTTCCTCATCCGAATGGGTTTCCGACGTAGTAGCTTCTGCCCTTGTTCACTTTCTGCTGCAGAAGGCGACCAAGTCCGCCTCTTCCGTTGGCGATTCCGCCTGCAATGATGATAATAATTTATCTGATTGGACAGTTCAGAAATCGCTCACCAGTTCGAGCTCCCTCTAGTAACCTTGCGCTAATCAGACCAACTGCAGCTGCCGGGATGAGGATAAGGAGAAGAAGCAAGCGCATTGCAGATAATCAGCTGTTCACAGCGCCCTTTTTATGCCGTTGGGTTCCGCCGGCAGGTTTGCAAGGATGTGTATCCATGCGAATGCGTCATGTGAACTCCCAGAGATCATCAGCAGGAATGTCAGCTGATACGCGCGGCATCTTTTTTAAATGTTGCAAATTCAGAGTATTTTTTTAGAAATTATCATTTCTCTGACCTCAATCTTTCGATCTGAGTACTTTTACCACTTGATAGACAATAAAGCAAAAGAGGATCACGATGTGTTTGCACGAGATCTCTCGTGACATTGTCGATGTGTGCGCTGTGACGCAAACAACGTTTACGATATGCGAAATGGGCACGATCTTCAAATCGCTAAGATCAGCGAACGGTCGTATCCCAATTGTGATCACTGCCGATTTGATGCTGGTCCGTTTTCATTACACTTCAACGAAACTTCGGGACAAGGACAAAAGCTGTTTGTTATCATCAAGAGTACGGAACGCTTTCGAACAACAGAATAATGCGGAGAAATGAGGCATGAACCGTGCAAATAGAGGGATATTTGATATCAGGGCAACTTCGGTCTGGGGAATAGATATATCTTCATCGTCGAGAGTCTTCTGGAGCACCGAAGTCGTCACTCCAGTCGAGAGCACTAGTCATCCGAAGAATGCGATCGGTCCATAGGGGTAGAATCCACCCTGGGCGAACTCGTTCCCGTAGGGATAGTAGCCCTGTTGATCGCGTCGTTCGAGATGGCGAAGATATCGACCGAGTCCGCCACGACCATTAGAGATCGCACCTGGAAAGAATCAACACTTCTGGATGAGAAACTATTCATTGACCTAGTAACTGAGATGGAAACGGTCCTCACCAGAGTAAGTACCAGGCAGTTGCCCAGCAACAAAAGCGACGGCAAGAAGAACGATGAGGAAGACGGTAGTCGCACGCATTGAAGGAATGTATCGAATCAGGTACTGATTACTGATGCTTGGTCGATACGAGCGCGACTTTTATAGTACGGTCGTAAGCCGTGTGTGAGTTTCGTCACGAGTGACGCTCCGCCTTCTCGATTATCTCCTTTTTTCATGTCCCTATCTTTAAGCTCCTTGATCTTTAGCAGATTAATCGGTTAAATTGTTCATTCTTCGTCTCACTTCTTCCCTATTTTCCAATCGATCAGAAGAGAAATCGCCGAGCAATGAGATCAATTTGCTACTATTGCGCTAATTTTCACATGAAATCGATTAGCTTGATCAGGTTCAGTCTGCACAAAGTCATGCATAAAATTTGATTACAAGATATGAAAGTGTAAGTCTCCGAGAACCTGAGCATGAATCAGCGAAAATGATAATTATTGAGATTCGCTGTATTATTATTTCTTGCTTCACGAGGATTTTATGGTCTGTAGGGATTTTTACTTACTAATTTGGAGACGTATCAAGGCGAGAAATTTTGTTTTCCTCAAATGAAATCGGTCAAATAAGAGAATACAAACAACTTGAGCGATAGTAACAGCTGAACTGGTTCGGATATCACATCATGTTATCTGTTAGTCCGGGTTGTTCACGCGGACTGTTCGTGACTTTCGCTGTCTGTGGGATAATTCTGAGAGAAAAATTCGCCGGTAGAGATCGTGCAAGCAAAGGTGGCGTTAACTTTCAGCTATTCGGCCTTGATCTTGAAGAAAGTCACCGCTACCCTAACCTTCATTGTTTCTTCAAAGATCAACGATGAAAAGATCAAACAACAAAGTGCCCACGCGGAAGCGATAGTAAAATGACCAATGAAAGTAGAGAGATAAAAACGTCGCAGCTCATTTCGATCGGGGGATGATCTTTCGAACTTGCATTCCACACGAAAGTGAACCACTTTGTTCGAACGTGTCAACGAAAATACTGAGGATGCTATCAACACACCAGTTGTTTTCGCAATATTATCCCTGTTTTAATTATTCTCACTTCTCTCTTCTTGGAAGGGCGAAAGCAAAAGTGCTATACTTTCCTCGAACGATAGACCGATGCCAATTTCGAATAGTCCGTCAATGTATATCGTACTTTCAGTGTAAATTCTTCCTCGACACTATCCATAGCTCCGAACATCGAATTCAAACGGTATTTATCAAAATAATCGTAATAATGTTTACAGCGAGAGTAGACATCGAAGTGATGATAAAACAAAGCAATGATTGAGGGAAACTGTACAGAGTGATGCCCTATCAAAGGGCTCGACATGGCACCGCGCAATTCGGCGCGCGGCCTTAGTCAACCGAAGAAACCAAAGGGCGAGTAAGCGACCGGCGCGTAGCCATAATAACCACCGAAGGCATTTCCGCTCCCGTAGTACGACGAACCGTCTCTGCCCTCAAGGTGTCGAATGTATCGGCCGAGTCCTCCGCGACCGTTTGCGATCACTCCTAGAATCATGGCATTATTTGAGGTTGAAAATGGGGCTACAATCCCTCACCATTTGTGCTTCCGGGCATCAATTGGCCACAAGTCACAGCGACGAAGAGAACGAAGATGAAGAAGGTGCGCATTGCGAGCAGCGGTGAAGCTGAAATTCATACATGAGAGAAAGACGTAAGGTCACAGCGCACCGAAGAGTTCATGGGGGTACTAATTGAATTAGTGGCATCTTCCTGACCTTTTTATAGTCGCCGTCTGATCGATGGCAATCAGCATCGTCATCAGTCTCATTTTGATCGCTCCTCCTTCCAATTCGATGGTTCGTCTCGCGAATTACGTTCAATAACATCGGAGCACTGAAACGGATCGAAAAATGGTGTGTGAGTACACTCATGTAGTCGCAACTCACCAGGTAACCGAAAAATGTTGTCTATCGCATAAAAATAAAAATAATCGAAAGAATGAGTGCACTCGTTGAAAATGTTGTGGGTGTAAATTTTCTTCCGGGGAGAAGAATTTCCTATTTTTCTTATTTTCAGAAAATAATTAAAAAAAATTCGTTATCAAGGATGTCGCGATTTCGCATTCTTTGCCGTCGTTCTTGAAATTGTATTCAAGAGATCAAAATGTTGCCCGCTCGAAAAAGAACACAAGAAAAAGGAGAACTGTCTGTCACTTTCCATTAACGTTACCTAAGAACTGAAAATGAGTTCAGATCTCTCATATTGCCAATCGTAGAGAAAATTTACTATCATGATGAAATCCCCTTTATTCACTGCTTAGTCAGCACTTCGAACCACTTTTCGAAGGACAAAAGTGCTAGTCTGTCGTGTGATAAAACTTGTGGATAAATGGGATATTCCCAATCAGTGGTTGTAAATTTCACTTGAGAAAGTGAGATATCATTGCATGGCGTGTTCTTTTCTCTGTTCTCTGAGAGATGCGAAGATCAAGGAAGTGCATCTCCTCACTCAATGATATCATCCCATTTACGATTGAGACAAGACGATCTCTAGCCAATGAAAGGCACATGTTGAACCCCTCCCTAAATCGGTTGCTGACTGTAGGGAATATAAATGCAAGTTTATCACAGTTATTCACTGGTCGTTGGCAAAGGCATGGAATGTCTTGTGAAAGATCGTTGAAAGTATGAGCATGAACAGACCCGACCGGCGGGCATTGAGATCGAGTAAATGAGATGAGAAAGCGAAAGAAGTGACTGGTAGCTGATCATCCAAAGAATCCAAAGTTGTTGTTGTAGGAGTTAGGCGCGTAGCCGTAGTATCCGAACTCATTGCCATTATTGTAGTAGGATGATCGATCTCTTCCCTCGAGATGACGAATGTATCGTCCCAATCCGCCCTTTCCATTAGCGATAATGCCTGCAATACTTCGTTCATCGTGTCCAGCATAAAGACGTGTCATGTGTCGTGAGCGGCGGAAGACGGTGTAGTCATAAATCGGCTCAACTCACCATTCGTGCTTCCTGGCAACATTTGCGCGCTGGCGACGACAACAATCAAGAGGAGAACGAGGAGAACGCGCATTGTTGATGAGTTTCTGAAATTAACTTCGATAAATGATAGTCTGACACAAGAGGAAGGATGGGTGCAAATGATCCACAGGAACGGGGTACTGCTAAAGCAGGTTAGAATTGAGCCAGGGAGTTCGGCAAAGAAAGGGAGGAATGGCCGGGAACTTGCCAGCTGCGCGTCCTGAGTTCGGCTTTTATAGTGCTGAACGAAAGAGCAAGGTTAAGAGACCAAACGCGTCAGCAGCAGCAACAATTAGATCGCTCCTCCCTGTATGATTCATCACAAGACATCATTTGAGACAATATCGGAGCAATGAAACGGATCGAAAGATGATGTGTTACTCACTGGGAAGAATAACTCAATTGTGCTATTCATCCCGACCTAATTCCATCCATATCGATTTGAAATCAAATAATATTCTACTGTGCTCAGCTGTCGAACGTCGTGCCCTACAGCGTCTTTACAATGGGAACACTTTATTTTTACGGTTGCCCATGAACTAGTGGGTTCACATTGTTCCCCTTTGATTGAAATTCCTTTCTCTCGCAGCCGAATGGTTTGTATAAATCGAGTGCACGCACTGGATTTGTTATTGCCCTTCACAATATTGAGAATTGTCTACGAAATGGTTTGAAAATCGAGTTCGGGTGCGAAGTTCACAATGTTATCGAGCGCGAAAAAGGTAGTGCCGTAGAACGTCCTATCACAACCAATTACCGTCTCATTTGTCTCTTTTCAATGCGAACCGCTCAAACAGCCGAAAGCAACAATCAGCATTGACTTGTTGATGAGGAACGAATTGATTTATCTCACTTATCACGGATTTCTTCTGAGAAATCGAAAGATGTCACGAGATTCACGAACAAGCAGATTCTTTGTGCGTTTGGGGAAATGGAAGATGAATTTGCTGAATTCACGCAGTGGATTCACTAGCTACTCGCAAGTTTTAGCCATATGAGTAATATTTCATCACATATTTCACACTCATCCCCTCTCCACGCAGGAGTTACGGGGCGACCTGAGAATGGCCCTTGCATTTATGGATATGGAAAGGTGAATTCATGAGCACAGTCGTGACGGGAATGACGTAGAGGAAAAGAACGAACTACGCCATTGCGTCGTTTTATTTTTCAACTTTATCGTAGAGTACTTTTCCTTTTTGACGAATAAACAAGACTGCCTTTTTTCGGTGTATCGTAATATTGTTCTCGCTTTGTCGACCTAAGATATTTCGATTGGAAATTGATCGATTTTCGTGTTCCGTTAGAGACGGAAGCGCAGTGAAGAGTTTCAGATAAATTGAATCTGTCCCATGAAATTTAGTCAACGCAATAATCATTTCAGGCATAGCAGAAAGTCGAGCAACTGTTCCAAAATATGAAAAAAGTGATCAAAGTCATTGATAAAAAAACAATGAGCAATCACTGAGCAAATTTATACCATTTGACGGGGAATTAATAAATTGTTTTTTTGAAAATACATTGAAAATATGTTCTCAAATTCAGCGTGCCAATGATGAATTAATAAGCTATGCACGCACGAACAATTAGCTATAATAGCCTATTCGCTACCAGTAATCGACTTCTGTCTATTCGATTACCTCAGCAACATATCTTTCTCATACGATGGAAATCTTTCTCATACGATGGAAACTTCACAGGCAGCGACCCTTACCATGTTCTCTCCACAGTACCACAACAGAGCGATCAACGTAACTTTTGAATTTTTTTTCATAATATGAAAGTTATCTTCAGGATATTACGCGCGCGTTGCAAGAAGTTATTACAGGTTCGCATTTTTCGCAATTCGTAAAAATTGTCAATACAAATCTATTTTTGCAGTGCTCGCCATAACTGTGAATCTAATGCTGCTGCGTATTGTCTTCACTTCTCAGCGTCGTGAAATCGGCACGTATCGATATCTCATCGCTACATTTGCAATCTCTGATTTAATGTACACCAGTGTTCACTGGCTGGTCTACCCGGTAAGCAACTGTATTTCAATTGCAATTTTTATTTTATTTTAAGAGTTTTGGCGCACGTCTAGGAATAGCAAATGATCTTGTTTTGTTTTTCTCTCATACACACAGACAGAATCATAGTGCACCAATCACGAGTGAACTTGTGTTATTCACAGTACTACTGTAATTGCTATTGAAATGAAATATAGATCGGCTTGGAGCATAGGTCAAAATGAGTGCAAAGCAAGATTTTTTTATTCAGATTCCCGAGATGTACGGTAATTCGTATCTGCTGAGTGGCCACAACATCATTAGTTCTCGTTTCGGACCTTGTCTCTATTGTACAGTCTACTCGCAAGCCGTACCCATTCTCACATTCCACTTCCTGTATCGGACATTCGCCATAAGGAGGTACGTCTCTTTTCCTTGATTAATACGTCTGCCACACGCCATTTCATCTGCATGATGCGAAAACACAGCTGAAAGAAATTATTGCAAAATGCAGACGTTGAATTCTTCAATGACAAATCTAATTTCAGTCCGCAATACCTGAATAAACCAGCTCGATTCTTCGGTGCACTCTTTGTCACCACAATTATTATAGATCTGGATGGGTAAGTTATTTTCAGTGAACAGAAAGTGGATACTATATCAGTGTTAGATCTATGGAAAAATGTATGTTTTCGTTCAGGTTCTTCGTTATGTGGGTTCTGTTCCGTCCCGACGAGGAAACCCTTACAAAGAATGCGGAATTCTTCGCGGGTAACACCTCGGCGCCTGTTATTCACCGTATTGAAACGGCCGGCGATCATGTTCAGGCGCTCTACTGGGTGAGGAAAACAATTATATTGATCAGTCTGTGCTGACACGTATCTCGTGTATCGCATAACTTCCGCCATTTCAGTCCGGCGATACATTCGAAAAGCCTCGCTGGCTGAATCTGCTCGGTGCATTCGATATGATGGCAGTGATCTGTGCCACGTACATGATCGTGATTGTCTGCGGACATCTAATTAACAAGTATTTAAAGTGGGTAGACAATGTCTACTAGGCATGTCAAAATAGGAGTACAGGACCTAAATGCTTGAAAACACAATGAGAAGAGCCTGCAATTTAGAGAACACGCGAAAAGTACGAAGACGGTCAGTCTCCATCGACAACTTTTCCGTTCTTTAGTATGTCAGGTACATCTGGAAATATATGACGGGCCACACAACTTTTCCTCCTTTTGCAGGCAATCTATCCTATGATCACCACTTACTTCCCGCTAGCAGTCTGCGTGTTCATGCCCATTTTCGGCAAGTTTCCTGCGAATTATTGGTCTCCAAATACTGCTTTTATAGGTTTCAATTTCGACTGGGTGCCCATTCTCAGTCCGACGATGTGCGTCTCTCATCCACTCTTCGATCCACTCATTCTTATCTTTTGCATGACAGAATACAGGCAAGCGACCGAGAGAGAGAATCACTCACGAACTTCTGTTCTTTTGGGACGAGATTCCTGCAATGGATCGGACTGGGAAAGTGCATGGAGCGCAAAGTTTCGTCTGATGAACACCACAGCGGAGGATATATTCGCAGTCGGACCTCCGTTTCGCACCTTCAACCCGAATTTCTCAAGGAGCACAGAGCCAGTCTTCGTACCTAGCTACCATTATCTTGTCGTTTTGTCCGATAAATTATTTTCTTTTAAAGAAGGGGTGGCACGAATATCTGGCTAACTAAGTTCTAGATGTCAGAGGGTGTAGCATGAGCACCCCATTACGCATTCGAAACTCCCATGTTTTCAATTTTCGTCTAAACCGAGATATACTCGATTGGCTGATTGCCAAGTCACCCTGAAGCGCAGGCAACGAGCTAGAGAGCATGCAAAATGAGGAGAGCGCTCCGCCACATTTTGCATATCGGCCCGATTCGTGCCTCTCCTTCTTTAATGCCTTTTTTAAAAATAAATCATTATTGCAAAAAATGTTCAGTGGTATAATCATGGATGAATTAATCACCTGTGCGACCATAACAGCTGCCACAACAGTCAACTCGTTAAAGAGTAGTAACGAGATAACTCCCTATTCTATTATCTCAGAATCGAGACTGTCCGATTATTCGTCACGAAACGCGAACATGTCCACCCAACAGTATCATACTCGAGCAATAAATGTAAGATTTGGCGATTACTTTCAAATTCCTGAAAACTGTGAACGCTGTTCAGGACATTTCTCGAGCGATTCAAGAGATTATCACAGGTTTCATAAATTTGAAAAAAAAATTTTTATAACTTTTTTTGAGTATTCACTGTTTGAAAGTGAGAGATGAAATTAATTTTCAGCACTGTCATGTTGTCTGATCATGGTATTTTAGTTCTTGCTCTGGCAGTCAACTGCATGCTGCTGCGTATCGTATTCACTTCGGATCGACGTGATATCGGCTCATATCGTTATCTGATTGCGACATTCGCAGTCTCTGATCTCTTGTACACGAGTATTCACTGGCTAGTGTACCCGGTAAACGCCGTTGTTGTCTGCAGCTTTTTCCATTTCTGACGACATTGATTTGCATAGTTACGGTGTCCAGGAATAGCTATTTAGAATTACAGACGGGAAAACATCAGTATTTTAGGTTCCGGGGGTGCAAGAAGGGACTTTTAAGATTTCGGAAAGGCTCACCTGCACAAGAGCGGACATTTTATCTAATTCAGATTCCCGAGATGTACGGTAATTCGTATATGCTAAGTGGCCATAATTTACTCACCGCTCGAATTGGGCCGTGTCTCTACGGTACAATATATTCGCAAGCAGTGCCTATTCTTGCTTTTCACTTCTTATATCGAACATTCGCCATTCGAAAGTGGGTGTTATCATCTGCGTGTATTGCTGATTGATATGACACGACTATGAAATACTGAAAAATGCTTGCAGTCCCGAATATCTGAGTCGGCCTTTTCGTTTCTTTGGTGCACTACTCTTTACCACAATAATTATCGATCTTGACGGGTAAATTTATTTTATAATTTGTTTTTTCCCTGTCTGCATTATCACAAATGACGAGCAATTTCAGTTTCGTGGTGAATTGGGTGCTTTTTCGACCTGATGAGGAGTCTTTGGCAAGGAACGCGCCATTCTTTGCCGGCAATGTCTCAACGCCCGTTGTTCATCGTATTGCAACGGCCGGAGATCATGTTCAAGCTCTATTCTGGGTATGCAAAATGAACATATGTCTTGCAAAAGTTACAATAACGAAAAAATAATTAGCTATAGTATTTCAGTCGGGAAACACGTTCGAAAAGCCGCGTTGGCTTAATCTTCTCGGAGCGTTGAATATGTTTGTCGTAATTAGTGCCACATACATCATTGTGATTATCTGCTCTTACCTAATCAATGAGTATCTCAAGTATGTTTGCTTACGACATTTGGAAGAATTGCATTGACCCCAGAGAGCACGCAAAAAGCATTCGAACGATTAGCCTTCATCGTCAACTTTTCCGATCGTTAGTGTGCCAGGTATGTACATCATCATCTCAAATGATCCTCCTCCCGGGTTTCAGGCTATCTACCCCTTGATCACTACATACTTCCCGCTTGCAGTCAGCGTGTTTTCTCCTATTTTCGGTAAGTATAATAATTAAAATAGTTTATGAAAAATGTGGTGAATAATGCAGGTCTCAACTTTGACTGGGTCCCGATCATCAGTCCGACAATGTGCGTATCCCATCCACTTTTCGACCCGCTGATTCTCATATTTTGCATTCCAGAATACAGGTACTGCGAGAGATTAATATCATAATAAAACTGTTTTTAGGACAAGATTTCTGCAATGGATCGGGCTGAGTTCTTGCGTGAAGAGATCATCAATAGAAGAGTTCAGCAGACGCAAGAGCACCGCCGTATCACAGGGTCAACCATCGTTCCTCAAGCAACGGAGATACAGTTTCCCCGCATAATCATCATCGAGCTAATCAGCTGCTGATCTGTTCTAACTGAAGTCCTTGAATAAACTCTTTCCGTATTAGTCTTCTCATCCTCTGAATTCAGAAAAAGGGCAGCGGAATTGTGATTCACAAAACACACAAAGCGCGCAGTTGTCGAGTGATAGCATGTGTTGACATGCAACTGATAACATGAGATTTTCCCAAATCGATTGATTAGCTTTCATTCAAATTGCAAGATATTTCCCATTTTTTTAAGGAAATGTAAATAACGTTAGTTGTCTTAGTCGTTATCGATCTCATTTCAGAATGCCTTTGATACATGGGATGCTTCTACTTTTTTTCTTCTTATGCATTACGGGTTAGTTTTTTCCGTTTTAGCTATGTTGATCGGTGTATTTGCGCATTTGCAGAAGCCAAAGTCGAGTTTACCTACTCAACAATGTACGACGTTTTCGATATTCCTGGTGGCGCAGAGGTGAACTCCCGTTTCATGTCTAACGAGAGTATCAATTTTCAGATTCCCCTTCAACGTTGCGATAATGGTTGTTTAATTTTCGCTTCTATCAGCAATGTCAAAGACGTTGATCAATATATCAAAAATTTGATTATTAAAGACTCGGAAAAAGGACGAATTGAAAGGTTGTTATTGAAAATTAAAAGAATTTGAAGATGAAATTTGCAGCATTGCGAATATCGCAACGAACTTTGAGCCAGGAAGTTCACAGAAAATTCCGCTTGAACTATTAGTTCGTAATTTTCTCAATTTCGTTGTGAAACATTGACCATACTTTCCGGTTCAGGTATCCGGAAAGTATTCGATTAAAAACCTGAACGCTCCTGCCGACACTGCTATAGATGTCACTGTGTGGATTGTCGACCGTGATGCAGGTTAGCAAATGCAGTGTTAGAGAAATCATCATTATGGCGCTGAGGACATTGCTTTCACGTCTTCTGATATTGTCCGTGATACTATACCATTCTTCAGCTCAGCAAATTGACTACGAGATTTACGATGCGGTGTACATGGGTAGAGTGCCTTCGAGTCCGAAGAATGTAGTGACGATAATGAGCGCATCGAGGTTCACTGTCTATGTAGACAAGGGCGAGGTAACCAGAGATTTCGAAAATATTGAAGCCTAGGGTTTATTGCAAAAATATGTTTGTATGTTGAAATGTGATTCAAAGGTGCAAACATTTGGGAAAATCTAGAATATTTCATTTTTTAGGTCAATCCATTCTCCGCCTGGCAAGTTGGATTTGATAACTCACTTGGTAATCCAGATCTATGTGAATACGTCATGCAGATACCGTGAGTATTTCATATTTTCAGAAACATTAATAATTTGATAGCATTGCTCACAGACTTATTGCAGGGACACCTACGAGTTTGACGGCTTCCAATTCCCAGTTGATGCTCCTATATTTTCGTTTGTTTTTTCTAACAAGAAAAGTATTGCTCTTCGAGCCGATTTAAGCTACCGTCAGTCATCACTATTATTATTTTAAATGTTTTTACTATATTTTTCCGTTCCGTTTCGTCAAACATGAACAAACAAACGTCATAATATTACGACTAACGTCATTGTTCAGTGAATACTCGCAGCATGGCACGAGCGGGATTCATTACTTCCCCTGGATATCACGGCTGCGAGAGGGTTGCTCGAAATGAGGTAACCGGAGCAAAAGCATTTGGGATGATGATGTCTGTAGGTGCACAAGTCGACATCATACCACTACAGCGATCAAATCGAACTGCACGGCGAACCAAAGTGAGCAATAAAGTTCCGATTATGTAGATTTTTATGATTTCCAGCTTCTATTTTGTCAATATCGATGCGATAACAAATCTCGATACGGATCATGACATCGAAGTGACGAATCTTGCAGATGCAGCGAAAATAACGTAAGTGGCTGGTCCCAAATTAACCGGAATGAAGAAAAGATTAAAATATGTTTCAGTGTCGGCGGTGAAGGAAGAAATACCCAAGTGGTTTTCCCGGAAGCCCAAGTGATTTCCATTATAAATAAAAACAATTTCACTAATAAGCGTCAATTCATTGCAAACATTCACACTAATTTTCAGATCGTGACAATTTACTACAATGACGTCACTGCTCCACAATCGTTTCTCATGCGCTATACACCATCGATCATAGGTCAGACGGCGCCGTTTAGACTGACTTCTATAACATGACGCCTAACATCGTTGCTGTTCTTGTTAAGCTAAATTTGGCTAAAAGATTGCAGAAGGAAACTCGCAAACGAGCACTTCTACTGTTCAGCCTACGACAAGTGCTGTTGGAGTGGCAACGGGTCAGATTTACATTTTACTGTTAGGTGTATTCATGGTTCAAATGACGTTTTCCGGATAACAGCTGGCACTACCAGAGGGTTACACCTAGCGTTGTCTTACGACTGTAAACTCGCTTGATGTGGATACACCATAACCTTTTTGGCTCTGTACGGATTTGGTGGCCCCTTGAGATTTTGGTGGCCCCATCAGATTTTGGTGGCCCCATCAGATTTTGGTGGCCCCATCAGATTTTTGGTGGCCCCATCAGATTTTGGTGGCCCCATCAGATTTTTGGTGGCCCCATCAGATTTTGGTGGTCCCTTCAGATTTTGGTGGCCCCTTCAGATTTTGGTGGCCCCATCAGATTTTGGTGGCCCCTTCAGATTTTGGTGGCCCCATCAGATTTTTGGTGGCCCCTTCAAATTTTGGTGGCCCCTCCATAATGAGCGCTGTACGGATTTGGGGGCCCCTTCAGATTTTGGTGGCTTCTACATCATTTTGTGGCCCTTGAATTATCCGTCACCAAAACGGTCAGTTTCATCATTGGAAATCACATTATGTATGAATATATGAGAGGAATCGCCAGAAAATCGACCATTCAAGGGGGGTCGGCGGCGGTAGGAAATTTTGCCTAGCTGAAAAGTTCAGAGGAAGTACTTTGAATGACGCTCTATCGAACTGCGTCGGCCGTTTTTGGATATCTCAACTCATTTTCGGATTGCGGCTGATGGGAGCGGTCGCACTGAGGGATTTCGACTGAAATTCGGCTCACAAGAATGGTCATAACTTTGTTCAAAATGAAGATATTCACATTTCCAAAGAAGGGATCGATAGAGGAGAACTCGGTCGAGATTTCATCTATTGGCGACATCATTCCTTGTCGACGCGCTGATGCAGGGTGGTTGCTTTTCGATTAAAATGGCATAACTGTCCAAAACGGAAGTTCTCCAACAAACGACTAAGCGGCTTTTGTAGAACTTATATGTAGGTAGAAGATCTGAAAAAATCTTAGAAATCGAGAGGTGGGAAAAAAAGAGCGCTGGTTCTTGTGCGCCGGTCTCCATATAAGCAACCCATAACATGCTTGTATACTTTTAAAATTGGCTCCAGAAGTACCCAATATCATCCAAAATTCTTAAAAAACATTGCTAAGAATACTAACACTGGTATTGAGACCTTGGTTTTAGAAAAAAGTGTTTTTCTATCATACACAGTCCTGAAATTAAAAATCGCCGTTTTTTCTTATCTCAACCTCGAAAGATGATCGGAATAGAACAGTTCTGTTTCAGGAGACCCCATGAGATGTCTGAAAACTGTTCAAGAAAAGAGCGCATCAATGAAGATGGTTTCCTCTGTGTGGGAACCTTGAATTTTCAAAATACAGTAAATAAGGCTAGCATTGTGCTACCAGAATGTTTCCTAGACTAAAATGTAGCCGTGGATGTCCTGAACATTTTCTCTGTTGACAGTATGATCCTATCTCATCTCTGCGACGCGCTACAGGGCCTAGAAGAATGCGAGATTGCGTGAAGAGCGCGCGCGAGAGAGCGGGTGAAGAGAGGAGAAGGCGAGAGAGCACACGAGGTGAGAGAGTGCAGACATGCAGAGCGCGCGCTCTCGGGCATTTTTACCGGGAATTCTAGGCCCTGTAGCGCGTCGCAGAGATGAGATAGGATCATACTGTCAACAGAGAAAATGTTCAGGACATCCTCGGCTACATTTTAGTCTAGGAAACATTCTGGTAGCACAATGCTAGCCTTATTTACTGTATTTTGAAAATTCAAGGTTCCCACACAGAGGAAACCATCTTCATTGATGCGCTCTTTTCTTGAACAGTTTTCAGACATCTCATGGGGTCTCCTGAAACAGAACTGTTCTATTCCGATCATCTTTCGAGGTTGAGATAAGAAAAAACGGCGATTTTTAATTTCAGGACTGTGTATGATAGAACAACACTTTTTTCTAAAAACAAGGTCTCAATACCAGTGTTAGTATTCTTAGCAATGTTTTTTAAGAATTTTGGATGATATTGGGTACTTCTGGAGCCAATTTTAAAAGTATACAAGCATGTTATGGGTTGCTTATATGGAGACCGGCGCACAAGAACCAGCGCTCTTTTTTTTCCCACCTCTCGATTTCTAAGATTTTTTCAGATCTTCTACCTACATATAAGTTCTACAAAAGCCGCTTAGTCGTTTGTTGGAGAACTTCCGTTTTGGACAGTTATGCCATTTTAATCGAAAAGCAACCACCCTGCATCAGCGCGTCGACAAGGAATGATGTCGTCAATAGATGAAATCTCGACCGAGTTCTCCTCTATCGATCCCTTCTTTGGAAATGTGAATATCTTCATTTTGAACAAAGTTATGACCATTCTTGTGAGCCGAATTTCAGTCGAAATCCCTCAGTGCGACCGCTCCCATCAGCCGCAATCCGAAAATGAGTTGAGATATCCAAAAACGGCCGACGCAGTTCGATAGAGCGTCATTCAAAGTACCTTTGTTACTTTTTTCAGCCTGATTCGCGACACAAAATTCTACCGCCGCGGAGTGGTTAATTCTCTGGCGATTCCTCTCATATGTATGATTATACATATCATTATTAAATTCATTACATACAATTTAAAAAAAAAGCAGAGATTATATATTTACAATTAGATTTAGCACACAATAATATTTACATACATATATATAATACTGAAGCAGCGACTCTGATGGCTTACTCCCCCATGCTACTTACCGGGCTTGAGCTTGCGTCCTCCGGGAATTCGAGGGGGTCGTTTGATTGGGGGGTGGGGTTGCCTGGGTGGCGAGGGTGGTCGTGCTGCCGCTCGGGGAGCACTTCTGGGCGGTGCAGTATCCTTTGGTGGCGTCCTCCGAGTGGTCATCCTGGACACCGCAGTCGTAGTGGATCCGGATCTCCGGGTACTCGTCCTCATCGGGCTGGCAATTGTAGTGGATCGGGGTCTCCGGGTACTCGTCCTCATCGGGCTGGCAATTGTAGTGGATCGGGGTCTCCGGGTACTCGTCCTCATCGGGCTGGCAATTGTAGTGGAGAACTGCACGTTCTGTGTAAGATGCGAGATGCGTAAGATGCAGGCGGAATCCGCCGCCCCAACTTTGATCCAAACCGATCTCTCCATTTTCCATACTCTCTCGTTCTGTCTCCTTCTCTCGCCCAAAGTGAATCCGACTCGAGAGTGTGAGAGAAAAGGAGAAAGCGAGATAGCATGGAGAATGTTGAGACCAAATGTGATTTCCAATGATGAAACTGACCGTTTTGGTGACGGATAATTCAAGGGCCACAAAATGATGTAGAAGCCACCAAAATCTGATGGGGCCACCAAAATCTGATGGGGCCACCAAAATCTGATGGGGCCACCAAAATCTGATGGGGCCACCAAAATCTGAAGGGGCCACCAAAAATCTGAAGGGGCCACCAAAAATCTGATGGGGCCACCAAAATCTGAAGGGGCCACCAAAAATCTGATGGGGCCACCAAAATCTGATGGGGCCACCAAAAATCTGATGGGGCCACCAAAAATCTGATGGGGCCACCAAAATCTGATGGGGCCACCAAAATCTGATGGGGCCACCAAAATCTCAAGGGGCCACCAAATCCGTACAGAGCCACCTTTTTACGCTGATCAGTGCTGAACAAATCTCTGCAAGAAATGAATAAAAATCTCGTTCAGCTCTCGCAGCTTTCGCCGTCGTCATGTCGAAATTACTCGCTCTCAGGGACGTTATGCAGAATCATTGAGGATTTTTATTTTGTTATTTGTAACGAGTTAAAGAGGAATTGTTGCTGACACGTGTTTGTAGTGATACTACCCCATCTAAAGATCATGTAGAAGACACCGGGTCGTGATCATAACTCACAATATTTTATGAAACATGTATAATATATAATAAAATATTCCGTTTCCAAGATTTATTGAATATTATATCGAGTATTGAAAATATTACAATGAAATCGCCGTGCACATATTACTTCTACGGAAGCGTGAATGTGAGTGCGGGGAGTGCAGTCGACGAGCACTCGAGACGATACAATTGACCCGTTTCCATGATCACGAATTCTTTGGTGTCTCGGAACGTCTCAAAGTCGATGTCGTCCTCTTCCTCGATGGGAGCATTCATCTTCAGCGTGTTCGCACATCGCACCTGATTATTGTTGCAATTAGACTATTTCATTGAGTCTATCACGCGTGTTAGCTAAGAATCGAATACACGCTGGCACAGTGGAAAAATGGAAATCGAGATATTCAGATACTATTTGTGTTCGATCAACTGACATATCGATTGAAATGGTACGCGGTCGGGAGATGTTCAGCCCAGATGAACATTCCGTCGCCCTCACGCACGATTTCGAAGCTGAAAATGAGATAGAGCACTCTTTCAACCCAATCGCAAGATCGAATCAGTCCTTAGTGCTTGAGTGTGATCACTTACAGCGGATTGATCTTCTTTCCCCACTCGGGATGGTCGAGTTCGAAGATGAATTCCTCCGTTGGTCCCTCGATTCTCAGCTTGAAATGCGTATCGGTCTCGTCCTCAATTCCCTCGCAGATGATGTCGTCCAGTGAGGAAATGTGCGTTAGCTGCATTTAAATTTATTAATTTCTTCTTCACGACAAGCTCGATAATATTTCGCAGAACAATACACAAATAAAGGCCGACCTTGTCCATGTAACTGTTCACAAACTTCAGTCGCGCTTCTCGTTTTCTCTTGAAGAATAATCGCACAGCTTCCGGGCCAAGTTTCTATTCGAAAATTGTCCTTATCTCAGTTTTTTTTCAATCGCAATGAACCGCATACCTTGCACTTGTCGGCACTCAACCATTCCTGACGCGAACTTCCCTTCAATTTTATGAGGAATTCGCCTTCTCTCGGAGGAATTTCTTGCTGAATTGGATTGTTACTGCACTATCGCTTCGTACAATGAGTTTATTGCATTCCGTTATATACCTCATAGCGGATGAAATCAGCCTCATCGTGGTAGAATTGGAATATTTTGTCAATCTTGACCTTACACATCTGAAGAAATTTCGTAATAACTCAACACCGAAACTCATCTTGTTCCTTCTAATTAGTCCCTACTGAGTGAAGCCATGTGAGAGGAAGAGGAAAGTAGCGGAGAAGTGAGATTACATGTTTGAATACGATACTTGCGTCATATTTTCAGCGAAATTCTCTCTCTCTCACTCTAAGATTTCAGGAAGCCATGAGTAAAATTGTGGGCTCACCTTTTTGGGGATGGCTGCTTTTTGGGCTTGGGTGGAATCAGCTTTCTCGCACATTCTGAACCAAGTCGGGGTAGAAGAGACCTCTGAATATGAAAAGCAGAGTGGAAAAAACATCAAGAAAAAAAGTGAGGAGAGTATGCATCTCTCTCAAAAGCTCTCTCGTTCTCCCTCACTCTCCGCTCTCGGAGAGGCTTCTTTCACTCTGCCCGCCTCTTCTTCGTATCTCTTTCACACGCTCGATACTCTCATAGGGTCCAATTAGAGTGGAACGGAACAGGAGAAGAAAGTTGACGGAAGTCGATGGGAATAACCACCTGCGGATATTCTAAGAAAAAAAACAGAGGAGATTGAAAAACAGCATGAATGCTAGAAAATGAGATTGAAACGAGATAAATGAAAGCAATTAAGGCGAAATATGCCGGATGAAGCGAAGAGTGGGGATGTTGCTATGACGATGCGGTCACTGAAAGTGCCGCGAAGCCTCTCATACTAATAGCTTCTTCATGATCACTTCACCCGAGATGTTTACAACAATCATCGGAATTATCTACAATAGCGCCTGCAGAAGTACAATGATAATCGATGAATTCTTTACTCAGAAATTAGAGATGTATTGAAAAATATAATTTCAACTTGCAAAAATCCCTGGCAGGTTAATTGATTCGTCAATTTTCACGTCAGTCATTTCATCATGCTCATTTTCTACGTAAAGCTCATTCAACGCAAATAATGACATGGACATAATCGCTGCCACAAGTAACACTGTGATGGAGCAATTGATGATCACTGGAGCGTACAAACCACCAATCTGAAATAAAGGAGAATTCATTTTTATTATCCCTCCCCCTCTGCAGCTCAGTAAGAAAATTATAAAAATTATGGGTAAGAAAATTTCTGCCAATTATGGAAACCTTGCCTTGACGACATCAATGACTTCATTGTGAATGCTCACTTCGAAGTGTAACCAGAATACTGGACATATCGAATTTGCGAGTTGCGAAGATTGACTGCAGAGAATATTTTTTTTGCATTATGTTTTGATAATTTACGTGATGAAACTGCGAGCGAATGCGAGGTTCAACTGCGCTCTCGCATCTCCGTGCATCAGAATTCCGAGTGTCTGTAACAAATTATTTGAATTTTAAAAAATTAAGACGATACATCTGAAAAAAAGAAAAAAAACAAAAGAATATTTACCGGATTTACTTTCCATTCGACTCCTCGATGAGAATTCTCATCCGGATGCTGACCTGCATACAATGACCTGAAGTTGTTGGTGTTTGCTCAGGTAATTATAGCTATTATGGTTACCTAACTTCCTCAGGTACCCATAGCATATGAGGCAGTGAGAAAAACAGCGGGAAAGGGACACGACCGAGTCTACCTGAACAATTTCCATAGTAAGTACTGCAGCTGGAGTGCATACCTGGGAACACACCGAGTGGATAGAATCCGGGAGGCAGAAAGACTGTTGACTCATAATGAGAACCATTACAACAATTGTCGCAGAAGTATTCAGCTGGAATGTTTTCCGATTGTAATTGGTTCTGCAATGGGACGGGCTGGCTAATTGGATCTGCAATGGGACGGGCTGGCTTACGTCTAGTGCATTCGATTTTTGTGCATGCAGTCCCATTCGGATTGTAGCGATGCTCTGCCGGGCACACTGGCCACGTTGGGGCGTAGTCCTGTTGTTGTCGGTAATTTCAACGGCAACGATATGGCCACAAAACTTACGACTCCCTCTACATTTGCGTAGCGCATTCCTACGTTTTTTTCGGCATTTGAATCATATTCATCGCTCATCAATCGAAAAGTGAATGTGGGAATGGAATCTTGATAACTTTCTTCGTAGAATTCCAGATCGAACTTTCTGAAAAATGATTTTTTTTAATTCGTTTTTTTTTCATAACGAAAACTGCAAACCTTGCAAGAAAAGCGTTGAAAATATGAAGTTGATCATCGTGCTGAAGAAATTGTTTGTTGAATCCTCCACCTAGACAGACCGTGTTATTTACAATTTGTTCAAGGAGACCACTGGGCACCATTGCAATCATGAAACTGCGCCTCTTCTCCCATTAACCACTCCATTGACTTCTTCCCTCCGTAGGAAACCATTTTATCTATATCCGAAATATTTCCTAATCCGGTCCTTACACGATATTCCGGATCGTATGTGTTGTTGTACTGCGAAATTAATCCTTGAAGTTCGTTAATAATGGTTAGAAAGGAGAACGCACAAGCGGCAGGAGTCCTGGATGGGGATACTGCGGCAATTGATATCCAAACAAAGTGTTGTGCATTGTTTTTAGAAAATTCTAAAAAAATATTCATTAGTTCTAAAATATGGCTGAACCTTGGTGAACGTGGACGTCTGAAGTGAGATAAGCGGATCATCGAAGGAATGGAACAGCAAATCTCCGGATCTTACAATTCTGAATGATTTCGGTGGTACTTTCAGAAGTGTCCCATTCTCACTGTAAGGGTGCGGAACCAGTGACGAGAGTTGAGACGTCCAATATAGTCGAAATGAGAGGATGCATATCGTTGCCTAACACCAGGAAAGTGGTCGCCTGAAATAAAAGGCCTTGAAATGGTCTGCATATGGACTCACCGCGTAGGCTGTATTCGGCGTCAGAATGATATCATTTTCCGTGCACGTGGCGCATGATAGGGACTGATTGAATATCCAGTAACGATGATTACGGTATCTTCATATTGAGATTAGCATGAAGAAAATTGAGTATGAACTAACACGACTTCTTTGCCGTCGGTAGACCATGTAAGGTTATGCTTTCGCTCTCTGCTGCTACAATTCAGAATTTAAATTTCGTATTTTCAAACTTTACAAAATATAACAATATATAACTTATATAACTTACACATACGCATATGGTCCGATCTCGAGCATTCGCGGCATCGCACCTTCGTACATCATCTGAAATGTATTATCTTCAATTTTAGTCGTTTTAGGGGTTGTAAAATTAGACTCCCTCGTCTGGATTGGTTATGTTCCAAAGGTAGAAATTGTAGATTATGTCAGCCGGAATGTCGGACCACCACTGCGTCGTCTGCGGCAAGGAACCGTCACTGTTCTGCCTGTATTATTCCGTATTCCATAAAAGGGAATAAACTGAGATTCGGGCATTCCTCTAGACTCATACAACAAGTAAACAACTATTTATAGGTCGATTCTCTCGCGATTCCTCATTTATAAATGTTTTGTATCTTACCTTAACCGAAACATTTCTGCGAGAATATGAGGAAAAATGAAGAACTTCACATTCAGCATGAAAATGCACCCGAGAAGAACAGGAATCATTACTAGGATAATCTTTTTCCGGCGATTGTTTTCTTTGAGAGACATCTTGATATTACTGAATGGGAAGAAATAAAACGTGGCGGTGTTGTTGTGTCTATAGACATACTTGTTATGAAATACCAGAGACAACGGTATCACCTCAGCTATCATTGCATTGGAACTCGTGGTTTTTTACCCTGTTATGGCCAGAGAAAAGACAAAGAACGTCGCTGTTTGATAGTTTATTACACATGACAAACAAGAAATGGTGAAGGAATGCTACCAAAAACAATGGATTTAATTAGGAGTCAGTAATCATCTTGCTGATAGAACTTTGGTTAGCGGTTTTACCGTGACCTCTGGAGTTGCGGTGCTATCATAGACTACTGATAAGGGCCGAAATTTCTTGGTGAACGATCGCAGTGATTGTTTGATCTGAGCAAACAGGCGATGTTCATTAAGATGCTACTGATTCTCGCCTCTTTATTATTAGTCAAGTACACAACGGCGTTTGTCGACGTATTGCACAATGTGACGCAAGTAGTAATACTGAAATTTAATTTTAAGAAATTCCTGATCAATCTTCCGATATCACCCGTAAAGATAGAAATGTTTAGTTCCGCTCAGAATCATTGGCATGACGCGTACCAAAACCCACACAAGTGTGTAAATGAGCGCCATGATCGCGAATTGGATGGCGAATCTGCACAAAATGACTCATTGATTTGGTTATTTGATCCCTCGCTTACTTGAACTCTCGAGTTCTTCTTTGTCTGCTATTCTTACTAGCTCGATACATTACTATAGCTATCTGAATCAGGTCCCATAATTCTCCTTTCTTAAATTATTTTATTTATAATTCTCACAGTGCTGTAAGTAAACAGTGGCGTGAGTGAAGCAGCACTGTTCAAAGGCAAATCAAACATATTCGAATAATTCGGGATTCCCTCAACTTCTATGTAGGTGTAGGTGTACACAGGATATGTAAACGAAAGCCTGAATCAGTTTAGTTTCTGGCCATTGGAATTGCAATAAGATGAAGACCTGCAACACGGGAAAATGAACTGCGTCATCATTGCCATTCCGATGCTCGCAATTATTTGCAAGAAAGTGATGGCGACTACTACATTTCTGGTGAAAATGGAGAATCGATAAAAAACAACAGTGACGAATCTGAAATAATTTCACGCACTAGTCGCTCCCGCAATCTCACCTGTCGATGGCAATAACAATATGCGATAGTGTTCCGTAGTACCAACAAATCATTAAGAAACCATCAAGTATTTTTCGTCCCGATTCTAGGGCTTTGGCAGAAAAGAGCTGGTCCTGAAATTTCCTTGATGTTTGAGAAAATATTCCAACTAACCTGTAGAAAACATGATGGTGCAAAAAAGAATACATGAAGAAATATCATGAGCGAATCATTCACGATTGTTGCAAAGGAGAATATGTACACAGGGCTCTTCTGAACAGTCGAATATAGGTGGGAAGGATGCAAAGGAGAGAGCAAATAGTTCATAACTAACCGTTTGCATCATTTTGGAGTGGAGAATCGCAATTACGACAAGAACATTTACAATTAGCTGAAGGTCTTTTATTTATTTGTGAATTGTGAAAATGAAACTCGCAGCTGTAATGGAAATAAGTTCCAGAATTAGACCCATTACGATAGTGGTCAGAGTTATCGACATTTCGAAGCAACAACTGAATAGTGAGAGGAATGGGGAAATGAAGTACAATGATTTATAGAGGTGAAAATGTACGAGATCTTAATGGAGCACAAATTCAAAATGTTCATCGTGACTGTATTCTAATTCTAAGAGCTTCATACGTGTACTTCAAGGTCATGGGAGAGTAAGAGACCAATTTATTCCGTGTGATTTTCTCGACACCAGAAATGAAGGATAAAAATATTAGCGAGAATGAATCTCTCGTGTAAATGGCTAAAAAGAGAGAATAGTGTTCATTTATTCTTTAGTTTCACTGGAGCGACAAACATAATGGTCGTTTTGCTGTCAACTTTTGCTGCAAACGGAAAAAGCCGTTGTCCCTTGATTACTCTGAAGACGACAACTACAACTGCTACAATCACTATGATTGCGATGGGAACGATGATTGCGATGAGCAGAGACAGATGTACTGTTGGTGTTTGTATCGATGAGTCCGGCGATGGGCCCACGCAATTGCACGAACTATTTGCGTTGCGATCATTGACGGGCAGTTTTTCGAACACTACTCCCAAGTCCTGAATAATGATCATATCTAGGAGATGTCGAAGCATACTGAGCGCATGTTGCACATCTTCCCGTCATTGCATATGAATAGTTTGGTATCGAGTAACTGATGGGCGCCGACAGGCAATTGCATACCATCAAACCTCTCATCATATACGATACAACCATACTCCTGCAGAGAATTGCCCGGATTAACTATCGATAATGTTGCCTTACGGTTCCCGACTTTGACTGGAGAATATAACAGACGTGTCCTTCGCATTTATCAAAGCCAGTTTCTGAATGAAACTTCAAATTTCTGATTCAAATTTCTAATTGGAAAAAAGATCACCATATTTTATAGTTGTGCAGGTGATGATGGCAGTCGATCGTGTGTCCACTGTGAGGTTCGATGCTCCCGGATACTTTGTCGATGTTGAGCAATTCTGTGCCTGTACCAAACACATACAGGTTTTATTAGTGATGACTTGGCTACAACATTTTTCACATTATTTCACACACTTCCTCGTCTATGTGACAGAGCGGCCAAAACGAAACGACCAATCCCTAGTTTTTAGTGAAGTAGCGAACGCACATCATTGCATGAGCACAACTCCGTTACGAAGTCTACTCTTGACTGAATCTTCACACATGTTCCCGCGGGAAAATAGTACGAGGGTGTACCGGTGAAAACGTCGAACTGCAATTGAGCGATTACCGTCGATTTTGGCGTACCGCCATACTCTAGCTAATAGCGGAGATGTGTTCTGGCATTTGTAAGTGCGCGTGCTATCGACGCCGTTATCCATTTGGACCTGGGGTGAATTCTATGAATTAGGCCATAATTCACTCATAAGTGTTTTATTAGGAGAACTATACATACCATCGCTAGTCGGCTGTAAATGCAGAAATTGGACCGACAAGGCGTAATAATGCCCATGTTTGGAGAGCGCTCGAAAACTAGTCCGTCCATGCAGTTCTTTGCCAACGGAAGATCGACAACATCAGTAGGTACTTGTCCATTGCAGTGATCGATATTACTGGATTATCTGTTTTTCATGTTTTCAAAAAGTGTAATGTGTTACCAAACACATAGCACGACTCCCTCGAAATTGCGACGACAGCCCAGTTTCAGCTGCGTGAGGGGAAAATCGAAGCAGCCCTGCGATTTTGAGCAAATTCCGATTATAAAATGATATCGTACCAATATCACAGTCATTTCGTTAACGGATTCGCTAAGATAGTCAATCGTTTTTTCAGCGCGATAGCAGAAATCTCCCGAACAAGTTGCGTTGCACCTGACCAACATAAATTGAGTGTTCGCTTACCCAGTGTTACTTACCCAGTGTTCGCAGGCATCAAGGTGGACTCAATGCATTTGAAACATTTAATTGAAAATGAAAGCTCAATTGAAGCGAAAATAAAGAGCACATGCATTTGACAGATCACGAGAAACGTACGAAATGAGTGCCACGCAGATGAAATTTTTTTTTGTAGTTGATTTGTTATACACACTTCCCATGTTATGTATCTTACAGTGCATTATTTATCTTCCATTCCCTTCTCAATAGTATCAAAGGTTTCCCCATTTGAGATTACTTTCCCCGTAAACTGAACATCAATTTCTAGGCGATAATCGCAATCATGATATCAAAATTCAAATGAAGTTCGAGGTAGTACCTATATTGACTTGTTGAGAAGGAGACCCCTGAAACAAGCGAATACCAATAGTTATAGTGCAATCGAAAAACTAACAACTGGATTTTCTCACAGACCTCGAGTCTTTCAAAGAATTAAAGATGTTTGTGTTTACACATTGGGAATACTCTCTCACATGAGTACATTCGAGTCCGCGAATGTTGTTAGAGATCGCTGTCTTTCGATCTCCATTCTGGGAAATGAATTATCGCAGTCGAATGAAATGCTGCGAAAAGTAGTTGGAAGGAAGGATCTGCGTGAAAAAAACTTCTTCTGGAATTCGCTTCTTCCAATTGCAGACGTCATCAGTGATTGTTGACTATTTTGATAAGTATGCTTCCTCTTCCGCCTCAATAAGTATACGAATACGTCGTTGACTGGCTCAGTGTCTTCTCGTGCCCGTCTGTAGTCTCGTGAATTGCTAATCTCCCACGTGAAATCGAAAATCAGAAGTGAAATCGTCGTAGGTGCTCCATCTCTTCCTTTGTTTCGTCGGTGATGGAGGACCGACAGTTGGCCGGACTCATCATGTTCCTGGTTTGCATGATAATATTTCAAATTCGACGTTTTTTCAACTACTCCAGATCGCATTCTTCGGTTTTACCGTCAACGTCGCTGTAGTTTTCGCAGTGCCACACGTTTCATTTTTAACGAAATCTTTTTTCGGAAGGGTTGCAAGAATTCAGGTACGATTTATTATTTGTTTGGAATTGTATTGTCGCTCCCAGGTGTTCTCCGGAGCTTGCCATTGTGCCCTTTTCGCATTCGTAACTGCTCCGATAATTTTCTTGTGAGTATTTTTAAAATAACGCAGTTGGACTCATGTCATAAAACGAAACGAGCATCAGAGTGAACATGAGCAGTGTCAAACCTTGAGTTTTCCTTTCGAGGGTAATTGCATTTGCTTTCGCTAACTCTAATTTTCCAAGTTTGAGCTCGACAGCCGTTGCATGTGCAGAGGGATTGAGTAACTGGTGAGATAATGCTAAAAATTTAATTCTGAAAGAAACGGTTAGATACATTCAGCAACATTACCTTCGTCGAGAGACGTAATGTTACTGTGTATTTGGCGTTTTCCCTTGAGGTTGGTACGATTTCCAGATTATCAAACAAAATTAAATCAGTTTTTCTACGAAATTTCATCGTACGGTCATGTGTTACTAGCCTCCAATCGATTCATTGTACTGTTCTTCCGACTTGGACAGAGTTCACTACATGTGCCGTCATGGGTATGTTGGACGCCACTATCCGCTTGTACAATTAATATTTTTAGATGAAAATTATCGGAATTGCATTTCCGCTTGTCCTATCGGAGTGCGTACTCGTCGTGACGTATACAATCGGTAAGGTACACGACTATCGCATCGCTTTATTCCCCAGAAGGATGCGACTACTACCTCGATACGACTGCTTGGGGATTATCCTTGATGAGGAAGAACGATGTGTCGAATTCCGTCTCTACACAAGCTTCTCACGATACGCCATCATGCTAATCATAGTGGCGATTCTGGATGTTGCTTGTGTTGTGAAAGTGCGACATGTCCAGGTGATTAGAGATTTGAATATTTCATTAGAAGTATATTGTAGAAATCACGCACGACTGCCGCTTCAAATGCGAAATCCTCAGTGGAGCATCGCCTACTCTATCAGGTACATATTAAGTTTGGGTGAAATTCATTGATTTCGCTTCAGGCCTGTGCTCAAGCATCGCTTTTCCTTGCTGATATTCTATCAGCATTCGTCATTCTTCCACACTTGTCCAATAATCAATGGGCTCAATTCTTTCTCGCGACCGTCGTTTGGGTGGCAGCAATGGGGGCTGATGGGTAAGGGCATTTCGCAGTCTGTGCACAGGATTGAAGTTCAAACTAAAGTGTAGTATGACATAGTGTAGTACATGAACTCGGTACGAGAATTTCACAAGAACTTGCAGTCTTATGATCTTCATCTTCAACAAAGAGATACGTCACATCGTTTTTCGGAACAGCAGATGTAAGGTTTGTTATTGGAATGATGCTGATGTGAAGACAAGAATTGATGCAGATCTTCGAACGAAGTCGAGCAGGGACACTATCCAGCACCATTTTTACGAGTGGGCTTAATTTTTAATTTTTTTTTATAAAGAAAAAATAACAAATAATAAGATGTTTTAGGGAGCCGAAACGACCCCAGTTGATTTTTTTCCTGACGTCATTCTCACGCGGACTTTCGATTGTTTCATAGTTGTTTTCCGGTACTGTCACTTTCTAAAAATCATGATTTATGCCAGTCTCACACACTTTGTTACCAATCATGAAGCATACAATTTGTTAAACTCAAATTTGGCACAATAATAAAAGACGCAATAGAAAATCATTTGGTTTCGTTTCATTGGCCTATCTTCTAATCATTCTGAACACATGAAGAGCAATTACGATAACGAGGATAATTGCGAAAGGAATGCAAAGGCCAAGAATGGGGGACCATTTGATTGGCGGTGGTGGTTCCGTGGTCGTGGTTCGCGGTGCCTTGGTTGTTTTCACTTTAGTAGTTTTCACAGTTGCTTGTGTTGTTGTGGCTGCTGCTGCTGCTGCTGCACGCTTCACTCTTGCAGCATCAGCGATTGTAGCTGTCCTATCCACTGACTGCGTAATCACCGCAGCTGAAGCATCCGTGATAGATAGCGTTCTGTAATGCCTTCAGAGCATAGAAATAATAGAAAAAACAATAAAGTAAAAAATCGCTTACCCGACACTCCTTGTTTCAGTGGCGGAATCACTGCATTTGTAGCACGCATCGGTTAGTGAAACATCGATTTCGATGAAAAGAAGAAAAAGAATCTTCAACCAAGTCATGAAGGACTACCAACTGAGTATCCGACAGGTGAATTATTTGCCGCTTTCTCCGTATCCCAAAATCACCTGCGCTAACACCCAAAAACTCGACACTGAATCGATGGATCACCTATAATTTAAGCAGATTCCCACTTTCCCTAAATCATGGGTCTGCGGCCAGCAAAACATCTCGACGGCAGATATTGTTCCGATTCTTGAACAATAACAAATCTAAACCACATCTCCGATTCCATTCTATCGCCAGAATAAGTTCAAAGTGCAAAGCACAACAACTATGGAACAGAAAGAGACATTTTTCCGATGTTTTATTGCATCAGTATTCGTTTCTTCTTTCCCTTATCAGAGAGATAGCATTACAAAAACGGAAAGTGATGTTTCACTGTTATGCGATATTTCACTGTTATCAGGCTCGCGATCACTACTGACCAACTTTCTTCTGTCCATTGCTTGTTGTGTTCTCCATCTAACACTACATTCTATGCACACTTCTCGCACACACTCCTCCTCTCTCATCTGCACTCTCATTCTACCCCACTCTCTCATTGCTTCTTTCTTCCTCTCTCTCACTCGCCCCCGTTCTCTTCTCACTGTTGTGCAATATCGCGCAAGCGCGCTTTTCGCCGGAACTCTCGTAATGAATCGGCCGATTTCATAGCCCTTTCTCTTCACTTTGCTGCGGGTTCTCCCCCCTCTTATCACTCTTATCATTCATCTTCCATAGAATGGAGGGAAATACATCTACGTCCTTGCTAATAGAGCGAGAAAGCTCAAGTAGTCGCCCAGGGCTATTTCGAAGACTCTCGAATTTCTTCAAAAGGTTTAGTTTCGGTAGAAAACACTGTTTATTTATTCGTTTCCAGTGAAAATGCAGAGGATGACACGGAACCCGTTTCATTCTTCCAATTGGTAAAGTTAATTGCTATTTTTTATCTTAATTTTTTTCTATTATCAGTTTCGTTTCGCTACCAGTGGACAAATAGCAACGTATATCGTTGCCTGCACTCTCAGTCTCTTAATCGGTCTTGTAACTCCCGCGTATATCTACATAATCAGTCGATTAACAACTATCTATGTTAATGAGAAATCGGTGAGATCGGTCGTTCTTTTTATTTTTAAGTGGAAATGCGTTAAAATTGTATAATTTTTAGCCCATAGGAAATGAAGAATTTCTGTGGAAAGTCTGGAAACTCGCTTCATTTTACTTTATGGGTTTCCTACTTGTCATTACTCTGGAATACATTCAGGTGATCTATGTTCTTACTTAGAAACAATATCAATGGATGACTGTTAGTTGTTCTATAGTTAGATAGTACATTGATGAATATTCCAACTTTTTCAGTACTACATGCTCACATGGACTAGCGAGCGAATAGTGAAAAAGTGCAGGAGGTTTGCCCAATGTTTGCCCCAGATTGTGCGGTGAATCTATGGTTTCAGTGACTTCGTTTCTGCAATTCTTGCTAGAGACACATTGAATTTCACTGCGAGCACAGGAGAATTGAGCAGTCAGCTTAGCAGGTTAGGAATGCTATGCAACCTTTAAAAAAATCGGCCTAATTTTGCAGCCATGTCGATCGAATGAGAGAGGGTCTCGGAGACAAAATTGGACTATTTATCAAGTATTCAACCTGGTCAAAGTTCTCACTCTTATCATTCTATTTCAGATCGCTAGCAACTTTCGTATCGTGTTGTACATTCTCATTCATTCTTGATTGGCGAACGGCCCTGTTTCTCGTATGGTCTGGCCCCATTTACATGCTCACTTCCACACTCATTCCAAAGGTGAACTCTCGAAAATATGCTGAAACATGCATAACTTCCGCTCCAGTTATCGAAGAGCGCAACCAACAAAGCTCTGAAAATATCCGAGGAGGCGAATGGAATCTCGGAAGAGTGCATACTCAACGTGAAAACAGTGGCTTCGTGCAATGGGCAGAATCAAATGATCGAGGTTCGATGTGTCTTGAGAATAAATTCTCCAAATCATGCTCAGAAATACACGGCAAGTCTGCATCGGGGCGTCGCCGCTGCAGTTAAAGTGGCGTGGACATCGGGCTTTATGGATGCAACCGCTAATCTCGTCTATTTCTCATTCAACAGCTTCGGACTATGGTGAGCATATACTCGCGGGATAGGGTTATTGAAAGGTCGCCGGTGACTTATGCTGGGGGAAGATATCTACATTACACCTCATTCTCCAGGTACGCAACAATCTCCTTCCATAATGGACGCGTCGCATCGGCCGGAGACGTCTTCGCTGTCGTGTACCTCGCACTTGCGGGCACTAATAACTTCTGTGGGTCGATCGATGTTTCTCTTCTCTATTTGCTCTTACTCAGCTCGTCTCGGCCCCAATCTGCTTGCCTTGATGAAGGCGCGAGTCGCAGCTGCGAAGATCTACGAAACAATCGATTCGGTGAGCGAGAATCGAATTTATGAAGTTATAAACGCGATCGTCGAGAACTTCTTGGCCCTTTGCTCTATGCACCGACTAGGATTGCGCAGGTTCGGTATCGGCGTTTTCTCTCACGCTAGTCGATTAGAGATGAGAAATAAAACGCAAACGTGAGAAAGTCAGCAGAAGAAGAGGGTCGGGAATATCGACTTCCGAGATTACCGATTCCGATCCTGCATTCCTAGCACCAACCTGCGCAACAACGTGTTTGCAGGCGAAGAGTGAGACGGATGAAGAAGAGATTCCTCTGCGTGATCCCACTCGCAGTGATCTACACATCGAGTTCAACAACGTTTCCTTCACTTTCCCTTCTCGGTCAGTAAATGATAGTCTTAGCCAGTATATCCATGCTGTGATCAGGGCCCAACCCGTCCTCGAATGTCTCTCCTTTGTTCTCGAACCGGGAACATCCATTGGACTGGTCGGAAAGAGCGGCTGTGGAAAGAGTACTACTGTAAGAACATCAGAGAAAAGGCAATAATGAGCAAAATTAACATCCAGATCAAATTGCTAACTCGATTCTTGTCCACTGATTTTGGCCAGATCCTTTTGGACGGCGTTCCACTAGACGAGTACAATAAGAAGAAGTGGAGACAGGTAAGCAGTGAGTATCCTTCCTGTCCTAGCTCCATTTTCAGATGATCGGAGTTGTATCTCAAGAGCCGTGCCTCTTCTCGGGTTCTATCAGGGAGAATATCTGTCTCGGTCGTCCCTTCACTGAGAAAGAAATCATTGACGCGTGTAAGACTGCCTTCGCACACGAGTTTATCATGGCACTTGATAAGGTATGCGCGGGCTCTACTATTGCTCCTATCGCCCTGATATGCGATTTCAGAATGATTCAATTTGAAAGAATCGTTTCAGGGATACGATACTCTGATTGGGTCTTCTGGGGTCTCTCTATCGGGAGGACAGAAGCAGAGGATTGGAATCGCGAGAGCCATTGTCTCCAATCCACGGCTACTCTTGCTGGACGAAGCAACGAGCGCCCTGGACACCAAATCGGAGAGAATCGTTCAGGTATGTCTGCTCTCGAATGAAACCGTATGCTCTCTCTCACTCCACTCATAGGAGGCGCTGGATAACGCGACGCAAGGCCGATCGACGATTGTGATCGCCCATCGACTCAGCACAATCAAGAATGTCGACCAAGTGATTGTGATGGAGAATGGGAAAGTGGTCGAGCGAGGAGGTATTCAACCATTATTTATATTCTTAAAATTCTTACAAATAAAGGATACGCGGAACTGCGCACGAAACCCGATGGAATCTTCGCTCGAATGGTCACCGAACAAGCGATGGAAAGGCGAAAATCGCGAACGAGTGTGAATGTGGAGGAAGAGAGCGACGATTCCTTCGAGGAAGTGAAGGCCGACGACCCGAATGTTGAAATGATAGCTGAGAAGGTTGGAATGACAGTTTCTTCTTGCGATATTGTCCTCTTTCTAGATCGAAGAGCGATCGTTCCCAACCATGACGGGCGGTCTGATCGCTCTCTTATCGAGAAACAAGTGCACGACACTCATAGTTCTCTGCATTGGCCTTCTACGAGGAGTCGCCAGTCCTCTTTTCGCGGTATGTTCATTGGCATAACCACTTTAAACTATCATCATTGCAGCTTCGATACCTGTTCGTGTTCGGTTCCCTCGAGGACTCAGACTACGAAACGCTTCTCTACTGGTTGATGGTCGGCACGATGGCCGTCGGAGTCTACAACTTTGTCTGTCAGCTGCTATCGGTACACGGATTCAATCAGACCCTCGACGAAGTTTACATATATTTCAGCAACCGATCTGCCAGTATCTCGCTGAGACGGTGATGAACGACCTCCGTGTTTCGTGTCTTCGCTCACTTCTCCATCGACCGATGGCCTACTTCGATCGTCAGTCGACCTCGCCCGCTGCTTGTGCCGTACTGCTCTCCCAACAGCCACCCATGGCCATGTCGGTGCGTCAATATGATTCTGAGTTTAACTGGATAATCTCCCCCGATCTTAGATGATCGACAACAAACTGGCAATTGTGATCGACGGTCTCTCTGGATGCATCGCAATGCTTGTGCTGACATTCGTACTCTGCGGCCCTGCTGGATTCGTCAGTTCGAGTATTCAAACGTTTGTCTTAGCTTACTCATGTCAGATTGGCTTCATCTATCTCGTAACCTACATTCTCATTCTAATTCTGTTCGAGAAATTCTCCGATCGTGCGTACAAGGATGTTGTGAACACTGACAAGTCGGGAGAGGTAGATCGTGATATTGTTCAATTGATACAACGGTTATTCAAGGCCGCACTCGAAATCTTCGACAATGTGGCTACTATTCAGCAGCTTTCCGTAGAACATCACTTTCAAGATAAATACAATGAGATTTTGGATAGGAGAGATGTGCCACTTGCAATGGTACAAAATCTTTTACTCGATCGTGCTAACACAACTGACATTTCCAGAAAATTCGTTACCAATCGGTTGTTCATGCTACCAACGAGTCCATCTTCTACTTCTTTGATTTCCTCGCTACTGGTAAGCGTGTGCATCTACTAACTTTTGGAAACATTTTGTTCAGCCATCGGCGTGTACTTTGTCTACCTCGGATACTACGGACCGAAATTGCTGTTCCTTGCCGAGGTAAGATAAGAATCTAGTTGGAAATTCCACCAGTGAGCCTAACAATTTTAATCGAAATTTATTTCAGAATCTGCTCTCGACGGTCGGTTTCAAAACATTCTCCATGAGTGAATCGTTCAAAGAAATGGTCTCCGCATCGTCTGCGGCTAAACTCGTCTTCGGACTAATCGATCCTCAAGTGGAAAAGGACGAGTTGACAGCAGCCACCCAATATGTATGATTTCACTATGCCAGTCGGATGAATCGTAATCATTGGTTTACAGATTTCGGATGGAGCAGTGAGAGGAGATTCGCTTTCGTTTTCTTATCCTTCACAGCCAAACAAGAGAGTGCTCAACGATGTCTCGTTCAGTATCGAGCAAGGTTGGTTGAACGACGCTACTTTCAGCGATTTGACGTTGTTGTTGTGACTGTTTACTCTTGTCAATGCCGAGTAGGCTGACGCTTTCACTAGAGATCGTAAGTGGCTGTGTCCGGGACAGTACATTGGAACACAATTAGAACAGTGGTATTTATAACAATTGCCGGTAAGCTGAAGTCGACGGGTTCAACCCCCCGTCATCAATTCTTTCTTGTATATCGAGCTAATTTCAGCTCGCTCACTGGCGTTCGTAGGACCATCGGGTGGTGGCAAGAGTACTCTTGTGAATCTGCTCGAGCGATTCTACGATCCCATCTCGGGGCAACTGGTAAGTCTTCGGTGCTCCTAACCAAACTGATAGGGAATTCCAGTCACTGGACGGCACTCCATTCACGTCGCTCACTCCCTTCCAACTCCGATCGAACATCGCCCTCGTGGGACAGGAACCCATTCTGTTCAGAGGAAGTGAGTGATAGGGCAAGGATTGGGAATGATTTCGAGACGATTCAGCCATCGCCGATAACGTTCGTCTCGGAGTGGACGACGTTAGCGATGAGCAAGTGAGGGACGCATGCGAACGGGCGAACGCCGCCGAATTCATTCATGACTTTCCCGAGGTTCGCAAAAACCCTCCCTATCAAAGAAAATTGAATTATTTGTATTTGCAGGGCTATTCTACACTCGTTGGTGAGAAAGGGCGATCGCTTTCTGGTGGTCAGAAACAGCGAATCGCCATTGCGAGAGCACTTGTGAGGAATCCGAAAGTGATCATTCTCGATGAAGCGACGAGTGCCTTGGATACTCAGAGCGAGAAGGTAAATCTGAAACTGTGAATTTCTAAATATCGATTGTGTCAGGTTGTTCGGGTTGCGCTGGAATCGTCAGCTCACGGTCGGACTTCAGTAATGATCGCCCATCGATTGGACACAATCAGGCATTGCGGTACGCTATTTTCAATGCTAATGAGAAATAATGTAAACCCCACTCAGATGAGATTTGTTTCGTGGAAGGCGGTCGAATAGTGGAGAGAGGAAGTCACGCGGAGTTGATCGCGAAGAGGGGAAAATATTGTGAAATGACTGAGCAGCAGAGATTGCACTAGGCGTACTTAAATTGTTTCTGTTGTTATAAATATAGCCTCGTTTTTTATTGTTATTGTTTTAAAATAAACGAATAATATATTACAAAATTTGCATAAAATATTCACACCACTAGTATTGCTCTAAATAAAGATTATCTCAGTCTAGAAACTTGAACACAAGGCGGATAGACTGGAAAGCAAAAAAAAGATATTGTTAACACCGCATCATCTGTTTATCTATTGTCGATTACGAACCTTCGTAGCCTTAAAAAATAGAGATCTCAAATTTCGCAAACTTTTTAAAGAGGGTAAATGAAGAACAATGCTATTTTCTCACGTGAAAAGGCATTCAAGAGCTCAGTAATTGCGAATTCTAAATTTCTCATACGTATTTCGCTCGCTTAAAAAAATCAGCCCCGAAACTGCGGCTCTACACTTCATTTAGACAGTGTGTTTCATAGATTATGTTGCGTCATTCTTATCCGAATCTACGCTTCGCTAATTAGGTAAGAATGATGTAATAGAGATAAGAATTACCGTTGAAGCAGCGTTCATTAATATTCGCTGTATGCTTTCGCAGTCCGCTCTTGTGATCTCGTTGGTTCTATATGTACTGTTTCTTTGATTCTCGCTCAACTCCACAAATCACACTTGACATTCGCTTCTCGTCTCTCTTCCTTTCTCATTCTCTTGCTTCTTCTTGCTCTCTCTCCGTCTCTTTCTCTCATCGTCTAGTTGCACAATTCGCGAAAGTGCTCCTATCTCTTATCGTCCTGTCTAATGATTCCATCCAATTCCCTATTTCTCTTCGCCTCAGGTTCTTTCTTATCATTCTTATCACTTCATCATCATTTGTTCTTCGTCAGAATGGATGAAAATCTCGCTACTTCATTGCTCGTAAATGATGATAATTCGAGAAGCCCTCGTGGTTTCTGGCGGAAACTCCTCGAAATTGTCAATAGGTATATTTTTCTGATGGAGAAACAAAATTCACAATTTCTTTCAGCGAGAATGACGATGATCTCTTAGACACTGAACCCGTTCCGTTCTTTCAATTAGTAAGTTATTATCTCATTGTAATCGAATCGACAATACTGTCTTTTCAGTTCCGCTATGCAACAAGGAGAGACATCTGTGTATACTTCTTTGGTTGTTTTGTTAGTATGATAATAGGGCTGGTTACTCCTGCCTATTTCTATGTCGTCAGTTTATTGACGACAATTTATGTGGACGAGAAGTCGGTGAGATTCTTCTTCTCGAAATGGGATGGGACAATTTATTTTCAGCCCGCTGGAAATGATGAGTTCTTATGGAGAGTTTGGACGCTCGCTTCTCTCTACTGCGTTGGATTCTTCATCTGTATTACGCTAGAATTCACTCAAGTAAGAGAGCAGAGGGCTTTTCTTATAATCAAATAAAACATTTAAGAGCTACTTTCTCTCTCTGGCAAGTGAGCGAATAGCCCAGAAGTGCAGAAGGTATCAAAGAGCAATGCATCCGATGCCCTCGAATCATATCATTTTAGTGCATTCATTGCGGCAATTCTATCGAGAGATTCACTCAGTTTTTCTGCGAGTACCGGAGAGTTGAGCAGTCAATTGAGCAGTCATATCGATAGAATGAAAGACGGAATCGGCGATCGAATCGGACTCTTCATCAAGTGTTCGCATATTCTTTGCTTTCCTAATAAATTCATTCAAGATCGCTGTCAACATTTATTTCCTGCTGCATATTCTCATTCTTCTTTGACTGGCAAACAGCACTGTTCATGTTCTGGGCAGGCCCAATCTATCTCATCTGCACTTCACTCGTTCCCGTGGTATACAATTTATTGACACCTGAATATTCACAATCAGTGTTCAGATGTCGAAGAAAGCGACGAAGACCGCGCAGAACAAATCGGAGGAGGCGAATGGAATTTCGGAAGAGTGCATTCTCAACGTGAAGACCGTCGCCTCGTGTAATGGGCAGAATCAGATGATTGAGGTTTCGCTTTATTAGTTAAACCTTGGTCACTTTATATTTACGAGAAAAAAACATAGAACGAACGGGTTAATCTTTCTGCAGAGATATGCCTCGACTCTTCAATCGGGAGTCGGCGCATCAGTTCGAGTCGCGTTTTCTTCGGGGTTTCTCTACGCCATTCAGGAACTCGTCCACTTCACCTTCAATGCGCTCGGTCTCTGGTCAGTTTTCTCTCCTGAAAATGTTTTCGTAGACTTCAAATGTTCAAGGTACGCAACGCTGTCGTACCACAGCGGTCGAGTCGCGACTGCGGGAGATGTATTCGCCGTCGTCTACCTATCACTCGCGGGCTCTTACGCATTCTGTACGTAATCTTTTGTTCTCGATCTGAGACCTCGCGCTTGTTTTCAGCCATGCTCGGCCCTAGTATCATTGTTTGGATGAAGGCTCGTGTCGCAGCCGCGAAGATTTACGAAACCATCGATTCAGTGAGTGGTAAATGATGCAGAATGTAAAACTTCTAATTTAGGCAAACGCCAGAAAAGATGAAGAGCAGATCACTCCACTCGATCCTTCTCGTACAGATTTACACGTCGAATTCAGAAATGTCTCCTTCTCATTTCCTTCCAGGTTTTCTTCCGTTTCACTTTCATCCACATTTTAATCTCGTCAATCAGATCACAGCCCGTTCTCGAGAGTCTCTCATTTGATCTCACACCCGGAATGTCTATCGGTCTGGTGGGCAAAAGTGGCTGTGGAAAGAGCACTACGGTATGCGAAGTTTTCAGGAAAATTCATATTCACGCATTTCAGATCAAACTGCTCACTCGATTCTTAACTACGGATTTCGGCCAGATTCTGCTGGATGGAGTCTCACTAGAGATGTATGACAAGAAGAAATGGAGACAGGTATGACATTCACTATCGACTCAGTAAGACTGAAATTGTGCAGATGATCGGAGTGGTGTCGCAAGAACCCTGTCTCTTCTCCGGTTCAATCAGGGAGAATATCTGTCTCGGTCGTCCATTCAGCGATAAAGAAGTGGAGGAAGCATGCAAGACTGCGTTCGCTCACGATTTCATCACGGCTCTTGATAAGGTTCGTCTGGGAGGAGAATTCCCAATTTTGACCACTATTCTTCAGGGCTACGAGACTCTGATTGGTTCGACCGGAATTGCGCTGTCCGGTGGTCAGAAGCAGCGAATCGGAATTGCGAGAGCCATCGTTTCCAATCCTCGTCTACTTCTTCTGGATGAGGCAACGAGCGCACTCGACACGAAATCCGAGAGAATCGTCCAGGTTGCTAACTTTTCAAGGAAGTGTGTAGGACATGAACACACTTTTACAGGAAGCACTTGATAACGCTTCGCAAGGCCGATCGACGATTGTGATCGCACATCGACTAAGCACAATCAAGAATGTCCACCAAGTGATTGTAATGGAGAGTGGAAGAGTGGTCGAGCGAGGAGGTCTCTTCCATCTCTTGATGCCTTTGAAGTGTACAATATTCAGGGTACGATGAATTGCGAACGAAACCAGATGGGATCTTCGCTCGAATGGTCACCGAACAAGCGATGGAACGAAGGAAATCGAGAGAGATTCATGCCGTTGACAGTGGAAGTTCCCTCGAAACGGTGACTGTGGATGATCCCGATGTGGGAATGATCACTGAACAGGTTTGCTTTATTACGGTTATGAAATCAGAAATGTACTCTTTAAAGATTCAAGAGCAGTCCTTTCCCTCAATGAAGGGAGGCATCATCGCTTTGTTAGCGAGAAATATGGGTAAAACATGTCTCGTTCTGCTCCTTGGACTGCTTCGCGGCGTATCTAGTCCGCTCTTTGCTGTGCGTTACTCTCAGTTTTAAATTACATTTTGCATTTGGCCCTTGCTGTTAACTGAAATTGTAAAACCAGAAAAGATTGACACTTTCAGCTCCGTTACTTCTTCCTCTTCGGTTCACTCGAAGATAAAGACTACGAGTCGCTTCTCTTCTGGACAATGGCTGGAACCCTGATGGTTGGAGTGTACAACTTCTTCGGGCAATTAATTTCGGTAAATGACTGAATGTCTCTAAACGCTTTAATTGCGCATGATACGACCAATCTTCAGCAACCGATTTGTCAATATCTTGCTGAAACAGTGATGAACGACCTGCGCGTCTCCAGCCTTCGCTCGCTTCTCCATCGACCGATGGCATATTTTGACCGTGAATTGACCTCTCCCTCGGCCTGCGCTGTACTGCTCGCTCAACAACCTCCATTGTTCATGTCGGTGAGTCGATTACTGTGTATCTGACTGCTTATTATCGGAAGAACTTACTTGATATAGATGCTCGACAACAAACTGGCCATTGTGGTCGACGGTCTTTTCGGATGCATCGTCATACTCGTCATGACGTTCGCCGTGTTTGCTCCTGTTGGATTCGTAAGACCGTTTTGCTATGAACCATGATGTCTCATCACAAATTCAAGGTTGGGCTGTTCTACTTGGTGTCCTTCATGTCCATTCTGCTCATCTGTGAGAAATTCTCGGATCGTGCATATAAAGAAGTGGTGAACGCAGACAAATCGGGAGAGGTGGGCAGCGCAATGATCTCGTAGCGGCACGAAGGCTTCACTGTAGGTGGCGATGGAGATCTTTGACAATGTTGCAACGATTCAACAAATCGCTGTCGAAGATCATTTCCAAGAGAAGTATGACGAAATGCTGAGGATAAGAGAAGGTCCGCTCAAGAAGGTGAGTCAGGCCATAGTAGCTAGGGGCATCGTGCGAATGAAACCACTTCAGAAAGTTCGATACCAATCGCTTGTCCACGCAACGAATGAATCCATCTTTTACTTTTTCGATTTCCTCTCGACATGTTAGTTGCTTTCTAATGTTCAGCTAATTAAACAAAAACCTCTTCAGCAATCGGTGTATACTTTGTCTACCTCGGATATTACAACCCTAAGCTACTGTACCTTGCTGAGGTGGGTAATATGATATCACGAAGAATTCGTTTGAGAGGATATGTTCTCAGAATCTCGTCTCTGTTATTGGGTACAAGACGTTCACGATGAGCGAGTCCTTCAAAGAGATGGTCTCCGCTTCCTCAGCTGCCAAACTCGTATTCAATCTGATCGACCCAAGTATGGAAAAGTCACGCGAAGCGCCCACCTCCCAAATGGTTAATTTGAATTACTCTTCGAAGAAGCACAAGTTCTATTGTATTTCTTAAGGTCGCCGAGGGTTCAGTTAGGGGAGAATCCCTATCATTCGCTTATCCCTCTCAGCCAAACAAGAAAGTGCTCCAGGATGTCTCGTTCAGTGTTGATAAAGGTTATTTGAATGAATTGGTAACGAGTATACCAAGGAAATGGATTTCAGCCCGATCGCTTGCATTCGTCGGCCCATCCGGTGGTGGAAAGAGTACACTCGTTAATCTACTGGAGAAGTTCTACGATCCCAATGACGGACAGATGGTAATGTAAATCACCACTCCTATTCTCATCCAATTCTATGATAGTTTTTGGACGAGACTCCCTTCTCGGATCTCACTCCATCCCAACTAAGATCGAACATCGCACTTGTTGGCCAGGAGCCAATCTTGTTCAGGGGAAGTAAGTGATAGTATGTTATCTTCAAATCTGACCTCAACATTCCTATTCAGCAATTTCCGAGAATATTCGACTGGGAGTGACCGGAATCAGCGAAGAATATGTGAGAGCCGTCTGTAAACTTGCCAACGCTGCCGAATTCATTCAAGACTTTCCAGAGGTGCGAGTGAGCTCCAAAATATTTCAAATTGAAAACTATTCAGGGCTACTCTACACTCGTTGGTGAGAAAGGGCGATCGCTGTCTGGTGGTCAGAAACAGCGAATCGCCATTGCGCGAGCGCTTGTGAGGAATCCGAAAGTGATCATTCTCGATGAAGCAACGAGTGCGTTGGATACTCAGAGCGAGAAGGTAAATCTGAAACTGTAAATTTCATATTAGCGATTGTGTCAGGTTGTTCGAGTTGCCCTTGAATCGTCAGCGCAAGGCCGAACGTCCGTGATGATTGCCCATCGATTGGACACGATTAGGCATTGCGGTTAGTGAATTAGTGATAAAAAAGGACTAGCTTCTTGTTCAGATGAAATCTGTTTCGTGGAAGGAGGTCGAATAGTGGAGAGAGGATCGCACTCTGAACTCATCGCAAGACGAGGAAGATACTATGAGATGACGGAGCAGCAGAGTTTGCATTGAGCTTTCATATTTGTTCATTTATTGTTACGTTCGCTTTACTTTGCCGGTACTAGGCTATTTTCGTTGTTGTGTTTTGTAATTTTCTACGATACTTTATAAAAATTGTTTCACGATACTTTATAAAAATTCGTTCTACGATACTTTATAAAATTTTTATCATAACCTCAATACGCTCACACCCCCCGGGGAGAATATTAGAACGATGTAACTAAATAGGCTTCTTCTCTTCGTGATTGTCTTCTTCTCTTCGTGAAAATGCGAATTCTGTGCTTTCTCTGCCCATATTTTTATCGATCCACAATTATTAGGATAGACTAAAAAATGTACTCAATCACGTCGAAGAGGACGATTGTCTCAAATAAACAAAACAATGTGAAAGAATAAATTCAATGAATTCGTCGGGCACTGGTTGTACGATCAGAACGATACTCAGCCAACTGAAATTCGCAAGATTATTTCACTCGGTCGTAGTCGATGCACTCACAGAGTCGCTCCAACAGCGTTGGTCTCCTTCTCCAATAACAATTCTGTCTGTACTGTCTCCATGTCCAATCGTAGTACCATTGTGTCCACTGTTGGGTGTTGTAGTCGTAGTACCACTGACACTCGTACTGTCCTCGTGGGCGAAAGAGGCCCAGTCCCCACACGCCTGATTTTATACTTGTAAGCCGCTCATCTACCGATTTACAGCATTTTTCAAAAGAATATTCCTTTTTTGTAGTAATAATGGTCACCTCCTCCTCCACTGCTGCTACTGCTACTCGATGTGGAGCCAATGTCGAAGGTGCTGCTGTGGTAATGGTGATGGTGTCCTCCGTGATGATGGTGACCTGAGTATCAATGGAGATGAAGTTGTATGAGTTGAGGCTAGCTTAATTTTCGAAAATACTCACCTCCTCCTCCATGGTGATGGTGACCGCCTCCACCTGTACAATTAAAACGTTATAGGGGTTTATCATTGGGCTCAGGGATTGGAGCGACTCACTGTGACTGTGACTGGAATGACTGCTACTCGAGGAGGAGTGGCCGCCTCCGCCGCCTTTCGCCACTAAATAATCTTGGTTGATACGCTGCCGCTCGACACCCAAGTTCCGAGAAAACTCACATGCAACAGCCATACAGCTGAGAAAGACGATCAGAGCAATGTAGAGACGCATAGTGGCTGATCCCACACTCCTCCCTGATCACCCGCACCTTTTATGGGCGAGAAGATGGCTGCTGAGACAGGCGCGGAGTAGTGATCGAGTAGGCTACACACTAGTCGACATCTCTCCGGTGCACACTATCTATGCATAATGTGCAAGCGATTCGATCGGCGAAGAACGACCGTTCATCGAATATCCGTATAAGCGACATTCCATACGACACGTGGCTGCTGGACGAATAAGCCGAGTAGCTCAAACGAGATCCGCACCAATGAACAACTCCTTGAAGCACCCATAGATAAGGTTGAATCTAGAGAATAGAGATTTTCAGAATTTACCACATGCCATCAACTTCTGCACTATTGTTATTCATCATTCGCTGTACTATAATACATATTCTCACAGCCACTCTCCCATGACCTTATCATGCTTCGATAACATCGTTTTATCCTTTACAACCTTAGTATTGGCTATGATGTTCTCAGTAATAATCATTCCAGTATTCTCACCGTTTGGTGTGTGAATGCGCAAAAGTTCTCTCTTAAATTCGACATTTCACTTTCGCTTTCTTTCACTCCCATTCGAATCACCTCGATGACTTCATTCTGGCCTAATGTTTGTCATTTCATTGATGAGATTGAAGGTATGCAATTTTTTCTCTTTATTTCCACCACGAATTCCCTACTAAAAATATATCGCATATAATTATTCAAATTTCAGGATTATTCGGAATCGCCCTTAACCTAATCGTTATAATCCTTCTCTGGCGCAAACAACTCCCAGAGTACATTACTACATATCGCATTTCTATCACGATTGCGTCCCTTCAAGGAGCATTCTTCTCTATTGTAATGACCCTGTTTGGAGGCGTGGTAGGCACACTAACTCTAACTGACAAAGCTAACTGACAATTCAGGTGTACATGTGGGTGTCTGATCGATTTCTCTGCATATTCTACGGACACGTCGCATCGATGCCACAGGTATTATTTCAGTTTCAAAGAAATCCCTGCAGATCTAGGCAACCAAAAGCCCGTAATCATGATCTCTATCAGGTCGTTGGCAATGCCCTCGCTCGTCTCTCCATCTTCCTCACCTTCACTATCTGGTGTACCGTGCCCGCCGCATGCATCTTGCAGTATCTCTCCTTGTGCAGGTTAGTTTTTTTCATCGATTCATGACATTCATCAATCGTTGAGGCCACAGTTCTCTTCAGTGAAGAGGATGATAATAGCGTACGCGCCATGTATCGCGCTACTGGCGTGGTCGATTGTTAGTTATTCCTCCACTTCAATTTGAAAAAAATAATTTTTTCAGCGATACTGCCCTACTTTTCTAGCCGGTCCGAGGCTAAAGCAACAGTTGGTCAATGATGTGACCAAACTTCATGAATTAAGAAACGATGACACATTTATGGTGTACGGTGCCACTCTTCACGGAACCAAAGACAATGTGAGAGAATCGAAACCATCAGAATCTTTAACTGAATTTTCGCCGAACTCTGCTCGCTGACCACGATATAGGATTCCAAGTGCAGTCAGTTCATTGTTCGAACCAATTTAGTCTTACTCAATGGCTAAACTCATGGTCGAAGGAGCGTTGCCTACGTACTTCATCGCGTACCTCATCTTCATCACTTCTTCTTTCGCGAATCGTCGACGGCTTAAGAATATCGGAATCCAACTATCCAAAAAGACAGCGCTCATGCAACGCAAATTTCTCACTGCACTCATGCTTCAGGTGGGAATTTAAAAATTCGATATTTTTTAAATCGATCTTTCTACTTGTGCAGGCTTGGCTGCCTTTCGCAGTCATCACTGTTCCATTGATCATTATCGGGATCGGAATAATATGCGGAATTCAGCTCGCAAGATTCACTGTTTTGCTGTCATTCTGTTTTTATCTTGTTCCTATTATTCAGGTTTGCATGAGTTCGTAATCTCTAGCACACTTTTAATACAGTGACTGCACTCGAAAAAAAACGAAAAAACCCTAATTTTTTCAGGCGTGTGTCTCATTGTCTTTTGTACTGCGCGATCTCAATTCATTCACTCGTATGAAGAAACCAAAGACAAATACTCAATTCACCTCCGAGAATACTAGGTCAACAAACATTACACGCTGACGATAAAAATATGAGTTGACAAGGAAGACTTGTTTAATCCGTAAACTTCAATACTGCCAACACACATTGCGCTCGGGCGTGTTCTCGTTCTCTGATACAGCGGCAAAACATATTCTGCAATCCTTTCGTCTATCCGTGTCTCCTTCTCAATTTCGCACGTCATATTTTCAAGATTAAATCGTCATCAAAATATCCAGTGCCTGCATCAGAAACATTCCATCGAAAACATCCGCCGTCTTGATTCTTTCAGTACTGTACTGTTTTGCTCAGTTTCAAGTGCAGCAGCTCTCATGATTTATCCTGGTCGCTTTGATCTGATGTACTTACAAATACAATGATTCTCAGTGGATATCAATTCCATTTCACACGGAACGCCGTGAGAAAGTCATCAACTGAGTTCTGAGTTGTGCTGTTAAGTATCCTTTTGCTACCGTATCAATGACTTCGTTCTGGCCCAACATATGCCACTTCATAGATGGGATTGAAGGTAATACGTTTTCCGCCATTTTGATTTGTGAAATGCGCATCCGAACAACTCCAGGACTGATTGGAATTGTGCTGAATGTCGTCGTCATTATCGTTCTCTGGCGCAAACATCTCGCTGCAAATCTATGCACATACCGAGTGTCAATCACGATCGCTTCGATTCAAGGCGTCTTCTACTCAGCGATAATGGCGCTACTCGGTGGAGTGGTGAGCGGAAAGTAGCATAATGATTTTCGAAAATCCCTTCATTCAGGTGCACATGTGTAGACAAGATCGGTTCATCAGCGTATTATACGGGCCGATGAATCTATTGCCGTCTGTGAGTTTACATAGCAAGAAATCTTGCTCATTGCCATATTTTCACATTCAGTGGTTCGGTGACGCCATCGCGTGTCTCTCCATCTTTCTGGCATTCACTGTGTGGAGCATCGCGCCTCCTGCCTGTATTCTGCAGTACTTTACGCTATGCAGGTTTAAATTTCCCTCTTTCACATCTTGACTTTTCATGAACAAATACTACATTTTAGACCTCACTTGTCTAGTGGTAAACGGTTAGCACTCGCTTACGCGCCATGTATCATTCTACTTGCGTGGTCCTTTGTGAGCTGCTCTATTATCATAAAAATAGTGATAGCCTCGTTTGTTCAGCCGTTCTGTCCGACGTTCCTTGCTGGACCGCAACTACATGAGCAGTGCGTTGACGATGTGAAAAATATTCATCAGCTGACTGATGACGACCAATTTGTAGTCTACTGTGTGACCTTGTACGGGACGCAAGAAAATGTGAGCAAAAACATCGAATTGTAAAATCGCATGCAAAGAGTCATCTGAAAGATTGGTGATGATATTTGACTGAATTTTCAAACTTCTCCGATCTCGCTCAAACTCTAGTGATTATAATGAATTCATTTCAGTCGTATTCAATGTTCAAGCTCATGGCTGGGGGAGTGCTACCCACATACTCTATTGCATACATTCTCTTTATTGTCTCAACAATCGCAGTTCGCAGAAACCTCAATCATTTCGGAGTGAAACTCTCAGAGAAAACAGCACTGATGCAGCGTCGATTTTTGACTACGTTAGTCCTTCAGGTAAGGTGAAAAGATACAGGAATTTAATATCTAGATTTCTCTAGAGCTTGTTACCTCTAGTGATTCTCACAATACCAATGAGCATCCTCGGTGTCGGAATGCTGAGCGGACTCGAAATCGCCCAATTCACTGTACTTCTGTCATTCAGTTTCTACCTTGTCCCCATAATTCAGGTCAGTGAAGAATATATGAGGCCGTTTGCGTAAGAATCGAGCAGTTTTGGATGGGTCTGGCACAGGTTAAAAATGTGAATTCTCTGAAACTTTGCGATTTGGGGTTCTTGAGGGTGCTGATGACGATGAGCACTTTCATTTTGCCCATAGTTCATCCGTTGGCTCCAGACGACGTCACGTCGAAATCAGTTTTCTTGGAATATCTCAGCACTCATTATTTCTAATTGTATGAAACTTTGGCATCGGATGTGAAATTGGATTGCGGTCACGCCTGTTTTCGATTTTTTTGATTTTTTTAGTTAATAAAGTTGTAAAATGGAACTTTTCGGGGCACCCAGGTTAATCGGGGAGAGTTGGACAGATCGGACCGGAATGACGAGACGATTCCAAATCTGTTTTTAAATTGATTGTAAGTGGTGCCCATAACGAGAAAATCAACTTATAGTGTACCTGGCTTGTAAGTAAATCCGTCGATCTTTCCGCTTGTTTACTTCCTTCCTCTTATCGATCGGAGTTCTCCTCCCGAGAGAGGCGAGAGAGCAGGGAGTATCGAGAGAGCGCAGAGAGAGGGAAGAGGTCACTGAGGAGAGACTCGGGTAGATCAAAAGATCGGAAGCCAGCAAGGGAAAGATGGTTCGATTTACTTACAAGCCAGGTACACTATAAGTTGATTTTCTCGTTATGGGCACCACTTAGAATCAATTTAAAAACAGATTTGGAATCGTCTCGTCATTCCGGTCCGATCTGTCCAACTCTCCCCGATTACCCTGGGCTCCCCGAAAAGTTCCATTTTACAACTTTATTAACTAAAAAAATCAAAAAATCGAAAACAGGCGTGACCGCAATCCAATTTCACATCCGATGCCAAAGTTTCATACAATTAGAAATAATGAGTGCTGAGATATTCCAAGAAAACTGATTTCGACGTGACGTCGTCTGGAGCCAACGGATGAACTATGGGCAAAATGAAAGTGCTCATCGTCATCAGCACCCTCAAGAACCCCAAATCGCAAAGTTTCAGAGAATTAACATTTTTGACCTGTGCCAGACCTTGCTCGATTCTTACGCAATCGGCCTCATATAATAGCGCAAATCATTCGCATTCATTTCATGCCGTTGTCTCTTTGTCATTCGTCTTGCGCAATTTCAAGTCATCCACTCCCTCTCAGTCAATGGAATCGAGATCCAGAATATCGAGAGTCTCATTCGAAACTTCCAGAAATTCCGAACATCAGAACTAAATATGTGCTTCAAATCTGTATTTTCATTTCTTTTCGACCGATTAAAATTAGATAGATGACGTACTAAACAATAATGTGGTGTGCAATAAATGTGCGATAAATAAAACATTTTCAGCGTCTTGTTCATCATGTGAATTTAAATTCATATATCAAAGCCATACGGTACTCGGCGAATGAAAGCCTAACCTGCGAGTCCGTGGCGGAAGGCTCGTGGGGCTGAGGGCGATCCGAAAAAAAGATGGAATGGGGGGCCTTTCGCGAGGGGCGATGCCCGCTCTGTCGCAGACTGTGAATATTTTATCCACTCAAGGATTGGCCAATGTGCAAAATACATGACCCGGCGTTTGACAGCCTAACCTGCGATTACAGTATACTAAAGTAGTTCACATGGTCAAATTCATTTCAGTGGGTCAATTTTTAGGCTTTTTATTTTAAATTTATGGAGACCTACTTTTGCCATTCATCAGCATAGATCATTGAGTGATAGTTTTGAATTATGTTGTTCAATTATATTTTTTGCAATTGACTGGGTAAGCGTTTGCAGATGACTGGGTTAACCCGGCGTTGCGAAGCGTTTTTAGATGACCGAGATTCCCCGGCGACTATTTTTTCTGCAGTCAACTTTAATAATATTTCATAGAATATTAATTTTTATCAGGCAGGAGGCAAAGGAGCAGATGGTTGTCTCTCTTGAGTAGATGAGCTACGAAAGGACGCTGACTGTCCGACGGTGGGATTGTATCGAAAGCGACGACCGATGCACGCGGGGGCTGCCTCAACATTTTTTTTGCTATTTTATTTAATTTTCTTGCTTTGTTTTTACATGAAACAGTGCATTTTGCCCACTATTTCTCTTCAAAGGCAGGTGTATTTAAAACGCGTTCTCTGTAAGAACGCGGGTGAGAGTGTACAACTCCTTTAAAGGCGAAGGCAAGATAAGTCGCATTTCCATTGACAATCGTGGTAGAAATAGAATAACGGTGTTGAAATAGCACTTGACGCTAGACTAAATTCGAAAGTGAACTATTACCTCGTAGCGAACAACTCTCGATGTAGAAATGAGAAGTAATGGAGGCACGAATGTGGTCAGGGCGTTTGCGAGGTTGTACTGAAATCGAAAAAGAGTAATATTTATTATTATTTAAAAAAATAAATGTAGCTAACCATGCTCGTGGCCATGTCAAACAGCGATTTTTCGCCAATTACTGTATACCAGAATATCTGAAAATATAGCTTGATTGATCTTTGATCTTTCGCCGTACCTGCTGTGCGCTCTTGATGAGATGAGCAAAGGCAATGGCTATGGCGTAGAAGAGTAGAGCTCTTTCATGTTTCAGAAAGGCGTCAGGCTGCAATAAAGACGTTTCTGAGATTGATCTCATGAGATTTTATACAGTTAACTCTAATTTTTCAATAATCTATCTAAACAGCATATCGAAATACAAAATACTATTGGGACGTATACAAATATACAATTATTAGGTTGGTGCAAAAGTTTCGATACAACTCTTTTTTGGATATTACTGAGTCGTGATCGATTGATTTCAAAATCCCTCTCGGTAGTTTTTAGGGTGGTACTCAAGCAATATAATCATAAATTGGAATCGAGTTGAACGTGCTTGAAACATTAGAAAAATATTTAATTATAAATTGTTGCTAATTCAAGCGATTTTGATTGGTTTTCTTTAGATCAGCACCCTATCAAAACAGATAATTTGTAAATCCAGCCAAGCTGTGGTATGATAGGGAAGGGGTTTATGATTAATTCTAGCTAATTTGATTATTTTTCAAAACAGCCATGAAAGCAGGAAATCGCGATAAACACCATTTTCGACGGCAGCATTTCAATTCCAAAGTTTCGAAAATTCTAACACCGGAATGCAAGGCCAAATGTTCTTCAAAATAATATCGTAAACTCATTAGGAGTAGTACTTTATATTTCACCATCATTAAGGTCTCTAACTCTATCGGCTTATTTTTGCCATGACTGAATGATATTGTTGCTATTTTTCTTATCTCAGGATTTGGAATCTGAGGGTTGCTACGACTCCGGATTTCACGTTTTTCAAAAGCTCAAATTCTCAAAAGCATGCTTAGTGAATACCCTTCACACAGGAGCTTCAGATTTTGTCCTATCATATCGGCACAGTAAATGACAACTCGAAGACAATTGTCTATTTCTTACGCACAATGCAACTTTGACAGGTCGCCATTTCTGTTATACTGATCTGAAATTTTTGACCTGAAGTGCGTTGGAGAGAGTATCCAACACCCTTTTGATTGGTGAAAAACAGGGGTTCTTAAATTATCTGGAAAGAGCAGGAGAGGTAAAAATCGTAGGACATAATTTTGTAGCGAAACTTTTGCACCAACCTGATATATAAATATACGAGGTAACAATAGGACCAAAAATCGAAATCTCGCGCCAACGGTTAAAAATGAAACTATTATGATAGGAAACTTGCATTGAATCGCTGAGCCTTTCGCAGTTGATAAATTGATGCAATGCACATTGGAAAGAGATGAGGATGAAAAGAATATATGATGCTGCGGAGAGTAGCTTACTGAGCTGAACTATTTGAAATCTTAGTGGATACGAATTATAAAATTCTCGCATATGAATTGCAAAATTTTCAACATAGTAATGAATGAAATTTGTAATATTAAGATGGGAAGGAGTGTGTGTAAAGCAATCAATTTATAAATATTTTTTCACTGAAACCTGCTGTGCCCACTGTTCCACACCCTCATAGATGTAGAGACCGGCTGCATTGGTGCTGAAAGTAAGCATAAATGTTCAAATCAATCAATAAAGAATACCGATAGAGTGCCTTGGGTGGAATCATAAATGAGTACGTGCATGCAGGAATTAGAAACATCAGGAAAACGGATATATTAACGCGTAAACCAGTCCAAATCTGTAAAGTGATATTATCTGATAAAAATGAATCAGAAAACTCACATTTTTCAGCGGAAAGCAGATAGCGGTGAAGCGAGATGCGAGAACTAGTGCCTGTGATCACAATTACTACGAATATATATTTTAATGCGCACCTTGCCGATAGTATGAGAACAAGAGAAACTGTGCGATAAGTACACTATCAAGTTAAACATTATATCTAGAGTGAGAAATAATACATTTCATTTTAATGCAACATTACCTTGCGTGGACTTATCGAAAAACCATGGAATTAAATCCATTTCGAATCGCTTTAGCGTTATGACAATCACGTTTGCGCAAGCGGAAACGCCTGACAACTATTTCATGTTCAATTTTTAAAATGTCATTTCACTAACCGCAATATACAAAGAATTTGAAAAATGGACTTTGCAGTTCTTCGGCTTTACTTCTGAATTTAAATTACGTATATTTTAATAAAAAACAATTAACCTTTTAATTTGCGATATGAGCCACATATAGATCAAACACAAAACTGGTTCACAATGAAGATAAACCGAGTAAACGGTAACCATTTAAGGCAGACTTTGGAAGAAATTTTGCCTGATAACGAAACAATTAGGCTAAAAAAAAAGTCAAATTTCGACGTGTTTTGTGTGACTGCTCTACTCTAGAATAGTGCAACAGCAGCGGGGATTTTTCACCTTGCATTGAAAGAAAAGCTATACATCCAAAATCTACCCAAAAGTGAATTCAATCTCTTCGAATGGAATTCGGATTGAATCGGAACAGGTGCAAATAGCGCTAGAGGATCGTGCCGACTAGGAAAATGCAATAGTTTTCGCAGACATCGCCACCAGTAAAATATATTTACCTATGTTGAAGATCTTGGAAGCATTGCGTCACTGAATGATTGATGAAGTATACTTGCGAAGAGAATCCAACGGAGTAGGATAAATATTACGGCCCATATACAGCGTGGGTCACAATTTTGCAAGATGTGTGCACAACCAGTGCCCGTACCAAGCTGGTCAAAATTTGACCCTATTCCCCCAAATTTCCCCCTCAAAAGAGCAGAGAGAGAGCGCTTGATCTACCTCAAAATTTCGCCTCTCAAACCTCTATTTTTGCCCCTTCCCTCAAATTTGAGCGAGAGATCGTCTCTCACCATAGGGAGAGCGAGAGAGTTAGAGATAGGAAGACCCTCAAAATTTTGGAGTGGTCTTGAGACCACTCCAAAATTTTGACGGTCTCTCTTTCTCTGTCTCTCTGACATAGCTTCCCTCTCTCGTTTTCACCCTAAAAGGAACGGTTTCCTCAAATTTTGAGCCCCCTCAAATCTTTTAAAGTCAGTTTGCAATGAGCTACCGTATGCACTGTAAGTAGCATGCGGCTCCCTGCGCTAATTTCGATTGTCATTCCCGCTCTCGTTAATTATTGATTTTAGTTGTTTTCATTAATTATGTTATTGTTTTTTATGTTGTGTTGCGCACTTTGGTCATCGCGTCCCACTTTGCACCGGTTATTCTGCCGCGAAACTGTTTGTTAGGCTTGCTTGAGCTCCTTGTTTATTTTCGAATTTGCGTATTTGAATTTGCGGATGCCGTTTAGTACTTTCACACCCTATTTTGTATGCTATGATTTGAATCTATTTGCTCATAATGTTTGATGTTGCAGGTGTAATGGCCGAAGAGCGCAAGCGTCTATCAAAGACGGCTTATTAATCAACTGCGAGGAATCAAAGAGCATCAAATCATTACTCCCGGCTACTAGGAGGATTTTGAAGGTTATCGAATGGTATGTGTTTTTCACTATTTTATACACTATTTTATTTTATTTCTTACGGCACTGCTTTATGTCCCCGGACCAGCTTAAAATGAGATGATGATCGCTTCCCCCCTCCCCCCCTTAAGCCTAATTTAATGTGGCTAGGGATGAGTGATTAGGCTTAGGTCTTAGAGTGCTTGTCGTAAACATCATTTCATTTTGATATGATTCGGGGATGTAGAGCAGTGCCATTTCTCATTTTAATTAGGCAAATAGATTTGCAAATAGTACTCTTGTTTCGAAAATTGATTAGAACGAATTTCGAAAATTCATGCTGTTCTATATCAAATTGATCATGTAATTTGAGGCACTGGAACAGGAAGAGAGTAGTGATGAGTACAGTGACGACAGCGAAGAAGAAGATGATAAGAGTAGAAAGGACTCTGATGAATCAAGTAGTGATGAAGATATGTCCAGTGGAATGTCATTGCAAGGATCCCCTCCCTCCTCACTCCTCCCTTCTGTGTATAAAAATTTGTGTTTCTTTGTCATGAGATGGTTTTAATCCGCCCATCAAGGGATATTTGATTATAATGCTCTTTTTTGCCCCAAATAGCTTCTTCGTGACGAGGCGGCTGATCTGATGATCTCGATTGGGTCGTTCACTTTGATATTCCCAAGAAGAGCAAGTGAGATCCTTTCCTTCCAGTGTCATTCATTCATTCTCTTCTCAGTTGGTTCGTTCATCGTTGTGGTCGTGCGGGTCGGAATGGTCGAGAGGGATCATCCGTACTCATTGCCACTCACGGACAAGCTGCTTATGTCAACTTCATTAAACAACATGAGAAGGTCAGTGGGAAAGAGAAGTGTAATGAAGAAGGAATATCTCAGAAGGAATATCCTGGGATAATAATGGAGGTCCTTGAATGGGTCGCCAGAGAAGAGAAACCGGTAGGGGGGGAAATCGCCAATCGTCTTTTTGATGTATTCGTTTGATTAATATTGATATTCTCGAGCACGAGTAGCAATACAAATTCTAATTTGTTTCTTTCAGAACCGGTCGTGTCTTCGCCGGAACACTTGTCGTATTGGGAACAGGATCGGCGGCTGCCGTTTACTTGCTTGATATTCCGATCGGAGAGAGTATCGACAGGAACGATAACCTGCCACAATGTAATGTTTGTGTGATTCTTTTCTATAGCCCTCTCTCTCCCTCCCTTTTCGAAAGTGAGAAAATACGGTTAATTGAAATAACAAATTATTAAAAAAATCACTTGCTATTCCAGGGGGGAGGTGGGTTCTTTTTTTCCTTCTTTTGATCATTTTCAGATAATGTTGTTTGTGGACAAACACGGAAGGGAAGAAAGAAGAGATTTTATTTATTGTATTGTTAATCGTACTTTTATATTGTTATCACATGTAGCTGCTATCAAAATTGTTATTTAGAGTCAAAATAAACTTTTTATTCTCCCTGTAGAATACATACCTTCCCTTATAAAAAAAAGTCACCCTATTATTTTCGCGAACTACTCATGCCTTTCTTTACGGAGCAATACATTTCTCGAAACAGATATAAATGTGAAGATTCTAATAAGAATCTTCACATTTCATATTTTGATAATATTGTTACAGACACGATTGTTGCTTGAATGCAGCTTTAAACATCCTTTCATTCATATGTGTTTTTACAACGTTTTCGTGTAATATATTGTTAAATTAGAGTATGCAATAAACAATTCTGAGGGAAACTTCCTCTCCGAGGAACATCTAACACGTACTATTTCGGCCCAATGTACCTAGTGTGGTTTGGAGTAAATATTTATTGCTAATTCCAGTTAATTGCTAATTCCTATCTGTGATGGATTCTGATAAGTCTCAGAGAGGGGTTTGTTTTATTCCCCGTCTTTATTGAAACGTTTGCGTTGTAGGCATATGAGGCCGTCCGGGTTAGGATCAACAAGGGTCGGGAACAGGTAAAAAATCAAAAGGTCTGAAAAGTTGCCCCTAGGGGTTATTTTTGACCCTCTACACGATGGTGCACTCGATTTCGCAATATGTCCCCTCCCCGCTCCAGGAGGGGCACCCCCCATTTCGCCCAAAAACGCGTTTTTCGATATTATTTCTTTAAAAATTGGCCAAAATGGCACGAAATCTCACGTACCCGACCAGAATTTCGAGCTCTATCTTGTGGTCATCTTGAAATGTCAGGATTTCTTTTCGTTTTCGAGAAAAAGCCGTTTTTTGACCCAAAGGATAGCGCAAGAAAACCCTTGGCCATTTGATAGAGCTGATTCTGCTGATCATTTTGGTATATTGGACTATGGGTTTGAGTTTACATATTGATGTTTTGGGGGTGGAGCGAAAATTGGACACAAAAAAAAGTTCGCGAATACCCTCGTGTTTGTGCTCATTTTGTAGAGCTCATTGAACTGATCATTTTTTGTGTTGGACTTTTTCATGGAAACGTTTCCTTAGGTAGCTACAATCGCTCAAAGTTGCCTTTTTCACGAGATGGCAGATAACCATTTTTTCGAAAGCTGTAACTTCCTAAGGAAACGTTTCCATGAAAACGTCCAACACAAAAAATGATCAGTTCAACGAGCTCTACAAAATGAGCACAAACACGATGGTATTCGCGAACTTTTTTTTGTGTCCCACTTTCGCTCCACCCCCCAAAACATCAATATGTAAACTCAAACCCATAGTCCAATATACCAAAATGATCAGCAGAATCAGCTCTATCAACTGGCCAAGGATTTTCTTGCGCTATCCTTTGGGCCAAAAAACGGCTTTTTCTCGAAAACGAAAAGAAATCCTGACATTTCAAGATGACCACAAGATAGAGCTCGAAATTCTGGTCGGGTACGTGAGATTTCGTGCCATTTTGGCCAATTTTTAAAGAAATAATATCGAAAAACGCGTTTTTGGGCGAAATGGGGGGTGCCCCCTCCTGGAGCGGGGAGGGGACATATTGCGAAATCGAGTGCACCATCGTGTAGAGGGTCAAAAATAACCCCTAGGGGCAACTTTTCAGACCTTTTGATTTTTTACCTGTTCCCGACCACTGTGGAGGCTTGTTGAACCTTAGGCGGACGGCCTCATATATCACGGGTCATGCCTCTGATTTCATTGTTCGCAAATTCATCGAACAAAAGGAACATCTGCTCCATTGGAATGCGCGAGGGGCCAGCAATGGAGCTGCGTTGAGAAGGAAAGCGGCTGAGGCAGTTACGACTGAGTTCAACAAGTTCGTTTAACTTAGTGACAGATCAGTTGGAATTCTTGATCGATATAGGCTCTTTCCGACACTCGATAAGACGTTCGAGCAGCTCCGAGACCACATCACCAAAAGGAGAGACGGGCTGAAGAAGCTTTTGTCCATTGAGCGACAGTTTGTTCTAAGCCATCTATTTGTGTGATAACTTCAGTGATGTAGGTATTTGGGAGGGACCGGTGGAGGGGTCGATAAGAAGACTGAATCAGCGATCGAGAAGCTTAAAAATCCATCGGAAGTTGATGGACTCATCATTCAGTATTTAAAGAAAACTGATTTTCTCGGAGTAGGTCCGGAGTCTTTGGAGACAGGATGGGTACGTATCATAATTTTTGACTTATTTTGTTGTTTTTCATTTTTGGATGATTTCTTTAATAGATTCTCCGAATGGAGAACAATAACGGTAAGCCAATGGAAATGACCGAAGAAGATGATGATGAGGATGCTAACGAAATTCTCGATAAAAAAAGGTATTATAAGTTTAAATTGTTTTTCTTCATTTGTTAGTTCAAGAAAGCTCGTCCTGCCAAGAGCGGAAAGCTGTCGAGAGCCGGATTTGAAAAAGCGAGGGTAAGACTAACAAAAAAGCAAGGATTACATGCCAAATGTTTGAGGACAAGTCACAAGCAGAGTGGATTCGGGCTGTCGCTCAGCCCATGGCTGATCGCGCTGCATCCATGGGATATGGACCAAAGAAGAGATCTCAATCGGATGGAGAATTCCCGAAGGAGAAGAAAGCAAAGATGGGAGAGAATGAGGATTCGGTCGAGATCCTGAACACTGCGGTCTCTTCAGTGAATCTGCTGACTGGCCAGGTTCGTGTGTGAAAGAATATGGTTGCACTTCCATTTTATAGGTAGCAGCCATCACTGCCAAGGCAGACGCCGGTGCTGCTCTCGCTGAGCAGTTGAGAGCACTCGTCAGTTGATAATCGTAACTAAAATATATCAACTTTTATACAGGTCAAGTATGGTCAGCCAACGCGTGAGCATCTGATGGATATGCTCTCTTCCTACGTCTGTTACAGTCTCATTGTTGAAATATCGTCTTGCTTTGTTGTTTTTTTTTTGTTGTTATTTGTCATAATTGTTGAATATTGGGGAAAATGGGAGAGAGAGAGAGGTTGTAGCTAGTGATTTTCTCCATAATTGAAATTTTGATAATTGTGTCATTACAGGACGCTAAGGTGCAGCCTGCAACGCCTTCGAAGGGATCGCCAATCGACGACGTTATCGTCCTTCAATAGGCTAGTTAGCATACGTATTGGTTGTAATTCTCATTGTGTCTCTTATTCTTTCATCTTGTTGTACTATTTTACACGTGGAGTCTTTTCGGGATTGTTTATTAGACAAAACAACAACAAGAGCAATTGCAAACATTATGCTATAGGGAGGCCACAACTGCGTTTCTAACATTACGAGAGGCAGGAGGGATAGGGTAGGTGAAATTGACAGGTCCTCTTCCTCTCTGAACTCCATGCCCTCGATCTAGACCGAAATTCCATAAGACAGCAGCTGCGAGAATCATTCGAGCATTCTTCTCGGCGCTGTAGCGTAGTCTGCTGGTGAGTGCCGGGAATCGGCGTTTCAACATACCATACACTTGTTCGACAATTACTCTTGTCTTGCAGTGCATTTTGTTGAAACGCTTCTCCTGGGGTGTTCTCGGTCTGGCCAGGGGAGTCATCATACGTCCGTCATTCCTATACGCGCTGTCCCCAATCAACGCGTACCCTTCGGGACAAGTGAGCATGTTGATCCGCTGTCTCGCAGTAGATGCCTCGAACACATGCGAATCGTGGGTGTTTCCCGGGTATCTGGGGTTACAGTACAATATCCTGCCCCAAGAATCCACAATAAACGTGGCGTTGAGCGCAGCAAACTGTTTCCTACAGCGGTAGAGGTTGTTGGAATTGGGAGGAGTTTGGATTGGAATGAGGGTTCCATCCACAGCTCCAACTACATTCCGGAGACCTGCTAGACGGGAGAAGTCGCGGGCAGTTCTCCTGCAATAGTGAGTGTTTATGTTGGTTGTATTTTTGTATTGATCCTCATACCTTCTCCATGCTGCATTTTCGATGGGAAATCGAATGAATCTTTCCACTACATGGGGATCAGTGAAGGCGTGGAGCAGCTGTTCGATGATATTTGAGACAGTCTGCTGAGAGCATCCAAAGCGATCACAGATTATGGACTGGAACGAGTTTGTGCCCAGTGACGATAGAAAGATGAGGACCTTAAAGTAGAGTAGATAATAGCAGTTCCTGGGTTAGTGGTTGTACCTGGTCGGTCTTTGTCATCGCCAGCCCATTTTGATTCGGAGGGGTTAGATACGGGTCCACAATTTGCACCAGTTCATTGACTGCTGCCTTCGTAAATTTGAACTTCCCTCGGAAGATTTGGGCGTTAGGCATAAGTGCATGATGGATGCGTCGATACCCTTGATTCTGTTGTCTCCTTCTAGCCAGAGCCAACATCTTCAATGGAAATTAAGATATACAGATCAATGAAATACAAAAAAAAACAACGAAAAGGCTCCAATGTGTTAAATAGTTCAACTGTTCGTATAGTTCCTTATGTCATGTTTGTAAAACTCGAAATTCTTTGTTAAAGTCTATTAGACATCACATGAGATGTTGAGAATACCCGTATTCACCGGATCTAATATCTATTCGTTCAGACTTTATATCGGAATTGAATTGATCGGAATTGGAATTGACATGTGGAGTGATTCAGACTTCTCCGACGACGATAGAAAGAAGAAGGGAAAGGTTTGTTCTTTGTTCGCCTCTTTCACAACTCAATTTTACCAGAAAAATCGATAATGTTCAATAGTTCGATAATGTTTTAGAACAAGAGCACGGACTCGGACGACTCGGGTTCCGATCACACGGAAGAAGATAGGAAGATGATACAGGTGATTTTAATAACTGTTTTATTTTATTTTGGGCTTTATTACCTCATATCAATTATATTTCATCTTTTTTGACATTAAGATAATTTTTGTAATTAATTTTTTCCAGGGAATGAGCGAGAAAGATCGTGAGCAAGAATTCTTCAAATAAATGGAAGAGGCCGAGAGGAGAAGAACTAGGTATATCTTATTTATGTTGTTATTAAATTAAATCGAGGGGTTTTTAAATCAGTGTTGCCCATAATTTTAATGGCGAAATGCATCATCTGAACTGTCTTATTGATAAATTGCAGGGAGACTATCGCTGAAAGATTGGAGCAACAAGGATAGAAGAAGTCTGATTTGCCTGGTGCAGAAAGGAGGAGAAAAGGAAAGAAGAAGGGACGACTAGGTGTCGTATCCGATGATAGTGATCGATCTCTTTCTAGTGAAAAGGGGAAGGGAGGGGTCACTGTATAAAGTTTTCGAGTTGTTGTATGTGTTGGTTTAATCCACTCCCATATGGGATTATCGCTATTAATGCTCTCTAACTAAGTAAACACCTCTCCACGACTGGGCATCGTGTCGAGTGATTAAGACCTCCGACGACGATAGAAAGAAGAAGGGAAAGGTTTGTTCTTTGTTCGCCTCTTTCACAACTCAATTTTACCCCAGAGTCGATAATGTTCAATTTTAGAACAAGAGCACGGACTCGGACGACTCGGGTTCCGATCACACGGAAGAAGATAGGAAGATGACACAGGTGATTTTTAATAGCTGGTGTATCGTTTGGGTTTCATTACTTCGTATCGAATATGCAACATGTTTAGACATGAGCCCAATTTTATAATTCCTTTTTTTCAGGGAATGAGTGAGAAAGATCGTGAGCAAGAAATCTTCAGAAGATGGATCCGGATGCATCGGAGGAAGAATTGAGAGTGATGCCATCTGAAGCAATTAGGAAGAAGAAGAAACAGAAGAACGCAATGGAAGAACTTCAGATTAAGAGAAGAGAGAAGGAAGGTCAGTCACAATCACTCTCTTAATTCGTTTTTCGACAGTTGATAATTCGTGTTATTTTAGCAAAGAAGGCTTCACTCGCCGTGGATGCTGTATTTCGAAAGGAAGATTCATCTTCCGATAGTTCATCCGGCAATTAAAGTAGATCGAGGTCCCCTTCTAGCAGGTAAGAGTTGCTTGAGATGGCTTTAGTAGAATTCCTTGATCAGATCAACTTATCGATCTCGCTCTCGATCAGCCAGTCCGAACAAAGAGGATCTTGCTGCGAAGAGACCCGTACGTTTCGTGATTATATAATGTATTTGCAGTAAATAAGAGTTCATTCACCAATCCACCCCTTGACCTCTTCAGGTTGAGTGTCTTGAGGAGCTGAAATTGGCCCGACTTTCTCGATTCAAATTGGCAAGATTCGTACATGCTCCATTCTTCAATAAAACAGTGATTGATTGCTGCGTGAGGATAGGAGTGGGATAACTGCCTGGAAATCCAAATAAGGATAACTATAGAGTAAGTGTAGATGAGGAAGGGAGAGCAGACTTATGATTCGTTCAGATACCTCAAGTGATAGATGTGGTCGAGACAGCTAAAGTTTATAACGTGGAATCAACGAAAACTAATAAAGTGAGTTGTTTTCCATTACTTTTGTTTTTTTTTGGTTTTGAATAATAGTATTGTGTTTGTTGCAGGGACTGAAGCTTCGAATGGGAACGGAGGAGCGAGTTTATCGACTGGAATTTGTATCTAACACAGTTTAGCAATCAAGAGTTCCAAGAGTGGATGTCCCCCATGAGGAGACATGTGAGTATTCCTTACATGATTCGAACGTCTTCCACAATAATAAATTTGATTTAAATAACAAAATGTAAATTTAGAACCGGTCCCTTCCCACAATGGGAGAAATCCACAAGAAGATGAAGGATATCGCCAGTGCGGCGGAGCACAATTACACCAATGATGAAGTCAATCAGGTGATTTTATAAAATATGTGTTATATGGCATTTGCAGCGTGTTTTTTTAATGTTTAACTATATTGTTAATAGTTTCTTCTATAGTGAGGCTGAGATGATTTATTCATAGAATATTTCGTGGTATAACCGCACTACCTTCCAGTGATCCCGAGTGCTGCATCGTCAACTAACGCGCCGCCAGCGACGATTGAAAAGGAATGAAGATTAAAGTGCTTGGACAAGATGAAGAATAATAGCACACCGATAATCCCTCCCCCTCTATTCATCCAATGTCGCCTCTAGATTACGGTATTTTTTGTATTGATTAGGGTTCTCTTATTAGTAAGTACTTTCCGTTAACTCCTCATTCTTCACACTCTCTCGTATTGGGAGTTGTACAATTTCATTATTAGCTTATTGCGGAAAAGACTTTCCATCAAGGGAACCCTAGTATTGATTTGATAGGATCATTCATTGTATCAAAATCGGTTCCGAATACCTCGTATCGGTTCCGTTTGGTAGATATTATTGTACCAAAATTTGTTATACTCTTCGACGATACGACAGCGCCTACGACGACATCGAATGGATAATTATATCTCATTTCTTCTCCTCCATATCTCCTCAATCAATTTAATTCACTTTATCTAGTTCATTTCAATCCGTTGTATTATTCTTTGCTTATTGTTACAGCAACAAGTCACGGTTGTGGCAAGTTGTTATCGTTGTTATTACCTTGCGTCTTCTTGTTCACGGTTGTTCTAGCACCCATTCCTCCCCCTCTTCTCCTTTTCACAGGCTTTTGATGACGACCTCTCTTCACTTCAACGGGAACGAGTCGCATTAGCGGCAAACTCCCGCCCCCGGGGTCCCTTCCCTTCCCTTCCCCTCTCCCCTCCCGCTCTCTTCCTCCTCCTCGCATGCTCTCTCCGGTTTACACACTCTCTCACCCGCTTCCCATGTACACTCCCCCAGCAGACAGGGGTAATAAACCATTGTTTCAAATATCGATCGTCTCACATTCGAGGGTGAAAATCTGATTTTTCGGGGTTGGTACGGGCACAGGTCTGCAAAACCCCCTAATTATTGTGCGGGGGAGTATAAAGCAGACTTTTATCTTAAAAACTACTCTTCAGTTTCACCGAAATATTTTATTTTTTTTTGTATCCGAGCATTACGAGAAGCAGCTGAAAAGCACGTCTTCATAGCATATCCACAAGAATTCATCGCATCTTGAGACAGAAATTGCATTGCGTCGTCTTGCTCATTACGATATTTTCCTACTCAGTGCTTCGGTGACGCCATCACGTGACAACTATTTCATGTTCAATTTTTAAAATGACATTTCACTAACCGAAATATACAAAGAATTTGAAAAATCGACTTTGCAGTTCTTCGGCTTTACTTCTGAATTTAAACTACATATATTTTTTATGGCATTCACTGTCTAGAGCATCGCGTCGACGTTCTTGGCTGGACCGCAACTACATGAGCAGTGCGTTGACGATGTGAAAAATATTCATCAACTGACTGATGACGACCAATTTGTAGTCTACTGTGTGACCTTGTACGAGACGCAAGAAAATGTGAGCAAAAACATCGAATTGGAAAATCGCATTGAAAGAGTCATCTGAGAGATTGGTGATGATATTTGACAGAATATTCAAACTTCTCCAATCTCGCTCAAACTCTAGTTATTATAATGAATTCATTTCAGTCGTATTCAATGCTCAAGCTCATGGCTGGAGGAGTGCTACCCACATACTCTATTGCATACATTCTCTTTATTGTCTCAACAATCGCAGTTCGCAAAAACCTCAATCATTTCGGGGTAAAACTCTCAGAGAAAACAGCACTGATGCAACGTCGATTTTTGACTACGTTAGTCCTTCAGGTAAGGTGAAAAGACACAGGAAGCCACTTCTCCAATACCAATCCGTTGTCAGAACAAATATTGACAGGAGAAATAATAGGAATACGATTCACCTGTTCGGAAAAAATCTGTGAGACATTTGCCGATAATTACTACTGCGCACAATCCATAACCGTCGAACAATGGTTTTCCTCTCCGAATCCGAGGAAAATGTTTACTTCATTTTCAATCACATCATCTTTGCGATATCTGTGCCTCTTCATGGGATCGCGCTTATTTGTCTACTCAAAGAAACTCCTCCATTTCAAGCTGGAATTCGCCGATATCTACTCCTCATTCAAGTCATATTTTTTGGATTCACTAATCTATTTGATTTGAAGGGTCTTCAAATCGCTCTCGATTGCTATCTCTCACTCTTGCTCCAACCAGTCCTCTTATTTCCCGCATTCGCTGCTTACTGTATCGGTCCCCTCTGTCATCCTTCTCTTCATCTGCCAATGAATGTACTACTGGTTAGCGTACTCTCAAATAGAGATAATGGTGATCTTGAAAGAAAATCGTGTACATTTTAAGAGTGTTATCTGGTTTTTAATAACGGGTTTGTGCGCCGCAGCTCTCATTTGTTGCTTCTATCGCCATCAAGCAATCCTTCCTGCAACGAGTCGGCTGAAACTCCCCAAGGTAAAGAGTGAAAGGATATCAATTTCATCGTTCCCAACCAAGCAAACGCATTCAAAATTTTTTTAAATAGATGATAGTCAATGTTAGACTGTAGTAAAAATACAACTATTGTTAAGCGATTCGTTCCTATCATCTCTTCGGTGATATTCGTGTATTTTCCGATAGCATCTCAAACATATTTACTTGCTCCATACGACCGAATAACTACCGATATTCTATTAGATTCGGTGAGTCTTATATGCTGATTGTTTCCCTTGTTTAGAAAACTAAATATTACAATATTCGCAAATCAGAATAAAAATCAGCTGGGGTGGATTCGTCAAAGAGGATCGTACGTTTTCATGGAAAACAACGTAATATTGCAATTTGTTATGTGCCTTGCTCTTTTCGTAAGTTGACATCAAATAGACTTACATTATGATCTGACTTTAGTCAGTATTTTCCGGCGTTACAATGTTTATCGCATTATTCAGTCATATCTTTTATGTTCTTCGAACTGAGGCAATTTAATATTTCTGCACTGAACGATTTATAACTGAGACGATTTAGACCAGTAAGAGTCCTGCTGTCGTTCAGAAAATTCGTCGCTCCGTTTACAAAATGTTTGCACAGGTAAGCATTGCTCCTCTGTTCAGCGATATTTTCTATAATACTCTAATACGCACAGTTCTTCATTCCAATCGGACTACTTATTCTTCCAGCCTTCCAGATATTTCTATCTCCCCTCTGCACCTGTTTCCACTTCAGTCAGTAGAGCTATGTCTCTCATTTATTCGAATTGTCACGATCTATCAATTCTTCATCATTTCAGAGTTCACTCTTCTCAGTGTCCTGATGTTCGGCGTTCATTCGATAGTTCACAATTCGATCCTGCTAGGGATAACTCCTGTATATCGTAAATTCATTCTCTCCGTCGGTCGCATCTTCATTTTTCGAATATCGAAATCATCGCGGATCGTCGCGGCTTCTGAGCAGCAATAGCGACATTCACAAGTCGCATAGGGAGCCAATACCAATATCAGTTCTTTTACAGGCGGTATTATTATTTCAAATTTTATGTCCGTACTGTGTGTCCCACTCTGTAGCCGATCATTGAATCTCCCACCGAACATAACTAAGGAAGGCATGCTACCCGCCAAAAAAACGTAAACCTGTACCAGTTGTGCGAGCATTACTTGGATTTTAGTGTCGAGTTTGGGAGCTTCATCAATAATTTGTTATTTCTATCGTCAGCAAGAAATAGCTCAAGTCGTCTGAAGAGTCGCGAGGTGAATATTCTAAGTTGTAATGATTTTAATTATAATAGTTGTAATGTTATGTCTATTTTTTCATCAACAAAAGTCACGTTTCAGCGGTTTGTGCCAATCGTGAATCTGACGTTATTCGCGCTTTTTACGATTGAACCAATCAGATTCATGCTAATTCAATTGAACCAATCATGTTCGTTTTTTTTCGTCGATCGTTTCGTTTGACCTGTGTGTTTGATTTGATTTTCCAGAGATTTTTTCAAATGAAAAAAACGAACACCTTTTTTTCTTTCTTTTCGGGTTTTTTTCTCTGACAAACTAACACCGCATGAGAAATCAGAGTAGGCTGACAATGAAATCGGCCGAATTTCTTGGGTATCGCAAAGTTAGAAGATCAATTTGCGAAGGACGATAACAAACTTCCGCGTACTCAACGATGTACCAATCATTCAGCCAGGTGTGGCTGTTTTGCAAGTATAAATAGGTGGTGTGTACTGGTGTGACCTCTCGTTGGTTTTCGGATGTATCAAGATGAGATCATCCAAAGGGAATGGGCCAATTCAAAATATTTACAACACACATGATATATTTTGCACAGACACGTTTATGAAATTGATTCATTTTATCACGACGATTAACGTCAATAGTTATTATTAAACAGCATACGAATTATAATTATCCCCAACCTCCTCTTCCACCACTTCTGCCTCCTCCCCATCCTCCTCTCCCACCACTTCTGCCTCCTCCCCATCCTCCTCTCCCACCACTTCTGCCTCCTCCCCATCCTCCTCTTCCTCCTCCCCATCCTCCTCTTCCACCACTGCGACCTCTGCCTCCTGCAAAGGGCCTTATCGATACTATACAGAGGAATTATAGAAATATACATAAATTTATCTTTCAATTTTTAAGGCTGTTTTATTGTGTTTTTGAACTCTATATCTGCCCCCGAACACAAGATATGTTTACACTTTTTTACTGCTTGGCGGCATGTGTACTTTTGGAAAAGTGGACAAATGTGCAAACACGCATCGGAAGACATCTTTATTGAGGAGTAATTATACAAACTAACCCCACTGCGCATCAACCACTGCGATCGAAACGAAGGAGAGTATTAGAAGAATGAGTACAAATTTTGGAGAGAACATTGTTGATCACTACCAGTTAGTTTTTCACCTCTTTTATACAGGCGGCAGTTACAAAACAACTCAGGAAGATCTGGTTATCTATCTCTTCTTTCTGACTTTTGACGTCAAACGGGGGAGTAACACTGTGAAGGGTGGGCGCAGTCGCCGGAAGTTGCTATTTTTATCTCATGACGTGGGCGATAGTAGTACAAATGGATGTGAAATATCTTTATATGTAGAAAAATTCTTTTCGTGAATACAAACATCTATTGTACAGCTAAACTAATCTGGAAAAATAGTTCACATCTTGGCACGGTTCTCTTCCATCATCTTCTGCAGATGTCCGAATGCGGGAAGGACCTGGGACAAAGTGATCATCAGCTAACTGCCGTCAGTTATCTCACGTCAGTGTAGTTCAGCTCGCTTGCTTTGGCCCATTGGAAAAGGGCCTCGTACACATTTCCGTCCCTTCGTCCCAACACGGAATTCAATAGACGATCCGAGTGATCGAACGAGTCCACGAGAGAAACAGCATTCGGACGAATCTGACATATCCATCAGTATCTAGAGCTCGAAATATGAGCGATCGTGTCTTCGTTTCGCACACTCACTCGTCACTGGAGTGGGCAAGAAAGTGTGTGAACTAAAGAAATTTCGGCTCATATTTTAACCGCTATGAGTATCCATTTCTAGACATTGACAAGCTAACCTTGGCGAGGTCCTCGTACAGTCTCTTCTTGAGGTAATTAATCTGCTCACCCGAGCAATAACCATCCTGGAATTCGAATAGTTTTTTCACAACATTTCGTTCGGAATTCTTACATGGAGAAGATGTGAAGCCATGTCGACGCATTCATAATGAAGATAGAGTGAGAAAAGATCAGTGAGGACGGGACGAACGGAAGAAGGAGCAGACATCACTTTACGATGGAAGGAACGAGCGATGAAGAGACGAGTGTAGATACGAGCTGCCTGAATTCATTCATCGATGAATCGCATTACCGTGATTCTTACCCTGTTCATATCGACAGTCACTCCATTCCACGCCTGTTCTTTGCTCTCTCCAGAAAGAATTCTCTTCTCTAACAGCTCGGAAGCATCAGCGACAACTCTTCGAGCAACGTGCTCGAATGCAAGGAAGAGATTCTGGAAGGCACTTCTCATTTCGTCTTCAGCTGATTTTCCAACCTCGATCTCCTTTTGATGATTGTCTTCGTTCATTCCGATTCTCGATCTGCTCTCATCCTTCCTTCCGAGAAACTCGACTGAGTATGAGAGCGATTCACCACGAACCGCACGCTTGTGACACTTCATCAGGTACCTCAAATTATGCATTCGTGATTTTGTACTGCCTTTCTTGAAATAAACATATAGCAATGCTATCCATTAAAAAATAAACCTCGCAGCCTGCTGCAGCATCACCATGTTCTCGCCCTCGTACGTGCAGCCGGCGATAATAGTGCAGTAGAGTTTAGGCAGACCGGAAGCCTCGGAGTAGCCTGCGACGAGAAAAGGGATGAGCATATCTAATACGAATGCATTGTATCACCGTGTCCTCCGCACGCCATTCGGCACTGTTCCGTCGCCAGACCGCTCTGAAATTATTCTGAATACTAAAAAAGAGGCTTGCCAAAGACTAACACTGAACGAGACGACCGATTTGAGACCGCAAGTGACGGCGTGAAGGTCGGGAAGAAGATCCACCTACAAAGATTTTATTATTATCGAGGGGGATTGGGAGCACTACGGATTCGCTTCATCCGGGGATCAACAATGAAAAAATCAATCGCACCTCTCCCTTGTCCAGTCCCTCCATCGTCTTGTTGTAAAGTTCGAGCACTTCTTTACCAACGAAGAAATGCGCGTACGCTCGGGCAATCTGATCATACTTTCAGTGTCAATCTTGATTGCCGTTAAACCTGTGGAAAGATGCGATACTGCTGCGTCTGGTAATCCAGCACTTGCACCTCCGGAAGGCTGCAATGGACAACTTCGAATCGATCGCTGCTTGAAATCACTCACTTCTGCTCGATTCGTCCCTGTCTTCTCACTGCAGAGTATCGCGTTGCGATTGTTACCGCCTGAACTCTTCTTCTCGGGATACATAATTGAAAAGTGAACTCACCGAGCTGAGGCTGAGTGCTAACATGTAGATCATGTGTGCTCGAATGTAAACCTATACAAAGATGCATTAATAGATTCGGTGCGCCGAAGCTCACCATGCTTCCATAACTGAGCTTGGAGTGAATGGGGGAGTGTACGTACCGTCTGCTGATACCTCAATTTATCGTTGCTGATAGAACGAGACAATCGGGTTGCAGGTTCACAATCGACAAACCCGAAAGTAGGGATGGCTGACTCTTTTCCCTGACTGCCGCTTTCACTTTCGAGAGCGTTGTTTCTCGAAGCGTGTACCGAGGATGGATATAACGAAAATCATAAGAGCGGCAACCTTTGAATGCTTCATGAGCATGCGAGTCCGGGGAATTCGCACTCGATCGAGGGCGAGAAATCCGTTGTCAATGGAGGGAAGGCCCATTTTCGGACCAATGTCGCCCACAGTGATTCCTGATTATATTTTTATTTCACAATATTCGGAGAGCGGGTCAGTCTTCCTTTTTTAATCAATACCATTGTTAAAATAAGATGCGTTCTCCGCGCAAATCATACCAGGAAGTGGTCGGTGATCCTTCTCATCTCTCAATTGCAGAACGAAATTGTGCGGTCCATAGTTCTTTCCATCAATGATCAACTGTGCGGTGACCGTAGTGTAGTTTGCCGTCTTTCCCATGTTGCCCGGCCACCTTCAAAAAAAAAAAAAATAGCGCCCTTGATTCACGAAAAACGAGCAGGAAGTTGAAAATTGAACCAACTGACCACTTCATGGAACTTCTGGTGGGAGTGTGCAGTACGAACTCCTCCGTCTTCTTGTCATATGTTGCCGTCGTTTCAAGCTCTCGCAGATTCGTTCCTGTAGGGATCGCTGTCGCTTCATTTCGTATACTCTCTTTCTCTCGAGTGAGTGTGCGAGATGTCGATTTGTCGACCCGTATCGCGCACTCTATTTCCTATATCCTCGCTATTCTCACCATGTCCCATTTCCGTCTGTGCGTACGTTCCGATTATTTCCAGTTTCATCGCCCGAGGAAGCAACTCTTCAACCATCTCTTTATGACCCTGAACATCACTGTCAGATTGTGACTCGCCATCCCACCAACCTGTCCTTGAATAACCGGGACGAATGCAATAGAATGAATGGCTAGCGGGAATCCGTCAGAGCCGAACACTTCGCTGCAATCATTGCGTTATTTCCGACAAAAGTGCGTGCCAACTTGATCAGATGCGTCATTTCGTCTCTATCCGAGAAGTCGACGATATCGAATATCTTGGACATGAGCTTGTTCGTCTACAACAACAGATCTCTAACGACAAAGAAAATTTATAAACTCACTTTCTTTGCTTGCACTCCTATTCGCTTCTCTCTACTGAGAAACTCGAGAGGCACGGCATTGACCAAGTCAGGGTCCGAATCGACCTAAAACAAAAAAAACCTCGAAGGAGTTATGATGAAAAAACTCACGATTATCGAAATTTCCCTTCTCCGTTCGACTTTTTCTTTCGATCCATACAAGAAAGCCGCAAGGTCTTCCGTATTAAAATTACCAGATTTCCTCTCCTTTAAAATAAAAAGTTTTAAGTATTTTTAGAGGATTTCACCTTAGTGAGGTCCGGATTGTCGCCACTGCGGATTTGGTGATTGGACATTGTTTGCGTTCTAAAATTAAGTAAAATGAAACGTGGTATACTTACTTTCTCCGCTATTAGAGAAGGCAAGCTATGTGTGTACGGTGTAAACTGGGCAACGAATAAACACAATAATTTATTTCTTCATTACTAGTTACAAGGTTAATTACACACAAAGGGGTGGCGTAGAGTTTGATTCGGCGAAAGTGGATGGATCGGGGTGTGGTCGTGGGGTGGAAGGGAAGAGAACAAACTTACCTGTTGTCGGAATGTCCTCTTGTTGGAAGTCACAACTGGTCTGGCCGCGAGCGGGACACAGACGGCCACACTGATTTGGGCACTCAGTTGGAATGGACGAAGAGGGAGGCAACGGACAGAGCCGTGCCACAACGTACGAACGATCACGAACGAGACATGATGAATGAGAAAGGTCGAGAAGAAAAGGAAAGGTCACGAAAGTCACGTTTGACCGCGCAACCCTGATTCCAGTCGAGACCAAAAGAGGGTGCGAATAAATGGACCAGTGTGATTGTGGTGGTACGGTAGTTATGGTGATCGGAAACTGATTATTCTAATGGAATTAGATTTAGTTATTTAATTATTGGTATTTGGGTAGTGATTTACTCAGTAAATCGGTACACTCCCAGGAGGGGGAAGGTGCGATGTGGATGGATTGTTTGAATGGAATGGAACGACGATGGAGTTGGGATTGATACCCAATTACTAAACAACAGAGAAGAAACAATGCTACCATCGTAAGGATGGAAAGTAAAGAGTGAACAACACAAACGGACATTGAGTTACTCTAAACAAATGAAGTGAACGAACGAAAGGGAATAACGGGTGACAATTAGAACGATGAAGGCTAACTGACAGCAGAAGAGTGAAGGGGAATCGGGAAGATCGAAGCGATGAGAAGAGGAGAGTCGACGACGGTTGAATGAAGTAGGCGAATCGTCATATGGATCGAAGTGAAGGAGATGGGATGCATGAATCGATGAATGGAAAGTGACGGGTGATGAGTGAGAATGGTCACTATGGATGAAATGGAGGTACGGTGGAATGTTCGAGTGATAGTGTGGACGGATGGGATACGGTGAGTGGGGCGAGCGAAAATGGATGTCGATATTTATTGAAATTTCAGTGTGTAATCGCAATGGAATCCTCCGGGGAAGATGAAACGGGAATGGTGGGGGAAAGTGGGAGAAAGTACCAGTGATTGGCTACTACGTGAATGGATTGCACGGTGTCGGAAGCCAGCGATTCGGCATTACCAGTGCTTGGCAAAACCACTATAGTTTGTAGTGCACGGTGTCGGTAAATCCTACTGGAAAGGGGCATGGAACGAAGCGAGCTGTTTTCATGATTGCGAATGAGGGACGAAATTGGAAGCGAAAGAGTGAATCAATTAAACTCTCCTCCTCATGACCTACCACCGCTGCGGGGGAGTACAGTAGAATCAGGACTAAAGGGAGGCATTGAACACTATTACGGAGCGATTGGCAACTACTTGAGTGAACTGCGCGGTGTCGGAAGCCAGCGATTCGGCATTACCAGTGATTGGCAGCCACTAGAGTGGGTAGTGCTTGGAATGGGTAAAGTATATTGGAATGGCATGGAAAAACTGGCTGCTTGTTTCATGGGTGTGAATGAGCGATGGAAGGGGAAGTGAACGAGTGAAACAACTCTCCTTTCCGCCACATGACCTACCACCGCTACGGGGGAGTACAGTAAAGTCAGGAGGAAGGAGGGATGGAACACTAATGAGGAGCAATTAGCATGAGTGGACTGCGCGGTGTCGGAAGCCAGCGATTCGGCATTACCAGTGATTGGCAGCCACTAGAGTGCATGAAATGGGCAACGAACGGTGAATCAACTATTCTCTCCTCCACATGACCTACCACCGCTACGGGGGAGTACAGTAGAATCAAGGGGGAACGGAGGGCGTTGAACACTAATGGATTGAAATCGACGCTTGAAATAATTGCTTTTGGAACGGTTGAGGCGAAACGGTAAAGTATGGATCGTGATGGGTGGTGAATCGAGGTTACGTATGTTCGAAATGGGGAACGATTACTCGCGAATCGATCGATAATGACTGGTTTATTGATTTTTGGGCGAAAGAATCGATGCCAGCAATGCCAGGGGGAATGTGGTTATCGTTATTGGATGGAGGGAGAATGGGTGAAATGGGTGGGGTCGGGGTTGGTTGAAAGTAACTCACATGTTGGAAATAACTGACGCGCCGAACTGGTCAGTCAAACCAATATGAATGATTACAATCCGAGGGAACGAAGAGACGATCGAAGAAATGACGACGACGAGTGGCAACCGGTCAGACTAACCGATAAGAAAAGCCAACGGGGTGAGAAGCGAAGTGATGAACGATAATGAAATGGACGAATCGAAGATAACGAATGATGAAATCGAGAGCGAGCTAATGGAATCGATCGATTTGGGAACGTTTGCTGAGCACGAGGCAATTTCGTCATAATTGCGTGCATCGCGTAAATTCGAAATATCGACAGTGATGGAAGCGATCGCTGGTTTGATCGCTATGAGTTTGGAATGGACGTGGATATAATCACTTGCAAAAGCTGAAATCATCCTTGCTGGACGTTTTCGATTGCTATTTACTAAGCGAAAATTAGGGTTCGAGATGGTCAAAATGGATGCCTGCCACGCGGGATTTTAGACTGGATTTGGTTCGAAAGGGGGCCGATGCACCATATACTTACTTTCTCCGCTATTAGAGAAGGCAAGCTATGTGTGTACGGTGTAAACTGGGCAACGAATAAACACAATAATTTATTTCTTCATTACTAGTTACAAGGTTAATTACACACAAAGGGGTGGCGTAGAGTTTGATTCGGCGAAAGTGGATGGATCGGGGTGTGGTCGTGGGGTGGAAGGGAAGAGAACAAACTTACCTGTTGTCGGAATGTCCTCTTGTTGGAAGTCACAACTGGTCTGGCCGCGAGCGGGACACAGACGGCCACACTGATTTGGGCACTCAGTTGGAATGGACGAAGAGGGAGGCAACGGACAGAGCCGTGCCACAACGTACGAACGATCACGAACGAGACATGATGAATGAGAAAGGTCGAGAAGAAAAGGAAAGGTCACGAAAGTCACGTTTGACCGCGCAACCCTGATTCCAGTCGAGACCAAAAGAGGGTGCGAATAAATGGACCAGTGTGATTGTGGTGGTACGGTAGTTATGGTGATCGGAAACTGATTATTCTAATGGAATTAGATTTAGTTATTTAATTATTGGTATTTGGGTAGTGATTTACTCAGTAAATCGGTACACGTGGAAATGAGAGAGGATCAATACAATCACGGCTATTATCGCCTCGCGCAGAGACACTTTATCGCGCAGTTTTCCATTGTAGATTGGTACCCTCCAGTACACATCTCTCTCCCCTCTCTCACTCTCTCTCTGCAGGGTCCGCGCGATACTTTGTTGTTCTGTGATAAGAGACACGTGCAATATTCCCATGCACTAACCACTACGATCTCTACACATTTTTGAGAGTAAAATGTGAATTAGAAAACGGAAAAACTGTGACTTTGAATTCTAATCTTCCCTTCGAAACGTCAGATGCCACTTACCATTCCACTGCCAGAATGAGAGGGAGTGCGTCAATCAAATAACAAATTATATTCGATTGTAGCAATTGATTTTTTTTCATTTGGCAAAAACATTGATTTTACATGTCAAAAAATGCTCTGGTGAACGGTGAGGTTTTTAGAACGTTGATAATAATATCCGACGTGCTTCCCATAGAATACAGTGCAATTCCACACACCTATACCATTTATTTCTGTGTAAAAGTTGTGTGAATTCAAATACGAGCGACAAACATCGAATGCATGGCTGCGCAATCCAATACTCAGCTCGAGAACATTCAACCTTCTCTGATAAATTCAACGGATGGTTATTTTTCTGCGCTCACAAATAACATCCTAATTGTGAAGAAAAATGTATACATGAAAGTATCTGGACTTTAAATTTCAACTAATTCGATGTTCAGTTGTGCGTTCCGCGAAAATTTAAAAATTTATTGGGAAATCAGCGCGAAATCTGTGGTACGCAGCTCTTCTTTTCGATGAACCTGAACTGACACATGTTCCGAAATTTATCCATCACCATCGCTCACTACTCAGTAACAAGAACTCTGCAGTTTATAGATAGAATTGCCAGATCTCATTTGAGACAAAACAAACACGCCTCGATCTCGCTGTTTTATGTTCGCCAGCGTTACTGTCTTGTTTTTTTTGATAATTAACTTTTCCTTCTTTGTCTTTCAAAAGAGCTCCGACCGAATGGAATTCATGGAGATTCTGTTCCGCAGTCCTCATTCCTTGTAACTTTTTCATACTAGCAGTAGCTTTTCAACTTATTGAAGAAAATCAGTGATATTCCGCTTACTCTCCATCAGAAATGAATCATCCAGGAAACACCTGTAATTTACTCTCAATACGCCTTACCCTGCCATACACCTGCTAGAATTCCTTCACCCAATTTTTGCTTTTTTACGCAAAGGCAGAATGTAATTAGCAAACCAATCAAATACCTTGTTTCCCTTACTCTTGTATGTTCGAAACTGAGGAACGTTAAGTTGCTATCTCCATCTTAATACATTGTTTTTTAGACAGAACTTATTATTGATAAAAAAATGTTATTGCAGGACAGTGCAATGACAAGGTCATGGTTGGTAACGATCAATTCAACTCACATCGCTCTCGCTCCAAACACATTTACAGCGATCATATCCACTGAGGTTTAATGAACACTGAGCGCATGCTAATCGCTCTTTCAGATATTATTGAGCATTATTGCTATTATTTGTATGCCATTTGTTTCTGAAGCGATTTACAGCGCAGGTTCGTACAATAAGGCGAACAAATTTGCCATCACTAGCGAAGTTTTATTGAAGGTGTCATACACCGCAATTTCCGCATTCAAGTGCGTCTGATTTCTACTGTTTTCTTTATCTCCACAATATCTCGATACGTTCTCTTGTATTATCAACTTTACGATATTCCACTGAATGGTCTGAAAATAACGGCTCGCTATTCCAATATTCCAGTTCAGATTTCGACTACTTTCTAGTAGTAGTAAACATCACTAGAGAAGCATCATTTGGCTATCTCAGTGGAATGTGAGTGATTTGTGCTGTAAGAGGATCGTTTTTTAAAGTACAATTTTCAGCATTCCTTCATTTGCTTTGGAGCGAACCGTTGCCACCATATTCTGGAAATGGTCAGTGTGATTTTGTGAAGAATCTTCCATCAGAAAAAAAGAGTTTCTCAGGTACGAACGACAGACTCCGGATACAATGATCGCTCTTCTTGTCATAGAAATGACCAATGCCATACCGGCAACGATTAACGCCACTGGCTGGATTTTAGGTGAATCATATCGGGATTCAAATTCCAAAATGCTTTCAGGCTACTGGGGATTCTTTTTCAAAGACATATATATGTGGTTCACTGTGGCGATTGGCGGTATTGTGAGAATCAGTTTCCTGATTAGACAATGAGAGATTGAATAATTTCAATGCAGCTATTTCTCTCGACATACGCCTACAATCGATGCATGTTCCGGAGTCTATCAGTCAAGGTTGGACAATACTCCGTGGCTAAGACATTTCAAATTCGAGAGAATTGTAGGATAATGGAGGTAAACAAAATATTCTGAATAAATTTAAGTACGCGAAACATAGTGTATGCTGTTCGTCGGCATCCCACTGGCTTCGTTCACAGCAATTTCGTTCGCTTTATTCTGTTTCTACAAATGGGCGCCTACAGAATGGCAACTTTCAAGACACATATCAATTGCTCTCTTTGATCTCTTTGTAGTAATGTAAGCATTTAAAAGATTGCTTTTATCAATTTCTTCAACATCTTAGATCCTGTCAAATTTTTATGATCCTTGCAATCAATATGGATTCCGAATTTCGGAGGCAGTTCAATAACTTGAAAGCCATATCAGTTATCCGTGTGATTTTTCGCATGAAGGTCATTCATTCGGAAACATTATTACAATATTCGCATTTATTTATTCTCAGTATCCCACTTACAAGAAATCAGTTCTGAAGAGTGCGTTCGTAGCACAGCCGGGATTGGCTGATACGACACAATCATACTTCAATCAGTTTGAAGCTGCATGGAAATGAGCGACCGATAAATTCTAACTAAAACAAAAAAGTGTAATTGACGTATTTCTATTTGTTCCTGTACTCGTACTCATTCATCTGTATATTGAAATGCACGCACTCACCTTGACAGTATCACCTGCTTCGGCCGTCATTGCAAATGTCACGCGGCCTGAGAAAATTCGATCTGCTGAACTATTTTCGGGCCAGTAACATTTTATTTCAGGATGTGATTTTTTCGGTTGAATATTCCCATTCCCATGTTCATTCTGTGACTTTGGCGTCTGAACTTTTTGTTAATTGAGAACCAGTGGCTGTAGTGCATCTTCTACATTGTCCTTTGTACATGCGAACACGCACTCTTCATTGTGTGTGAAAATGTGATGAGAACTCGCGTCGATGAGAACACAAAACTTAATCATTTTCGCAGCGTTTTTTTCGCATCGATGAGAAAATATGAGGAATAGTGGAGATGTGAGACGGGATTGATGATATTGTTCTAGATGGTTATGTGACACTAAGGGTGAGCGTGGCGGGTTGCTGCCCGCTCGCTCCCGACGATCTCTGCTTAACTCCTGATGTCATTTCCTTCACTTTCGACGCTCGCGCGCACGTCAGAATTTTGATGAGGCTCCGTCTGCAAAAAAATGCTTCCTTTAAAACTTCAACCGAGAACAAATGACCTGTATTCCGACACCGTGAGCATCACAACAAGTCCGTCGAACAACGGATGAATGCAGCAAATGTTTGGAATGATGAAGGCGAGAGGGGGCCAGGCGAATCCTACGGAGAACAATGAACTCAAGCATTCGCACACGAGTACTGACCGAAAACGGGCGCAAAAATGCAGATGCCAACCGGGAAATAGGCGGTGATCAGAGGCACCACGGTCTGAAATGTGTGATAGTATTATATTTTATTCCTCGTATTTTTTTGTGATATTCAGAACGATGTTACTTGGTAAATGAGACACTTGAACAGTTGCTTCTGCAGTCGCATCGTGCCCAAACTTCTCGTGTTCTCCCTCAAATTTTAATTATTGCTTGGCTTTCACTTCGTTATTGCGTCATTTTTCACACGTCCTGATTGCGTCCTTGCGACCGCGTCACGGATTATTGCTTACTCACCTCATAAATCGAACGATAGCAATACAGCACAAGATGATGACAGTGTACGCACTGATCATCACAACGAAGAGAAGAGCGAGTGCGATGAAATTTTTGATTCGTCCGCCCTTGAATGTACCCTGCGTCTGAAAACGATTTCTTGATCAGAAGTCATACGATTTGTTTATCACATGTGCCATCCGCCTACGGTTGCGCACGATATCTCTCGACCTTATTAAGCAGTTGACTAATAATGCTACATCTGATAATGTTAGCGCGTGTTTCAAAGATCAAGGACCTGAATGACTCACCCAATACACGCATACAAGGTACAACGGTCCTCGGTCGGGAGTGTGGAGCACCGGTGAATAGATGTCGCCATTGAAGATTGGCTGCATGAATGCCGTGCTCTCGGGGTCTTGTTCCATGAATACGAACGATGACGTGAACCTTCGATGACACGATTAGCCAGATACAATGGAAAGATCAACCTACCACGAGGCGCCGCATAGGAAGGTTACAGCGAGAACGACGGGAAGCAGTTTGTAGAAGTAAATGAGAAGGCCCGGTCTGGACATAAATGCTTCAAGAAAATTGGCAAAAAAAATGATCGTACGTTTTCAGTGCAACTAGTCGATAGAGGAAATGGGCGACGAGTAGTGGGAATCCCGTCGCGTAGTTGCCCATGTACATGGATAGCCAGAATTTGGAGAACGTCGGACCGTGGCCGCGCAGAATGAAGATGTTCGGAAACGTTTCCGGAACCTCAAATCACACTTTGTTTTTCTCATTTATTTTTATTCAGAAAAATATTTTCTTGCTTTGAAATTTCAGCACAACTTACTGGAAATGAGACGTAGTGGAGGATGGTGTAGACGATATCGTTGATGGCGAAACACGACAACAAATACTTGTATGTGCCCACGGCCTTTCCTTGTTGACGAGTGATCAGAGTGAGAATGAGACCATTCACAAACAGAGATCCCACTGAAAAAAATGCTGCTGTGATAATATTCGAAGCATAGTCTGTTTTATTTACGCTTTTCCGAATCTTCGATTGAACTCCATAAACTCACCAATGATCAAGTGCTGCAGGGGCATTATCACATCCTGAATAACAAACGTTTCTTTTAGCTGAATGAATGATGCTACAATCGTACATTTATGATTGGATTGGAGTAGACGTCTTCGTATCCGCCACCGATCATCGAGGCGATTGTACTTCTCGGCCCAAGGAAACCTGAGAATGAACAATATATTGAGAGCAAATAGCAACAAGGGTTGGCAGTTAAATCATGAATAGAATTCGGCATCGCGAAACGATTCGCCACAGATCGTACGGTATCGTCTTCTCGCATCACGAGTTAATGCATAGAGATTCTGATTACTCATTAGCATTAATCAAGCTAATAGATGGATTAGTCGTATTGGACGAGATACTGTAACTGATTCACACTCCCATCGAACCAACCGAGCTGGAACGGATGAAAGGAGTGGGAGAGGGAATGGGAACGAGGCAAGGCGAAGAGGGGAGTGGCCAAAGTGCGAAAACCGCTAAGATAACGTGAGAGTGCGTGAACACAATGGGGCAGTGAACTCATGAAGTTGATCTCAGAAGAGAGGTAATGTACATGATCTTGTGTACTCAATGCGCACCAAAAAGGTGGAATGAATAACGTTCAGTTGATCCGAAAGTTCCTGCGGGTTCATATTATTATTTTCCAATTTTACGCTCGATTACTTTGCGTATCATAACATCTACCATATCTATAGGTGAATGTCTAGTGCACACCACAGAAATATTACACTCGTCCACGATCTAGTTGCCGTTAGAAATTAAAAACTTACATGCCATTGAAATTACGAGTAACACAAATGCTGATTTCGGTGAAAACAAATCACCCGGTCACCCCCACAAAATCATCCGATCAAGAATATCAGCCCAGTAAATCAGTGGCGATTAGAAAAAATACGTTGGATCAAACTTTCAGTTTTATTACACAAAAAAAAGCTTGCTGAATATTCAAATATTCCGAAACACTATTTCTAATGGGTTTCAGCGTCGAGGCTTCTATTGTACAATGATTGAGAGCTCTGGAGCACTAGATAAATGCACCACCAAACGATCCTGATTTCAATGAAATTTAAATCCGCAGAAATGTAATAAAAAACAGAATGTAAGAACCAGTAGGAGCTATGGAGGATGGGATATAAAGGAGGAACAAACAAGTATAAAACCTTTAAAAAAGCTTTGTTAGTGTATGTACAAAACAGTGAGAGATTTTGATACGGCAAGTGGACTACAATTGCTTTGGTTCCATTGGTTTCAAACCTCTGGTTCAGTACTGTAGCGATCGTTTCTGTGAATACGAGTGGGAGATTTGTCAGTTCCAAGAAGCAATAGGCAATGGTGGGAATCTCCTCATCGAGTACGTGCGCCAATGACAAACGTCAGATGGGTAAGCACCAACGAAACTCACACAGCTTTTATATCAACTGAGACTGAGATACGAAGTGACCTTGCGTTTCAGGCAATAAGAGAGGGAATGAAGCGCAATGAGGATACTTCCTATACAAATCGACACACGCAGTTCGCTTATGATAGTTGGAGCATTGATGTCCCTCCCCCCCCCCCCTTCAAAACGTTACTTCATGGAACACAGCTCCTATGGATTGAGATAGTACGTTTATTCACAGATTCTGGTGAGAGTGAAAGATTTAAATTTTGGCCTCAAATGGCTCGTGGGACGACGCTCTCTTCTTATGTACTGATGATTTCGTCGTCGATGTCGTTGGTAGAGTGTACGCGTGATCGAGATGAGTGGACATCTTTTGAGAGGATGAATTGAGACGGATCGATGATAGAGAGACAGAGGAGTGCTTGCAATAACGCGCTTCGTACGACCTGTAAGGTGCTTATCTATTTCTGATATCAATTTCAATTGATTCCTCAGAAGAAGCCTATAGTGAATTCAAATTGAATATGCAATAGGAAACCTTTATCAACTCATTCGTAATACGTATTTCGAATTAGTATGGGAAGTGCTGCGTGATGAGAATGCCGCCTGTGTTTGCTTTCATTGTTGCAGGTCCAGCAACACAACCATTGCACTATCTCGATGACTAAGCAAGCTCCTGTCTCAGGCCGGCCATGTTGAATTCGGATGCAAGAACGGAGACGAACTATGTTGCGTTGGTGACACTCGTTGAAATTTTGTCTCTAACACTTCCCAGACTTTCCTATAATAACTACCATTCGCTTATCATCATTTTGCATTCAAATTCATATCATTAGTATGGGAAGGATCAGTCGAATAAGGTCGTTCTTCATCCACACTAGGGGTGGTATGACTTACTTGGCGGCGACGAGTCGTCCACAGACACATCTGAGTGCGCACGTGCAGATGACAACAGCGAAAAGAACGACGAAGACGAGAAGAAGATTCGACCTGATTATTACTACACTCAATCTTTTTTTTTGACCGCTTCCATACGTCAATCAGAATTAGTATTTCATGGTGCGAACACTCCAACTCCTGGGAGGAACGAAATCGGCGAGAAGAGCCCTTCCGCTCTTAGTTTTTTCGTTTTCGACCAAGCGAGCGGCAGTATAAATAATGCAGTAGTTGCCGCAACAGCGGAATCGGGCAATTTTCTCGTTCTAGGATTCATCGATATTTTTTGTTCATCGATATTTTCACAATTCTAAGTCAATTGTAAGGACAATTGTAAGAGAAGAGTCGAACTTACCAGTCCATGGGCGGATGGGCGAGATTGTTCGACAGCATCGACGACGATCGTCCTCCGATTTCCAGTTCGCAATTCTTTATCGAAGATGGAAGTCGATCGACGATGACGTAGTGCACGCGAATGTCCGTGCGAGGACTGAAAATGGGCTGTGAACATTCGGTAAACACCAATCCCGCAGACAGAGACAAACAAAAAAAAACAATTGCGCCACTACAGAACAGTCTCCTCAAGCTCATAAGTTTTCAATATATGCCTATTCATGGAAGTAATATGACCCCAGACTACGCAGGATGAGCTGGCTAATGAGTCAGCAGCCGCTTTGTCTGCCTAGTAATGAGACTTGAGACCGCGTACCGATTGTAGGGAAGACTCTTCGTAACGAGAAAGATTCGCTCGAGTGTCGTTGTGATGGGCAGCTCGTATTGCTGCAAAAATGAAAACAATTATTTAAAAAGGCAAGTTGCGGATTTCCATTTCCGTAAGCGGCACACCGCCCCTCCCTTCCTTGTGTCTTGTTTTAGTATTTTGCCAAGAGACGGTTTCCGGTAAGTCAAAGATCTCTGACTGGGGAGAATACTCACTTGTGGTAGGACGACACTACACTGTGGGCAGTTTGGACACGTAGAGATTAGCGAGACCTGAATAGGCAAATTCAGACTCGGACTGTGGAAAACTGAAGACTCTGTAATCCTCTGACCGAACAAGACTAGAATAGCAACAGGAAAATAGAGGATTAGCCAAGTGAGGATCACATCCCTTGTTCTCTCCCACCCAAATAAACTCTAATTGTCCCCTCCCCTTGCATTTCCGAGTCTATTCGAGGCGTTTCACTCTCTCTCTCTCACACTCTTCCGAACTCTGACCCTCATTTGAGGCGCATTGTGGGAAAGTAGAACGCGAGAAGTGCACGAGTAGTCTTTTAGAACCAAACATCAGCATCAACAAAAATAACTTTAGATAATTTAGAATGCGGATTCAAAGGAATGAGAAAAAAAGGAATTGCAAGGTGCTATCAAGTGAAATGTTTTGAAAATGAAAGCCCGAGCAAAGAAAAGGAAGCGAACCTCGGAGAGAAATAGGTTCTTAAATTGTGGCATATTGGGAGGATCCGAGCAGAATTCATCGTTCGAGAAGAGATTCCAGTCGACGAGAACGCCTGAGAGACAAAGCGCTCCATTGTTTTCGATTCTTTAAAAGTTTCTTAAGTGTGCCACTCGAAGATGTGCGTGGTGCTCTCATTTATTTTTCATTCCTTTGGTACGTCGAGATTTGATTTAAACGTCGACAAGCCAATTTGGAGAGATTAGGGAAGTTGAAGTTAAGGCCCCACCAGAACTTTGGAACAGCGGCGGTTGAACATCGGCAATAATGCTGAACGCGTTGCCGCATCGAAGCGTAGCGTATCCCGCGTAGACCTTAAGGCTCGGAGAATTGGCTGATCTCAACCTCATTTCGAGCATAAGTCAAGAAGAAATAGCTGTGAACTCACTAGTCGAACGAACTGTAGCAGAAAGGGAATACGAAGGGCCAATTCCATTGTGAAACGACGAGGAAGCGACTGAATGAGTCTTGAGATTTGTGGACCATTCAGAGAAAAACAGTCACAAAGCCGGATGGATTGGACCGTAAAAGAGAATTGACAATGGGACTGATGGAGGGAAAACAATGGAATTGTGCGGACACAAGTGGAATGGTAAAAGTGCTTTCTACCTCGGAATTTTTTAAAAATTTTGTATGCAAAATAAAGTGAGCGAGGAGACATAGAAAGCGTTAAATAAAGGAAATGAGGAGGAACACGATTTTGCGAATCTTCCATGCTACACCTAAAAGAATTACAGTCGAAAGCCAAACGCATATCCAATTACAGAAGACTATCTTAGAGGGGGGGGAATGCGACGCAGGCAAATAGTCGAAAAGTAAGACGAAGGACCTCGAGACGAGTGCTCGAATAATGAGGTGCGAGAAGGGAACGTCGAACGAATGCATATGGAATGGGAGGATGAGATATGGGAAGATTAATGACTTGAGAGGGTCTAGAGGATATGAATGAGAGGAGAAGAAGAAGAAGAAGAAGAGTCAGAGATTTGTCGTGATGGAAAGAGGAGCGGCTGAATGAGGAAGAAGGGCGAAATTCGAGATGACTTGTTAGGTCCCGCGCCTCGGTCTTGTTTTCACCCATTAGTCTCTCGCAGTGGATGGAACACACGCAATAAACGAATACTTCTCAGGAAAAATACGTCCGCGCGGAATCCGCGCGGTAAAGTTCTTTGAGAGATTTTGTCTCGAATGGTAAAGTTGAGAATCAAAACAGTCAAAATGATTGCAGGTCAAGACAGAGAAGTGTGAAGTCTAAGTCTACATTACACACAAGCATAAGAAATCAGAAATGTGAAATTTAAGGAAACATTGGCTCGAAACTTCTCAGATGGTAGCGCGATGAAATTTGAGCTCTTAAAGAGGCTCGTGAGATCGTAGCGTGAGTTAGTGAGGAAAGGAATTTCACGTGAAAATAAGGAGTCTCGAGAGGTTAGGAAATCCGCTTTACCACTCCCTCCAAGGAGGTTTTGCTTAGTTTCTCGCAACGTAATCCTTCAAGATTTTTGCATGCATTCTATTTCCGGGAGGCTAGAGTGTTGTTCAGGATGACGAATCGTTCAATAGTTCAGGAGGCATTGACGAAGAGAATATTTAAATGCCTAACAGCTGCGGATATTATCAAAACGTTATGCTGCGAACAGTGTCGGCGTTTAGACGATTTTTGTGGAGAGAAATGGTCTAGACAATGAAGGAGACGGATTCACTTTCATTCGCGTCTCTCCTCTCGATGAGGAATGGTCGACTCGGTGTGAAATGTATCATTCCAATCATCAAGGAACAAATTTGTAAAACGCTTTTGAAAAATACGACTTACGGTAATTCATGATACGATAACATCGCAGGCTATTGTAGTGCTCATTAGAACAAAGATCCTAGACTTTTGGTGAGCTGAATAAGACATTTAGTGATTTTTCAGGTTACGGTTTAGGTTATTGTAGGTCGATCTAACAAGATATTTTCCTGTTGAAAAATGGAAAATTGAAGTAGATTTTCCTCATCTTTCAATTCCTCATCGAGATGAGAGATGAAAGGAAGCCCGTCTCTCTAATTTTCGTCTACCTAGACCATTTCTCCCCGGAATAATCGTCTAGAGGTCGACATTGTCGACACAGCATTTTTTTCATCACTAAAAACATTTCTAAGACGCAGTGCTTCAGTTCCGTTTCTGATCTTCGCACTGTGTTTAAGATCATCAATTATGATCGGTTTCGGGTTTTCGCTCATGCAATGCCGACGCACGTCTTGCCATTTTCTTCACCCAAACCTAACGGGAAACTTACAATTACGGCAGTCTCAGTCCAGTAGACGGCTCTTTTTTCACTGCACATTCCGCATCAATATGAGCTCTCCCGTCTTCCCTCCCTATTTCTGGCTAATATCGGATCCACTTCACTCAATATTCTTTGGTTTCACTGGCACAATGTCCATTGTAACCAATCTTTTACTGATATATGCCTTGTGTGCGGCAAAGAATGCGGAAATTGGACATTATCGACACTTGTTGGTGTGTTTCGCTTTATGTGATATGGCGACTTCGACAATGCATTTCGTCGCACTTCCGGTAATATTCATCGATATTCGCCACTGGCTCAATCCAGTTTAGCACATTCACATGACGTCGACCGGCTTTTGGTTCTTGCCTCGAAACGAGGGCTTTTTTCGATCCGAGGGAGGTATTCTATCATATTTTTTTGATTAAAATAATTTTCATTCCTAGGCAAGCTTGCCACTGCATTGATCTTCGTTTACATCGCTACGTACTATCAGACATTCCTCATTTTATCCTACCACTTTGTGTACAGAGTTAGAGTACTTTCAAGGTATAATTCCAATGGGCAGCATGGAAGTGAATCACAAGCTATCTATTATTTTCCACGGTCATGTCAGGGGACATTCTCTCTTCAACAACTGGAAGCCTACCCGCTGGTACCTTTTGGGCATTACCGTAAACATTCTCTACATTGGCGCGTTTATGTGGGCGTGTTGGTACACATTCATGGCCTCTGACTACAGCAGGTTTCTCCCAATTGCAATTTACTTTGAAATGTTATACATAGCAGGCAAAACGCGCCAAACGCCTTCATAGATTTGTACCACATAGATGCGAGGGATCGTGATGTGGGATACTTGCACATCACCTGGAAGGTTTCAAGATAAGAATTGATGGAAAAGAGAAGGTAAATTCAGCGCACGAATTTGATTGACGGGGCGATTGAATGGCATGCTCCGACCGTGCACGCGATGGGCGTTTGCATTGGACTTTTCATTGGAACTTCCGCGGTCATCGCCGTTTCCATCGTTCTCATCTCCCAGTCAATAAAGTAAGAACTCCAAGTTCAGGCGATAAGTAAATTTTGCCTCAGAGCCTCCGATCTCGCGCCCAGGACACGCAAAATGCAGCAGCAGTTGTTCAGGGCGCTGCTTATTCAGGTTGCCCATTCAATTTAGTTTTTTACTTTCTCACTTTTGCAGACGGCCGCACCCTGCTTATTCTCGTACATTCCACTTGCCACGATCCTTCTTTTCCCGCTAACAGGTAGAACAAAGAGGGCAGAAATGAGGGGAGTGGAACGAGCCCCACACCCGAATATGTTTCATCCAAGAATGAACTGCTAGGGGTGGTGGACGGGGTTTAGTTGACGGTTCTGCCGCACAACGACGAGGGGGGCACTGGAATGAGGGGGGGGGGAGCGGTGGAAGTAGACGTGAAGATCGCGACAAAGTGCAAATTTCAGGCATAGGCATCGGAGCGTTTGGCACTGTGCTGATCATGATAACCGCGCTGTTTCCTTCGGTTCAGCCAATATTTTCATAAGAAATATTATTTTCATAAGAAATAAAAAAGATATTGCATAGGTGGACGCTTTTCTCGTCGTTTTCTTCATTCCTCGTCTTCGATTCGCCGTCTTTCGTGCATTACGAATTGCCTACGAAGATTCGTCGACTGTCCGAGGGTACTCAGTGACCTACGCTCTCAATCAGATCGCACCGAAACTGCCAACCGCCGTGAATCCAATGAATCCTGGCCATTCTGAGTAATGGGAGATATCACTGTGCAACTGAGTATGCAACCATTCACATAACACGACCTAATCGTTCACTTTCACTGGAATAAAGTGGATGAAAGTGCGAGATCGGGTGCTCGTTCACTTATTTCGGTGCTCTCGTTGATGGATTGACAGTTCTCGGGACGTGAAAGAAAATGAAAAACATAAACAGGACGGGAACCGAATTTCGCAAACCAGTGGCTTTGCTTTCCAAATGATTTGTTTTTCTAATGTGATCCTTCCATGCCATTTTTCGGCATTGCATACCATGTTGTTTACTGTCTCCGCTCAACGTACTGTGTAAGAAGAAAGGGAAGGAATAAATCGTGTAAGAAAAGGATCAAGCAGCGTACGCCATAGAGAGTTTTTGCGATTGTGATGTTGTTCATTACCCGTGTCTACTGAGAGATGCACGGATGGAATGGATAACCGACAAGAGAATTCGATTCTGGCATCTCACTTTTCCCTACCGTACTCCCGGAATAAGCTTGAACGTTAGTACAACTGAACTATACATAATGTGCATTATAAACCATTATCGGCTGAATGAATTTTTAAAAATGTAACAGAGCACATGCGGAGGATCAGTGCTTACTAGCACTGTCTTCTCAGAAGAACTGTCTTACAAATCAGACAATCTCGGATCATCACAATTTCTGGTAGTAGCTTGCATTCCATCCATCTCATTCTTCACTATTTGTCCACTCCTCCCTTAGCTTTTCGAATCGCGTAAGAAGGGAACGAGAAAGGATCACTCTAGTAAGTTTTGTTGCCAGTGCTCTGTCCTTGATTACCCGACTCACACGAGAGAATGTCCACTCGATGGATTAATCGAGTAGAGACCAGAGAAAGAGAGCGGAAACTTAGTCTCTCTCCTCTGCGTACCTCTCAAACTGTAATGGGATAGTGTACTACGTAGCGGGACAAGCTCTCGTATAAAAGCGCGCTGTTCGAAGGTCACAGCACGCCGATTTCATCGACCGTCCAACCAGAGTAAGCATTTGCCTCTTCTCTAGTGACCTACCATTGGGAATACGGTAGCCAAGGATTCACAGGGGATAGCTGTATCATATCCTTCTGCAAGCAATAACCATTACAGTATGACTATGCTGGTGGGTATTGCCTCTTCTGGGGCTCTCTGCTTCGTTGCTATCTCCGTTCTCTACATGAGCTCTCTCGTCTCTGACCTTCAGTCTCTTCAGTCTGAAGTCACCGAGAACATGGATGAGTTCAAGGTACGATACCACCATTCCTCAGTTACGGTGGTCAATCTGATCCCTGATCATTACCGTACTCCTTTCAGGTTATGGCTGAGGACACGTGGGCTCGTCTTGTCAAGATGCACATCAACCCCACTGGATCTTCTGATGCCGCTCCCACTTTCGCCACTCTTCTCGGAAGAAACAAGAGACAGGCCAACTCTCAATGCAACTGTGGACCTTCTTCCAGAGGATGCCCCGCTGGACCTCCCGGACCTCCTGGTCAGCCTGGAGAGAGAGGTCAGGATGGAAAGGACGGAGAGCCCGGAAGACAGGGACCCAACGGAATCGCTCTTGCCGTCACCTTCGATACCCCTGGCGGATGCATCAAGTGCCCTCCTGGACCTCCCGGACCCGATGGAGAACCCGGACACCAGGGACCCGCTGGACAGCCCGGACGTCCCGGATCCGCCGGACCCGCTGGAAACCCCGGCAGACCCGGCTCTGACGGACAGCCTGGACAGCCCGGACAGCGCGGACACGACGGAAAGCCCGGAGCTCCCGGACCCGCTGGACAGCCTGGAGTCAACTACACCCCTGGAACCGCTGGACGCCCCGGAGCCGCTGGAAGACCCGGACCCAAGGGACCCGCCGGACAACCCGGACAGGATGGAGCTCCCGGACAGGACGGACAGCCTGGAGAGAATGGCCGTGACGGTCAGCCCGGTCGCGATGGACAGTCTGGACAGCCCGGAGAGGCCGGATCCGATGGACTTCCCGGCTCTGATGCCGCTTACTGCCCCTGCCCTGCTCGTGCCGGATCCGTGTCTGAGGCCGTTGAGGCTCCCTCATCCGAGTCTTCTTACGCCCCTCCCGCTCCTCAGGAGTACAGAAGAAGAGCCGCCAAGAGAGCATAAGCGTCTTCTATCATTCTATCTCTTTTCATGTCTCATTCAGACTACGATCGATAAAGCAAATTTCGCTATTTCAAATTAGTTATGAACACGCTGAATTCGAATCATTTGGAAGCAGAACTATCTTATCTGATGATCTTAAAAGTTTTACGAGCTATCCAAGTCCATTCGTAGTGTGTACGAGAGTTTTTGAATCTTACATCTTTCCATTCTCTATTTAGACATGTTCAAGGACAGTAAAGGTAAAGGTGTATCCACGTCAAACGATTTCACGTCGTAAGAAAACGCTAGGAGGGACCCGCTGGTGTCGTCGCCAATATTTCTTCATTTTGTATTTAAGTTTGAGTCTAAATACCGATTAATGGTACACTTTCACTGGTCCCAATTTTCCTGAAATTGTCTCAAGGGACCTCATACCGGGAGAATTTGTGATAGCATCGTTCCACTAAAACTCGCTCTGTTATGTGTTCGATTTTATACGAAATTTCAGTTTACTATCAATGTATCCCTGTGTTTGTGAATATCGAATGTGTTTGGATCAGTGAACCCCTCAATTTATTAACCTTCTGAGTGAAGAAGCGATCACAGACCAGAAAAGAATGACGCCGTTGAGAGTAACGGGAATCTACAATTATTTGGATTCCATGCCAACTGTTAATTATGTTTTGTAAGTCTTGAACATACTAGAAAATACGCCGCGACACCAACAGTGGGGAAGATGATATTGAGGATCTACAATGGGACGATATAGTGTAAGGGAATGCATGGCCGCGGCCCTAAGACCATAGTGCGAGCACGAGGGCATGCCAGCATCAAGGGGGTATAGCTTAGTGGTAGAGCACCCGCATACGTATCGGAAGGTCGGGGGTTCGACTCCCTCTGCCTCCAACTGACTTTTGCGCACTCCTCTGATCTAACAATAGTAAAGCAGCTGATCTACAACTTAGTGATTTTAATCAAGTGGGAGGAGACTCATTATCGCACCAATTTCTTTTACTAGGCATTACTAGACAGAACATTCGGCATGTCATTGATGAATGCGATAATAAGGCCAACCCTCAAGATGGTTGTCAAAATGGAGTCGAGACTTACTATGCCTCGTCTCTTAAATTCGACTCGATTCTAAATAGTACAGTTTTTTTGCGAGAAATATGCATCAAGTCTGTGCTCGATCCAATGGGCATCTAATCCAGACATTGAATGTCAGATTGTTCAAATTTATCATCTCAGATAATTAGAATGAAATAGTTTCTTCAATTTGATTTGACTTTGAGTTCGTTATTTAGATGCGACGAATAAAAGTCTGTCGCGTTGCATGGATAACTTTACTTAAGAAGAAAAAATAGATCCACGAAGATCACATAAAAGCAAGAGTCGAAGTAATGGCCGTGCGGGGATAATTGGGAATTATGTAAAGTTTATCGAGAAACTGTGCACGATAAAAGACATTTTTATTATGATCAAAACAATTCGCGTACTGCAAATCGCAGTGAAAATGCGACCAGTGAAGACGTAGACTACGAAGTGCCTGTGATTCATCTGTGTGCATCAAGTTGATTTTAGTTGATAAGGGAAGTCTAACTCTGATACGAAACGGAGTGGTGAAAGAGATAAGTCGATTCAGGAAAATTGCAACACTGCAATGCGGAGTTCGGATGCTTAACTGGAAAAAATGCAGGTGCAGCTAATCTATCATCGAGACTAAAATTTCGTTAAAGATTATGACTATGTCAAAATTAAAAAAAAACAGTGATATGTCAGTTGCACACAAAATAGTAGAAATTTGTCATTCCAGAAAATATCGGCGAATGTAGCACTAATGCAAAATTGATTGCTTGAAGGTAAGAAACGGTAGAAAACATTTCATAGCGAGCTAAAAAATTCACGTAAACTTGGTTGATAATTAGGCTTTACATAGACAGCATACATCTTTCCGATACCAACTATAATTCTGTTTAGTTTCGTCAGAAAATGCTGCAATTTTTCGTCATGATCATTTCCGATATTCGCCTTTCATGCAGCTATGGTCTTTCGATTGAATGATGGAACATTTTGTTGTCTGCTACTCGATTGATCGAAACTTAGTCTTTCGTCGTACACTGTAAACTGCTTAGTGTACTGCGTAGCGGGACAAACTCTCGTATAAAAGCGCTCCGTTCGAAGGTCACAGCACGCCGATTTCATCGTTCGTCCAACCAGAGTAAGCATTTACTTCTTTTCTAGTGACCTACCATTGTGATTACGGTAGCCAAGGATTCACAGGGGATAGCTGTATCATATCCTTCTGCAATCAATAATCATTACAGTATGACTATGCTGGTGGGTATTGCCTCTTCTGGGGCTCTCTGCTTCGTTGCTATCTCCGTTCTCTACATGAGCTCTCTCGTCTCTGACCTTCAGTCTCTTCAGTCTGAAGTCACCGAGAACATGGATGAGTTCAAGGTACGATACCACCATTCCTCAGTTACGGTAGTCAATCTGATCCCTGATCACTACCGTACTCCTTTCAGGTTATGGCTGAGGACACCTGGGCCCGTCTTGTCAAGATGCACATCAACCCCACTGGATCTTCTGATGCCGCTCCCACTTTCGCCACTCTTCTCGGAAGAAACAAGAGACAGGCCAACTCTCAGTGTAACTGCGGACCTTCTTCCAGAGGATGCCCCGCTGGACCTCCCGGACCTCCTGGTCAGCCTGGAGAGAGAGGTCAGGATGGAAAGGACGGAGAGCCCGGAAGACAGGGACCCAACGGAATCGCTCTTGCCGTCACCTTCGACACTCCCGGCGGTTGCATCAAGTGCCCTCCTGGACCTCCCGGACCCGATGGAGAGCCCGGACACCAGGGACCCGCTGGACAGCCCGGACGTCCCGGATCCGCCGGACCCGCTGGAAACCCCGGCAGACCCGGCTCTGACGGACAGCCCGGACAGCCCGGACAGCGCGGACACGACGGAAAGCCCGGAGCTCCCGGACCCGCTGGACAGCCTGGAGTCAACTACACCCCTGGAACCGCTGGACGCCCCGGAGCCGCTGGCAGACCCGGACCCAAGGGACCCGCAGGACAACCCGGACAGGACGGAGCTCCCGGACAGGACGGACAGCCTGGAGAGAATGGCCGTGACGGTCAGCCCGGTCGCGATGGACAGTCTGGACAGCCCGGAGAGGCCGGATCCGATGGACTTCCCGGCTCTGATGCCGCCTACTGCCCCTGCCCCGCTCGTGCCGGATCCGTGTCTGAGGCCGTTGAGGCTCCCTCATCCGAGTCTTCTTACGCCCCTCCCGCTCCTCAGGAGTACAGAAGAAGAGCCGCCAAGAGAGCATAAGCGTCTTCTATCATTCTATCTCTTTTCATGTCTCATTCAGACTACGACCGATAAAGCAAATTTCGCTATTTCAAATTAGTTATGAACACGCTGAATTCGAATCATTTGGAAGCAGAACTATCTTATCTGATGATCTTAAAAGTTTTACGAGCTATCCAAGTCCATTCGTAGTGTGTACGAGAGTTTTTGAATCTTACATCTTTCCATTCTCTATTTAGACATGTTCAAGGACAGTAAAGGTAAAGGTGTATCCACGTCAAACGATTTCACGTCGTAAGAAAACGCTATCTCCCAGTACCTCTTCTCTGCTCCGCTGACGATTATCACCTCAATGTTATATTTTAGTAGTATTAATGAATATAACTATTGTTGAAAGAGAGGAGGCGAACCGATAATATACAAATTCAATACAAAATCCAAAGGGAGGCCAAGTGTTCTATCACAACTACTGAAAAGCTCCAGAATGACAGTTTTAAACCTCAAAAACGGACAAAACCAAATAAATTTCCCGTTCAAAATGAATTCGCGATAAATATAAGCTGCTTTGGACCAAAATCAACCGAAAGATACATGAAACATGTTTTACCATTATGTTTTACCATTTCATAATCACAATCAATAGAATTATATAAGTCGCAATGTCAATGGAAACGAGGAAATATTTCGAAGATGTTACAAACATATCGGACCTTACGTTTGTAAAACCAAAACGCTGTGACTTGCGGTACTGTAAAGAATGAGTCACTCAGTGACAATGACACACCATTTATTACTGAACTATTGGTCTTTGTCAAATTGTAGGAAATTTTTGATAGTACGAAGAAAAAAATGAAGTCAAATCTTTGATTGATCGTCATTTATACTCTCCATCAATTCGGCCATGTGATCTGAAATGGTCGCTATATGCCATGAAGGCTTCTCAGTAATGCAAGTGTACCTTTGGAGCTTTCCAGAATCTTCTTGTTGTCCATGCACGTAATTGCACCCCAATTGTCGCGTACTCAAATTATCCATTTAATTAATTTAAAATTGATCACTAACCATCTTCCATTGTCGCAGCTTTCAGTACCTTCCCATTATTTACATAATAGCGAACTGAAAATGAATCCGATTTAGAAAATTGTGATCATTGATGTGATGATTATTGACTCTTTCTGTAATATTCACTTTTTGTTTTCGTCTCTCATCAACTACACAGTACACACGTGCCGTGTTGTTGGACACTGTTGATAACAGTTGCCCCCGGAATCACCTTTTCCTCTTTTTTCTTTTTTTCCCTTAAAATGCATACCTGCTCCATACCATTGCGCCGCAGCCTCGAACAGTTTGCCGGACTCGTCGAACCTCTCGTGTACCATGTACACCACGAGAGGAGTCACGTGCTCAGGCAGAAAATTGCTCGCCATCGCCTCAAAGCTCAGCGCATTTTATACTCTGGATGGATGGCGGAAAACGTACTTCAGGCATCACTGATTTGGACATTCTGGATACGGCGGTGGGCAGTAGAGCGTTCGAGAGGATGTTATACTTGGCGCCTTCGAGAGCCAGCGAATTGGAGAAGCCGATCAGCGCGTGCTTGGCTGCAGTAAACAATTGAGGGTTTTAGCCACATTTACAGCAATTTCTCGCAAACATAACGAGTTCGATGTATAATCACACTATGACAATCTCACCCGCAGAGTAGTTGACCTGACCAAAATTGCCGCAAACGGCGGAATTCGAAGAGGTGACGACGATGCGACCGTACTTCTGCTCACGCATATACGGCCACGCTGCCTGCGCTTCCCACATTTGGTCTTTTTAAACAGTTCGGCGAGGATACCTTTGTCACCGCGTACGTTCCCTTCACATGAACTTTGAAGATGAGGTCTGAATTCGCTTATCTCAGAGAGGGAACGACAATTTACGAAACAAGCTTAATTTTACATCCTTACCCCAGTCGATCTCCTTCATATTTGCGAACGTGGTATCTCGTAAAATTCCAGCGTTGTTGATGACGATATCTGGAAGTGAGCTCGATTTTCCAGTTACATTGTATTGCATACCGATTCTTCCCCACTTATCAATTGCCGTCTTTACAATACTTTCACCGTGCTCGACACTGTCATAATTGGCCACGGCCTCTCCTCCGGAAGAGCGAATCTCCTCGACCACCTCAATGTGATCTTTGATCTTTGATTATCCCATCCTAACCAACCTGATCGGCCATGACGCTCGTTCCGGCGGATCCATGACCGTCGCCACCGAGGTCGTTCACTGCATTATTCGGGTATTGATAACACCGACAAATCTTCGACTTACCGACGACCTTGCAGCCTCTTCGGCCCAATTCCAGTGCGTACGTTCTGCCCAGTCCTCCGCCTGCTCCAGTGACAATTGCTACGCGGCCATCGAAACGGAGAGACATACTCTCAATCTGCAGAAATAGTCGTCAAAATGAAGCGAGATAATCAATCGAGAATGGTGGGCCAAAATAAACGCGAGAGGGTCGCCCCCCTTCAAATAGTACATTGACAATGGCACCCTCTCGTCATAGGAAATGAAACTACAAACGACGTTCGCAATACACATGGGGTGTGTACAATGTCTTTCCGAAAAGAGAAAGAACTGTAGTTAAAAGGACGCACTCCTACAAAGATATATCATAAAGATTCCAGTAGCTTTCAGCAGCAGGAATATCATTTATCAAGCACCTACATAACTGTAGACGTAGCAAGCATGGAAGAAGGGATACTTCTGGTTAAATTTGTTCAATACAAACATCACAAATGGAAGAGTTAGTGGTGCGATTAGAGTCTAGTTGAGGTCACGATTCGCTGACTGTATTCACTCTTTTTTCTCTCGGTGTTTTTCTCTCACTCCACTCGAGATCTGTTTTCGGAATCTGCAAGGTCTCTTCGTTTCGTGAAGATTCTGTTCAGATATCTTGTTTTTTGTGCCTTTCACTGTATTCGATACTATTTTCCTGAATTGATATGATATCAACATCGAAATGGAAATTGGAATCAGAATGAGGGAAAAACTGCCCAATCAGAAAAACTGAAAAACTGTCGTTGGGAGAGTAACGCCGTCTACTCCCGGTTTCAAACTGCCCAATCAGCTCGTTCTATTTGTATCACGTGTGACTGAATCATAAGTCGAGACGCATTCGCGGATCACAGAAATATATTACAAATGCAGCAAGCGTGATCTATTGCTTCGAATTCAATCGAAAGGGATTATTGATTTGTTTGTGCGCGTTGTCTCAAATAGTGTGTTTGCACACTCTTGTTATCAGTTACACCGCCTTCTCCGATGAGAGAGTGTAATCATCGGAGAGTGACGCGCTTTTCGACAGAGATACAAATACTAGAGCATGCCGGCTGCTCATCTGATAGCATGAAAGCTGTTGCCATCCGTAGTAGAGTAAGTCGCAGACGCCCTCGTTTAACAATTGAATTTCTAAATTTGTACGTTATATTTTCAATATGTAGATTCCGAGTGTACCCTAGAGCTGAATATTTTTTTGAGCGTGTATTACTGCTTATTTCGAGCCAGAGAAGAATAATAAAGATGTGAGTCACTTCGTGAGTCATTCACGAGATATTGGGAAATTCGTAAAAATTATTTGCATGTTTCCAATCTGCTGCTTTTCAATCGCGCATCATTTAGAACACGTCATAAACGAAAAGAGCACCATGGTACAATCGATAGCCACCACTAAACAAATTGAAGCAGCGATCCCACCCGCCCAAACTATTCATAGCAAGAGAAAGAATGTGAGTTTTCTACTTTTGCACAATTATTAACAGACTATCAAAATTTCAAAAAAAATAATTATCAAAATTAATTTAAAAATTCAGCCACATTGCGAGGAGCGATGCCGAGTTTGTGAAGATCATTCGACGGGATATCACTATGGCGTATTTTTATTTGCTTTTCAATAGTTTCTTATTTGTCTCTATGACCTTATTCCGCTCACTTCACCTCATCATTTTCTTTCCAGATTGCCTCATGTAATGGATGCAAGTCGTTCTTTCGACGTACTCTTCTTGAGCAACGCAACTTTGTCTGTGATCGCGACGGAGAATGCATCATTAGGCGTAAAAGTGAGAAAAGGAAGGTATTACAAATTGGAACATATCACATCAGCACGAAAAGGACAGAAACGACATGAGTGTCGCGCCTGTAGATTTCAACAATGTGTCCAGGCCGGTATGAATCCAAATGGTACTATTTTGATCATTTTCAATACAAATTATCTATAGAGGACGTAAAAATGATTGCAGGCATTATAGTTGTAGAGGGAGAAGTCAGAGAAATCTTGCAGAATGCCATCAAACAACAAGCGATGGTTCAGACAAGGGTAAGAATGGAGGTGCCAATTGTGTCAATGAAATTTTTCCGCTCACAGAAATTAACGAGTACCAATGAGCACATGAATCGGATAGTCGAAAATTTGATGTACATTGAATCCCGGCATCATTTGCTAAGGAGGTATCGTTCGATGGTTTCTCGGGGAAAGCGAAACACAAATTCAGGAGCGATTTTAATCCATATCCTAACGATCCACAAACAATATTCGACATCCTTCAACGCTGCACAACTATGGGCCAACCACTACAGGTGTTGCATATTGTCCACTTTTTATCATCAATTGTTTCATTCTATTTTAGGAGATGCAAGGTTGGCCTCTCGAGCAAACGACTACTGTGGCTGTGATGTCGCTAGAAGTAAGACCATGTTGATGTTTAGAATTAGAAGTCAGATAAAACTTATTAGATACATAAATGATATTATAATAAATCTAGAAATGTATGTTAAGGAGCATGCCCAATTGAGGATTCCACTCTCACGGTGTGCTGCTCCATTGCCAAATTCCTACAAGTTTTGGTAATACCGATAATCGTTTCTCCAAAATTTATCAGGAAAATATCTGGTCCTTCTCGATAAGATTGGGATAATCAAAGAGTAAGGAAAACATTAATTGCAGGTTCTACGTGGATCTCGTTGGCGCGTTGGAATGGGCGAAGACACTCGATTTTTTTCGATATCTTGATTTGCCGGATCAGGTATTTCCAAAATATTGGAAGATCATTACACAAGTCGCAAATTCGATTCCTCAGCGTAATCTCATCATATTTTCTGCATGGCAAATCGTAAATGTCACTAGCTCATATTTTTCATATGTGAATGGTTTCGATAAAGCAGTGTTTCCAGATGGAAAGTTCTCGATCTGGTACAATATGTCCCAGGTGGCATTGACCAGTATTCATTCAATTGCAGGAGTCCACGGGAAGTCGATCGAGATGTAATTCGACCAATGTTGAGCCTGCAGATCGATCGAACTGAGTACGTGTTGCTCAAATCTCTCATTATCTGCAATCCCAGTACGTTTTATTAAAAGAATATACGGGCACCTACGAAATGAAGAAATGCTTCAATCGACTTTCAGGTTGCGAGACAATCTCAGAGCGCGCTCGTGAAATTGTACACAGAGAACGAGAGAAACTATCGAAAGTGTTGTTTCATCACTGCATGGTGAAGTGATGATCGTGGACCGTATTTTGACCGTAGACATTTTCAATTTTGCAGAACACACATGGAACAGGTAGAGGGCCTTCCCGGTTTGGAGAAATCGTGGCACTCGAATCGACTCTTCTTCATCAAGTAAACGAATTAAAAAAATGAAAGTTTTCGATGTAATACTTTGAAGGCATTGAAATCGAAGCACCTGCAATCATTGCTCGTTTCTCTCAGGCTTCGACCTGGAAAAGTTGTACTGATGGATGAAATCTGTGAAATTAATCATCTTTCCTGACCTGAGGATACAATAAATTTTATGTCTTTTACTTGGAATTTGTTCCTGCCATTGAATGCTCAAATGAACCTTTTGATATTTCCCCCACTTGTTCATCGTATGCTGCCCCGTGAAATCATCCATAGAATTATCGCATTTAGCTGATTATTTATTTCAAAACACTCCATTCACGCAATTCTTTGCTAATCACGATTTATATCTCACTCGTCGTCGTATTCTTTTTCGCATTCGTGTCGTCATCAAAATAAATCAGCTCTATTCATCAGCTGCCTAACACATGGGATATCATGAACATCAAGCATGTTCATTCATCGACTTCTCACCAGACGGCAATGGCTTCCTTTCTAATATTAATTTGTCGAATAATCATTATTTCCGAAGGTTTGTACAATTTTTTACGGTGAAATTTACTGCCTAACCTTTCAGGGATAGTTGGACTTCTCATCAATGGATTAGTAGTGGTTTTATTGTGGATCAGGAAAATCCGAGCAGGCTGGTCAACCCATCGCATCGGAATGACATTCTCTGCAATTCATGGAGTGCTCATTTCACTTTTGGGAATTCTGTCGTGCCTAGTGAGTGACAATCTACTTCAATGAAACAGTGCCTGTTCAGACCCATCTCTTCAGTTATCAAAATTACATATTGATCATCTACGGTCCAATTGCGTATCTTCCAAGAGTATTATGCTTTTTACAATATTTTGCTCAAATATGTTCAGGTACTGAGTGACATTGCACTGTATCTCAATCTCGTCCTTGTGATCGGAGTATGGGAGTTTATTCCCGCCTCTTGTATTCTACAATATCTGGCATTGTGCAAGTGACTCAAATTGTTCTGTATTGTCAGAAGAGCAGCAATTCATTATCAGGCCATATCTCTCCGATACCAACCGACTTATCTTCTCGTATTCGTTGAGCGCCCTCTTGCTTTGCTTCTCCATCGTTCGTCACTTCTATTTTCGAAGGGAATAATTAGTTTAGCCTCACTACACGACCTTCTTCGGACCGCCGTCACAGCGTGCGCCCTTTGAGAATATAACAAGGATAGTGCACGATCTAGATGTGGATGACGTGTACAATGTTTATGGTGCTACTCTATTCGCCACTCCGCCGAGCGTATGTCGTTTATCAGGTCTTTAACGGGAGAAAACGAGTCTCGAGATTCCAGAAAAAGGCAGTAATCAATGTGGCAATCTTCGCCATTCTTCCCCCTTACTTTATTGCTTATCTGGTATTTGTCGGTTGTTGTGCGAAGATCTCTCGAATGCTCGGTTCATTCGGCGTGAAACTTTCAAGGAAAACAATGAGAATGCAGCGCAGCTTCCTGAAGATGATGCTCATGCAGGTGAATTATGCGGATTAGGCCATCAATGATCGAAAAGAAGGAGGGAATGAACAGGGAATAGAGAACGAACCCTGGATATATTTAATCCAGAGACCAAGAATGACCGATGTACATACTACCAGGGTTTGCTTCCTCTTCTCGTCCTCTCCATACCAACGGGAATGTTCGTGACTGCGATGCTGTGCAACATGGCGATGGACAAACAAACTCTCGTCATCACTTTCTGCATCTGGGCTGTACCCATCATACAAGTACTTTGCTAATGCTGTCGAAGTTACTGAATTATTACAGGGCGGAATTGCTCTCATGTACGTGAATGGGATCGGTATCCCATCGTCCTCAAACAGTCGAAATAGCTCAAAAAATACAAGAAACGCGACGTCAGTGGTGGAAGCCTAGTCAAGTCATCGAAGTAGTAGAGGCATCCATTCTTGCATTGAACGTCATAGTAAATGGAATTGCAATTTGAGCATTTCACTTGATTATGGCCGTTGTTTTCACAACCTTCTTACGTGATGAAGTCGCCACAAAAATAATAAGAAGGAATGCCTGCGGGGCGTCTTCGTTAACATATCGACCGTAATACTCACTGTTAGAGCAGGTAATAACCAAAGGGCGAATACAACAATGAGTGAGAGGTTGTTGAGACTCGCTCCATGGACAGTGGCTACTAACATGATACACATCGTGGGAGAGAGAAGCGTTAGAGGGAGAAGCACCTTATTACTAAGTTCGCTTCAAGATAGACTTTGTTAAACCTGCGCTATTTGAAGTCTGAAGAATCGACGTTGTATGTTTGTGCCCTTAGCACTCGTAACGTTTCCAACTTTTCTCAAGTAAGATCGTATCTGCAAATATAGAAGGCGTTTTTTTTTTGTTATCCCCCCCAACATACTTTAACGGCACTAAATACAAAAAGGCCGTAAGATGCGAAATATGTTGGAATTGCATCATAGAGCATAATGTCGATGAAGCCAATTCCATTCTGCTAAATGTTTGCTAGCTAAAATTTGGTGAAACAATTAACATGCCTCTTCGATTAACTTCATTCCATAGACGTGAAAACAAGGTGAATTGTTTCCTTGTAGATCGAGTACACTTTTGAACATCTCAGCATGTTGAGATTTATCAGGAATTGTGAAACGCATGTAGTACTGAATGATGGCAAATAAACCTTTGCAATACAAAGCTAGAACCATGGCATTCAGATAAAATAAAATTGGAATTATGTAAGCACATAGCAAACGCAGCACCGGGGATGACTTAGGTCTTTAAAGCTGAATATTTTTTTAGTATTCTTCAAATAATCACTTTGCCATTGTTATAAGTTGGATGACTGAAGGCGCAGGGACGGTCTATAACGAATCGTTTTCCTAGTTTGTAGTTCAAATTTTACCTGCCACATAGTATGCGCTTGTGTGAAAAAGACAATCGTTAGTATTTCGTTCGATTTGTCTGGAAGATAGAATAGCAAAGGACCGTAACAGAGACTATCTGAGAGAATTGAGTTAGGCTCCACAGGGGCCGTACAATGATTTTGGACCCTATGCTGAAAAATTGGCCCCAGGGGTACTTTTTTACGTAGAGTTCGAAAATCGACCTTAGAAAGCCGTATCTCCGACCCCCGGTACCCTATGGGTCCTGGTACCGTGCCAGGCTGTAGGAGCAACTTTGCGACTGGGGCTTCAAACCTATCCATGTGATAGCGCATTTTGTAGATCTCGTCGAAACAAACATTTTTTGTGAAGAAAGTGAAAAAAAATATTTTCATTGAAGAGAGTTATGGCCTCTGAAAGTTTTGAAACGTCTGCCCTGAAAAATTTTTGCCCGTGCCGTGCAAATTAAACTTTTTCATTCGATTCCCCTTGCATTTTTACCCCGGCGTACGTTTTTTCACGGAAAAATATTGGGACCGTAGTTGTTTCGCAAGGCGCCGAAACGGCGCAACCTCGATTTTTCAAAATTTCGGTATTGCGAAATCGAATCCCATCACTGTTTTCTCGGGTGATTATCATGAATTATGATGTATTTGGCCCATAAAAATGCATATTAGCTTAAAACTGTGTAAATAAATTTTAAAAAAAACTAAATTTTATTGATTGAGTTATATCTGCGAATCTTGGAGAAAATACATCGAAACAGGATGAATACATGAAATTACAATGGAATTAAATTAAAATGAACCAGGTAGAATAGTTTTTTTTGTTTTTTCTTATGAACTCCGAATACTCATCAGCGAGAGTCATCTGTCCCTCTTCTTCATCCTCACATCCTGGTTCCATCTCCCACTCTCCAACATCATCTCTCTCTTCGATCTTCCACTCTATCGCATCTCCATCTTCATCCATTTCGATATCGGCCGATCTCTTTCCGAGAACGACAACCTTCTTCTTGACCGGAGTAGCGACGAGTCTATTGATATATCGTTTGATCTGTTCTTTCGTCAGTCGCTCCTCAATTGGGATGGCAGGATCCGAAACCATTTTCAGATACGCCTCTTCTGCTTCCGCTCTTTTTCCAATTTTAGTCTTCTCCACGAAAAATTCTTGGATGAACTGTTTTGTTTTCTCGGGCAAGGGCGAGTTCTTCTTTGTTCCTCGAAGCGCCCAACCCATTGGAAGTGGGGGAATAGAATGGTCGAATATCTTCTCAATGAAATCTTGCAGAGGGATGAGGGATTTCACTTGTACAGTATTCTCGAGACATTTCTTGTAATAGTTCAGAGATAAATCTATCGAGGTCATTTTCCATGGGTGACTCTGGTGCTTTCCAAAGTCAAGATAATTCAGCAAATCTCCATGGCGAACATAGGATGCCCCACACCAGCAAGTAAAGAGGAGACCATCTCTTCCTTCTGTGGGGGTGGCTGCATCAGAATCCACTGCCGACTCATCCACATCGACGTGCTCGACTGATCTTGGAGCAATATTCTTCGGATCGTAATGCCAAAATGTGGCTCTCTCTCCGCGACGAATCTTCCATGGATCCCACGCCGCTGAATCTTCATTAGGGAGAAAGCCTCCTGATCGAACGATCTTGTATGGGAGAGTATTGGAATGAAGGTCATCTTTGAAGAGTATTCCTTCACCAATCCCTCTATACTTCCAGGCTCTCACGCCATCCTCTTCATATTCGAAATGACTATAATCAGTAATTCCATCAATCTTCGATGACGTTTGGGGAGTGGGGCTGTCGAAAATGTCAAAGAGTTAGAAGGACAATCCTTTGAGGAGTGGAGTCACGGCACGTTAAGGGTGAATCTGAAATGCACGCAACGCGCGACCGCGACGCATGTCAAACGCGACGCGCCTCTAGCTGACTCCGCCCCTTTTCACTTTCACCGATTTTCACACAACACCTTTTTCATTGCCTAGCAATTTGCTATTCGTCCAAAACGTATGGTGATTGATTCTACGATGGGAAATAAATTCATCCCCAAAATTAGGTCGAAAATGATACAAATCCAGAGCAGCTAGAGCCGAAAACACAGGAAAAGTTACATAACTTATTGAATAAGTTGACGAATTTCGGTCAAGTGTGGCTTAAAAGAAGCAATATCGCCAGGACTACAACACCTGCTAGCGGAAAAGTGAAATAAATCCCCAGCGAATTCGAAAAATAAAGTCAAAGTCAAAACTGGAAATTTGGTATGTCGTGTACAACCTTGTAAAACTTTCACAGTTCAGTTCAAATCGACGTAAATGAGTCACCGTTGAATTCCCCAAAGGTCATTCCACAATGTGTGCTAAATAAAAATACTAAAATTCGCCCTGTTCTCCCGCGAAGTTTAAATGAAAGGCGAATCCATCGATTTCTTGTTAAGCAACCTTGGCACAAAAATTTGAATGCGAAATAGGCGGGAAACCGCTCGCGCGACGCGTGCTTTTCAGATTCATTTTTCTATTACGTAACGTGCCGTGGAGTGGCTTCCAGTAGGGTAATCAGATCATTCTGATTCTCCATATCCGTTCCAGAATTGATCAAACGACGCATCTTGGACTTGCAATTGGCAGTGACTCGATCGGCGCTTCCCTTCCCGTTCGAAACTTCACTGAAATTCGGTTGATGGTCAAGCTTTTTCTCTTGGAAAACGTCATTTCGGAAATTTTGAAAATCTCGAAGAGCTTGGTGTGGAATGAGTAGAGTGAGAAACGAGAATTATAGAATGATCAAAATATTTAAATGGAAAGGAGTCTTTTTTCATTCTTTCCTATCGTTCCTAACAAATGATTCTGCAGAGCAATGTTGTTGCTTGAATTTTGCCGGTTGGTCTCATGGTAATTGCGTCGATCGCTTCCATGCCTTTGATGAAGAAGAATCCGCGAAGAGAAGGATGTTTTTCGTCTATCTTCAGCAGTCCCGAAGTGAAATGACACGAATCGCACTAAGAACGATTTCATATATAAAGAGAAAACAAACAAGAACGCTCTGATTAACTGAGAAACCAATGCAAAAACATACCTGTATGTCAGTTGTAATATTTTGCTCCGGAAGAGCAGGATACGAAGAGACGGATTTGAATAGCGCAAAGAGAAGGAGCAGAATCATTGAAGAATCTGAGGAATCTGAAGAACCTATCTGAGGATTACACTCAGCCCCCCACTGGGCGGCATGAGGTCATTCCTTTTAGAGAGAGGGTCATCTGACCATCTGGCACTCGAGTATCGGCGGCACTGTAATAATAATTGTTTGGGGGATGTTGCCTATTGGCGCGAAATGAATTGGGTTTCGTGCCCTACGATTTCCCTCCAGTTTTTGCACTATTTTTCAATTTCATATTGATAAAATGCTGGATTGATTAGAAAACGGGGTGGGGGCAAAACTACGGGGTGGGCAAAACTCGAACAATATTGATTACACTTTGATTGACCAAACCTTGTAATCTAGACCTGTAACTAATAACAGTGCATATTTCATACTGAATTGTTCTCCAAATACTCGATTTCGGCATGCATGTACGTGGCGAAAACAAACAAAACATATACGATAAGAAAAATTGAATAAAAAGGGCCGATTTCGCAATACCGAAATTTTGAAAAATCGAGGTTGCGCCGTTTCGGCGCCTTGCGAAACAACTACGGTCCCAATATTTTTCCGTGAAAAAACGTACGCCGGGGTAAAAATGCAAGGGGAATCGAATGAAAAAGTTTAATTTGCACGGCACGGGCAAAAATTTTTCAGGGCAGACGTTTCAAAACTTTCAGAGGCCATAACTCTCTTCAATGAAAATATTTTTTTCACTTTCTTCACAAAAAATGTTTGTTTCGACGAGATCTACAAAATGCGCTATCACATGGATAGGTTTGAAGCCCCAGTCGCAAAGTTGCTCCTACAGCCTGGCACGGTACCAGGACCCATAGGGTACCGGGGGTCGGAGATACGGCTTTCTAAGGTCGATTTTCGAACTCTACGTAAAAAAGTACCCCTGGGGCCAATTTTTCAGCATAGGGTCCAAAAACTTTGTACGGCCCTTGCTAAATTCTCTCAGATAGTCTCTTGTAAAGAACATTCGCAACGTAGCCATTGACAAGCATGAAAACCTGAGGATCAGGATTATGAATTGCAAATAAAAGATACTAGTGCACATCTTGCGCAATGATCAGTAGAAAAGAAGTGAATACACCAAGAAATGCAGTTATCATGCTCGAAAAATGGTACACTCTTGCGAGTTTTCCGATGTTAATACGGCACAGAAGAATTAGCAGAGCAACGTTAAGTACGATTCCAAAGAATGCTGAAAAAATGATCAGAAAACAGAAAATTTGTCAAAATTACCTTCAATGGCAACCACTAACTGTGAAATATGCGCCCAATAACCATTCATAATCGATAAGAATCGCTAATTTCTCATACCGAACAGCAATATTATCGCTTCACATAAAAAGTACATCGAGATATCACCGATGCTAATTCTAATGGTGTCCCTCGAGACTAGCATTTCGTAGTCAGTCGCTGTTTTTCTCCCTCGGTAGACATGTCGGCAAATTCGACGATTCGGTGAAGTCGGAGCTCACGACGGTGTTATCACAATGATGATGAGAACTACTTCGTCGGAGCAATTAAATTCCTAGGGATTCTCAGAATGATGTCGCCACGATCAGTGTCTTTGTTACTTTCTCATGTTAAAAAATAAAAATAAAACAATTCATTCACTTTCTCAATTTCAAAGATGCTATGATATAATGTTGTTGAAAAATACTTGATGACGCCTAGATTTGTTCTGATTACGTTCAAGAAAAAAAACGATGATTTGTTAAATGCGATAGTAATTTGAATAATTTTCGCAAATTCGAAAATTACAAAATCCGCTGTTTTTGTTGAGAGTGTTTGTTCGGCAATCAATTGAAACGGTCATTTTCGTGAAGAAAAAATACTTCGAATAAGGTAGAATGATTATGAACTAAAGCAAACGAAAAAAAGGAAAGAGAATGGGTATTCTTCGGCGATTCATTTTTATGATGTAGAAATGCACAAGTGACATGTTCCCATGCTCTTGCTAAATCGCCAAAATACTACACTCGTGTTTCCTCACACTTTGTCTCTTTTCCAATAGCCGAAACGTTGGACGCAGGCTGAAAAACTTCGTTCGTTCCATGCAAACAAATGATATATGCTCACTTTCCATCCGGAAAAGTTTGCAAGTCTAATGAAAATTCTTAATTTATAGATCTCTCGATGATATTCTCGAGTATTCGCCTTTTGCTGACTGCCTTTCGCTGAATTTTCGCTCATGATAATGCTCATTTTTGTGCCTTGAATTTCATCAGTATGCTACAGTGCATTGGTTATGGAATAATACTACTGTGAACTGTGGTTTTCTGTGAAGAGGTGATTTGTCGCAAACAAAAAAACACTCTCACTACAGACCATGAACGGAATATAAAGCGATAAGTAAATTATTGACAGCAACTGTGCAAAGGAACTCGTTGCCTAGAAGTTAACCGATAGTGTATTTCCTGGTGTTATTTTGAAATATATCGTTTGTTTCTTGGTGTAAAAACCAGGAAACAAATTCACGCGGAACAAACCGCAGGCGGGAGCACGCGCCAAAGGCACGGAACAAGTGCCTCAAACAATCGAAATACAGAATGATTTTTTGGTGAAGTGTTCCTGTGAGATCATGACGCGTGTGATCGTCGCGCGATGGGTGCGCTTTTTATCGCTCAGTGTGGACTACGTTCGAAGACACGCCGTAGATCAACTGCAAATTTAGGGGCCACAAGCTCCGCCCACTTTCTGCGGACACGATTTCGCCAAAAAGCGAGAAAACAAAAACACAAAGCTCATTCTAAACCAAATCACACGTTCTAAATTGATTTGGAAAGCTACTGCCAACCCCTATCGATCGAGAATTGTTCAAAAGTTGAAAATTGTCACTAAGCGGGTCAAAATTGGGAATAAAAGTAGGGAATAGGTCGTTTTAGTGGCTTCGGGGATGAAATCTGAGTTCGAACAGGAATTTTCTGATTAATTCGATTTTTTCAGGATTTTTAGAGAAAAAATTAGAATTTTAGCACTTTTCCCTGGCTTGTGTTTTTTGTTGGAAGACGCGCGGGGGGAGGCGAGCGAGAGGGCGGGAGGAGAGAGAGAGACACACGCAAAATAGGCTCCGCCCCCCTTCCCTCTCGTCTCGCCTTTCCCTCCTCTTCCCCAGTGCTTTGCGCGCGTACTTCTCGGGCTCTAGCGCGCCTCAGAGAAAAGATATCGACAAACGGTAAAAAGTATGATGATATTGGGACCACGAGGGACTGTTTGAACACAAATTTGACCCCATTGTGCAGAATCGGCTATCTGCTCTGTGGCCCCTATGCAAATTATCCGATTCAGCATATTTCAATATGGGCAAATGCACACCCCGACAATGATTCACGAGGACTTGGTGACATTAATCGATCCAACAATGACGAACCAAACAAGGGCCGAAGCACTGCGAAATTGAAGCATTCTGCCAGCGAAATTATCGAAGCAGTCACGAAGGACGGCAGACCTCGCGGTAGTGTTCAATCATTCATATCGGCTCGACTCTCAACTGAGTACAGAAAAAAAGTTATCCATCAATGATGAGTCGGAATTTCGCATCTGCATTAGTCTACTTTAGAAACGAGAGATATGTAAAAAAAGAATTTTCTGCTCCATTAATTTTATATGCAAATTCATTCAAAAAATACCTGAAATATTATATTATCTCCATTACGTCCATTGTTAACCTATAATTTACTGTCAGGTCTGTATAGTATGCATGTTCGAGGTCAGGTGCACGTATGACTCACTCAACTCGCAGCTACAGAATACAAGACGATTTCGCAATGATGCTCCCGTCATAAGAATGAAGTTGGGAATGATTCCAGTCTGTCGAAAATCAGTCAGTCTTTTTCAACTGTTTGGTATTGTTTCGTTCTCATGATTCTTATGTTTTCACCCTCCTGATAAGCCCGTCCCATTCGATATCAGCACGAATAGTACACACCTTTTTCAACTATACACAGTCAGTACAATACTTGAGAAAATAACAATACCGACTGTGCGTTCACTAATTTCATTTGTGTAATCTGGTCTTCTAATGAACTTTGACGCAGACTATATCTAGCGGATCAACTAAAAAAGAAACGAAATCAGTTTTGAAATGGAGCTATAAAGTCGCCAAATGCTCGACGATTCTTCCTTCTTTCCTCCTCCACAGTTGTACAGTTGAGCAAACGTTGGTGACTTTTCTACGAAAGGAAAGTGAGATATAGACCCGCGTACACTCGGATAAAGCAATAATAATAATGCAATATCGATGGAAATCCTTTCGTCTCTCGCATTCATCCTATCGCTTCTCAGAGGTGCGTCTCTCTCTTGTACGATAATGAGTCGTCAGAATGCGCTTATCTTATCGGTTGAGAGAAAAGAGTCGCTGAGCGATCATAGTGATACCCAGCGCATTGACGTTTGCTAGCGCGAGCCAGAGGGAGATTCATCCTCTCACCATTTCCTCGTCCAGCCTAGATCTGTTATATTCCTGCCCTCACCATTTCTTTCTTTGATAATATCCTTGGTTTGCGTTAGAAATGACGCGATGTTTGTTGGCGATGAATGGGCCTCCCAAACACATGTTTATGCCAGTAATAGCGATCGCCCCCCTTTGAGTGATTCAAGCCTGACTAGTCCCACCGGTGCCAATATTTAACCACGTTCTACGACCTTCCTTATTTTCACTGATTTTCCAATTTTTTTGTGTTCAGGGTATGAACTGCGAAGCGAAGCACTTGTTACATTGCACGGCGTTATGGATCTGGATGGGCATTGTTGTTTATTTTATGGTATTTGCTAACGAAATCACTGTTGAAGTGCAACCTATCGATCGGTGAGTCTGCTTCATACTGTGTTGCTTTTATGACGGCACTTTATTTAGATACGGGTTAGTATTCACGATTCTTCTCTACATTTGGAAATGCTTGCCGCTTCTCGTTGTCCCCCAGTGCATCTTTCAAATTATCGGCCTCACATTCTACAACCCGTTCAAAGACAAGGTTATTTTTTTCGAAAGAAATGGATCAAATAAGTGCTTGCTCAGGTTCCTCTAAAGGCTGTTCCTCTACTCGCGCCGTTTGTCTGTTTCCGAGTAGTCACCAGAGGGCTCTATCCACGATTAGTAAAGGTACCGTCATTTCCTTCATTGATATTTTCAAAAATTACTTGATTCGCAGGACAATCTGTTTCTCAACATCGACACGTGCAAGAGGGCCGGCATGACCAATTTCATGTTTGAGGTCAGTCTCAGCATGTCAACCGTTCGAAAATTGAATCATCTTTAACCCCCCAGGAAAATGTTAGAAATTAATGCGATTGATCTCAGGTTGTGACGGACAAGCGGATTAATCTTCCTCAGCAGCCTCTCGTACGTGAAGTTGTCGTGCCCACCTCATACACGTGAGCATTCCGCTATTATTGTAAAGCCCCTCGGCCTGACTCACTACTGTGTCCTTCTGCGTGTCGTTATCGTACGCGGAAAACAGCCCTCTTTTGGCGGGAAAGAGCCGAATCGAATAATAGTGAATCAGAAGATCGAGGGACATATCGGGAATAAATCATAGTGTGCGTCAGCCATTTACGAAATCGTTGAGCTGACAATTGTATGGCACGAATTGATGACATTCTTGGAGGCTGCCTCTCTTTCTTTGGATTAGTCATACCTCGATTGAGGAGATTACGAGACCACAAAATGTTGACGATTGTGCTGAGGCATATTGATTAGCGCTTCCCAAATTCAATCCACAACAGTGAACACAAAACAGTAAATTCATTTAAGATCGAAAAGCGGCGCTCTTTTCAAGGCACGAGCCCTTCAATATTGTCTCGAAGACGATGTCAATCGACTACAAGTGAGAGGTTTTCCATTGTGATTCGTGTTGGGCACCCTCAACGATTAGTCAGGAAAGAGCTATTTGAATAATTTCGTAGACTCATCTAACGATCACACCCCACGGGCAAGCCCCTTTCATTAGGGTTGACAATTCAATGATTCAAGGGGAGAGGAAGGATGGGAGATGCAAATCGATCAATTATTCCTTGAAGAAGGATGGGAGAGCGCGGTCATCCTTGAAGAAGGATGAGAGAGAGAGGCCATCCTTGAAGAAGGATAAGATTCCTCCCTCAAGGATTGAGGGGGAGTAAGGACTTTATGAACTCTAAGACTTAGGTAATCTTAAGGTAGGGCTTGGTGACTCTACATGGAGTATCTTTGGCGTGATTTGCATACTTTCTGCTGTGAATGGAGCGATTCAGGAAAATTTGGAGAGATAGCATGGGTAAAATGGTCCCGGGCCCTAGTTCCTTCTAAGCAAACCAAAGTCTTGTTTAAAATTACGAAGAAAGCCTTTAAAAGGCCTTTTGTTGGCTTACTAACTCAGTTCCTTATTTCCCTAACCCTTAAACGGCCGAGAACACCGCTTCTCTCCCTCAATCCTTGAAGAAGGATTCTCATCCTTCTTCAAGGATGGCCGCTCTCTCTCATCCTTCTTCAAGGAATGGGGCGATTTGCATGCTGTTGAAAAATGAAAGGAAGGCCTTCCTCTCATCCTTGAATTGTCAACCCTACCTTTCATCCCAATTAGGGTTGACAATTCAATGATTCAAGGGGGGAGGAAGGATGGGAGATGCAAATCGATCAATTATTCCTTGAAGAAGGATGGGAGAGCGCGGTCATCCTTGAAGAAGGATGAGAGAGAGAGCGGCCATCCTTGAAGAAGGATGAGAATCCTTCCTCAAGGAGTAAGGACTTTATGAACTCTAAGACTTAGGGAATCTTAAGGTAGGGCTTGGTGAGTCTACATGGAGTATCTTTGGCGTGATTTGCATACTTTCTGCTGTGAATGGAGCGATTCAGGGAAATTTGGAGAGATAGCATGGGTAAAATGGTCCCGGAAACCAAAGTCCTTCTAAGCAAACCAAAGTCTTGTTAAAAATTATGAAGAAGCTTTTATCAGGCCTTTTGTTTGCTTACTAACTCAGTCCCTTATTTCCCTAACCCTTAAACGGCCGAGAACATCGCTTCTCTCCCTCAATCCTTGAAGAAGGATTCTCATCCTTCTTCAAGGATGGCAGCTCTCTCTCATCCTTCTTCAAGGAATGGGCGATTTGCATACTGTTGAAAAATGAAAGGAAGACCTTCCTCTCATCCTTGAATTGTCAACCCTAATCCCAATGCAGACTTACAATCATGCTCACCAATAATTCTTGATTAGACAAGATCAGCAAAACAAAGACACTCTAGCATAACAAAATGCATATATTTTTTGCGGATAGTTTCGATTTTTGCTGGATATCAGTGAAGCGACAAAATAATAGAACAAAGGAAAATGATAACATCATTGAGGACTCGGACTGGGTAGTCCATCTTGACGAAGAAACGCTACTCACGAATAATTCAGTGAGTTTCTTAATTAATTGTTGACCACTCAATATTTGTAATAACAACTGTTGACATAGGAAGAAAATAGACACGAATAACGCATACTTTATCGAGCTAACGCGTGAAATTGCAATGAATAAGACTTAACTTTGTTCTGAGTGAATAGTTTAGTTATTGCTGTAGGTTCAAGACACAATTACATTAGAGATGATAGCAAAGAGACAATGTTTCAGGTGTGCGGTATTCTCAATTTCGTGGAAGATGGCAAGCACGATTTCGGACAAGGATTGATCACGTATGCGAGTGGAGAAATCGTAAATTGGCTCACTACGCTCTCCGACACGTACAGGTTTGATCATTTAAGCATTAATCGTTGTCTGAAGAGCGCAATGGCACTCGATAACGCTGCAATGCAAAAGTTTCATGAAGAAGATAGCCTAGCCATCTTCGATCAATATTATTACAACAAATCAAATTTTTTCTCATGAGAATGTCATGAGAGCTATCTTGACAAATAAAAAGTGAAGTGAAAATCTCGAAAAGTACAACACTTTATGTAGGCTTTAGTGAATCATTGTCATGATTTCAATAAACGCGATTTTCTACAGCAATCGGGCCGCAAATGTATTACAATTAGATGTATTGTTAGAATTGTGTCGTTTGCAGAGTAGCCGACGACTGTGGGAAAATGCGCAGTCAGCTATCCATACTTCACAAGCCAGCCTTCGGATGGAAAGGATCATACGTAGTTACCAGAGTACGAATTTACAAATTTTGTTGTCTGACAACATATTTTCTTATTTTGAGGTACTTTCTGATGATTAATGTATTTGCAGTACGGTGCTGAGAGAACGATTTCATGGGATCACGGACCTGAGGGAAGCATAGCGGAGGACGCTTATTTCGGAATTCTCGCCATGCAAGCCGGATACTCATTCAACTTTATTGAAGGTGAGCTGGGGCATAAGGTAAACTTTCGTGAGAAAGTATGCGTACGATGCGTACTTGTGTAGGTCGTAGTCTAGCTATGTCGATTCTCTGCCTGTGTGCGATCAGGGTATAGTGGAAGACGGGTTATTGATAAGCGTGCGCGCTCGATGCGCTCCATATGCCTAGTCATCCAAGTGACCACAATTGAAGAGAGAGAGAGAGAGGCAAAGATTGAACGTGACCAATCGATGGACAAACATCTCGGCTAGTCATATTCGATCATCGATACTAAATGATGAAAAAATGCGCTAGGAGCATGAAAACATGAGCCACAATGTGTATTCCTAACATAACTTATTATAAAATCAGGTGAAATGCTCGAGAAGAGTCCGTTCACAACGATGGATTTCCTCCAACAACGAAAACGATGGCTTGAAGGACTTCTCCTTGTCGTACATTCAGATAAAATTGGTTTCTTATGGAAGGTAAATTCAATTTTTTTTGTTTTTAATTTAAACGATTTTTTTCAGTTGCCTCTATCGTTTGTCGTGTATTCCTGGATTTTCACGCCTTTCATCATTGCTCAATTCTTTCTGAGTCCTCTTTTCCCGTTGCCCAGGTGAGCGATTTCACTTTACCCTTTCTAAAATTGACAAGATAACTCGAAATTAGTTTCATAACATGACCGTTGCTCACGATAGATCACCGGAATTCGATACGCAAACCGAATAGCTCAATCGGGTTATGTGCGTCAAATCAACTTTTCCAGAAACTACGTACTCGATTCAATTTTCGCCGCTCTTCTTGCACTAAATATTTACATGAACGTGTTTGGCGTCGTTCACAGTTTCACTCAAAAATACAGGTAGGATTTACATTCTTGTTTGAGTTTCCATTAATTCGAGAGTGATGCTGAAACGAAGGATAATTCTGAACAATCAGAGAAGAGTCGTATCAGTGAAATGCAACATTGCGATTACACATCACTGCGCGTAAGACTATTGTGTAAGATAGTGATTGAGACAAAAATAGAGAAATGACAATGTAAAACAATGGGGGCTTAACTTTCTAGTGATTATTTTTTACAGAAAAAACATCGCGTTGCTACTTTTGTACTGCGTCGGAGCATGTATCGCCATACCCTACACTGTCGCTATTCAGGTTTGTTTATTTACCACTTTCACTGAGCATTTACGAGTGAAAATGAAATTTTTTCAGGCTGCCTCTGTTTTCCTCTTCTTCTTCGGTGCTAAGAAAGAATTTTACATTGTGAAGAAAGAAACAACACCATTGATCATAAATGTCTAGACATTTTCATCTCTGATCAAAGAGCTTTTGTTTTTATTTTTCAATTTCGATGGTTCTCTCGTCACTCATGATCTCATCAAAACCACGGTACACATTCGTCCATTGCTGATTGTGCATGAACGAAAACAACGATTGCTTTCTCGACTCGGTGTTTCCCTTGTATCCAAGTGTACAGTTAGCAACTCACTTACCATTGCAATTTTGATAAATATAATAGTAATGAGATTGTTCTCGATCTGTCGTAGACTCAATTTTCTTGTAAGGTGTTCTTCTTTTTTTTTTGCTATACCTCTCACATATTCAACGCGTTTATATTTTCCAGAGTCGTACACGATGATGCTTAAAAATGTGCTTTAATAGTTTTATCGATCTACTTCAATTGAGGATACGTCACCAATCCATCATAAATATCACCCGCTTCGCTTTCATACGCATAATAGGCACGTAATTTGAAACAATAAGGAAACGTAAGTCAATGCCCTAGTATAATTTCCTAACTATACTCCGGAGTGTCGCTTTTTCTTGATTGTAATCGCGGAAGAAAATTCTCGATGATCACAGTATAGCCAGGCTCGAGCAACCTGCAACATATTTTGTGAACCCGAGATCAGCCGATTCCCTGATAAATTTCCGAATCATCACTTCAGTCCTTCGCTCATTAAGTGCACTTCAGTAGCATACGAGTGCAGATTTTCGCGGTTGAAACTGCAACGGGTGTTGTTGCTTACTTCCGAGACTTCCATCACCAATTGTAGTAGCAAAGGGAGAATACTCACAAGTAGCAGTATTCTCCTTCACAAATTTGCTCCTTTACTCGATTCACGATTACATTCTCGTTCTTGATCGTTCCCATTCTCTTTGTTTCGTTCGTGTGAAGATGATCGTAGTTCTGCAATCATTATAATTCATTGTAAACCGAAATCTGGTAATTGCGTTTGTATGTTTGGATGCATGAAGAAATATTCATGAACGAGCAAATGGACCTTCTTCAGGATTCTCAGATCATAAATGAAAAATGACATGGAAACTAGATCAGAGAAAAGCAGCACAGCTTTTTTTTATTGTTTTTTTTGTTATTATTGAGAATCGCAATTTGTTGTTGTTGCTATATCACAGCTCTTCTGAGATATCGCAGGTACCCCTTGACAAACTGTTCAAAGTGCTTCGATTTGGCTCAAATTTTCAGGGTTGATGCATCGATGGACTAGTAATGTTCGGCTAACTTGGTTAGGTCGTAAACTCATTCATGCCGAAAACCGGCTGCGGAGCGGTCGGATTTTCGAAAAATCATAACTTCCTTCAAAGTTGAGATAGAAACTTTTTGAAAAGCGGAAAATAATCGTTATGAAGAGGCAAATAAACTCACTTCTGATCGCAAAAGGATTCATCAACTTTGAAGTTGTGAAAAGTATGAAAACCCGTTTTTTCGACCATAAAATCGTTCATTTCTCAAAAAAAGTCTCTTATACCGGATGAGATAAGGCCAAATTCGGAATCTACGTAAAATTTTAGTACAGGAGTGAAAAAATTGGGCAAATCGAAGAATATATTTTTGAGCTATAACGCTCTAAAGTTGGCGGATAATGTGTTTTTGGACATTTTTCGAGACATTCGCTCCTCATAATTAATCATAACTCGCTTTAAAATAAAGATTTTCTCTCGTTCTAACTTGCAACGGAAAGAGTAAAGGTTGAACAACATTTAGCAAGCGAAAACTCATTCCTGGTCAGTGCACTCATGCTAAGCGGTCGGACGACCGAAAAAATAGTGTAACTACGGGGATTCCGATTTCCCGAAAAAGTTTTTATGATTTTTAATAAGTATTTATATTTGCTTCAAACAATCACCAAAGAGCTGAAAAATCGGAGGTGTAGGTAACAAAAAGCTCTCATTTCGACTGTCGGCTCGAAGGCAAGTTTCACAAAGCATAGTTTTTGATGCTCCTTTTTTTGTTCTCTCTCTAAATATGCTCAACTTTATTAGAAATAATCAGAAAAAGGAATTAATGATATTTTCCACACTTTGGATGTTCACAATTAGGGTTGGCATTTCCGTTTTTTTCAACGTTGCAATAGTTCCCGGTAGCGACGTTGCAACGGGGAAGTGAGGAGAGGGGGGGAGGAGGTTGCAACGTTGCTAAAATCTCTGACATACCCTCGAGAGGCGACGTTGATGCCTGGATAAAGGAAGAGGGAAGAGTGATGTGAAGGTATCATTCCTTCTGGAAGAGTGAGGGCGAATACGGTAAAACTCTATTTTGTTTTGTTTGAGAGGAAGCAAAGAAGAGGATTGGAGAGGAGATGCGCCTATTTTCCCTACAATCTCGGCTTGCTCTCTTACTCTTATCTTTTTCGCGTCGCCAAATGGCTGAAATGTTAAAATTAGACTAATATCGCCATGACGACCCCATCTGTGTAGGTCTCCTTTCTTAGTCGTGGCTCAATGAAATGTTGCATTTTTAAAAATTACTGAAATTTTCTATGAAAAATAAAGTAGACAGGTGTGCCCAGCGTCAAATTCTAGTCGGGCAAACGTATTCCCTTAATTTTAGCGATCAAAGAAATTCAAGAAAATCCGTTTTCGACGTGACCTCGCCTGGAGCTAACGGAAACCAAAATGAATATCCAAAATGACCAAAATGAATTTGCCCATCGCCAGTCTGATATTTGGGGTTCTCGAGGGTGCTGATGGCGACGGGCAAATTCATTTTGGTCGCTGAGCTTCCGTTAGCTCCAGGCGAGGTCACGTCGAAAACGGATTTTCTTGAATTTCTTTGATCGCTAAAATTAAGGGAATACGTTTGCCCGACTAGAATTTGACGCTGGGCACACCTGTCTACTTTATTTTTCATAGAAAATTTCAGTAATTTTTAAAAATGCAACATTTCATTGAGCCACGACTAAGAAAGGAGACCTACACAGATGGGATCGTCATGGCGATATTAGTCTAATTTTAACATTTCAGCCATTTGGCGACGCGAAAAAGATAAGAGTAAGAGAGCAAGCCGAGATTGTAGGGAAAATAGGCGCATCTCCTCTCCAATCCTCTTCTTTGCTTCCTCTCAAACAAAACAAAATAGAGTTTTACCGTATTCGCCCTCACTCTTCCAGAAGGAATGATACCTTCACATCACTCTTCCCTCTTCCTTTATCCAGGCATCAACGTCGCCTCTCGAGGGTATGTCAGAGATTTTAGCAACGTTGCAACCTCCTCCCCCCCTCTCCTCACTTCCCCGTTGCAACGTCGCTACCGGGAACTATTGCAACGTTGAAAAAAACGGAAATGCCAACCCTAATTGTGAACATCCAAAGTGTGGAAAATATCATTAATTCCTTTTTCTGATTATTTCTAATAAAGTTGAGCATATTTAGAGAGAGAACAAAAAAAGGAGCATCAAAAACTATGCTTTGTGAAACTTGCCTTCGAGCCGACAGTCGAAATGAGAGCTTTTTGTTACCTACACCTCCGATTTTTCAGCTCTTTGGTGATTGTTTGAAGCAAATATAAATACTTATTAAAAATCATAAAAACTTTTTCGGGAAATCGGAATCCCCGTAGTTACACTATTTTTTCGGTCGTCCGACCGCTTAGCATGAGTGCACTGACCAGGAATGAGTTTTCGCTTGCTAAATGTTGTTCAACCTTTACTCTTTCCGTTGCAAGTTAGAACGAGAGAAAATCTTTATTTTAAAGCGAGTTATGATTAATTATGAGGAGCGAATGTCTCGAAAAATGTCCAAAAACACATTATCCGCCAACTTTAGAGCGTTATAGCTCAAAAATATATTCTTCGATTTGCCCAATTTTTTCACTCCTGTACTAAAATTTCACGTAGATTCCGAATTTGGCCTTATCTCATCCGGTATAAGAGACTTTTTTTGAGAAATGAACGATTTTATGGTCGAAAAAACGGGTTTTCATACTTTTCATAACTTCAAAGTTGATGAATCCTTTTGCGATCAGAAGTGAGTTTATTTGCCTCTTCATAACAATTATTTTCCGCTTTTCAAAAAGTTTCTATCTCAACTTTGAAGGAAGTTATGATTTTTCGAAAATCCGACCGCTCCGCAGCCGGTTTTCGGGCATGAATGAGTTTACGACCTAACCAAGTTAGCCGAACATTACTAGTCCATGGATGCATCAACCCTGAAAATTTGAGCCAAATCGAAGCACTTTGAACAGTTTGTCAAGGGGGGTCCCCAGTTCATACATTCTCTCAGAAGAGCTGTGATATTATCGTTAGTTATCAATAACGACAATTCGAGATTTTTGTGTTTTTTTGTGTTTTGTGTACACAAGAATTGTATTTTTTGTTGCTGTGTACACAAGATTTTTGTGTCCAAAAAGGTTTTGTGTCCCAACCCTGAAACACGCGGCATCACTATTTATCGTGATCCGTTGCTTAACTTAGAGCACATTGAGCTTTTTTTTCATGATGTGCGTTTGAAATGCTCAGCAAACGAAATGTGCAGGTTGGTTCCCCGACAGAAGGGAAGAGAGGAGGAAGAACGGTAGATGGGCCAGGCTCCCGCCCGCTTCTTCTTTTCTTGATCGTTCGCCAACGGGATGTATATGATAGTATGTTCCCTTCTTGATGTTTTTTTTTTAATTTTTGAATGAAACATATTCTCACGATAATTTCCAAAATTCGCCAAATCTCACGACGAAGGTGGCAATAGTCCCTGAATCTTCGCAATCATAATCTTCGCAAAAAAAAAAGCCTAGCGAATACCACATCTTCCATCTTATCTCTCAATTTTTCCAACCCAGAGATGTGCGTTTCAATCGTCCTAATCTCTTCTTATCATTCGATCTTCTTCGTCGGACAATGCTTGCCGTTATGGTAATGAGACAAATACACACAAAACTATCATGATGACAAGTATTGGAAATCGCTCGTTGCAAGAGATTCCTAATGAATTTATTGGCATTGCTCATTGCTATTGATCATCTCGTTTATTAATAATATTAAATGGAACAATAAACGCTACGATGCCTAGAAAAACGAGATCACATGTTCTGAGTGATGTTGCATAACTGTAATTCAGAATCGAGCAACTGAAATTCTAATGATAATTACATTTTTAATGACTACAGCTACAGAAAGTTGTGATCATCAGATCCTGTAATGTTTCTAAATGAATCAAAGGGTTTTACAACACATATCGCTCTGAACGGCCATCCCATGTTGTAGTCCGTTAGGACGTGATACCATTGTCCGTCTTGCTGAAAACAATTCACGGGTCGTTATATTTTGTCAATTGTTGCATCTAAATTCATCTTGATATTTACTTACCGATTTGGAAAATATGGTTCTTGCAATTCGCACGCAATCAAATTCAATATCCAATTGCGGATCAGGCTTGAAGGAGAGAGGCGAACCGTCAGCCCATTCCAATCTGTGTGTCACGTTGTTGCAAACGAGATCTGAAATGCCAAATGCAAGCCGATCAGCGTAGATTCCAGATTCTCGTTGCCTACGAAAGAAGTGAAACTCACCCAGAATGAGAAGGACGTCGTTACCTTTGAATTCGTCTATCGACCGTGCGATTTGAAGCACTATATCGTTCTCCTGACATGCAACATTTGAAATGTTTAGGATTGTTTAAAAATTATATTGTACAACCTGGGCGTTTCTAATCATGGGCAAATGCGCACCATCGTTGGCACACTCATCACGGGCTGCAGGCAGCAGCGAGTCCAAGGGATCGTATTCTGCCAAGTACAATGGCCGGACGCATCTTGAATAATTTTTGTAAAAACTTATATTTAGATAGGGGCCACAAGCTCCGCCCACTTTGTGCGGACACGATTTCACCAAAAAGCGAGAAAACAAAAACACAAGCTTCATTCTAAACCAAATCACTCGCTCTAAAGTGCTACGGATAGCTGTTACCATTACCTATCGATCGAGCACTGTCCGAGAAGTGCCTCAGAACGCTAAGAGGATTAAATTTGCATATGAACGAAGGGAATGAGTCGTTTTGGCATGTTTCAGTTTGGAAGTTCTGCTCGGACAACAATTTTCTGACTAATTTGAATATTTTCGGAATTTTAGAGAAAAAATTAGATTTTTAGCATGCTTCCCCGGCTTGTGTTTTTTGCGCGGGGAGAGGCGAGCGAGAGGGCGGGGGGAGGGAGAGAGACACACGCTAATTAGGCTCCGCCCCCTTTCCCTCTCACCTCGCCTTTCCCTCCTCTTCCCCAGTGCGTTGCGCGCGTACTTCTCGGGCTCTAGCGCGCGACAGAGAAAAGATATCGACAAACGGTAAAAAGTATGATGATATTGGATCCATGAGGGACAGTTTAAACACACATTTGGCCCCGAAGCGTGAAATCGGCTATCTACATTGTGGCCCCTATATTTAGAATCATAGAAAACATCCTGAGCCCCAATCCCCCCTCAACTACTATTTCATAATCTGAAAAATACAGTACTTGTTAGAATTCGTCATCGTATATTTTTGAGGGCACGTGAGTGAGGAAGCAGCGCCGATAAAAACTGCAACTGCTAAACATTAAGTCTTTCACAGCAGCCGAGTGACGGTAACATTTCATTTACCAAACATTCTAGCAATTTTAGAAAAAAATATTTCTAGTTGCCTATTTCCACGCAAAACGATGATCTGTATTATGAAGAAGATTAATTACCAACATAATGTTTCGTAGAATACAGCGAGCTTCTTCATTTCGAAGCTTTTCGTTGGTTGGTGATGAATAACGAATTGAGCAATGCCAGCCCCACCTCGTTTGTTATCACGAGCTGCCTCTAATCATGGAGAGTAGTCGTTTCTCTCACAACGGATTCCTTGAGTTCTTCCGAATCATTCGAAGCTGAGCTAATACGAGAATATTCCAAAGATGTAGTCGAACGTGCATAAATAATACGAGAAACCAGAAGCTGTTTGAACGCATGACATTAATTGAAACCAATTTACCACTTATAAATGTCAATAGTGTATTGAGTCTCCTCCCACAGCATTCTTCTCCGACAGAGAAGGGGGAGATCTTTACATATGTGCTTACGCACTTTGCATGAATCGAACTACAAGGCCTGGGCGGAGGGAGCGGCAGCTCTCCCCGCTCATTTTGAATTTTTGCAGTCCGATTACGGTGTGGCGGGAAAATTCAAAAGTTAATCCCTTTGTTCACCCTTTTCTGGAGAGAACAATGGGGGTCAGAATGCTGTGCTCCTCATATTCGTTCCCAGCCTGATAATGCCTAATAAATTTATTCCGTCAGACAAGTGATGCGAGTACTGAAAGAGGCTACACGATAAGCCCATTCGGATACGCTGATAACGTAACACTTATAAAAATGCAGCGCATCAGAGCATTCTGATCAATTGCAACCCCTTGGCGGTATTATTTCTCCCAATCGATATTCATTCGATAAGACTACTCTTAAAACTGAGACCCTTCTTCCAGTTTCTCTAGTCATCGGGTAATCGATCTGCGATCACTATACTCATGGTAGTCCAATATAGTCAAATCCTGTTTAGACGAAAATAATGAATAATTATTCGTTCTTCACGCAGCTATATTGTATCATTGCCTTCTCCAATCGAGAGACGCATCATTTTTCCTTCGTGATCTCCTTATCAACTGCTCTTCCGATCTTCTTCCCGTGGATGTTTGAGCGTTATAATATCGTGCAATCGTGAATAAACATCATCAAATGTTTCGTCGATGGAAGCAATCAACGCGAATAATCAAAGTTGAGTTTGGGAATGTTCACTTGCGCCGCTCAGTCAGTATGTGCAAATCGAAAAGAGACCAAGTGCCCTCAATTTTTGTTCTCAGTTTCATTTTTTTCGTGGGGTCATTGTCGAACACCTATTTGGAGAGTGAGCTTATGGACTTGATTTCGATTTAGATAATGGTTTAGAAAAGTGAGTGGTATCGTCATAAATCGAAACCTCCTATCTAGTCTGCTCCTGATTAGGCAAATGATTCTTTGATCGCGTTTACGCTCGTGATCTAACGGTCTGGCGATTCTCACGCTCTCTCGCTCTTGATGCCTCGTATCGAAAATGCACGTCGCAGTTATATTCAGCCATATTTCAACCGAATATACTTCATTTGAATACTTCATTTCCTGATTTTCCTTTTATATTATACACACATGCATAACTTCATGCAGATTTAACTCCGCGCATAATAGGATGCGTGCTCCGAACCGATTCTGGACTACAATATTCGTACTAACATTTTTTATACTCATTTACGTAAGATTTTTTCAGTGTTTTTTTTAAATTTACTTCGTTTACAGGTTCGATTGAGTAATAGAGAACGAAGAATAACGATTTCAATACTGGGTCAAGATGACGGATCACGAAGAAGTTTGCCAGTACAGAATGCAAGTACGAGTTCCATGGTCAGTTCAACAAGTTCATACAAGTTCAAATGACGGGTCCGCTCCATCGTGTCTGTAAGCGGTCGAGATCGAAACAAACCCTTCTCTCTTCATAATCGTCTCTTCATTTCACCCGCATATCGGCCCGAATGAAGAGAGATAGAGAGAATGAACTAAAAAGACAATTTCATTGTGCATTCTAATTGCGAATACAGAATCTCATCTAATTCGAGTTATTTTTCATATTTAAACCTCTAAGCTCCATCTTCACCAGTTCCATTGCTGTATTCTCCTACGTACATTCAAAATCTGCTTCAGACCTGCAACATTCCCAGGCTGGAGATGAACGGGTCTGATGTGATCCACTTCTTCCACGAGCCGAAGCCAGTTAATTGTGGGAAGGGTCCCAATTGGGTTTACGTCGACGAGCAAAGAAAGGCCCGCCTGATCCATGAGAGGTGAGCGAGCTCTTGCTGTTGCTACTGTGGAACACAGGTATGTTTCTAGAACTCATAATCACTATTTATACTCTGAATATGATCCATTGGGTTTAGCGATGAGCCTTCGCGTGGTTATCGAGAAGTGCGTGATATGATAACAATTGCACACATCATGTACATTTTCCAGGAATGGCGCAACGTGCCAAGCCCAACGGCTATCTTTCGGGACCGATATGGAGAATAGCTTAGGGCCTTGGGAGAATCTGAAGTTCGGCGAGGATGTTCCTTTCGAAATGATGAATATCAAGTGCACACTGGGGAGAGCAAGTTGGTATAAGGCGAAGGGTTGTTTCTCTTGGACAACATTCCTTCACAGGGAAGCTCCATTGATGTCATTGAGAAAAGTGGAGAATGAATATGAGCAGAGAGAGAGAAAGCAATGGAGTGTTCTCATGATGTCATTTGATTCCGTCAGTCAGATGACGTTCAGGTTCATGATTATTTACACGATTATTGCAACGAGCACATATTGCAGAAGAAAATTGCCCAAAACAGTCAAATTTCTTGAGGACCAGCTGGACACAATCGTATTGAATGGTGAGCAATCTGAGTTGGAAAGAATTGCGTCTACGTTCTACCTAATAATGCCATGGCGCTTGATATTGTGACTTATCAAGAAATCACAAAACTGACAATTCAGGGGAAAATGAAAAAAAATGCATTGCAGGCTACAACATCGTGGGGGACGGCACTCCTCAAGCGTTCATTCCTATTTTAACGGGTGCAACGGAAGAAGAACTTCCGCTGACGAGGTATAATTATGTTTGATCAGCACGCTAAATATAGGAAAATCTGACAATGTTTGGATAAATGCCGATTAATACAAACAACATCGACCGTGTTCAGGAAACGGTTCATCAATGCATTCTTCGTCGACGATGTTTATCCATTCATCTGGAAGAACTTCTCTGCCGCAGGATACGTCACCTTATTCGCAGAAGATCAAGCCTTTCTCGGTAGGCAAACTTTGCCAGTGCTCGTGCTGTCTCGTGCATAGAAAAACAATTCTCATGGGCTAAAGTAAAATTAAGGCATGATGAACCATCGATTGAAGGGATTTCGCAATCCACCTACGGACCACTACACTAGGCCGTACTTCAATCATGTGAGGTCGGAGTTCGTTTTGAAAAATCATGCTGAAATCGCAGCTCGAGGACAAGTTGTGGAGCCACAACGTTCAGTGCATAGGCGCTGATGTTCAACACAAGGTAATATCTTTTCGATCGAACTGATCTTGACATCCAATTTTGACATCCAATTCAGCATTGGCTTCGGTACGCGCGCGAATTCGCCGAGGCCTACCACCCATCGACTCCTCGCTTCGGACTGCTGCACCACTGCGCGTACTCTCACGATGACATCAATCTGGTCCGCATTTTGACTTTATTTTGATGAATTCGACAAGACGACGATAGCGAACAAAGACTACACGTTTTAGATTTTTCAAATAAGCCTAGCAAATGTGTAATGGAAAAGAGAAGATTGGCAGATCGGTCAAATGGACGACGACTTGACTGCGTGGATTCAGTCGATGAGCGAAGACGGCCTACTGAATGACACGGTGCTCATCGTTATGGCAGGTATATACAATGGACGGCAGTCATCTGCATCCCCTCAAGAACCATTCTATGGCAACAAGGAAACGCGACTCGCTCAATATGTGCGAATAGGGTCGGTCGATCGATGGACCATTGGTATTCTCCAGCACGTAACGTTATCAGTGTAGGCGACTGGGCGCTAATCGGCGAGTAGCCTCACCCCACACTTAGCACGTCATGTTTTAAGGTGATAGAATGAGTACGAAAATTGGTATACTCGAGGAAGGGCGATTTTCGTTCGCATATGAATAATGTACATAGATCACGGTCATCGCTTCGCGCAGCTGCGCGCGACCCATCAGGGACAACTGGAAGAGCGACTACCATTCTACTCACTCACTCTCCCCAAGGCACTAAGAGAGACTGAAGAGGGCGCGAAGGTAACACTATATTTCTCATGTCCACCTTGATACCGGTGTGTTGCATCTAGCGCCGTCGTCCTACGATGACTGCAAAAGTGGAGGATGTGGAATCACCTTCACCTTTTAAGCCTTTACTTTAGCACTGGCCAAGGAAGATTGGTTTCAGATATACCAAAATCTGCTCGTGAACAAGGACCGACTGAGCACGCCCTTTGACATTCATCAGACGCTCCATGACATTATCCACATTCCCGAGGATTTGGTGACCGAGCAGGCAAGAACATTGCAAAATGTTGACGGATTTCAGCACGCCTTACCCCTTTTGAATGTTCTCTAGCTTTGCTGGCTTGGCATACCTGTTAACAAGCTTCGAAATTAGAAAATTATCACCAAAACACTTGGCGAACAAACGATATCTTCCTGCAGGACGTAAGCGCCCGATCGATATCCCTTCTTCGTCCTATTCCGGCCTCTCGTAATTGCGATCAGGCCGGTATTGCTCCTCATTGGTGCACGTGTCTGGATTGGAAGGATGCGATGGCAACGGGCGATGATAGAAAGGTACGCTAAGTATTTGACGATCAGAAGTGATTTTCATTCCCAGCTCTCTAACGAAATAGCGGAAGCAATAGTTCAGTCGTTCAATGCGCAGTTGAAAGACGAACTGAAGATTTGTTCACCCCTCAAGTTGAAGGGCTTGGAATATGCAAAAAAGTGAGTACCAGTTTATCTTCAAAGTAAAAATTGATGATCAATTTGAGACTCACTCCAAAAGACGATCTTCTCAAGTACACGAGTGTGAAAGACAATGATGGTTTTGTGCCCGATCTTTCTGGAAATACGAAAGCAACTCATGCCCACTATCAGCTAAAGCTATCGACGACCCCTGGAAGGTTCGTTTGAACAGTCAGAAATTGTCAGGACAATTTGAATGCGAGAAGCAAATGTCAAAAAAATTCCCACTAGAAATATTACAGGAGAAGTGTGCGAACGTTTTCGTAATTCTTTTAAGTGCCTGATATAATCGAAATAAAATTTGAGGGGCGTCTATGAAGTAACGGTTCTCTTCGATATGATTTCTCCCCATCTCACACTCGATCTCGCGTCGGTCTCTCATGTCTCGCGATATGGAGACGATCCTCATTGCATAATTGACAGAAACTACTTCCTGGCTACGTTTTGCGTTTGCTATGACAAGATTTGAACGGCATGCATACTTGAGATTATTGTCTTGTGTTTGCTATGACAAGATTTGAACGGCATGTATATTTGAGATTATTGTCTGATTGTATTGTTCTTGATTTATTTACTGAACATGGGTAAATGATTCCTTTACGACAACGACGTACGATTTGCCGAATAGTGAAGGAAAAAATGATTTTGTCGGAGAAATTTTGTTTCCATCATTCTATTAAAAATTACAAATTCGTTTTCTGCTCAATCCCTATTCTACGATGACGGGTAAGTGTTTGAACTGTATTCATGAAAACTTCATAGGAAAATTCATGCGAACTATGACTCCTTCATACTTAGAAAAGTAGAGAATTTGAAGCATGCTTTGTGGCTAGTTCAAAACACTTATTACTCACCCTATCTCAACATAGACCATTCAACCATGAACGAAATTCTGATTTAACCGATTCCATTGTGGAAAACGAACCTTGAATATTTTACATGCTTGTTCAGCAAAATAACACAGGAGGAAGAAGCACAGGAGGAAGACGGATTTCGTCATCTGATCATGTTGTTATGTGATTTATTTCTTAGTTGACAATCTTTCAGTGCAATAGCACTTTCGGCTCCGATACGCATATGCCTAGTGCTCTATGGTGCTTAGTCAGATGCGCTAGAAAACGGACAGATAATCCGCACAGTCTTTGACCTCAGACGTCTGTTTCGATGACTTCTTCACACAAGTTTCGTGACTCATAATAACATCAACATCAAAACCGCAGCCAGAATAAATTTCTGCGATTGACGTGTCCCTCCGTAACATGCTAATCTTCTTCGTCAGAATTCTTCGTCCAAAACACAACGATATTTGTGACGTAATGTTATCGAGACTACTAAATTTGAACGACAGGATGTAATCATGAGCATATTGGTGTATTCTCGAGGCAAAACAAGTGTAAAAAATACAACGATTTGTCGGAAAACTAAAACCGATCTACCTTCAGTTCGCCCTCTGATGGAGAAAAGCTTCCTAGTTTTCCTCTGCCAATGACTCAACAAGATTGGGAACCTATCCAAACAGGACTGGTACAGGAAACAGGATGGGCATGATGGTTGGACCCTCACAAACCCAGTCTCGCATCTCTCATTCACAGATATTTTTTTCCTATTTCGGAAGACTCAAGCGCACTGAAGATTCCATAAGGATGGTGCATAAGTGTCTAAACTCAAATAGCTTATCGACCGCTTGGTTAGTACCGAAGTCTTCCGTAGGATATATTAGTGGGGGAAGAGCGAATCTAAATGTAAGATCAATCAATCACGGTTGCTATGGGGAAAAAAATCGAAAACATGACGATTTTCGTAAATCTGAACTTTTGAAGATTATCGCCAACCATAGCGAAGCCTATCAAGTATGGATTAATGCCTTTGAGGAAGTGATTAGGGACGGGCGATTTATCCATTTGACAAAATTCCCGAGGCCCAGGCTAGGGGAGTGGCTCTCATTTCGATTACTGAGCTTGGAACTCATGTTAAATACAGCCTTGGCTAAGCACTGGCCTGGCAGTTATCTCCATCATGACACAAGAATCTAGAATAGCGGAATAATTCTACCCTTACTTAACTGCCTGCTAGATGATGGGTGCATGCACTGGAGGTGGAAGCACCTCCAGTTATTGAAATTAGGATTGTGTGAAATTAACCGAATTTTTAAATATTTCGATTTTATCATTGCCTGCTCTTATCTTGATTTTTTTCCGTTAAATTTGCCAGTGTGCACCGCATGCTTTTTCCCATACTCTGAATCTGAAGTACCTTCCCAGCACTGAGAAAACAGGGCTACCTGTAACTAATTACTTTCGCATTCCCGACCAGGGCATTTGTCCGGCAGATCAAGTAACTGGCGTTGGGCAATTTCAATCCCTCTGTTTAATGAGGGCTTGTGGGCGGAGTTTGAACCTTGGAAGTGGGCGGAGCCTACCTCGAATCAGGACTGGCTGAAGAAGTTCAGTCCATCATCGAGCAATTTCGATTCATTAGGCCTCGAACTTGTAGCTCTTCTCCCGAATATTGCGATTTTTTGAATCCTGGAGATACTTCTCATGTGTAGAGATGTTCTTCTTCCGCGAGAGTGTGAACGAGTTCTACACATCGTTCGATTTCGCGTTTTCGGTCCTTTGAGCTCTGACTGAATCCGTATTTCAGGGTAAAGCTCTACTCAAACATGGATGAGGTGGCATGGAGCATCGCCCGCACTGTCTACCCGGTGCTTGCGAGCGTGGCCGTCGTTGGCGTCTGCCTCAACAGCCTCCTCCTACTCACCACCATCTTCTCCAAGTGAGATTGGGGCATTGCTATGTTTTCATTGTTCCATCGGTCGCACCTAGTGTTGTCGTACGACTGTAAAATCGCTTGACGTCACTGCACCACTCTTGACTACTAGGGTGGCATAGATCTGCCCACAGTACCGTTGTCTCCATTACAGAAGTCTTCGGTCAACGTCGAACATTCTGATAGGATGCTGCGCTCTGTTCGATGTGATGCACGCGGTACGTCAACTCGTACACACTCTAATCGAAAGACGTTTCCAGATCGGCTACTTTATCCAGTTCCCCATCCTCTTCTCCGACTACTACATCGACAGCTACTACTGCAGCATCATGCAGGTGAGACCGGAGTTGATCTCTGAACACAATTTATCCCTGGTTCGCTTTACCTCTTCCCCCCTCCTTTGATTCTGCCATTTCTACCGGTGTTCTGCAACGTGCAGAAGAGCACAATACAGGCAGTAATGTCCGAATCGAGGAATCTCCTCATACCATTTCAGTTCGTTCCCGCCCTTGGTCGCGCGGGTGGAGCAGTCTGCGTACTGTGTGTCGGAGTCGATCGAATGCTCGTGATGCTAATGTCACTGAGATATCAACACATCAAGCGACTGTACTTCCTGCTGGTAATATCGGTCCCTTTGTCAGCCCTAATGAGATGGTATTATTGCAGTGCCACTTCTTGACGATCGTCCTCTTCTGGGCGTGGACCGTGTACTTGATGTTCGCATTCTGGGCCAAGAAGTGAGTGTCGAATGTGCATGAGAGATACGGTAGATAATATTTGTACCTCCTCATTCCCATAGCCATCCTGAGAAGTCCGCATGAAATCGCATGAGGTGCATAGAGATCAAAACATAAACTAGTCTTGGCCGAGCACCTGAAATTTTGTTTCAACCGATCAGAGTCGAATTGAACAGGCAGCAAATCTGTTCGATGCCGGCGCCGTTCCACGGGGATTCTCTCGGACTGTGGACGTATTCCGTGACTGCCGTCAACCTTCTCTCCGCCCTCGTCTACTTCATCACATGGCAGGCCGTGAAGCGACAAGGAGGTGATACGACCCTATCGGCCAAGTGTCTGTCCCTCCCACTTTGCACTGCACTTTCGTCGCTCAGAGAAGCGAGAGAGCGAGGCAATTTAGAGAGTTCCAGATCATCCCGCAACATCGACAATGATCGGATTTCAGTGTCGGCTCACCAGAAGAAGATCTTCACGAGTATCGCCATCGTGATGATCGTCGAGGTCACGGGATGGTTCATATCGTCCATTCTCATCGATCTGTCCAAGATCTACGTCGTTCCGGGTAACAACAACACATTTTGAAAACGATGCTCACCCACTGATTTCAGAGCGCCGTCCGCCCTTTCACTACATTGCCTGCCTGTTCGTCAATAGTGGCATTGCGGTGAAGGCTATCGTGTATTATGCAATCTGGTCAGCATCTTGTTTACTCCCTAGGATCTCGAAGATCAGATGAAAATTTTCACGATTTTCACAAATCTGACTGGAATTTTTGAATAACTTAAAAAAAAAGTTTGCACAAGGTTGAGAAGGTCCATGGTATAAAATAAATAATGGATGTTCCAGTGGTGAGTATCGTCGTGCCATTCGCTCGTTCCTCGGTCTGAAGAAGAGTACGGTGGCATCGAGCACTACATCTCGAACCGGCCGAGCTGATGACCCTAATCCGACTTCAATCTCGCTTGGTGCAGTCAAATACACGCAGAATGACAACTCGTCGCAGACGGAGTGAATTTACATGCATATTTCGACCAAATGACCAATCCCCCCTTACAGTTCTTGAAGGCACAATTCTCCTCTCCTTGTCCTTGTATGGTTTGGTACATAGCTATGATAAAGCTAATAATTCTCGGCGAATTTCGAATCGTACCATGTTAGGTCAACAAAATGAAGACTTCCTTCTATTCTATTTTTTGTTTTGTTGACACATATAGTGCTGGGCTACTGTATTTTGAATGCTATACATGGCTTGAAATTAACGAAACAAAGAATCATTTCGGATAATGACCCGGGTTTTTATATATATGAGGCCGTTCACAAGAGAACACTCCTCGATACTTCATCTCTTTTCTACCATTCACCCCTCTCTCGTCCTCTCCGTAACTCTCACAACCTTCGAATCGCATTACCTTTCCTACCGCCTAGTTCCCATTCTACCGTAGCTTCTCGAACCATTAACATATGGAATTCTTTACCCACGTCCACAGTTTTCTCTAAAAGTGACTCTTTCCGCCTATTCATCTCATCCCAACCATCCTCCTTCTTCCCTGTTTCCAAAATTAAATCTTGGCTTGATCTTTGACCTCTACCCACCCCTCCCCGTTCCCCTACCCTTGCTGCCGCAAGAACCGAATCGACATCGTCGACGGACATCCGTCTCTGGTCAACTCTCTCGCACTTCTTATGTACATTATTCTGACGGAATAAATAATGAATGAATGAATGAATGAATAGAATCGGACAAATCCGAATGAGTCTGGCACAGCTAAAAAATATCAATCCTCTGTATCTTTGCGATTTGGGGTTCTCGAGGGTGGTGATGACGATGGGGATGTTCATTTTGGCCACTGATGCTTCGTTGACTCCAGACGACGTCACGTTGAAATCGGTTTTCATGGAATATCTCGACGCCCGAGATAGCTAAAAATAAGTGATCATGGCTACCGGGGTAGAATTATATGCTGATTACGCCTGTCCAATTCGTTTTTAATGATTTTCAAAAATAAAATTCAGAAAAAAAATTGTTTGAAAAGGCTCGGGCAAATGGAGAGACCGGTATAGATCGGACCGGGATGGTATGAGGATTCCAAATCTTTTTTGATCGACCAGATTGAGCGTCTACATAAGGTTTTACGCCAAATATACTGAAACCTTCTTGTAAGTAAATTCTGCCATCTTCCCCCATGATTTGATCCTTTGATCTTTCCCGAGTCTCACGTTCCCATGGCCTCTTCCCTTCCGTCTGATCTTCCAGCACTCTCTCATTTTCACGTGCTATTTCGCCTCTTCAGTGGAGGAGGGAAGGGATCGATAGGACGAGAGACTCGTGGTAGATCAAAAGCAGCAAGCAAGGGAAAGGATGGCAGAATTTACTTACAAGAAGGTTTCAGTATATTTGGCGTAAAACCTTATGTAGACGCTCAATCTGGTCGATCAAAAGAGATTTGGAATCCTCATACCATCCCGGTCCGATCTATACCGGTCTCTCCATTTGCCCGAGCCCTTTCGCAAACTTTCATTTCTGAATTATATTTTTGAAAAATATGAAAAACAAATTGAACTGGTGTAATCAGCATGAAATTCTACCCCGGGGGCCATGCTCACTTATTTTTAGCTATCTCGGGTGTTGAGAAACTCCATGAAAACCGATTTCAACGTGACGTCGTCAGAAGTCAACGAAGCGTCAGTGGCCAAAATGAATATTCCTATCGTCATTACCACCCTCGAGAACCCCAAAAATCAAAGTTTCAGAGAGTTGACATTTTTGACCTGTGCCAACTCTTGTCTGATTCTCTCGCAAACGGCCTCATATCACGCGTCTTCTGAGAGAATGCAGGAAAATGAAACCCCCGAGGAACTAAGAGCCCAAAGTTTGAGCATTATCGATGAAATTTTTATGGTAGACTATATTAGAGATAAGAAAACTTTCATAACAGAACTTTTGTCCCAGAACCGTCGTTTAGGTATTTTCCGGTTCTGGATCCGGCTATGTCATATCTCAGCTCCCAGTGCAGCTAGAGACCTCCGGTTTTTTTGAAAAAACGCGGAAAAATATTCTGAACAACTTTTCTATTCACACGGAAGAAATTGGATAACTTCTTCGCATTGAAAAAGTTTAAAAACTGTTTTTAAAATCAGAAAATAATATGCCCTGGAAAGGGGACCCCCTGTTTACTGGATTTTTATTTCATTTTTAGAATCCCCATACTCTATTTAGTTTAGGAAAAATTCAAACTAAGGGGTAGACCCGTGGCCTAAGCTTTCCGAAGCCAGAAACTGCCAAAAAGCGGCTATTTTTCATAAAAAAAGACAAAGTTTGAGGTTCCAGAACTTCAAAATTGGGACTTCTACTAAGGTCAATTTGCCTTAAAATTACTTACATGGACACAAAAAACATTTCCAGGGATTTTGAGGGCATTCTGTCAACATAGATTTTTTTGGATAAAAATTTATTTTTCATCAAAAAATAAAAAAATTCTTGAAAAGCAAGGCTTGGTCTGCCTCGGCGGGGGATTGAACTCGGTACAATTCGAATGACCGCGCCTTACACCACTCGGCCATATTACATTAAAAAATACAGTTACAATTATTTGTTTATCGAATCGGCGGTTGGCAATGGGAAGTGTGTACAGTAAGCCCCGTTTTCGAATTATTAGTATCTCACATCAAATTTGAATCGCCAATAGCTTGTTTTATTCGATTCTGTTCGTGCATGAGGATGCTGCGGACACCGGGGTCTTTCTCTTTGTGATCAACATCTTTGTGATCGGTAGCATCTGAAATAACTACAATTATTTCAGATAAACATGATCTTCAGCCGCCTGCGGCTTATATTCCACCTCTCCCTTTTATTTAATTAGCTCATCTAATTGACTATTTCGCATCCTCCTTTGGAAAAGGGAATACAAAAGAAATTGGTCAAACCACAATCGACTAGGGCTGGCAAATGAAGAAAAAATCGACAAATAAAGAGTCGATCTTCTCCTCCATCTCATTCTCTCTTCATGAAGAGTGACTCGGCCGGTCTCGCTCTTCACGAAGAGCAGTTTTTACAAAAACAAGCTGTAACTAGCGTGCGAATGAATATTTTCATATGAAATTTTAAATGTGGGCTATGTAGATCGTGCTTCGTTCATCCATTAAAATAGATACGTTTGCTGTGTAAAGTTTGTGAGGTGAGCAAGGAACATCCAGAATATATGCTCAATGCAAAAAGTTCCGCACACCTTTGCTTTTATACATATCCTCAGGATGCCCGAACTGTCATCTATGAAGATTGGGAATTACAAATGGGCACCCGACACTATTACGACACAATTCGGGGATGGAACGCGATTTGCATAAAGATCCAGCACAATCCCGCTCCTTCCCTCACTCATCATTTTGGGCACACTTTTTCTCACCTTTACATGCCATCATCTCATGCAAAAGAGCTCAGAAGCTAAATTTCACGGAAATTCTGTGCCCTAATTCTCATCTGTCTCTTAGCACCATCCCTCGCTAATGTTGTCAGCTAGAAATCTTCTTAAAAAGGAGCGATGGATGCCGTTCCCAAGGTACCACATTTTGTCCCAAATGGTTCTCCAACACTGCAGGACAGTTCCACTACACAAGAAAAACTCGAATCTCGAATAAACCCCGGTCGAAAACGCTCATTTTGAACCAACTCTTCATGAAGAGTTCCTCATTCTTCATGAAGAGTTACCGTATCACCCGGTCTCTTCGTGAAGAATGAATGACGCAGTGTCGCTCGCCTTTGTGAGAGAGAATGAAGAGACAAAACTCACTCTTCATTTGCCAGCCCTACTATCGACTACCCAAATAATTGACTTTCTCTTCATATAGGGTATTTATTTGACAATGCTAATGTTCACGGTTCCAGTGCGAGGGTGAATTCAGTGGGCAAACGAACCTTGCAAAGAGTGGCCCGGAAAGCCGGTGTAGTGAGCAACAATGCAACAGAGTGCGAAGTGGCGTGAAAGGAGATTATCACAATGAGAATATCAGTCAAGTCAATCGCTGAAAAATATTGCTTTATTTCCGATTTTTTTTTTTGCATTTGCGACTTTTAAAAATTACCAAAATCATTCATTATTTCTGGAGCGAAAAGATGGAAGAACTGGTTAGCCACCAACAAACACGCGAACGGAAGAGCCACGAATATTACGGGAATTAGAGCCTGTTTATTATCATTAAACTGTTTTGGAAATGTTATTTTTATATATTATTATATTACCAGCCGATTCTGCCCCCGCCTTCGGCGGGGTCTGATCGGCTAGTGGTAATCTAGTATCTCCGCGCGACATGTTTACTCTTGTTCCCTCTGCGTCTCTGCCCCATAAAATTTTTCTGCCTCTCTCGCCTTTGTGAACAAACACACATACATACGCAGGTAGGACACTCTCCTTTATATATCATAATAATAATGTATATTATAATTTCAAATATTCGCCCACCTGTGCAATTAGGGACCTCGTCAGAACCCGGTGCAGCGATTGCGTTTTATGGCTAATATGCTTCATTTCTGACAGAGTCGACAAGGTATGCCGGGCAATCTTAATTGGGCATTTAATGAAAAGAACGGCAAAAAAATAACTCACGACGACTATGAAAGTTATCGTAAATGGGATGATCGTGCAACACAAACAAAAGTAAAAAGTGATGTTGTGCGGTATGAAACATTCAGTTCGATCGAGGATGGACTCGTCCCAATCTGTACCGACGCTCTGCAAGATCGTCACTAACGATGCCAAATCGGCCGAGCGTCCCTCCTCTTTTTGCACACTATCTCGCCTCTCTGACCTACGAGAGAATATACGAAATGAATTGTAATCACTGATCGTCACTAAGATTGATTGGAAAGGCATCGAATTAAAATAATTTCGAAAAAATCACGGTGTTGAAACGTGGATGATCCCGCACTCTGGCCTTCAGCACCTGAGAATATCCACGTTTAAGAATGAAAACAATGGAAAACTACAACAATGACAATAACAGTTGAAAACTCACGTAAAACGAAACGCCTAGTGAGCCATAGGGAATGGAGAGTGCGGCGAGAAACATAATCTGTTTTTCGGAAGAAAATTTATAACGGGATCCCGGAGGCAAAATCGCCTGCAGTTAATTATGAACGGTTGATTTTATTTTATAGCGCAAAATGATTGCCTGATGTCTATAAATAAATAGTGCACAATACACCAAGCCTCCAATCGCGCCTTCAGACTGTAGAAAACTCTGAAACATATGTTTTCCAATTTTCCGAATTCGCTAATTTTGGTTTTTTTTTCTAAGAAAAAGACCCGGCAGACCCGGCGGTTTGCAGAGAAAAGAATGAATCCGATGAAGAATGAAGAGTTCAGAGAATGAAGAGTTCAGAGAATGAAGAGTTCCCCCAATGTGCCACGGTCCCTTCACAACCCCGATCACAGCCTATGAGACACTATCTGAGAAAATTGAGCTTTTCACCCTATCGGCCGTACAAGGAAAAAATAACATAGGCTCAAAAAATTCCCCTAGGGGTAACTTTTTACGTAGAACTCGAAAATCGACCTTAAAAATCCGTATCTCTAACGTCCAATTTTCTACAGGAGGCTTTACCCTGCCGGGGGGCAAATGCTATCTTCCGAATACGCTTCCAAACCATATCATATTATAGCAATTCTTGTAGAACTCGACGAGATAAGTATTTTGACGAAAAAAGTGAAATGCTATCACACCTGAGAAAAAAGTTATTTCGCTCGAAAAGCTGAAAATATTCTTTTGAAATTTTCAAAGTGCCCGGTCGTATTTATCGACCATTCCAATCGATTCCCCGTTGAATTTTACCCCTGGGGTAATTTTTTGAGAATATTTGAGGGCTAAGTCCACCTTCATTTTTCGCCCGGAATGCTTTCGAGTGCACGGTGGCGCGTCAACAAGTTGTTTACTTGACCTCGCGATGACGTCATCATGACCCAGAATGTGTTATTTTTTCTTCATTTGTTTATTTACATTGCATATGATATGAATTCGCAATTAAAAAGACCTATTTTTGTAATTTTAAATTTGAAGAGAATTTTTCTTCAATTTGAAGAGTGCGAAAAATTGAAGAAAAATTCTCTTCAAATTTTAAACTGTTAAAAGTGAGAAAAATTCATGTCATATGCAATGTAAATAAACGAATGAAGAAAATATAACACATTCTGGGTCATGATGACGTCATAGCGATGTCAAGTAAACAACTTGTTGACGCGCCACCGTGCACTCGAAAGCATTCCGGGCGAAAAATGAAGGTGGACTTAGCCCTCAAATTATCTCAAAAAATTGCCATACGGGTAAAATTCAACGGGGAATCGATTGGAAAGGTCGATAGATACGACAGACAACTTAGAAAAGTGTAAAAAAATATTTTCTGTATTTGATCCGAAATAACTTTTTTTCAGATGAGATTGCATTTCACTTTTTTCGTCAAAATACTTATCTCGTCGAGTTTTACTAGAATTGCTATCATATGATAAGGTTTGGAAGCGTATTCGGAAGATAGCATTTGCCCCCCGGCAGGGTAAAGCCTCCTATAGAAAATTGGGCGCTAGAGATACGGATTTTTAAGGTCGATTTTCGAGTTCTACGTGAAAAGTTACCCCTAGGTGAATTTTTTGAGCCGATGTTATTTTTTCCTTGTACGGCCGTATGTGAATCCCCTCAGATAGTCTCTCCTATACGCATAGAGATATATGTATTATTAACCCACAGCGCAAGCCATCGGTGATACTGGAATGATTGCTAGTAGAGGCGCTCGCCTATACATGCACATCAGGGGAGAGAGAAAGGCGGGGTCATAGATCCATTGATGAAATGCATCGAGCGAGAACGAGCCAATCTGAGAAAGATGGATGGAATATTCCCGATAACAATCACAATAATTTGAATGAGTAAATCGTAAATTGGATGATTCAAAATAGTGTAACCAGAGTATGCTGCACGGGATTGGTGTTGATAGGTTTATCAAACGTCTTAATAAACCTTTCAACATCTCTCCCGTTCACAATCTGGCAACAACGGGAATGGCTCATTCAGCCCTCATTGTAATATTAAATGAGCTCACCACTAGCAAGGTGAGTAGATTAGCGTAGACTCGCGTCACCGTGCGCGATGTTATCACAATGAAGGCGCATAGCACGGTCATGACAAGGGATATTGCCTATGACAATTAGAGTTGGCGCAGATGTAGAAAGTGTTAAAAAACACAAGATGTGGAGTTCACCGTCATGGTATGTCTGATGTAAATGAACACTGCAGGAGTTGCCTTTGGATGAACACAGTACATAGCACACAATTAGTAGTTTAGAATTTCCAAATTCATAAACAAGTTAGGAAGTCTAACTTCACAGAAAGCGAAAGTGAAGTTGATTCAAAGAAAACGACATATTCCACCTGCGATGTGTGGGTTGAAGTCAAAAATAGTGCACCCAAGGAGAAATACTTGTCCCATTGAGAAATACTGGTCCCTTAGATATACAAAAATGCACAATTCTCCTCTCCTTGTCCTTGTATGGTTTGGTACATAGCTATGATAAAGTTAATAATTCTTGGCGAATTTCGAATCGTACCATGTTAGGTCAACAAAATGAAGAATTCCTTCTATTCTATTTTTTTGACACATATAGTGCTGGGCTACTGTATTTTGAATGCTATACATGGTTTGAAATTAACGAAACAAAGAATCCTTTCTGATAATGACCCGGGTTTCTTCATGGTTGGGAGCCATTTCTGAGGCATGAGGCCCAAGTCATGGGTCAAAAAATCATTCTCGCAGAATTAAATCTATTGCCAATACAAATTGGTAAAAGGTGTAAAGATACTATTACAATTATAGCTGTATTCGGCGAGATGGAGCAAAATTATAAAAAAAAGTTGTGAAAGTTAGACAAGAGTACCCTCCCACCTATGAAAGTCATTTGTGGAAAACCATCTGCGGCTTAAACTTGATTTACCCCTAATATATGTAGGAAATAAGGTATTTTGAATTGCTGGAATTTGATTGTATAATTTGAATGCGAAAATAAGTTATTTATTTCCACAATTCTTTGGCGGAAAAAACTTAAAATAAACAATACCTGAAATTATGAAAATATAATGAAATATATGCTGAAATTATCGAGTTGTTGAAACAAAAGGCCAAAAGGAAACAAAAGAGAATGAATTCCTCTCCTTTGGTTTCCGGTAGGACTGTTGATGGAGTTGCACATAGTTTGAGTCTCACGGTAGGTCGAAAACGAATCCTGGCGTGTGCTCGAGTCCTCCAAACTCGAAAATCCATCTTTGAACGAGAGATAAGAGCCTGGACCAAAACATCTGAAACGCACGATACACTCTTAAACCTTATCGAGGAGCACTTCAATCAAATCTACCGTATTTCCCTCGAAGAAATGTCTATCTGGTGGATTTTAGATCAACTTTAGTATCAAACGTAATTGCGCAATTTTTGGCTAGCCCCGATGTAATAAAAATTCCATCTCTTACCGACATTGGCCGGCCAAAAGAGGCATGGTTGCATCATTGATCCCATTTTGCCATCACAAGTCCTAGAGTTGTTCTCACGAACTCATGAACAAAATAATCGAATATGTGCGATCGTTCGAGTACCGGAAGGGTAAGCACTGTTGACGGGAAAATCCACTCGTGCGAAAGGCGGAAATGACAGCAAACCTTTATTTTTTTGTTTATCCCATCGCCAAAAACTTGTCGGTGAGAAACTCGTGAAATCTATTGCATTCTCTCCGATTCGTCAGTGGATTTCGGAGATCATGCTGTATTCCCCAAGCTACTAAAGGTAAAAGGGACCTCAGAATGCATTCAACCGGCTAATCCCACTTGCTATGGCTCCTTCTCAATATATCGATCAGACGGGAAGGGCAATGTATTTGTCTAGTAACTCTTACTTATCTTTTATCATACATCAATATACAGAGAACACGGACTGCTTCTGAACAATTGAACATTTTTACCCGGATGAAACTGCCTAGGATTTGTTTCGTCTAACATCATTTATTCTGTCGAATACGACTATTATAGTTAACAGGGGTGATAACGAATGCAGTCGTCAATGATACTATAGGATTGACTGTCGGACTCGGCTTCCGCATTCTTAGAACTCGCAAGATGAAATCAACTGAGGACTGCAAGACGTTGTGTGACCTTTTAGATTTCCATTTCTGTGCAGCCACCTTCGCTGAGACGATAGCGTACACTGAGTTACAGCAAGAAGAAATGGGAATCATTATCATAATCATTGAAGTTACACATGCAATTGGTTTTTCTTTTCTCGAAGTAACGCTTGCCATTCATCTCATTGTCAGAATGGTGACTATACTTACTGGGTAGTTCGAATCCGATTAGGAGATTAAATGTCCAGTACACAGACGGAATGCCCATCCCGAGTGTCGCTACGTTCATCTACACAAATATTACATTTTTAAAGAAGGAGAGGCACGAATCGCGCCGATATGCAAAGTGAGGCAGAGCGATCTCCTCATTTTGCATCCTCTCTAGCTCGTTGCCTGCGCTTCAGGGTGACTTGGCAAACAGCCAATCGAATATATCTCGGCTTAGACGAAAATTAAAAACATGGGAGTTTCGAAAGCGTTATGGGGTGCTCAGGCCACACCGTCTGACATCGAGAACTCAGTTAGCCAGATATTCGTGCCACCCCTTCTTTAAAACAGTTTCCTCTGAAATTTGAAACCTGAAATTGGAGACTATTGATCAGCCTTTGTTGCAATAAAATCGTTGCTGCGCTTATCTGATTCTTTCTAAATTTTGAAAATTAGTTTCAAACCGAATTTGGCGAAATACCGTGTGTTCATTATTTTAGTGGCATGAGAAGTAAGCAGCGTGGTGGTTATAGTGCACAGGACGAATGTCGTCTGAGCATACATTCACTCTCCTTTAACTATAGTGGTCTCACCAACATCAGTGGAAAGTGGAAAGACATAATAAGAGGACAGTTATCATCGGTGTATATTTTGAATGAAGGCACAGCGAGTAACCAAGCCATTGGAGACTAAAAATGTATTGGTTGATGTAAAGAAAATGTAATGAATTTTCCAAATTTACTATAGCAACAACAGATCGTTGCGCTTCCTCATCATTCTTCGCTGTGAAAATAAACGAGAGTGGGTTAACCACCATCACAATATTGATAATAAGGTATACACCGTATACACCTCGAGGTTGAAGCTGAAATATTTCCAAACTTTTATTAAAGAAGGCGTAAACTCAATATTTTCCGGGGATATCTGACGTCATAGGTCGATAGTTTCCGTAAACCACATTCCGAATTCGAAAATTAGAACTCGTTAGCTCAACTTTGAACCGAGTTACACGCGCGCAAAGTTTCTACAGGGCACAGGCAAAATCAAGATGCGCGGTGCAAAGGGAAGGGAGCTAGGTCAAGACGCAGAGGAGATGGGAAGAGACAGGAGAGGAGCGAAAAACTCTCGCGTCTGTCACTCTCACCCTCCTACAGTACTTCCCCCTGATTGCACAGGGAAGTGCTTCCCCGAATTTGGAGTTTACGCCTTCTTTAAACGCCTAGTCGATCATACCTTGAGTTTATGATCGAAGGGCAAAATGACTTGATGACGATGGAAAAGACAGCAATTGAACCATGCAGACAGCATGCACAGAGTAGTCAGGTGCAAGACCTGAATTTTAAATGTTTGGTATTTCGAGGAAAGCTACAGTTCGCACAAATGGTATGTGAGCATTCAACCGCAGATATGTTCCAGCTCCTTTCAAGAAGATCCCTTTACATGGAAATACAGGTGCAATGATGAAAAGGAGGCAAGTTTGCAGATCGTAGAACAATTGGAGAATCTGGAAATGTGTAATTGATTGAGTTACTCGCACATCCTTACTTTCAATGTGAGTAACACTTTAACATACTCGGAGGACAACACACTACTCTGACGAACTGTGAGATACATAAATAAAATGTTCGAAGGAACAGCAAAAGCGCCTGAAATTCGAGTACTACTCTAGTTCAGAGACTGAGAAAATACCAATAACACCATAGATCGCAATTCGAAATATCTCAAATTCGTTAGAGAATGATATGGAGTAGTTAGCATAGGACATCGTTGTTCTTAGATGAGATCAGAGAGACATGGGAATCCAGTCCACTTTACACTCCGATTAGAGGTTAGGAAATTGGAGGTTTATCCTTCTCTCATTTTCCGTTGAAGAGCACCGAGCCGCGAGTAAATCTGAAATGCACATGAGATCTATAGAAACGCTTCTTCGAACAGGTGACATTTCACCTGTCGTCAGCCTTTCGAGCTTTAGGCTCTGTACGCAAACGTGGATACCATCAGAAAAACAGTTTCCCAAAACATGGGTACTGTTGTAGAATTCTGAATTTTGAGTTCCTGCCTTTTCTACTGTGATTCTATTGTCCTGATGACCTCTATAACCGATAACTATGATCTTCATATGAGAGGGATCGCCAAAGAATCGACCACTAGCGAACAGAGGCGGAAATAGAAAAATTGAAAAATTTGGGCGTGTTGAAGATGACGCACTCAGTCAAAATCACCAAAATTCGTTTCACTAAAACAGTCATAACCTTTACAATTGAGATAGAATCATTTCCAGAACTGAAAAACAACCGCACGAGAGGCCAGGCCACACTTTCATCCTCAAGCCCTTCGTGCTCGTAATGGTCGCAGGAATAACAGCTCTTTCGGCGATAATTCGCTTTTTTATCATGAGAAGCATGGTGCGTCATAATTTGAGCTCAGCGATTTGTCTCAGGTACTCCGCAAACTCAAAGCCATCTCGTCGAAATTGAGCGAGCGTTCGATGGAAATGCGCTCACGCGGGTGAGCAAATTTTAAGTTTTTTTTCGAAATCAATGCTCTCTTCCATTATCAAAAAATGGAAAAATTGGAAATATGCTCACCAAAACAAAAATGCGACTGTTTTTGCCAGATCGACTTGCTAACGTATCGGCGATCAGCATACGTTCTAATGAATAACATCGTCATGCCTCGTGCGTAACTAAATTATACAATCCAACCCCATAACATCATGTTGAGTTAATATCTTAATAAGCATGTGTTTGCGAGGGTTCGTCGTTTCGAAATAAACAAATTTCTGTTTCACGCATACATCTGGTACACACATGCACATTGTTCTCTGAGATATTCTCACAGATGTTCTCTGGAGTGCGAAATAAAGCAAATCGTCACCTTGTCATATATGGGTAGAATGTTTCTGAAATGAAGAGCCAGCGACTCGTATTTCGTGTCGCGCTATACTTCCCATTGATATGTTCCTCTCGGAACACGTAAAGGGGTTTATAACTTATCCCATTCGTGATGATCCAACAACGGAAAAGGAGTGGTGAGCGAAGAAGGCGCAGGTGGTCAAATAAGCACATCCGCCCATACGCTTCCCTCCCCCCTCCCAGATCACGATTTCCCTCAACTTGTGCAATCGTTCGCGGAGAAATGAATATGGGCGGAGTTTCGTGGATTGTTTTGCTTCCGTATCATCAGTTATTCCTGCTCCGACTCAATTCTAACTAATTTGCAGTTGCAACGGGTGGTTGAATCTCACTCGCACATAGTATTTTCAAATTGGTAAGAAATGACTCTCTTGTATTCGCCTCTTTTCTCGCTTTTCTGATCAGTGAGAACGTATGCGAAATAAACAGTCATGGCCGGTTCTACTTACACATCAGTTTCACTTTGCTTCTCTAGTAACGTCGTACTTCGCTCGTTTCGTTCGTTCATCGTTGTAGATTCTTTTCTTCTCAAATGTGTGCTTTCAGAAATGGATCAACGGATCCCTCTGTGGAGCCAAATGACGGAACAGGAAAAGTGTACGGCCGTTTTCAAGGCGACCAACAAAACGGCAGGTAATGCGTACTTCTGAACTCGTTCTCATTTTGACACTAGCGACAAATAAGGTAGAGGAACATTTTCGTCTCAGGTTATTCCATTTTCGTGTATGCACAGCTCCTGTACGTCATTCCGACCATGATCTTCATCAAATTTCTCGTTCCATCGCTGCTGTGCGGAAAGTGAGCCTTGGCTTTCACTGCTCCTCGTTCTTAGTACTCTAACAATTTTCAATATTTTTGCAGAAACAGCAAATCGCGGTACTCCAGCATCTTCTACAAGTTTATCGCCCTGGGCGCATGGACGGTATGCTTCAAGCCATTTTTCTCTTTCTTTGGGTTCTCCCTTTCTTCTTATCTCGTATCGTCCGCATGTAGAAAGTAATACAAGAATCAGTTGTTCCGCATCGTCTGACAACTGTTTGTGTATGGATTGTAGAGAAGAGCAAACAACCTTTGATATGATGGTGAAACCGAAAAGCATCTAGGCCATGTCGTCACAAATACATTCTCAGGCCGAGTTATTTGTGTATTTAGCCGAACATTCGACGACGTTGAGCACGGAAACATTGTACACTGATTGTGAGTGAAAATACTAAATAATTTCCAATTCTTCAGTCAGTATTGATACATCTTCCGCGAACGATCTTTGAAATAATCGGCAAACGACCAGAGTGGTTCTGTCCGACCTTCCGAGCACTCGCCCAACCAACCTGGTGGCTGGACATTTATGTGTACTTCATACAGGTATTTTTTTCTTTCAAAAAAGTTTTTGTAGGGTCGTTTCGTGTCGAGTCTCGATTGTATTTGGAGAGGAAAAAATATTATAGTCGGAATGTACCCAGGGGCTATCTTTTCTATCAGCCTAAGAGCCATCGCCTGTTTGCACTCAAAGTCACCTTTGTTTGTTTGTTTGGCTGAGCTCGGTTCCCTTTGTAATCAACGATTGAGTGACTCAATGATTGTTTCACCGAATAGTGCTACTGTCTCTCTCAGTGAGTCAGTACTTGTTTCATCGAACTGAGTTTGTGCAAGAGCGCATTTGAGCACATTCAGCGAAATTCCGAAATTCTCCTGAAAAGAAGATCGGAGCTCAATATCCTGGACAGGGATGAGCTCAGTTGCCCCCGTTATTGTAAGAATAAATTTTTGGTCCAAATCGTGAGTAGTAACGGGATTAGTTCGCGATTTGGGGTGCCTAATTGGCCAAAAAAGTCCCATGGAAAGAGATTGCTTTTGAATATCACTCTCTTCTCAGATATGGGACACTCTTCGAATCCTCTCTGGAACGATGATCGTTCTCTATCGTTTTCATTCACTCGTTGACGTCTTCTCTGCCAAACGGGTGAGCACCTCCAGTCAGTCGCCCTGTACAGTGCGTTCATTAGGACTGCGCAAAAAAAATCCCATTCCTAAAAAAATAATTCCCGCACTCCTCTTTTTACATGTTCTCTCGTTCTTTTTTTGACCGACGAGAGAGCATTGTGGAATGGGATTTTTCGCACATCATTGTTGTTGACCAATGTGCCTGATTGGCTATATTACGCCGCCGATTGAATCGAAATTTCTGCACAAATGCGACCAAAGGCAAAGGCAGTGCTACTTGATGCACACAACAAAGATTACTTTCTTGTGCAGGTTTGGGAATCGCGTAAGGTGCTGATCATTCTCGGGACGATGGCCATTCCCGCTCTGCTCTATCTCCCCATATGGATCACGCCCAGCTACGCGACCATCGACGACGAGGAAATGGTCTTCAGAAATGAAGGATTGAGCTGGGTGGGTTGTACTATGGTTGACGATTGGGCGCGCCCCTCTATTATTTCGATTGCCCTCCCGCATCTTTCTAGTAGGTTGTCTTGCTGAGGGTGTGAAGGCTAAATAAATCATATCACGCCTGTCACGAGAGAATCGAGCTAACGATAGGAATAGGGCGAAAATCATGAAATGAGTTAACATCAGTTTTGGTCATCTCTAGGCATGTCCCTGCAGCCCCCAAACTCCCATTGTGCAGAGATCATTTTGGAGCTCTCCACGCCGGGTCGGCATCCTGGAGCCCCAACTTTGACCTCGATTATCTCTGTTCCGGTGCAACTTAGAGAAAAATTGTTGTAAGAGTAACCCCACCTATTTTTCCGAGCTCTATCGATGGATGCCGGTTAGAAGTCGAAAAAGTGCTTCTTAACAGAGCTACACTCAATGGTGAATTATTCAAAAATTTAGGTAACGGCGCGGCTAATTTTTGGATATGATATGCATTTCGCCGAGTTCTATCGAATGAGTACCTTATGCAAAAATACAATTGGTCCGGAGGTATACTTCAGCTCCTCGAAAGATTTTTAATTATTTGAAGTATTTTTTCAACAGCAAATTCCATTCGACACCGCTCACTTCACTGCGTTCGATGAAGAATGAAGGACGAATTCTCTATTTCGCTGTTGAAAAAATACTTCAAATAATTAAAAATCTTTCGAGGAGCTGAAGTATACCTCCGGACCAATTGTATTTTTGCATAAGGTACTCATTCGATAGAACTCGGCGAAATGCATATCATATCCAAAAATTAGCCGCGCCGTTACCTAAATTTTTGAATAATTCACCATTGAGTGTAGCTCTGTTAAGAAGCACTTTTTCGACTTCTAACCGGCATCCATCGATAGAGCTCGGAAAAATAGGTGGGGTTACTCTTACAACAATTTTTCTCTAAGTTGCACCGGAACAGAGATAATCGAGGTCAAAGTTGGGGCTCCAGAATGCCGACCCGGCGTGGGGAGCTCCAAAATGACCTCTGCACAATGGGACTTTGGGGGCTGCAGGGACATGCCTAGAGATGACCAAAACTGATGTTAACTCATTTTATGAATTTCGCCCCATTCCCAAAAATTGTCATTCCAGCTCGATTCTCTCGTGACAGGCGTGATATCGTTGTCGGACATCCTTTTTGGTGACAGTGATTATGTTCCCTATAATAATTCTGAGAGGCATGAAAACGGGGTCGAAGGGGATATGAAGGAGAATACCGCAATCTGAAGACTTCAGATATCAAATTCAAAGTTCTTACAGGATTCTCTTTTCAGTACAACAACGATGCGGTGCACTGTCTGATCTGTGTGGCGTGTGCTCTTCTCGTCCTCGTCTCCCAAGCAGTCCTTATACAGAGAAGACCGGTGAGTTCAGCTACTAACTTGGGGGAATCATCATCCCGGATAGTCTCTTGATTAGAGTTCGAACACGGGTATTCGTCTCTTCATTTCTCACACTCTCTCGCCGTTCAGAGAGGAAATCAAGAGAGAATACTCATATTTCGAACTCTACTCTCGATTGCTTGATTGTCTTCTCTATTTCTTAGGATTAATATAAGTCTAAAAGTAGTCAAACGCACACACGAATTAAGCTAAACGTAATGATGAATTCTATTTGAGACTTATTTCCCATGAAATGATCCACTCTTTGCAGTCCACCAAATTGGTCGGGTTGTCGATGGACCGGTCGTTGTATTTGGTCGGCATGGTCGAGGTGTGCATAATCACCGTCTACACTGTATTTGAGGTAATTCAGCGCCTTTCAAATCCGATTAAGGCAAATCATGAATAAGTATTTCAAAGGCTCTGGATATCAGCATGATGTGATTTCTTATCTGACACGGTCTCGTTTCAGTGTATTCTCTTCGCGCGTGATTGGTTCGAGACGACGCTGCCGTCGTGGATTCTCTACGCGTCGTTACTCGTGTCGGACGCCCTCGGATTCTGCCCGCCCTGGGCCTTATACATCCTCTCGAAACACGTTAGGTATCGGCAAATTTTGGTGTCTCGAACCCGCGATATGTGCGGAAACGTTCATGATGCAGTGTCCATTCAGAGAGGATGCGACGCCCTTCCGAAGCTGCTGCAGTCGCTGCTGCAATAGTACCAAGGATAAGCAAATTCTGAAAGCAAAGCAAATCACACACGAACAACGGATATAGAGAATGAGGCTCACTTTTCGCTGTCGAATTTTCTGATTTGATTTGTTTCAGTTTCACGATTATCTGTATTATCTACTGCTGTTTACTTGTCGTATCATTCATATTGGATCTCCATGACAAAAAAAGATTAATTCAAATTGTCCTGAACGAAATTTGGTTCATTGTAGCGTTGTATTGTGATAATGAAAGTCTATCGTGTTTGCTCTTTTTTCTCGTTTCGGAAACTTCAGCCTGTTGCTCATTTGATCGTTCAATCCATTCTTGATGATGTTTCAACCTACGCACAATTACGAAAATGATTGCTTGTTGAACGTAGTAATTCCCGCGTAATTGCTGACTCGGGAGTACGTTTACTAGCAAACTTCTCTCTCGTGCTTTCGCATTGATGGGAAATTTAGTGACTCGGCTGAAAAAAGAGAACCTGACGGACACGTTCAATGTTGTGATCACTCCTGCAATGGAATGCGCCTACACGACTACCCTCCAAACGGTTGGAATCAGCTCAACTCTCCTGTCCCTTTTCATTATGTTCCTTATAATCTTCCGGACTCCGTCCCAAGTCTCGAATCGGCTTCAGTTCGACATGATTGGATTGCAGGTATCGATAGAACATAAAATAAACATATTATTGATTCAGATATGCTTCCTAATTTTTGATGTCCACGTCTGTTGTTTGTTTATTCCAAAGTCTACGCTTCCTTACTTTGCTGGCTATTGCATGGGAGTTCTATGCGGGAAAATTAGTTTTCACGGGCAGTTCGTGAGATGACTTTCAATAAAATTTTTTTTTTTCTTTAAATTTAGGTTTTTGCAACAGTAACAATCTTGGAGACTCTGGCAATGTTTTTCGTCTGTTTACTTGAACGCTTTTTCACACTGACCGAATACATTAAAGAAGGAGTAAACCTCATGAGTCTCACCGCGAAAACCCTGCGCGGTCAATTTTGAAGTTTCAACTTTTTACTTACCGTAATCTTTTTTCGTTGAGTCGATTGCGAGGCTTTCTTTTGTTTTATTGATGTAATTGTCGCTTTGCTCGTGTTTATTTTTTTCAATTGTTTGTTACTAATAACTGGGGATGTCTGTTTGACCCTTCTAGTGCTTTTAGATCACGGATAAATACCAAAATCGCTTTGAAATAGCCACTATCTAGGAACAAGTTTCGTTGTCGTGTCTTGTTCACCTTTTTAATGTTCCTAGGCGCTTCCCGGGCTAGTTTGTAGTTAGAATTGTGGCAGTTGCTGGGGTTCATTGTCGAAAAATATTAAATCATGTTTAAACGTGTTCTCAACAGTTCTCGGCGTGATGCCTTACTACCTCGGAGACGACCAGCGCAAGACCAAGAAAACCGCCGAGAAGGACGACGACAAACCCTTTCAAGGTTACAATTAGCTGTGTTTTCCCTTGATTATCACGTATATTTTCTTATTTTCCTACGATTTATACTCTAATTATCACGGTTTTTGTTAGGTTCGGCTAAGCAAAGCTCTTTTTAGTTCTCGATGAGAACGACATTGCCGTCCTCAAGCGCTACGGTTGGGGACCGTATGCTGAGCACCTGACAAAATCGAAACGGACATTGAGGAATGCGTCAAGAAGGTACGTTTTCTGCTTCACAAGTCAATCGGCGTATGAGTAGTAACTGTTATCCCTGTAAATTGAGCATCCGAGTATGTACTTGGCCGGGATTTTACTGAGATTATGTACTTTGCGCAGTTTCAAAAGTACACAACCCCACAAATCAGCGTGCAATTCCCTATCTCCTTCGTTGTTCTCTCGTATGTATGCAATCACATAAATGTCTGAAATATCCGAGCTTACAGGTCAACGAGCTGTCCGCCGTGAAGGAGTCCGGCATCGGACTGGCACCGCCCGCCCTCTGCAGGTTACAAGCAGGCAATGCAGCAAGAGCAGCCTCTTCAGGTACCGAATTGTCCCGAATTATCCAAGATATGCATATTATTGTGATAATTAACTTATTGTTAATTAATAAATTTTTAGGTTGCTGGCTGCACGAAGATCATCACCGCCGAGGGACAGGACCCCAGGTGATCTCGCATTTTTATAATTTATTAAATATTCCATTTGAAATGTACGCACTATTGGGCTATCTCCCCGCTTGATTATCTGAATTACCTTCCAAGAAGAATGTGATCCTATAGATGACGGTCCCTAACGCGGTCATAGACAATTTTGTGGCTGGTAGAAAGAGAAATTTGGAACATGCTCTGCGGCAATTTAAAGCTCTCTTGCTGTGATATAGGTGTGCATATTCAGAATTTCAAAAGTTCTCTTAATAAATATAAAATAGTCAGTTTTGGTGGAAACGTGGTAAAGTTGAACAAACCAGTTTGACGATGTTACTTACCGTAATCCTGTTTTTTTTTCGCAAAGCTGACGACAATTCTATACCAGCTAGAGCTAGAGCAACCGATTTATATTATACTGCTTTGTTCCTTTTAGAGAAATTGACTTGCAACATTATCGACAATATTTTTGGCTAGATATAAATGTTGTTGTTCAGGAGGCTACCGCTGAGGATGATGGCGAACTCGATGGTGACCACACGGAATACAACCAAGATCACGAGTAATCTTGAGTTGAAGAAGATGATCTCAACCCACACCCTATCCCGTTCATTATTATTTAATAACTCCAAATGTCTCCAGTTGTGTTTTTCACTAGCAGCTTTATAGCTTTTTTTTATTAATTTTATCTATAACATTTCTGTTAACTTCTTTAGCATAGTAATATATTAAAGACCGCTTGTTTCGTGTGCAGTTCTTTCTGATTGTTCCGGTTTTGTTGTGTTAGAGAACATATGTTTCACCCAGTCTATGGACAATAATGTTGTGAGCCCTGCTGCGAGTAATAAAAACGATTTTTCGATTTGTATGGTAGTTATTGTGCACTATACTGACACAGGGAGTGTATGAAATGGAACTATTCTGAAGAATTTTTCTCGTTGTTATAATTCAGCTCTAGCTTCGTGATCATGAGTTTGGGATTATCCAACCTCATTTAGTACTACGGATGTGTGAACCGACAACTTTTTGAGACAACTTTTCACGCCTTGTATACTACCTCTCTCGCCATTCTCACAACGCCCTCCATGGTGAAGTGGTAAGTTTGAAGCCTTGAGATCGCACTACCGCGGGTTCGATTCCCGAGAAAGGCAAATCTCTTGCTGGTCTCTTCTTTTTTCGATAAACAATCTCGATTAATCAATATCGGGTTGGAAGATACAGTACTCCCTGATCTTCCCTGCGCGGAGTGCAAAACTTTGAAAATCCGTAGCTGTGCTCAGAGGCAATTTTACAACTTCGCATAAACTGATTTTTTATCGTTGAACCATTCCCTATCGTTCCACGATTCCAGTATATGTGACTAAATATTGGGTTTACTCCTTCTTTAATAACCATTCAGTTTTAAAGTGAGATTTGAACATTTTTACGATTTGAACATTATTTTTTTTCTTCAGCACCATCAAGCTTGCCTCAATCATTTTTACTGCAATTTGTCCCATTTACCTATTTTTTATAGACCTATCGAAGGATAATATGATTCGGGAACTTGAGGTGAGTTAAGTAAAAACGTTCTCGTAAAAAACTAAATATACCCAGATAACACCGAAAATGATGTGGTTACTTGAAAAGCAAGGATGGATATTGTACTTCCCTTCTCCTGAAAACTCCTCTTTCAACTTGCTTACCAGATTGGCATCAATAGCAATTTTTCTGATTGTGGTAAGGTAAGCAAAAACTATTTCACTAACCTTCATTATCAGCTTATGTTCTCTGGCGGGTCAATTACTCTCATCATATTGATTTCAAAATATTACTCAAAAATGGGAGCAACATCGTCAAAGTCGCAAGCACTGAGAACCACTGCTATTCGTAATCTTATCTTGCAAGTCAATTCTCGTAATTCTAACTCGATCTGGAAATAAAAAAAACTTTTAGTTCGCCGTCTTCTCGACATTTCTGTCCATTCCAGCCTTTGTCATTGTAATTCCACTCCTGTTCGCACTCGATTCAGGAACAAGTCGTGTGGAGTTTTTATGATAATTTCTAAATACTTTTCCAGTTGTATTTCTTATTTCCGAAGCGATTCTCTGCTCGCACGGACTCGCTAATTCGATCGTCGCACTTGCGTTCAATTCGAACTTTAGACGAACAATCAGGCTAGAATTCTATATTTCGTACTTCGGATATCAGAGAACGAAGTTTATGACCCGACAGCATACACAACTGATTACTCTCAGCGTCTGGAGTCATAAAAGTCAGCCTTTTTTCAGAGGAACATTCACACAGTCCTTCCCGTTCAGTTCTCATACTGGGAAAAGACGCTCAATCATTGGAAAGAATCAACATCGTCCATCGTTTTTTCGAAATTGATTATTATTATTGTTACGATTTTGTTTTTTCCCTAGCCTGCATCATACTAGGTCGAGATCATTTATTGTTTATATGCTTTCATATATTTTACATTGATGAGTGTATCTAGAATAAACACACTAAACATGATCAATAGTATTCATTTCGTATTGGAGCTTTTCTTGCAATGGTTTCGAAATAGTGCAATTTTTTTAAGAAGTGGTGGTTCGAGTCGTTCTGACCCTTCAGAGAGCTCAGTGTCTTTCAATCGATTGCAACACACTCGTGAAATTACGAAATAATCCGCCGACACTCGGGCACAATGACACACCAGTTTAGTTATTTTTATCTTTGAAAATCGAGGCGCGTGAAGCTCTAGAAAAAATGGGTTCGAGTGTGCTTCAGAGAATTCTCTATGGAGAGATACAGGAACTAACAAAAGAAATGGCTGCGATTTCCGCTTCTGATCACTGTTTTTGTATCCTTTCTGCTACAATATCTAGGAAATCTGCCAATACAGCATCAGATTCTTGCAAGAGAAGTAGGCCAATGAGCCCAATGAGTGGCGTTCCTCCTTTCTTCTCCGTATCAATTGCTAGCGTCACTCTTCTTGGGCTAGCGGGCAACATTCGATTCTTCAGCAATAACTACAAAGACCCAAATATTCATAGTAAGTGACAGCTCAGGCAAAGCATGGTGCGTTCTGCGCATTCTTTTGTTGATTGTTCCGCTAGAAAACTATGAAAATAGGAGACCTTTCTATTCTTTCTATCCAGTATACCAGCAGTAGTAAGTAGCTGAGGACTACTAATAGACACTGATATTTCAAGAGCAACTACTCGTGCTTCTATCCGCAATTCATACCGTTGGATGCGTGCTTGAACTGTGTGACACGTTCAGGTATGCAATATTCCATTTGTCGATTTATTTGTTGCAGAATTGTGAAGGGCGTTTCGCTAACTCGTGTGTCATGTCTTCTTAGTATTGGCGGAGCTTTCAACGTGTGTTCTGTTGCTCAAACAGTTTTGTTGGCTCTCGCCGAATTTTCGACCATTGTGCTGATTTCGAATGGGGCTCTGTTCGTCTTTTGCATCCGATTTATAATACATACTATAAATGCTTAGGTATCGCAAACTGAAGCTCTGGTGGTTTTACGCTATTGTGTGCTCCTTTGTAATCTTTAGTTGCTGGTGTGTGTATGCATCGTGGGTTGAAGAAGAGAATGGCGAAGTGCTCGTATGTTTCGGGCCCACAGCCTTCACGTCAACAGTGAATCGCGTCAGAAGCACGGCAAGTGAAAAAAAAACAATAAGGGAGAAAAGGTGATCGCCTTTCAGGTAATGCTGATGCTCTGTACAATCATTCTCATGCAGTATTTGGTCGTGGTTGTGCTCTTGCTCTTCAAAAGTTGGATAAGCTTATCGATAGCCATCAGCGAGGAATTCCAGAGAATCGACAACAGAGCAATTACATTGTGAAAATTATCAGATCTACACTTATTATGATGGTCATTTTTCTGTGTTGTTGGTGAGCTTCTGCAGACGTTTTTCAACTACGATAAATGCTTTTTCAGGTTCACATCTATATTCTCAGTCAAATTTTCTGCTGAAATATGTGCTTTCTTTGATATTACAACGTCTCATGTCTCGCTTTTCATCGTAAAATTTATTTAATCATTCACATATTTGTATTCCTGCTCAGCTACTAATTGGAATGGTCACTTACGGCCAGACCCAATATGCGTACTTTTTTACCAGTGCAGAAAATCGTAAAATTTTCAAGAAGAAAGGTTGGTGTTAGGAAATTCCATTCCAAGTATATTGTTTGCAGGAATCTGGACACTATTCATGTCTAAATCACGATTATCCGAATTTCTCGTGATGGAAATGATCCCGAACAACTTCTGATAATGATTAATAAAATGATGTTAAAAGCCAATGAATAAAAACAAAATTATTACAAGTTCTGAGAATGGAAGCACATGAACTGTCAGTAGGTCTGGCAAGCGAATAATCGGAACGCACACTTCATTTCCTCTAGCAAAAGCGTTGTCATTCATTCAGAATCGTTCTCTACACTTTCGGGGAACCTCATACTGGCGGCAACAATCCGCGGGAATCCACGAAAACAATCTGGTCCTCCTACCGAGTGACGATGAAAGACATTCTCGCGCACATTCCACCACATTCCATTAAAGGAGGCGTATCATGAACTTTTGAAATTCAAATGTTGCGACTCTTACAACGATATGCCGAGCCTTGCAATATTTTGGAAAATTGCCAAGGTTCTTTTGGCAAATCGCCAAGGAGTAGATCAGTTTTTGGGCTCTGTTCTGGTTGAAGGGTCCCACCCAAGTAGAAGGGTCCCAAAAAATTAGAAGGGTCCCAAAAAAGTAGATGGGTCCCGAAAAAAGTAGATGGGTCCGGAAAAAAGTAGATGGGTCCGGAAAAAAGTAGAAGGGTCCCAAAATTGAGAAATTTTTCGGGGCCAAGTTGAAGGGTCCGAAAAAAAGTAGATGGGTCCCGAAAAAAGTAGAAGGGTCCCAACATTTAGGATTTCTTTCGACAAAAAGTTGAAGGATCCCAAAAAAGTTGAAGGGTCCCAAAAAAGTAGATGGGTCCCGAAAAAAATAGAAGGGTCCCTAATTTTTGGATTTTTTCAGAAAAAAAGTTGAAGGGTCCCAAAAAAAGTAGATGGGTCCCGAAAAAAATAGAAGGGTCCCAAATTTTAAGATTTCTTTAGAAAAAAGATGAAGGGTCCGAAAAAAGTAGATGGGTCCCGAAAAAAGTAGAAGGGTCCCTAATTTTAGGATTTCTTTAGAAAAAAAGATGAAGGGTCCGTAAAAAAGAAGATGGGTTCCGAAAAAAGCAGAAGGGTCCCAACTTTGAGAAATTTTTTGGGAACAGGTTGAAGGGTCCGCAAAAAAGTAGAAGGGTCCCACCTCCAGAGGCGTATGTAAATTAAGTAATAGAAAGAAATTGAAGTTGCAAAGTAGACAATGGTAGACAATTTAACTAATTTATTGATTGTGTAATATGTTTGCACGATATATTCACTGTTTTTTGCCTCCCTTGCCTCCTCGGCCGCCCTTTCCACCTCCACTTCGCGTCGTCTTCGGTGGTTGAGTCGTCGTCGTCGTTCTTGTTCGAGAGGCGCGAGTGGTGATGATGGTGAGGATGGTGGTGATGCGTTTTGATGTGCTCCGTATTTTTCGAGTGGTAGAAGTGGTCTGTTTGCGAATCCTTGCAGGTGATACTGTAGTGGTGGTGGTGGTAATACTGGTTGTATTGATTTTAGGGATTTTGTGAGGCTTGATTTTCTTGGGAGGTTTCGTGGCTGGAGTGGTGGTGGTGGTACTGCTGGTTGTATTGATTTTAGGGATTTTGTGAGGCTTGATTTTCTTGGGAGGTTTCGTGGCTGGAGTGGTGGTGGTGGTACTGCTGGTTGTATTGATTTTTGGGATTTTGTGAGGCTTGATTTTCTTGGGAGGTTTCGTGGCTGGAGTGGTGGTGGTGGTACTGCTGGTTGTATTGATTTTAGGGATTTTGTGAGGCTTGATTTTCTTGGGAGGTTTCGTGGCTGGAGTGGTGGTGGTGGTACTGCTGGTTGTATTGATTTTAGGGATTTTGTGAGGCTTGATTTTCTTGGGAGGTTTCGTGACTGGAGTGGTGGTGGTGGTACTGCTGGTTGTATTGATTTTAGGGATTTTGAGAGGCTTGATTTTCTTGGGAGGTTTCGTGGCTGGAGTGGTGGTGGTGGGCTTCGTAATCTTTTTAATTTTTTTTCACTTGTTTTGGTTTCTTTAGAAGTTCGGAGATGCCTTCGACTACAGAATGTGAAGTATCGTTGGCAATTTCGGCGATTTTTATGGCCTTGTCGAAAGATGACGGCGTTTGTGGAGAATATCCAGCGCTGGCCTGAATAGTAATTTTTTTTTAATTTTAAATTTTAAAAAAATGAGTAAGCTAACGTTTTATACATAAAAGATGTAATTTCGCGCAATATTAATTATAATTTTTAACGCTTCTTCTTACCGTGGTTTGTTCTTCGGGCGCACTCGTGGATAATATTAATTTTTATTTATATTAATAATATTAATTATTAATATAAATAAAAATAATAATATTAATTTTTAGGTGGCAATGGAGATCGTTCCCTCGAGAGGTGCAAATGTCCTCCTTCCCATCATCCAAAAACGTGTTAAAGAAGGAGTAAACTCAATATTTTCTGGGAGTATCTGACGTCATAGGTCGATAGTTTCCGTAAACCACACTCCGAATTTGAAAATTAGAACTCTCTAGCTCAACTTTGAACTGAGTTACACGCGCGCAAAGTTTCTACAGGGCACAGGCAAAATCAAGATGCGCGGTGCAAAGGGAAGGGGTCTAGGTCAAGACGCAGAGAGATGGGAAGAGACGGGAGAGGAGCGAAAAACTCTCGCGTCTGTCACTCTCACCCTCTTACAGTACTTCCCCCTGATTGCACAGGGAAGTGCTTCTCCGAATTTGGAGTTTACGCCTTCTTTAAGAGCGGTGAGTAATAATTGAAAAAAATAATAAGCTTTTAACCCTTTCAAGTTATTTTCCATTACGTTAGATTTACGGGGAAAACATGATGTTTTTAGGAACATGGATTATGTCCGACGGCTGGGCGGCATACAACGGCATCGCATCTCTGAAGCAAGCCTATGACCACGGGGTCGTCAATCACAAAGTTGAATTCGTCAACCCGAATGATAGACGAATTCACACGCAAACTGTGGAGGCCACATGGGGTGCTCTGAAGAGAGGCCTCAAAAGTTACTACGGTGTGCCGGAGCACAATCTCGAGGGATGCCTCAACAACTATATCTGGCGGAGAAAGCTTGACAAGACAAAGCTGCTCAATCATCTCATTTACGAGATGATGTTCTACAGACGAGAAGCCAATACTGCTCCCAGATCTTCAACAACGCTGCAGCCGCAACCTCCAACCACTATCAGACCTACTACTACTACTACAATGGTAAGTACAAATTCAAAAGTTCATTGTATTTTTTAAAATTAATGACTATGCAATTGTCAGAAATTTCAGGCAACCACCACCACTTCAGCCCCCAGAACTCGAAGGATTACAACGACTGCAGTCACCACCGCGCAAACTGGAGTATGCTCATTTTCCAATTCATTTTCCCCGTGATTTTCTCCAAATAGATGCGATGCAATTTTGGTAATGAAAATGCAAAAATTATTTCAGACCGTTTCATTAGCCAGAACAACGATAGGCTGATTATGTAGTTTCTGAAAAAATAATTGGAATAATCAATCAATGATTGTCTAATTCTGAATGATTTCACTTCATGGAATTTTGCAAATGGAATATTTCAGGCGACCACTACAGTATCACCTGCAAGGATTCGCAAACAGACCACTTCTACCACTCGAAAAATACGGAGCACATCAAAACGCATCACCACCATCCTCACCATCATCACCACTCGCGCCTCTCGAACAAGAACGACGACGACGACTCAACCACCGAAGACGACGCGAAGGGGAGGTGGAAAGGGCGGCCGAGGAGGCAAGGGAGGCAAAAAACAGTGAATATATCGTGCAAACATATTACACAATCAATAAATTAGTTAAATTGTCTACCATTGAAACTGAATCGACTTGAATAAAAATATCGATAATCAGAAAAATGTGATGTGCAACTTTGCAACTTCAATTTCTTTCTATTACTTAATTTACATACGCCTCTGGAGGTGGGACCCTTCTACTTTTTTTGCGGACCCTTCAACCTGTTCCCAAAAAATTTCTCAAAGTTGGGACCCTTCTGCTTTTTTCGGAACCCATCTTCTCTTTTACGGACCCTTCATCTTTTTTTCTAAAGAAATCCTAAAATTAGGGACCCTTCTACTTTTTTCGGGACCCATCTACTTTTTTCGGACCCTTCATCTTTTTTCTAAAGAAATCTTAAAATTTGGGACCCTTCTATTTTTTTCGGGACCCATCTACTTTTTTTGGGACCCTTCAACTTTTTTTCTGAAAAAATCCAAAAATTAGGGACCCTTCTATTTTTTTCGGGACCCATCTACTTTTTTGGGACCCTTCAACTTTTTTGGGACCCTTCAACTTTTTATCGAAAGAAATCCTAAATGTTGGGACCCTTCTACTTTTTTCGGGACCCATCTACTTTTTTTCGGACCCTTCAACTTGGTCCCGAAAAATTTCTCAATTTTGGGACCCTTCTACTTTTTTCCGGACCCATCTACTTTTTTCCGGACCCATCTACTTTTTTCGGGACCCATCTACTTTTTTGGGACCCTTCTAATTTTTTGGGACCCTTCTACTTGGGTGGGACCCTTCAACCAGAACAGAGCCAGTTTTTGTCGATGGGAAGAACCTGCGGGAACAAAGAAAAATCCCTTCCTAGTCAATCAATAATGGGCGAGACAACGATGACCTCTCGATCTATCCTTCGTGATCTACCTTCCCTTCCTCCCCATTGGCGCTGCGTAAAATATTTGAATTTTCGCGGCGTTTTCCCTGTCCTTTCCTGATACTTTGGACGGGGTTATCTCGTCCCAGAGTGGACGTACAACTTTCAAACTTCGGCTTTCTAATATCGTTCTGGATTCCAATCGGATCATGATCTCAAGAGCATGAACTAATTTTTCATGATACGCCTCCTTTAAATACGAGCATCACACATCTGAGGTGAGATCTATTGTCTTACGATTTGTCGAGGATAGCTTCTTCTTCGTAGGATCAGCTGATACTTGTTCACAGTTCACAGTTCTTTACAATTCAACGATTACTTATTTCAGGTGTGATCCGTAGTGTGTTCAACACGTATTTTTTCAATCTCAGAGATTTCGGGGATGGCAGGATCAAATGTTATTTTTCGTTACGTGTGTGCAAGCTACACGCGGTTGTTGATATTTTGATTGGCGTTGGACGCACACAGCAGAATCCCCGTTTCAGGAATTGCTCGATGAATCTGCAATTCGAACACATTTTCGCGTAAAATAGTAATGACGGACCTCTTGTACGAGCGTACAAAAGTGAGAGTGATCACTGGATTCGCGAGCGCGGGGAGTATAGCTACCTGAAATGACAGCTATCTATGATAGTTCCTGTTTCTAGTTTCTATAAGATTTCTAATATGCAACTATCTAGATCCTCGCACAGGCAACATATTTGAAACTACAGTATGATCTAAAAACGAAAAAAAACTGTTGCATACTTACATCATAAAAGGCGTGCTCGATTTCGGAAGAATGAACGTGAAATACAATTTGGGCTGCTGCTAGCACTCCCAGAACGGCGTAGATCGCAAGCGTCAATGCCGAATGCGTTGTCAGTACCTTAGAAAGACATGGGGATATTCGCGGCTAGTTCACTCATGACATCTAGAGCCATTTTTCAATAAACAACGAAAAATGAATGAATAAATAATTGTTTTTGAGTTATCAATCACAAGCTGCCTACGCTGCCTAAGCAGCTGTCAAATGTATGTAATAGTAATTGAATTATTCAAGACAATTCTGATAACCAACTAATTGTAACCGATCAAAAAAAGAAGTGTTGCGTACTTTAATGACTGAAGCATGAACCCCACTTGATTGTATACTCAAGCCTCGTATCTTTTCGGCTAGAATACGAATTAGCTGGAAGCAAATTGTTCGAAATCGAACACAAAATTCTAACCTTTTGTCGAGTAAATAAAACGTAGGCAGTGAGCAGAGTCGGGCAGGTCACAAGATATCCGAATATAAGAGCTGACTCGAGGTTGGTGATATCAACTAAGCCTGTGTTCAACCATCGTTTTCAAGTGGTGAAGATGAAGAATTTACAGACCGTGCATACCGTATGGTCTGACACTATCATTCCCATAGAAGCTTTCGAGGATATCCAACAAATCGTCTCTTGGACTTATCAGCATTATGTAGCCAATTATATGAATGATGTGCGGAGAAAACATTGCGATAATCAGCAATTGCAGCTTTAACCTGCCAACAGCTCCGTTCCCGAGTAATATTCGAGTTCTAAAGCCCTTACATATTCTTCGTTGTCAATGTTGTGCCTTTACCTGTACCAAAATGATAAAGCAAGAATCGACAGAGAGTGAATCATGTTGACATGCATGAAGGCAGTTGATATCGCACAAAAGTTTTCAGATACACTCAAACATGGCCCGGTTGAAATGCAGAAGATTGCGATTGATTCGATAATCAGACGACCGTTCGAAACAAAGTGAGAGAATACAGACAGGAACTCCACTATGGACGTGTTTAGGAGAAGTATAGAATATTCCTTGGATTAATGTAGGAGGAAAATGCATAATTGAAAGACTACCTTCATCGCTTTCGGGGTCTTCATTAGAATAACTACGAATGACACTGTATTTATGAAAAAGCCGAAACTAATAATGAAAACATGTGCTATATCATGGAGGCGAAGCATATTTGAGACAAAATTCTGCTCGATTCAACTGTCCAATACTAATATTGATGCTTCAAATCACAGTGATGATGTTTGATTATCATCTAATCGGTGTAAACATTGCTATCGACAGGTGTAATGGATCTTGGCTACCATTCTGTTACTGAAACCAGATGAAGATATAATGATCATCGGTTGAGTGATACACTGCGTGTTTTTTTGATTTGATGTCGTATCGGCCTGAGGCCATACAGGGATTCCATCATGCTGGAAAAAAGAGTCAAGTGGTCATTGATTGTGAAAAACCGTAACTTGATGGATCAAAGAACAAGGAAAAGAGAAGCCATAAAATATCGAGATGATATCGATAAGAAACATTTGGATCAGCCCGACAGATACATTGCTGATGAGAGTCGAATGGCAGTCGGCTGACATCGCGATATATAATAAGAATGAAAGGTCGGTTTTCTAGTATTATAAATGTTGTTCGATCTATATTTCACGTATTACTATGTTGCTCTTCCATGTGAAGTCCAGGTACTTGATACACGTACTGACAGACATAGACTATTTCTCAAGTAATACCGTGAATCCTGCATTTTTGTATCATACAGTACAATCTCGATTGTTATGTTATTGGCTATGTCTATATAATAATCAGAATGAAATCTTTGAAAAAAAATTTGCGCAAAAAGGACATATGGTAGATTTTCGTGCTGCTGGTATACAGCGCTTGGGCAACGGTCGCTCACACTATTCTTTCGAAGCCACCGCCCTCACTTTTCATTGTTGTCTCTTGTTATCTTTTTTTCTTATATTTAGGGACCACACGCCCCGCCCACTTTGCTCTGACATGATTTAGCCAAAAAGCGAGAAAACAAAAACACAAAGCTCATTCTAAACCAAATCGGACGTTTGATAGTGCGATGGATAGCTCTTACCATTCCCAATCGATCGAGCACTATCCGAAGATTGAATATCATCACTAATTAGATCAAAATTGGACTTAAAAGTAGGGAATTGGCTGTTTCTATGGGTTCGAGTTTGAATTTTCTCTTGGGATATCGATTTTCTGACAAAACTGAATACTTTAGGATTTTTAGAGAAAAAATTGGATTTTTAGCATGCTTCCTCAGCTTGTGTTTTTTGCGCGGGGAGAGGCGAGCGAGAGGGCGGGGGGAGGGAGAGAGACACACGCTAATTAGGCTCCGCCTCCTTTCCCTCTCGTCTCGCCTTTCCCTCCTCTCCCCCAGAGGGTTGCGCGCGCACTTCTCGGGCTCTAGCGCGGCTCAGAGACAAGATATCAACAAACGGCCAAATGTATGTTTGAAGTTTGAAAACGCATTTGACCCCATGGCTTGAATTCGGCTATCTATGTTGTGGCCCCTACTTATATTAATGGATTTCCGAAAGGAGCTTTCGGTCTAGACACTTTCTCACTCCCTGTATTGTGAGTGATGGTTTGGGAAAATGAAATCAGTTTATTCCGAGGCCGTTTCTCTGGGATAGTGTAAATATTACAGCCATCGACGTCGGCGGAGAATTGTTTTTAAATATGGGTCAGGAAAAGGTAGTGAACGCGTATGTGGCAATCAGTCCCCGATAGTGCTGGACGGTTTAAATTATGAAAAAGTATGCTTCACTCTTGTTGGATGAAACATATCTGGAATCGTATCCCATTTCTTCCTCTCATATTTTTCTTTGCTAGCACTACCAACTTGTCCCAACCACTCATCTCAGGATCCATGGAGTCGACGTTACACCAAGTGGTTATTGCGGTTCACGCGTGCGTCTCATTCATCTCTATTTCCTTCAATATTCTCCTGATATTTATCATCTACCGCCATGCGCCAGTAAAATTCTCCACTTTCGGAATCATGATCAAGTGGCACGCATTAGCAGATATGTTCACTGCCGTAGGAGGAGCGGCTGGAATGCAGCGGTTTGTACGATACACATAATTTTTTTCTATGTTAGTCAAGATTGAGAGGAGATTAGATCAAAATATCGGCTCTGTACGGAAACGGGGGTCCCATCAGAAAACGGGGGTCCCATCAGAAAACGGGGGTCCCGTCAGAAAACGGGGGTCCCATCGGGTCCCATCAGAAAACGGGGGTCCCATCGGGTCCCATCAGAAAACGGGAGTCCCTTAATTTTATTTTTATTTTTCCTTGCTAATTTCAGTTATCACATCACTAAAGCGTTTTTAGACGTATTTTTCGCCTCACTTTCGTAAAGATTATTTTCAAATGTTTTGGTAGTCGGCTTGGTAGCGGCTTTCGTTGTTGTGGGCTTGATGGTCCTACTGGGTTCACGAGATTTGGTGGTAGGAGCGGTTGTAGGCTTGGGAGTCGTGGAAACCGACTTGCCCATCGAATCGGGGATGCCAGTGGTACGAGAAGACTTGGTAGTAGTAGACTTGACAGTGGGCTTGGGAGTAGTGATTACGGTCGAAGCTCCACCGCGTTTCGGTCTCGTTACCGTAGTTGAAGCAGAATCCGGCATGACGGTTTTACTGGTCGCGCGCGGAGAGGTAGTAGTAGGCGCGACTGTGGGATTGGGAGAGGTGGATACCGACTTGCTAGTCGACTTAAAAAAAATATTTGTTGGGACCCGGTGGGACCCCCGTTTTCTGATGGGACCCGATGGGACCCCCGTTTTCTGATGGGACCCGATGGGACCCCCGTTTTCTGATGGGACCCCCGTTTTCTGATGGGACCCCCGTTTCCGTACAGAGCCAAAATATCTGACATAATTTTTCCACATTACAAACGGTATCCGAGCAATTTAGTTTCCTCATCGTTTTCCAAATGCATAATATTGCCTTATTTAATCAAGAAGTCCGAAAAAACAGAGAAATTTCAGCTTAATCCTACATGGATGGTCGGTGTACTTAATTTCGTACGGTCCATGCACCTACATTTCCTCTGGTCTGTGCTATTTCTCATTCACGATGGAGATCAGTGGCGATTCCATGCAGGTTATGCCAATTTTTGTCGATGGACACTCTCTTGTTTTCCCATGTTCTTTCGCACTTTTCTCGATAATGATAAAAGAAAACGAACACTCCATGAGACAACTTGATTTCATTTCTAATTCTCATTTTGTTTTCGCTCTCATTGATTAGAGAATTCACAAAATAACGAATTGTTCACCTTCACAAGCCACCTCAACTTTCTCGTATTTCACCTTTCATCTTCCTTGAAGAGGTCTTGGACGAAAACAAATGCAAAATCTTAAATTATAAATTGCTGCAAAAAAAAAGATAAGACCATCCGGACAGAATAGACATTGAATAAACGCTGGTCTAGCAGTGGCCTCCAGCAGGACAGAAGTGTCTTGATAGAGATCTTTACCTTGTACAGTTGTACGCTCTTCTCGCATCCTTCGCCTTCCGTCTCCTCGCCATCGAAGGCAAAACTCTGTCCACGAAGACTGCTTTCCTAATAATATTACTCATCGGCTTGCCTGTCCCGCTACCGTACGCTGTATGATCCTTTTTTTATTATCGTAATACTAAATTAGTAAAAAAATACGAATGTAATAGCATCCTCAGGTATCGTTTTTCATCTCGAGGGATGATGACAAGACAATGCGCCAAATGCTGAATGAGATACTGCCCCAGTACCGTCCATATGAACACGTTGTCACAGGTGCCACCATTAGAACCAGCGATGGTAAATGAAGAGATCGCTCTCTATCTCTCAATATCGCGGTGCTCTCCTACTCGGCGTGAGAGTGCACTGAATGAGGAGTGCTTTCTTCATTTGCCATACCTATTTATAAAACCTCGCAATTACAAAACCCTGAAATAAACCCTTACTAGATTCTAAAAATTCAAAATATGAGGCCGTTTGGGATAAAATCGAGCAAGGGCTGGCACAGCTCAAAAATATCGATTCTCTGAAAATGTGTGATTTAAGGTTCTCAAGGGTGCTGATGACGATGAGCATACTCATTTTTCATATTTTGCCCTCGTTGGCTCCAGACGACGTCACGTCGAAATCGGTTTTTGAGGAATTTCTCGACTCCTGATATCGCCAAAATTAAGTGAACATGGCTCCCGGGGTAGAATTTGATGCTGATTTCACCTGTTTACTTAATTTTTTATCAATATCGAAAATAACCCCTGAAAATGGAACTTTTTACTGATTGGTTTGCGGGCTTAGCAACCGGCATAGATCGAACCGGCTTGACGAGAGGATTCCAAATCTATAATTTGAGCGAATTTCATCACCGGAATTCCGAGATTGAAACCGAAGAGTAGTCGTGGTTGTAGATGAAATGGCTCGTTTTCCGACTTGTTTACTCCTTTCCGGCCCCGAGAGAGAGACACGCGGCGAGAGAGCATGGGAAAAGAGGAGAGCGCAGAAACGAAAGATCGGATGCGCGACTTGGGAAGAGAGGGAAGAGGGGAGAGAAGAGGAAATGAGCCATTTCATCTACAACCACTACTACTCTTCGGTTTCAATCTCGGAATTCCGGTGATGAAATTCGCTCAAATTATAGATTTGGAATCCTCTCGTCAAGCCGGTTCGATCTATGCCGGTTGCTAAGCCCGCAAACCAATCAGTAAAAAGTTCCATTTTCAGGGGTGGTTTTTGAAATTGATAAAAAATGAAGTAAACAGGTGAAATCAGCGTCAAATTCTACCCCGGGAGCCATGTTCACTTAATTTTGGCGATATCAGGAGTCGAGAAATTCCTCAAAAACCGATTTCGACGTGACGTCGTCTGGAGCCAACGAGGGCAAAATATGAAAAATGAGTATGCTCATAGTCATCAGCACCCTTGAGAACCCTAAATCACACATTTTCAGAGAATCGATATTTTTGAGCTGTGCCAACACCCTCCGAATCTGCTCGACTCTATCGCAAACGGCCTCATATATTTTTGCGGTTCAAAGAACTTTGAGAGGATTTCTAAGCATGTTATCCTAAACGCGCAAAAATCCGCGCAACAACAATTAATGAGAGCAGTTTAGGTATCAGCAATTTACTACATTCTGCTGCCATATCCACGCTATTCTTCTCAATTGGCCTCATTTGGCCCGCATATATCGCCATTTTTGTAGTCAGGCAAGCATTTAAAAAATAATTCAATATATCATAATTTTTTCACATTTCAGGTGGAAAATCCTGGCTTCACTCGCGCGTCAGTCTGCCACTCTCAGCGAGAATAGCAAGCGAATGCATCGTACTTTTACCACGGTGATTTTATATTTTCAAATCAACAGCGATTTGATTAAATTCATTGCATTGTCGATATTTTTTGTGCATATACAAATATTCCGAATATGATTATGTCTTGATGCTTCGGGAAACGTGGGCGAATTTTTGATCGAATTTATTGCAATTGAGATGCTGACCGCACAAGCGATGCTTCCTTTCCTTTTGTCCATCTCATCGACCACAGTTATCATCGGTTTCCTCGACATCGTCCGCAATCCCGCACTCGAATCTTCCTCAATGATGGTGTGTTTGCGATTATGACGCCTAGAATGAACGATCTGGATTTTCATCGCTCCTCAAACCTAAATCAGAGCGATATTATGAAGATGCAAATCATGCATCCTGAAAGTTCAAAGATTTTTGTGTTGTGGGCAGAAAGTTGAAACGAGATTTAAAAAAAAACTTATAATTCGCGCACTTCACTCATTTTTAGAGATTGATTTCATTGTGAAATGACAAACGTGAGATATGAGTTCACACAGCAAATGCTTCGAAATTCACACTTCGAACCAACTGACGCTTTATAGTTCGGCGACACGATGTCTATGTGTTCGCCTATTATCGTCCTCTCATTAGTCGATCATTATAGAAGGTAAGCCATTTTTATCGGCTAAACTACATATCTCGAGATGTACATATCTCCCCTCAACACAGAGTTTTCAGGAAGGTGCTCCTTCTGGTTGGATTGAAATCGAAGGTTTCTAAAATCACGATCACATCGATAATTGCCTCATCGTCATGAACATGTGAGATGACACAGAAGAATTAAGATAATTTCTATTAGAAAAATAATTAGGGAAGCGTTGTGATGTTTTGAATGGAGAATAAATAAAGTTTATACAAAAATTGTTTTTTTGATATCTTTTCGGTCGTACGACGTTCATAACGTGTTCCATATTATTTCACTCTATGATTTCCTAGTTATGGTGCGATTGAATCCGGCAAATACAATTTAGAATAAGGATTCTATGTAAGTTAGTCAACGATAACGGTGAACGGCAGCGAAATGAGCCTGAAATTGTTATTTTTGAGGTATCGTGCGTTTCAAATGCTCAGCGAACTCAATGTGCTGGATTGTCTGGAAGAGAGAGGAATTGATTGCCTTCCATCGTCAAGCACGAAAATTCGCGTCTTCAATCAAATTTTTTCGCACGATCTTGATCAGGCTCTGCACAACAGCCATGACGTCTGACGCCCATCAAACATCTGACATACATTCCATGGAGCAAAACGGCTCGTGGCTCTTATCTCGACCACTTCGCACGATGGCTATAAAAATCGCATTCAATCCGCCACTTTTCATGTTACGCACGTTGCAAATGCGTCAGCATGATGTGCGACTTTTCATTCATTATATTATTTGCTCCAAAGATGCCCGAAAAATGGCTATTGTCTCAAGAAATATTCTGCTTCGAGTCCCGTATAGTTGGCAACAATCCCTACCATAGTTTGTTGTGGACTAATATCTGAACTGGATTGTGCTAAAAGCAATTTTGGAAACTACTAAGTCTACATATTTCAGATGAAGTCGCTGCTGCTGGCTCTGGCAGTTGTTTGCGGTCTCTCCGCCGCTTCATTCAGCGACTCCACGGCAAGGTAGCAACGCTAGGAAATCTGTAGATTTTAGCTTGCTCATTCCCATCCCGTTTACAGTAAAGCAAGCGACAGGGCCGAAAGAGGCCGAAATGTACAAAAGTCTTCCAAATTGCCCCCTTGCCCTAACTTTAACCGTATTTTGCTCACATTTGCGTGTTGTCGACAAAAGCTAATAGTGTCAATGAAACAATTGCATGACACTGATGCTGCCCTTGTCGTCAGCCGCTTACTCCGATACGCCACAGACCTGCCTCACGAATCAGCTCAAAACCGCCAAGGTAATAAAGTAGAACCTATGAAGAATTCTCAAATTGGGAGTGTATTGTAAGGATGTATTATTCAATGAATGTTCAGCTGAGCAAGCAAGTGACACTCAATTGCGACTACTTCAAGAAGGATAAGTGTTCGGGATTCACTTTCTACGATACGAGCAGACAAGTGATTGGAATCTCATTCAGGTCAGCAACATCACGTTCTTCCTCTCTAGATTCGCCAATTAAAGAAATTCCATTAGGATTTTTTGAACAATTAGTCCGAATAATTCCTTCTGTTCGAATTGACATTCTATGTGAAAAAAAAATCAATAATTGCAGAGGGACTAGCGACACGACACAGTTGATCGCTGAGATCACGGACACGCTTTTCGATGCGAAAGTTCCCTTCCAGGACGGAGGACAGACGTCCAAGTACTTCAACGATGCTTTCATGCAGGTATCATTTCTTCTTTTGCTGTGTTCTGGTGAATCATTACTATTGCAGGTGTGGAACGGAGGTATGGGCAGCGACTTCCAGGCTCTCGTTAACAAGTATCCGAGCTACAATGTCTGGGCGAGTCCAACATTTCTTTGCTCTCCACCAATCTTATCTGTTTCATGGAGCTTTCAAGAACCTGCACATATCAATCGGTCTATATGTCTATCGATTAAATGATTGTAGATCACGGGTCACTCGCTTGGAGGAGCTCTCGCTTCCTTGGCAGCTGCTCACATCTCAGCGAACAAGATCTCAACGAAGGCCAAGTGAGCAGACTGATATCGATAGTCAAATTAAGATGTAATTCTATTCAGGATCACCCTCTACACGTTTGGACAGCCGAGGACTGGCGATCAGAAGTACGCAGACACTCACGATAATCTGGTTAGTTGATTCATGTGATGCGTCTGAATGGTAGACGTTCGAGTGGCTCAAAATCCGTTAAGGCAAGCCTTCATATCGCACATTCTCTCGCCGTTCACCTAGACGAGAGACTATTCTGTGCAGGATCAGATCTCGAACATTCTCGTGATCAATTCTGGCCGTTTCGCTTCGCCATGCATTCTCTGAACATGTTTTTGCAGATGATGCAATAACATCAAAAATATCATTCATGATTAGAAATGTGATCGGCGGGCTACGCTCCGTGTAAATGATCTACTACCGATAACGTGGTCAGATGGAAGTGGTGCATCATCCGCAAAACATGTGCACAGAGACTGCTACGCCCGCCATTTCTAATCCCCTGATAAGTAAATGCACGGCCCCACGAGAATTGTTTACGAGAATGTTCAAGATCTGATCTATGCCTGCACGGTCTCTCGTCTAGATGACCGGCGATAGAATGTGCGAAATGAATAGACGGTTGCTCGTATTTTGAACTCCCTGCTCAGGTGACGGCGTTCCGTGTCACGCACAGCAAGGACATCGTCGCGCACATTCCCCCGCAGTTCATGAGCTACGAGCACCATAAGTCGGAGGTAAATGGGGCGAGCATATATCGATACGATATAGCTTCACTCTCCGAACTCTTGCACAGAGAATCTTACGAATGGCATTCAAATTCACACGCGTATTTTTAGTCAGACGTCTGTGGTGAAGTAACAGACAAGAGTGCGTTACACACAGTGTATTCAATCTTTAGAGACTATTTTGTTGAATAAGAGTCGACATCACAGAGATCAGTAGAATGTAACACAGTACATATAATGAGTAGAATGTAACACACGGCCTGGTTCAGGCCACTCACATCAGACGCGTGGGTGTTATTTTTGTAGCATACTTTTCTTAATGTGATTGTCTCACGAAGATTGTAGCATGATTAGAGCAGAACAAATACAAGAAGATGAGTAATAATGAACTCAGGTGTGGTACGACAACGACATGGCTGCTGGCGCGCCCTTCACAGTGTGTGGACAGCAGGAAGATGACAAGTGCTCGGACAAGAAGTTTGTTGCCCCACTCATATTCCGAGCTCTTCGGTTGACCGATTCCATTCACTTTTCTGCTCATGTACTACATCTGATTTGATCAATTTGATGAGAGTTCACTTCTATTTTTCCAGCGGCGCTTTCAATACGTCGCCCGACGACCACACGCACTACTACGGTAAAGAAGTGGCCGATTACGGAAGGGGCGGATGCAAATAATGTCGAGCCCCTTGCCATGTATGATAAATGTAATTATGTACAATCTGCTGAAAATACGCAATTTATTTAACACACACAATATATTTTTGGTAGAAAAGCAGCAGTAAAGTTACGTAAGGGGTTTATGCCAATCGTGAGATGTAAATACGTTTCGTGAATTTCGTGAAAAGAGTTCGTTTCGTGAATTGCTCAATTTTATCAAACATATGGTTCGGAAATTTTTATTCTTTAGTGGAACTAAATAATAAAAATAGTGCAGGCCTCATAATGTATATCTATTCTGATTTTGGCGAATCGTCCACGTATTTGTAGTATTCTTTCGTCAGCTCGACCAATTTTCCATCCTGCAATTTACGGATGCACACAGATATCTTTCTCATGACCGGCATCGCTGGATTTTAATGGAACGATCTCAGTAAACACATTGAAACTAGACCGCATCAATACCTTGACCAGCTTCTGACAGTGTTGTCGCACATTCCCGAGTGCGCCGATTCTGACGGCGAATGGAGTATCCTGAATACACCTTCACATTCCACAAATATATCAACACCATACCTTGTAGATGAAATTCACAACGTCCATACTCGATGCTTCTCCAACTTCTTTGAAGTATCTGAGCAACAACTAATTTAGATGTTCCAGAGAGTCGATTCGGTTAGACGAAGCAAAAAAAAACATGGAAGAGCTGCTCGCTATGCAGTGAACCATTATTCATATTTTAGCATATAGATCTCACTTCAGAATCTCATTCTCCCTTGCTGTTCGATGATTAATGTACTCGTCCACTTTTTGCTCTGGATTGTTCACAACTGGGCCGTGACCTGAAATGATATTCGCTGTACTGTACATCTTCTTCAAAAGAGTAGTAAAAATGGGTGATTAATGGTCTAATATCATCGATTTCCATTCCTTCTTCTTTCCAAACGATGAAGGTCATCTTACCAGGATAGATTCTCGTCGATTTGAGCGATTTGATCCTCTGTAGACTCTGCATGTACGCGTATAGATCATCGAAGACTGTCGTGCCCTGTGCATTATTTTCCACTTTGTTTTTCAAATGTGTTGGTTATCATTATTATGGGCCAGAGAACGTGAAAATGCTGCATGATTGTTCAACGATACGCACCTGTCCAAGTATGCAATCTCCGCTGAACAGTGTCTGCTCCTCATCGAACCAGAGAGACGCGTGATCGGCTGTGTGACCGGGAGTCGTGACAAATCTGAAATAGCCGTTAGATTAACTGCTTTTTTAAAATTATATTCGTAACAATTTCGAATGTGCAACCTCAGTGTAGCGCCTTCCACTTTTACTTCATAGTCGTCTTCCACGTACGTGTAGTACGATTGGTGGTTGGCGTTGCGCGGACATTGCAACTTGTACACCGGCACCTACAGAGTTTGTTCTACAACTTTAATTTACTATGACAAAGCGATTGCCATCCCTTCTCATTCTCGCGCGAGATGCTCTCGCAATCCGTTTTTTTTTCGGTTGTCAACGCGGCAATTTCGCGAAATACTCGTACCTTTCCCTCCGTGATTTTGTCGAAGACTCCCTCGCATCCTCCCGTGTGATCGTGGTGATAGTGAGTGCAGATGATGGCAACGATCTTCGCGTCCTAACAACTTATTGATCAATTGGGCCAACTCGTTTGCAGCAAATCAAAATAATTGTGTTTCATATAATAATGCGAATTCATGAAAGACAAAGTCGGGATTTCACCACTTCACCACTTCTTCTCATTTTCGATAATAGGAAGACAAATAATTTTTTATCAATCATTCAATAAATAACTAACAATAAAATAAATGGAGCATATCGTGAAATGGGTACCTTGAGTGCCTTCTTGAGTGAGCAGAGATACGCAGCGACGAACGGCTCTCCAGTGTCGATGAGAATCTTGCTGTGATTCAGTATTTTAAAGATTTTTTTAAATTATTTTCCACCAGCACCACAGTGAAAGTGACGTAAAAATAGCCACTGTACATTGAATTTCAACCGTTGACGGGAAATGTGAATGAATAGGGGGTGTTGTGATTCATAAATCGCTCAATCAGATCCACTCAAACTAAGGGGGTTGAGAAATATTATTTAGTGTGGCCCGATTCTTCTTTCCTATGGTCCTAGTCGATTGAGCCACAGTGAAGATGTTCCCTACCACTTGCACACACCACGGCGCTAAGTTTCTCAGGGCTGACCGAATGCTTAATTGGCTTGGGGTGGCTGATATTGAGCCCGTCTTATCGTTGCCTTTACCTCATCATAAATCTCACCTCTGTCCGGTGCCCACCAGGTACGTGTTTGTTCCTTGCAGTGTGAACGCGCTCGGATTGTGTCCGAGCACCCGAATCACCTTCAAGAAAAGGGTAAAGGTACTTTCACGACAAGCTACAGTCGAAATGCAGCAAAAGACTCGCCGTATTATGTTGTTCAATACTTGTTCAATTCTCATTCAGATTAGTGGAATAGGGAGATAACATTAGCATAACGAGTCCATACCGCAGGCGAGAGTTGCTCGATTGGCTCAAGCGGTTCGAGTGTGGGCATCACTGTCTTGTGCGTGAGCGAGTTGTAGGCAAACCTTTGAGAAATCGAGTAAAAACAACACGAAAAGTACAAACAATGTGAGTTGTAGAAAGGGAACGAGCAAGAAAGAAATATGAGCAAGAGGAGGAAACGAGTTGCGATCGAACTCTCCCTTCCCAATGCACTTTCACTCTCTACCGGAGGCACTCATAGACTCGGGAACGCGATAACATGGACACAACGCGTATCAAATTGCACGCGTTTCGCAAAGGTGAGCTTGGTATTCGTTCCAATCATCTCTGCACTTTGCGCCCTATTGGGTTCAACATCAGGGGGCTCCATTTCGCTGTCTAGCAAGTGTCTGAGAGCGCTGGATCAGAAAAGGCAAAATAACGCAGAAAAAATATGAAAAAAACTCACGCGCCCAGCGCAATGGTATAGTCTTTCCAGTACCGAATATGCCACATGATCGATCTTGACAGAGTGAAGGAGTCACTTATTGATAAGGTGTTGTGACCATCGAGAGTACTCTGTAGTAGGCAACTCCAAACCACGGACACACAACAGACACATTTCGCTCCTCGTTCCAATGTGTTATCAATAACAAACAAGCTGCACAGCAAGGAGAATACGCTCCGATCATAATAAATAACAAGAAAATGTCGGTACCTTTTAGGTTTATGTAACGATCAATGTCGTAGTTCCTAAAGAACAATATTACAGGTGCTAGGGCTCGCGACTTTAAAGAATTTGGCTGTTGACCTTCTGCTTGTATGATATTTCAAGCATCTGACCAATCTCAGGCTATTCAGATACGCGCTTTATTTCCGCTTCCAAATGTAGTATCGAACCTTTGTTCCATCAATCCAGAGAAAAAATGATGTGTTAACTCATTCTATCTTTGTATATTTTCAGATATTAACAATATTATATCCTGCTTCCAAGTAGCCCATGCATTTGTGTATACGACAATTCTCATTATGAATACGCCTTGTATTCAGGTAAAAGCGAAAGAGTAGCGTCCAATCGTATTTAAAAAAAAACTCTCGTTGCGCTTCTTCTTCATGAACCAATGCAAACAATTTCACTGACATGTCGACCGAACATCTAATGTGATTTCAACGAATGATAAATACCTAATTAACGATCTGTTCAAGTAATGCACTTTATGTTTTGTATTTCGATAATAGTACAGTGGCCGACTTATCATCACTTTTTCCTTTTGATATAAGGTCGTAGCGTTAGAATAAGGCAATGGCCTTTGATGGCTGGCACTGTAAAAATTATTCCCTTTTTTTGCTTCAAATAGATGAAAACACTAGAATCATTCTGCACCGTTTTCTGCATCTCGCTTATTTTCTATAGAAAATTGTTCTATCGTTGTGCGCAAAAGCTGTTTGCCATACTCTTCTGTTCAATACCATACCACCAATGTTTTCAGTGTAAGGATGGGGAACGCTATCTGCACTCCATTAAGTCGATCGGAAGATTACGAGCATGAAGATGGTGCTTAATTTTTAATGTATTTTTCAATATTACATTCCATATATCTGCCAATATTAAATAATAAATGGTTTTCAAATGCAACATTGTAGATTCTTCATTCCATCATAAAGTGAGCAGTGATAGCATCAGCCCCTCGTCAAGAAACGAAGCAGGAACAATGTGAGCTCAAAAATTGCTAAACTCTATTGTTTTAAAAATTTCAGAACTGTCAAAACGCAACTCGCTATATCTACGAGCATAGATAATTCACTGAGAAAGGAGAAGCACGAGCACAAAAGAAGACTAAAGATCCTACTCCTGGGTAAAGTTGATGGTCATTTGTTTATTCCACAATGGATTTTTTAGGTGGAGCAGATGCTGGAAAATCGACAATTTTTAAGCAGATGAGGTGTGAAAACGTTTTTTATTCGAAAAAAAGCACCTTTCAGAATTCTTCACATGAGCGGGTTCAGTGAAGCTGAAATGCTTAGTTTTTACAACTATCTGAGATTCAATCTTTACGAGGTATTTCAATTTCTCTTTTCGTTTATTTCATTCTTGCTTTACAGATATTCCATGAGATTGCATTGCGGGTCCAAGAAAGCGTTGTAACAGTTTCCGAAAACGAGAGGGTTCGCCTTGTAAACGATCAAAATAAATTATTATCGTTTAGTTAATGATCAATCTTTTCGCTGAAGGCATATCCGGCTTCACTGGAATAAATGAGGATATCGAAACAAAGAATCTTCTGGCATTTCTTGAGTTAAAGGTGACGTGAGATTAAAATTCTAATTTTCATAGTCTTTCAGTGCGTCCAATCCTTCATGGAGCTCTATGCCAACTACGCATCTCTCCCTGACAACGCTCATTAGTGAGTGAAAAGATCAGATTATGATAATCAACGGCTAGGAAAATTTACTCGATAAGTTCAACATTTATATCGCAAATAAAATTATAATGAATAAAAACAATTAGAGAAGTGGAATATGTTTCAGCTATCTGCCCAAAATCGCCACTCTTCTCGCACCAAATCACGTTCCAACAGCAGAGGACGTTCTGCACTTGCGAATTCCCACTACCGGAGTACGCGAAATCAATTTCACCTTCTCGTCCAACTCTATTAGGTATGAAGTTTGGATTGCGAAAATCACGCAAACAAAATTCTCATTAGATTGATAGACGTGGGAGGTCAGAGATCATATCGGAAAAAGTGGATCCATTGCTTCGATGGAGTGGCCGCAGTCTTATTTGTGGCTTCGCTAGCTGCATACGACCAGGTGCAGCGAGCATTATTCATCAGGAAAATTAAGATAATTGACATTTTCAGTCACTCGATGGCGTAGATATCGATCCCAAACCAGTGCTGCACAGGGATCTCTTCGCTCCTGTTGAACAAGCCGTGGTAGGCTGGGCCAATATTTCTGAGAAATACTCTAAAATACAACAGAAAATCAGTAGACATAACATAAACAAGAATACTTTTGAGATTCGAGTTAACCGGTTGAAGCATTCGGTCAAACTTTTTGGCGACATGCTTAGATGCAGATCGCTGCGGTCATCCTCGTTCATACTCTTCCTCAATAAGGTGTCTGATGGCATCACTTATTTTGGCAAATACCACTCTTTCAGACAGACTTATTCGCGAAAAAGCTTCCATTGAGTCCACTCGGCGATCACTTCAGTGGATACAGTAGGAACTGTTTAAAACACAAACTCATCGTTTTTTTTGCAGATGGCAAAAGCAACCAGCAAGCATTGGAGTTTCTCAAAGATCAATTTATCCAGGTTAGAAAGACTGAAAATAAAATGACAGAAAAGGTTCTATCAAATTTAGTAGTAATTTTACAGAGAAAATCGAAGAGAGACACGGACCGCTCGATCTACTCGCACTACACTTGTGCAACCGACACTAAGAACGTCGAATTTGTATTCACAGCCGCATGCGATATCATCATTCAGCGAAACCTTCTCACCTCTGGCGCGCAGTAAAAGATATAGTAGATCCCTCTGATAATAATGTTTGCTTTACATCGGAACTTTCTTTCCAATAATAAAATTAATATAAAACTAAAAACCTTGGCATGAAATGGAAAATTGAGTATTGAAATTTTAAATTCGCTTTTTCGAAGAACAGAATGTGAAAAAGTATCGTCCAATAGTAGATTTAAAAAGAATTTATCGAGAGAATAGCGTTCTCTACAGGGCCACCAACAAGGATCATCGAGTAGACAATCGATGCGTATCATTGATCAATTAATTAACTGCCCCGGGTGACGCAGCACATTCGACCTTCGTGACCACGTCTCCGGCCGCTTCCCATCCACTTCCGTCCCCATTGCACGTGACTTCCAGCGTCGCTGTACCCGTGCCTCCATCAGTGACCGTACCGAACGGACCGGCCGCCTGGGAATACGAATTGTTGACCACAGGAACGAGTTCAATGTTCTAGCTGAATGAGCTTTGAATCTAGATGGTGCTCTAGGAACATGTTTTTAATTTTCTTGCCCGGCCTACAGTTATGTACCTAATTCATATTATTTTTTGATATTCATAAACAGAGAGCAGGGTATTTTATTTGAAGCTATTCACCAAATTAGGATAAATGCATTCCAGACATTATACTTCCGCTTTCACCCCAAATTATTTATGGTGATCTACTGTTCGTACCGGGGGCGTCTGCTCGACAACAACGACAAAACGGCAAAAATTTGGTTTGATCACTAACACTTCGACCTCACCATCGAGCCTGTCTAGCCCATACAGTTGAAAATCAATAAATACCCAAAATCTTGTTTGCTACTCACCGTGAACACCTCGATATTGGCCATATCTCCAGTACACGTGAACGTCCTCACAGCGCATGCGCCCGTTTTCACCGTGACGTCACTTGCCATGTCCTTGGCGCCCGCGCCAGTCTTCGTTACCGCGATCAGGTCGGCAGCGCACGTCTTGCAGTCTGAAAAAATGCAATCAACACTACGAAACCTTGCCAAAGTGTTCCCATTATAGGAATTCATCGATGACTTGTAAGTGTTTTCGTATGCAAAATGAGAAGGTGTGCCAGCGTACTCCCTCCAGTCGTCGAACATTCCACTTTGGCGATTGCGTCGCCCATGCTCTCCCAGGCCGTTCCAGCAGCGTTGCATGTGACTGAGAATGTGGAGGTGCCCGTCCCGCCATCGCCGATCACTCCCACCGAACGATCGGCCTGCAATTCATCACGCAAATCTACTATTTGGTACACAACCTAATCATCACATTGGTACGATTATGCTCAGCAAACGAACCAAGCAGATTGGCATCATAAAAGAGGAGATTTGAAGTATCAATTTTTATCTTATCTTGACAAAACGACCTGTTAGTCAACCCGTAATGAATAGAGTATTCCGAAGGGCAATAAATAAAATTTATGTTCCGATAGTCGTTGGTCACATTCGTCAAACTTTATGAGATCCTCATTTTTATCGTTGCTTTGTTTCCATACAGAATCTTTCACTTTCACTTTCGCACTTTTGCGATCTCTCGTTCACTTTATGACTGGTGATGCAGCATGCGATACTGTCTCTATTACATTCTTTTTTGTAACCAAAATGTGTTCTTGTTCTCCGAGCTGATTTCGTCGCTGAATAGCTACTCAAGTTCACTTGGCGGCCTTCGGGCACATTCATGCCCTCAAATAACGACATTTCAGCAACGGTATCTCCTATTATACCCACATACAAGCTATACACACGACTAAATTTCCGAGAACCTCTTTTTAATCCGAACGTCTCGTGCACAATTATCTCCCAAATTGGAAACTAAATGAAATCCGTACCGTGGACGCCTCGATGTTGGCCTGATTTCCATCGCAGGTAAAGGTGCGTACGGCGCATCCGCTATCGTACGTCGTCTGATCGTCGTCCATCGCCTTGGCACCAGCGCCCGTCTGCGTGATCGTGATCAGTCCGGCCGCACAGCTGTGACATGCTGAAAAGCACTCTGATTATCCGCCGCAATTTGCCTCACTCAAAATCAGTTGTGGATACTGTAGGCTTAAAATCGCGACGAGGACGCTTTCCATAACATATTTGCCTGTTGACGAGCCATTCATAGTTTTAGGAGGAGTGAGGTGAGCGTGCACACTCACCCGGCACCGCGGAGCACTCGACTTTCGTTATCTTCGTGCCCATGTATGTCCATGCGGAGGCGGCAGTGTTGCAGGTGAGGACGAGAGTAGAAGTCCCCGAGCCGCCGTTGTCGTCGATCGTCCCGAGAACGCCCGTTTCCTATTGAAATTAGAATTTGAAATACTGCCATTCGTCTCGTCATTGAGACGGTTCGATGATGGCGGACAACTTTCCCTTCCCCCGAAACTCACGTCCGACAACTCGATTGTTGCCTGTGTGCCCTTGCACGTTAACGTCCTCGTCGCGCAACTGGTCGTCCTGAAATAGGTAGAGAATTCTGAGATCCGAAGTATCTCGAACGAATCGAAGATGAGAGAGGAGGAGGATACTGCATGAGCTCATTTCTATCTACCTCACGATCGAGTCGCCGTCAAATGCCTTCGCTCCTGCGCCCGTTGTAGTGATCGTAATGAGGTTGGCGGCGCATGTCTTGCAGGCTGAAATGGAGTGTCCGCGTTTCATTTAGAAAATTACAGCGATTTCGCGACCCACTTGTACTAGTTTTACGAGAACTGTTTGACATGCTTTTCGAAAACCTGTAAACACGATGAGTGCAGCGACTCACGAGTGGCCGGTATGCCGGGTGTTGTAGGCGTCATTGGCAGACATGCGTCAGTGAATGAAGTGACAAGGAAGATGAGAGCGAGCAGAGAACGGAGCATGTTGCGACTCGAATGCACTCACTCATCCACTAGAATTGATATAGCGGGGGAGGTCGTAAAGTGCCGTAAATGACCCTCCTCCTTCCGTCTATTCCTTTCGTAAACGGGAACAGCTAACCGAACTCTCTAAGGATACGCTGAGGAACCGTAACGTAATCGTCCTTTCGGGATGTGATTGTGCATCCGCTTTATTCGGACGATAAAATCGGCGAGCCGCGATCACGAATGGATCCCATTGACTAATCAAGGTCGTAAAAGCGACCCCGTGTTGGGTCTGGAAAACGAATCACGGTATTGCTACGGTAACAATCGCAAAAAAACCTTGCAAATTGCTATCGATGACGTACTCTGCAAAGGTGATCCGATTCCTGATTCTCCTGGGTTTGAAAACAAAGAGGCAAATGTATTTGGAAAGTGATGGTAGAGATTTTATTCTTTAGATGCAGCGAAACATTTCAAATTCATGTGAACGCGAAAGAAAACTTTTTTTAATATTTGATCACTGCGATAAATGCGGATGATGCTGTGCCATTCTTCGCAACGCTCATTGTAATTTCTCAATTCGCACATCCTGATCTTTCGGTAGAATTATCGTTCCAATTTTTGGCACTAGATCGATTTCTTGTCCTTCGCAGGCGGAGATTCGATAGTGCTGGAAGGTCGCCGTCAGACCGAGGAACATCTCAACTCGCGCGATGCCTGCAACGATATTCATATTCTAAAATTTTAAAAAAATCATAAATTTAACGGTACACCTTCGCCAGCGCACATTCGCTTGCCAATCGAGAATGGAAGAGTGTGTTCCACGAGATCCTGTATTTTGATACATTTACAACGATTTTATTTTGAAGCTTTTTTCATAAACGTCACTTACTCTTCTCAATGTCTGTCCATCTTCAGCGAGGTATCTATCCGGATTAAATTCTTCAGGGTTCTCAAACAACGGACTGTTCGCCATCAGGAAGTGAATATCGCCATTCACCCACGATCCCTTGGGGATATTTTGACCCTGAATTCATATTTATGGCTCAGAAGTAGGTAACGGAAAAGTTCAAACAAGCTGCAGAAGATGCACTTACTCTGATCTCCACATCTCTCACTGTCGCACGGATTAAATTCGTCTGCAGAATATTTGCCCTTCTTTGCACCTCGTGCACGCAAGCACGCGCGTACGGCATCTCAAGTACGATTACATATACGACAAATCATTCGAGCAATATCCAACACTAGGGTTGCCATAATGCCATAATAATAGTCTCATCACTCTGCCCATAGAGAAAGAGACAAATTCTTAATTTTGACAGTCCGACCTTTATCTGATCCGCCATCTCCGGCATTCTGTCCCTGCCGATGACTTCATGAATCTCTTTGCGTAGCTTGTCCTGGAAGTTGAAGGCGTTCTTGGTGGGCATAGTAATCAGGGAGGATATCAAAATTAATCTACGATACTTGCGCGTCCTGATTCTTCGCAAAAAATAGCATTCCCCATCTCAACGTTGTCGTCGTCGTTTCCATTCCCGCAACGAAGAAGTCGGAGCACGTCGCGAGCAGATTCACGTGACTGAAAGCACTTGCTATTCTGGGACTTCGGCAACGGACAAATGTCTTTAGTTCTCGTTGGGATCATGGATTTCCAAAAACGCGAACAAAGCGTTTTACCAGTTTGCTCGGCAAGAGAGTACAGATAATAAGGGCTATTAGAGAACCAGTAAGATAACCCTATCAATCACCCACTTGAGATACTCATTGTTGTCCATTTTTTGCTTGTACGCGTGTACGAAACAGGTTGGTTCATCGTCGATCTTGTATTCATATATGCACTTGTCGACGTTGTTAACGATGTATTCCATGAGCTCAAAATATTCATTGAATTATCAAACAGGTTTATTAACCTATTTCGGGCCATTCCTCATCATTTTCATCCGACTCAGGTCTCGGAAATTTCGAGAAAATAAAAGTTCGTTGCCTTACCTTATCCTGTGCTTCTTTCACTCTGCCGACGCAATACCAACCGATCCACGGAACGAATCTTATCTTAGGGAAGACAAGAGCGATGAGTAATCCCTTGTTCTGAGTCATCTCGTCCATCATCTGAAAATGTGAAGAATATACAAAATGTCTCTATTGAAGGCTTTTTGGTGGTGCATGTTGCCAGATCAGTGCCTTTCCAGCACTGTGCCTTTTTAGCTACGAAGAACGCAGATGCTATTCTTTTTTTTCTAGAGACTGTTTTTTTCTGGTCGGACGAAGCTACTCACCTTGCTGAATCCATCGACAAAGTCCATTAGCGGCTGGCACTCGGAGTGCGTGTATCGGAAGCCGAAGAGCGCGTCGTTGATCACGTTTGCGATCATGACCTAAATTTGATGGTGTGCTAACAATATCTTGATTTGGGGTCGGGATTAGACACAGTAAACTCTGGACGAGTGGAGGAGTCGAGGGGTAGAACCTGTATTGGCCCTCGTAGATTCGTGTGCTCCTTGTCCTCGATGCTGTCCAAATGGGCGATGTAGTCGGCGACCGACGATCGAACCTGGAAAGGAAAGTAACTTTTGACTATTTGAAAATGACTTGAAGACGATTCCTGAGAACTAAATGCTTCGCCAACTGATGTATGGAGCTAAATTGATAAGAGGGAAGATTTACAGGCAAGATGATAAGGATACGAATGGGTGATAAAATGTGTCAAGAAGAGGAAGCACCAAATGCTATCTATAAGACGTTCCTGCAGCAAAACAGCGGATAAATCACCTGCTCCTCCATTAGATTTCTTCCCATTCCAAAATCTCGCATGATCGAGATCGCAGCTCGTCTCTGCTCGCGCCAATTGTCCCCGTTCGAATTGACCACGCCTGAATAAAAATCTCGTGTTTCCATGCATTTTTGACGTTTCAATCCCTGTCGAAAGGCTGACTTGCCTGCATTGGGCGCGAACGTGAGCACTTCCTTGATGATTTCGTTCTCCGGACGGCCGACAAAGGCGTCGCCTGAAAGCAGCCTCTCAGCTCTTCATTTTCCTTCATCTCTGATACCCAAGCGCCGGTAAAAGCGAACCAACTCAGCGTCAGGCATGATTTACGCGGGTAAGAACCAGACGAGTGTAATCTTCAACGCACCATTATCCACGAATGCTTCCTTGATCGTCTCGTAGTCGGTCAATTGGACGAAGGGAAGGGGCAGAAACGCCGTGTACATTCCATTCTGCTGCTTGCCCAATCGTTGGAACGACTCGTGCTGCGATTTGAAGTCGAACTGAACGAGCAAACGTTTTAACGAAAGTCGAATCAAGACGCTGCAAACCTCGAGTAGATTTCCGATGAACGGCCGAGGCGGCGGCCCCCGCGGGTATTTGGCCACGAATCGGTAGTACTTGATCAGTCCATAGACAAGTAGGGTCAGGAATCCGATGAAAATGTAGAGCCACATTTAAACGCACACGACGCACAAACAACTCGAGAGAGGGAGATGCAAGCGTGTGTAGGGAAGAAGAGGATGGGAGAGATGGGGAGGGGAAGGGTGGGAGGGGATACAAAAAGAGAGAGAGAGAGAGAGTGTGTCTGTGTGTAGTGATCGAGAGCACGTGCACCGGCGAACGAAAGATCGACAGCGGGAGAAAATACGCGAAAGTGTCTCCTACATTCTCGTTTAGACTTTCAATGGGCATAATTTATGGAATTACTTTACCCATTGCAGACAATGACGGTCGCATCCTTCATTGGCCTTTTCTTCTCCACACTTCATTCTTGCAAGTAGCATTACCTTTTCGACTTACTGCGTGTGAACGAAGATAACAATAGGCAGATGTATTTGGAGGTCAGACCCAGGAAGAGTTCCACTCGAGCAATACCTGGAATAAAAGATCACCAATCTGATAATATTAGAAATTGGATGGCCGAGCGGGATGGCCGAGTGGTGTAAGGCGCCAGCGGTCATTCGAAGGGTACCGAGTTCAATCCCCCGCCGAGGCAGACCAAACCCTGCTATCCCCCAGGGGTCGGCAAATTGGTAGTAACCTCGGTTACGAAAGGTAAACGTGCCCTAGAAGTCTGGCCAACAGGGGTCACGCTGGCCTCGCTGTACCTGGCCTTACCTGTGTACACCACCAGGCGTGGTTGTCTCAAGACAACTGTAAAATCGCCTTGATTGTGGAAGCAACTTTACCTTTACCTTTATTTGGATAAGCATCAAATCAGCTTGCCGTATGTCATTTTCAAAGAAAACACAATAATTGCAAAAGTATATATTTTTAACACACATCAGGAAATTAAGTGGACGTGAGCATACACCAAACGTGAAATGCAGATACAATTGGTTAGACTCTCTGGACGCGCAGACTCTGGTCTTTAGGCACAAGAATCTGTCCGGGAGGAGGATTCAGGTCGATCTCGGCGCCTTCGCAAGCAGAGACACGGAAGTTTTGGAAGGTCGAAGTCAGACCCAGGAAGAGTTCCACTCGAGCAATACCTGGAATAAAAGATCACCAATCTGATAATATTAGAAATTGGAATACGAAATAATAAAGTAAACATAAAAACTTACCCTCGCCAGCGCATACCCTCTTTCCGATGGAGAAGGGAAGCGTGTGCTCCACAAGATCCTACAATATTCGTGAATTTTCGGATGTAAAACAGTTTTGATCTGACTTTTCTCATCGTCTTTCCGTCTTCATGCAGATATCTCTCAGGGCGAAACTCCTCCGGATTCTCAAACAACGGATCGTTGGCCATCAGATAGTGAATGTCGCCGTTGACCCAGGCGCCTTTGGGAATCGTGTGACCCTGAGAATGATCGAAAATGCTTTGCGCGCAATAGTTGAGCTCACTCGTATCTCCACATCTCTCACGGCCACTCTCTGCACGTTCGTCTGAAGGATATTGGCGCGTCGTTGAAGCTTGAAGCGTCGTTGAAGTGATTTGAACAAACGGAATCGGTGAGAAAATAGTGTAAATTGCATCCTGCTGCTTCCCCAGACGTTGGAATGATTTGTGCTGTGCTTTCCAATCGAACTGCGAAGATTGAACAATTGAATGAGCAAAAACGAGATTGAATATTACCCCGAGGAAATTGCCAATGAACGGAAGCGGGAAGGGTCCTTTCGGGAACGTTGCCACGAACCGATAGTATTTGATCACTGCATACACGAATAGAGTCAATGCTCCGAGAAGAAAGTAGACCAACATGTCGATGTAGTCGATCAAAGCGAATGAATCGTTATCGAGAGGAGGAGAGAGTGTGAGATGGGGAAGTGATAGTTGAACTGAGATAACGGTAGAGAATTGCATAGAATTGAAGAGAAAGGGAGGAACAAAATCGCCGGACACAAGTGCACACGACAGTGAATAATTCACTGAATAAACCAAGAAAAAATAAATAGCAAGTATTAATAAGTTATTTTGATTTTTTTATTACATTGGTAAAAACGTTTGTATACATCGTTGTAACTTGTAAAAGAATAGGCAAAAACACACACACACACACACGTGATTATACCTACTCATGTGAGTTTTCTCTAATAGCGTCTCTTAAAGGAGGAGTAACATGAATATTTTGGTGACTAATATGTTAACGCCACATTGTAGCAATCTATAACCATATGAGCTTTCCGAAACTCCCGTGTTTCTACGACATCGATGAACCGAGTTATAGCGAGTTGGCCTAGTGCCAGAATTCAACTGAATCCAGGAAACGGCGGGGACTTTGAACTGAGGGTTTGACTGGGAAGAGAGTGCGCCTTGATCTACCATTGTCTCCCCTTGTCTCTTCCCATCGATCGCACTAATCTCTCTCTCTGTCCGGGAACGGGAGAAGGGAATAGGCACTTTGGCAAAGAGCCAACGGCTAACTACTGTACTTGCAAGTCCCGGGATTTCGTTGTGGGAGTTTCTGACATTCATTCCTGTTACTCCTCCTTTAAACCGCGGAGATGCGTAATCGCAGAGATGGATTTGGCGCGTGATTAGGGACTGGGACAATCGTGGTCGCAGAACAGACTGATGATGGCGACCACACGATCGATTGCCGAATGGGAGCAATGTACTTCCAAACACCGTCTCGAATGGCCTTATTGAGTGCCATATACGCGAAAGGAGGAATGCCGTGCATCAACTAAACATTAATGGAAGTAGAAGATAAAAGTATACAGTGTAACCTGCCAAGAAACCTGTACAAAGTAAAGAAACGCGTCTGATGGCGTTATGAATTGAGAAAGTGCATACGCTAAAATGAGATCGCTAAAAATCTACGCCACATATTGTGATAACACTCACTTAAGCCTGTCGTAGTGTGCACTACAACGATTATTCCGGTTTGAATGGAGAGCTGAAAAACTGCGAAAACAAGATTTTAAAAAGTTGTTGTTGATTACCATTAAAGTAGCACGATTCAACGCATTTGTTTGGGCAGCATCGTTGGATGATTTTGCTCTGAACTGTATAGTTTGTTTCTGAATGGACGAGAAAAATACTTGAAAAATATGTATATGTGCATGAAAATGTATACGACAGACGATAGGAAGGGTAGAACAGTGTTATTAAAGAGATGTCCGACATTATAGTACTGAAATTGTTGGAAGAAAATCGTTCAAAAGTAGTCACCTCATATCGATTATCATCGAATATGCCAGGGTTGACACTATATAAATGGATATCAGAATTAAATGGAAGAACAGGAGTGAAAAATGCGATAACAATTGGATAGATCAAAGATACGGCGTGAATATTCCAAGTTCGAGATCCCTTAGATTTTCCAAGTGAATAACTAATCCTATATGTGAATAAAAAGGAAAAAAACAGACATTGAAGATGAACTGGCAAAGGCGATTAAAGACCAATTCGAGCATCCGATTTATAGCGAGAATCAAGCATGTCAGGCAAGATAAAGTAAAGAAAACTGAGCAGGAACTATAGAATTTTGGGCATTATGGCGATATTTTAGACTAACAGTGTGTCACTATGCCAGTGAGTATATGTATTTTCGGATGATGACAGTAGATTTCTCCCTGGAAAATTCAAAACAAAGAAACTTTTTTTTCTTCAAGCACACCTGCAGAAGAAAAACGCCGAAAACTGCGGAGCTTACGAAAAGGGACACGATATCGGAAATTGCGAGCACGAACAGTATCTGAAAATTAGGAATTGTAAAATGTAATTACCAAAATAAAAAAGAAGTGTAACAAACTTTGTAGGTGGCTGCACGCTTCAGTGTCCAAATTACCCTCGCGCAGAGCAGATATATTGGGATTATCAACAAAGCGTACATCAAGCAGTATGTGCCAAAGTAGGGGTGAACTGTTCCCCTGGTAGACCAATCGATACTCCAATTTCCGCCCATGCTGAAAAGTTCTCGCAAAACGCCGTCCCAAAAATCATAATTAAAACGAACATCAACCACTTGTTGTAAATATTAATTGCGAACCTGCAGTCATACTCTTCCTCGTCGGCAGTGAAAAGATTGCATCGCAATTGAGGAATCCTTTTCATTTCTTCTTGACAGAGATGATGATGTTCAGAATTCTCTCTCGACTGATTATTGTTGAATGGTCACTTCTTAGAGGAGTCCCATGACTTATATTTATTTTTGCTTCGTGCGAACTTTTCAGTTTACGTGCCGATTATAATCTAATATCGAGCGATATTTGGTTTGTGTACTATATTCGATATGGTTTCTGAGAAAACCGAGCAATTTCACGAATGATCTGATCAATAGAAATAATTATTGGTCAAAAGGTTGAACTATATGTAGTTTTGATGTTGAAGTCGAAAATAAGACCAGCAGGAAAAACAGACGGAATAGTTCAACGCAGTGCTCATATTTTCTGTATGCACAGTTCTTGGTCTCTCGGTAGGAGAATGGTCGCGTGCGGTGGAATGAGATCGATGACGGCGCCCTCACACGGGCTGATGCGATAGTGTTGGATGGTGGAGGTCAGTCCAAGGAAGAGCTCGACACGAGCGATGCCTATAGTGGAAATAATGTCAGCGTCGTTGAATGAGGTAAATAGTTTCACCTTCTCCCGCCCATACTCTCTTTCCGATGGAAAAGGGGAGCGTGTTCTCTGCGAGGTCCTGAAAAATTGACTAAATTGAAGTATAGCGCGAAGAACTTCTAAAGATAAAGAACTTCTCCTAAAAGAAGACCAAACCTTTAAAATCTCTCTCCAAAATATCCGTCTCCAAAATATTGACTTCTCACTTTTCTAATGGTCTTTCCGTCCTCATGCAGATATCTCTCAGGACGAAACTCTTCTGGGTTCTCAAACAGCGGATCGTTGGCCATAAGATAGTGAATGTCGGCATTCACCCACGTGCCCTTCGGAATCAGCTTTCCCTGAATTTGAACAATTTATCGTAATGCAGGGTCGAGTGCGTTTTTCGGAGGGATCGTTTGGCTCTCTCAATTCTCTGAGCGACGAGTGAGCAGTGCGAAATAAGAGAGTCCGAGAATTGTTTGCAGTGCGAAACATAAAAAAAAGTCATTTGAACAAGTGAGAACGGAAGAGAATCGCTCTGACAGAAACATGGCTTACTGATAACGATTGTGATGCGTTTTTGTTGAGAGGAATGACTGAATACTTTGTTTTCCGCGCCGATCGAGTTGATTCAAGAGGTGGCGGTGTTCTAATCTATGCTCATTCTCGAATGCTCCCAATCCCTGTCTCATCCCTTGTCATTCCTGGTTACGAGTGTGTTGCAATAGACATATTTTCGAGCTCCTCCACTAAAGCACACAACTGTATCAGAATAATCACTGTTTACCGCGCTCCGAACTCTCCCGCTTCCGAAACACCAATTTTTATTGACTACCTCACTCAAGTTACCAGCTGCGCACACCCTTCCATTATTATTGGTGACTTTAACTACCCGAACATTGACTGGTACACTTATTCTTCCCCTACCTCTTCGGTGGCCCCTTTCCTCGACTTCGTTAACACTAAAGCACTTAACCAGTTTGTAGACTTCCCTACCCGAGGTAAAAACATTCTAGATCTGGTGTTATGTGATTCGCCTATTATCAGATCAGTAAAGCCTGACATCCCTCTTTCCGACCACGTAGGAATTACTGTAACTGTCTCTTTCGAAACCGCCGTTAAACTGTCCCCTACTGCGCCAACTAGGAACTTCTCCCTAGCAAATTGGGATTTTATTAACGCACAAATCGCATGCCATGATTGGACAAGGGCGCTTTCAAATAAAACTGCGACAGAAGCATACTGCTACTTCAGTAATTTTTTGAACTCTCTGTTAGATGCCTTCGTTCCATTGAAACCTTCTAAATCGTCCTCTGGTTTCCCCAAGTTCCTCGGTATCCTTCACGACCGATTACAACGTTTGCATAGTGTAGCTCCCAACTCCGACACTACCCATTCTCTGCGAGCTAGGTTTAATAAAGCGCTAAAAACATTTGAAATAAACCGAGAGAACAATGCGATTAACTCTGGAAACGCTAAACTTTTCTTCCAATACTGCAAAACCCGTTTTAAACCTAGCACCTCTTCCCTTCCCGGCATTGTTGATTGTAGTGGTGCAGTCTTGCTTACCGACCAAGACAAGGCAACTGCCTTCTCTAAGTTCTTTTCTAAAGTGCAAACGCCACCAATGATCTCACCCCTTCCTCGATCACTCCCCTCTAATTCCTCATTTGACATTCCCTACATCTCTATTGAACAAATTCTCTCTGCCATCTCCCAATTAGTGCCTAGAGTTAACGGATCTCCCGATAGAATTCCAAACCTTGTTTACACTAAATGCAAACTGACTATCGCAGTTCCCCTTTCTCTCATCTTTAACATCTCACTTTCCTCTTGTATTGCTCCTTCTCAGTGGAAAATTGCGCATGTAAAACCCATACCTAAAAAAGCCGGGAATGCTAACATCTCTAATCACCGCCCTATTTCACTTACCGTAACCGCCTCAAAACTTTTTGAGAAAATCGTTATAAACGAACTGGTATCTTACTTAGATGACAACTCCCTTCTTGATCCGCGCCAAGCGGGATTTAGGAAACATCGTAGCACTACTTCCTCCCTTTGCGAAACCGCCGCGTTTTACACGAGGGCATTAAGCTCGCAGAAGTCTGTTGATACCATATTTTTCGACTATCAGAAAGCGTTTGACTCTATTGACCTGCGACTTCTATTGCACAAAATGTCTACGCTAGGCGTCTCAAACCACCTTGTAGCTTGGCTAGAATCATACCTTTTGGGAAGATCGCAGCGCGTATTTATTGGTAGCTTTCTCTCTCCCCCTTCCCCTATCAGATCAGGCGTTCCACAAGGTTCTGCTATCGGCCCTTTACTTTTTATCATTTACATTAATGACTTGGGTAAAAGCATCCCCCCTACTGTGAACTATAACATTTTTGCCGACGATTTGAAGATCTATGCTCTAGTACCAGAACACAGCAGTGACCTCCAAAAGGCTATAGAGAGTATAGAATCATGGACTTCTCAGTGGAACATGACCTTAAGCGCTCCGAAATGTGCTGTCTTGCATCTAGGCCGTCTTAAAACACGATCGAAATATATTCTTAACGGCAGTGTTATTTCTTCGAAAAATGAAATTCGCGAACCTTGGTGTATTCTTCAACAGTAAAGTCCATTTTAAACATCATATTGATCAGATAACGCGCAAAGCCAGATCTATGTGTAACCTCATGCTTCGTTCATTTCTCACTACCTCTTCCGACGTACTCCTTAAAGCCTACAAAATTTACATCCGCCCCCTTCTAGAGTCGTCCACAGTCATTTGGAACCCCACTGCCATAGGTCTTGTAAATAAGTTAGAATCAGTACAGCGTGAATTTACAAGGCGCATATTTTGGCGATCCCACTTGCCTCACTCCTCTTATCCACAGCGCCTTGAGCACTTTAAGTTAGAGACACTGGAATATCGACGTGCGTTAAATGACATGTACTTTCTCTTTGATTCTATGCATGGATTTGTACACCTAGACACCTCTAATCTATACTCAATCGCTCCTCTCTCTCGTACTCTCCGTTCCTCTCATAGATTGCGTCTCTCAATCCCTTTTCTCATGCCATCATCGTTCTCATCTTTTGCTACACGATCGCTAACGCTCTGGAATTCCCTTTCTAACCCAGTAGTTAACCTGCCCCGCATACCTTACCGTAATCATATACGACGAACCCCTTCACTTATCCTCCCTGTCTCCCAAATTAAATTGTAAACACGGACTGCCACAAAACCCCACCCCCAAAAGCTCGCCTGAGCCCGAATACCACCTGTTGCCTCCATTCCGCCCTAAATGCACATTGTCTATGTGGTGAATAAAGAATAAGAATAAGAATAAGAATAATGCTCGCCCCTCCTGTCGATGTTCTCTACTTACTCGAATCTCGACATCTCTCACGGCAACTCTCTGTACGTTCGTTTGCAGGATATTGGCCCGCCTCTGCAGCTCAAGCACGCAAGCTCTCGCATATGGCATCTGGAAAATTATTTAATAATGCGCATTAATTTATTTTTAAATATACCCGACCGCACGAACCTTGATTTGGTCGGCCATCTGCGGCAGTCTGTCGGTACCGATGACTTCGTGAATCTCCTTGCGCAATTTATCCTGCAGTCCGGTTGTCAATTTCCGGTAAACAAAATGAATAAACTAACAATAACAACAACGAAATCAAGACGAAACCTGTGCATCCTGATTAATCGCGAAGAATAACATTCCCCATCTCAACGTTGTCGTCGTCGTTTCCATTCCGGCAAGGAAGAAATCCGCACAAGTAGCCATCAAATTGGTCTGACTGAAATCGTTGTATTTTATTTTCCATGAAAACTATTGAAGAAGGCAAAAATCACTCACTCCAGGTACTCGTTTTGTCCAATTTTCTGCTTGTACGCGTGTACGAAACATGTCGGTTCGTCCTCTACACTGAATCCTTCCAAGCACTTGTTCACATTCTTCACGATGTACTGACTGATCTGAAATTAAGCAAAAATGACAATTTTTCAGTCTGAGATCATCCGACCTCAAGGATCTTCCGGTGTAGAAAACATCAGTCCAAAATATTAATAAAAAAATATCAATAGATTCAAGAAGTATACTTTCTGGAACAGCGCCCGCTGCTTGCCGACCGTGTGATAGCCGATGATCGGCCAATTTCTGATCGAGGGAAAGACCAACGCGAGCAGGAGCCCTTTGTTGTCCGTCATATCCTCCATCAACTGAGAGTATGCATTTTTGTTGTTTTCTTATTCTCCGGAACTATTTTTCATTTTTAAGAATTTTCAATAACCATTCTTCGATTATTTCTTTCATTTCCAGATTTCCTGGTAAAAAAAGATGTTTTTAAACTGTTCGTGCGAAATATTTGAATCCGCTCGGGCAGCCATTTAGATTTGGTGCCGTAGGATACCTTATTGAACCCTTTGACATAGTCCATCAACGGTTGGCAGTCATCGTACTTGTAGCGGAATCCGAACAGAACGTCGTTGATGATGTTGGCCACCATCACCTAAGAATGACCTTCTTTTGCTACTAACACTTAAAACTGTTGCTGCCTATACCTTTTTGATATAGTCTTTTTAATATATTTTTAATATTTGTTTGCTGTAATACCTGAATCGGCCATCGGAGATTTGCGTGTTCCTTGTCCTCAATGCTGTCCAAATGAACGAGATAATCCGCGACAGACGAGCGAACCTGATGAAATATTCTTTTATTTTCTCTCTTCTACCCATTCTCATGATTCTCATGACTAGCCAGGCAACCCGCTTAGAAAAGATCTCTGTCACCCAGTGTCACCCTCAGAGATTAGAGCTTACTAGCCGGTCAGCTAGCAGATAAGAAACTACACACAGGGACGCTATCGACGCACTTCTCTACGAATTCACCGGTTTGCCAAGCACAAACAGCGATATGGCACGGTGATCTTTTGAGAAGGTCACTAGATTGTAGCGGAACCACGTGTTAGTTGAAATTTTAAGTAGAAGAAGGGATTCGAAAGTTCACCTGTTCCTCCATGAGGTTCTTGCCCATTCCAAAGTCTCGCATGATTGAGATCGCAGCTCGTCTATTTTCACGCCAAATTTCTCCGTTTGAGTTGATCACGCCTGAGTTTCAGTAGCTTCCACTCATTTTCTGGATACGCTGTAGCCTAATTCAAATTCAATATAAGTTGTATACCTGCATTTGGCGCAAACGCGAACGCCTCTTGCATCACTTCATTATCCGGTCGGCCGACAAAATCTTCGCCTGAACCAACGAAATCAGCGTTTTCTAAACGCACGAAAGACCTTTATCAACGAAGGCCACCTTGATAATGTCGAATTCCGTGATTTGCACGAAGGGAATCGGCAGGAATACCGTGTAAATGCCGCCGTGTTCCTTGCCCAGGCGCTGTAGCGACTTGTATTGGGCTTTGAAGTCGAACTGCAAACTCGAAATCATTAGAAAAAATACTTGTAATATTACCTCGAGGAAGTTGCCGAGGAAGGGAAGTGGTGTGGGGCCCTTTGGGAAAGTTGCCACGAACCGATAGTACTTGATGACCGCATATGCGAGGAGAGTAACGATGCCAAGGAGAAAGTAGAGCAACATCGGCAGTGCGCGTGCGATCAACAAATAGCGAAAATTGAGAGTGAGCAGTTATCTCGCGAGAGAGGGGAAGGGCGGAGTGGAGAGGCGTTGAGAGAAAAGAGAAAACAATGGATGAAAACACATGGCGGTGAGAGAGCTCTGTGGGGGAATAGTTCGTGAATGAATCACACGCGTGTTCGGAGGAATACAATTGGGATAGCTTTGCAATAATAGAATCTATTCATTCCGCGTACTCAGAAAAGCCGCCGAAAAAATGTACGCAATGAGGCCGTCTATGTAATAGAGAGAATTTATCATTGTATACATGTTTATCCAATTGATGATTTCATGATCTAGATATGAGATCAGCTTGTTAAAGGGACCCGGCACACTTTGGACATTGATGCTCAGATGAAAGTACTCCCTTTTCCGATAAAAATAGAAAAAATAAAAATAAATAAAAATAAATTCTTAAAGAGTTACGAGCTTTCAAAGTTAAAAATCCGGAGCCGTCTTTTAGGCTGGGTACAGACGGCTCCCGTTAAATCCGGAGTTAAATCCGGAGCTGTCCTTTAGGCTACAGTCGAATAGCGCACTCTCCGGTCGCGGACTTTCCGGCGCACCAGGGTTTTTTTTGTGCTTTCGATTTTTCCTTCGATTTTTTCCTTATTTTATTTTTATTTTCAAATATTTTTGGTATAGGGAGCTGATAGACAACCCCTACCCCAAAAATTCCGTAATTCAATAGTCCCCCGCGCTCGTTATCGTCGAAATTCGATTTTGCTTACACCCTCGGCATGTTTCGCTCGATAATTATGCTTTAACCTCGAGAGCCGCGAGTTTTGTTGTTACGTGGGCTCAATAGGCTCTATGGACTACCCACACGCCAAAAATGCCGCAATTCTGTCGGTGCCCACGTCCGTTATCGTCGAAATTTTCTTGTACACGTGCTGATCTCGACATTTTTCGAACGATAACTTGCGTGCACTATCCTGCATTCGATATAGCAGCGAATAATTGTTCATTAAAATTGAAGGTTGACCCATTCTTGATTCCCTGACCTATTTTGAGACCGATCGGTCATTGTGGGCGGATGGTGTATGTGTAAGCGTCTTAGATGCTCTGTATGTTTACCAATCGAGGGAGAGATGGCACAGCATCGAGGGAACGCATGGCATGATGGAACTAAGTATCGAAAATAGTTTTTTTGATGATAATTTTGAGTACGCAAGTCGATGCTTAACAAATCGATTTTACCTACCGTAATCGTCTATATTCATACTGTGTAAACTGTGCAACAATATTATTTGATCAATCGATCAGCTGGCCCGAAACTTCTTTCCAATGCATTTCACTTCTTCAAACAAATGCGTCACAATTAGAGATGGGAATCCAAGAGGCAAGAGGGGCGAATGTATGCAAAGTGAGCCGCGCTCTTGTACAAGAGTGAGAGGGAATGGCCACTCTTGTACAAGAGTGAGCGCTCTTGCACAAGAGTAAGAGCAAAAATGAACGAATTTCTGCCGGTTTTTTGTGAAAATGGCTTATTATTACTATTAACATCCTATTTATCTCAATTCGCCGATATTCTTTGATTTCTGCTTCGACTCTTGTGCAAGAGCGCTCACTCTTGTACAAGAGTGGCCATTCCCTCTCACTCTTGTACAAGAGCGCTGCTCACTTTGCATACATTCGCCCCTCTTGCCTCTTGGATTCCCATCTCTAGTCACAATCAACCAGAACTCTTTGTTCAACAAGATTTATATTAGGAATAGCTAAAACAATAATTGCGAACAATAATAAAAAATATTTACAACACAAGTAATGGTGCCTTTGGCAACCAAGACGTATGCTCTTCGGGAAGCCTTGATCTTCTGTTCGGCGGTGTGGGAGAAGAACTTGGCCTTCACAATAACGACCAGTCGAGGATCTTAAAATATATAAAATTAACTATTCATCGAACTTGGTGTTTATCACGAGTCAAATAGTATCCATCGTTTAACATCCTACTCGCAGATGTTTCAATCAAATGAGCGAAAAAAAGACAACGTTCAAACTACAAGTACTACCAATTTAAAAAAAAAAACATAACAATCAGATTTACCTTCTGTATCCAACGTTGAGCCTTATTTTTGCTCAAATAGCCTAATATTGTTTGACTGTTTTAAACCCAACGCTACCACCTAACACAGCAACGCACTATGACATAGAACTGGCTAGGGCGTGATTTTAGTGAACGTAATTAAATGAGTATTTATAAATATGCAAACGGAAATAATTCTCACCTGATCTTGTCGATGTTGATCATCGGAGAGATTCGCGCAATCCTGAAAAAAAGCTTTTAATATAAATACGAGAGTTTGTATGAGCGCACAAGAAAATGTTCAAATCTGAATGATGCATGAATAATAATAACCTTTATATCGTGGGGTCTCTTGGCAACTGGTCCTTACTCTTCTTCCTTCAATCGTCGCCATCTGGCGAGAGTTGTCATCGCCTTCTCAGCATTTCGAGCCTGGTTACCCAATGTTGTATTATATATGAGGCCGTTTGCGATAGAATCAGACAAATCCGAATAAGTCTGGCACAGGTCAAAAATGTCAACCCTCTGAAACTTTGCGATTCGGGGTTCTCGAGGGTGCTGATGACGATGGGCATACTCATTTTGGCCACTGACGCGTCGTTGGCTCCAGACGACGTCACGTCGAAATCGATTTTTGGCCATTATCTCGGTTCCCGATCAAGCTAAATTTACATGAGTAAGGCCCAAGGATCAGAATTTGATGGCGATCACTACGGAATATTTCATTTTTCATTATTTTTATTAATTATTTTGTAAAATGGAACTTTCCGCAAACTACAGTGTAATAGTGGAGAGTAGCATAGATCGGACCGGAATGCCACGAGGATTCCAAATCTGTTTTGCACTTGAAAATCCATCATGCACCTAAGGATTTATTCAACTTATAGTGTACCTGGCTTGTAAGTAATTTTGACCATCTCTCTGACCAGAGCTTTTCCTTCAAGGCGCGGATTTATTTTTACGCGTGCACACCACATGATTTTGGTTTGTTCAATATGAACGACAAAAGCGCTTTCCATGTGTTACACATAACTAATAGGTGGATAAAGCCGATATATTGTAATCGTATAAATGATATAATGTAATCGGAAAATCACCTGTGAGTTCTTCATTCTTGCAGCCTTTCCCTCTTTCCAAAACAGCCCTTCCATAGTCTTCTCTTTCAGAATTCGATCGAAGGCGTCGATCAGAAATCTTGAAAGCGGTATCGTATCCTCCCATAGTCAAATTGATTAGTCAAAATTTACGAATGGAAATAAATAAATATAAGAAAAAAACCTTGGTACGCCGCGGAGAATCACTTTTGACCTTGTTCGACTATCGCCGCGTCCCGGTGGATCACCTAAATTAAATTAGTTATGAATTTCATAATCGGAATCGGAATCGATATCCATTATCAAATATGAAAGCCAAGTCGGGCCGCGAGGTATGGGTAATCAAGGAAGACGGGAATATGCGATACAAGGAAAATAGAAGGCTTGATTGCGAGAAATAAGTGAGAGAAGGGCGGAATTGAGTAGAACTACCTGCAAACACATTGCATTGATGTAACGCATTCAGTTGTAATCGAAAAGCAGCGTTTAAATGTTTCATTTATAAACCAATGCGCAAAACAACCTAAACTAGGTGAGTTGGAAGAGAATAGTCGATATATGAGGCCGTCCGGGTTAGGATCAACAAGGGTCGGGAACAGGTAAAAAATCAAAAGGTCTGAAAAGTTGCCCCTAGGGGTTATTTTTGACCCTCTACACGATGGTGCACTCGATTTCGCAATATGTCCCCTCCCCGCTCCAGGAGGGGGCACCCCTCATTTTGCCCAAAAACGCGTTTTTCGATGTTATTTCTTTAAAAATTGGCAAAAATGGCTCGAAATCTCACTTCCCCCGACCAGAATTTCGAGCTCTATCTCGTGGTCGTATTGGCAGGGCATGATTTTTTTTCGTTCTCGAGAAAAAGCCGATTTTTGACCCAAAGGATAGCGCAAGAAAACCCTTCGCCAGTTGATAGAGCTGGTTCTGCTGATCATTTTGGTATATTGGACTATGGGTTTGAGTTTACATTTTGATGTTTTGGGGGGTGGAGCGAAAATGGGACACAAAAAAAAGTTCACGAATACCCCCGTGTTTGTGCTCATTTTGAAGAGCTCGTTAAACTGATCATTTTTTGTGTTGGACTTTTTTATGAAAACGTTTTCTTAGGAAGTTACATCTTTCGAAAAAGTGGTTATCTGCAATCTCGTGAAAAAGGCAAATTTGAGCGATTGTAGCTTCCTAAGAAAACGTTTTCATGAAAAAGTCCAACACAAAAAATGATCAGTTTAACGAGCTCTTCAAAATGAGCACAAACACGGGGGTATTCGTGAACTTTTTTTTGTGTCCCATTTTTGCTCCACCCCCCAAAACATCAAAATGTAAACTCAAACCCATGGTCCAATATACCAAAATGATCAGCAGAACCAGCTCTATCAACTGGCGAAGGGTTTTCTTGCGCTATCCTTTGGGTCAAAAATCGGCTTTTTCTCGAGAACGAAATAAAATCATGCCCTGCCAATACGACCACGAGATAGAGCTCGAAATTCTGGTCGGGTATGTGAGATTTGGAGCCATTTTGGCCAATTTTTAAAGAAATAACATCGAAAAACGCGTTTTTGGGCAAAATGAGGGGTGCCCCCTCCTGGAGCGGGGAGGGGACATATTGCGAAATCGAGTGCACCATCGTGTAGAGGGTCAAAAATAACCCCTAGGGGCAACTTTTCAGACTTTTTGATTTTTTACCTGTTCCCGACCCCTGTGGAGGCTTGTTGAACCTTAGGCGGACGGCCTCATATCGGGCTTGATTCTATGAGAGACTGTGGCCAAACACGAATTAAACACGTAAAATATAACAAATAACTGTGAAAATCGGTTAAACAGTGAGAAAACGCAGTTGAAGCGTGAGAAATCCTGAAGCCCCGCCCCCATTCGCCTCCCCCTCCTGGTACCCACCATTTCTCCGTTAATCCGGGGTAGTACTGGGTACAGTACTCGTGGAACAATTTATTAAATACCGTACTTTTAAAAATTAATATTTAATTTAAATTGAATTTTTAATTATTTTTATTCTTTCTAATCGATTTTTGTGGTGATTTTACACCATTAAAAAGTTCATTGTCCAACATGACCAGGTCCCTTTAACACTTCTGAATGCGTACATGCTGGTCTTTTGGCACGAGAATGGCACTTGGCGGGTACTCGAGATCAATTTTCTATATTGCAAATATTGCAAGATCTCCGACCCTTCCTTTCACAGCTGCTCTGTCTGTAGTTTTTTACCGGTCAGTATTACGAAACCGCGCACACTTAACCAGAGATCAAAAGAGTGGAAAGGGAAAGGATTGTGAAATCGTCTCTCCTCGTCTCTATCTCGCTAGATAAAAAAGTGGGAAACGCACGGCGATCTTTGGAAGTGCGCTGTGATGTTTCTCTTTCTTCTCTGCCTCGGAGGGCTCGCTGTTCTCGCCTATTCAATCTTCCGTTACTACCAATACGTTAACAAGTATCCGAGAGGACCACGGCCACTGCCGTTCATTGGCAATCTTCACGAGGTTTCTTATTTCTTCACTTTTAGACTACTCGATCGTTTTTGATTGAATCATATTGCAGTTCGACTTCAAAGCGCAGCACAAAACATTCCGCAAGTTCGGAAAAGCGCATCCTCCCATCTACACCGTCTTCTCTCCTATGCCCTTCGTGCAGATTACGGACTTTGCCACGATCAAAGAGGCGTTTCTAGAGAATGGTGAGCGATACTTATCGGTGAGAATGTTCATTCTAGTTGACATTTTACGAAGCGATTGTTATGATTAGTCCGGGCTGATGGATCAAGCAAAAAACAGCAATAATTTGAGGTTCCTTGTGATCTTTCACACCTTGCAGGCGACGCCTTTATCGGCCGCCCAACGAACAAGATCGTGCAGGAGGCAGTGGCGTTCGCACCCAATACCGGTAAGCCCCTGAGATGACATGTCTCGATATGTGTTCGAACATCGTTTATTGCATTCGGGATGTAGCCGTTCACTAGATTGTCCCCGAAAAGGTGCCAGTCGGCCACAATGTTCAAAATAACTGTTATTCAGGAGTGACCAATGCGAATGGTGAGAATTGGAAGGAACAGAGGAAAACGGCAATCGCGATACTGCGAGATTTTGGAATGGGCAAGAATTTAATGGAGGATCTGGTACCTTTTACTTATTGTTACCGGAAAAATATTGAGGAAATTTGAAGTTGTGCAAACTTATGAGCCCGTATGTGAAGCGTTTGTGATATTTGAGTTCTATTAGGGACTATTCGGTTGTTTGGGATATACTATTGGAGTCATGCATTGAGGACTCACGTCGAATACTAGCGAAGGATTTGTTTTCTCTCCCTACTCATCGACCTAATATGAGTGCGCAGGTTCGCTCGTCCATCGAATTGTACATAGAGCATCTGAAGAGCATCGAGGACAAGGATAATGTGGATATGAGATGGCCCATTCAGGTACCAAAGCCAATTTGCAGCCAACCATTACCTCCAAAATGAATCAGTGCTCGTAATACAGTTCAAGATCTCATGTAACACGTACGCAATTTTTTTCCAATGGCATTGTCCACTGCACATCTAACTCACCCTATAGTATTTCCCCATCGCCTATAGTACACATGTTCTCTCCTGTGTGATCGCACATCTCGAACATTTGCGAAATCTCCGGGAAAGATAAAGTGAATTTGTTGCGAATCCCAATGGCCTGAATGTGATTTCGCAAGGAAACCATTCGCACTAACCTGTGCTATGTTCACGAACTTGAGCCTTTAAGGTCATGGTCTCCAACGTGATCAACGATGTTCTCTTCGGACATCGGTACACGCACGACGAGTGCAAGCCGCTGATGGACTACGCCGGGAACCTCAACAAAGTTAGCACCTTTGATCTTTGATCTTCGGGAAAGATTGTTGTACAGTACCTCGACCTCGTGACGAACTCGATGGGAATCATGGTCGGCATGGGCTTTCCCTTCCTGACCAAACTACCCTGGATCGGATGGCACGTATTCGGCAAGTTCAAGCACGGCATGGAACAGGTTGAATTTGTTTTTTCGAGTACGAAAACGGAGTGAGAATGTGCAAACCACTTTCGTTCTCCTCACACACTTTGGACAAACAGTAATGCTAAATGCTTTCTCGATCAAGATCTCGATCGATTTTCAGATAAACCGGTTCATCGTCATGAACGTCGATCGGATTCTGACGGACTACGACGTTGAAGACGAGCCGACCTGCTTCGTGCAAGCATATGCGCAGAAGATGAGGGATAACGAGAAACTGGAGTAAGTCGAGAGAAAGATGCATAACTTATCTGTGAGGCGGCATATCAAATTTACGGAGTTACCTCAAACAGATTATTATTATTTTTTTTCATGGAATAATAATAATAATAACATTTATTATTATTATTATTATTATTCCATGGTCCTCAAAAGAGGGAGAACTCGCAATATGAGAGAATAATTGCAGCAAGGTGAATTTGATGGCGACGTGCGCTGATTTCTTCATGGGCGGGCAGGAAACGACGACGACAACGCTGCGATGGGCCATGCTTATCTTCGCAAAACATCAGGACCTGCAGGTTTGACCTCTTTTTTCTGCAGTGAACTCTCGAGTTTTACAATGTCCAGGAGAAGCTACGCGCCGAAGTGCACGCTGTAGCTGGCAAGGGCAGGCTTCCCACAATCGCGGATCAAATCAACGTATGGATTCAACCATAGGTTTCGAGGGCACACAAAGACATAACTAGAAAAAAGTAAAACAAATCGCAAAAAAAATATTCAGATGCCGTTCGCTCGCGCGTGTGTGCTGGAATTGCAGCGATTCTGCAACATTCTCGGCTCGAATCTTTTCCGAGTGACCGTGAGGGATGTTGAGATACGCGTAAGTGACGGCATTCTTTCGTGAACGAATCTCTGTTCAGGGCCAGATCATACCAGAAGGAACTTGGGTGAACGGCGACATTCATTTTGTGATGGCAAACGATCCGTTGTTCGAACACCCCGAAGAGTTCAATCCGTGCAGATACATTGTCGAGGATGGAAAGACGCTCAGAAAGGTGAACAGATCTTGGAAAAAAAATGGATAGATATTTTTTCAGGATCTGGTTGAGCGCACGATTCCTTTTTCTATTGGGAAGAGAGCTTGCGCTGGCAAGGGTGAATTAGCCAAATTAATTACCTTATTCTTCTCGGAATATCACCTAAAATATCGCGTAGGAAATAATTGAATATTGCAGGGATCGCCTCTGTCGAGCTCTTCCTCGGTCTGACTGCCACTTTCCAGCACTTGAAGATCTCTCCTCGTCAGGGGGAAGAGATCGATCTCGAACCCACTCCCGGACTCATGCTGTTGCCCAAACCGCAAAAGCTGCGCATAGAGTGCGTGACTCTGTACTGAAATTACAATTGAATTCACTATTTTTTATTTTTATTTTTTTTCGTATTCTTCATTCGATAAACTCCTTCATCGATGTATCGCAAACTTAGAAAGGTGAACAGATCTTGGAAAAAAAATGGATAGATATTTTTTCAGGATCTGGTTGAGCGCACGATTCCTTTTTCTATTGGGAAGAGAGCTTGCGCTGGCAAGGGTGAATTAGCCAAATTAATTACCTTATTCTTCTCGGAATATCACCTAAAATATCGCGTAGGAAATAATTGAATATTGCAGGGATCGCCTCTGTCGAGCTCTTCCTCGGTCTGACTGCCACTTTCCAGCACTTGAAGATCTCTCCTCGTCAGGGGGAAGAGATCGATCTCGAACCCACTCCCGGACTCATGCTGTTGCCCAAACCGCAAAAGCTGCGCATAGAGTGCGTGACTCTGTACTGAAATTACAATTGAATTCACTATTTTTTATTTTTATTTTTTTTCGTATTCTTCATTCGATAAACTCCTTCATCGATGTATCGCAAACTTAGGCCCATCGACAGGGAAGTAGCCATCATCACAATGCCCATCGTTCTAGCGCCTGTCAACGAAAAATATGGCCGATTGAAAGTAACTCGATAACAGAATCCGCTTTGAATCTCTCTTCTATCAGACTATCTCGTTGCTATTGACGTGTTATCGTGTAATGATATTCTGTGAATGGTTATTCAAATTCACAGCAGGCCATCGGCCCACGATGCCACTATAAAAGGCCGAGCGGCCCTCACAACACGGCATCAGTGCCCCGCACACTGACGAAGAGTGGGAAACTAGGGAAGCCGGCATTTTTTATCTCGCGGACTCCACTGTTGGAGTAGGATGAAATAAAAACCTTACGTATCACGTTATTGACTGGCTTCTCCAAATCATTCCATCATTCCAGGGTAACATGTTCTCCGCTGTCTCTATTCTCGCTCTTCTTCTTTCGGCTTCTACAGTCAACGCGCAGTCCAACCCCATCACGGCCCTCGCAAGTCAGATTTGATTCCAAATTCTGAGAAGGGAATTGGGTTTGTTCTTTTTTATCAAGATATATTTTCAGATGCCGCAGCGACTCTGATCAACGCTGCGCAGCCTTTCAACTGCGAAATCACGGTAACATTTTCTTTTTTCTTTACGTTCAATTCAGCCCTCGATGACTATTGTTCAGCAAACAGCGAATGCGGTGGCGCTTGCGCAGAACTTTGAGACCGCGGCTCAGGTATGTTAAGTACCTCCTTTTACTAACAAATATAGTTTAAATATGAATGAGTGTATATATTTCCAGCAATACCTTGCAAACCCTACCGGCGCCGGCCAGGATCTCATTGGTAGGCATTTCAAGTATATATTATCAACGAATCAGTGTTCAATTTTTTTGTGAAATTGGGGAAAGCTGAATAATGGAGTTGATTCAGCCTCGATCATCACATACGCTACTCAGCTGGCATCGTGGCCACTCTGCTGGGCTGCCGAGGTCCATTTTACATTGTTACTTGGGGAGGGAAATAAGAGAGTAGGGAACAACTGGAATTGCAAATGTTGCCTCAACAGCGTCTCTTATCGATCAAATAATGATTACTCAAAGCTTAAATTCAGGCCGGACGCGTTGCCGCAGCAGCGAGCTCTCTCGTGCAATCGGTAAGATCTGATAAAATAAATCGAATTAATATTTTTTTTCAATACTTATATTCCAGGGATTCAGTGGATAATCGTACACAGTCGACCGGCGAGATCGGCATTTGTTATCCTGTCTATACTCGCCCAATTCGCATTGAACGATAAATATGATTGCAATTAACTCAGTGAGAATACAAACGCAAGCGTTTCTGCAAAAACTATGTCATAATCGAAACATCAGTTCTCACAATCAGGGAGAGAATAATGTCGTCAACAAAATACCCACGAGGGAAATCATTATCGCAACAAAAATTTTTGGGAGCGACTGGTCCAATATTCCGAAGTTTCCACTCGATTTTTTGATAATCATTGATATCATTGTTCCACATGTTCAATTTTCTCAGCTAAGGAAATTTATCAGCCCGATCGTCGACTGGAGAGAAATTTCTTCTGCCTGCAAGAATTTTCAATCATTAATTCTTTCGCTGCAGCGATTCCGCATAATTAGTTCCCAATGGAACACCTGAGAATCACAGATCAGAAGAAAAAGCTATTTTATCATGGAAAATAAAAATAAATATAATACGTGATTTGGCAATGTAAAAAACAGTTCCGTTTTACGCTTGTGATTGCAGCTACATTTAGATCTCCCTTTGGTGTCATGCGACAGTATTTCAGCCACGTTTTGTTTGAGCACTTCCTTGTACAAAATGTGTGTTATCTCTCATTAGCCATCAATTAATTACCCTGTACTCTGTCGATATTGAGTCTTAGCATTCCCTGGGGACGAGTGAATTCGACTGACTTCGGCATTCTGATCAAATAGTGATATTACTCAGTGAACAAAACCGATAAAGCAAGCAGAGAGCAGCTTGTAGTATACGATTGTGCTAGATTTTATAGCTTCATTAGATTAGTCTCCGATTGCTTTGTTTCTGCTACTGACAATAATTCGACTTTCCAAACTGTTTTCATATAAACCTGTTACAGAAAATACATAAAGAATTCTTTAAGGCAACGCAGTGATAATGATCCCACTTTTGATTCACCAGGTAAATGCTACAAATGTTACAGAATGCGTGTTCTATTATTTTATTTTAATTTTTTTAGTTTTTCACATATGGAATTTTCGTATTATCGCTGCTGACCAATGCAACTTTCATCATTATATCGACAACAACTCAATCGGATCATATTGGTATACTTTTTTTAATGTTTTAGATGGAAAACTCGGCTTCAGGACAATACCGCTATCTAATGAATGTATTCGCTGTAACAGACGTATTCGTGTCCATCACACATCTCATTCTAATGCCTGTCCGAATATTAAATCTGACAAAGATTATATTTTGTATACCATTAAGGGAGTTCAAATAGGCTTGGATGGCTACATATTCTTCGGACTGCATTTGATAAATATGCCGGCGTACATGGGAGTTTGGGCAGGTATATAATATCTGCAAAACTTTAATTTGCACTTTCAGAAAAAAGAGGTGTTGAGGATTTGTAAACTTTAGAAAAAAACAACTTCCATTTAACTTGAAATTAAATAAATATTCTCAGGAATTCTCTTCGTCGTATTTTTCTATCAGACTTTTATAATACTCGCATTTCATTACATTTACCGTTATGCTGTGGTTTGCGAGTAAGTTTAATTCTAAAGATAATGTTAATGCAACTATTGCTGAACTTATCTCTTATATCAAATTTTGTGTTCAGTCCGAAGTGGCGTCGCACCTTCAAGAACAATACGACCTTCTGGTGGAGTCTTGTTGCTGTCCTTGTTCAACTTCTGTACACTTTCACATACTACGCAGTTGTCCAGGTCACCTTGTCGCTTAAACTTCACTGTATAATTCACAATGTCAGATGGGATTCTTGCCTTCCGAATACAAGACCTCCTACTATCGTCCACTCTTGCTGAACAACACAGGCATCGACGTTGAAAACGTCGAATTTGGGTACCTAGCCATCATACTACGAGTAAGCACGCTCTTCATTGTTCAAATAGGGGAAATATGATCAATATTGTAGTTAAAATATTTTAGAAGCCATCGTCCGATCCATTCCAGTCAGATATCTGGCAGGTGGATGCTGTTGTTGCAATGATCGTCGCTGTTGGGCTATTCGGATTTACTGCAGTTGTCATCTTCATCTGCACTCTGCTCATTCTTCGTCAGCTAAGATTCCCCACGTATACTTGGCCTAATTTTCACAAACAACTTGAAAGTGATTTCAGATCGAGCTTTCTTTCAGCACAAATGCGTGCGACTCAGCACCAGCTGCTCACTGCACTGATTGTGCAGGTTTAGAGACATTCAATCCTAGAGGGAAGATGAATATACACATTCAGACGCTGATTCCCTCCATATTCTCGTATATTCCGCTGGCGACGATTTTCCTCGTGCCATGCGCGGGATTCGATCTGAGGGGCATCTACGGCGATCTGTTGATCATTCTCACTGCCGTCTTCCCTGCACTCGATCCAATTATTATGCTGTACTTTGTGCGGAGGTGAGAGCGTCTCGTCCATGTCATTCGAATTCTAATTGAACCATTTAGTTATCGCACTCGAATCATGAACATTTGGAGAGAATTCGCCCATCCCTCGCGATCGCCTGCTCAAGTGGGCGTAGCCAGTGGCGCATTCGATTTCACAAGTCGAACTCCTAATTCTGCCCCGTAACCATTATAAATCTTGTATGAAATATATTTCCTATCTCCACCATTGTTTGCGAAAGTCGATTAAATGCTTGCCTCGTTGATCCAATGTAAAAAAGAATGTGCAACTGAGATACCAAAATTGAAATACGACATTCGACATTGAATCTTTCGCAACTTTTCGCAGCGATTTCGATATTGGTAACTCTGATAACTCTGAACACAGTTTCATTCGAGTAAGGTCATATGTGACCGAGCGGGCGAATAGCCGAGTATGAAGTACGTTTTTTACTATGGTCCGTTTAGGGTGTCCCAACAAAGGTCCCTGGAACACAGCATAGTTATTTGGTACCATGATAGTTGTCTGGTTCCAGAGATAGTTTCCTGAACCCGAAAATAGTTTCGTGAACTCGGAAATAGTTTCCTGGGCCAGAAAAGGCTTACGGGACGAATATTCAGCTCTGCCATGGAGATCCAATTTATATCGTTATTAGCAAGGGAATTCGAGCAGCGGAAAGGAATCCTCTTGTTTTTCATGTTCTCAAGCGGTCTGCGGTGGACTCAAAAAAACCGTCAGCGTTCCGTTTGAATCATGCGCTTTACCATCGTACGAAAAAGAGAAAACTGATGCGATCATAGCTGCAAATCAGTGCCTCTCGAAGAGGTGCGAATACAATTAGCTCGCAGTTTCGTCTAGTTCGCTGATTTAGTGGGAGGTTGCAGTCGCAAACATTATTAAGCTCCCGTATCCCGCGTGTCTGAGTCGCACGAATGAGATGTGTTGAGCAGTGTGATCTTGTTCAAACCCAGCTATTTCACACCCCCATTATTAAGCACGGGGCAATCCAGATATCGGCGTATCTAATTGCTGTCAGTGTTAGCGTTGAGAGCGGCTCGTCATGGATTGTTTTCGGCCTCCAGATCCCTCGATTCATCGGATATTACGAGTTGCCAAGATTACTCTCACCTTCACATCAATCATAATGGCGATTATTTCAATTGCGATTGTTCGTCTTTCGCACACTATCTCGCGAGAGTATGCGAGACTGCTCTATATGATCGTTGTGAGTGAAAATGGTATTTTTTGTTAGAAACGTCTGTGTGCATGTTCAAAGCACTTGATTTGCCCTGATGACATTTTTATTGTGATATTTCAGGTTCTCGCCGCAATTTTCGATGCGTACTCTCAATTCATATTCGATCCGCAGTACATAATGCCGTATTTGTGCGTGTTTCGCGATGCACCTCTCTTCAATATTCCACTCAATCCAGCATGGGGATTTGTACAGCATGGACCGTTGATATTCAAGCATTAAATTCGGAATGTTCCAGATCATCTGGGTGACATTGTTCGCGCTAAACATTCCCATCTATTCGGCCGCCTTCATCCACCGACACCAGGTGAAAAAGTAAACTGAAACCGCGAAAGCAACATCGTGCGATCACAAGTACCCTGCTCTAATTGAGATCCGCTTTAGGCTATAATTTCTGTAATTTCGAGGTGATCGTTTCAACAGAATCACCACTCAAGCTTCGGCCATATTGTCACGTTGCAGTTTTAGCGCTTATCGCCGCGCCATCCCTCACCTACGGCTACGCATACTTCGTTAGAAATATAAATATATAACCAAAAATAATATCAAAAAATTATACACATTTTCTCAGATCGCCTGGGACACTCATGATGGATGGATAGTTAACGTACAAATGCCGCTAGAAATCTCCCAGTAATTCCGGAATTTAGCTTCTTTCTAATGAATGGGATCCGACGATATCTACGCGAATGGAATGCATGTTTCAGTACGCAGAGATTCGAAAGTACGCGTTCCCCCATTTTTCATATCACGTGTCTTCTGAGAGATTGCATGAAAACAGAACTCCCGAGGAACCAGGAGCCCCAAGTTTGAGCTATATGGATGAAATTTTTTTGGTAGCTTATATAGGAGATAAGAAAACTTTTATAACAGAACTTTTGTCCCAGAACCGGCTTATAGGCATTTTCCGGTTTCCAACCCGGCTGTGACGTATCTCAGCTTCCAGATTAGCTAGACCCTTATTCTTTGGCCCAAAAAATCCGCAAAAATTTTCTGAACATATATTTTTTTAGAAAAACTGAAATTGAAAATTTCTTCGATACGAAACAAAATAAAATGCGATATCAAAATCGAAAACTAATTTTTCCTCACTCGGGGACCCCCCTTTGGGCAGGTTCTGACTTCATATTTAGAATCTACGTACTCGATATAGTATAGGGCCGTTCAGAGCTAAGGGCCATAGGTGTTAGAATAGGTCTCAATAAGCCATTTTATCAGAAAAACAGCAAAATTTTGAATATATCGATTGTTTCCAATTCATCAAAATTTCAATTTTATGGCCTCTACAGCTTCCTGTAATTGTATATTATTGATTTTGAAATGTTAGAAACATTATTTGAGAGTAAATAGATTTGCCTTGTACAAATGTCAGAGATAAGAGACACTTTCTGAGACAATCGAGCTTTTTACTCTATCGGCAGTACAATGAGAAATAAAATATGATCAAGAAATGTCACTAGGAGTAACTTTTCACGTAGAACTCGAAAATCGAGCTTAGAGTGCCGTATCTCTAACGCCCAATTAAGTATAGGACGCTTCATCCTGCCAGGGGCAATATCTATGTTTCGAATACGCTTCCAAACCCTGTCAGATGATAGTCTTGTAGATTTCGACGAGATGAGCGTTTTATTAGAGAACGCGAAAGGCTAGCTCAATTGAGAAAAAAAGATATATCAGCTGAAAAAAAAGAAAAAAAATCCCCATTTTTGGATTTTCCTGTCGTATTTCCAATCAATTCCCCGTTGGATTTGACCGGTAGAGTGATTTTCAGAGAATATTCGACGACTTAGTAAATCTTCATTTATCGCCTGGAACAATAAATAACAGTCGGAAATATTTTGATTAGAACATGATCTCGGATTGCAAGAATTGCTGAAACAACGCTTTTGGAAATCACGGTCGCCATAAAACACGAAAATCTGCTATTCGAAGCGGTTACTTCTAAAAAAACGTGTCTTTATCCAATGATTTATCCAGTTCATTCCACGGATATGGATCCCACGAACAAATGGAGCGCCACCAAGCTCTAGGTGCTGTTCCGGGCGATAAATGAAGATTTACTTAGTCGTCGAATATTCTCTAAAAATCAACCCACCGGTAAAATCCAACGGGGAATCGATTGGAATGGTCGAGAAATACGACAAGAAAAGCCAAAAATGAAAAAAAATAATTCCATTTTTTCGGCTGATATAACTTTTTGTCTCAATTGAGCTAGCCTTTCGCGTTCTCTAATAAAACGCTCATCTCGTCGAAATCTACAAGACTATCATCTGACAGGGTTTGGAAGCGTATTCGAAACATAGATATTGCCCCTGGCAGGATGAAGCGTCCTATACTTAATTGGGCGATAGAGATACGGCACTCTAAGCTCGATTTTCGAGTTCTACGTGAAAAGATACCTCTAGTGACATTTTTTGATCATATTTTATTTCTCATTGTACTGCCGATAGAGTAAAAAGCTCGATTGTCTCAGAAAGTGTCTCTTATCTCTGACATTTGTACAAGGCAAATCTTTTTACTCTCAAATAATGTTTCTAACACTTCAAAATCAATAATATACAATTACAGGAAGAAGTAGAGGCCATAAAATTGAAATTTTGATGAATTGGAAACAATCGATATATTCAAAATTTTGCTGTTTTTCTGATAAAATGGCTTATTGAGACCTATTCTAACACCTATGGCCCTTAGCTCTGAACGGTCCTATACCATATCGAGTACGTAGATTCTAAATATGAAGTCAGAACCTGCCCAAAGGGGGGTCCCCGAGTGAGGAAAAATTAGTTTTCGATTTTGATATCGCATTTTATTTTTTTTCGTATCGAAGAAATTTTCAATTTCAGTTTTTCTAAAAAAATATATCTTCAGAAAATTTTTGCGGATTTTTTGGGCCAAAGAATAAGGGTCTAGCTAATCTGGAAGCTGAGATACGTCACAGCCGGGTTGGAAACCGGAAAATGCCTAAAAGCCGGTTCTGGGACAAAAGTTCTGTTATAAAAGTTTTCTTGTCTCCTATATACGCTACCAAAAAAATTTCATCCATATAGCTCAAACTTGGGGCTCCTAGTTCCTCAGGGTCATGCAATCTCTCAGAAGACCTGTGATATCAACAAATCGTTGTTTGTTCAGCACCTGGGGCGCCTTCCTATTCTTGCTCAGCCTACTTATTGCGACCTCTGTACATTAGTCAAAAAATATTAGAATGTTAGTCCAAATCGAAATTTTTGCAGATATCCCTTCACACTTTTCATCTGATTGGGCAAACAAGGAATTTAAGTACGGCAACGAAATCATTTCACCGCATGCTCATGTTCTCACTCATATCGGTGGTACGACTCCTATATAGCGGGTCCGAATTCCCCCCTATACAAATCTCACGCACAGGCAGTAGTGCCAATGCTCTTCATCGTCGCTCCATTCTCCGCAGCAATGTTCTACTACTTGTACATGATCAAAGCGTTCGAAACCGAGAGTAATCATTCTGGCTCCAGACTATGAAAGCAAAACTAGATTAAGTTCCTGTCATGGACATTGCCAATGCGCTAATCGCCTTGCACTCAGTTATTCACTCCCTTGTACTCATCATAACAACGCCAGTCTTTCGCAGGCTGTTCATCAAGGTGATCGTGAACATGAAAAGGAAGAAGAAAGTAAATCCACTTTTAGATATTTTGTGCTCGCACAACGTGCTCGACGTCAGTTTTGCCATCGTCGGTTCGCTACGAATATTGAAACGAAGACGATGAAATCTTGTTAATGGAAAGTTTTGATGATTGATTAAAAAAACTTATTTTTAAATTTGGATACCCCACATTTTGATGGGTCATTTTGGAATTACTTCATTTTATGTGGATCCTGTAGCCTTTTAATATTCCTGGTGGGGGCATCGGTCGTGAAATTGTAGTTTTAAGTTCATCGAGGAAAACGGAAGTCAGCAAAATTCCGAAAATAATATTTCCTCTTAGCCACAATCTGTTTGTTACTGCAATTTCTTTTAATTCTCAGTTCTCTAAAGGCTCGAAAAACAAATGACGAGAGTAATAAACTTTTTCGATTGTGCACAAACATTGATTATGAACTTTTCGTGTGACGCAGTTCCGCCTTGCAAATATAACTGAACTGCGGTGTGTCTTTACCGGTTAGACTATTTACCAATTGGGATCACCGACACCGCTTCCATTCCCACCTCTCAATGCACTATCGAAAAGGATCTACTATTTCAGGGGATACCCAACAACTCTATATACTCTAGCAGCACACTACTTAATTGTGCGACATTGTTGCGCGATAATTCAGAGATTATGGTGTAGGAATTCCTCGGAATCTCCTGTTAGTTCTTGTCCACAATGGATTTCTATCAGACACTGCTCAGATAAGGCTTCCGAGAATCACTTCTTGCAAAAAATGTGTCGTTTGGCACGTCGGAGGAACGGCTCGTCGTCTCGCGGTTCTTCACACAGACATCGCAAAATATTTTCGCCGGAAAATTATATTTTCTTTTTTTTGGTCGATTCTTCTTTTGAAAAGTGCACTGGAGTATTGGCACTTTGTCTGAGAACATTACACGTGAAATATCGGGATGGGTTGCAAAAAAGGTCGATAAGTTCTCTAGTAAAATAGATGGTCATCATTTTGATCATTGTTTTACAAGCATGCTTCGTATTTTTAGCACAAAACTATGACATTCCCAGGTGTATGATACTTGTAGTGGCGTTCTGAAGAAGGTCAATTCCATGAATAGCCACGGAACTTCAAACAATTTATTGTCGCTGCGTTGTTTCTCGATACAGAGATTGTCGACTCTCTTGATGGTGCAGAATTCCTCCGTAATTTCTTTGTTCGTGGGTGCCTGCATCATCACTTAGTAAGGGACTTCCGCGAAGCACTGTGCTCGAAGCACCTCACTCGCAAAGCATTCGATGCACATCGAAGCACTAGAGTGTGGCATTTACCAGGGCTTTGCATGCAGGAACGGTTTGTTGTCTCCCGACTCCATCCTTCCACGTGTCGTTCCTACTCTCCGCTCTCGCATTATCCATAACTTTACTCTATTTCTCTCCTGCACATTGTCATTGTGCTCCGCTACAGGCGTCTCAGGCCGGCTCGTGCTAGCGGACATTCGATCGCCGATGGGCACTCGCTTCCTCTTTCTCTTATTCGCCGCTCAACTCATCACACCATCAACGTCGTCCATCCGCGGAATGCCCTTGATGCACTCGCCCTCTTATCGAGGTAATATCAGCCAATTTAATTCGTCGGAGCGCTGACTACCGATCTAGAAATATTGTAACACCTGATGAACATTAAAAATTGGATGCAAATGAGCATTGACGAATCGTCACGCGAGTTCGCGAATGCGCTCTGCGAGACGAACAGTAACACAAACAATGTGATTTCCGTGTTTATCTTTGAATCAATTCAAATGGACAATATCGTACATTCATTAACGCACTTCTTTTGGTGACCTCGTGCTAATTTGCAGTTCGTGATGACCTCCAGTCAGAGAGACTTCATGAGCTTCAGACGCAGAATTTGGATGAAATTCGATTGTGCAAACGCGAGCAAGAAGTGAGTGCAGATCTACCACCAATTAAAATACAATTTTGGCTGCAGATAAGAATAATAGGAAAACTGCTATGGAAACTTCAGTAGAGAGGCCAGTGGGTCGTAAACACTCAATTATCGTCTAATGTTGTAAACGGATGTCGATT